>OY292383.1:1560240-2852981 GCA_958496195.1 Timandra comae
TTTGTTTGTTTGTTTGTTTGTAATGAGTAGGCTCCGAAACTACTTGACCGATTTCAAAAATTCTTTCACTAATGGAAAGCTAATTTATCAGTGCGTGACATAGGCTATATTTTATCCCCGTAATCCCACGGGAACGGGAACTACGCGGGTGAAACCGCGGGGAGCTACTAGTATAGTATATAGTAATATTGTCTGTACAGTGTTGCAACTTCGTAGGAACTGACGTTTCCTACGCTTTACCTGGTATAGCTACATACTACTACTATTATTTATTCTGTGTACCCACAGAATAATTAATAGTAGGTAGTAGTATAAAAAACCGGCTACATGCGAGTCGGACTCGCGCACGAAGGGATCCGTAACAAAAACCACAAAATGAACACGTTTTTTCAACACAATATTTCACAATATTCAAAATTAGCACAGTATAGCATAAGTAATAGAGACCAGAGAGAATCTCGTCGTGATGCATTTACAACTTAATTTTCAAGGTATAAAATCAATTATGGAATGCCACTTTTTCACAATTTTAAAAATTATTCAGGTTTTTAGTGATTGTCAAAAGTTATCTTTATTTCCGCAGTTTAGCATGCCACCAGTCGAAAATGTGCCGCAGTGAAATCATTGTAACAAAACATAATCGTTCCCTTCATCATCTCATTACAGTAACTGACCCCTAACTAAGTCCGTAACTTGTATCTAGGGTATCAGAAACTACGCGCACACTCATTCACACAAACCCAGACCGAAAAACAAATTATAGGCATTTATTTCAAAGATACTGCTGAGTTGCAACACTGTTTAGATAAATATTATTGTGATAATGACATCACGTAAAGTGCGTCCAAGGATGCGTACGCGCATGCACGAACTGGTTCAAAGGCTAATCTAAATTATGGTTTTGAAGTTTTTATTGGTTTAAGTGTATTTTTAAATGTTTAAATTTATAATTATTAATAAACTACGTGCATACAATTTTTTTTTTTGAGTGTTTAAAACTACTCTAAGCCAAATACTTCCAAAGCACGATTTTTTTAATTTTTTATGTTCTAGCTGGGCCCTGTATTTCCCGTTCCCGTAGGTATATGGGAATAAAATTATGCTAAAAACTTTCCCACTGAATCACTCTATCTATTAAAAAAAACCGCATCAAAATTCGTTGCGTAGTTTTAAAGATCTAAGCATACATAGGGCTGTCCCTAGAAAGCGACTTTGTTTTATACTATGTAGTGATTCAAAATCACAACTCATTTATTTATTCATTATAGATTTCTGAGCTGCATTAAGTATTAATACTATGTTATTATTTTTATTTACTGTTAATAAAACATTGCATGTTCGCCAATTTAGACATTTAAGTTCTCAACAGCTGGGTAAAATCTTGGCAGCTCAGCTAGTTTGAGAAGCGCGCTAAGGTCCTAGATTCTCATCCCAATAGAGGTAAAAAACTTTGAATAACCATTTTTTTTAATATTCCAGAAAAATTAAAAGCTTGCACCGTCCGGGTCGGCGTGGCAAGGGATTTAGTTTTTTACTATATCACGCTGTCTCGGTCTGCGTCACGGGTCTGCGTAGATCTACAGCGCGAACGTATGTTGAGACGCAGGCGAGGCGACGTAGGCCGCGCAGAGCCGAGCAGAGCAGATTTTGTGTTGCATGGAACGTCGCGAGACAGAGCAGGACAGACACATGTCTGGAACGTCTCGAGAGAGAGCAGGATAGACACATGTCTGCGTCGCACGTGCCTGCTCTGCCCTGCGTCGCCTACGTGTCACCATACGCTTTCCCTAGTGTGTGAATCATAATAAAATAACTATGTAATATACTATTAAACTTACCCAAAATATACATCATCGTGAAACAGTTGTCGAACGCCAGCCCAACGAGGAACCGGCACAGGGCGAACGACCAAAACGCACTGCAGAACGCGGTCCCCACGCCCGCCGTGAAACCCACCAGGTTCGTACCTGGACACAAGATAACATAATATACAACCCTATTTTGATATTACGGGAATTATTAAAATCAGAATATCTGTAGCAGTAACTGAATCCATAAATCCAATAAAAATATCAAAAATGATAGTCGATTACTTATCTTTAAAAAATACTAAATAAATGTCGTATTACCAGACGGCACACTAGCTATCAAGTATTCTGTGACGGCTCGGGTCGATGACCGCGCTCAGCTGTGTATCGCAGCGTTCGTCGGTTGTTCGGTGTAGAATAGCAGTAAAATTCGGCGGGATTTTGAAAAACTTTGACTTATCATAACTTTTTAAATAAAAGCAAAAGAAAAAACTAACTTCACTATTATATTGTCACCCGTTGTTTACATTAGCTGTGTGATTAAGTATCTCGAATTCAAAATAGAGGTGTATATGAAACTCTTATAATCAATTAGAAACAAAAGGTGACGTGTTAACATGTTATATCACCAATCTGCTGTGCGCCGCCGTCAATACATCACTTAACTATAAAAGTTACATAACTGAAATAATGATGCTGTATAGGCCTATAGCCCCGTTACTGGACAGCTGTTATAGAGATAAGCCGTAATAAAATGGTATTATTGAAAAACATCATAACGCAGCTTCAAATCTGTAACTTTATTAGTAACATACAGCACTATATCATTAAATATGTTACTAATTGGCTTATAGAGGTTAATAACAATATGAATTCGAATATATCGCAGAAAGGCAAGATAAAAATTCTTATAGAGTGTGTCACTGTTTAACGTTATTTATATTTATTTATTGATCACCAACATAATGTACACCATAACATTAATATAATTTAACATGCGAGAGTATGACTTTTAAGTGCCATCACAATTACAGGTGAAGACAGCATGCAATAGAATAAAAAGTAATAAAATAAAAGTGAATTTAAACGGGTCCATATTGGCTCACCTAAAGTTCTTTACCCGAAAATGTTTTTCCTAACTATTTGTAGTCCGAATGATCATTCTTCCTAAAAATTTTCATCCTAAAGTTTTAATTCATACTATTTGTAGTGCTACCGACGATGCTCATAACACTGATATGTCCGAAAATTTTAATTACTAACATCGTTAATGTAAACATATTTAAAGTCCTACTGTTTTTTATCATAACGCTTTTATGCCTAAACATACTTACCATAATATTTTCACTCATGCTCAGAAAGAAACATTTACCAAGTGTAATAAAAAATATATGTGGGTAGAAGATGATATTTATAGTTTTAATGATTATTATACGACTCGTTTACGGTTATGCTTATGGCCTGGGAGTTTACCATAACCATAACTAAAGGACCAATTCGGTTCTGGCACTTCGCCGGCCGCTGCCGCGGCACGCTCGCTACGCTCGCTCGGCTCGTGCGTTGGGATCACAGTTCTAACATAACCTAAACCAATAATTAGGAATAGGACCGATTCGTTACTGGAACTTGACTGAATAATTGGAGCAGGACTCTGGTTTTGCTCGCTCGGCTCGTGCGTTATATGTTATACCTACATGTTATGTAAAAACAAAGTTACGAAAAATTTATGTATATAATATTGATTATAATAAATAAAAATAAATCTAAACAAAAAAGATATGACTTTGAATAATAGTATGAACGATGGTTATGTTGAGAAAATATAGGAAAACAAATAAAAGTGTAAAAGATGTTTATTGCTACTGACTTTATGCAGTTGAATGTTTCGGAATTAAAACGTTAGTGACAAAGATTTTAGGAGTTGCGATTGTTAGGATAAAAAATGTTAGGAAGAAAATTTTCGGATATTCAATTATCGGAGTTGAAATTTTAGGTGAACTTTGGCGCACCCATTTAAACAATAATCAAAATAAACTTATGAATTAAAAAAAATGTTTAGAACAAATTAGGTAAATTCATAGTTATTGATTTAAAATAAAACATTTATATTATAATTTTGGATGTATATCACTCTTTGTTACTTGGGTCCTTACCAACTAACGCCGGTATTCTTCCATATTTGTCAGCTATCCACCCAAAGAGTAGACCTCCTACTATGGCACCGCAGAAGAATATAGACTGGGCTGTGGCTGGCAGGTTGTCCTTCTCACACACCCAGTCCAGCTGGAAGAGAGAAAGGGAGGGATATAGGTACTGGTTTTAGTTTGAAGTCCTAAGATTTAAGGTATTTTGGGTCAAGATAATAATTTTCTTAAAGTAATTTTAAGGCTTTTTAATAAATAAGCTAGTTTAAGAGTACATATTTTAACGGCATAGTTCCCGTTCCCGTGGGAATTTCGGGATAAAAAGTATCCTTTGTTCTTTCCCGGACTATAAGCTACCCTTGTACCAAATTTCAAGTCAATTGGTTCAGTAGTTTAGCCGTGAAAAGGTAACAGACAGACAGACAGAGTTACTTTCGCATTTATAATATAAGTTAGGATACTTCTGTTCTATTTGAAAAAGACGCTCTTACGGTAAGGGAAACATCGTTCAGAAACCTGCACACACTTGCTATGATTTTTTTGTGTGTGAAGTCGACCAACCCGCACTTGGCCAGCGTGGTTCAAGGATTGATCACCCTAATTAAGGGTATGCTCGAGCCGACGTTATAAGAGGTAATGATGATGATGATAAATCTGGCTTGTCTGCTCCTCTATGGTTGACTGAGGACTGATCGCACTTATAGAGGGTAGACTCGAGCCCCTTGGCACTCGGACACTAGCGCTAAAATGTATGAAACAAACGCGTTGCTACGCACACACTCTAAGCTCGTGTAGGTAAACGCGTGCAAGCTTGTGTGAGTGACATACAAACACGCTAGGGTCGCTAAGCAGCGAGCTTAACCAACCGTTTGTTGTCAGTTTGTCTGTCAGTCAGTTCATTTCGTAAAAAAAACGTTATGATTGATTATACCATCTAGGAAATTTTTGTCCAAATTGTATCTCCCAAATAGGCCCAGGAACATGCCCATCACGTTTGGTCAACCCTCTACCAAACACCCGGTATTCTGTTTGCGCCAGCCTACAACTGTGTACAAGTACAAGTGACGCCGCGAAGGGTGAGGGGCACTGTCAGCGGGAGGCAGGGAGTGTCCGTACTGTACGCTAGTACTCATTATTATACTGTGCCCTCGGTGGGGACATTGTATAAGCTGATGATGACGGCAATAAAACCTACCTGTGAAGCAATAGTCTCGTAGGGCACATCACTGTGATTGTACTCCCAGCCGTTCGCACAGGGCACTATTTTCCACTCATCATCAGGGGTGGTCCTCCCTTCGGCCAGCGCCTTGGCCCAGTCTGCGGAGTACATATTGCACCTGTCATGGGAGAATGGACCTTCGGACTTCGGCGGGATGGCTAGGGCTCGTCTGGAAAGGAAAAAAAGAAAATAAACATCTTAAAATTACTTCCTTAAAGCCGTTCCCAATATCATATCTGTGATCTTCCTTATCGACCGATACAAACTCTGTATATCTGTCATTTTATCGTCCCAATAACCATATTAATGGTGAAGATCATAAGACATCACCCATCCCTTTATCAATCCAAAATTCATTATCTGCTCATATACGCTGGCCAAGTGCGGGTTGGTCGACTTCACACACAACCCTAGAATTTCTTCCCGGGTGTGTGCAGGTTTCCTCACGATGTTTTCCTTCACCGTAAGAGCGTCGAAATTATTACTTACTAGCTGTGCCCCGCGGTTTCACCCGCGTAGTTCCCGATCCCGTGGAAATTTCGGGATAAAACGTAGCCTATGTTCTTTCCCGGACCATAAGCTACCCCTGTACTAAATTTCAAGTCAATCGGTTCAGTAGCTTAGCCGTGAAAAGGTAACAGACAGACAGAGTTAATTTCGCATTTATAATATTAGTTAAGATGAATTCCAAAATTGAAAACACATTGGTACGTGGAGGGTTTCGAACCAGGCACCTTCGATTTTAAATCAAAGTCCTTAACCCCAGCGCCAACCGACGCTATCCAATCCTTAGTCAAAGTCAAAGTCAAAAATCCTTTATTCAGTTAAGGCCTCAATGAGGCACTTATGAACGTCAAAATTGATTCTACCACCGATTCGGAAATTACATCAGCCGAGAAGAATCGGCAAGAAACTCGTGCTGGTATTTTTTTTTAAATAAAATAAAATACAATCAGTACCTTAAAACTAGCACAATGTCACAGATAAAAAAAAAACAAATAATAAAATCTATAAATATAGACAAAATACTTATATGTACCTATATAATCAAAAAGTAGCATGTTGAGGTTGCGGGTGCAGAAATTTAATTCCAGACATCCCGGTCATTGATGTAGTCCGTAACCTTATAATATGCTTTGCTTATCAAAATGTTTTTAACGTGTGATCTAAACCTTCCATCAGAGAGCCCAGTCACTTCCCGGGGGATTTTATTATAAAATTTAATACATCTATGAATGAAGGACTTTTTAGTCCTAGCTAACCTACATCCTGAGATGGCGATTTTATGCCTATTCCTAGTATTAAAATTATGAAGATCGCCATTAACTTTAAAATTAAAACGATGTTTCCGAGCATACAATATATTTTCAAAAATGTACAAAGAGGGAACAGTAAGAATCTGATATGTTTTAAAACGTTCCCTTAATGACTCTTTCGACCCCAAATTATAAATTAATTAAGACCATAGAGAGACTTAATTAAAGACTTAATTAAGACCACTCAGTCTTTTAAGTATTATTAGTAGTATTTGCCATGTCTTTTCCATTCACGGGACTATTAAGGAGTCCCGGTCTTTTGGAAGGCTAGTATGGGGCCAAAGCCAACACACGGAAGCCCTTTGACATATTTAATCTTGTGTAAAGGATGCACAATCCGGCGACTATCCCTGTATAACACTATAAAATGCATCCAAGGACAGTCCCCGGTTCTGCTGGGACTATTGCAAATATATGGAAAACTACGACTGGGTTATGGGAATGGGATGTTAGTAGTATTATTATCAATATTATAAGTCTAATAAATAGGAAAGGATTCGTTCGACCTCGCAACCGTTTTTAGCCATTTTTTCAACCGTTTAAAAATGGCGATTGCTCGCATCAAGTAATTGACTTCCGAGTTGTAAAAATAACGGAAATAAGTCATTAATTTGTATTTTAATACAATTAGTTCAGTTTTTGTTTTGTAAATAAGTTTTTTTGGCATGTTGTTGTTGGTTTATTGGATTTAAGTAGGCCTTTTTTTTCCCGCTGTGAAAATGCATAGAGCTGCATACCACCGAGAGCTGAGAACAGGATGACTCACGGTGGTTATGTAGGGCTCTCCCAGCCAGAAGGGCTGGGCCTACCCACTAAAAACACAGCGACTTCTGTCTGCGTTACATTGGGGTGCCGTAGGATCACCACGGGGGATTACTACCACGACACCCCAACGCCGGGCCACACTAAGGCGGCACCCCCTCCCTGAAAGATTGGATGTAGGCCTAGTTATGCTTTATTAAGAAACTGTTTGGAGGGGAACTTCTTTGTGTACCAGGGGGAATGCTATCTTCAGATAGATGGCGTTATGGGAAGTCCTGTAGCACCAGTCATGGCCAACATCTGGATGGAATACTTCGAGACACAAATACCATTCAATTCGCCAACTGTCAGGCTGTGGAAGCGGTATGTTGATTACGTATTTTTAACCCCCGACGCAAAAAGAGGGGTGTTATAAGTTTGACGTGTCTGTGTCTGTGTGTGTGTGTGTATCTGTCTGTCTGTGGCATCAGAGCTCCCGAACGGATGAACCGATTTCAATTTAGTTTGTATTAAAAGGGACTTACGTGCGAGTGTTCTTAGACATGTTTGATGGAAATCGGTTGACCCGTTTAAAAGTTATGGGGGTTTGAAAGTAATTGTGTTGGGGGTTTTTTAAATTTTTAATTTAATGTCTTTTATGTGTAATGAAGGGGGGTATATCTGAAGTCGAGGAGTTCCTCATCACTTTGAACTCCATCCATAGCAATATAACCTTCCCGTACGAAATGGAAAAGGACCGGCCTTTGGCTTTCCTTGATTTATTTATTTATTTATTTTATTTATGCATGTCACATGACAATAATATAATAGGTAATATAATACATGAACATGTGATACCCCGTAAGGGTGCTTGCAAGCGGAGGGCTACTACAGTTATTAATTAGAAGCTAATAATTAATTAGTTACTTAAGCTAATACAATTAACTTTTTACAATTACATTTTTCTTATTACTAAAATACAATTTAACAATTTTATTACTTATTATTGCTATTATCACAATTGTATTGCATACCTTTACAAATGATGTGAAGGTGATAGCGAAATCTGAGGGGTCTTTGACGCACTCCTACCTCTTTTTATTTCATTTACAAAATAATATTTAAACGATTTTCTGCACATCTATTAATCACATATATTAATTGCAATAACTATGTCAAATATCAAATCTGTAACTGCTGTATTTTTTCCGTAATATGTACCACAAAACTGTTTATGTAAATTGTTGCGTCAGGAGGGCTTCACTTCACTCTCACTTCTTCTTCTTCTTCTTAGCGTGTCGACTCATATTTGAGGACCAGAACTCGGCCACCGATATGGCGCTATCAGTGGTCTTGTAAAGGTCCTCGCGTGTGCAGGTGTAGACACGCTCGCCTTTATCACTACTTACATATTAAACCGAAATTCTTCCGGAAGTTATTCCATGCGGACGAAGTCGCGGGAGCTGCTAGTTTAGTATGATAGAGACTCCATTTTTTATCTGACTCATGTAACGTACCTTGAAAACATCACACTGTATTCCTATTCACAAACAAATTGTCAATCAATGACAAAAAAATGGATCTAACGCACGTTGACCTCACGTAAGAGGTCACTAAACAATAGCAAGAAGGTCATTTGAACCGTATTATAGTGTTACATAAAGGTCATATTTGAACGTGCGAATCTTGCACTTTCCGTTTTAAGTAATTATTAGTTAAATAGGGATATCCGTGTTTTGGACAGTGTTTAATTGATTTTCTGATACGGTTGTGTTTAACCTTGTTTGTACTCGTAATATGGGCTCGAAATAGGAAGTAAATATAAATAAATCTATCGCTGTATTTTCCAAATATTGTTTTCGTTCGATGGTTTTTCGATATTGGACTTTTGATGACGCTTTTTTTTCTGTTTTACCTAATGGGTTTTACTAAGCAAATGATACACATACCTACATTATATTAACGCGGTTTCACCCGCGTAGTTCCCGTTCCCTTGATAATTCAGGGATAAAATTTAAAAAACCGCATCAAAATCCGTTGCGTAGTTTTAAAGATCTAAGCATACATAGGGACAGAGAAAGCGACTTTGTTTTATACTATGTAGTGATGTACATATAGTTTTAATTCAATCCATATATAGTTCTATCTACGCAAACATATGTACTAATTGGGTATTTCTAAAACGTTTGCTAAAACGTGATTTTACAATTATATATCATCATGTACCTACATTTTCCTATATACCAAGTTTTGAATTATTTATTAACCGATTACTATAATATACGTTGTTTGAAGAATATTTTTTAATAGATATTGTTAGATTAGGAATGCAATTAGTTTAATTTTTATATAGGTATGTAAACATATGTTTGTATGTTAGTTAGTAAGGTATTTATAAGATAGACTAGGTCGTACATAACATAATCATTCCCTCCATCATCTCATTACAGTAACTGACCCCTAAGTCCGTAACTTGTATCTAGGGTATCAGAAACTACGCACACACTCATTCACACACACCCAGACCGAGATAAATATTTGTGGTTCACACAAATATTCACCCCGAACGGGAATGGAACGCGCAACCATACGGATGGCAGTCTGGCATGGTGACCACTCTGCTATCGAAGTCGTCATTCCCTCCATCATCTCATTACAGTAACTGACCCCTAAGTTCGTAACTTGTATCTAGAGTATCAGTATCCTCTCAATTTAAATAAACAATTGAATTATAAACTCAATATCTATATAGATACAAGTTTCAAACTTAGTTAGGGGTCAGTTACGGTAATGAGATGATGGAGTGAATGATTATGTTATGTTATACATATTATAAAGTAAGCGGCTGAACTCGGAGAGCTGAGGAAAAACAAACTTTTCTCAAAGCCTTCACTTTTTCGATTTCGTTCGATTCCCGTACGGGAACATATGTATGCTTACATCTTTAAAACGACGCAACGGATTTTGAAGCGGATTCCTTTAATAGATAGATTGATTCAAGAGGAAGGTTTTTAGCATAGTTTTATCCTACATTCTCACGGGAGTGGGAACTACACGGGTGAAACCGCTAGTGATATTATGATAAAAGATAGTATAACTCTCTTTTCTCTTTTCCGAACTTTTATCCCATGTCTATTTGGGGTCGGTTTTCAGTTTAACCAGATTTGGCGGAATGTCAGTATTTTACGTGAAGCGACCTGCCATCAGACCTTCACGACCCAGAGGGCTATACGACATTTTTTGGTTAAACCAAATGTTTGTTTATTTATTTATTCAATTAACTTATATGTACTATAATAACAGATTCTACCCAAATATGTTAGACTTTTGAGGGCTCTAACTACCCGTAATGACTGTCGATGATGTTAGTACGACAGCCGGGACCGACGGCTTTACGTGCCCTCAGAAGCACAGAAACGCTCATGAAATTAAAAGTCATTTTTAGTAACGACCCATCGCAGTCACGACGGTGCCAGACGTTGCTTAACAGCACTGATCACAAGTGATCCGCGGGTAGCACTGGGCCATGAGCGCTTCATAAAATATACTATAACGAACCTATTTTTTGATGTCGGTTCCACATCCGCATTGATACCACAAGCTATTGTGTTTTTATAATAAACCACAAACACTTTATAGAAGATCTTCTTAGAAATATAATTAAGTGTTTTTTACATAATCGATAAGAAAACTCGTGTTTTAGATCGCTGAGATATGTAAGCGTAGTGTTTACGGGTACGGGGGGATTCCTCCTCACTGTACTTAATATCATAAGTGAGAAAGAAGATTTTGTTCTGCAATGGGATCTTAATTTGAGATCACCAACACGCACCAAGCGTGGTGATTACACATATTCCTCCTCACTGAACTAATATCCTGTAAACTGTTCCAATACGGCTTGGTCGTCCTTAGAGAGCTGAAATTAAGCACGTGTGTTTGTTGGGGGGAGTAGGCTACTACTAAGAGAGGATTTTTGGAAAACCCCCCCCCCCCCAGTGAGAGAAAAAGGGGAAAAACCCAAATTCAAGGAAGTCATTCCACGCGGCTTACACACACATATTTTTTGTGTATTTTTGCCTTGATTGTAAATTATGTTTTATACCCCATAGATAAGGTTATCACCAAACTATAATAACAGAAAAGATTGTGGCTCAATATTAAGCCACAATCTTTTCCGTGCCGGTGCCAGCGTCGCTGTAATCGCATCCTTTGGTTGTCAGTCTATTGAAAATGTATCCAAATGACATTAGAGTCACAATGACAATAGTAGCTTCCAATTTTGGCCGCCGGCACAGAAAAGATTGTGGCTCTATAACTACTTATACTTACATGTTAACGCAATATTTTTCAGGTCAGCTAGCTATGACATAATATGCTTAAATATAAATAATTTAAATATAAATAAATACTTTTTGGAGACAATCGCGTAATTACAAATAACCTTACACACCGGATATCCGTCTTAAGTTTGATATAATTTAAAAAATATAATGTATATCTGGTTCTCAAGGCCATATCTACCCACGATTTAAAAAGGTGTATGTTATTTTTAACATAACATGATTATGTTCCATCATCTCATTACAGTAACTGACCCCTAACTAAGTCCGTAACTTGTATCAAGGGTATCAGAAACTACTCACACACTCATTCACACACACACCCACACCGAGACAAACATTTGTCGTTCACACAAATGCTCATCCAGCACGGGAACCGATCCCGCACCCTGATGGATGACAGTCCGGCATGGTGACCACTCTGCCATCGAGGTGGTTGTTATGTTTGTACTTAACTTATTTAATCACACTAATATTATAATGGCGAAAGTTTATGAGTATGTTTGTTACTTCTTCACGTCTAAACGGCTGGAGCAATTTATATAAAATTTGGTACAGATGTCCCATAAACTAGAAATAACACATATGATATTTGTCCTAAAATACCCGCGGGATAAGGTTCCGCGCAGGTTAAACCGCGGGGCACAGCTAGTTATACGCAAAAGCTTCAACAGTTTTCACTTATCAGTCAGTCAGTAAAACAGTTATATTAAGACTAGCAGCGCCCCCCGGTTTCACCCGCGTAGGTCCCGTTCCCGTAAGAGTGTGGGGATAAAATTATGCTAAAATCCTTCCCACTGAATCACTCTATCTATTAAAACAAACCGCATTAAAATCCGTTGTGTAGTTTTAAAGATCTAAGCATACATAGGGACAGACTACAGCGACAGCGATTTTATTTTACGTGATGGGGATTGAACCTGCGCCTTACGAATGGAAGTCAAAAGACTTAACCACTCCGCCATCGAAGCCCAATTCAGAGTTTTTAGTTAATTATTTAAGTTAAAACCTACGAACAATTAAATTTAATAGTGCATAACACAAATGTCCAGTAAAAACTAAAATATTTGAATATATAACTTCCGCGTTCAAAAAATAATAATCTCAATTATTTATGTGCATTATTTAAACTGGTTTTTAATGTTTTTTTGTAATATAACTGCTATTAGTTTTATGCCTATTAACGTTTATAAATTATAATAATTAAATTTTCATTTAACCGGTAAAGGTTGAACCAAGAACCGATCTTAAGAAAATCTGATTTTCTAGAGCTGTATCTCTCGGTAAATCCCAATCCCATGGGAATTTTGGGATAAAAAGTATCCTATGTGTTATTCCTAGGTATTAGGAACATCTGTACCAAATTTCATTAAAATCCATTCAGTAGTTTTTGCGTGAAAGTGGAACAAACATCCATACATCCACACTCACAAACATTCGGCTTTATAATATTAGTAGGATAGTAATTAAATTATGATTTAACCGGTAATGGTTAAACCAAAATCGACCTAAAGACAATGTTATTTCGTTTGAATACATTCTTAATGAAATTACGTGAAAAACAATGCATTTTATTTATTTTAGATGTCATGTTTCTAAGGGCCTATTTGATGATCTTCAAGTAAAGTTCCGAGTAGGTACTCACAAGTTTTATTAGAGAAAGAGACAAAACTAACTTTACTTGGTTAGTAACTTTACTTAAAGATCGTGAAATAGGCCTTCAGACATACTTTCTTAAGCAGTAAATTTCTTAAACTTTCGGGTTCGACACAATCGATTTCTAGTTAGAAATAATAAACATCAAATTTTTCAAAACATCTGGGTTCGATTCCCGTAGTGAGTAATAGTGTTTTTCTAAATCTTTGAATGCAATTTTTATTTTTACGATGATCGAAAATCGATGACATGGTTCCTTCTTTGTATCTCTTATAGTTTTAAACTTCCACTGACCGTTCTATTTGGGCCTGTATATCATTTATTGTCAAACTGTCGGCCAACTTTAAAATTATTTAAAACTAGCAGCGCCCCGCGGTTTCACCCGCGTAGTTCCCGTTCCCGTGGGAATTTCGGGATAAAAAGTACCCTATGTGTTATTCCTAGGTATGAGGTACATCTGTACCAAATTTCATTAAAATCCATTCAGTAGTTTTTGCGTGAAAGAGGAACAAACATCCATACATACAAACATTCGGCTTTATAATATTAGTAGGAAGTAACAGCGTCCCGCAGTTTGACCTGCGTAGCTCCCGCTCCCGTTAGAATGTGGGGATAAAATTATGCTAAAACCTTCCTCTTGAATCACTCTGTCTACTTACTGACGACCTCGATGGCAGAGTTGTCACCATGCCGGACTGCCATCCGTAAGGTTGCGGGTCCAATTCCCGTGCGGGGTGAATATTTGTGTGAACCACAAATGTTTGTCTCGGTCTGGGTGTGTGTGAATGAGTGTGTGCGTAGTTTCTGATAACCTAGATACAAGTTTTGAACTTAGGGGTCAGTTACTGTAATGAGATGATGTAGTGAATGTTATGTTATGTTACTAAAACACACCGCATCAAAATCCGTTGCGTAGTTTTTAAGATGTAAGCATACATAGGGATGGAAAGCGGGAAGCGATTTTTGTTTTATACTTAGTGATACCACATTAAAATTTACTTGGTCTAAGTGATGTATAGTACCAATTCTGGTTATGATAATAATCAAAATGTGACCTCAATTACAAATTAATAATATTGGTTTAAAAAAAACGTGACAATAGTAATTCAAGGTCTCTTACATGTTCTACTTAATACGAGCCTAGTTGCAGCTATGGTTTTACTCGCGTTAATCACAATTTTGTGGGAATTTTTGGAAGAAATGAGTCACATAGATTTTCATTTAGTAAAATATGTACGATATAGAAAATAGGGATGTCGACAGCGCTGTATCGTCTTTATTATTTGTTTGTATGTAAAAGGGAAAAATACAATAATCACTACATAGTATAAAACAAAGTCGCTTTTTCTGTCCCTATGTATGCTTAGATCTTTAAAACTACGCAACGGATTTTGGTGCGGTGTGTTTTAATAGATAGAGTGATTCAGTGGGAAGGTTTTTAAATAAAATTTGAATAATTTTATCCCCATAATTCTACGGGAACGGGAACTACGCGGGTGAAACCGCAAGTTATTTTTAAACATTCTTCAGTGTAAGCTTTTTAGCCCAGCTGTACTATGTTTCTTTCAGACAATATTGACCGTTTTTGAACTGTGATAAAATCATCAACATCAGCTCATATAATGTCCCCACCGAGGGGCACGAGCCTACCCTGAATTAGGGTGATTAGGCCTTAGTCAACCACGCTGGCCAAGTGCGGGTCGGTCGACTTCACACACAACCTTAGAATTTCTTCCCAGGTTGTTGACGGTGTTTTCCTTCACCGTAAGAGCGGCGAAATTAACGTACTTATGAATTCGTAAATTGAAAACACATTAGTACGTGGCGGGACTGGTGGGGTTCGAACCAGGCACCTTCCGATAGGAAGTCAACGGCCTTATCCCCTGCGCCACCGGCGCTCGGATAAAATAATATCGTTAATTTAATATAAGTAGCGTTTTATTTCGCAATCAATCAGAGTGATTCATACTTCAATACAGTAATTCTCATTTAATTATGTCATTTTTTTATCGAACGTTTCAAGGAGGATCGGTTTGTTTAATACTATTTCGTGCTAGTTCGTTTTTCATTGAGTTAAATTTATTATAATAAATGTAGTCACAGAGTGAATGAATTCAAGGGTGAACAGTGGTTTGAGTGTGAACTTTGAATTTTGTATTACCGTATAAACTAGTAATGAGTCACAATCTTTTCTGTGCCGGCGGCCAAAATTGGAAGCTACTAGGTTGTTATGTCATTTGGATACATTTTCATTAAACTGACAACGAAAACATGCGATTGCGACGCTGTCACCGGCACAGAAATATTGTGTTGTCAAGTAAGCGTGGTAGAACAAATTCGAAACTATAAATCGTCTCCATACAAAATCGTTGTTTTGTATGGAGACGATTCAGCTGAATGGATGCGTTCGCGTCTCCATACAAAATCGTTGTTTTGTATGGACAAACGCTGAATGGAGCTGAATAAATGTGTCTAGTCCCTTATTAGCAACACTAGTCAAAAAGTCAAAAGTCTTAGGATCATATTCTGACAAAAAAATTGTAACGTTGGCGCCAAAACATTGTGCGTTGTATAATAATAGCACTCTAACTATTGTAACTAATCTATGATTTTGTAAATCGTAACCTAATAACAGAGTGCCGACATTACATAATTGGAGGCTTTATTTTTAAAGCGTAGTTTTTATAGGAAAATAATAGTAGTTACTCTATCAACGAGTATAGTATCTAAGTATTTATAGTTACTAGCTAAAAGCGTGGCTTGGTGTGGGCTCGCGAGGTTTTTCTTAGTAATTCTATGTTTTATAGTAAGAAAGAAAGAAAATGCTTTAATTCTTGAAATCGCGACATACCACAGAGGCCGTGTTAGACCAACAGAAATTTCTTTATGTCCAATGTCCGCCACAGCCTTATCTAACGTCAAGCCTTGTGACTTGTGAAATGTGATTGCGAAAGCGTATTGTATTGTTTGAAATTTGGTACAGGGGTAGCTTTTGGTCCGGGAAAGAGCATAGGCTACGTTTTATCCCGAAATTCTCACGGGATCGGGAACTAAGTGGGTGAAACCGCGGGCACAGCTAGTAATTATTATTGAAAGGGGTGGTTTATTGTATGTGTGACTCGTGGTTTTGTTTGCATAATTAAAACCCGATTACTGATAAAATAACGTAAAAGCTTAATCACATTAAATTAAAAATTTAAAAAACCCCCAACACAATTTCAAACCCCCATAACTTTTAAACGGGTTAACCGATTTTCATCAAATATGTCTAAGAACACTCGCACGTAAGTCCCCTTTAATATAAAAAAACTAAATTGAAATCGGTCTATTCGTTCGGGAGCTATGATGCCACAGACAGACAGATACACACACAGACACGTCAAACTTATAACACCCCTCTTTTTTCGTCGAGGGTTAAAAAAGTACTTATAGCAAAACGGTTTTAATTTGAGAACTTATTTTCACTGTTGCTTAGCTAAAATGTATCTGCTTACATAATTTATCTTGTCCTACAAATTGTGCGGTAGGTTATTCCAGTCTTACGCTCAAAAGTTTTATATCCCTGCTATCCAAGTTAGCTGGCACAATCGGGAATTTTTAAAATCAAATGTTGGGCGTCTCATCAAAATGAAGCTACTCACGGAAAATTAGCTTGATAGTAGTCAATTGGAAAAAATGTTCGACGGAACCTGTACTATTAAAATGAAAGAATTCTTCAAATAAATCGAGCTATTTTACAATTATTTTATTGTAACAAAATAGAAAATTCTTAGTTTATTGGTTTCGTAAATTGGATAAACTAATTTTCATGAAATTTTGTTAATATTTCAACTTAATCGGTTGAAAATAACTGCTGTAAAATTGAGTTACAAGATTTGTATCATGTAATAAACAACCTATAATACAAATAAAATAAAAACTTGAATAAATTAATAAATAAATTCTTACCTTTCCTCCACCGTCAAGTTGGCTAGCTCAGGCACCCAACACCAATGCTGCTCAGGCGCAATAGTCATAAATATTTGCGAAAAATACACGAACGCAACAAAAAATGCAAACGGTATCATTAACAAAAACAATATCTTCTGATAAAGTCCAAATTCTCCTATATATGGTAATAAATCATCGAAATCCGTTGCTTTTTTCTTTTTTTCTTCTACATTATTGTTACTGGTAACATTTTCTTGGCTGTCATTTTCGTAAGCCTTGTTGACGTATCCTAAGTCTATGTTTGACAGGTTGTTGTCTATAGTAGAGTTTTGGCGGGAATCTTCCTCTTCGACGTAAGTTGTTCGTTCTTGTGGCGCCATTTTGAATTTCAAATTTTCATAATATTTTTTCGTTTAATTTTTGTGTAAGGTCTGTGCCTGTAACAAAGAGAATATATTTTTAATGTTTATAGAAATATGTACTTACTAACAGTTAATGTTAACTAAATGTTATATTTTTATTGAAAAGTCTTTAAAACCCAAACCCCCATAACTTTTAATCGGGTCAACCGATTTTCATCAAACATGTCTAAAAACATTCGCACGTAAGTACTCTTGAATACAAAAGAAACTAAATTGAAATCGGTTCATCCGTTCGAAAGCTATGATGCCATAGACAGACAGATACACACACACACAGACACGTCAAACTTATAACACCCCTCTTTTTTGCGTCGGGGGTTAAAAATCGTAAAGAAACATGTATCCATACATACTGATCTGAGGAATTATAATTATTATTTAAAGTAGGATAATAAAATCAGCTTGCAATATAATTATTATCATAATATAATAAATGTAACAGAAAGTGTATGATTGTGAATGCAGTTTGTGAAGTTACGAAACGACCTTGGATTAAGACAGGATTATAAATTTAAATCACGATTACTTAAATCTATTAACGATTTAAGGAAAATATATTGTTGAAAAGGTTAGTTAAATCACAGTTACATTATACACTAGCTCCGCGGTTTCACCCGCGTATATCACAATCCCGAGGGAATCCTTTCTAAGCGGATGCCTACGTCATAACATCTACCTGCATGCCAAATTTCAGCCCGATCCGTCCAGTGGTTTGAGCTGTGCGTTGATAGATCACTATGTCAGTCAGTCAGTCACCTTTGAGTTATATATTATTTGGATATAAGTTATCATCCATATGGTTTCGGGTTCGATTCCCGTGCAGGGTGAATATTTGTGTGAACCACAAATGTTTGTCTCGGTCTGTGTGTGTGAATGTGTGTGTGCGTAGTTTCTGATACCCTAGATACAAGTTACGAACTTAGTTAGGGGTCAGTTACTGTAATGAGATGATGTAGTGACGGATTATTGTCGAAAAGGTTAGACTCTTCCCAATAGACGAATTCCCAATAAATACAAGGTTTCTCACTGATGATATTAGTAAAGTGAAGAGGCATAGCTTTAATCATCACGTTTGAAGTGACTTTGATATTTGTCTTGTTTGAACATATTTAACTTTCGTATTGTATTGGAGACCAAAAGCATCTTTCTCTCACTAATGATATAAGTACAACGTAAAGGAAATCTTTGTACAGAATACCAGCCCCCGTAGCATGACTGTGCGTGATAAAAAATATCGACACCACGAGATAATATCGATTTCGCGAGCATCACCAAATGTATTATGGCGTGCTACGATATGATACAATTAAATATGGCGGCTATATTTATTATATTTTGACAGTTGGATGTCGATAAATAGCTATATCGATTTCGCGAGCATGACCAAATGTCATAAAATTAATCACGTGGTAAAATTAAATATGGCGGGTATTTTTATCATATTTTGACAGTTGGATGTCAATAAATCACTTTATCTATCGCGTTTGGGAAGTCATGCTAGCCCCGCTGCTCACACATGAAATTCTAATGTAGTGTGACCCGCACTCGGGCTGTGGTTGACTAAGGCCTGATCACCCTAATTCAGGGTAGGCTCGAGCCCATCGGTGGGGACATTATATGAGCTGATGATGATGAGTAAATTTATGCTGGTGCAAATTATAGCTGAATTTGGATAACAGACCGATATAAACATTTATGGATCCTTCTATCACACTAACTGACCTTTAATTCATTACCTGTATCTAGACACATAATCAAAACACCAAAATTATAAAGGAAATAGGAACAAGACACAAAGACAAAGGCCTAAAACAAAACCCCTCACATAAAACTTAAAACAAACAAAGTCACAACTCTTATTACAACTCAATAAAGTTCAAATTAAAACTCGAAAATGCATTACAAATATGCACTTTTTATTTGCAGTTCACAGAATAAGTGTTAGGCTTTAATTGAAGGTACTAAAGTTGAGATTTGCTTGATAATTAGTCGTAGTGTTGGTTGTTAAGTTTGTGCTAGTAACAATGACCTCATTGGAGTCGATCACGACTGTGATTAAATAGAGAACATGAAGCTAACAAATAATGGATGAGGTATCTTTTAATCGAGCAAAATGGAGGTGGTTTTTCTGATTATGATGGTCTTTAAATGGATAATAACTGTAAATTAACTAGTTTATTGCATCTTATTCAAGTTTTTTTTAATTAATTTTGATTTAAAAATGTCATGAAATGTCATGTCTTAACTATTGAGCCACAATCTTTTCTGTGCCGGTGACAGCGTTCGCTGTAATCGCATATTTTGGTTGTCAGTTTATTGAAAATGTATCCAAATGACATTAGAATCAATATGACAAATAGGAGCTTCCAATTTTGGCCGCCGGCACAGAAAAGATTGTAGCTCAATACTCAACTGATTGTCTGATTGTATTGCACATACACAATATTCTTTGAATTGTTATAAAACAAAATCCATCAAGAAATCGGCAGAAGAGTGAAATGGTGTGAAAGAAAATTTTGTTAAAACCACTGACAATAAAATTTATACCAAGCCGGGTTTTTTCGCAAGTGATTTAAGTATTAATTTTACAAGCATTTATTTAGTTTCAATTTCCCGTTGTCTGTAATCAAATCTTGCAAGCACGACCACTTCTGGTTATCCGATTGAGCTGTTTGGCATACTTATGTAAGTCCCATGACAATGCAATAAAAGCTAAAAAATATTGTTTTTAAAAAGGTTTTTAAAATGTATAAACTTGTTTTAATTTTTATACCATTGTTAAAGTGTACATCTTGTTGGTGATCAATAAATAAATAAAACGTTTTAATGATTTTTTTATTATTTTGTACGTCTAAAATTTAATATTTAAAATACCGCATCAATTCTTATACAATATTAGCAACTCCACGTACTACTACACCTTGAATAAGGCTACTACGAACCTCAATCAAGTTGTTAAACCTAACTTGTTACACGAAACTGAGAAGGTGTTTATTACAAAAAGGTTTAGACTTAATTCAGCTGCTTAGTGCATTAAATCTAACAAGAGCTGATTTTTCCATCACTAGATTACAGCTACCCGCGGTTTCACCCATGTAGTTCCCGTTCCCGTGGGAATTTCGGGTTAAAAAGTATCCTATGTGTTATTCTGATGTGTAAGCTAAATTATTGTAAAGTTTCATTAAAATCCATTGAGTAGTTTTTGCGTGAAAGAGGAACAAACATTCGGCTTTATAATATTAGTATGATGTCTTTATGATGTATCCAAATGACATTAGAGTCAAAATGACAATAGTAGCTTCCAATTTTGGCCGTCGGCAATAACTTTACATAACTTTTAAACGGGTCAACCGATTTTCATCAAACATGTCTAAGAACACTCGCACAAACTAAATTGAAATCGGTTCATCCGTTCGGGAGCTATGATGCCACAGGCAGACAGATACACACACACAGACAGACACGTCAAACTTTTAACACCCCTCTTTTTGCGTCGGGGTTTAAAAATATTGGCTCTAGAGGTAATAACCAGGGCGAAAACACTGGACTACGTTTGTACTTTTAAGAGTAAGTAGTTAGGCCTTTTCAAAAGTCTAACATTTGGTTTAACCAATAATGTCATATTGCCATTCTATGTTCTGAAGGTCTGACGGCAGTCGCTCTACTTTTAGACAGGCATTCCGCCAGATCTAGTTAAATTAAAAACCCACGTATTAAGTGAAGAATAAGATAAATAACATAACATAATCACTCACTCCATCATCTCATTATACTCGTAGTCACTGACCCCTAACTAAGTCCGTAACTTGTATCTAGGGTATCAGAAACTACGCACACACTCATTCACACACACCCAGACCGAGACAAACATGTTAGTTTAAACATTTAAACAATTATGGATAGTCTAATGAGTAATCTAAATTACCAACTAGGAAACCTGACCTTCTCTAAGAAATATATGAAAATACATGCAAAATATTCTAATAAATTATGTAAATTACACACAATTAACGCATAATGATAATGTCTGTTACATTTAAGTTTAAATGTTATGTTTTACGCTGTTTAAATCTTTAAAAAATATCACTATTTCACTACTTACATAGTATAAAACAAAGTCACTTTCTCTGTCCCTATGTATGCTTACATCTTTAAAATTACGCAACGGATTTTGATGCGGTTAGTTTAAATAGATAGAGTGATTCAGTGGGAAGGATTTTAGCCTAATTTTATCCCCATATTCCTACGGGAACGGGAACTACGCGGGTGAAACCGCGGGACGCTAGTAGTATTATATAGCTGAAGAGTTTATTTAAACACACTGATCTTAGGAATTACTGGTCTGATTTAAATATTTTTTGAGTTTATTCATTACTGGCAACGCTCGGCGGTTTTACCCGCGTAGTTCCCGATCCCGTGGGAATGGGGATAAATTTATGCTAAAATCTTCCTCTTAAATCACTCTATCTATTAAAACAAACCGCATCAAAATCCGTTGCGTATTTTTAAAGATCTAAGCATACATAGGGACATAGGGATAGAGAAAGCGACTTTGTTTTATACTATGTAGTTATAATACGAGTGTAGTACATAATTAAGTATATAGATTTTACTAAATATGTAAAGTGTGTGAAACTCTATAATTTAAACATAATTATTATAATATTACATAGATAACGGAATCAACATACAGACAGACACTTTTCTTGTATATTACCATAATTTATAAATATGCATATTATGTATTTATAGTACATATGTGTATTTCCTTGTATAACTACTATATTTTTGAACAAGTTGTGTACTTGAAGAACAACAATCACTTTTTGTTAAAAATAGTTCAAAATATTTTTTTTTGTTTTTCTTTTAATTATGATGTAATAGGTGATCTTTTAATATTTAATTTTAACCCCCGACGCAAAAAGATGGGTGTTATAAGTTTGACGTGTCTGTGTGTGTGTGTGTATATCTGTCTGTCTGTGGCATCATAGCTCCCGAACGGATGAACCGATTTCAATTTAGTTTTTTTTGTATTAAAGGGGACTTACGTGCGAGTGTTCTTAGACCTGTTTGATGAAAATCGGTTGATACGTTTAAAAGTTATGGGGTTGAAAGTAATTGTGTTGGGGGTTTTTTAAATTTTTAATTTAATGTTATGTTGATATGTCTATAAAAGTAAATATAAATAAATAAACAAAGTCGCTTCTCGCCGTCTGTCCCTCTGTTTGATCAATAGAGAGAGTGATTCAAGAGGAAGGTTTTAAATGCCTATATTCAAATAAAACACGGGTGAAATCACAGGGCTTAACTAGTATTTTATAAATATAGAAATAAGCAGACGACCTTTATACTTGACTAGTTATTACGCTGCATTGCTTCTAAAGTTCCGGGTTCGATTCCGGTCGGAGTAAATGTTGAAAAAATGGTTTTTACTTGTCTCAAATTTTTTAATAAATAAAGATGTCATTTAAAAGGTTGTCTGTCATTTGAAAAGAAATCGTGACTTTTGATTTTATTCCCGTTTCCGTGCTTCATCGGTCCCGGTTGTCGTATAGAGTCTCAATCTTTTCCGTGCCGGCAGCTAAAATTGGAAGCTACTATTGTCATTGTGACTCTAATGTCATTTGGATACATTTTCAATAAACTGACATCCAAAAGATGCGATTACAGCGACGCTGTCACCGGCACAGAAAAGATTGTAGCTTAATACTAACATCATAGACAGTTGTTACGGGTAGTTAGAGCACTCAAAAGTTTAACATTTGGTTTAACTAAAAAGGTTAAATATGATAAAACTGACCCCAAGACCGACCCCAATTAGATATGGGACAAAAGTTCGGAAAAAAAGATCAAGAACGTATTAATTTTAATATTCATTTCATTTCCTCGATGGCAAATTGGTCACCATGCCGGACTGCCATCCGTAAGGTTGCGGGTTCGATTGCCGTGCGGGGTGAATATTTGTGTGAACCACAAATGTTTGTCTCGGTCTGGGTGTGTGGGTGAATGAGTGTGTGCGTAGTATCTGATAACCTAGATACAAGTTACGGACTTAGTTAGGGGTCAGTTACTATTAATGAGAAGATGGAGTGAATGATTGTGTTATGTTATATGTTTTTTACTTATTTTTTTTATCATTGAGGTACAAAAAATATATGTACTTACTGCACTCGGAGCATGTTTTATATTTTTTACACTTTCACAGCGGAGCGTTTAGAGCGCCGCTTGATACGGTACGCGGGCGTATTTCTGCATAATTGTGAACATCATAGAAAAATAACGGATAGGGGTATATGGATAATTCTTTTTGTGTTTAAAAGATATACTTTTATATTTTATGGATAATAAATAAAAAAAAATTATAGTATATAAAATAATTTAATACGAGTAAAGTAAACATGGTCATTTTTTATAAAAAAAAAAAAGTCATACAGACAAAAACAGTCACACTCGCTCCGTACTCTCGCCGGCGGTCGACTGAGTGGGCGCGGGCGATCGCGAACTGTAGCTATCGCGTTCTTACTACATACAAACATTGTATATGTGTGTGTAGCTTATGAACTAAGCTACAAACGTGTACAAGGCGGATCACGACAAGACGTCGTGATTTTCTAATAAACATTTGAAAGGCGGTCACGAGTGCTACTCGTGATTCGCGCGTTAGAGAAAAATATGAATGCCGAGCTGAGGTCGTGATCCGCTGTGAAAGTGTTAATACTTATGCTTATTTTGAAATAACCAACACGCGTTTTCAAAACGCAGTGATTAGAATAATATAACAAACAACAGTTTTTATATTTTTGTATGCCGTTATGTAAAAATTAAATTGAACAAATTACTAAATTAGGTATATATATGTTCCTTTATCCCAGGTATTACACACAAAATAATTTTCATCCCAAAATTGCCAAGAGACAAAATCCAGGACTCAGAGAAACTCAGAAAATTTTACATTAAAAATTGAAAAAAGAAACAACTCATATCGTCACACCGCTTGGGAAAGGTCATTTTTTAAATATAATATTAATAATTACTTATTTCATATTTTATTTATTACTAGCTGTGCCCCGCAGTTTTACCCGCGTGGAACCTTATCCCGTGGGAATTTTGAGATAATAAATATTCTGCGTGTAATACCTGAGTGGATGTATGGATGTTTCCTCTTTCACGCAAAAACTACTGAATGGATTTTAATGAAATTTGGTACAGATGTTCCTCATACCTAGGAATAACACAGGATAGTTTTTATCACAAAATTCCCACGGGATAAAGTTCCACCTGGGTAAAACCGCGGGGCACAGCTAAGTAGTTTTAATATATATTTTATCCTGAAATTCCTTCAGGAACAATTCGGGACTATCATAGGAATACCACATCAAATCTTACAAACGAAGAAAAAAAACAAAAAAAAAATTACCTGTGTTCCCTATTCGAAATTTCGAAAATAGAATACTGGAACTCATACACAGCACTTTCAAACCAATACAATTTTGAACCAATTAACAAGTACTATACGCGCGTAAAATTACTTGTTTTTTTAATTTGAAACGGGCCAAAGCAAACGCAGCGTTCGCCGCGTCTACTGCTACTGAGCGATTGGATAACAACACTCAACCTTTTAAATGTTGACATTGGGTCTGTTCAGCCGACAGAAGTGCTGACTATCTAAATCCTCGAAATAAAACTTTAATGGATTTTTGTCGTGGTTATATTTTTAAATTTCTTCTTCTTTCGTGTCAATGACCACAAAAAGGATTAACCTATAACTAAATATTCCCGGACCAAAATCCAGTTTCGCCTTAACCAGCGTTAGTTGCCTTCATCAGGTCTTCTCGCGTGCAGGTGTAAGGGCACAGCGGGCACTACAGTAAGTCGGACATATCCTGCTTTGGAGTACCACAGTCACAATAAGACTCCCTGGTATAGCCCCATTTCACCAAGTTTTTAACCGACTTCCACTTATCAATAGGTAACACATACACAAAGGTGTTAGCATCGCATAAGAGGTGTATTTAATTAAACATTCATTATTTTATACTTTTCAGTTTTTGAAGTCTCAGGGTAAAACCGCGGCGCGCCGCTAATTGTACTATGAATATATTTGATCTGGTAAAGTATCGCTTAAATCGCATTTTTATTTATCAATGGGGCTAATAGGTAACTTTGGAGAATACTAAATTGACTCATAATGTAATTAATGTATAAAATAGCGTTTTATAATATGGAAAACTAGCTGTGGCCCGCGGTTTAACCAGCGTACATTCCATACTCGTGGGAATTTAAAGGCAAAACATTATTATGTCTTTTCCATTCACGGGACTATTAAGGAGTCCCGGTCTTTTGGGAGGCTGGTATGGGGCCAAAGCCAACACACGGAAGCCCTTTGACATATTTAGCAAATAGCAATAGCAGAAGGTAGACAGTGTGTCCCGGCTGAAACCAGCGCTCAGAAAGTCAGAACATTCATTGTGCCACAATCTTGTCTGTGCCGGTGACAGCGTCGCTGTAATCACATCTTTTAGTTGTCAGTTTATTGAAAATGTATCCAAATGACATGCGAGTCAAAATGACAATAGTAGCTTACAATTTTGGCCGCCGGCACAGAAAAGATTATGACTCAATAACTAAGATAAATTACTCAATACTTTCGTCAGCTGAACGCCCGTATTGCACGCTTACTTTTAACCACCATTTGACTAAGACCCTTGTTTTAGACAAGAATTATCTGAGTTAAAGACCTTTTTAAATGGTTCTCCCAAGACCAGTATAAATAGATACTCAGTACAGAAGTAATTGGTTTGATTCTAAGGTTCTATTTAAAATGGTTTCTTTGCAAATGACCAGTTTATTAAGAGCTATGATTTTTTGTATGAACTAAAAACGCCCCGCGTAGTTCCCGCTGCTGAGAATGCGGGGATAAAATTGTGCTAAAAACCTTCCTCTTGAATTGCTCTATCTATTAAAACAAACCGCATCAAAATCCGTTGCGTAGTTTTAAAGATGTAAGCATACATAGGGACAGACAGCGACAGCGACTTTGTTTTATACTATGTAGGGATACAGATCTAGGTTATACAAAGTTGTGTTTGTTACAATATGAAAATGTGGATTTGATTTAGACAAAGTTTCTTTGAATGGCTGTACTGTTTTTGATTAAAATTGTTGATGAGTATGTAATTATTATGTGCTTGGTTAATCATTAACGATAATAATTGACATGAATATACAAATAAATGAATTATTGAGACAGTTACGATTACAAAAATTAAGTAGACAAACTTGTCTTCTCTACCAAATGTAGCAGTGTCGATTCCCGATCAATTCAATAATTTTTAACGTGAACTCAACATAATTACTTATATCTGTTTTGTTTGTTTTCTTCGAAAGTATACGATTATAAGTAAATACTTACAGCCTTACTAATAAAAAATACCCACTGTGTATATTCTTGATATAACGAGTGTGAAGCATATTAATAATTCGTTATATCAAGAATATACACAGTGGGTATTTTTTATTGGTAAGGCTGTTAGTGTATATCCGTGTGTCTAGTATCCATAGTACAAGTTTTACTTACGAGCGGTTGCTCTTGTGTGTGTTACATGTGCAACTCCCTCCACCTGCCTCTATCAAAGGCCTCCTTCACCTCCATATGACACTAGCGGCGTCTCGCGGTTTCACCCGCATGGTTCCCGTTCCCGTAGGAATACGGGGATAAAATATTTTGAGTTTATCGTTACATACAAAAATACAAATCTTTCCTCTTTATAATATTAGTATTGAAGTATTGACGACAGCGACCTTATCCTTTATCTGGCTCATGTAACTTATTCGATGTGTCCCGATACACTTTTTTATTAAGGAGTAAGTTCTTGTATAGAAGAGTGATTGATGTATGTATTAATGTCTCTCACAATCTAACTATGAAACAAATAGTCGCTCGCGGTTATTCCGGACTAAAACGACCTCCAAACTTTCAAGAACCAGCGTACTCCCACTTCAAATCTTGATACATATAACACTAGCTCCGGTTTTACCCATATAGTTTTTCAGGAGAAAAGATGCGAGAAAGAGCCTATGTCCTTTCCCAGACTATAAGTTACCCCTGCTGTACCAAATTTCAAGTCAATCGGTTCAGTAGTTTAGCCGTGAAAAGGTAACAGACAGACAGAGTTACTGTCGCATTTATAATATTAGTAGGGATTAACAGATGCAATAAGTAGGAAATAAAATAATACCAAACTATAAATAAAAATACATTATTAAAATGCCAAATTTTACATCAGTATGCCATCTTTCCGCAAACACTTTGTGGATCTGCAACTTTATTTCTATTTATTCATGTGATCTATACTTGTAGTATTATAAAGAGGTAGTTTGTTAGCTAATCTCATTGAATGAATGAATGAATCTCATTTACTTATTCATTAATTAAATTATTTTTCAACACACTTGCTCATAAAGGGGCTCTTATTTGTGCAAAAACAGTTGAATAATGACACGTTTTATTCACTAGTGAGTTATAGATTGTTTTTTTAAATTGCTTTCATATAAAAAAAGTTTCGATACCAAAAAATTGTGTCCATACATTTTAAAAACAAACTTCAACTATGTTTCCTTACTTTTGGTAGGTCTATGGTCGATTCCATTGATTCATTCATTCGATTTTTTTTTAATAAGTACCTATATTCTTTTAGTCTTTGGCCGATCACCATTGTTGTGTTAGATGCGCGCGAATATAAAAACTGTTTATTTATTAGCGAAAAATGATAATTTCTTCGCAAATGTGTTGAAAAACGTTGTATGGTACACGCGAGTATTGATGATTACTATCCTCGGCTATCTTCAGACCCTCGCCTGACGGCTCGGGCCTCAATAGCGCCTCGGAAGCAATCACCAACTTACCTCTACCATAAATAACTATTGTACGAGCAGCGCTCTGCGGTTTCACCCGAGTAGTTCCCGCTCCCGGAATTTCGGGATAAAAGTATCCTATATGTTATTCCGATGTTTAAGCCAAATTATTGTATATAAAGTTTCATTAAAATCCATTCAGAAGTCTTTGCGTGAAAGAGGAACAAACATAAAAACATCCACACATCCACGCTCACAAACATTTGGCTTTATAATATTAGTAGGATTATTTTTCATGAAAAATGAATGATACAAATTGCTCATGCGGCGCAGCACAAACAATGTCACATCTTTTGGAGCGCCCATCATGTCCCAATAGCTGTACTCTGGATGACCTTATGTCATGCCAACCTAACGCCATCGAGGTGGCCACTCATTGGTGTTCTAATATATAACTTGATTGTTAAAAAAAGTCTTGTCAATCGACACGAAGAAGAAGAACAAGAAGTATTATTTCTTGCTTAAACTGGGAAACGAATCTAAAACCTTCATTAAACATGAGCACAATCAGTAGACCAAGTGATAATTAAGTACTAGTTTTTCTACGTCACCGAACCATAAAAACAGACTTTTTATAAAAATTAAAAACAAAAATATTGTCCTTTAATTAGTCTAGGTCTTAATAATGAAAAAAGGTCTTAATTATGAGATTTGACCTTACAATAATGACCATAAGGTCAATTTGTATCTAAGCGGTTGACGAATAACTAGTGGGTAATGACCCTGCTATGCCAAAGGTTGCGGTTTCGACTCCCGGTCTAAATAAATTTGTGTAAGTATATGGTATACTAGCTTTTGCCAGCGACTTGGAATTATTACTTTGGGATGTCGCTAAATTTTATTTCCTCGATAAATGAGCTATCTAACACCGAAAGATTTTTTTAAATCGGACCTGTAGTTCCTGAGATTAGTGCGTTCAAACATAGAAACAAACGTACTCTTCAACTTTATAATCTAATATATAAAATTCTCGTGTCACAGTTTTCGTTGCCATACTCCTCCGAAACGGCTTGACCGATTCTCATGAAATTTTGTGAGCATATTCAGTAGGTCTGAGAATCGGCCAACATCTATTTTACATCCCGAAATTCCTACGGGAACGGGAACGGGAACTACGCGTGTGAAACCGCGGGGCGCAGCTAGTCTAATATATAAAATTCTCGTGTAACAGTTTTCGTTGCCATACTCCTCCGAAACGGCTTGACCGATTCTCATGAAATTTTGTGAGCATATTCAGTAGGTCTGAGAATCGGCCAACATCTATTTTTCATCCCGAAATTCCTACGGGAACGGGAACTACGCGTGTGAAACCGCGGGGCGCAGCTAGTATTAGTATAGATTTATATTTTCCAGACAAGACTTGAGATTTTAGATCTTAATGTTTTGAATTCGATTTTTATATCGAGCGGTTTATTTTTAGGGATCCGGACCCTAAGAGTAAACACGGGATCCTATTACTGAGACTTCGCTGTCTGTCCGTCCGTCTGTATGTCACCAGGCTGTATCTCAAGTTTCTGATACCCTAAATACAAGCTACGAACTTAGGGGTCAGTTACTGTAATGAGATGATGGAGGGAATGATTATGTTATTATATCACTACATAGTATAAAACAAAGTCGCTTTCTCTGTCCCTATGTATGCTTAGATCTTTAAAACTACGCAACGGATTTTGATGCGGTTTGTTTTAATAGATAGAGTGATTCAGTGGGAAGGTTTTTAGCATAGTTTTATTCCCATATTCCTACGGCAACGGGAACTACGCGGGGGAAACCGCGGGGCGCCGCTAGCTTTACACTCGTAAATCGTGCTACCTATAAGTTCCAGATCTTTTTTAAATTTTGAAAGGAATTAAGAAATTGTTTAAAATTAAATGTAATCCTTACGTGGGCAGTTACAACTAGTTTTAAACGACTAGTGTAACTAACAAACAAGGTCACTGTTTGTTATTTACTAGATTAACTTTGTATAATAAAGTAAATTTAACAAGTTAATTTATTATAAGTAAAGTAGACTATTCGTGTTGTCAAATATTAAAACCTTATTTGGATACAGATATGTAATTATATTTCTCTTTATAAAAGTTTGTATTGAGCTAAATTCTTTTCTGTGCCGGCGGCCAAAATTGGAAGCTCCTATTGTCATTGTGACTCTAATGTCATTTGGATACATTTTCACTAAACTGACAACCAAAAGATGCGATTACAGCGACGCTGTCACCGGCACAGACAATATTGTGACTATAAATCTTTAACCGCTTCTGTATTATTCATTATTCAATAAGTTTATTGCTTGTTCGTTTTATTCAGGCGCTTTTTGCTAAATTCGCTGACTAGCGGCGCTCCGCGGTTTCACCCGTGTAGTTCCCGATCCCGTGGGAATGTGGGGAAAACCTTCCCACTGAATCACTCTATCTATTAAAACAAACCGCATCAAAATCCGTTGCGTAGTTTTAAAGATTTAAGCATACTTACATAGGGACAGAGAAAGCGACTTTGTTTTATATTATGTAGTGATGATATTAACACAGTAAAGAGTAACAACGCACAGTCAAAACTACTGTAGCCCGATTCAAGTAATAAAAACCGTAACGATATCGCAGCGACTTTGTCATTTTGACCATTTTTGTATTCACGAACGTATGAACGACACCAATTCTATAGTCGCTCGATCCAAATGTCGTGGACGCGTACGGTCGTACAAAGCTGAAAGACACGTGTATTTTTTGGGGGGAGTAGGCTACCACTAAGAGAGGATTTTTGGAAATCCCCCCCGCCCCCCTAGGCGGAGAAAAGGGGGTTAAATTGAGGGGTGAAAACGCATACGAAATTTCAACCAAATCAGTCCAGTGCGGCGGCTTAAAAGGAGTTAGGTGAATAACACACGTAAAGAAGAATTATAGATACTTACCAAAGTATGTTCTACTTAAATTAAGATCTTAATAACATTAAATTAAAAATTAAAAAAGCCCCCAACACAATTACTTACTTTCAAACCCCCAAAACTTTTAAACGGGTCAACCGATTTTCATCAAACATGTCCAAGAACACTCGCACGTAAGTCCCCTTTAATGCAAAAAAAACTAAATTGAAATCGGTTCATCCGTTCGGGAGCTATGATGCCACAGACAGACAGATACACACACACACACACATAGACACGTCAAACTTATAACACCCCTCTTTTTGCGTCGGGGGTTAAAAACAGTAGTAATTAATGATAAATGGGTCACTGCTTACTTAAGTACTAATAATTCATTTTGCAATAAACAATAAGTTCAAATCTAAGCACACGAATAAACTTGCCTTATTTTCGAAAGTCTAAGGTCACTTGTTATGTTTTTAATTAATTAGTGTTAGAGTATGTTACAGTCAAAACTCGTAATCGGTCAAAACTATTTTTATTAATTGTTTTCATTTTGGAGTCAAAATTATGAACTTATTATTAGGTTAATCATATTAGTTATTTTACGAATTATATGTTTGCAACTATGGGGGAGCATCCTATTATTTCTATTTTCAAAACATTTTTCCTCTGTCCGTGCTGTCCCGGGCACTAAGGGTGACAAATCTACATCGAGCTGTGCTGAAACAGAAACGTAGCTTCAGAAACACAGCACAGCGCGCACAGCGCAGCATAGCTCGATGTTGATTGTTAAAAAAACCTAGCTTCAGAAACACAGCACAGCACGGCTCAGTACAGCGCAGCACAGCTCGATGTAGATTTGTCACCCTAAGTGTGAACTAATCCATAGCAAAGTAGCATAGCAAAGCTGTCTACTTGGAGACACTGCGAGTCTTATTGTGTGTTGAAATAAAACCCGAAATCTTGATTAGCTTGATTTAATTCTTAGTTTTACAAAATTACGTTGCTTGAGTACAAAGATATGGTCGAATACAATTGTATAACAAAAATGGTGCGGTACATGTTGACATTGTTGAAGGTAGGTAGGAGAAAATAAAAATAGTAATTTGCTCTGGTATTCATGGAAGGCGTTAAGAAAAATAATATTGTTGAAGCGGTGAATTTCGAGCCGCGACAAAAGCTCTGATGGAAAGGCCCTACCAATGGCATAAGAAAATTTTATTTAGTTTAAGCCTAATTAGGCTTAACCTGTTTTCTTCTACCTAATTTCTACAGTCAAAAATGATTTTAAACAATTACAAGTTTTGACTGTAACATAAATAAATGTTTTTTCGAATACCAGTTGACCTTAGCGACTCAAAATATTTTGAATATTAATTCTTTGAGATGTCAAAATGGACACAGGAAATATATTAGATCCGGTCTTTAATTTGGGTCCATATTGGCTCACCTAAAGTTCTTTACCCGAAAATGTTTTTCCTAACTATTTGTAGTCCGAATGATCATTCTTCCTAAAAATTTTCATCCTAAAGTTTTAATTCATACTATTTGTAGTGCTACCGACGATGCTCATAACACTGATGTTTCCGAAAATTTTAATTCATAACATCTTTAATGTAAATATATTTAAACTCCTACTGTTTTTTGTCATAAAGTTTTTATCCCTAAACATACTCACCATAATATTTTCACTCATACTCAGAAAGAAATATTTACCAAGTGTAATAAAAAATATATGTGGGTAGAAGATGATATTTATAGTTTTAATGATTATTATACGACTCGTTTACGGTTATGCTTATGACCTGGGAGTTTACCGTAACCGTAACTAAACCATAACTAAAGGACCAATTCGGTTCTGGCACTTCGCCGGCCGCTGCCGCGGCACGCTCGCTACGCTCGCTCGGCTCGTGCGTTGGGGTCACAGTTCTAACATAACCTAAACCAATAATTAGGAATAGGACCGATTCGTTACTGGAACTTGACTGAATGATTGGAGCAGGACTCTGGTTTTGCTCGCTCGGCTCGTGCGTTATATGTTATACCTACATGTTATGTAAAAACAAAGTTACGAAAAATTTATGTATATAATATTGATTATAATAAATAAAAATAAATCTAAACAAATAAGATATGACTTTGAATAATAGTATGAACGATGGTTATGTTGAGAAAATGTAGGAAAACAAATAAAAGTGTAAAAGATGTTTATTGCTACTGACTTTATGCAGTTGAATGTTTCGGAATTAAAACATTAGTGACAAAGATTTTAGGAGTTGCGATTGTTAGGATAAAAAATGTTAGGAAGAAAATTTTCGGATTTCCAATTATCGGAGTAGAAATTTTAGGTGAACTTTGGCGCACCCCTTTAATTTATTTATTTGTATCCTTCGAAAACGATATAATAAAATTAATTATTTTTATCGGTTAAGGCGTGTCTGTGTAGTTTGTGATTCTTAGGGCTGATTTTTCCATCGCCAGATAACTTTATTCGACGAATAACTTTGAAATTTTGACAGTTCTTTCACACAAAATCTGTCAAACGTCAATTTTATTCGTCAAATAAAAGTTATCCGGCGATGGAAATATCGGCCCTTAGCGGCCTATTTCACCATCTTCAAGTAATGTTCCGAGTACCTACTCACAAGTTGTGTCTTTGTCGTTAGTAGATTTGGTCGCCGACGGGATTCTGGCTAAAAACGTACAGCATCGGAGCGTGATGACCATTTTTTTGTGACCTCGTCATTAAGAAATCGCCGGTTGAATGCTATTAAGCTCTGTTAGCAACTCCAGGAAGTGAGAGAAGTTAAAATTCATAATCATTCACTACATCATCTCATTATAGTAACTGACCCCTAACTAAGCTTGGAGCTTGTATCTAGGGTATCAGAAACTACGCACACACTCATTCACACACACACCCAGACCGAGACAAACATTTGTGGTTCACACAAATATTTACCCCGCATGGGAATCGAACCCACCACCTTATGGATGGCAGTCCGGCATGGTGACCACTCTGCCATCGAGGTCGTCATAATAAATTATCCGGTGAACAGTTAGAAGAAGACTAGCCGATGGAGGTCTGATAGCGCACAGATCAGCTATCGCTCCAGAATTGACCATAGGTCACCGACAAGCACGACTACAGATTGCTCGAGAACCTTTTATACCCGCTCTTAGTCGCTCAATTAGCACTACCTGAAACGAGTGATTTCCGATCCAATTGTTCTTTTGGCTTTACTATAATGAATTTAAGGGTTATGGATTAGCTTAAGGTGTTATCTGAAAGCTGACAGTGTGTACTTCAATTCAGTATATAAACGGGAATAAAAATACAAGCATGTTTTGAAAAAAATAACCTTGAAACGAAAATTGAGCAGGTGTTTCGTTTTTTTTTATGAGAAGTGTATTTAGATATCAGGAGAGGAGAGCCATAGCACTACCTAGTTTGGGCTCCTGTCTCTGTAAAGCCCCGTATTCATGGTAAACATTTGTTTAGCAACAAAATTGAATCAACGCGTTGCGGAGTTGCTGTCAAGATGTTGCTGGCAACACTGCGTGTTATAGAGTTGATAGCATCATGTTGACAAGGCGAAAATTGTTGACGTGTGTGAACGTGTTTGCAACAGTTTATAAACATGGCAGTAGTGTGGAGTAATGATAAAATAATGCAACTAATAGAATAATTTCAATCAAAACAATTATTATGGGATTCTTCTATAAAAGAATACAAAGATAGAAACAAAAAGAACGATGCATTCGAAGAAATTTCTCAAGCCCAACAACACTACCTCCTCGGGCAACATTTTAATGCAGACTGGCGTGTGGACAACCTGCATTGATTTAAACATAGTTGCTAGCAACATTCTCGCCGCTCACCAACAATGTTGATCAACTGTTCCTAAACAAATGTTTACCATGAATACGGGGCTTAAAACACGGTTTTTTCAATATACCTGCGACATATTTATATTTGGTAATAAAACTTCAATTAGCTATATTAATTTATTTATTATTAACAAAACATTCAGTACATAAAATAACAAAATAAATCTATGTAAGTACTAACTTAAGATTACAATAAAATAATTATTATACATGTAAGTAATTGTTTTACTTAATTATTAAATAAAATCCATTAAATGCTGTTAGGCGAATGCAATTAAATACTTAAAATATCAACAAAATTATAACTGTTTACAAAAATAGGGATGAATGTTTGAGTAAATGAAAAAATAATATTCTATTTGTCCGTCAGTCAGAAGAAAAATAATTAATTTATCAAATTAATAAAACATTTTCTAAAAAACTATTTTTTAATACTAAGGGAAGGTTCATATCTGACGGAACATGTGTCGCGTATTATCGGTCGCGTAACGCCAGAACAGACAAATGTATAGAAAAACACTTCTCAACGCACTAACGTATAATCGGTTGAGTGTGAACGGTCAAGTGTTTTTCTATACATTTGTCTGTTCTGGCGTTACGCGACCGATAATACGCGACGCATGTTCCGTCAGATATGAACCTTCCCTTATACTATTTTTGGTTCATTGCCAGTGACACTACTATCTAACTATCTTGGCACTACCAGTAGTGCCAAATAATATTAAAAACAGCATTTATTACACCAGTAGAGTCAAATAAAATAACTACTAGAGTCTCAACTGAGCTAGATATTAAGACCCTAAACTCGATAATTGACGGTTTTTGTACTTTTTGATCTAGTCATATTATATGAAAAGCGTATTTTATAAACATGCTTTTAGGTAATAATTAAAGGAAATATTGTCATCTAAAAAATACTCAGAGAAAAACAATATTATACAGAAAACTTAAAAAATATATCAAGAAAACTGAACATATGTTTTCTGAATTTCACTTTTAGCATTAACTTCCATGCCTTCGGATTCTAGTAATTCGACCAATTTAGCACTAAAAATTAAACAAACTTAAAGTCCAGATCCTTATTAAGGAAATACTCACAGGAAAATTTAATTGTTATTATAATTATTATTGAAATCGAAAAAATATAAAGTTAGAATTTGTAAAAATCACACTCAAGAAAATCGTAATTTACGTTGATAAATGATGCTCAAAACGTTATTAAAATTACCTCAAATAATAAAAGAATATTTTCTACAACAATTATACTAAAAAAAAATCTCTAAAACAAATTGTCTTTTTTTCTACAAATATTTTAAAATCATCATAAAACTACTATAAAATCGGACGCACGAAACAATTCAAATCAGTCTGCCGCGAGGCTTTTTAGAGAGAGGACGTATCGCTCCTACCGAGCGTTTGACCTTTGCGGCGCGTACGAATTTATACGATAACTCATCAACATGTTTTGATACTCGATAATAATTTTTGTTTTATAATTTGAATTATTTATTAAAAAAAAAATTAACATTTATGATAACAAATAATGTTTTAGAATGCAGGCATTTACCCACATTAGTAATGTAGGCATTTATTTGTTTTATTCATTATTCCTTGTTGTGAATAATGGAATATCGAATCGAAAGTTATTACGTAAATTATATCTAATCATATACTACCTACTACGAATCGTAAAAAAAAATATACTCGTATTTTTACTTATGTCAATAACTTTTACACAATTTATAATTTCCAATGGATCAAAACCATTCGGTCGGAGTATTCAGAGCGAGCGCGCCGTCACTACATAGACAGTGTGCATGCGGACACGCGTGCGCGTCTGTGTGAGTGAAAATTTGAGTTGTCGCGCGCCAGATCAACCCTCTTAAGAACATCTTCTATTAAAAGAAAAAAACTAAATAAATTATGGTGATAACATTCGTGCAATTATTGCCTTAGATTAGACACTACGAAAAAGACTATTGAGTCACAATCCTTTCTGTGCCGGTGACAGCGTCGCTATAATCGCATCTTTTGTTTGTCAGTTTATTGAAAATGTATCCAAATGACATTAGAGTCACAATGACAATAGGAGCTTCCAAGTTTGGCCGCCGGCACAGAAAACTTGGTGACTCTATATTATCTATTAATAGTAGTGTCACGAGATAAAGTTTCTTGTCTAAAGTACTAAGCGGTATAGTAACAGGCAATGAATGCTGTTTTTAATTTTCTTTTACACTACTGGTAGTGCCAGGCGATAGTGTCACATGCAATAAATGCTGTTTTTAATTTTCTTTGACATTACTACTGGTAGTGCCAAGCGGCGGTGTCACGGGTAATCAATTTTAAGTATTAATAAATATAATTTTGGACACTACTGGTAAGTATTTTTAAATTTCCTTTGACACTACTGGTAGTGCCAATTGGTAGTGTAAATCTATACATTATAAGACTTTTTATTGGTAGTGTCGAACCATACGACGAACGTTCTAATTTGAGTAGGTCTTAGTGTCACCATGTATTCAGGCTCGTTTATAGTCTCTGGCTCAGATTGGTTGTTGGCCTCGTCATCTTTGGCCAGTCTGGAAATAAACAGTATTATTAACTCGATGGCAGAGTGGTCACCATGCCGGCAGGGCCGGATTTAAACTCAATGCCGCTCCTGGGCACCAGAAAAAAGTCCGCCCTATTACTAGATTTTTTTTTTCACTTTCAAAATTTTCCGCCCTAAAACATTTGCCGCCCTGGGCACTCGCCCCGACTGCCCCTAGTGTAAATCCACCGCTGCATGCCGGACTGCCATCCGTAAGGTTGCGGGTTAGATTCCGGTGCGGCGTGAATATTTGTGTGAACCACAAATGTTTGTCTCGATCTGGGTGTGTGTGAATGAGTGTGTGCGTAGTTTCTGATACCCTATATACAAGTCACGAACTTAGGGCTCAGTTACTTTAATGAGACTAGCGGCGCCCCGCGGTTTCACCCGCGTAGTTCCAGTTCCCGTAGGAATATGGGGATAAAATTATGCTAAAAACCTTCCCACTGAATCACTCTATCTATTAAAGCAAACCGCATCAAAATCCGTAGCGTAGTTTTAAAGATATAAGCATACATAGGGACAGAGAAAGCGACTTTGTTTTATACTATGTAGTGATGGAGTGAATGATTATTATAAGTACCTCTTCCTCCTACTTCGGGTCCTCCGCCTCGTGTCTTCATCCTCCTCATCATCTTCATCATCATCCCCCTCATCATCTTCCCAATCCTCAGCCTTTAGTACGACGTTACGACGTCGCAGCGTTCTGGGTGATGTCGAGTCTCTATCTTCATCATCTGGAATAATGATGATGTGTGGTATTGTCAGAGGAGAGAATAAGTAATTACACCATAACGTTTATAATTATGCGGTGCCGCTATTCGCATGACGCTCGTAGTTTTGGTTCCAAACTTTTTTAAAAGAAAAAATGAGAAGCGTTTTGATAAGCGCACCGTCTTTTGCAATATTACGGCCGCTATATGACGGCACAGCTAGCTAAAGCTTTAAAGATTCAGAAAAATAATAATCATTACTAAGTATTTATTTCTTCCATATTAATAACTTACCATAATTATTATGATTCTCCTCAGAATTATCATCCCTGTCCACCTGTTTCATTATCCGTCTCTTTCCCACGTTCAGTGGGTGCACACCGAACCTCTTCCTACTCCCTCTAACTTCATAGTTATCTATGTTCTTTCTCTTTTTGTTTCTCCTCGTCTTGAGTCCTTTGGGTCTTTGCTGTGACTTCGTTTTGTAATACATTTCGTAAATTGACGTTGTGACGTCATCAGAGTCATCGTAGACTATTTCTTGCACTGAAATATTGAAAATGTACTTAAAATAGATGTATTCCACGGTTTTACCCCCGCAGTTCCCGTTCCCGTGGGAATTTCGAGATAAAACTATGTATGTCCTTCCCCGCACGTTAAGCTACCCCTGTACCAAATTTCAAGTCAATCGGTCCAGTAGTTCACGCGTGATTAAATTAAAAATATTGAACAGTTACCTTCTTTTTTCTTCTTAGAATTCCTCTTATTCTTCCTCTTAGAAGATTGCTTCTTAAGATTCAAAGAAAAGTCTTCTTCAGACGATCTTATTTCATCAATCATGTCAACTGTTGGTAATTTCTGCTTATTCTTATTCCAGAAGTTATTCTTAGATTTCCTTTTCTGCTTTCTCTTAGCATTCCTAGTTGTCATCCTAAGTTTTTCAGTAACCATATCATAATTATCAACGGTTGTATCAACGCTGCCATTATAATAATCAACTTTGAACTCATTATTAGTATCATTAACTGAACTTTCGTTAACTTTCTCCGTTCCATTAACAGACCTTCTTATTCTAAACTTAGTTAACTCAACTACTTTAGTTATAACTGGTGGTGAAGTAGGATCGTTGAAGATTATGTTAAATTTAACCAAATTATCATCTTCGTCGTTTTCAAGGTTGTAAAGATCACCAAAATCAGTGGTGTTTATTGATCTTCGTTTCCTTTCGTAAATGTATTTGGTTGATTTGGAACGTAATCGGTTTCTGTTGATTTTGCGACGCTGTTCTACTTTTTTGATTGGATATTCTGAGTCTTCTTCGTCTACAATTTTAAATTTGGTATCAATAAGGGCTATCGTTGATATAATAGCTTTTTTTATTGCATAATTATTCAGCTCATTAAAAATGTATTGAAAATTTCCAATTATTTCCGCCGGGCCATATAGAATATGTTTGTGGTATTTTTTTTTTGATAAATATGTAGTTCAATGATTGCTAAAGATATTAAATAGATATAGCAATACTATGAAAAACAAACAAAATAATATAATTTCGAAAGCTCATCAATTTAACAAGTTCATTTTAAAAATTTTGGGCTTCAAAGAAGCTTCTGGAAAAATAAACAGCAAGGAAGTATGTGTGTGTGTGTCCATCTCAAGCACGAATTTAGAGAGAGAGAAGGAGTGAGATATATAGTTCTGTCTTCCGTGATCTTAAGAAATTATCGAAATCTTAGCATGACTATTAATTTTAATGGTACTTAACCGGATTCCTTTCCGTGTTTGCCTGATTTGTTTTCATCTTCCACTTGGTCTTCTGTTTGTATTCCATCTTCTCCGCCATTGTACACGTACCTGTCAATTGATTAAGAAAGTATTATAAAATTTACATTTTGCTTGGTTTAAAAAAGTAGTAAGTATACTCAATTTTTTAGCATAGTGGTTAAGGTCTGGGATCTAAGGCTATGACTTCTATTAATGTAACGCGGACGGAAGTCGCTGTGTTTTTAGTGGGTAGGCCCAGCCCTTCTGGCTGGGAGAGCCCTACATGCCCCGGGGGCCCTCCCAATATCGGCTCACGGTGGTATGCAGTTCTATGCATTTTCACCGCGTTAAAAAAAAAAGGTTAGAGAGACTAGAAGTCATTTCTATGACTTAAGTTTGATACTCGCCACTTTTGTTTTGGATTTTTGGTTCTTTACCTGGGGCCTAAGTCTGCAATTTGACATTATTAATCAGACAATATATTGATATTGAGGCACCATAACGAGAGAGAATACCAAGATGACAACAAAAGTAAAAAAAACGGCCATAATCTTGATATTAAAATACATTTGAGTAGCATTATCACAGCTTAATAGTTTAGAGAATCAGGGCCCAGTACGTTTATCAAACGCTCTTACGGTGATGGAAAATATCTTTCATAAACCTGTATGTACCTGGGAAGATATTATTAGTAGTTGTGTGAGAAGTCAAGCACTCTGTCCATGTTAAAAATAATGCCTGATTGCTCTCATTGACATGATGAATGATTTCTTATGCTGCATTAAAACTATATTTTTTATATTGATATCTTTGATTTACACGAACACTACACATTGAAATAAAACACTTAAACGGATTTTTGTCGTGGTTGTATTTTGTTTTACATTTTCTGACGTTTCGGATTCTTTACAGAACCCGTGATCACAGAAGACTAAGATGGAAGACGTCTGTACAAAGTAATTTCCTAATAGCCTTCAATATTTTGAATATAATTTTAAATACATTGTGAATTTATTTACATGTTTTATTTCAATATATTTTTTTAAGCAAAACTCGTAATCATATTTTATTTCTTAAATGTGGAAATAAATGATTTTTTTTCCTCACCTGGTACTCCAATCCATCTGCCGTGCATCTTCAAGCCACTGGTTGGCTCCAAGCGTGGTCTCTCGCGCACTCTTCAAATGTAGCTGCAGGAATATGTTCCGTAGTTCAACCGTTATGTACGAAGATGTGTCTTCGGTGCCATCTGATGAGTCACGTCGGTGATGAGCTGAAATGGAGAATGAATTTGAGGTTCTAAAGATGGTTTTATTTTATCCGGACATATACACCCCTATTTTGAAAATATGGGACTTATTCAAATCAGAATATCTGTAGCAGTAACTGAATCCATATATCCAATAAAAATATCAAAAATGATAGTCGATTACTTATCTTTAAAAAATACAAAATAAATGCCGTATTACCAGACGGCACACTAGCTATCAAGTATTCTGTGACGGCTCGGGTCGATGACCGCGCTCAGCTGTGTATCGCAGCGTTCGGTGTAGAATAACAATAAAATTCGGCGGGATTTTGAAAATCTTTGACTTATCATAACTTTTTAAATAAAAGCAAAAGAAAAAAACTAACTTCACTATTATATTGTCACCCGTCGTTTACATTAGCTGTGAGATAAGGTATCGCAATTTCAAAATAAGGGTGTATATCACTCATCGCCATATTGTAGTACCAAACTAAGCAAACCTATCTACAAATCTTGTCTTCCAAAAACCTAAAATCATTCTTGTCTTTTCCAGAGAAGATGATTTTAGAAATCGAAAGGCGTTCAAGAGGATTTCGCTGCAAAGTAACATTTGACTTCTCGCTGTAAAGTCTTAAAATTTGTCTATAATAATTATTACCAATATACATAACATAACAAAATCATTCACTCCATCATCTCATTACAGTAACTGACCCCTAACTAAGTTCGAAGCTTGTATCTAGGGTATCAGAAACTACGCACACACTCATTCACACACACCCAGACTGAGACAAACATTTGTGGTTCACACAAATATTCACCACGGGAATCGAACCCGCAACCTTATGGATGGCAGTCCGGCATGGTGACCACTCTGCCATTGAGGTCGTCAATACGTTGGCTAAAGATAAAAAATTGCCTTCCTTGTCGTATCTAACAAGCCCTAATCCGACTAATATTGTAATCGGGAAAGGTGGCCCTATGGATGCTTTTCACGTGAAAACTACTGGATCATACTAGAATTTACTTAAATCCAGTAAAAACAAGATTTTTATCCCAAAAATCCCGGGACTCAGTTAATCCTTCTAACTCAGTAAATATTCAAAAAGGCGTCTGACTGTTACCTTTTTACGGCTAAACTACTGAACCGATTGTCTTGTACAGGGGTAGCTTATTGTCCGGGTACGGACAAAGGCTATGTTTTATCCCGAAATTCCCACGGGATCAGGAACTATGCGGGTAAAACCGCGGGGTCCATTAATACTATGTAATCCAGTTAATACTGGATGTTAAATCATACCTCTAGAAACTTTCTCGAGTGTGTTCTCCAGACGCAGAAGCACCGACCCCCCTTTCCACGGCTCCAGAGTGAGGATGTGAATGTGACGAGGGAGACCGTGCACTTTTAGGGCTGAATACTGGAAGGGAAACAAGATTACAAAGGGAAACGAGCTATTAATAACAATTCAATTCAATTTAAAAAAACCCCATCCAATTACTTTCAAACCCCCATAACTTTTAAACGGGTCAACCGATTTTCATCAAACATGTCTAAGAACACTCGCACGTAAATCCCCTTTAATATAAAAAGGAACTAAATTGAAATCGGTTCATCCGTTCGGGAGCTATGATGCCACAGACAGACTGATACACACACACACACACAGAAACGTCAAACTTATAACACCCCTCTTTTTGTGTCGGGGGCTTAATGCAGAAAACTGCTTACTTAAACCTAACAATATGGGGTAATTGTGCAAATCGGTCACTTGATGGTAACTGCTACCAAGTTTACGGTGCATCTAGATAGTAATAAAACATGTAATACTTATAACATGATATTACACAATCTAGACAACCTCTTTAAGAGAAATCCAACTCAGAAAAGTCACATGTCACCGGCGCATAAGTGATAAATGAATAAAAAAAATTTGGGAAAATAAGTTCGGCTCTGCACCCAGAACTCATCGCAGTATCTTAAAGAATAAGCAATATTTTTGATACTTACTCGTTTATTCCGCACATTCTGCCATTTCCTCCTGTTAACCTTTTCGCCAGATGCGAAGAATAACCACGGCTCGTATTCCCAGCGTCTGGCGTTTGATGATACCCTTTCAGAGAAGGTCATGCCATCGGCTGAAAACAATAAAGTTTATTGTGATTTCTGAGATATTTCCAGGATTTTTCTGACTCTCTATGGGGTAACAAATGTAACATTTGACAATTATCAAATGACCCATGGCAATCCAGACATTTATAATCGTAAAATGTGGCACAAAAAATTAAGTTTATTGAATTTATTAGAGTCAGCAAATAAAGTGTCAAATGTTACTCCTCCCGTCCAATTTCTCAGGGAAGAAAAGTAGCTGAAATTCAGCGTTAGTGGGTGGGATAGAAGCAAACATGTCTACAGCTTAGTCCTGGACTATAAGCACACGTTGACAGACTGCTTGACCGACATCCTATGTGCTATTCCTAGTTATAAGGAACATTTGTACCAAATTTAATCTAAATCGATACAGTAATTTTTGCGTGAAAGAGTAACAAACAAACAATATTTAGCATTTATAATATTAGTAGGATATTATTTAAATTCTTACCATCAGTCCTATAATTCCCAAACAATACTCTGTGCTTTCCCTTGACAACCAGACCAACACCAAATGCTTCTTCGTTCAGCGTTTCTTCTAGACCAAACCCATCATCCGTTAGTAATCTTCTGTGAGTCTGGAGAGAGAGAGAAAAAATTAGGTACATACATGAGCTGATAATGATGAGGTACATACTTATAAACTTACTACTTCTTAATCGATGCTTAGATAAACAGGCTTTTCGAGGAATAAGACCCCGCAGCTAATGTACGGAAAACATAAAATTAAAAAAACCCCCAACACAATTACTTTCCAACCCCCATAACTTTTAAACGGGTCAACAGATTTTCATCAACTATGTCTAAGAACACTCGCACGTAAGTCCCCTTTAATACAGAAAAAAACTAAATTGAAATCGGTTCATCCGTTCGGGAGCTATGATGCCACAGTCAGACATATACACACACACACACACACAGACACATCAAACTTATAACACCCCTCTTTTTGCGTCGGGGGTTAAAAAATGGGTTTCGGTAAAAATTGCTGAAATTTTGGCATAATGCACATTTTTAAAATGAACTAGTTCAGCTCCTGGCTAGGATTATGAATTTGTGTGCCAAATTTCAGCTCTCTACGACCAGTAGTTTCGACTGTGCGTTGTCTGTCTGTCAGTCAGTAACGGAAGAGTTTTAAATTTTATATTGGGACGGTAAAATCTAATATCTAATATATAAAATTCTCGTGTCACAGTTTTCGTTGTCATATTCCTCCGAAACGGCTTGACCGATTCTCATGAAATTTTGTGAGCATATTCAGTAGGTCTGAGAATCGGCCAACATCTATTTTTCATCCCGAAATTCCCACGGGAACTACGCGTGTGAATCCGCGGGGCGCAGCTAGTAACATAATATAAGTACAGAGTTTTGTATCCCTCGACAATCAGGATCACGATAGAGAAGATAGATCGTATATTGGAAATGGCTGTAAAAATCCGACTCACCATCAATTCAATCTCCCCCTCTTCATACGAAGTTCCCCCTTGTGTCCTATCAGTTAAGACACACATTTCCGTGCTCGTGTTCGACGATTTGATACAGATGCGTGACGTCACAGGATAGTAGCACGCTGGCACTGGTTTCTTTTGTTGTAGAGCTGTTGAAAATAAAAAAAAATGTGCAAAATCTGACACATTAATGACACTTATTACACCTATTTTATCCCCTTTGGGGTATAATTAATCAAAATCATCGTTTGGACTATGCGTTGATAGATCACTATGTCAGTCAGTCAGTCAGTCGGTCACCTTCACTATCACTACATAGAATAAAACAAATTCGCTTTCTCTGTCCCTGTCCTTATGTCCCTATGTATGCTTAGATCTTTAAAACTACGCAACGGATTTTGATGCGGTTTGTTTTAATAGATAGAGTGATTCAGTAGGAAGGTTTTTAGCATAATTTTATCCAAATATTCTTACGGGAACGGGAACTACGCGGGTAAAACCGCGGGGCGCAGCTATAATATTAGGACTTACTAGCAGACTCGTTCCAACACGTCCGTTTCATCATCTGTCTCCCGTTGGAGTCGGTGTAGAACTCGCCGTTATTGGTGATGTTCGTCGAGAATATACTCACCACTTCTTTACCCAAATCGGTCCTAGAGAAAATGTTAGAAACTAATTTTAAAAATCAGAATTTTGTTAAATTTTCTTCAAAAAATATTCCTCCAATACGACCACAGCTGCATTTCTATGGAAGTTGCTAACGTAACGTCAAGTTCTAGAATAGACTAAGTATACACAGCATCTTTCTCTTGCGCCACATCTCGAAAGCCTTAATCTTTTTCGATTAACAACGTTAACAGTACTGGTAAATTCAATTTCCCGCCCTCGTGCAAGGTAGGTGCGAGCCCTTCGGTGGGGCTGTAGGCAAAGCTGATCATGATATAGTTTTAAATAATTTAAGTAACGTTTACACATACGACTATATTACAGTGAAACCTGGTTAAGTGAGACTCCAAGGGACCTGCAATGTCGTTGCACTTATAGAGGTATTCCACTTACCCAGTGTTTCAGATATCCAGGTATAAATTAATATCTGTCTCATTTACAGAGGGTTCCATTGATACAAGTGATATACGATAAGTGATATAGTGGGTAGGATTAGAATGAGTAAACAAACAAAACGATATTATCTCAGTTACAGAGGTTTATACGTATAAAATTGACTCGCTGTCTTAGTTATAGAGGTAACTATGATGATAAATCGAAAGAATAAATCCCAGTTATAGAGGTTACCTCATCCCACTAACAGAGGTAATTTAGTGCCAAAGTGTTGGGACTTTAGCATGAGTTCCAATTATGGAGGTTTTGTCACTTATGCAGGTCCCACTTAACCAAGTTTCACTGTATAATCAATCTTATTTATGAATGCTGTGTACACCTGTAATTGGGTAGGTCCTGGGTAAACAAAATGAAATTCTAATTAGTCCGTCAGATTTCGAAAAAATATTGCACACGTACCTATTTTTTTGTTTTATCAAATTAATATAACTGACTTAGTTATATAATATAACGCATTAAAGTTTACGAGTGGGGGCTTGTGACGTCAACTGTTGCTTAAAATTGTAGCAATCTGTGACGTCACACGAGTTTTCGACGCACTGTATCGTCTTAATTATTTGTTTACATGAAAAAAATACATGTCCAATATTTTTTGGAAATCTTTAAGACCGACTAATATTTTTTTAGTCAACTACCCTATTGGTTTGTATGTAGTTAAAACAAAACTACACAATGTAATAAGAATGATTAATTTGATCACTTTTGGTATTTTATCTTCTACTTATATAAAATAAGTCGGGTTTTCCTTCCTGACGCTATAACTCCAGAACGCACGAACCGATTTCCACGGTTTTGCATTCGTTGGAAAGGTCTCGGGCTCCGTGAGGTGTATAGCAAAGAAAATTTAGGAAAAATTTCAACAGAAAAGCGGGAATATCTTTTTTCACGCACCGGCACCATCATCTGGTGGCGAAACGGAGTTCGCCGGGTTTGCTAGTTTTTAATAAATAAATATTGACTTACCCCAAAGGCACAGGTCCAATGATCCACTCGAATTCAATAAACTCCTCTCCCCTGAAAAGTCTGATAATCTGCGTGATCCAGTCGCTGAATCTCTGTCTGATCTCCTTCACCAGACTGCCTCTGATTGTAATGTATTGGGCTTTTACTGCCACCTGTAATAAAAAAGTGGATGGATACAATTTATTCGCATTCTACACCTGCACACGCGAGGACCTTTACAAGGTCACTGATAGTGCCATATCGGTGGCCGAGTTCAGCAGCGGTATCCTCGTTACAAATCGCAGTTCAAACATTCGTTGAACTGTCATTTCACATGTCAAATGACTGAACGGATGAAATGCGTTTGGAACGTTTTTTTGGTATTCTCATAATTATTTCTTCCAGACGCTTTTCATTCATTTTACGTTCATTATACGAATTACCAACGCACAAGGCCGGCGTTTCAGTATTGCCATTACATTTTAAGTTGCTCAAATTAAGGCAAAAAATAATCGTGTAATTTTACAAACAAAATCTATGAAATAATCTTCTATGCCTATTACTTACTATATTATCATCAGACAACAAAAATAAGGATGACGAAACAGACATTTAAACTGATGTGGGAAAGATGTTTTTATATGACTGATATATTAAGTACATCTTATACAGAAAGACTCGTCCGAAGCCTTCCTATACCTACACTTACAAGGCCAGTTGTACTGTGCGCCGTGCAATAGGTCCTTCAAGACGGACACGTCAAGGAGGACGATATACCTATATACTAGAGATAAATATTTTTTAAAGCCATTTAATAGATACATAATAATGCTCCCAGTACAATACTTATGTAAAAATAAAAACACAAGAAAGTTTATATATTTTTTTATAAATACATGTAAAGTAAAGCACAGATTTCCATAGCGCACGCGCAGTATTATTTCAATCCAGACTGCACACCCTTTGCTAACCCGTCTCACTGCACCGTCTAACTCGTAGTTTATTTAAGTATTTTCATGTCACAATAATCGAATACCCAGCATCCACGTCTCTACTCCTCTGCCTGTAAAAATAACCTGAAAAAAGAAGAAGTTTACGTAAAATTTAGACAAATTGTTGTTTTCCCAATAATAAATATACGGGTTGTTATTGATTATATTTTCATGAACTTTGTTTAGTTGTGTAAATCATCCCAAACGGTATTAAATTGTATCATTACTTATTTATCATTACTTTTTCTTAATAAAAAATATATATGATAATAAAAAATATGTAGAGTATTTAAATGAGACCTCGCAACACTAACCTGTAACGGTCAAAATCCCTATGCGTATTTAAGGAAACCGGCCGGGAAATGGCCTGCTGCTTAGTTTCTTCTATAATCCATATGTCATCCTTTAGAATAATATGTAGGGCATCACTTTTACAAGCTTTTGGATTATTTAATCTTTACAATTTAGAAATATAGCATTAAAACACGGAGCACTTGACACTAGAAATATTGAAAATAAAAAATGTCAATGTGACATTATGTAAAACTAATTATGACCCGCGGTTTTGCTCGCGATATTCTTGATACCATAAGAATTTCTGGATAAAAATTTTTGGCTGTATACCTTCTTCGTATTTAAATCCAATTCTGTTAACAATTTATGGATTTTAGATATAAAAAGGTCCAGTTTTTAAATTAATCAAGACACAGAAATAAACCCGAACCAATAAAAAATTAAAAATACTTTTTTATACTTATTATTATTAAACTTATTATACATAATATACTTATTATTCTGACGACCTCGATGGCAGAGTGGTCACCAAGCCAAACTGCCTTCCGTAAGGTCGCGGGTTCGATTCCCGTGAATATTTGTGTGAACCATAAATGTTTGTCTCGATCTGGGTGTGTGTGTAAATGAGTGAGTAGGTAGTTTCTGATACCCTATATACAAGCTTCGAGCTTAGTTAGGGGTCAGTCACTATAATGAGATGATGTAGTGAATGATTATATGTATAATCTTCAGCGCTATTTCGTAAACCCTTATAAAAAAATATTTTTTTAGATATTACAAACAAACACTGCACCAGATTTGTTGTTATCAATTTATTAATAAACCGAAAGAGTTAACAACCTCTTTGCTTTGTATATACATATTTAGTAATGTCATTCATACCAGTCAGTTTGACAATCTGCGATTGTAATCCGTTGTATTACTGGAATACGAAACTTCCAATCGTCGGTCGCAAGTTCTCCATTTTATAAACGTTACTCGTTCCATTTCAAATCCGGTGATAAATTATGAGAATACCAAATTTTGACAGTTCAAACAAATCGCTAGCGGTCCACTAACGTGACATTTATGAGGATCGCCCTACAGGTCCTCTAAAATATGAGTCGACGCGTAAAGAAGAAGAAGAATAAAAAAGTTAATAGAAACATTTTTAGTAATAAACGATTAGTTACACCTTACATTAAGCCAGGATCAATAGAATCGTAGTTAATCCGCTTCGGTCTTAGCGTGATGATATTTTTTTAAGGTAATACCCCGGAGTTACGCGATAGGTGGGACCGAGAGATAACCGCGTAAGTCGAATTCGCGTAAGTCGGGGTACAACCTCTCGACAAATTTTTTGGTCTTTGTCGGGGTAGCGTAAGTTGGGGCATTACCTCCAATTTTTCCTTCGGCGATGAAAAAACTAAATATCATCCTACTAATATTATAAATGCGAAAGTTTGTATGTTTGGATGTTTGTGAGTTCGGATGTTTGTTCTACTTTCACGCAGAAACTACTGTATCGATTTTGATTAAATTTGGTACAGATGTTCCTTATAACTAGGAATAACACATAGGATACTTTTTATCTCGAAATTCCCATAGGATTGTGTATAAGTAATCGTATGTTTTATTGTAACCTTTTGTAGTCACAAATCCTACCAATAGATGGCGCTGTTACTTAATTTTTTAACACACGATGGTGAATTGTGCCGAGATTGTATAATAATGAAGCCGCTCCCGTGCCCGCTCCCGTGAGAATGCGTAGCTCTACGAGCTACGCATTCTCACGGGAGCGGGTACTACGCGGGTAATACCGCGGGGCGCTGCTAGTACTACCCATATTTCTTAAATTCGTTCTTTCATTTCTTAACCAAAGAAAGACACTCTTCAAGTTTAGAATAGTATAATTAGCGCTCGTTTACCCATCGCCAAAAAACTTTTATATTTTTTGGTATAGTTATGTGGCGATCACGGAGCACAAGTGTGGCGATGATAAAATCAGTCCCTATCTAAAATAACTTACAGGTGTGGGACGATTCTTCTCGGGCCTAAAGCTGTAGGCCCCGGACTGCAGCGGCTGGTGGCCTTGTGTGTAGTAGTAGAAATTCTGTGTCGTCTTTATTTTAATGCCGTCCAAGTGCTGGATGGAGTCTAGGAGTCCAGTGTTAGGGTCCACTGTCACTTTTATGTACTGCGAACAAATAATATCAGTGAAATTATTGGATACACAAGACTCACCAACTGATGTTTCGTGGGTACAATATGTATGGCTTAGGTGGCTACTCATCCACTAAAAACTCACCTGGGTGAGTTGCCACCTTGTTATATTCTTAATACTGTGACTGTAATGGGCAAGCAGGGTGCGCTCCAGGTGACCACGAGAGTGTCACTTGAATATGAATAAAAAAAATCTCTATTGGTGATAACTTTAATGGCGCAGTGCAAATTTAAAATTTTATTTTGTCTATGGAATTCTCAATCTCATGTCCAAATTTTTTAAATGCTATCCATAGAATAAGGATCGTGACACAGTGACACTGGTTTTTTTTTCATTTTTCACCTTATCCGACTGCGGTGAACCAAAATGTTATAATGTTTATATCAGTGGTACGGTTCAATTAAAAATTTCGATTCCTTAAACAAACTGCGGACACAAGTAGGCCGAAGCAAGGAGAACATGCACAGGATTCAGCTCGGAGAATGCATGTCTGTCTGGCATTTCTCCCCAAACAATGGCTCATCTTTTGACTTGCCATGCGTGTTCCTACACCTGCACACGCGAGGACCTTTACAAGGCCACTGATAGCGCTATATCGGTGGCCGAGTTTTGGTCCTCAATAATTTGAGTCGATTCGCAAAGAAGAAGGTTTCAATTTGATACCTACTTCATTACTTATATGAGGTATCAGTTCATCGGCTTCTAAAGTCTTCTGATCAGACTTCTTGGCGTAATTATTTTCTTCCTGTAAATTACAACTTAGTGTTAGTGTTCACAGGAACGGTGGCATTTTTCAGGGAGTATTTCCATATGCTCAAAGAAAAAGAAGAAACCTGCCCCCCTAGCATGACTGTGCGTGATAAAATAGACACCACGAAATACGATTATACATACGACACGAGGTACGATATGAAAAATTAAATATCGCGGCTATATTATTATATTTTGACAGTTGGATGTCAATAAATAGCTATATCGATTTAGCGAGCATGACCAAATGTCATAACATTAATCACGAGGTAAAATTCAATATGGCGGACATTTTTATCAAACTTTGACAGTTGGATGTCAATAAATCGCTGTATCTATCGCGTTTTCGAAGTCATGCTAGCCTAGCAGGTACCGTAAAACATTTTTTCCAATTTACTATCAAACAAATTTTCCGTGAATAGCTTTATTTTGGCGAGACGCCCAACATTATATTTTAAAATTCCCAAATGTGATAGCTAACCGGGATAGCAGGGATATAAAACTTTTGAGCGTAAGACTGGAATAACCTACCGCCCAATTTAACAACATAAATTATGTAAGCAGATACATTTTAAAAGCAACAGTAAAAATAATTTCTCAAATTAAAACCCGATTACTGATAAAAATTACGTAAAAATTTAAGTAATCCAAAAAGTATAGCAAAATGGTATAAGTACTTAACAAAATATACATTATTTATCCTGAAACATGATCCTTCCATAATAACCTATCTATACACATAATATGTATTTTTAACATTTATTATTTTTAGTTAGTGTTTTTGGTATATTCAATTCAATTCAATTTATTATATATAAATTTGACACAATACATTATGTTTGGCGCAATTATCGAGACCTTACCTCCCGTGCTAGTTAAAAACTCTGTCACGGCAAGGTAAGGGCTCTCAAACCACATATAAAATATCATACAAACTAATTACATAAATACCTTTCAAACTAACATATATATAAATTATATAAATAAAATACATAGTATAAGTACCTATAATATAGAATATTGAATAAATTAATATTAACTTGATAAAATTAAAGTTTGTTTAGCTTTTTCATAGCATGGTGAAAGAATCAACAAGAAACAACTTACCAGCTGATCCCTAATAGGCGACAAGTAATAAGACGTGTACCCCAATGGTGGAATGTTCTCCGCCTCAAACCACAACTCCTGGATCGCGTTGGACGTCCTCCCGGGCAGGTTGGTGATGGCTGCCGATAGCGGCACTAGCTGGTATTCTACTTCTTCATCTGTGGATGAAAAATAAGATTACGATGTAAACCAAAGGCTTTTTTTCTGATTGATGACGATTCTATGCTTCTGATGACGACCTCGATGGCAGAGTGGTCACTGGTTACCATGCCAGACTGCCATCCGTAAGGTTCGTTTTCGTGTGTGTGAATGAGTGTGTGCGTAGTTTCTGATACCCTAGATACAAGTTACGAACTTAGTCAGGGGTCAGTTACTGTAATGAGATGATGGAGGAATGATTATTTTGGTATAGTGTTATTATGTCTAATATCCCCCATATTAGACATAATGAATAAATAAAATAAAATGAAATCTCAAGTTCAGATTCTGATAAAAACAAAGACTCACTTTGGGGTAAAGAGGATAGCCAATAAATTCGACATCTATAGAAAATAACACTCGACTCAGGAACCGAACTTGGAACTTAGAGCAGGATGTCTTGTGGCAAGACCGTGGACTTTTTATGTCATTTTTTATCAAATCTTTCCTTTTTATAATCAACTAGAAGCGCCCCGCGGTTTCAGCCGTGTAGTACCCGCTCCCGTCAAAACGCTGGTATAAAATTATGCTAAAAACCTTCCTCTCAAAAAACCACTTCAAAATCCGTTGCGTAGTTTTAAAGATGTAAGCGTACATCGGGAAGCGACTTTGTTTTATACTATGTAGTGATGAATAACACCGCAATTAGGTAGGTAAGTCAAATTCTCACCATTAAAATCTCTGATGGAGTAATGTAGCGCTATAGCCGGCAGTCTCACGTAGTGATACGTTTTGACACTCAGTGGGTTGTACACTAACAGGAGCAACGATTCTTGAGACTCAATGTACTGGAAAGAAAATACATATTAATTGTTGTGCACGTGTGTGTGCAAAACTCCTTGCATTAACATTATCGATCAGTCAGACATTTTTTATCTAAAGACTGATTTTTCGAAGAGAACTTTTCGAGGAATAAAATTGACGTTTGCGTTTTGCCGAATTTGTATGAATTAACTGTCAAAACTTCAAAATTATTCCTCGAAAAAAAGTGGAAAAATCAGCCCTCAGTATACTAAATATGAATTTTGCTTGTTTGTTTGTTTGAACGCGCTAATCTCAGGAACTACTGGTCTATTTTGAAAAATTCAAGAATTAACCTTCCTCGATGAATGAGGTATTCAACATTAAAAAAAAACAATTGGAGCCAGTTGTTCCTAAGATTAGCGCGTTCAACCAAAGAAATAAATGAGGTATTCCTTGAAGCGCTACTATTTTGAGGCGCACCTAATGAGGCGCACCTAAACTATTCCTCAAAGCCTCAAAGCGTCCTCTTTTAGTAGCGCTTCAGATATAAACTGAAATATACCACAGAATGTTTTAAAAATGTACTTTCTTACAATGAGAGAACAGGGACCTAAGTCTGCAATTTGACATTATTGATCAGACAATATGTCGATATTGAGGCACCATAACGAGAGTGTCAGAAATTTGGTATTCTGCTAAAATTTATTCATATGGCTATGGCGTCTCAGTGGTCTTTGTTACATATAAAAATTTTGACAAATAAACGTCAGAATACTGTTTCCATGACAACCATCTAAGTTTTATGGAGCTATTGAGTCAGCAGAATAGTTGTCACTAAAAGAATACCAAAATGACAACAAATACTTACCAAAAAAACGGCCATAATGTTGATATTAAAATACATTTGAGTAGCATTATCATAGCTTAATAGTTTAGAGAATCAGGGCCCTGATGAAATACATTTTCTTTCACTTCACCGTAGTCGGATAAAAATAAACAAATACTTACTTTACACTGACTCATATTCAATTGATGACACAAAAAGAATTGCTGGCTAGTCTTCGATCTTCTATTGCCTCCCCAAGTAGGAGTGAGATAGCTGTAATAATTAGAAGGAGTAAGTGAGACAACGATATAACATAACATAATCATTCCCTCCATCAATTCATTACAGTAACTGACCCCTAAGTTCGTCACTTGTATCTAGGGTATCAGAAACTACGCACACACTCATTCACACACACACCCAGACCGCAACATTTGTAGATCACACAATCACCCCGCACGGGAATCGAACCTTACAGATGGTAGTCCGGCATGGTGACCACTCTGCCATCTAGGTCATCAATTTTAATGGTATGTAGTCTTGTCCTATGATTGTGTCCACCATTGATATGGTTATTGGGACGCGGTAAAATGACAGATATACAGAGTTTTGTATCCGTCGACAAGCAGGATCATGGATAGATCGGATATTGGGAACGACCGTTAGTGCCTGGACATATTATATACTTGCTGTGCCCCGCGGTTTTACCCGCGTAGAACTTTATCCCGTGGGAATTTTGGGATAAAAACTATCCAATGTGTTATTCCTAGGTATAAGGAACATCTGTACCAAATTTCATTAAAATCCATTCAGTAGTTTTTGCGTGAAAGAGGAACAAACATTCACACATCTAAACATCCACACTCACAAACATTCGGCTTTATAATATTAATAGGTTAAGATGCTGACCTTATCAAATTTGATATTTTCTTGGTGCACACTTCGACAGCCTCGCTCAGTGTTCTTAAGAAGTCGTTTGTCACGTGTTGTTGGCTGGTGCCTGGGAACATAAATATCGATGAATTAGGTGAAACCTGCAAATCTCCCAAAGCTGGAACAGCCTTTAAGATGGCCCGCAGACCATAAAGATGCGTCCACGCTAGACGAAGCAAGCACAAGCCGAAGGTGAATCGAGCTCGAACCGAGCACAAATTCATTTCAAAGCGCGTCCGTTCGATGCTTGTAAGCACACTACACGAATTGTGTACGGCTCGTGCTCCGCTCGTGCTCAGCTCTCCTAGCGTAGACAAAGCTTAAGCCTGGATGACTGCAGAAGAAATATTAACTACCTTGATCCTACGGCACACGCCTATAGTCGGATATTACCCAACTTTGGGACTTGCAGCTATATTGAGAATTTGAAATATAATATATAGCTACTCACTATATGTATATGTATATAAGATTAGATTATGATTTCTTAGTTTCGGAAGCAGAAACCATAATCTGCTATCGAAACTAATTTCGAGATAAGAATTATTATTCTTTTACCGAAACCAGTTTCGTAAGAAGTAAAAAAGGTAAGGTAAGCTCTGAGTTTTTTGAAGCCTCAATAACATAACATAATCATTCCCTCCATCATCTCATTACAGTAACTGACCCCTAACTAAGTCCGTAACTTGTATCTAGGGTATCAGAAACGCACACACTTATTCACAAACACATCCAGACCGAGACAAACATTTGTGGTTCACACAAATATTCACTCCTCACGGGAATGGAACCCGCAACCTTACAACCGATTCCAGTCCGGCATGGTGACCACTCTGCCATCGAGATCGTCAAATCTTCTAGAGCCCGTAACTACTGGATTCCCTTGTATTTTTTCAGATGGTTTTGCCTCTGTCAAAGGGCATAAAGAAAATACTATTATTCTTTAAAATAACAAAATAACGTACCAGTAACAGCATCATGATGTGACAGAAGTCCGACTGCGTGTCTTAACAGATGTAGTTCATACGAATCGACGCTTCGAGCTATTACTGTCAGCTGTTTTACTACCTGCAAGAGTTATAGAAATTAATGGTTTATCAATTATCATCATCAGCTCATATAATGTCCCCACCGAGGGGCACGAGCCTACCCTTAATAAGGACGATCAGGCTTTATTATTCCTTTGAGAAAGTACCTGAATAATACGAATTTGTTTTCTATTTTCGAATTTCCTGCACACACCTTAAGACATTTTCCATCTCTTTCCAAATCTATACCACACTTTTTCTTTTTAACCCCCGACGCAAAAAGAGGGGTGTTATAAGCTTGACGTGTCTGTGTGTGTGTGTGTGTGTGTGTGTGTGTGTGTGTGTGTGTGTGTGTGTGTGTGTGTGTGTGTGTGTGTGTGTGTGTGTGTATCTGTCTGTCTGTGGCATCATAGCTCCCAAACGGATGAACCGATTTCAATTTAGTTTTTTTTGTATTAAAGGGGACTCACGTGCGAGTGTTCTTAGATATGTTTGATGAAAATCGGTTAACCCGTTTAAAAGTTATAGGGGTTTGAAAGTAATTGTGTTGGGTGTTTTTTTAATTTTTAATTTAATGTTATACTGTTTAATTTTCTTGTGCATGAGGTTTCTTCCTCGGCAGTAATTTTGTATCATTTTTACTGTTATTTGAACCTTATGGAACCAGTGTACAAACTGGAAGTTAAACAACGGTTTGAATGATAAAATTGTGTACGAACTGGGAGTAGAAGAGTACCAACTGGCAATAAGCTCTAATGTAGTGTGGTAGTTGCCTCGCATTCGGCCTGTGGTTGACTTAGGCCTGATCGCCCTCATTCAAGGCAGGGAGAGACAGAGGTGGGGACATAATATCAGCTGATGATGATGATGAAGAATATTCAATCGAAATTAAAAGTCTTTTATTGAATACTAGCTGTGCCCCAAAGTTTCACCCGTATCTTTCACCCGTTCGTATAAAATATAATATTAAATATTCTAAAAATAAATTTTAGGATAAGAAATTCTAAGTATATCTCCTTTAGCTTGATGGTACCGTGGTACTTCATTTCCAATATGGTAAGACTATAGATCTTCGGTACCTGAATTTAATGATGCTGTTTATTTGGGGGTGTTTTAAAGGCTCATTATAACCCATATAAACTGTTTTTAGAGTAAAGAAACGCATTATAAATTAATTACAACATTAATAAAATCCTATGGAAATACGTGAAAAATCAAGCAATTTTGACAGATATTGCATTAGATCATTGATTATGTCGTTAAATCATAGAGACCACAGAATATAGAGCCTTTCGATTATCACCGTTCAGTCATTCAATTCGTTCATTTATTCACTAATTTTCTAAAAAAAAATTGAAGTTTCATACAGAATTCTCCGCAAATATATTTTAACGCTTCGCCGGCCGCTGCCGCGGCACGGTCGGTTCGCTCGCTCGGTTCGCGCTTGTCGCAGTTCTAACATAACCTAACCAAAATGTTGACCTATTTGAATAAAACCTAATCAATTTTTTAGAAACTTTTTGTCTATGTATGATTTGACAACTCAATAATGCGTTTCTTTACTCTAAAAACAGTTTAAATGTGTTATGGTGAGCCCCTAGAACACCCCCAAACAAACAGCATCATCAAATTCAGGTACCGGAGATCTATAGCCAACCCTCAAAATCTTTATAGCTTACTTCATTATTGTACGAAGTAAAAAATTATATATAAAAAATGTCTGTCTGTTTGTTCCGACCAATATCTAAAACGACTGTATCAAAAAAAACCTGGTCGATGTCGAACCTATAGGAAAAAAGTAACAAACAACACAGTAGATTCAGTATTTCTTCGAAATATTTATTTACTAAATCAAAACTGCATATTGGAACTCCTGTGATGATTGAATAAAACACTTCAATCGAATTAAACTACATAGTAATATGTTTTTTCTTGAAAGTACATACTTACCAGTCAAAGAGGGCAGAGGATCAGACCGGAATGGCAAAATATTAGGTGGATCAGACAGGAATAACCCCCGCTGCGCTATAGCGCTGTAGTGTTGGGACATTCCGATATTTGTCTTTATTTTCGACTCGACTTGACAAGAAGTAGAAAATTTGTTTTTATTGATGAACGAAATGTCTGAACAACAGCGACAACATCTTTTTGATTCAAACTTATTTGATTTCTTGTGAGCGAAAGAAGAAGTGAATCTCTATTATAGGGCAAGGAAAATAAAAGTCGAATTTTATAGAAATTATGAAGAACAAAGACAATGTCCCGACAATTTCTAGGACTATACAAGAATGAGTGCTTAACGTTATTAGATTTAAACTTTATTTTTAGCTCCTAGACTAATCCGGTATGATAGGTTCACTCGGTTTGGCCTATGAGAAAAATAAAATATGACAGTTCGCTTATAATCTATCAGTATTTTTAAAGAGCGAAATGAATGAAGCTGTTCTTTCTTACATTTTTAATGTGAAACAAAGGCAATTAAGCCCAACAACGTATAAAACTGGGTACGTACTCCTTGTTTCATTTAATGGAAACTGTGCCCCGCGGTTTCTCTCGCGTAGTTCCCGTTCCCATGGGAATTTCGGGATAAAAAGTATCCTATGTCCTTCTCTTGGTTCTTAGCTACCTCCCCACCAATTTTCAGGCAAATCAGCTCAGCCGTTCTTGTGTTATAAATAGTGTAACTAACACGACTTTATATTATAGGTTCGTAAAAAATTTATGATAAACAAAAAAAAATTATATAAAAAATTGTTAAAATAATTATTTGTACTATCACGTCGGAGGACATGTCGACACGTCACAAAATTAAATTTCACAACACTAAATGAGCGCAAAGCGAGCTCTTTGCGCAAAGCGCTCATTGCCCGCTCCCGCCCCGCTGCCGCTCCGCTGTGTTCAAAAACCGGTCCATTGAAATACACGGAAAGTATCTCCCCGCTCCCGCTCCGCTCGCGCTCCCGCTCCGCTAGCGCCCCGCTGCCCGCTAAATTCAAGACACCGGCCTTAGCGAGACTAACGAACAGCAATTGATTTTTTTATATATAGATTTCTGTTTCCACAACCACCGTTCAATTTAGATCCTTTGTATAAAAATTAAGGAAATATTATTACCTGCAAGAATATGTGTGATCTTCTAACAAAAAACTTCAAACTAGGTCTTGATGTGTAGAATCCGGTCCAGTAAGTTGAAGAGTCACTGCCGTAAGGCAATAAATCACCCTGGAATTAAAAAATGGTTTTTTCAACACACTTGCTCATAAAGGGGCTCTTATTTGCGCAAAAACAGTTGAATAATGACATGTTTTATTCATTTGTGAGTTAGTTTTTTTTTAAATTGCTTTGGTTTTAAAAAGTTTCAATACCAAAAAAAAATGTGTCCATACATTTTAAAAACAAACTTCAACTATGTTGCCTTACTTTTGGTAGGTCTATGGTCGATTCCATTCATTCATTCATTCGATTTTTTTTTAATAAGTATATTTTTTTAGTCTTTGGCCAATCACCATTGTTGTGTTGGATGCGCGCGAATAGAAAAACATAAATTTATTTACCTTTTCAGTGTAAATAGCCTTATCCCTTCTTCCATACAAATAAATTGCTTTTAAATAGCACGCAGGAGTTGAATAGAATATGTTAAAGTCCGATAGATTAGCAGGATGTGTGTTGACGTGGCTGAAAACAAATAAAGACTAACATTTACTTGTATTATGATTATTTTGATTGTTCATCAATTGAACCGAAAGACTGAACCGAACTGAAAAAGTATTACTAGATATCTTTGTTTTACACGAACACTACACATTGAAGTAAAACACTTAAACGGATTTTTGTCGTGTTTGTATTTTGTTTTACATTTTCTGACGTTTCGGATTCTTTACAGAATTCCTTCTGTGATCACGGGTTCTGTAAAGAATCCGAAACGTCAGAAAATGTAAAACAAAACACAACCACGACAAATACGTTTAAGTGTTTTATTTCAAAGTATTACTAGATTCTAGTAAGTAAATAATATTATTAAACCTGAGCTAAGTATGTTTGTGTGTGAAATGGTTTCGCATCAATAGTGCAATGGGTAGGGATCGGTCCTAAACTGACTCCATGATCTGTGGATCTAACTGACGACGTCTCTCTGCGCTTGATCGCCACTTGCCAGGTTGCTTGAAATAATCTTAATAAGTAGAAAGAAAGAAAAGAAAGAAAAGAAAGAAAAGAAAGAAAAGAAAGAAAAGAAAGAAAAGAAAGAAAAGAAAGAAAAGAAAGAAAAGAAAGAAAAGAAAGAAAAGAAAGAAAAGAAAGAAAAGAAAGAAAAGAAAGAAAAGAAAGAAAAGAAAGAAAAGAAAGAAAAGAAAGAAAAGAAAGAAAAGAAAGAAAAGAAAGAAAAGAAAGAAAAGAAAGAAAAGAAAGAAAAGAAAGAAAAGAAAGAAAAGAAAGAAAAGAAAGAAAAGAAAGAAAAGAAAGAAAAGAAAGAAAAGAAAGAAAAGAAAGAAAAGAAAGAAAAGAAAGAAAAGAAAGAAAAGAAAGAAAAGAAAGAAAAGAAAGAAAAGAAAGAAAAGAAAGAAAAGAAAGAAAAGAAAGAAAAGAAAGAAAAGAAAGAAAAGAAAGAAAAGAAAGAAAAGAAAGAAAAGAAAGAAAAGAAAACATTTATTCAGACACCAATACAGAGAAAAAAAAAATCGGAGAAAAAATAAAAAGGAAACAAGATAAAAGGTGTGCTGAAATGGTTCTGTCTCAGCTATAGCTCCGTCGTGTTAAGTCATGATGGAACGCTGGTCAGTTAGTAGTAAAGGTCAGTAGCTAACCAAAACGCTTCTAACGTTTATCTGGTTATGATTAATATTTAGTTATGAAGTTATGAGGGAACAGATAAATATACCTATTACACATTCCATCAAAATCATAACCTTCTAGATACCCTGTAGTTGATAAATAAAAACATTATATTAAAAATTTAAAAAACCCCCAACACAATTACTTTCAAACCCCCATAACTTTTAAACGGGTCAACCGATTTTCATCAAACATGTCTAAGAACACTCGCACGTAAGTCCCCTTTAATACAAAAAAAAAAACTAAATTATAATCGGTTCATCCATTCGGGAGCTATGATGCCACAGACAGACAGATACACACACACACACATATACACACACACACAGACACGTCAAACTTATAACACTCCTCTTTTTGCGTCGGGGGTTAAAAACAGTAAAAGAAAGATACTTACTTGATAAGTTTATCAATATTCATAAACCAGTTCGGCGCGCTCTGGTAAGTGAAGTCTCCTCCCATAGTAACTACTATGTTATCATGGTCGTAATACTTCGCCTGCCTTTCGATATGTGCTACGAAATCATTTACCTGTAAAATAAATAGAAATAGTTATTTGATATACTGTGGCCTTTGAGTCAGTTAAACTGATCAGTCCAGACATAAAACTGTGCGTCACTCCATAAGTTTTAGGCCAACTAGATTTCCCCATTAGAATCTGGAATCGCTCCGGTGATTGACGACATTTTTGGATGACCACTTTAGTCGAGGGATTCGACTTAAATAAGTATGTACGAACATCCCGTTACTTTCACTTAATTAAATCAGTTCAATGATGGATGCCAGTTCAACTGATCAGTTAAACTGGCTCGTCAATGGCCACATATACAGGGTTGCAAAGTTAAAAATAAAATTAATCAAAATCTTTTCTTGGTTTGTGTTGTGCGTTGATAGATCACTATGTCAGTCAGTCAGTCATCTTTGATGTTGAGTTATTATATTACTAGCACCGCCCCGCGGTTTTACCCGCGTGGTACCCGCTCCCGTGAGCATGACTACAAAAAGTTACAATAAAACATACGATTACTTATAACATAACATAACATAATCATTCACTCCATCATCTCATTATAGTAACTGACCCCTAACTAAGCTCGAAGCTTGTATCTAGGGTATCAGAAACTACGCACACACTCATTCACACACACACCCAGACCGAGATAAACATTTGTGGTTCACACAAATATTCACCCCGCACGGGAATCGAACCCGCAACCTTACGGATGGCAGTCCGGCATGGTGACCACTCTGCCATCGAGGTCGTCAAAAAACCAAATTTAATCAAAATCGATACAGTAGTTTTTGCGTGAAAGTGGAACAAACATCCAAACTCACAAACATCCAAACATACAAACTTTCGCATTTATAATATTAGTAGGATTTAAATATACAAATCACTTACCCGTTTATCCGCATTATACACTTTGCTATCTGGATCGTCCACAATCGGTTCATCGTTACAGAGGAAGTCGAAACAGAATCCGTCAGGCGCGTTGTATAGGTTGAATAATGTGTGCGTCATTATGTCAGACATTTTACCTAGAATATTATTCCACTAGTTATATTAAGAAGTCCAAGAAAAGAAGAAAAAAAGAAATGTTTTTCCATCCTTTTTGTTATTTTTTTCTAATTTTTATATTGTAAAACTTAAGAAAGAAAAAATAACATGTGTATAATAATATTAATAAATATATATCAGTGTGAAGAATTTATGAAGCGCGGAAGCGCTCATGGCCCAGTGCTACCGCGGATCACTTGTGATCCATGCGGTTAAGCAACGTCTGGCACCGTCATAACTGTGATGGGTCATTACTAAAAATGACTTTTAATTTCATGAGCTTCGGAGGGCACGTAAAGCCGTCGGTCCCGGTTGTCGTACTAACATCTTCGACTGTCGTTACGGGTAGTTAGAGCCCTCAAAAGTCTAACATTTGGTTTAATCAATAAAATGTCGTATAGCCCTCTGGGTTGTGAAGGTCTGATGGCAGTCGCTTCACGTAAAATACGGACATTCCGCCAAATCTGGTTAAACTGAAAACCGACCCCAAATAGATATGGGATAAAGGTTCGGAAAAGAAGTGTGAAGAATTTATCATAATGTAAAGGCATAGAGCGAGCCAGCTCTGACACAAGTATATTAACTATTACCTAATAGATCTGCCTCACCATGTTATTGTAAATTGATTATGCTATTAAATTATTTTCATTTTCATTTCATTTCAAAGATTGTATGGTATTGTGTAATCACTTATTTTATGACCATCATCATTTAATATGTCGTGGTCAAATCGTAAACTTGCCCACTTCATGAAATGGTCGATAATTTCATGAAGTGATCGCATTTCATGATGTGGCCAACTTTATTTGATCAGATCATTAAAGTGTTATCCAAAATGATTTAATTTTGAATTTAGAAACGATTTCTTATCATTGATCTGCCCTAACCATATCATGATATGGCCAATAGTTAGTGAGACATTTCATGAAATGCGACCACTTCATGAAATTATTTACCATTTTATGAAGTGGGCAAATTTACAATATGGCGAAGACCTAATTTAAGAGCTGTGGCTCTTGTGTGTGTAACAGGTGCAACTCCCTCCACTTGTCCCTATCTAAGGCGGCCTCCTTCACCTCCTTATACGACACCACACCGACCTTATCCTTTATATGACGCATGTAACTTATTCTTACTATTTGTGACCATCACATACAAAAGACCTGGGGCCTAACTCTGCAATTTGACATTATTGATCAGACAATATGTTGATATTGAGGCACCATAACGAGAGTGTCAGAAATTTGGTATTCTGCTAAATTTATTCATATATGTAGCTATGGTGTCTCAGTGGTTTTTGTTGCATATCAAAATTCAAATATTTTTTTGTCAAAAAACGTCAGAATACAGTTTCCATGACAACAATTTAAGCTTTATGGAGCCATTGAGTCAGTAGAGTAGTTTTCACTAAGAGAATACCAAAATGACAACAAATGACAGAAAAATGGCCATAATGTTGATATTAAAATACATTTGAGTAGCATTATCACAGCTTAATAGTTTAGAGTAACTGGGCCCTGAATGGATTTTTATGTAAAGGGAAAAAATATGTCGACTTATAGAATAGAATTTTCAGATAATCTAAAAGTATTGCTAATAACTTTATTAACATCAGCATCATCGTCAGCCCGTATTCGTCCACTGTTGGACATAAGCCTCTCTTAAACTGCGTCTTCACCGTACCCCCATCAGTGAACCTTACGATAAAGAACTTCGTTACAATAATCTCTCTAAAGTTTGTAGTAGTGGTTGTTTTATTAAAGAAACATTATTGCCACTCACCGAGTACGTCACTCCCTCTCCACATGAACTCCATCCTGTCTTCTTCCATCATCGCTTCCCGGTCTTTGTGGTCTACTCGACCTGATACAAAAGGATATCACTGTATTTTCAGCCTTAAAACTCATTTAACAACCCTTTGGCATAGTTGGTAGACTAGCAGGGTCACTACTAACTATGAATGCTAAGTCAAAAATGGTTACATTATTGATGACCTCGATGGCAGAGTGGTCACCATGCCGGACTGCCATCCGTAAGGTTGCGGGTTCCACAAATGTTTATCTCGGTCTGGGTGTGTGTGTGAATGAGTGTGTAGTTTCTGATACCCTAGATACAAATTACGACCTTAGTTAGGGGTCAGTTACTATAATGAGATGAAGTAGTGAATGATTATGTTATGTTATGTAATTAAATCGTGCGTTCACAGTAGCGCATAGGTTTTTTCTAGCTATTCAGAATAGTGTACGTATTATATAGTTATACATCGGTTGGTGAGTCTCGTGTGCCCAGTAATTTCACTGACTACATTGTCCTTCAAACTGGAACACATTATGTTGATGCACAACTGTTTGGCACCAGAATAATCTGGCAAAACGGCAGAACCCAACCAACTCAGACTGAATCGTGCAAGAGTCCTAGGTAGTAGGAACAAAGTATTCGCCAGGTTCTAACTTGGATAATCACAGTTCAATCTTTATGACAATAACATTAAATTAAATACCCCCAAGCCAATTACTTTCAAACCCCCATAACTTTTACACGGGTCAACCGATTTTCATCAAACATGTCTAAGAACACTCGCACGTAAGTCCCCTTTAATACAAAAAAAAACTAAATTGAAATCGGTTCATCCGTTCGGGAGCTATGATGTCACAGACAGACAGATACACACACACAGACACGTCAAACTTATAACATCCCACTTTTTGCGTCGGGGGTTAAAAATAATTTTTAAAATCGGAACAGAATTGACGGAGATATCGAGTGTAGGTAATACATAAAAAAAAACATACCAGCCGAATTGAGAACCTCCTTGGAATACATTCAAAAACGTACCAAAAAAAAAGAAATAACGTACCTATAAACAGTCCGTCGAATCCCATTTGCGCTAACAAAGAGGTCATCTCCCTGGAGTGTCCGTATGTGTCTATCTGCCAGGCCGCTTTGGGTTTACCACACGGACCTAAGGTGTCGTTCAGTTTTCTGCAATCAATGAAAATGAATATATTTTTTTTACTTTAGCTAGGATTAAGAATATTTACTTTAAATGGTATTTGAATCCAAGACCAATCCTTGCTGACCGTGCGGATACATTGTGTCAAATAACTGAGTGAGGCTATCTTGGCTGATGAAAATATTTAATTAACTTAATTCATATTAGGTACAATTACCTGCACTGCCCAAAGAAAAACAGTGTTAAAATGTTTAAGTCCCAGTATGCCTATTTTTTGGAAAGATTGCCCACGGTAAGCGGCTAATGGGTGCTAGAGGAAAAAAATAAAAGATTTGTCATTTCGAATTGCCTAATTTGAATTTAAATTTCGAACTGCGCGATAACTACGACCTCATTCTAACTCTCTTTTCCGAACCTTTATCGTATGTCTATTTGGGGTCGGTTTTCAGTTTAACCAGATTTGGCGGAATGCCAGTATTTTACGTGAAGCGACTGCCCTCAGACCTTCACAACCCAGAGGGCTATACGACATTTTTCGGTTAAACCAAATGTTAGACTTTTGAGGGCTCTAACTACCCGTAACGACTGTCGATGATGTTAGTACGACAACTGGGACCGACGGCTTTACGTGCCCTCCAAAGCACGGAAACGCTCATGAAATTAAAAGTCATTTTTAGTAATGACCCATCACAGTCATGAAGGTGCCAGACGTTACTTAACCGCACTGATCATAAGTGATCCGCGGGTAGCACTGGGCCATGAGCGCTTCTCCTCCGACCTCATTCTAACTAAATGTAATTAATATTGTGGGGTCAGGGTACAACAACAGTTAATTAATTTCCTTCCAAATGAAAGTAAGAAGTAAATTCACGTTTTTCTCCTTATTATGGCTTAATTTTAGTATCTATGTTATAATCACCTCAATCCCCAAGTAGCATGATCAAGAGCTTGCAAGTAATTCAGAGTGGAGGAGTCAGCGTGCGTCCAGCCAGCGCCGGCGAACTGCGCCCTGCCTTCCTGCACCAACGACCTGAAGGTAGCCCTCGTACCGGGACGCTGCTCCTTCCACCACCGCCAGAAGTATGCTGTCTCGGAGAAGGTGAATCTGCCAACACACGGAAACCCTTTGACATATTTAATCTTGTGTAAAGGATGCACAATCCAGCGACTATCCCTGTATAACACTATAAAATGCATCCAAGGACAATCCCCGGTTCTTTCCGCTTAGACTTATTATTATTTCCCGTAACGACTGTCGATGTTGTTAGTACGACACTCAGAAAATGAGGTTTATTCAATACTAGTGGCGTCTTGCGGTTTCACCCGCGTAGTTCCCGTTCCCGTGGGGAAACGGGGATAAAATATAGCCTATGTTACTCAGAGTGAATATAATTGTCTAATGGTGAAAGAATTTTTGAAATCCAGTACTTTTTGAGTTTATTCGTTACGTACAAAAATACAAATCGTTTCTCTTTATAATATTAGTGTAGTTAGTGTCAATAAACATCACTTACTTTCTCCGCTTGTCATGAAGTAGCTCTGATAGCACCGAGTGATATATCAGCTGTACATTAGCCGTGCTGACGGACGACCGGGCTGCAAAGTAATATTAATGTTATATCTTTTTCTAAACCGTTATCACATGTCAACTTGAGGCGTCCCGCGATTGAAACCACGTTAGCGCCTCTCATAGCGGCGCCTAACGGTTTCACCCGAGTAGTTCACGTTCCCGTATGAATATGGGGATACAATTATGCTAAAAACCTTCCCAGTGATACTTTCTATCTATTAAAATAAACCGCATTAAAATCCGTTGCGTAGTTTTAAAGATCTAAGCATACATAGGGACATAAGGACATAGGGACAGAGAAAGCGACTTTGTTTTATACTATGTATACCAGCTCCCCGCGGTTTCACCCGCGTAGTTCCCGTTCCCGTGGGAATTTCGGGATAAAAAGTATCCTATGTTCATTCCCGGACCATAAGCTACCACTGTACCAATTTTCAAGACGATCGGTTCAGTAGTTTAGCCGTGAAAAGGTAACAGACAGACAGACAGACAGACAGAGTTACTATCGCATTTATAATATTAGTTAGGATAGTTAGGATGTAGTGATTTAGACGTAGGTAGGTAGGCTCGATACAGCCTAAGATGGACCGTGCTTACATAAAAGGTGTCTATTCACTTGAGAGTCAGATGACATACACATATAATAAACATCACGCTAAGACCTATAAGCTGGATGTAGCAGGCGTTTTTTTAAAAACCGCTAGTGAATCTAGTGATTCCTATTATTCTACTAGTAATACTTATTGATATCTTTGATTTACACGAACACTACACATTGAAATAAAACACTTAAACGGACATTTGTCGTGGTTGTATTTCGTTTCACATTTTCTGACGTTTCGGATTCTTTACAGAACCCGTGATCACAGAAGACTAAGATGGAGGACGTCTGTACAAAGTAATGTAAAAAGTTTACTACCTTCAATATTTTGATTCTTCTCGGCTGATGTATTTCCGAATCTGTGGTAAATTCACAATGTATAAAAATTATATTCAGAATATTGAAAGTAGGTAGTAAGTAAACTTTTGAAATTACTTTGTACAGACGTCTTCCATCTTAGTATTCTGTGATCACGGGTTCTGTGAAGAATTCGAAACGTCAGAAAATGTAAAACAAAATACGGCTTATGCCACTCAACCCCAAAAATATTTCCACTACTACCCCAAGACGTTTTTAGGAAGGATTTAAAATCGTAATATTTTTTATCCACTTACCTTACTTATTTTTAGTAGTGTCAACAAAAACAAACACATTTAAAGCAATAAGAATTACTAGACCACGACACGACTACCACAATGCAATCGCGCTGTAAAGAAAAGTATATCCCACCAAAAACATTCTGTAAAAAACTAGCCAAGTCTCGATGGAGCTGCTTGTTTAACTCTAAAAAGTAATGAAATCTAGACAGACTCGTGCCAAGTCTAAGGTTCCTTACTGCGATTTCTTTATTATTATAGTTAATGTTGTGTGACTTGGCCGTTGAACATTGTTTAAAAGGTTAGTAGTGGGTACATGTCAATTTTGTTTACACGTAATGTTATAACATTATTAAAATACGCAGCTTTATCAAGCCTACAATTGACTGGATATTGAATCAACATTTTTCAAGTGGCTATAATTAAGCAAATTTTCTATCGTCAATGGATAGGTTCTGGATTTTTTAAGATTGGTGCAATAGCGTCATGGAGCACCTAGTTTTGTACCCTTGTGTACATACATGTGTACCCTTCAACGGCCAAGTCACACAACATTAACTATAATAATAAAGAAATCGCAGTAAGGAACCTTAGACTTGGCACGAGTCTGTCTAGATTTCATTACTTTTTAGAGTTAAACAAGCAGCTCCATCGAGACTTGGCTAGTTTTTTACAGAATGTTTTTGGTGGGATTTCATTTCTTTTTGTTAAAACTTGTTTATATTGATTTATTTTATTAGATTTTCTTATTTGACACACTTATTTTTTAGGAGTAGTATTATATTATTAAGCGCCCCGCGGTTTCACCCGCGTAGTTCCCGTTCGCGTTTCCGTGGGAATTTCGGGATAAAAAGTATCTATACATAAATAGTTTTTAAGCTACCTCCCCACAAATTGTCAGCCAAATCAGTTCAGCTGTTCTAGAATTATAATTCCCGTTCCCATTCCCGTGGGAATTTCGGGATTAAAAGTTTTCTATGTGCTACTCCTGGTTCTAAGCTACCTCCCCACCAATTTTCAGCCAAATCAATTCAGCCGTTCTTGAGTAATAAATTCCCGTTCCCAATCCCGTGGGATTTTCGGGATTAAAGTGTTCTATGTTCTTGTCCTGGTTCTAAGCTACCTCCCCACCAATTTTCAGCCAAATCAATTCAGCCGTTCTTGATTTTTAAATTCCCGTTCCCAATCCCGTGGGAATTTCGGGATTAAAAGTATCGTATGTCCTTTTCCTGGTTCTAAGCTACCTCCCCACCAATTTTCAGCCAAATCAATTCAGCCGTTCTTGAGTAATAAATTCCCGTTCCCAATCCCGTGGGATTTTCGGGATTAAAGTGTTCTATGTTCTTGTCCTGGTTCTAAGCTACCTCCCCACCAATTTTCAGCCAAATCAATTCAGCCGTTCTTGATTTTTAAATTCCCGTTCCCAATCCCGTGGGAATTTCGGGATTAAAAGTATCGTATGTCCTTTTCCTGGTTCTAAGCTACCTCCCCACCAATTTTCAGCCAAATCAATTCAGCCGTTCTTGATTTTTAAATTCCCGTTCCCAATCCCGTGGGAATTTCGGGATTAAAAGTATCCTATGTCCTTTTCCTGGTTCTAAGCTACCTCCCCACCAATTTTCAGCCAAATCAATTCAGCCGTTCTTGATTTTTAAATTCCCGTTCCCAATCCCGTGGGAATTTCAGGATTAAAAGTATCCTATGTCCTTTTCCTGGTTTTAAGCTACCTCCCCACCAATTTTCAGCCAAATCAATTCAGCCGTTCTTGATTTTTAAATTCCCGTTCCCAATCCCGTGGGAATTTCGGGATTAAAAGTATCCTATGTCCTTTTCCTGGTTCTAAGCTACCTCCCCACCAATTTTCAGCCAAATCAATTCAGCCGTTCTTGATTTTTAAATTCCCGTTCCCAATCCCGTGGGAATTTCGGGATTAAAAGTATCCTATGTCCTTTTCCTGGTTCTAAGCTACCTCCCCACCAATTTTCAGCCAAATCAGTTCAGCCGTTCTTGAGTTACAATTCCCGTTCCCATTCCCGTATAATTCCCGTTCCCGTTCGATTATCCTAGTTTTTATAGTTTTCCCTTTATGTGGCCATTAAACCCTAACTCTGTACCAAATTTCAGCTCTCTAGGTTTATGGGAAGTACTAGTTCTATTTTGATGATCATGAGTGAGTGAGTGAGTGAGTGAGTGAGTGAGTGAGTGAGTGAGTGAGTGTCTAAAATGCGAAACTTTGCTTTCGCTTAACTTGGGAACTAAATGACCTACAGACTTGAAATTTTATTTTAAGTATGTGATTGTATAGATTACTGGATGACGAAAATTTCAGCGTTCTAGTCTTATCCAGAGGTAGTCAAATAGGGGCCTGAAAATGCGGCGAAATGGTTCCTGTAAAGGATGGTACGGCAGTGTTTGCTTCGCGCTCGACTTGGCGGGGGGCACTGCCGTGCCCCCAGATTTTCAAGAGTGATTGTAAATTTTAAGCTAAGGAGTTTTCCACCAAAATTATGTCAGAAGTTGTGATTTTATATTCTAATCTGAAGCTGTGATTTTTTTTTCAGATATTAGTTCACTATAAAAAAAAATTAATCTAAAGCTGTGATTTTATATTTTTGTAAATTCAAACTGTAGATTAATTCTGAGATATTTAAGTAAGTATTGTAATATTTGCAAAAACTATCATCATTCTAGTTTGAAGTTGTAATTTGATCCACTTCATTTAACCGACTTCCAAAAAACAGGAGGAGGTTTTCTATTCGCCCTGTATGTTTTTTTTATTTTATTGTGTGTTTGATACGCGATTTGAATATTGTAGGCGGCTGGTGTCGATTAACTTTATTAAAAGTAAAACTAGTTGGAACCCGCGGTTTTGCTTGCGATATTCTTGGTAAAATTTAGCGTTATCCCAAAGTTCTTAATTATTCCACGCAAACGAAGTCGCAGGCAAAAGCTAGTTATAATTATATACGTGTTTTATTTAATTTTTCTGTTGACTCTACCAGATTTTTTTGGGGTGTAAGTGGAATTGAAGTATGTAAATATTTGTTTATTCAATTTTGATCCTTATGAACACTTTGGGGTAATAGTGGAATGAATGTATGGATAGAAATAATGCGAAAGCAATTGTTTTGGGGTTGAGTGGAATAAGCCCAAAATACAACCACGACAAAAATCCGTTTAAGTGTTTTAGTAATAAGTACTTACTTCCATAATAATATTCATCAAACGTTTTCACCCATCCAGCGTCCATGTGTGAATGAGGGATGATGTGGACATTTAAAGCACCTTCTCTCGTCTGGGGGCATTGCTAAAAAAATTATCTATAACTTAACATATAAATTAAAATTTTAAAAATGTATGAGTTACTGTTAAACCAAGTTTGGAAATGTGTTATGTAATATTTTAAACTTTCTTTTTCAAAACTAACATAATCATTCACTACATCATGTCATTACAGTAACTGACCCCTTTTTTCCCACGGGAAATGCAGTGGAGCATCCCCGCAAAGCGGCGGGGTATGTGGGACTCTACTCTCCACCAGTATGGGGCGGTGGAGGTCCTACCCACTAAACCCCTGGGGCGATTCGTCAAAGCACTGAGTGCCTCTGCAGCGGTGAGCGGACCGCATATCCGCTACACAGTAACTGACCCCTAACTAAGTTCGTAACTTGTAACTAGGGTATCAGAAATTACGCACACACTCATTCACACACACACACAGATCGGGATAAACAAATATAAAGGTGGATTGACGAGTCAGTTTAACTGACCACTTGAACTGGCGTCCATCCAAAAATCCGTCACCGGAGCGATTCCAGATTCAAGTGGGGAAATCTAGTTGGCCTAAAATTTTGGACATACCAGTCAACCTTTTGTGAGACTAGGTGCTCGTTCACCGGGAGCATTCGCGTGTAATGTAACCTTACAGATTCGTCTTTGAGCATTACATTACAATAATACCTCCCTGACTAACGAGCATTCGCGTGTAATAATTACAAATTACAATTAATAAATTACAAGGTGCGCTTTGTAATGCTCGGTTCTCCTTCACTGATGTAATGATCAAATCTGTAACGTTGCATTACACGCGAATGCTCCCGGTGAAGGAGCACCGCGTACAAGCGGTCGCCGGGTCGCGTAAAAAAACATGAATGTCTTCTTTATAATAAAGTTCTTTGATACTTGTGTGTGAATGAGTATGCGTAGTTTCTGATACCCTAGATACAAGTTACGGACTTAGTTAGGGGTCAGTTACTGTAATGAGATGATGGAGGGAATGATTATGTTATGTTATTAATATTAGCAGCCTGTCTTTAAATAAGTAACCTGCTTCTTAGAGGTCCAAACTAAATAAATGATTTTCTAATAGGAATTCTATAACAAGAAAATAAAAAAAACCTTTTTAATAACAAACTATTTTATCTTTTATTGCATTGTCATGGGACTTACATAAGTATGCCAAATTTCAACTCAATCGGATAACCAGAAGTGGTCGAAAAATGTCTTGCAAAATTTGATTACAGACAACGGGACAGGTGACACTAAATAAAAGGTTGTAAAAAGTACTTACCTTGTACCCGCATTCAATCTTAGTTTTAGCATAAACTAACAATTTAGAATTATATAAAACTAACAACAAAATAAGAAGAAACATTTTTATGTCAAAAAAACTATTTTTTAGACATTTTGTTTTTAACTTTTCTTAGTAATATTAACTTATAATTTCAATAATTTCGAATTGTAGTATATTTAATAGTTATTAGGCTATTTAAATTCCTTAACAGTGTGATAATGACTGATTCAATAACGGTTTCCAACTGATTATAGGTAAAGGCGGAATTGGAAATCAAACATTCATTATTAACCTGCGTTCACAATGAAGTTTTGAAGAAAAAACTTTCTTGCCGTGACACTATCGCTTGGCACTAAGTATCAGTAGATTCAAAGGAAAATTTAGATAAAGTTTGATATCAAATCTAAAAAACATTAAATTAAAAATTTAAAAAACCCCCAACACAATTATTTTCAAACCCCCATAACTTTTAAACGGGTCAACCGATTTTCATCAAACATGTATAAGAACACTCGATACACACACACAGAGACACGTCAAACTTATAACACCCGTCTTTTTGCGTCGGGGGTTAAAAATATTTATTGTAAATGAAATAAAAGGTACCAAAAGCTTGTGATACCCCACAAAACTGAGCTAGCTTAGCTTTAGCCTAGAAATATTTTTAATACGATATATTGTTTAAGGAATTTCTTCAAAAACCAACTCAATGATGTTCACACCTTATTTTTCCATCCAAGTTTGTAATAGACAGGTCAACATTGTATCAAATTTGAGTAAACATTCAACAAGTATTGTTTCCTGGACAGTAAATTATATTTAGGTCTTTGCTCGTACTCTAGAACCAAACATGGGAACTGTTAAATAAACATTTACTCCGGCTTCGCACGGGTCCAAGTTTCCCGTTTGCTTTTCCAGACTTTTTTTTTACTTAAAAACCTTCTCCTGACAATAACAAATACAGCAAAAAAAGAATTAGTCAAATCGGTCTAGCCGTTCTCAAGTTATGGCGTGACAACGGGAAACGGGTTTCATTTTTATATACTTACATATAAATCGGTCAAAGACACAAAGTCGGTCAGATCAGTCAGGTCGGTCAGGTCAGTCAGGTCAGTCAGGTCAGTCAGGTCAGTCAGGTCAGTCAGGTCAGTCAGGTCAGTCAGGTCAGTCAGGTCAGTCAGGTCAGTCAGGTCAGTCAGGTCAGTCAGGTCAGTCAGGTCAGTCAGGTCAGTCAGGTCAGTCAGGTCAGTCAGGTCAGTCAGGTCAGTCAGGTCAGTCAGGTCAGTCAGGTCAGTCAGGTCAGTCAGGTCAGTCAGGTCAGTCAGGTCAGTCAGGTCAGTCAGGTCAGTCAGGTCAGTCAGGTCAGTCAGGTCAGTCAGGTCAGTCAGGTCAGTCAGGTCAGTCAGGTCAGTCAGGTCAGTCAGGTCAGTCAGGTCAGTCAGGTCAGTCAGGTCAGTCAGGTCAGTCAGGTCAGTCAGGTCAGTCAGGTCAGTCAGGTCAGTCAGGTCAGTCAGGTCAGTCAGGTCAGTCAGGTCAGTCAGGTCAGTCAGGTCAGTCAGGTCAGTCAGGTCAGTCAGGTCAGTCAGGTCAGTCAGGTCAGTCAGGTCAGTCAGGTCAGTCAGGTCAGTCAGGTCAGTCAGGTCAGTCAGGTCAGTCAGGTCAGTCAGGTCAGTCAGGTCAGTCAGGTCAGTCAGGTCAGTCAGGTCAGTCAGGTCAGTCAGGTCAGTCAGGTCAGTCAGGTCAGTCAGGTCAGTCAGGTCAGTCAGGTCAGTCAGGTCAGTCAGGTCAGTCAGGTCAGTCAGGTCAGTCAGGTCAGTCAGGTCAGTCAGGTCAGTCAGGTCAGTCAGGTCAGTCAGGTCAGTCAGGTCAGTCAGGTCAGTCAGGTCAGTCAGGTCAGTCAGGTCAGTCAGGTCAGTCAGGTCAGTCAGGTCAGTCAGGTCAGTCAGGTCAGTCAGGTCAGTCAGGTCAGTCAGGTCAGTCAGGTCAGTCAGGTCAGTCAGGTCAGTCAGGTCAGTCAGGTCAGTCAGGTCAGTCAGGTCAGTCAGGTCAGTCAGGTCAGTCAGGTCAGTCAGGTCAGTCAGGTCAGTCAGGTCAGTCAGGTCAGTCAGGTCAGTCAGGTCAGTCAGGTCAGTCAGGTCAGTCAGGTCAGTCAGGTCAGTCAGGTCAGTCAGGTCAGTCAGGTCAGTCAGGTCAGTCAGGTCAGTCAGGTCAGTCAGGTCAGTCAGGTCAGTCAGGTCAGTCAGGTCAGTCAGGTCAGTCAGGTCAGTCAGGTCAGTCAGGTCAGTCAGGTCAGTCAGGTCAGTCAGGTCAGTCAGGTCAGTCAGGTCAGTCAGGTCAGTCAGGTCAGTCAGGTCAGTCAGGTCAGTCAGGTCAGTCAGGTCAGTCAGGTCAGTCAGGTCAGTCAGGTCAGTCAGGTCAGTCAGGTCAGTCAGGTCAGTCAGGTCAGTCAGGTCAGTCAGGTCAGTCAGGTCAGTCAGGTCAGTCAGGTCAGTCAGGTCAGTCAGGTCAGTCAGGTCAGTCAGGTCAGTCAGGTCAGTCAGGTCAGTCAGGTCAGTCAGGTCAGTCAGGTCAGTCAGGTCAGTCAGGTCAGTCAGGTCAGTCAGGTCAGTCAGGTCAGTCAGGTCAGTCAGGTCAGTCAGGTCAGTCAGGTCAGTCAGGTCAGTCAGGTCAGTCAGGTCAGTCAGGTCAGTCAGGTCAGTCAGGTCAGTCAGGTCAGTCAGGTCAGTCAGGTCAGTCAGGTCAGTCAGGTCAGTCAGGTCAGTCAGGTCAGTCAGGTCAGTCAGGTCAGTCAGGTCAGTCAGGTCAGTCAGGTCAGTCAGGTCAGTCAGGTCAGTCAGGTCAGTCAGGTCAGTCAGGTCAGTCAGGTCAGTCAGGTCAGTCAGGTCAGTCAGGTCAGTCAGGTCAGTCAGGTCAGTCAGGTCAGTCAGGTCAGTCAGGTCAGTCAGGTCAGTCAGGTCAGTCAGGTCAGTCAGGTCAGTCAGGTCAGTCAGGTCAGTCAGGTCAGTCAGGTCAGTCAGGTCAGTCAGGTCAGTCAGGTCAGTCAGGTCAGTCAGGTCAGTCTAAGGTCAGAGCTAGAGGTCAAACTAACATCAGAGCCAGAGGTTAGTCTAAGGTAAGAGCCAGAGGTCAGTCTAAGGTCAGAGCCAGAGGTCAGTCTAAGATCAGAGCCAGAGGTCAGTCTAAGGTCAGAGGCAGAGGTCAGTCTTAGGTCGGAGCCAGAAGTCGGACTTAAGTCTGAGCCAGAGGTCAGACTAAGGTCAGAGCCAGAGGTCGGACTAAGATCAGAGCCAGAGGTCAGTCTAAGGTCAGAGCCAGAGGTCGGACTAAGGTCAGAGCCAGAGGTCGGACTAAGGTCAGAGCCAGAGGTCAGTCTAAGGTCAGAACCAGAGGTCAGTCTAAGGTCAGAGCCAGAGGTCGGACTAAGGTCAGAGGCAGAGGTCGGACCATTTTGATTTCTACCATTTTATTTCTACCATTTTCATGTCTACCATTTTGATTTCTTCCATTTTATTTCTACCATTTTGATTTCTACCATTTTTTACGATTACGGTTTCCATTTCTACCATTTTATTTCTACCATTTTTATTTTTACCATTTTTATTTCTACCATTTTTATTTCTACCATTTTCATTTCTACGAAGACCATTTCTACCATTTTAATTTCAACTATTTTTTTCTACCATTTCAATGTCTACCATTTTGATTTCTTCCATTTTGATATCTACCATTTTTTACGATTACGATTTCCATTTCTACCATTTTATTTCTACTATTTTGATTTCTACCATTTTGATTTCTACCATTTTTATTTCTACCATTTTTATTTCTTCCATTTTTATTTCTACCATTTTTATTTCGACCATTTTTATTTCTTCCATTTTATTTACTACTATTTTAATTTCTACCATTTTCGTGTATACCATTTTTATTTCTACCATTTTCATTTCTACCATTTTCATGTCTACCATTTTAATTTCTACCATTTTCATTTCTACCATTTTTGTTCTACGATTTCCATTTCTACCATTTTGATTTCTACCAGTTTGATTGCTACCATTTTCATTTCTACCATTTTCATTTCTACCAAGACCATTTCTACCATTTTAATTTCTACTATTTTTATTTCTACCATTTTCATGTCTACCATTTTGATTTCTTCCATTTTATTTCTACCATTTTGTTATCTACTATATTTTACGATTACGATTTCCATTTCTACCATTTTATTTTTACCATTTTTATTTTTACCATTTTTTTTTCTACCATTTTGATTTCTACCATTTTTTACGATTATGATTTCCATTTCTACCATTTTTATTTTTACCATTTTCATTTCTACCTAGACCATTTCTACCATTTTATTTACTACTATTTTAATTTCCACCATTTTCGTGTCTACCGTTTTAATTTCTACCATTTCCATTTCTACCATTTTTTTCTATCATTTCCATTTCTACCATTTTGATTCTACCAGACCATTTTGATTTTTGCCATTTTAATTTCTACCATTTTAATTTCTACTATTTATATTTCTACCATTTTCATGTCTACCATTTTGATTTCTTCCATTTTATTTCTACCATTTATTTATTTAATTATTTCAATTATAACGGTAAACCACTTAGAATAATTGAAAAACTAAGAAAAAAACAAAAACGAATTACAATAAAAAAATAAAATGAAAAATAAAATTAAGAACAAGGATAATGAAACATAATATGAATAAATTAAATTTTACATTCACAAAAATACAAACACAGTGACATTAGGTCGTTCCATTTGTCCGCAAACAAATCACAGTGAGGGTTGGCGGCGAGGAGAGCGTTGAGCGCGGTGAGAGTGCGTGGCACTGGGGAGTGCGCGCGCGCCGCGGTACGACAACTCGGCACGTACAACAACTTGTGCCTTCTGTTGTGGAGGTAGTTATTCGGAACAAACAATTGACACAGCTCATCGAGTACATCAGGTGCCATCACTTTACCCCTTAATATCTTGCACATAATTGCCAGTTGATTTTTATCCCGTCTGGTCTCTAACGAGTTATAACCCAGAGTACCCAGTAGGTATTTTGTGGGGTACATGTACGGATAGTATCCATATGTGCGCTTGTATGTGTACCTAAGAAATGCTTTTTGTATCTTTTCGAGTAGGAGCGTGTATTTGGCTTCATGAGGATTCCATACGCACATAGCAGATTCAAGCTTGGATCTAACTAGTGCTCCATAAATAACCCGAATTACGTGAATATTTTGGAAGTCCCGGGAATTTCTTAAGACGAAACCTAAGCGCCTGAACGATTCTTTCGCTAAATCTTCAATATGGTCATGGAATGTCAACTTGCTATCGAATGTTACCCCCAAATCTTTGATTAGGTCTACTCGAGAGACACCTACACCATCTATATTGTAATTATATATCACGGGCTGTCGCAATCTACCGAAAGTCATAGCGTAACATTATACCATATTTTACGATTACGATTTCCATTTCTACCATTTTATTTTTACCATTTTGATTTTTACCATTTTTATTTCTACCATTTCTTACGATTATGATTTCCATTTCTACCATTTTATTTATACCATTTTATTTCTACCATTTTTATTTTTACCATTTTTATTTCTACCATTTTGATTTCTTCCATTTTAATTCTACCATTTTGATATCTACCATTTTTTACGATTACGATTTCCATTTCTACCATTTTATTTCTACTATTTTGATTTCTACCATTTTTATTTCTACCATTTTGATTTCTACCATTTTCATTTCTACCATTTTCGTGTCTACCATTTTAATTTCTACTATTTTTGTTCTACCATTTTGATTTCTACCAGTTTGATTTCTACCATTTTGATTTCTACCATTTTCATTTCTACCAAGACCATTTCTACCATTTTAATTTCTACTATTTTTATACCTACCATTTTCATGTCTACCATTTTGATTTCTTCCATTTTATTTCTACCATTTTGATTTCTACCATTTTTTTCTATCATTTCCATTTCTACCATTTTGATTCTACCAGACCATTTTGATTTCTACCATTTTAATTTCTACCATTTTAATTTCTACTATTTATATTTCTACCATTTTCATGTCAACTATTTAGATTTTTTCGATTTTATTTCTACCATATTTTATGATTATGATTTCCATTTCTACTATTTTATATTTACCATTTTGATTTTTACCATTTTTATTTCTACCATTTTTTACGATTATGATTTCCATTTCTACCATTTTTATTTTTACTATTTTTTTTCTACCATTTTCATTTCTACCAAGACCATTTCCACCATTTAATTTCTACTATATTTTTTTCTACCATTTGATTTCTACCATTTTGATTTCTACCATTTTGTTTCTACCATTTTCATGTCTACCATTTTGATTTCTACCATTTTCATGTCTACCAGTTTGATTTCTACCATTTTCATTTCTAATAAGACCATTTCTACCATTCTAATTTCTACTATTTTTATTTCTACCATTTTCATGTTTAACATTTTTATTTCTACCATTTTATTTCTACCATTTTCATGTCTGCCATTTTGACTTCTTCCATTTTATTTCTACCATTTTTACGATTACGATTTCCATTTCTAGCATTTTTTTCTATCATTTCCATTTCTACCATTTTGATTTCTACCATTTTGTTTCTTCCATTTTCATTTTTACCATTTTGATTTCTACCAAGACCATTTCTACTATTTTAGTTTCTACTATTTTTATATCTACCATTTTCATTACTACCATTTTGATTTTTACCAGTTTGATTTCTACCATTTTATTTCTACCACAATCATTTTTACCATTTTGTTTTTTACGTTTTCTATTTCTACCGTTTTTATTTATTCCACAATGATTTCTACTATTTGAATTTCCACCATTTCCATTTCTACCACGACCATTTGTACCAGTAATTTCTACCATTTTTATTTCTACCAGTTCCATTACAGCCATTTCCATTGATACCACAATCATTTTTACCATTTTCATTTTTACCATGACCATTTATACCATTTTCATTTCTACTATTTCCAGTACTCCTATTTTAATTTCTACCATTTCCATTTCTGCCACAACGATTTCTTCCATTTACATTTCTACTACGACCATTTCTATCATTTCTTATTCTACCATTTTCATTACTACCACTTCCATTCCTACTTTTTTAATTTCTACTATTTCTATTTCTACCATTTTCATTTCTACCACTTCTATTTTTACTTTTTTCATTTTTACCATTTCATTTCTTCCATTTCCTTTTTTACCACAACTATTTGAAACATTTTCATTTCTTCTACGACCATCTCTTCCACAATCATTTCTAGCATTTTCATTTCTTATTACATCCATTTCTACTACTTCCATTTTTACTATTCCTATTTCTTCCATTTCTATCATTTCCATTTCTGCCATTCCCATTTCTACTATTCCCTATTGTACCAATTTTACGAAAATAAAAAACAGTATCATTCTTAATAGATTTATTTCCATAATTATAATCTATATAAAATTGTACTTTTCATAGTTTTATTTTATAAACCTTCTTCTTGAATCTAACAAAAATTTATTTACTTTTTTAAACTTAATTAAAACCAGTGTTTAGTTTAAAAAATGCGTCACAAACTTTAGAAAGTATTTTTTGATATTAATTTTTAATTTATTCGATTTTCGTCTGTAAGTTGCGTAGTGCTAAAGGCCTTTGATTTCCATTTGGAATGGCACTGATTTGATCCCACCACGGACCAATATGTTTTCAAAAATATTCAGTTAATTCGACGCTCTTACGGTGAAGGAAAACATCGTTCAGAAACCTGTACACACCAGCAAAGAAATTCTAAGGTTGTCTTTGTAATCCGCACTCGGCCTGTGGTCGACTAAGGCCTGATCGCCCTCATTCAGGGTAAGCTCGAGCCCCTCGGTAAGGACATATTTGCTGCTCTTAAGCCATTGATTATTGAGTCACAATCTTTTCTGTGCCGGCGGCCAAAATTGCAAGCTCCTATTGTCATTTTGATTCTAATGTCATTTGGATACATTTTCAATAAACTGACAACCAAAAGATGTGATTACAGCGACGCTGTCACCGGCACAGAAAAGATTGTGTCTCATAGATATCTCCTTATTTATATCATTAGTGGGAGTTTTTAAGTTTTCTCGCTATAAATAGGCAATTTTCTGGACTGCCTATTCGACAGGCACTGTCTACGCCTATTTACTTTTACAGCCATCGATCACTTTTACTTTGTATATAAGTATATTCATTTTCTAAATCTTTATCCGTATTAGAATTCATATATACATTATCATCGTTTTTATCATCACTTTGTTTCATTCTCAGAGTTTTTGCTGTAGGCTTAGCGTACATCATATAAATTTCTTCTTTGGATTTTTTATTAGTGGTTTCTCGATTCTTAATTCCAATATTATTATATTCAACATTACTTGCGTAATCATATTTTGGGTCTTCTTGTTCTATATTATTTAATTTATTTATTTTACTTTTGTTAATATCATTTTCATCATCAAATTCATTGGAATATAGATTTGTATCGTCACAATTTGGTTTTCGAAAACCTTTGGTATTATCAGGAGTCGAATATAGGACTTCAGGATACAAATATTCCGGTTGGACAGATTCTGAATAAATATTTTGATTTCCTCTCGCTTGATTGTTTAATAAATTTTTTTTTGAAGAATTTAGATTTTTAGGCACCTGAAAATGTGATAAAATATTATTAATAAAATCTAATAAAAGTATATTTGACCATTAGCAGTTACCCTCAAAGTGTTATGATTAACGGTATATTTACCAAGTATATTATTTATTTCAGTTCATCTCATTATAGTAACTGACCCCTAACTAAGTTCGAAACTTGTATCTAGCTAGGGTATCAGAAACTACGCACACACTCATTCACACACACACCCAGACCGAGACAAACATTTGTGGTTCACTCCAATATTCACCCCGCACGGGAATCGAACCCGCAACTTTACGGATGGCAGTCGAGCATGGTGACCACTCTGCCATCAAGGTCGTCAAGTACATAATATAAATACCTGATTTGTTACCAGTTTCCGTTTTCGGTTTCTTATTACAATAACGACGATAATTGCAATAATTATTATAACAATTGGTACTGTGATTCCGATAATTAAACCCATATTACTAGATTCCCCTGTCTGTGGTTCTTTCATTTCTTCTTTCTTTTCCGATTCTGGTTTATCTTCTGGAACTATATTTGAAATAGTTTAGATATTGACATTAACTCTCTTTTTCGCGTGCTTTGGAAGTTACTGTCATAGTAAGAAACGGTTCATCACCTTAAGATCAATTTTCGTTTGCTCTGTATAAACGATATTGAGTCACAATCTTTTCTGTGACGGCGGTCAAAATTGGAAGCTCCTATTGTCATTGTGACTGATGTCATTTGGATACATTTTCATTACACCGACAACCAAAAGATGCGATTACAGCGACGCTGTCACCGGCACGGAATAGATTGTGGCTCAATATTTGCAAAGTCAAAGTCGAAATCATTTATTCAGTTAAGGCCTCAATGAGGCACTAATGAATATCAATGAATCTACCACCAATTCGGAAATACATCAGCCGAGAAGAATTGGCAAGAAACTCTGAATATTTTGAACCTAGTTGTACACTATGTTGGAGAGGTCTTTGGTCTGTAGTTAGTATTGATTTGAGATCACCAACACGCAGTCAAGCGTGGTGATTACTTCTTGTTATAATAATACCATATTTTTTAACAGTGTTATTTTTAACCCCCGACGCATAAGAGGGGTGTTATAAGTTTGACGTGTCTGTGTGTGTGTGTATCTGTCTGTCTGTGGCATTATAGCTCCCTCGGATGAACCGATTTCAATTTAGTTTTATTTGTATTAAAGAGGACTTACGTGCGAGTGTTCTTAGATATGTTTGATGAAAATCGGTTGACCCGTTTAAAAGTTATGGGGGTTTGAAAGTAATTGGGTTGGGGGTTTTTTAAATTTTACTTACCGAAATTGTCCACGATTGTGTCATTGCTTTGATTGTTAATCTTTTTTTCTCTTTCAAATGTTATTCTTACTTTTCGTTTGGTATCTTTGCATTCATAAGTAGCTGTGTCTACACCATCATTTAAATGAAAACTATTTTGAACACTGTACAAATTTAAGCTATCATTATAGATGTTGGTATCCGAAATGATTTTACCTGTAATAATAACATCATTCATTCCATCATCTCATTACAGTAACTGACCCCTAACTAAGTTCGTGACTTGTATCTAGGGTATCAAAAACTACGCACACACTCACACATACACGCCCAGACCGATACAAACATTTGTGGTTCACACAAATATTCACCCCGCGCGGGAATCGAACCCGCAACCTTACCTTAAATATGAAAATATTTCGTTTTAATCGACTTCAAAATAGCAGGAGGTTTTGTCCTTATATCATTAAATAGAAGCAGTTTCCCGCGCTCTCATCAATGTAGTTCTCTTTTCTGCGTTGTTTATAGAACAGTGCTACGGTTCAGCATGGTCCCAGGTTCAAGTCCCGGCTGAGACGAAAATATTGAATATATTTCTTTAAATATAAAAAGTCAAGATTTTCGTCCAGTCTACTTGGAGCCTTGGTAGCTTCATTGGGAGAGTGGTGCTACGGTTCAGCATGGTTCCGGGTTCAAGTCCCGATTGAGGCAAAAATTTGATATGCATATTTCAAAATTTATAAACTAGCTGCGCCCCGCGGCTTCACCCACGAAGTTCCCGATCCCGTGGGAATATGGGGATAAAATTATGCTAAAATCCTTCCCACTGAATCACTATACCAAATAAAACAATCCGCATCAAAATCCGTTGCGTAGTTTTAAAGATCTAAGCATACTAGGGACAGAGAAAGCGACTTTGTTTTATACTATGTAGTCATAGTGATAAGTTATTATTTACCTGACAAATCGTACCAACGGACTGTTTTGTTCGAAATACATGTTAAATCAACAGTATCTTCATACCTAATATAAGTTGTTAATGTACCATTGTCAATATATCTAAATAAAATCTTCGATGAATGAACATTTACGTATGGATCTGGAATAAATAAAAATTCTCAAATAATTTTCCATCATCCAGTGGTTTGGGCTGTGCGTTGATAGATCACTATATCACTCAGTCAGTCACCTTATACACTCCTATTTTGAATTCGAGATACTAAATCACACAGCTAATGTAAATGACGGGTGACAATATAATAGTGAAGTTAGTTTTTATCTTTTGCTTTTATTTAAAAAGTTATGATAAGTCAAAGTTTTTCAAAATCCCGTCGAATTTTATTGTTATTCTACACCGAACAACAGGCGAACGCTGCGATACACAGCTGAGCGCGGTCATCGACCCGAGCCGTCACAGAATACTTGATAGCTAGTGTGCTGTCTGGTAATACGGCATTTATTTAGTATTTTTTAAAGATAAGTAATCGACCATCATTTTTGATATTTTTATTGGATATATGGATTCAGTTACTGCTACAGATATTCTGATTTTAATAAGTCCCATCATTTCAAAATAGGGGTGTATATTTAGATAATGAAATGGAAATACTTACAAAGAGCAGTCGTATCGGCTGGTTTCAATATAATTATATATAATCGAGAAGATGAATGACATACGATTTGTGACGAATCACTCCCAGTTATTTCCAAAGATATATTGAAAGGAACGTTTTTTTCTATATCTGTAAAAAATAAAAAATATCATCATCAATACAGCAGAAGATAAAATCATAATTTTTTCAACACACTTGCTCATAAAGGGGCTCTTATTTGTGCAAAAACAGTTGAATAATGACACGTTTTATTCACTAGTGAGTTATAGATTGTTTTTTTAAATTGCTTTCATTTTAAAAAAGTTTCGATACCAAAAACATTATGTCCATACATTTTAAAACAAACTTCAACTATGTTTCCTTACTTTTGGTAGGTCCATGGTCGATTCCATTCATTCATTCATTCGTTTTTTTTAATAAGTATATTCTTTTAGTCTTTGGTCTAACGTAAACTTAATTGAAATTTCCCCTCTTTTTGCGTCAGGGATTAAAAAACTAGTTGACTAAAAAACTAATTAGTCCATGAGATAGATTTCCAAATAGAGTGACTTATCAAAGATAAGACATGTTTTTTTTTCTTTTTAATATTTGTGTCACGTCACAATTCTGGTATTGAACCACAATCTGTGTCGGTATCCAAAATTGGAAGCTACTGTTGTCATTTTGACTCCAATGTCAAAATGACTTATAGAGTCACCAAGTTTTCTGTGCCGGTGACAGCGTCGCTGTAATCGCATCTTTTGGTTGTCAGATGATTGAAAATGTATCCAAATGACATTAGAGTCTAAATGTCAATATTAGCTTCCAATTTTCGCCGCTGGCACAGAAAACTTCCTGACTCTGCACACAGAAAACTTGGAAAGCTTCCATTTTCAATCATCTGACAACCAAAAAATGCGATTACAGCGACGCTGTCACCGGCACAGGAAAGATTGTGACTCATACACTCTTTAACAACAATTGACGTCACAAGCCTCCACTCCACTGATAAAACAGAAAAATGCGCATCTAATACTTTTGTATTACCAGACTTAGGTACAAAATGGACATTCATCACTACATAGTATAAAACAAAGTCGCTTTTTCTGTCCCTATTTCCCTATGTATGCTTAGATCTTCAAAACTACGCAACGGATTTTGATGCGGTTTGTTTTAATAGATAGAGTGTTTCAGTGGGAAGGTTTTGAGATAATTTTATCCCCATATTCCTACGGGAACGGGAACTATGCGGGTGAAAGCGAGAGGTGCCACTAGTTTAGTTATAAATTAAAAGTCTACTTACCTATTGTTCTGCCATTGTAGTTACAGTGGTCCATAACTATATCCTGATCATTATAAGTTGTTAATGTCAAAAGCTCGCCTTTATTATAAGTAAAATCAAAAAAATCTGCGTTGTCTTTCGGCCGCCTTCTTAATTTCAAACCGTTTGCCACGAAAGTGAATTGATCTGAAAAATAATATCATCATCATCATCAGCTCATTACATTGTCCCCACCGAGGGGCACGAGCCTACCCTGAATTAGGGTGATTAGGCCTTAGTCAACCACGCTGGCCAAATGCGGGTTGGTCGACTTCACACACAACCTTAGAAAAATAATATATTACAATTAAATTAAAAATTTAAAAAGCCCCCAACACAATTACTTTCAAATCCCAATAACAACGGGTCAACCGATTTTCATCAAACATCAAAACATCATCAAACATTTCAACAAACGTCTAAGAACACTCGCACGTAAGTCCCCTTTAATACAAAAATTATAAATTGAAATCGGTTCATCCGTTCGGGAGCTATGATGATACAGAAAGATAGATACACACACACATAGACACGTCAAGCTTATAACACCCCTCTTGCGTCGGGGGTTAAAAAGATTAATCACTACATAGTATAAAACAAAGTCGCTTACTGCCATCCCTATTTATGCTTACATGTTTAAAACTACGCAACGGATTTTGATGTGGTTTTCTTTAATAGATAGAGTGATTGAAAAGAAAGGTTTTTAGTGTAATTTATCCCTGCATTCTCATGGGCGCTGCTATTATAATCTATATCTAATATATAAAATTCTCGTGTCACAGTTTTCGTTGCCATACTCCTCCGAAACGGCTTGACCGATTCTCATGAAATTTTGTGAGCATATTCAGTAGGTCTGAGAATCGGCCAACATCTATTTTTCATACCGAAATTCCTACGGGAACGGGAACTACGCGTGTGAAACCGCGCTGCTATTATAAGTATAAAATTAAATATCTTACCATCAATTGTAGATTTTAGGAAAGTTCTTATGATACTTTCTCCATAATCGTCGTGAGATATAATGCAGTCAATGTATGTGTTGTTCATGGTTGAATCCAATTGAAGAGACAGAGTTGATGTTATTTTTATACCTAAAATAATTATAAGGGCATTATTAATTTATCAGGTAGATATACACCCCTATTTTGAAATTACGGGACTTATTAAAATCAGAATATCTGTAGCAGTAACTGAATCCATATATCCAATAAAAATGATAGTCGATACTTATCTTTAAAAAATACTAAATAAATGTCGTATTACCTAGTTTATTGAAAATGTATCCAAATGACATTAGAGTCGAAATGACAATAGTAGCTTCCAATTTTGGCCGCCGGCACAGGAAAGTTGGTGACTCTATACACTGTGGCTGTAATGGGCAGGCGCGTTGCGCTCCATCAGGTGACCACGAGAGAGTCTCGTCACTTGATCACATATAAAATACAATAAAAACTAATAGTTCTTACCATGATAAAGAATCCAAGTTTTGTATATATTTTTACTAGAACGACTATTTACAGTAACTGAATCACCATCTTGAAAACTATAGTAACCGAAATGATCATATTCTGTCACGGACAAACTAGCTATTTCAGTTTTAATTTCACTATTTTTATTAAAAACCATGAAGCCTCCTAGTTCTGAAATCATAATTAATAAATATAACATAATCCCTCTATCATCTCATTACAGTAACTGACCCCTAACTAAGTCCGTAACTTGTATCTAGGGTATCAGAAACTACGCACACACTCACACACGCACCCAGACCGAGACAAACATTTGCTGCCTTATTTGCGTTGCATTTTTAGTCTGGTTTAACAAAACCTGGTAAGCATTTGACACCTTGTCAGTCAAATCTGTCACTTTGACAGTATTCAAAATTGATTGTAAAACCTAGTTTAGTGTTAAACCAAACTAAAAATGCAACGCAAATAAGGCAGTTGTGGTTCACACAAATTTTCACCCCGCACGGAAATCAAACCCGTAACCGATAGCAGTCCGGCATGGTGACCACTCTGCCATCGAGGTCGTCACATACTATATTAATCACACATCGCCATTTAGCCCCAAACTAAGCGAAGCTTGTACTATGGATACTAGACAACGGATAAACATTACTTATATACTATTTAAATAGATACCGTCACGGAATGAAAAGGTTCGTCACCTTAGAGTCGGTTTTCACTTGCACTAGTATTGCAAGAAACAATTATACCAACAAACAAGTGTAAGAAACAGTGATGATAATATTTAATTATAAATAGAATGACGTTTGCTATCGAATAAGGTTTTGTTTGATTTTTCTATCCTTTTTTTAAACACTGCGCGGCATATAAAAACCTCTTTGATATTTTGCAATGATGACATTTACCGATTGACAATAGTTTTAACAGAAATAATAATGGCAGGTTGAACCAACAAGAAGGTTTTAGTTTATCAAAAATCTTGTTGACAAGATATTTATGCTGTAAAACAACACTGATCTGAATAATTTTGAACTTTATTATCGAGCAGTAGAACATTATTTTCCCTAACCCGAGTCTGCTCTGTGCCATAGTTTCAAAAGGTAATATGTTTTCGCGACACATTAAACGAATCAATTTGAATATTGACGAACCTTTTCATTCCGAGACTGTACATAAGTACTTAGAAGAAAAAGAAAACACCCAGACCAAGACAAACAGACATGTGACACACAAATGTTTGTCTCGAGCGGGAATCGGACCCGTAACCTTCGACACAGCAGGCAGGGGCACTCCAACTACACCACTCTGTCGACACAATACTTGAGTCACAATCTTTCCTGTGTCGGCGATTACAGCGTCGCTGTAATCGCATCTTTTGGTTGTCAGTTTATTGAAAATGTATCCAAATGACATTAGAGTCACAATGACAATAGGAGCTTACAATTTTGGCCGCCGGCACAGAAACAGATTGTGGCTCTATATTGAGCCACAATCTTGTCTGTGCCGGTGACAGCGTCGCTGTAATCGCATCTTTTGGTTGTCAGTTTATTGAAAATGTATCCAAATGACATTAGAGTCACAATGACAGTAGGAGCTTACAATTTTGGCCGCCGGCACAGAAACAGATTGTGGCTCTATATTGAGCCACAATCTTGTCTGTGCCGGTGACAGCGTCGCTGTAATCGCATCTTTTGGTTGTCAGTTTATTGAAAATGTATCCAAATGACATTGAGTCAAAATGACAATAGGAGCTTCCAATATGGCCGCCGGCACAGAAAAGATTGTGGCTCTATATTAAACTTTATACAACTTAGTAATGTCATTCAGCCCCCCTAGCATGACTGTGCGTGATAAAATATATCGATATAATACCACGATATAATATCGATTTCGCGAGCATGACCAAATGTATTATGGCGTGCTACGATATGATAAAATTAAATATGGCGGTTATATTTATTATATTTTGACAGTTGGATGTTGATAAATAGCTATATCGATTTCGCGAGCATGTCCAAATGTGTTACAATATATCACATGCTAAAATTCAATATGGCAGGTATTTTAATCATATTTTGACAGTTGGATGTCTATTTATCGCTATATCTATCGCGTTTTTGAAGTCATGCTAGCCCGGCTGGGCTGAAATATTTTAAACTGAGTTCAAAAAAGTTGTTAAAAATCAGTGCCACATACCTTTGCATCTCACATGGACATTAAACTTTATTGTTAAAGGTTTCTCTTCAAATTTGATAGAACATGTCCATTGTGTCGACATATCTTTAGTAGCATTCAATTTCTGGAAAAAAAAATGTTTAGAATAACATAACATAAACATTCACTCCATCATCTCATTACAGTAACTGACCCCTAACTAAGCTCGTAACTTGTATCTAGGGTATCAGAAACTACGCACACACTCATTCACACGCACACCCAGACCGAGACAAACATTTGTGGTTCACACAAATATTCACCACGCTTGGGAATCGAACCCGCAACCTTACGGATGGTAGTCTGGTATGGTGACCACTCTGCCATCTAGGTCCGCGAATATTAAATACCAAATACAAAAGCCAAATTCAAATAAATCAAGGTTACAGTATCGAAATTATAAGGTATATTATAAAATTAAATTAAAAATTAAAAAAAACCCCAAAACAATTATTTTCTAACCCCCATAACTTTTGAACGGATCAACCGATTTTCATCAAACATGTCTAAGAACACTCGCAAGTAAGTCCCTTTTAATACAAAAAAAAAACTAAATTGAAATCGGTTCATCCGTTCGGGAGCTATGATGCCACAGACAGACAGATACACACACACAGACACGTCAAACTTATAACACCTCTTTTTGCGTCGGGGGTTAAAAATACAAAATATTACTAATTAACTGTGTCCTGTGGTTTTACCCGCGTGGAACCTTATCCCGTGGGAATATTAGGATTAAAAGTATCCTATGTGTTATTCCTAGTTCTAAGGGACATTTGTACCAAACCACTACATAGTATAAAACAAAGTCGCTTTCTCTGTCCCTATGTATGCTTAGATCTTTAAAACTACGCAACGGATTTTGATGCGGTTTTCAGAAATAGATAGAATAATTAAAGAGGAAGGTTTTTAGCTTTTAATTTTATCCCCACATTTCCACGGGATCGGTAACTACGCGGGGCACAGCTAGTTCCATATAAATCGGTCCGGTTTAGACGTGAAGAACAAACACACTCACAAAATCGCCTTTATAATATTAGTGCGATTACTTACAAGAAAATATTGAGATTTGCCATCTTGCAAGCTTAGAGTGACTTTGGATTTATGATATGTACAACTAAAACAAAATAAGCAGGTTAGAAAATATCCTAAATATAGACTCAAACCCACCGAAGTACACGCACACGCTACGCACGAAAATTACGTCATTGATACATTCGTGGCTGACTCGGCTATAGCTCAACGTTAGCTGAGCTGCGTGGCCGTAGACCGTGGGCGTAGCGTGCGTGGCGGTGGGTTCGTGGCTTACAGATTATTCGTGCCATGGAGCGCAGCATCTTGGGTGTCATACGTATGGACAGAATCACAAACAGAATGGCCCGCAGGCCATTCAATATGGTCCTTTCATACTAAATACCCACCGAACTTCGCTTGTTAAAAAAGTTACAATACTTACGTTATGCTCGAATATGTTTTGGAATCGATTTTGCTTACAAATACAATTAAAAATTCTTCATCTTCCATTAATATAAAGTTACTTTTACCATCATATTGTAAACCATTTGTAGTGTTTTTTATGACATAACTAATATATGTAACTGTTTCTGAAATAAACATAACATAAAGGTGCTGATAGACTTGAGCATTCACTTGTAACAGAACATCGACATCCGTTTCTATATTTGTCGAACTGAACAACGAGCCGAGCCAAACATTGATATGAACATTTTCATGAGCATTCTAGTGACGCGCTAGTGGATGCTCGTCAAAAAATATTCTTCACGAAGATGTCAGATTTGACGGTCGTGTGCTGCCTTATACTCATTGGTTATGTAAAAAAATTACCGAAGCTTGGCAAAAAGTTTCAAGCAATGCTCGACAGAACGCTCGGTAAAATGTTCTCGTATTTTTCTGTTATGTAACATTCGCACAAATGCTCATTACAAGTAAATGCTCAAGTGTATCAGCATTTTAGCATGAAACAATCGCTCTATCACCTCATTACACCAACATAAAACTCAAATTATCTTTATTATCAAGGATTGATACAATCACTTATAATCGTCAAAACTTAAACTAAATTGATTTGATTATAGTTCACTACGCGCCCACTACTGAGAAGAACTAACAAGAAACTCAGTGGGGTTGTCTTTTTTTGTTGTGATTGTATTCACAAAATAAAAATATGTGTACATAATGATAATAATAAGAGATATAAAAAGAGCAATTCATTTCTAAACGATTTTATAATTTAAATAATCTACTATAGCTTTTTCGCACAAATTACGTTTCACTACATTTTTAAATTTACCAATAGATAAATTAACTATTTCGTTTGGAAGTTTATTGTAGAAGCGTATACAGTGACCTTTATAAGAGTTAGATATTTTATGGAGCCTAGTAGTGAGCACAGAGAGTTTATCTTTATTCCTAAGGTTGAGATTGTGGAGATCACTATTTTTCTTAAAATTTACATAATTTTTGTGAACATACAAAAGATTTTCATAGAATTGAGAATGTACGGTCATTATTTTAATTTCTTTAAATTTTTTTCTTAGTGAATCCCTGACATAACATGATCATAAAACTAAACTGATAATAAGTGATTTACACGAACTAGAGTCCCTTTGAAATAAAACACTTAAACGGATTTGTCGTGGTTTACATTTTCTGACGTTTCGGATTCTTTACAGAACCCGTAATCACAGTAGGCTACTACTGTGTCAATGATAAGTATAATAAAAACTGCCTGCCCCCCGCGGTTTTACCCGCATAAATCGCAATCCCGTGGAAATTTTGGGATAAAAAGTATCCTATGTGTTATTCCTAGTTATAAAGAACATCTGTACCGAATTTCATCTAAATCGATACAGTAGTTTTTGCGTGAAATAATAACAAACATACACACTCACTTACAAACTTTCGCCATAATACGTATTAGGGCTTATTTCACGATCTTCAAAAAAAGTTCCGAGTACCTACTCACAAGTTTAGTCATTGTCACTTGATATAAAGTAGGAAAGAGACAAAACTAACTTTACTTGGTGAGTAAATTTACTTGAAGATCGTGAAATAGACCCTTAGTGTGATTAATAAAATAACCTTACCGTCCCCTACTGCATTTTGAACTTGAGATAAAACTATAAAATAGAAAAGTAATTTAATAATTATACTTTTTGAGGAGCTAAATACACAAACACTTTTGGACATGGTTAATTTAAAATAAAACAATATATTACATATATTATTGTGATTATAAATACACTTAAATATTTACGTAAATCCATCATTTTTTCCTTAATACGTCAGTTTTCTGGTTACATTTGCAGGTAAATATGAAATGAAATAAATCATTACATAGTATAAAACACTACCGGCGCCAAGCGGTTTCACCCGCATAGTTCCCGTTCCCGTAGGAATTTGGGTATAAAATTGGGTTTTAAAATTGGGTACTTCCTACTAATATTATAAAGCCGAATGTTTGTGAGTGTGGATGTTTAGATGTGTGGATGTTTGTTCCTCTTTCACGCAAAAACTACTGAATGGATTTTAATGAAACTTTACAATAATTTTGCTAATACATCAGAATAACGTATATTATACCTTTTATCCCGAAATTCTCACTGGATCGGGAACTACGCGGAAGAAACCGCGGGGCACATTTAATCTTATATATAAAATTCTCGTGTCACAATGTTCGTTCCCGTGCTCCGAAACGGCTTGGCCGATTCTCATGAATTTTGTGAGCATATTCAGTAGGTCTGAGAATCGGCCAACATCTATTTTTCATCCCGAAATTCCCACGGGAACGGGAACTACGCGGTAGAAACCGTGGGGCACATTTAGTGATATACTTATAATTATTTTATGATGATTAGTCTTTAATTATTATATTTTCTTGACCTTGAACATTATTTCTTTGTATAAAAACTAATATATAGAAAAACTATGTGATATTTAAATTATATGTATTATCTTAAAATCAATAGGAATGATCAAAAGGTTACTTATTATATATTGACAACAAAATTGTATTAAATTAATATACTTAATACAAACTGCGTCCCGCGATTTTACCCGCGTAAATCCCAATCCCATGGGAATTTCTGGGATAAAATATAGCCTATGTTACTCAGGGTGAATGTAGCTTTCTAATGGTGATAGATTTTGAAATCGGTTCAGTAGTTTCGGAGCTTACTTAAGTATTTGTTACAAACAAACAAATCTTTCCTCTTTATAATATTAGTGTAGATAGGTAACTTTTGCTTGTTATTTAATTTGCGAATTATGTTTAACTAGCTGTGTTTTATTGTTTCACTCGATTTTTTTATCTGCTTGAATTATTTTATTGCTGAAAAATAAATTCCGTTCTTATAAGTGAGGCCATTGACAGTCAGTTGAACTGATCAGTCCAGACATAAAACTGTGGCGTCACTCCAAAAGTTTTACGCCAACTAGATTTCCCCACTGGAATCTGGAATCGCTCCGGTGATTGGCGACCATTTTTGGTGATCAGTTAAAGAGACTCGTCAATGGCCAGCTTACACACCTCTATTTTGAATTCGAGATACTTAATCACACAGCTAATGTAAACGACGGGTGACAATATAATAGTGAAGTTAGTTTTTATCTTTTGATTTTATTTAAAAAGTTATGATAAGTCAAAGTTTTTCAAAATCCCGCCGAATTTTATTGTTATTCTACACTGAACAACAGGCGAACGCTGCGATACACAGCTGAGCGCGGTCATCGACCCGAGCCGTCACAGAATACTTGATAGCTAGTGTGCCGTCTGGTAAAACGGCATTTATTTAGTATTTTTTAAAGATAAGTAATTGACTATCATTTTTGATATTTTTATTGGATATATGGATTCAGTTACTGCTACACATATTCTGATTTTAATAAGTCCCATCATTTCAAAATAGGGGTGTATAAAAAACCGGCCAAGTGCGAGTCTGACTCGCGCACGAAGGGTTCCGTACCAAAAACGACAAAACACGTTTGTTGTATAGGAACCGCCCCTTTTTATGTATTTTTTTTTTCAGTATTTGTTGTTATAGCGGCAATAGAAATACATCATCTGTGAAAATGTCAACTGTCTAGCTATCACCGTTCTTGAGATACAGCCTGGTGACAGACGGACGGACAGCGCAGTCTCAGTAATATTGTCTTTTCTTCCCTTTGTTTTTTTTTTGTCGTTTGTGGTACGGAACCCTTCATACGCGAGTCTGATTCACACTTTGCCGGTTTTTATTTTATTTAAGTACCCCCCTCTACCAAACTTTGTGGCCTCCATCTGCCACCGGGGACGGAGCAGCAGTGGTCAACCTGGAAGAGTCTCAATAGACTCCGTACCCAGGTTGGTCGCTGTAAAAGTAATCGCGCCAAATGGGGCTACATTGATGCCTCAAACGTCCAGGGCCCTGATTCTCTAAACTATTAAGCTGTGATAATGCTATTTAGCCTGCCTATCATGACTGTGCGAGATAAATGATATAGACACCACGAAATAATATCGAATTCGCGAGCATGACCTAATGTCATAAAATTAATCACGTGGAAAATTCAATATGGCGGGTATTTTTATCAAATTTTGACAGTTGGATGTCAATAAATCGCTGTATCTAAGTATCGCGTTTTCGAAGTCATGCTAGCCTAGCAGAAGTCCTAAATAAATAAATAAATTAATTGAATGTACAGACAGACAGTCATTTTTTTGTTATATATAAGTAGTACAGTAATTAGCTTTAGACGTCTATGTTTTCTAACATTAACTTGTAGAGGTTTAACTTAAACATACATGTTTAAAAAAATAAAATAAAATAATGAATTTTTTAAGATTATATGTCAAAGGCGAACGGGACTCGGAGTAAGTTTAAATAAATAAAATATATAGATTATGGGCGATCTTCAAGTAAAGTTCCGAGTAATTACTCACAAGTTTTGGTTTTGTCACTTGATATTTTCGATCCGACAAAACTCACTTTACTTGGTGAGTAATTTTACTTGAAGATCGTAAAATAGACCCTAAATTAAATTAAAGAAACCAAGTACATTCATTTTCGCCACAGCCGGGACTTGAACCCGGAACCATATTGAATCGTAGCACTATCTATTCAATGACTTTAAAGTGTCAGAAATGTTTGCCTTGGACGGGAATCGAACCCTGATCCTAATGGTAGTAATACTACCAAATACTACCTACTATTGCAATTAAAAATACACAGGCAATTAATAGTTATTTATGGTACAAGCGAGGTAAGTTGGTGATTACTTCCGAGGCGCTATTGAGGCCCGAGTCGCCAGGCGAGGGTCTGAAGATAGCCGAGGATAGTAATCATTAATACACGCGTGTACCATACAACGTTTTTCAACACATTTGCGAAGAAATTATCAATTTTCGCTAGTAAATAAACAATTTTTCTATTCGCGCGCATCCAACACAACAATGGTGATCGGCCAAAGACTAAAAGAATATACTTATTAAAAAAAAATCGAATGAATGAATGAATAGAATCGACCATAGACCTACCAAAAGTAAGGAAACATACCTAGTTGAAGTTTGTTTTTAAAATGTATGGACACCATTTTTTTGGTATCGAAACTTTTTTAAAATGAAAGCAATTTAAAAAAACTATCTATAACTCACTAGTGAATAAAACGTATTATTATTCAACTGTTTTTGCACAAATAAGAGCCCCTTTATGAGCAAGTGTGTTGAAAAAATATATAATGTAATTAATCATTCACTCCATCATCTCATTACAGTAACTGACCCCTAACTAAGTCCGTAACTTGTATCTACGGTATCAGAAACTACGCACACACTCATTCACACACACACCCAGACCGAGACAAACATTTGTGGTCGAACCGCGCGAACTCGCAACCTTACGAATGGCAGTCCGGCATGGTTACCACTCTGTTATCGAGGTCGTCACAATTCAATTTTAATTTCTTTAATAAACATTTTGTTACAATAACAAAACAAAATGTTTTCTACACCATAACTAATTATAAGATAATATTATAAAGAGGAAAGATTTGTTTGTTTGTTTGTAATGAATAGGCTCCGAAACTACTGGACCGATTTCAAAAATTCTTTCACTAATGGAAAGCTAATTTATCAGTGCGTGACATAGGCTATATTTTATCCCCGTAATCCCACAGGAACGGCAACTAGGCGGGTGAAACCGCGGGGAGCTACTAGTATAATATAAGAGGAACGATTTGTTTGTTTGTAACGAATAGGCTCTGAAACTACTGAACCGATTTCAAAAATTCTTTCACCATTAGAAAGCTACATTCACCCTGAGTAACACCGAATATTTTATCACCGAAATTCCCACGGGATTGGGATTCACGCGGGTAAAACCGCGGAGCGTTACTAGTATTAAATAAATTAAATTTATTGAATTTTTTTTTTGTTTTAGCATAATAAACAAACCTGAAGATTACCTACATATAAAAATGTTAAGATTTGTCCTCAGTCATGTTGCTATGTGGCCCAATTTCGAGCTTGGAATCACGAGATGGAAAAGAGCTGGTGTTTATGTGATACTCCTTTTATGCTACCTCTGCATCTTCTTCAATATTCGCTACATAGTGGCACATGACCTAGATTTCATAGACACCGGATTTTCGTATCTGACTCTATTTTTAACTGTACTTAATCTGGTAAGTTGTTATTGAGATAAGCTAGGCTAAAAGAGTGACTTTGTGGGGCATGTTTTTTAAACACTGCCTGCCTTATTTGCGTTGCATTTTTAGTCTGGTTTAGCACTAAACCAGGGCCCGGATTCTCTAAACTATTAAGTTGTGATAATGCTACTCAGATGTATTGTAATATCAACATTATGGCCTTTTTATGTCATTTGTTGTTATTTTGGTATTCTCTTAGTTAGTGTTGCCCAAATGCAAGAACAAGACGAGACTTAGCCAGTCTTGGTCTTGGTCTTGGTCTTGCAGCAAGAGTCTTGCAAGTCTTGCAATTACCTATTAGTCTTTTACTATTTATTAAAGTTTACTTTAAATCTTAGAAAAACGTATTAGAATTGAAACATTGTGAGCTTGAATTAACATAGCCATAGTAAAGATCAAGCAGATTAATAAATAACTGAGGATTTGATAAGAAATTCGAAAAATCAACTGACCTATAAGTCGTTTTCCATGGAAGTAACTGTTTCTTAATAAACATTTATGATTTATAAGCTTACATTTGCTAAAACATGTAAAAAACAAATTAATTACAATAACTTGACTGTATTTTAATGAACAATATCTGTCTAGAAAGAGATTGAACCCTCAACTTATATGAAATTTAATAAAAGAGTTTTACGATTTATCATTTATTTCAATAAATCTACGCGGTTACTAAAAAGCTTGTGATATCTCCACTTAATTTTGGTTTAACAGGAAGAAATATTTGTGATTCCTTTTTGTGGAAAGATATTAGATGTTTCCTTAAGCCTGAAGTGTTTCTGTTTTTCATTTTTATTTCAATCTTTTTATGTTGGCACAATTTACACAAGGCAGTTTGGGATGCATGAGTTATTTTGAAAAACTCCTCAAATTTGCTTTTGTGTCTTTTAGATCTGTGACTCAAACTCTCCTTACTTGGACTAGAATAATTTGAATCTTCGTCACTCATATTAAATTGTACACGTGAAACGTTTTTAGAAAACAACAAGAATTAGTAAAAACAATTATTAAGTTAGACTCGAAGCACAGCTCAATTGGAAATGACTGGAATTAAAATAATTTCTTTATTTATAGTACGTTTCCTTGCTTTCTACCGCGCCGCCTCGCCACGTGCCGGCTCTATTAAAAGGATGCCGCCGCAAATCAAACGATGCCGCGTGCGGCGTACAAACACAGATTATTACCTACTTGTACAGACGCGACGCGTGAATAAAATATATGTAAAGAATTAGTGCCAATCACTATTCTTTACATATAAGTGAATGTTTTGACGTACATATATACTTATCTATACTAATATTATAAAGCTGAAGAGTTTGTTTGTATGTTTGATGACAGAAGTTTTAAAATAAATAAATAAATCCTGAACGTCACTATACCTCCAAAGTTACTATTCCTCGTGGACGAAGTCGCGGGCACTGCTAGTAAATACTTACTCTCATCATCTCTCTCAGAGATATTCGGGGTGGTAAGCAATACAAAACTCTTATCGCAGGCTATTTATTTTATTAGTAGGTAAGTACCTACGCTTTTTATATTATTTTATTAGTTTTGTAGATTTTTTTTACACGTTTCAAGTACCTATATTTAAAAGTGGCTACAATATTTATCAAACGGGTGATATTTGAAAAAAATTTTGCTATTTTTTCTTGTAAAAACTTAAGAAATATAATGACTAAATGTACAATAATAGTACCTAAGTAATTAGTTTAAAACCATATAATCAATATTATAATATATACTTACTAGAATAAATTATTATGACATCTACTACCTATCCTTAACATTTTTTTCAACACACTTGCTCATAAAGGGGCTCTTATTTGTGCAAAAACAGTTGAATAATGACACGCTTGATTCACTAGTAAGTCATAGATTTTTTTTTAAATTGTTTAGTTTTAAAAAAGTTTGGATACCAAAAAAAATCGTGTCCATACATTTTAAAAACAAACTTCAACTATGTTTCCTTTTGGTAGGTCTATGGTCGATTCCATTCATTCGAATTTTTTTTTAATAAGTATATTCTTGTAGTCTTTGGCTGATCACCATTGTTGTGTTGGATGCGCGCGAATAGAAAAACTGTTTATTTATTAGCGAAAAATGATAATTTCTTCGCAAATGTGTTGAAAAACGTTGTATGGTACACGCGTGTATTGATGATTACTATCCTCGGCTATCTTCTGACCCTCGCCTGACGGCTCGGGCCTCAATAGCGCCTCGGAAGTAATCACCAACTTACCTCGCTTGTACCATATATAACTATTCCTATCATAATACTACTTGCGTGATCAGTATAATGTATTCATTTTCATTCTAAGCACTCTGAAACTTATTTATTCTTTGGAACACCTGTAGGTACTCTTGAAATTCGAAATTATTTTGCATGAGTATACCTACGCCCTGTGGCGGCAATCAAATAGTGTCAAATGTTGTGATTTCGGCGCGGCGGCAACGATTGTTGTATATGATTTTAAAAGAAGCCGCCAGCGCGTGTATCATAACCATGTACTTCCGAAAAGCGGCAAATTTCTTTCAGAAGTAAGTACAAAACCTTTGATGCCGCATTATCAGTGCCGATGGTTAAAACATAACTATGCATGCACTCAGTTTGATTTTAATGGATAATTTTTTATTCGCTATGTAGGTATGTTTATGGTATTAGTCGTAATGCGCATAGGTCCAGTTTTTCATATTCTTTGATAAAGTTTTTTGCGTCCAATAGAATTCCTAAGCGTACCTATACACCGAACTGTTACACCTAACTACTCCGTGAAGTAGCGATAAGTCCTAGCTGCAAGACGCAAGAGTCTTGCAGGCTTAGTCTTGTTCTTGCTCAAGTCTTGCACGGTCAGTCTTGGTCTTGGTCTTGCAAAAACGCAAGACCAAGACTGAATTTGGGCAACACTACTCTTAGTGAAAACTACTCCGCTGACTCGATGGCTCCATAAAACTTAGATGGTTGTCATGGAAACAGTATTCTGACGTTTATTTGACAAAAATAATATACTTATTTGAATTTTGATATGCAACAAAGACCACTGAGACACCATAGCCATATGAATAAATTTTAGCAGAATACCAAATTTCTGACACTAGCGTTACAACATATTGTCTGATCAATAATGTCAAATTGCAGACTTAGGCCCCAGGTTTTACGATCAATTTTGAACACTGTCAAAGTGACAGATTTGACTGACAAGGTGTCAAATGCTTACTAGGACGGTTTTGTTAAACCAGACTAAAATGGAACGCAAATAAGGCAGTGCGTGCTTTTTGCCCGCGCAATATTTTAAGACCTCTTCTTTATTTCTAGTAATTAAAGTAAAAGTTAGGGATCACTTACTACAATGAGATGATTGTAGTTAATGATTAAGTATATTATTTTTCAACACACTTGCTCATAAAGGGACTCTTATTTGTGCAAAAACAGTTGAATAATGACACGTTTTATTCACTAGTGAGTTATAGATTGTTTTTTCAAATTGCTTTGTTATTAAAAAAGTTTCGATACCAAAAAAAATCGTATCCATACATTTTAAAAACAAACTTCAACTATGTTGCCTTACTTATGGTAGGTCTATGGTCGATTCCATTCATTCATTCATTCGTTTTTTTTTTAATAAGTATATTTTTTTAGTCTTTGGTTGATCATCATTGTTGTGTTGGATGCGCGCGAATGGAAAAACTGTTTATTAACGAAAAAATATATTTTATTATTAATTTCTTCGGAAGTGTGTTGAAAAACGTTGTATGGTACGCGCGTGTATTGATGATTACTATCCTGGGCTATCTTCGGACCCTCGCCTGACCGCTCGGGCCTCAATAGCGCCTCGGAAATATTCATCAACTTTACTCACTTGTATCGTAAATAACTATTATTTTACAGGCAAAAACTCATACGTTACCACTCAATCCGAAATACACAGTCTTAGTGAAGAAATTTATTACTGATTTCAATTTATTTTATCATAGAGATGAATCGGAGTATGCACGGAAAGTAAGTATTACTTATCATCATTATCATCATCATCATCAGCTCATATACGTCCCTAACGTGCGGCTCGAGCCTACCCTGAATCAGGGCGATCAGGTTTTAGTCACCCACAGGGGCTCAATTCTCCTATCTATTAAGCTGTGATAATGCTACTCAAATGTATTTTTATTCAACATTATGGCCGTTTTTTTGACACTTGTATTCTAATGACATTAAATTAAAAATTTAAAAAAACCCCAACACAATTACTTTCAAACCCCCATAACTTTTAAACGAGTCAACCGATTTTCATCAAACATATCTAAGAACACTCGCACGTAAGTCCCCTTTAATAAAAAAAAAACTAATTTAAAATCAATTTCCCGTTAGAATTTTGGGATAAAACATGCCCTTTGTTCTTTCCCGGACCATAAGCTACCCCTGTACGAAATTTCAATTCAATCGGTTCAGTAGTTTAGCCGTGAAAAGGTAACAGACAGACAGAGTTACTTTCGCATTTATAATATTTGTTAGGATTTATTATTATTTATTATTTATGTTCCAGGTACAAAAAACAGTACATTTTCTATCACATTACCTCGCTGTGTATTATATTACAATGACCACGTTCGGGCCTATTTTATTCAATCTATCGCCCATGTACGACAATCTAGCCCGTGGGATGTACAGCAGGAATAAACCTGTTAACGGAACATATGCCAGTTCTATGCTCTATGAATTTGGCTTCGATACTACAACTAAGACTAACGGATATATATTTTCGGTTTTCTATAATTGGTAATTTATTTTTGTATACACTGATACACCCTTATTTTGAATTCGAGATACTTAATCACACAGCTAATGTAAACGATGGGTGACAATATAATTGTGAAGTTAATTTTTTTTCCTTTGCTTTTATTTAAAAAGTTATTATAAGTCAAAGTTTTTCAAAATCCCGCCGAATTTTATTGTTATCCTACACCGAACAACCGGCGAACGCTGCGATACACAGCTGAGCGCGGTCATCGACCCGAGCCGTCACAGAATACTTGATAGCTAGTGTGCCGTCTGGTAATACGGCATTTACCTATTTAGTATTTTTAAAAGATAAGTAATTGACTATCATGTTTGATATTTTTATTGGACATATGGATTCAGTTACTGCTACAGATATTCTGATTTTAATAAGTCCCGTGATTTCAAAATAGGTGTGTATACATATACACCCTTATTTTGAAATTGCGATACCTTATCTCACAGCTAATGTAAACGACGGGTGACAATATAATAGTGAAGTTAGTTTTTTTCTTTTGCTTTTATTTAAAAAGTTATGATAAGTCAAAGATTTTCAAAATCCCGCCGAATTTTATTGTTATTCTACACCGAACGCTGCGATACACAGCTGAGCGCGGTCATCGACCCGAGCCGTCACAGAATACTTGATAGCTAGTGTGCCGTCTGGTAATACGACATTTATTTTGTATTTTTTAAAGATAAGTAATCGACTATCATTTTTGATATTTTTATTGGATATATGGATTCAGTTACTGCTACAGATATTCTGATTTTAATAAGTCCCATATTTTCAAAATAGGGGTGTATATATTCACTACATAGTATAAAACAAAGTCGCTTTCTCTGTCCCTATGTATGCTTAGATCTTTAAAACTACGCAACGGATTTTGATGCGGTTTATTTTAATAGATAGAGTAATCCACTGGAAACGTTTTTAGCAATTTTATCTCCATATTCCTACGGGAACGAGTACCATGCGGATGAAACCGCGGGGCGCTACTAGTAATATTATAAAGAGGAAAAATTAGATTGTTTGTTTGTAACGAATAGACTCAGAAACTACAGAACCTATTTCAAAAATTCTTTCACTAATGGAAAGCTAATTTATCAGCGCGTGAGATAGGCTATTTTATCCCCGTATTCCTCCACGGGAACGGGAACTACGCGGGTGAAACTGCGGGGCGCTTTAATAAAACTGTTTGTCTGTAGTTTGTGATACCCTAGATACAGGTAACGAACATAGTTAGGGGTCAGTCGGTGTAATGAGGTGATAGAGGGATCCACAAATGTTTATCTCGGTTTGTGTGTATGAATGTGTGTCCGTAGTTTGTGATACCCTAGATACAGGTAACGAACATAGTTGGGGTCCGTCGGTGTAATGAGGTGATAGAGGGATCCACAAATGTTTATCTCGGTTTGTGTGTATGAATGTGTGTCCGTAGTTTGTGATACCCTAGATACAGGTAATGAACATAGTGAGGATAAGCGTAATAAGGTTGAAATTGATTTTTAAACTTCTTTTTTAGGTATGTCACGTACCTATGTTCGAATTCAATAATATACACTGACCTGTTGGTCTCTCTTATGGTGTTTCAAGCGTGGGGTCATTTCAAAATACTGTTATATCGCCTCGACACCATGCCGAGACCTGCAAGTGAGAAACGTGTCGATGTAACCCAAGGAATACCAAAGATGCATTATTTTGACGATGAAGAAAATCAGAATATCCGAAATTTACTTAAAAATATTATTAATCATCACAGGTTTATTATTGAGTAAGTATTTTTTATTTATTGACGATCTCGATGGCAGAGTGGTCACCATGCCGGACTGCCTTCCGTAAGGTTTCGGGTTCGATTCCCGTGCGAGGTTAATATTTGTGTGAACCACAAATGTTTGTCTCGGTCTGGGTGTGTGTTTGAATGAGTGTGTGCGTAGTTTCTGTTACCCTAGATACAAGTTTCGAACTTAGTTAGGGGTCAGTTACTGTAATGAGATGATGTAGTTAATGATTTTCTTTTCCGAACCTATATCCCATGTCTGTTTGGGGTCGGTTTTCAGTTTAACCAGGAATGTCAGTATTTTACGTGAAGCGACTGCCATCAGACCTTCAGACCCAGATGGCTGTAGAACCTTTTTTGGTTAAACCAAATGTTAGACTTTTGAGGGCTCTAACTACCCGTAACGACTGTCGAGGATGTTAGTACGACAGCCGGGACCGACGGCTTTACGTGCCCTCCGAAGCACGGAAACACTCATGAAATTAAATGTCATTTTTAGAAATGACCCATCACAGTCATGACGGTGCCAGACGTTGCTTAGCCGCACAGATTACAAGTGATTTGCGGGTAGCACTGGGCCATGAGCGCTTCTAATGATTATGTATTTTTTATTACAGCTTCATTAATGAGATATCTGAAATCTTTGGCATGTCGATGTTGGCTTTCTACGCGTTTCATCAAATCAGTGGATGTCTATTGCTTTTAGAAGTATCGCAAATGGTGAGCATTTAAATGTATATTTCCCGTTCCCGTGGGAATACTAGGGATAAAATAATCTCCTCGATAAATGGGCTATCTAACAACGAAGGATTTTTTCAAATCTGACCGTTCCTGAGATTAGCCCGTTCAACCAAACAAACAAACTCTTCAGCTTTAAGTATATTATTATCGATTAAAAACTACTAGTCCGTTTTTTAGGGTTCCGTACCCAAAGGGTAAAAACGGTACCCTATTACTGAGACTTCACTGTCCGTATGTCACCAGGCTCACTCAAGAACGCTGATAGCTAGATAGTTGAAATTTACACAGATGATGTATTTCTATTGCCGCTATAACAACAAATAAATTCTAAAAACAAAATAATAGTTATTTATGGTACAAGCGAGGTAAGTTGGTGATTACTTCCGAGGCGCTATTGAGGCCCGAGCCGTCAGGCGAGGGTCAGAAGATAGCCGAGGATAGTAATCATCAATAACACGCGTGTACCATACAACGTTTTTCAACACATTTGCGAAGAAATTATAATTTTTCGCTAATGAATAAACAGTTTTTCTATTCGCGCGCATCCAACACAACAATGGTGATCGCCAAAGACTAGAAGAATATACTCATTAAAAAAAAATCGAATGAATGAATGAATGGAATCGACCATAGACCTACCAAAAGTAAGGCAACATAGTTGAAGTTTGTTTTTAAAATGTATGGACACCATTTTTTTGGTGTCGAAACTTTTTTTAAAACAAAGCAATTTAAAAAAACCATCTATAACTCACTAATGAATAAAACGTGTCATTATTCAACCGTTTTTGCACAAATAAGAGCCCCTTTATGAGCAAGTGTGTTGAAAAATAAATATTTAAGGGGGCTCCCATACAGCAAACGTGTTCTTTGTCGATTTTGGTACGGAACCCTTCGTGCGTGAGTCCGACTGGCAATTGACCAGTTTTCTTAAAGATAGAGTGATTCAAGAGGAAGGTTTTAAGCATTTTTCTTTTCTTTTACTTTTCATTTTTTTATTCCCGCATTCTCACGGGAACGGGAACTATGCGGGTGAAACCGCGGGCGCTACTAAATATGGTCTTATGTTACAGACATCAGAAGCGTTTCTACGTTTTGGTCTGCTCACTTTTGCCGAATTCCAGCTCTTGATTCAAGTGTCATTCGTGTTTGAGATGATCAGTACTGTGGTATGTATATCAGTTCTCATCTTATTTATTTTTTGAAAATAACATAACATTTCATCCGACACGATGGAGGTAAGACCTTAAGAGATTCGACATAGATTGGAAGGAGCTGGCGAGGGACAGGGCAGATGGAGGGATTTGGGGGAGATCTTTGCCCAGGAGTGGGACAATACAGGTTGATAAAAAAAACAAAACATAACATAATCATTCCCTCCATCATCTCATTACAGTAACTGACCCATAACTAAGTCCGTAACTTGTATCTAGGGTATCAGAAACGACGCACATAAATGAGTCACATGTTCTTCGAGACTGAAGGGATCCCAAGGGGTTATATTGTAAACTTGTAAAACCCTCAACGTCTGGAAGATGAAGTCTTTTTTTCAATCTATATCATCACACTGCTGGGCAAAGGATTTCCAAATTTACCGCCCTGTTCGAATTTACCGCCTTAGAAACTACGCGCGCTATTTTGTATCCTTGCGCCCTTTGTATATGCTTTTTTTGCCGCAGGGATGATGATGATGATGATTGGCGGTTCGGTCACGGTGACTACGTTCTACTCCTTCTAGGTGATACTACCCTGGAGATATGACAGAGTTCAGTTGTTTTTTATTGTTTACTCCGTGATGACTCTGAGGGCCCAACTGAAAATCAGTGTTGTGATGCTTCATGCTTCACAGCGTCATGGGTTCTTTTAGTCATCACCCACTGTTTATATAAAACTAGCTGTGCCCCGCGGTTTCACCCACGTAGTTCCCAATCCCGTGGTAATTTCAGGATAAAACATAGCCTATGTCGTTCCCCGGACCATAAGCTACCCCTGTTCCAAATTTCAAGTCAATCGGTTTAGTAGTTTACCCGTGAAAAGGTAACAGACAGACAGACAGACAGAGGTACTTTCGCATTTATAATATTAAGTTTATTAGTTTATAATATTAGTTAGGATTTTCAATATTTGTAAAAATATTGAAAATCCTAACTAATATTATTAATATTACTAACTAATAGTTTCCCTTATTTTCCTCCATAGAGCGGCAAACTAAAAGACGCAGTCTACAGTGTCCCCTGGGAATGTATGGACGCGAGGTCCAAAAAGACAGTGTTCATCCTGGGAATGAACGTACAGGAACCTGTGTTCTTAAAGGCTTTGGGATTGACGCAAGTCGGAGTCACAACTATGGCTACGGTAAGGATAAATCTATATCTAGAACTATTACTGAGAATATAATAAAAAAAAACAATGTCTAGATTCAAGTAATTTACATTTTATTCAAATTATTATAATTAACGCCACATTTACCATGTATATCATCGAGTTTCCGATATTTCGACGCTGTTGCAAGCGCCATGATCACGGATGAACTGTTGGACTGTACTGCGGGTAGATTTGGAGCAGACAAATCATCCGTGATCCAACAGTTCATCCGTGATCATGGCGCTTGCACTAGCGTCGAAATATCGGGAATTCGAAATAAGTCATATACATGAGTAGTAGCTCCCCGCGGTTTCACCCGCGTAGTTCCCGTTCCCGTGGGATTACGGGGATAAAATATAGCCTATGGCACGCACTGATAAATTATCTTTCCATTAGTGAAAGAATTTTTGAAATCGGTCCAGTAGTTTCGGAGCCTATTCATTACAAACAAACAAATCTTTCCTCTTTATAATATTAGTATAGATAAATATCCCGTACTAACCATGATATCTATAAAAACTATACTTATTGTAAATTTTATTTTTCAAAACTTCCGGGTTCGATTCCCGTTGATTTTCGTAGTGGTTTTTTTTTTCTGAATCTATGAATGCAGACCCTTGAGGGGGGGGGGGGGGGGGGGGAGAGGTGGAAGAGAGAACAAGAGGTGTACTGTACAGATGTTTTTTTCTGTCTGTGTCTGTTCGTTCTCCCGCCTAATCTCTAAAATAGCTGGACCGATTTAGACTAAACTTTCATTGAATGTTAGTTAATATAACGAGTAACTTAGTCCATTTCCGTTGCCTGTATCTTGGACATTTTTTGATGCATTTTTCATTAATACAGATTTTTGTTTCAGATTTTGAAAACATCGTTCTCATATTTTATATTTCTTCGTTCAATGGATTAAAGAAACTATTATTTATAGTTACTAAACACTTTTAAAAATATTTTCAACACACTTGCTCATAAAGGGGCATTTATTTGTGCAAAAACAGTCGAATAATGACACTTTTTATTCACAAGTGAGTTATAGATTTTCTTTTTAAATTGCTTTGTTTTTAAAAAAGTTTCGACACCAAAAAAGTCGTGTCCGTACATTTTAAAAACAAACTTCAACTATGTTGCCTTTCTTTTGATAGGTCTATGGTCGAGTCCATTCATTAATTCATTCGATGTTTTTTAATAAGTATATTCTTTTAGTCTATGGCCGATCACCATTGTTGTGTTGGATGCGGGCGCTTGTACCATAAAAACTATTAAAGTTATTCTTAAGATAATAATAGTTATTTATGGTACAAGCAAGGTAAGTTGGTGATTACTTCCGAGGCGCTATTGAGGCCCGAGCCGTCAGGCGAGGGTCTGAAGATAGCCGAGGATAGTAATCATCAATACTCGCGTGTACCATACAACGTTTTTCAACACATTTGCGAAGAAATTATCATTTTTCGCTAATAAATAAACAGTTTTTCTATTCGCGCGCATCCAACACAACAATGGTGATCGCCAAAGACTAAAAGAATAAACTTATTAAAAAAAAAAAACGAATGATTGAATGAATGGAATCGACCATAGACCTACCAAAAGTAAGGCAACATAGTTGAAGTTTGTTTTTTAAATGTATGGACACCATTTTTTTGGTGTCGAAACTTTTTTAAAAACAAAGCAATTTAAAAAAACAATCTATAACTCACTAGTGAATAAAACGTGTCATTATTCAACTGTTTTTGCACAAATAAGAGCCCCTTTATGAGCAAGTGTGTTGAAAAAATAATTAAATTACGTACTTATATCATTGATATAATTTTCATGGAAATATTAAAAAACAATTTTTTTTTATATATTTTATTATCCAATATTAATTATTATTACAATACTGTAAGGCACAAATACTTAATATTATTAAACATTTTGTAGACACATTTATTTATTTATTATTTAGGCTATGTTTGCGCCCATTTTTAGTCTAAACTTTATTTTTGTTAATTATACTTTTATTTATTTACCAATGCAAATCTATTTAAAATTTTATCACATACACAGCAAAAAAAATGAGGATATAATATATCCCATATCACCAAAAAAGAAATTTATGAGGATATAGTATATCCCATACCATACATAGCTTAAATTAATCGTAGAGTTTAGACTAAAACCGGGATAAACAATATCACACAACCCGTTTTAAATAAATAAAATCTTCACTTACATTACATTTTATATTAAATATAAAAATAAATAAAATTATTAATAAATTAAATTAATTAAGTTGGACTTTTATTAAGTCTTTCTTTTTTAATACTAAACTTATAGATTAATATTGTCTTTTGTTAAAAACATACATTATGTGCAGCCAGAGAAAAATAATCTGTTTCTTATAATATTTTATTTATTTATTACGAACGAAGTCGCGGGCACAGCTGGTTATTAAATAAAATAATTGTTATACATAGACACAAATAAAGTCTATAAAGATAGACCATTCGTGATTCATATGGGATATAACATATCCCAATTTATGCACTCCGTTGACTAATAACGTAATTAAATTAAAAAATCATACATTTAGTGCACCCCAAATAAAATCTGTTCGTAAAACCAGACTATTCATGTTTATCATAGTCTATGTTATATCTCGATTTATACACAAAATCTAACATTTAGACTATCTATGTTTATCATAGTCTACATTATATCCCAATATACAAATGGTAACTGCACTATTTTCCGTATTTTTTTTATTTAAAAATTTATTTTTTCTCCGACTTTTAAATAAAAATAAATTAACTCATCTAGTTAAATAAGATTTGATTAATTAGTTTGTTTTTACATTTTATCTTACGATTTTCTACATTTAAATTTAAAAAACTGTATTTTTATTGTGATTTTAAGATATTTTTCTTTATAATAAAATTGGGTATTTTTGATTTTATCTCTAATTGTTTCAATTAAACAATTTTAATTAATAAATATTTTGTTTTCTTCAACCTTATTGTTTTCAGATAAGTTATAACTTAACTAAGTATGATTATGAAAAAGCCACAAATTTTGTCTTTATGTATTAATTTCACAATGAAAAACTTAGGTATTCCTTCGGTTAACAAGGTTATATAAGACATTTTTTTTTTAGTGCCACAAACATTTCCGTCGGCCAAAATTGGAAGCTCCTATTGTCATTGTGACTCTAATGTCATTTGGATACATTTTCAATAAACTGACAACCAAAAGATGCGATTACAGCGACGCTGTCACCGGCACAGATATGATTGTGGAACTATAAAATCTTTTAGCAAGTTACATGAGAGCTAAAGGATTTTTATTCTAAAGGCACTGGTTCAATCTCCGCTACGTTACAAAAAGTTTTTGTTAGTGCATAATTTTATTCGACGCTCTTACGGTGAAGGAAAACCTCGTTCAGAAACCAGCACACACCTGAAGACATTCTAAGGTTGTGTTCTCCGTGACCAACCCGCACTCACACTGTGGGTGACTAAGGCCTGATCGCCCTCATTTAGGGTAGGGAGAGACAGAGGTGGGGACATTATATGAGCTGATAATCATATTTTTATATCCTACTAATATTATAAAGCCGAATGTTTTTGAGTGTGGATGTTAAGATGTATGGATGTTTGTTCCTCTTTCACGCAAAAACTACTGAATGGATTTTAATGAAATTTGGTACAGATGTTCTTCATACCTAGGAATAACACATAGGATACTTTTATCCCAAAATTCCCACGGGATAAGGTTCCACGCGGGTAAAACCGCGGGGCACATAAAATATAATATCAATGCCACGTAAAAGCACAGTGACATATTAATAGATAAATAGAAGCTACAATGAGATTGCCAATCATGATAGGAAAACCTATTTTAAGGAATTGTAGGAATGTAAATCTGTATCCGTGTTGTTCGGCCACTCCTGCGCAGACCACGTTTGCGCTCGCGCCGATTAGTGTGCCGTTACCTGTGGATAAAACAGTTTGCATTATTAAAATATTCTATACTTATGGTAATCCTGGTTATAAGGAACATCTCTACAAAATTTCATCAAAATCGGTTTAGTAAATTTAAGGTGAAAGAGACAAAATATTAACAGTCTAAATTTTCACGACTGCTGGGATTTGAACCCAACACCATGCCGTACCGGGGCTCTGCTCAAAAAAAAAAAAAAAAGACTTTTGGGTAAAAATGCAGATTACCGCTATTTTACATTAATTTAATGCATACTGACATTCTAGGCAAACCCCTAAGCTGAGCGCCCAAGCTAGAGGCGCCAGAGGCAGGCCCAGACACCCCTTCGAGAGACACCCCTTTAAGACATTTCGACCTTTCGCTTTTCGATCTATCTACCTATCTACTTTTCAAATTTTCGACATTTCGACATATCGGCCTTTCGACATTTCCGCATTACGACTTTCGTACTTTGTCTTTTGTCACTTGACGCTAGTGTATATTACTTGAATGCATACTGACCTCCAAGACATGCCCCTAAGCTGAGCGCCCACGCGAGAGGCGCCAGGGGCAGGCCCAGGCCCTCGGGGGAAGCCAGCGCCACGATCACGCGGATCATCATCGTGGTCAGGGGGATGTTGTCCACGAACGCTGACGCTAGGCCTGATACCTGGAAGTAAAACAATTAAATTTTAAATTTGAAAAACCCCCAACACAATTACTTTCGAACCCCCATAACTTTTAAACGGGTCAACCGATTTTCATCAAACATGTCTAAGAACACTCGCACGTAAGTCCCCTTTAATACAAAAAAAAACTAAATTGAAATCGGTTCATCCGTTCGGGAGCTATGATGCCACAGACAGACAGATACACACACACACACACACACACACAGACACGTCAAACTTATAACACCCCTCTTTTTGCGTCGGGGGTTAAAAATGGCATAACGTATATAAGTTTCTAAATCATTCTCTTACTTACCCATAATACCAACATCAGAGCCACGGCCAGTCTGGACTCCTCACCAACTTGCAGAATCAACATTTCAGTCATATTACCAATAAACTGAATGAGGCCTAGTTTGGCTAAGACCTGAAAAACAAAAATATAGGGTAAGTATATTCAACCTGAAAAATCGGCCAAGTGCGAGTCGGAGTCGCGCACGAAGGGTTCCGTACCAAAAACGAGAAAATACCACGTTTGTTGTATGGGAGCCCATTTAAATATTTTATTTGTTTTTAGTATTTGTTGTTATAGCGGCAATAGTAATACATCATCTGTGAAAACAACTGTCTAGCTATCACCGTTCTAGAGATACAGCCTGGGGCCTAAGACTACAATTTGACATTATTGATCAGACAATATGTCGATATTGAGGCACCATAACGAGAGTGTCAGAAATTTGGTATTCTGCTAAAATTTATTCATATGGCTATGGTGTCTCAGTGGTCTTTGTTGCATATAAAAATAAAATTTTTGACAAATAAACGTCAGAATACTGTTTCCATGACAACCATCTAAGTTTTATGGAGCCATTGAGTCAGCAGAGTAGTTGTCACTAAGAGAATACCAAAATGACAACAAATGCCAAAAAACGGCCATAATGTTGATATTAAAACACATTTGAGTAGCATACTCAAATGTGTTTTAACAGCTTAATAGTTTAGAGAATCAGGGCCCTGGTGGCGGACGAACGGACAACGAAGTCCCAGTAATAGGGTCCAGTTTTTACCCTTTGCGTACGGAACCCTAAAATTATGTTACCTCCATAAGAACGAACAACGCTGCGAAGAAGAGCAAAGTAGACCATTCTACTCTGGCTAGTATGGGCTCCAAGTCATCTCTCTCAGCTAGCAGGAGCAGTAGCAACGCGCCTAGCAGCGCAGTCCAACCTAGGGAGAGACGCTCTGGAAAGAGGGAATAAGTAGAGGACGTTAATCTCGAGCGAGCAAATTGTCAAAATTTGAAACAGATGGGTCGCTTTATTTGTTTACATCTTCAAAAATATATCCTTAAAACATAGAAAAAACATTGATAAAAGTGCCGTTCAAACGCCACCATGTAGCACGCCATTTTGATGACGTCATAGTTTTGTGTCTTGTGTTTGTAACACTACGATCACAGTATTTATATCAATGACGTGACGGAACCTATGACGTCATATTTCATCCAAAAAAAATTATAGTTTAAAAAATCTAAAAAACACGCTTCTTATAGAAAACCGAACTAAAAAATAGAAAATAAAAAAAAGCGTGGGGTGCATGGTGTCAATATTTTAAAAAGCACCCCACGCTTTTTTTTATTTTCTATTTTTTAGTTCGGTTTTCTATAAGAAGCGTGTTTTTTAGTTTTTTTAAACTATAATTTATTTTCTACTTTTTAGTTTGGATTATTTATAATAGCTTGTTTTTGTAATTTGCAAATTGAAAAATGGAATAATTTTATCAAATTAGTGTATTGTCATCGGTCCTCAATAAATCTACAAAGTTTGAACGAAATCTGGCCGTTTAAAGTGGGTCAAAATAGCGCCCAAAGAAGTCGGTTACAAACAAACATACAAACATACAAATATACAAACATACAAACATACAAATATACAAACATACAGGTGAAGCTAATAAAAAGCGTGTAATGATAACGCGTTTTGTAAGTTGGAATTCCTTCCATATATGAGTTTATGTAAGGTTAATTGATCGAGCGGGCGGATCGTCACCATTTGGAAAGACAGGCCAATTTTGTCTTACGTCTGTGTGGACTATGTATATATGTCACTCTTTATATCAGTTCTGGGGTAGAAGACACATTTTTATACGATTCTGATAATACTTCTACTCTAGCTATGTAGCATCGGTTCTGGAAATTGGAATTAGTAGATATGGTATGTATGGATGAACAGATAAATGGATAAATAGAAGAACTGATGAACAGATTAATGTATGATGAATAGATGGTTAAATTTATTGATGTACGTAATTATCGATAATATGCGATTCAATTTCCAAGTGCGGAAAAAAGGTAAAATTCAAATGGAAACATTACTTACGTAACTCCGGTATAGCATGGAGAAAGAACACAACCACTACGAAAGTGACGCACACAGCGGATTTAACGAGCAACGGTTTGTCGCGGATGTGGTACTGGAAGAAAAATAATATCTTTATTAAGTACTAGCGGCCTACCCCGGCTTCGCACGGGACCAATTTTCCCGTTGATTTTCCAATTTTTTTTACATAAAAACCATCTCCTGACAATAACAAACACAACAAAAAAAGAATTGGCCAAATTGGTCCAGGCGTTGTTGAGTTATGCGCTTACCAACACATTTTGCAATTCATTTTTATATTATAGAAGATATCTAAACTAATATTATAAAGAGTGTGGCGACTAGCCACTTATACATTATCTGTGGATGTAGTAACCCACTTTTGTGTTGTCTGTGGCAACACTGGGATTTCCGGACGGAAGTAAAAGACCGCCACTTCGTCTCTGTGTCTCCGCTAAGTACAAGTGATTGTTGATTGTTCGCTAGTTTTTATATTTTACATTACATACTTATCATCAAAGTTTACTGTGTTTCATTCAAGTACTATATATATATATAGGCGTATGCCCTACACGCCTTATTGGTGACCCCGTCAAGTAAACAAACACGCAAACTACAACAGCCGGAAACAGAACGAAGTCAGGGCCCTAGCATCATCGGTAACAAGGATTCAGAGGCACAAGTCACAGGCTACGGTAACGAATCTACCCTGCTTCGACTTCGCCAACAAAGAATTCTTCTACCTAACTACATCCCGGCCCACAATTTCAAACAAGCTAACAAGGATTCTCAGTGTGTGTGTGTAAAAGTGCCAAAAAAGTGTAAATATAGTGTTTAAAAAGTGCATCGTTCATAGCATTCACCAACCAAACCATAAAAAAACTTAATTCAAACAAAAATTCAAATATTTCATTGTTGTGCCTGTGCATGCATCCCCAGCGCCATTTTTTCTTGCACGCTTTTTCAAGGAACTAATTTGCGCGGCAAGCTTGACGTACTGACGTTTGTTGTTAACGTCAAAACAACAGCTTCTACGAGTTACCGGTAATATGCATGGACATTTGCAGTAAGTGATTAAAAAACATTTATTTTTATTGAACAATAATAGGGTGCTTGTGGAAAAACTAAACTATTTACTAAACTCAATATTTGTAATTTCTAAATAATAACTTATACAATCTACATAATATAATTGCATGTTAATGCTGAAATCTGACTTGTTTTCACTAAAACTTTTCTCAATTTACATTAATATTCAACGGCATAACTTATGTTCATACTAATAAGTTTTCATATATATTTATTTTTTAACATGTGTAACAAATTTGCCTGTAAATATTTGTATTGATTTTTGTTTACTTAAATAATACTTTCAACATTACTGCCTTGCATGCAATTTTGGACATTTTATTGCATCTTATTTGTTTTGTTTTGTCGGCATACTGTGTGTTTGATTTTTGTTTATATTTTACTGCTTATATGTGTTTTTGGTGATTTATGTGTACAACATTAATATTTAAATTTGTTTATTCTTCTAATAATTTTATTTAAATTGTTAAAACAGTGTCTAATTAATTTCAAAAGCTGTATATAATTATTATTGATAAATATTAAGATTCTGTAACTTGCCCACTGCACACCCACAAATAATTTAAATTTGCATCAGGACTATTTTTTTTATTATTTTACAATGGCTCATCAAGGGCAAGACACTTTCTTTGACCCCGAAAACAGCAATGGTAGTGAACACATGGCAGTTAGCAGGGTAGCAATTCGCGTTCCACCTTTCTGGGCTGACCGGCCCGGGCTGTGGTTTGCGAGCTTAGAGGCACAGTTTTACATTAACAACATCACACAAGAATTGTCAAAATTTTACCATGCAATCAGCCAACTGGACACTAAATCCGCAGTTGAGGTCGAGGATATCATAACTCAGCCCCCCAAAGACCAGCCTTACACAGTTTTAAAAGATACTCTAATTTCTCGTTTCTCCATGTCCTATGAACAAAAGGTGCGCCATCTCTTTGAAAGCGAAGAAATTGGGGACAGAAAACCATCTTCCTTTCTTCGTCACCTTCACAACTTAGCTGGAAAATCATTTCCAGAACAACTTTTAAAAACTATTTGGATGAGCCGGCTACCACAACACATACAGGGCATTTTGGTAGCACAACAATCAACCTTGCAAGAACTGGGTGATTTGGCTGACAAGTTAGTAGACATCAGCCCTCATCCAGTTCGCCACATCCATCTTGCTCAGAAAGCACCACCGATCGACACTGGTGAACATTTAAAAAGTTTACAGGTCAAAGTTGAAGAGCTCACCCAAATGGTGGCGGGTTTAGCTGTGACTAACAAATCAAAGGGCACACAATCAGCCCAAAACCGCAGTCGTTCTCGGTCTCGCGACAAAAATATATGCTGGTATCATGACACGTTTGCTGACAAAGCCAGAAAATGCATTCAACCATGTACATGGTCCAAACCTTCAACTTCCGGTAAACCGGAAAACACCAACAGCAGTCTGTAATGGCGACTGCCGACTGCTCACTCACAAGTCGCCGCCTCTTTGTTACTGATCGTTATTCGAATCGTCGATTTTTAATTGACACCGGATCCGATCTCTCTTGCCTTCCAAGGCAACACTGCCAAGGCTTCAAGGATCCGCTTCCTTATGAAGTACTCGCCGCAAATGGTACCAAAATAAAAACATTTGGCATAGTAGAGTTAAGATTAAATTTAGGTTTACGCCGCGATTACAACTGGAAATTTATAATCGCAGATGTTGGTATTCCCATAATTGGCTCAGATTTTTTAGCATATTATCAGCTACTTCCAGATTGTGCTTATGGCAGGTTACGGGATGACAAAACAGGATTGTCTACTCCCACGCAGTTTTCTTCTATCGACCAGCCCAGCATCAAGCTCATGGAAACCACCATTGATCCCTCATTTGCCAAAATCTTTGCCGAGTTTCCCAGCATAACGCGACCTCCTGGAGCCCCTAAAGAACCCAAGCACACAACGGTGCATTTCATCAAAACTAGTGATGGACCACCTGTTACAGCACGACCTCGCAGGCTTGCTCCTCAGAAACTTCAAATAGCGAAGAAGGAGTTTGAAGAAATGGTCCGCGCTGGTACAGCAAGACCTTCCAGCAGTTCATGGGCTTCACCGCTTCACCTCGCTCCTAAAAAAGATACAACATTTCGGCCTTGCGGCGATTACCGCGCTCTAAACGCACGGACTATCCCAGACCGGTATCCTGTTCGTCATGTGGGGGATTTCAGTCATAACCTATCTGGATGCTCCATATTCAGCACACTTGATCTGGTTAAAGCCTACCAACAAATTCCAGTCAATCCAGATGATATTTGCAAAACGGCTATAATAACACCATTCGGTCTCTATGAGTTCCCCTACATGACATTCGGCCTTCGTAACGCTGGACAGACTTTCCAGAGGTTCATCGACGAAGTAGTGCGCGGGCTAGACTTTTGTTTCGCCTATGTTGACGATATCCTGGTATTTTCACAGGACCCTACCCAGCATGCGCAGCACCTTCGACTCCTATTCCAGCGTCTTCATGCCTATGGAGTAGTTATCAACCCAGCAAAATGCCTTTTTGGAGCTTCAGAAGTTACCTTTCTAGGATATCGCATCAACGCAGAAGGCACATATCCTCCGGAAGAAAGAATTCGTGCGCTCGTGGAATTTCCACTCCCAAAAACGGTTCAAGGTGTCCGCCGATTTCTAGGCATGATCAATTATTACCGTAGATTTGTACCCAAAGCCGCTCTGTTTCAAGCTCCCTTAATAGCTGCAGTTGCTGCAACCAACAGCAAGGGTGCTAAACCATTCCCATGGACACCTGAATTGGAAGAGTGTTTCCATAACTGCAAGGAGAGTCTCACAACGGCCACAACCCTGTCTCATCCCGATTCTAACGCTCCTCTGGGTTTATTCACTGACGCATCCAGTCTGCATATAGGAGCTTGCCTCCAACAACGAATTGGCACCGACTGGAAACCTTAGCATATTTTAGCAAGAAATTGACTGACAAACAAATAGAGTGGCCCACCTATTATCGTGAACTTCTAGCTGTGTACGAAAGTGTACAACACTTTCGTCACATCTTAGAAGTTCAGCACTTCACCATATACAGCGACCACAAGCCACTGACATACGCATTTACTCAAAAACGTGACAAACTTCCACCCGTTCAACTCAACCACCTAACTTTCATTAGTCAATACACGACCGATATCACGTATGTCAAGGGCGAAGAGAACGTTGTCGCAGACGCCATGTCCCGGGTCGAAGCTTTGTCACTAGAGGAAGACTACGAGTCCCTCGCAGCATCCCAAGAGAATGACTCGGAGCTCAGAGAACTAGCTGTGTCTTCCTCTATGAAATTAAAAAAAATCGAAATTCCCGGGACCGACCTTAAAGTAGTTTGCGATACGTCAAAAGGTCGACCGCGACCGTACCTTACTCCTCAATTTCGCCGCGCAGCTTTCGATCGCCTTCATAACCTCAGTCATCCTGGTGTGCGAGCAACGGTACGCTTGGTGACTGAGAGATACGTCTGGCCTAAAATTAATAAAGACTGTCGGACATGGGCACAATCTTGTGTGGAGTGCCAACACAGTAAAGTAACCAGACACGTATCTGCACCTCTAACACCTTTCGCCAATCCTTCGAGTAGATTCCGCCACATACACATTGACATCATAGGCCCTCTTCCATACTCAAATGGTTTCTCATACTGTTTAACGGCTGTAGACAGGTACACACGCTGGCCAGAAGCCTGGCCATGTCCTCAATCACTGCCGAAGAGGTCGCCGAAACATTCTTTAGCGGTTGGATATCTCGCTTTGGGGTGCCAAACATAGTAACCACTGACCAAGGTCGACAATTCGAATCCGTGCTGTTCGAACGGCTCATGCAGCTGTGTGCCACTAAGCGGGTTTGAACAACGAGCTACCATCCTTGTGCCAATGGCATGGTGGAACGCATGCACCGACAACTAAAAGCGGCACTAATGTGCCACAGGGAGACCTGGGCGAAGGTCCTGCCTATGGTTTTACTGGGCATACGGACTGCGGTAAAGGAAGACCTGAAGACGTCAGTGGCCGAACTCGTCTACGGAGAACCGATTCGTCTCCCTGGCGAGTTCTTCGTCCCCACCGACAATCATCTAGACACCTCAGATTTTGTTGGTCATTTGAGGCAAAGTCTAGCAAATCTTCGTCCTGTACCAGCATCTCATCACAGCAAACCTTCCACATTTATTTTCAAAGAGCTGTCATCTGCCACTCATGTATTTTTACGTGATGACACTGTTAGGCGAGCTCTGCAACAACCGTACACCGGTCCATACAAGGTGCTACACAGAAGGGACAAAACCCTCTCCCTCGATATTAATGGGAAGGAAGTAGTAGTCAGCATTGATCGAGTAAAACCGGCGTACATAGAAACCGACTCTTCTAACAATACACCATCAACATCTCATTCATACACAAATCCATCACCACAATCATTCACATCCAAACCACCACAATCATTCACACCCAATCCACCACAAAAATTCACACCTAATCCACCACAGTCATTCACACCCGATCCACCGCTTCCTGCCGCTGTCACTACCAGAGCTGGTAGACAAGTCAAATTTAGGGAAATACTAGATTTATAAGTTTTTTTTTAATATTACCTTTTCTTTCTCCGTGGGGGTGTGGTGTGGCGACTAGCCACTTATACATTATCTGTGGATGTAGTAACCCACTTTTGTGTTGTCTGTGGCAACACTGGGATTTCCGGACGGAAGTAAAAGACCGCCACTTCGTCTCTGTGTCTCCGCTAAGTACAAGTGATTGTTGATTGTTCGCTAGTTTTTATATTTTACATTACATACTTATCATCAAAGTTTACTGTGTTTCATTCAAGTACTATATATATATATATTTAACGGCTGTAGACAGGTACACACGCTGGCCAGAAGCCTGGCCAATGTCCTCAATCACTGCCGAAGAGGTCGCCGAAACATTCTTTAGCGGTTGGATATCTCGCTTTGGGGTGCCAAACATAGTAACCACTGACCAAGGTCGACAATTCGAATCCGTGCTGTTCGAACGGCTCATGCAGCTGTGTGCCACTAAGCGGGTTCGAACAACGAGCTACCATCCTTGTGCCAATGGCATGGTGGAACGCATGCACCGACAACTAAAAGCGGCACTAATGTGCCACAGGGAGACCTGGGCGAAGGTCCTGCCTATGGTTTTACTGGGCATACGGACTGCGGTAAAGGAAGACCTGGAGACGTCAGTGGCCGATCTCGTCTACGGAGAACCGATTCGTCTCCCTGGCGAGTTCTTCGTCCCCACCGACAATCATCTAGACACCTCAGATTTTGTTGGTCATTTGAGGCAAAGTCTAGCAAATCTTCGTCCTGTACCAGCATCTCATCACAGCAAACCTTCCACATTTATTTTCAAAGAGCTGTCATCTGCCACTCATGTATTTTTACGTGATGACACTGTTAGGCGAGCTCTGCAACAACCGTACACCGGTCCATACAAGGTGCTACACAGAAGGGACAAAACCCTCTCCCTCGATATTAATGGGAAGGAAGTAGTAGTCAGCATTGATCGAGTAAAACCGGCGTACATAGAAACCGACTCTTCTAACAATACACCATCAACATCTCATTCATACACAAATCCATCACCACAATCATTCACATCCAAACCACCACAATCATTCACACCCAATCCACCACAAAAATTCACACCTAATCCACCACAGTCATTCACACCCGATCCACCGCTTCCTGCCGCTGTCACTACCAGAGCTGGTAGACAAGTCAAATTTAGGGAAATACTAGATTTATAAGTTTTTTTTTAATATTACCTTTTCTTTCTCCGTGGGGGTGTGGTGTGGCGACTAGCCACTTATACATTATCTGTGGATGTAGTAACCCACTTTTGTGTTGTCTGTGGCAACACTGGGATTTCCGGACGGAAGTAAAAGACCGCCACTTCGTCTCTGTGTCTCCGCTAAGTACAAGTGATTGTTGATTGTTCGCTAGTTTTTATATTTTACATTACATACTTATCATCAAAGTTTACTGTGTTTCATTCAAGTACTATATATATATATAGGCGTATGCCCTACACGCCTCCTTAAGAGGAAAGATTTGATTGTTTGTTTGTAACAAATAGGCTCCGAAACTACTGGTCCGATTTCAAAAATTCATTCACTAATGGAAAGCTAATTTATCAGTGCGTGCCATAGGCTATATTTTATCCCCGTAATCCCACGGTAACGGGAACTATGCGAGTGAAACCGCGGAGCGCTAGTTTATTAAAAATTGGGAAAATTATTGACTGATAAATCTATGCACAGCCCAAACCCAAAGCTGGAAAACTTTAAATTTCGCAAACATATTCCTGTTATGACGTAGACATTCACTTCAGAAGGATTTTTCTTCTAAGGAAGTTTTTTTTTTAATTTAATCCCCAAAGGGGTGAAATTTAACGCGGGTTAAACCACGGGGCCTAGCTAGTAAAACTTTGACTTCTTCGGAAGACGCTCGTTCGAACCCCGCCATGTATTATTAAATGAAACGTAGAAGACATTTTTCGTGCAGAGTGAGACGCTGTCGCGGGCGCTCACTCATCCTCCTGATGAAGGCCACCGAATGTGGCTGAAACTAGTCGAGGGTACAGACTTAGCGAGATACGTGCGCATAACACGTACTGATAATAGATAATTCATTTTTATGAAATTAATAGTTATTTATGGTACAAGCGAGGCAAGTTGGTGATTACATCCGAGGCGCTATTGAGGCCCGAGCCGTCAGGCGAGGGTCTGAAGATAGCCGAGGATAGTAATCATCAATACACGTGTGTACCATACCACGTTTTTCAACACATTTGCGAAGAAATTATCATTTTTCGCTAATAAATAAACAGTTTTTCTACTCGCGTGCATCCAACACAACAATGGTGATCGGCCAAAGACTAAAAGAATATACTTACTTATTAAAAAAAAATCGAATGAATGAACAAATAGATTCGACCATAGACCTACCAAAAGTAAAGCAACATAGTTGAAGTTTGTTTTTAAAATGTATGGACACAATTTTTTTGGTATCAAAACTTTTTTAAAAACAAAACAATTAAAAAAACAATCTATAACTCACTAGTGAATCAAGCATGTCATTATTCAACTGTTTTTGCACAAATAAGAGCCCCTTTATGAGCAAGTGTGTTGAAAAATTATTTTTTTAGTATACAGGGTGTCCCGTAAGTAGTGGACCAACGGGATGTGGGGGATAGGGGAGACCATTACCTACCAGAATCACCAAAATTTATTGTCCTAGGCCTTATAGTTTTGAAGTTTTGACGTTTTTTAGTAAGTAGGTGAAATTATCGTACTATGTGCACATTTTTCTTAATTCTACAAATTCTATTACTTATTTTGATGTTATTTTTATTCAAGGGCGTTAAGAATACATAGGTTTTTCTAATTTAAATCATTTTTTAGTATAGTTATCATTAACATTAAAATTAATCAACAAAACAAGTGCAATTGTTAAATTTAAAAATACTCTAAGTGGTATTTGAGCTGAGCTGGTGTAAAAAAAATGTATTGTAGCCTTGTGGCACATTATTTTAAAAACATCTACATATCATAAGGATTACAAAAAGGTAAAACACTGTGGTTTCAAATGAGTAGTTTTTTATTTTAACTAATATCAACGTAAAAGGGAACTTTTGAGAGAAAACAAAAATTTATTGCTAATTATGGAAATTTGTTTATTACTCAATTTATTTTTACATTAAGGGTTCAAAATGCTTTTCTTTAGCTCTTGTGCATTAAAACATCTTCGTATAAAGTCTTTTTGTAAACTTTTTTGGGCTCTTTGATGTTTTTTTATCAATTCAGCAACATGATTGAAATTTTTTTGATAACTCTTTTTATCAGAAATATTTGAGGAAACCCCATAGAAAATAATCCAAAGGATTCAAGTCGGGAGATCGTGGCCTATTTCATGGCCGATCGCTGGCCAGGAAATAGTACCTTCGCGTCCAAACCATCGATTTGGGAACGGTTCATTCACAAAATTCAGTCACTTACCGTGAATAGTGGGCAGGTTCACCTTCGTTCTGCAACATTCGTACGTGCTTCTTAACTTAACGAAGATGTTGGTTATGCACAAGGCCTGAAACTGCGCGGAATCACATACTCTCGCGTACTTCTTAACTTTAATCGAAGATGTTGGTTATGCATAAGGCCTGAAACTGCGCGGGAGAGAATGTGGTTGCAGTACGAAGGTGAACCTGCCCACTATTCACGGTAAGTGACTGAATTTTTGAATGAGACGTTCCCAAATCGATGGTTTGGACGCGAAGGTACTATTTTCTGGCCAGCGATCGGCCATGAAATAGGCCACGATCTCCCGACTTGAATCCTTTGGATTATTTTCTATGGGGTTTCCTCAAATATTTCTGATAAAAAGAGTTATCACAAAATTTCAATCATGTTGCTGAATTGATAAAAAAACATCAAAGAGCCCAAAAAAGTTTACAAAAAGACTTTATACGAAGATGTTTTAATGCACAAGAGCTAAAGAAAAGCATTTTGAACCCTTAATGTAAAAATAAATTGAGTAATAAACAAATTTCCATAATTAGCAATGAATTTTTGTTTTCTCTCAAAAGTTCCCTTTTACGTTGATATTAGTTAAAATAAAAAACTACTCATTTGAAACCACAGTGTTATTACCTTTTTGTAATCCTTATGATATGTAGATGTTTTTAAAATAAAGTGCCACAAGGCTACAATACATTTTTTTTACACCAGCTCAGCTCAAATACCACTTAGAGTATTTTGAAATTTAACAATTGCACTTGTTTTGTTGATTAATTTTAATGTTAATGATAACTACACTAAAAAATGATTTAAATTAGAAAAACCTATGTATTTTTAACGCCCTTGAATAAAAATAACATCAAAATAAGTAATAGATTTTGTAGAATTAAGAAAAATGTGCACATAGTACGATAATTTCACCTACTTACTAAAAAACGTTATAACTTCAAAACTATAAGGCCTAGGACATAAAATTTTGTTGATTCTGGTAGGTAACGGTCTCCCCTATCCCCCACATCCCGTTGGTCCACTACTAACGGGACACCCTGTATTTATTAAAACAATATTGACACAAACGTGAACAACTTGAATCAAACAAATCAATCATTCACCATTTTGAATGAAAAATGTATTACTGTGGCATTTCCTTGAAGTTTCCTTGCGACGAAATCCGACGAATAGATAAATGACCACTTGTCTTCCAACTTCACGTTTCGTAACGCGGCAAAATTACAAGTCGTAAGCAAATATCAATTTCATTCATAAAAGGAACTTTCTTTTCTATACGTCTAACGTAATTGCCATTTGTCTAGGGGGGCTGATGTGTTTTAAAATTCTGTTAAGCTGAAGGAAAACGTTCCTGGGACAACCTGCTATAAAATTCTAAGGTTGTGTGTGTTAAACTGAAAATGTCTTTCAGTGTTAGATAGCCCATTTATTGAGGAAGGTTATAGGCTATATGACGTCACGCTACGACCAATAGGAGAGGAGCTAACGTGGGCTAAACCGCGGGGCGCAACTAGTCATAATAAATACCTTTTGTTTCATAGAAGCTAATGTTGAACAGAATGTAGGATCCGATCTGGAAGGACCACCCTTCGATTCCCGTTTCAGCAATGCTGTGTGCAGTTTGTCAACCTAGAAAAATAATTTCTTTATCAATATTTTGTATTACTTAAACATAATTGTTAATCACCTCATTACACCGACTGACCCCTAACTATGTTCATTACCTGTATCTAGGGTATCACAAACTACGGACACACACATTCATACACACAGACCGAGATAAACATTTGTGGATCCCTCTATGACCTCATTACACCGACTGACCCCTACCTATGTTCATTACCTGTATCTAGGGTATCACAAACTACGGACACACATTCATACACACAGACCGAGATAAACATTTGTGGATCCCTCTATCACCTCATTACACCGACTGACCCCTAACTATGTTCATTACCTGTATCAAGGGTATCACAAACTACGGACACACATTCACACACATAATATTTGTGGTTATTCACACAAATATTCCCCCGCACGGGAATCGAACCCGCAACCTTACAGATGGTAGTCCAGCATGGTGACCACTCTGTTATCTAGGTTTCATTTTAAAATGGTTATATGAAGGAAACCGATATCATATGACTTAAAAAAAACTGTATCATCAGTTTTCGCGCAGGAATCGAACCCACAAAACTAGTTTAAAAAGGGATATGTGAAGGAAAAATAAATTCAAAATTTTAACTAGTTTAAAAAGGGATTTATGAAGGAAAAAACGTTTGGCTTTATGGCAGCCATTAGAGCTACCTGTCGAGCTATCAGCACGGTCCTGGCTTCAAGTCCCAGCCAAGGTAAAAATTTTGGATGCATTTTTCAAAATATCTAAGTAAGGCTCAACACACCGAATAGGCAACGGAGCGAAACGCATTTCAGTGTCATACGAATTTTAACTTTATTTTCAATACTATAATACTTAGAATCGCGCGGATGCCTGCGGCGCCTTGGGAATTCCAGCGAATTCCGATCGTTCGAGTTTCTCATGCGATAATAAGTATTATGGCAATGAAAATAAAGTTGAAATTCGTATCACACTGAAATGCGATTCAAACTCAAACTCAAATTATCTTTATTATCAAGGATTGACTTGATGATTGACACTTATAATCGTCAAAACTTAAACTAAATGGATTTGATTGTTAGTTCACTACGCGCCCACTACTGAGAAGAACTAACAAGACACTCAGTGGGGTTTGCTTAGTAGATTAGATTTGAGAGTAGATTGTAGAGTAGATTTGCTTAGTTACCGATTTGGTGTGTGTTAAGCTTATTAAATTCCGGCGAATTCCGATCGTTCGAGTTTCTCATGCGATAATAAGTATTATAGTAATGAAAATAAAGTTGAAATTCGTATGACACTGAAATGAGATTTGCTTAGTTGCTGCTTATTGTAAGTTAAATGTAATTCTAATAAACATCCTATGACCTAACAGAAACCTTTTTTTCCAGCGCTCTCCTGACGATGTCCTCGTCCCGTGAGTACGACGAGAGAGACGCGGCCGCTCGTTTCCATACAGCTATTTCTTGGCGTTTCTCTGAAAATAATGATAAATATTATATGTATAACTCAAAGGTGACTGACTGACTGACATAGTGATCTGTCAACGCACAGCCCAAACCACTGGACGGATCGGGCTGTTTGGCATGCAGGTAGATGTTATGACGTAGGCATCCGCTAAGGATTCCCACGGGATTGTGATATACGCGGGTGAAACCGCGGGGCGCAGCTAGTAACTTCTGTAAAACAATTATTTAAATCAACGGTTGTGCTCGACTAAAGTAATATTTTTAGGCCTCATCATAATATCTATCTCCCCTCCCCTCTTAATGAGAGCGATCAGTCTGGATTTTTATACTTAGTCTTTTTAAAAAACTACTATTAATATGTACCTTGTATATCCCTCGGTATATTATGGCGTAGTTTGTTGATATCCCGAAACATGTACCGTAGTTGGAAATATGTCTGGACGGCGACCATCAGCACTCCGATACCCATATGGAGGGTGAACGTTGTGAAGTTTAGGTTCTGGAAGAATAATGGAAAAAACGGACTTACTTAAAGACAAGTAATTTATAAGAAAAAGGTAGTCAACTAAAAAAAATTATTAGTCCGTTTTATAGATTTCCAAAAAATATTGGACACGTATTTTTTTATTTTTCATGTAAACAAATAATTAAGACGATACAGTGCGTCGAAAACACGTGAAATACACAGATTGCTGCAATTTTGAGCAACAGTTGACGTCACAAGCCCCCACTCCTAAACTTCAATGCGTTATAACTAAGTCAGTTTTATTAATTTGATAAAACAAAAAATACGTGTCTAATATTTTTTCGAAATCTATCTGACGGACTAATTAGAATTTCATTTCGTTTACCCAGGAAACTACCCCCTATTAAGCTGCGTGAATAATAGTTGGAAAATGTTTTATGTATGAGATTTTTTCCCAGCAGTACAACAATAAAAGATTTATCCCTCAGCCGGAATTTGAACCCAAGGAACATGATAACATTATTAAATAATTGAATTTTGATTTTGAAATACACCAACACTACATTAAACTTAAAAATAACGGTCTTTCGGAAATAAATCGTCGTCGGAAATAAATCTTTTATCGCGGTTTCAATTTTGTATAATTATAGGATCCCAAGCAGGTGGCAGCTTCCAACCCTCTTCCCTCTTTCCTAAAATATTTCCTATGACATTTTCCTTACCTCCTTCAATATAGCGGGGTGCGTAGCTATGATGACATTAGGGGGGTCACCTACGGGGGTCGCCGCGCCCCCCACGTTACTGAATATCACCATGCACATCAGCACCGGTACCGGGTTCAATTCCATTACTTCACAGAGTCTGGAAGGGGAGGATTTTGTTGTGAGTGGTCGAAATTCTTGTATGGAATAATGAGCAACATACATACGATTGGTCCATGAAACAAAAACTAATTGTTAATCATAACCATAATCATTCACTCCATCATCTCATTACAGTACTGACCCCTAACTAAGTTCGTAACTTGTATCTAGGGTATCAGAAACTACGCACATATTCATTCACACACACACCCAGACCGAGGCAAACATTTGCTGCCTTATTTGCGTTGCATTTTTAGTCTGGTTTAGCACTAAACCAGGTTTTACAATCAATTTTGAATGCTGACAAAGTGACAGATTTGAGATTTGGCTGACAAGGTGTCAAATGCTTTTGATCATCAACTTTTTTGATCTTTTTGACGAGATCATTATAAAACATAGTAACTGACTCCTAACTAAATTAGAAGTTTATCAGAAATTATATTTTTTATCTCAATATAAAGTACCTTATAGTGACAGGTGTCATCAGCAGCACAGTGGTGACGTTATCGAGGAACGTGGAGAATATGGCCGTGAACAGGCACAGGCAGTTGATCAGGGGCCATGTCTTGCCCCCAGTCACCTAGAACATAATAAAATATAATTTTCAACACACTTGCTCATAAAGGGGCTCTTATTTGTGCAAAAACAGTTGAATAATGACACGCTTGATTCACTAGTGAGTTATAGTTTTTTTTTTAAATTGTTTAGTTTTAAAAAAGTTTCGATACCAAAAAAAAACGTGTCCATACATTTTAAAAACAAACTTCAACTATGTTGCCTTACTTTTGGTAGGTCTATGGTCGATTCCATTCATTCATTCATTCGTTTTTTTTTTTAATAAGTATATTCTTTTAATCTATGGCCGATCACCATTGTTGTGTTGGATGAGCGGAGCGCGAATAGAAAAACTGTTTATTAATTAGCGAAAAATAATAATTTCTTCGCAAATGTGTTGAAAAACGTTGTATGGTACACGCGAGTATTGATGATTACTATCCTCGGCTATCTTCAGACCCTCGCCTGGCGGCTCGGGCCTCAATAGCGCCTCGGAAGTAATCACCAACTTACCTCGGTTGTACCATAAATAACTATTATTATATAAAAATATATTGAAATTTAATAATCAATTTGTGAGTTAAGCAGGTATAGATTTTAAAATCACGTTTTCGGATGGCGCAGTGGTGGCCTTTGACTTTTATCGGAAAGTGCCTAGTTCGAACCCCACCACGAACCAATGGGCTTACAATATTCAAATTCATATGTACGTTTATTAGATGCTATTGCGGTGAAGGAAAATATCGCGAGGAAACCTGCACACACCTGGGAGAAATTCTAAGGTTGTGTGTGAAGTCGACCAACCCGCACTCGGCCTGTGGTTGACTAAGGCCTAATCACCCTAATTCAGGGTAGGTAGAGCCCCTTGGTGGGGACATATATACATATATTAGCTAATAGTGATGAATTACTAACCTCAAAAGCCAACACAGCCAGATAATCAAACAGCCCAGTTTCCGCCAGGATTGCAACGAGCAGCATCATGCTGAAGAGCAACAGTAACGTTTCCACGTCGAGCCAGGATACCAGCTCGGGCAGAGTGGGGCGGACTCCGCTCAGAGCGAGCACGGCGATACCTAGTGATGACGAGAGAAGGGCTGCGAGCGTGCGGTTTACTATCTGCAAAAGAAATAGAGATGTGTATAGCTGATGCGGTAGTCTAGAAGATAGTAGAGCAGCAGCTTTCGATACCAACGTATTTCCGTGTTTCCTCCCTGGATAATGCCTCTAAAACAATTTTTCAGCCTTAACCTAGCCAGCTTCAGCCATGTGCCTCATTTTTTCGGTATAATATAATAAAGAAGATATTTCATAGTCTGGAAAACTGCAGCTCGACTATCCTTTTAAGAAATGAGTCATAATTTAGGCTGCTCGCCCACGACAAGTGAGACTTTTTGTAGGAAAAAAATAGAACATACTGTTAGCAATGATGCAACGCACGCGTCCAACAAAAAGTCGATTATAAACTCAGTAGAAAAAAGGCAGCCCGTCTATCGGTACAAAAAATAAGTCACCGATTGTCGGATGTGGGCGAGCAGCCTTATCAATCGTAATAATTTTCATACAAATATATGTTTCCTTACCTCAAAAACAATAAGTAGATACAGCGATAACAGCAGCACTGTAGCGTATATCAGCCCGTCTTGGTAACTCAGAGGGTTCATCTGGTAGCTCAGCGTGATTGGCACAGTTTTATTGCTGGTTGTACCGAGACGGAGGGACACTTTGGTAACTGAAAGAGAGGTTGGTAAGATATGGTAATTACCAATTTATTTGCATATCCAAAAAAGCAAGTAAGTTTACAACTCAAGAACATAATATATCATTTTTGGTTATAGGGAACATCTGTACTGTAATTATCTCAATTAATTCAGTATTGTTATGTGAAAGAGTAACGCCCCGCGGTTTCACCCAGTTTCCGTCCCATAGTAATGCAGGGATAAAATATAGCCTACGTTACTCGGAAATGATGTAGATTTCTAATTGTGATAAGTAGATATTTTAAACAGTTGAGTAGTTTTTGAGTTAAATCTGAACAAATAAACAATCAAATACAAATTAATCTTTCTTCTTTAAAATATTTATCATCATCAGCTCATATAATATCCCCACCGAGGGGCTCGAGCCTACCCTGAATTAGGGTGATTAGGCCTTAGTCGACCACGCTGGCCAAGTGCAGGTTGGTCGACTTCACACACAACCTTAGAATTTCTTCCCAGGTGTGTACACTTGTACAGGTTTCTGAATGACGTTTTCCTTCACCGTAAGAGCGTCGAAATTAACGTACTTATGAATTCGTAAATTGAAAACACATTGGTACGTTGCGGGACTGGTGGGGTTCGAACCAGGCACCTTCCGATCAGAAGTCAACGGCCTTAACATTTGCGCCACCGACGCTTTCTTTAAAATATTATATTCATTTTATTTCTATAACACAAAAAAATATTTTACAATTCTTCGCAACATCCAAAAAAGCTGTATCATTTTTGGTAAAACTCTCCGATTCATTAACATTCAATACATCGAGAGTCCGCCAGCTATCGATCATTAACGTTTTAGATTCCGTGACACTGGGTGAGAAATCTATCACCTCATCCGGTGGCAGAGGGATCTTCCATTCTTTTGAATCCTGAAAACAAAGAAAAAATATGTTAAATACAAAAAATATATATTAATATCCGTACTATGTATAGTATTGAAGACCTTGTATTGTATATATATTTTTTATGTATCCTTACTAATATTATAAATTCGAAAGTAACTCTGTCTGTTACCGGCTAAACTACTAAACCGATTGACTTTAATATTGATATCTTTACACGAACACTACACATTGAAATGAAACACTTAAACGGATTTTTGTCATGGTTGTATTTTGTTTTACATTTTCTGACGTTTCGGATTCTTTACAGAACCCGTGATCACAGAAGACTAAGATGGAAGACGTCTGTAGATCTTGTCTTAGTCTTCTGTGATCACGGGTTCTGTTTAGAATCCGAAACGTCAGAAAATGTAAAACAAAATAGAACCACGACAAAAATCCGTTTGTGTTTTATTTCCATTGACTTCAAATTTGGTACAGGGGTAGCTTATAGTCCGGGAAAGACATAATTTATGTTTTATCCGAAATTCCCACGGAATCGGGAACTATGCGGGTAAAACCGCGATAACTAATTCCTTAAAGTTTCGGATTTCATCTACCACGCCTATTTGAAAAATTCATTCTGTACACTCGATTGACGTCATACATTTCATAGGTTTAAGTAAATAAAGGAACGTATAGACAAGCCAACGTAGTCGTGAAACAACGGGGACCGCCACCGTTGGTTTCCATGAAACAGAGAACTAGGCATCTCTTTCTCATGTATTGCCATTACATTTTAACTTGCTTTAATATAGGCAAAAAATAATCGTTTAATTTGACTAACACAATCTATTAAATATTCAATGCTTTATTATATCGTTAGAAACCTAATTATATTGTTTCAAAACATTACACACAAACAAAGATAGACTATAGTGCTCTCAGTACCATACTTATGTAAATAAATAAAAACACAAAAATGGTATTTTATAAATTTATTATTAAATACATATAGTGAAATAAATAAGTCATAGATTTGGATAGTGCACACGCAGTATTATTGCGGTCCAGACTGTACACCCTTTGCTAACCCGTCTCACTACACCGTCTAACTTGTATTTCATTTAAATCTGCTTGCTCCTCTGTCAATTAAAAATAATCTGAAAAAAAAGAAGTTATCTTTACTTACTTATGTAAAGTTTGACAAGCTGTAGGTTTTCCCCCCAATAATCCTTTTATGTTAATCAAATATAAGTAAATGTTTCTCTTGGGCGGGAATCAAACTCGTAACCTTCGGCATAACAGGCAGGGTCACCACCAAATACACCACTGTAGTCTTTGACTCGGTCGTCAATCAAGAATTGTTATTGGGTATTTCACGAACTTCGATAAGTTATATAAATTCACCTTTACCTTTTGTCAAAAAATATTATTTTAAGCCACAGTATGTTGTTTTTTTATTTTGTGCTTTTGACAATAAAAGTATTTTTATTTATTTAAATCATTACAAACGGTATTAATTTTTATTATTTACTTACTTACCTAATTTACTGTAATGAATAATATGTCGAGAATTTAACTAAGAACTGACAACACAAACCTGTAACAGTCGAAATCCATATGTGTATTTAGTTTTAAGGAAATAAAGTGACCAGCTGCTTACTTTTTTCTATAATCCATTAGTCATCCTTTAGAATAGTATGTGGGGCATCACTTTAACATGCTTTTAGATTATTTAATATTTTAAATTTATAAATAAAGATTTAAAACACGGAGCACTTGATACTAAAGACACTGACAATAAATAAATGCCATTTTGACATTGTCACCGAGTTTCCAATTTCTGCCGTTTCACGGGAGCAGCGGTCAAGCGGTATAGTGCCACAAACATATCTGTGCCGGTGACAGCGTCACTGTAATCGCATCTTTTGGTTGTCAGTTTATTGAAAATGTATCCAAATGACATTACAGTCAAAATGACAATAGGAGCTTCCATAGTTTGAGCCACAATCTTCAGTTCCGGCGTCCAAAATTGGAAGCTCCTATTGTCATTTTGACTCTTAATGTCATTTGGATATTTTCAATAAACTGACAACCAAAAGATGCGATTACAGCGACGCTGACACCGGCACAGAGATGATTGTGGCTCAATATAGTTAAAACGACAGTAGTACATCCGTAAGGTTGCGGGTTCGATTCCCGTGCGGGGTGAATATTTGTGTGAACCACAAATGTTTGTCTCGGTCTGGGTGTGTGTGTGAATGAGTGTGTGCGTAGTTTCTGATACCCTAGATACAAGTTTCAAACTTAGTTAGGGGTCAGTTACTATAATAAGATGATGTAGTGAATGATTATGTTATGTTATGTTATGTAGTAGTTTCTAATTATGGCCACCGGCACAGAAACGATTGTCGCACTATAGCCAATAATATCACTTCGTCATTATGCAATATGCAATGCAATAATTCATAAATATTTATGACAAACTGACAACAGATCATTCTATGTTTATGGTCATCATAAAATCATTTTATGATCAATGATTATGATATGACATGAATCAATATCATTTTATGGCTTTTTGTAATGAGAATTCTTAATTAGTTTATGTACTGTTGTTTATGAAGATACTAGCAGCGCCCCGCGGTTTCACCCGCGTAGTTCCCGTTCCCGTGGAAATTTCAAGATAAAAAGTATCCCATATGTTATTCTGATATATAAGCTAAATTATTGTAAAGTTTAATTAAAATCCATCCAGTAGTTTTTGCGTGAAAGAGGAACAAACATCCATACATCCACACTCACAAACATTCAGCTTTATAATATTAGTAGGAATTTAGAACTAGCTTATTCCCGCGACTTAGTCCGCGTGGAATAATGACTTCCGGCAGAATTTGAGGTTTTCCCCCTTTTCTCCCCCTAGGGGGGGAATTTCCAAAAATCCTCTCTTAGTGGTAGCCTACTCCCCCCAACAAACACACTAACCTTTCAGCTCTCTACGACCAGTAGTTTCAGCTGTGCGTTGTCTGTCAGTCAGTACGTCACTCAGTAACGGAAGAGTTTTATATACATAAGCACCAGGGTTTTAATAGCATAGTTCTCCTTCCCGTGGAAATTTCTAGGAAAAAAACAGCCTATATCCTCTCCCGGACCACAAGCTACCCCTGTACCTAAATTTCAAGTCAATCGGTTCAGTAGTTTAGCCGTGAAAAGGTAACAGACAGAGTTACTTTCGCATTTATAATATTAGTTAGGATTAACAGATTTATTAGACGACCTAGATGGCAGATGAGTGGTCACCATGCCGGACTGTCATCCCTAAGGTTGCGGGTTCGATTCCCGTGCGGAGTGAATTGTGTGAACCATAAATGTTACCGCTTCTTGCAATTAATATACCACATATACCTAGAATAATATTACCAAGAGGAAGGATTTGTTTGTCTGTAACGAATAGGCTCCGAAAGTACTGAACCGATTTCAAAAATTCTTTCACTAATGGAAAGCTATATTATCAGTGCGTGACATAGGCTATATTTTATCCCCGTATTCCCACGGGAACGGGAACTACGCGGGTGAAATCGCGCGAAGAGGAAAGATTTTATTGTTTGTAATTATAAGTGAAGATATTGTTGAAGTGTCTAACTAAATAAATAAATAAGTAACGAATATAGGCTTAGAAACTACTGAACCGATTTTAAAAAATAGTTATTTATGGTACAAGCGAGGTAAGTTGGTGATTACTTCCGAGGCGCTATTGAGGCCCGAGCCGTCAGGCGAGGGTCAGAAGATAGCCGAGGATAGTAATCATCAATACACGCGTGTACCATACAACGTTTTTCAACACATTTGCGAAGAAATTATCATTATTCGCTAATAAATAAACAGTTTTTCTAGTCGCGCGCATCCAACACAACAATGGTGATCGCCAAAGACTAAAAGAATATACTTATTAAAAAAAAACGAATGAATGAATGAATGGAATCGACCATAGACCTACCAAAAGTAAGGCAACATAGTTGAAGTTTGTTTTTAAAATGTATGGACACCATTTTTTTAGTGTCGAAACTTTTTTTAAAACAAAGCAATTTAAAAAAACAATCTGTAACTCACTAGTGAATAAAACGTGTCATTATTCAACTGTTTTTGCACAAATAAGAGCCCGTTTATGAGCAAGTGTGTTGAAAAATCTTTAACGACATTGGGCAGTAGATATCGCTTAAATAGACAAAGTTAGAGTATAGAACAGCTGAGCAAATATTTTGTCCCCTTGCCATAAGCACGATTGGATATTTTCAAGGCAACAAATGTTTAATAAGAGTCTTATCAAATAAGCTTTCCATAATACCGCGGTTATCTTTTTCCGGGGTACCATGTTGCTAACTTTATGACTAAGTTAAGTAACTATAGTTGAAGCTATGGGTCAGAATACTAATAAATTCTTACTTCACTACATAGTATAAAACAAAGTCGCTTTCTCTGTCCCTGTCCCTATGTATGCTTAGATCTTTAAAACTACGCAACAGATTTTGAAGCGGTTTATTTTAATAGATAGAGTGATTCAGTGGGAAGGTTTTTAGCATAATTTTATCCCCATATTCCTACGAAAACGGAAACTACGCGAGTGAAACCGCGGGGCGCTGCTAGTAATTTATAAAAGAAAAAAAGTAACTCTGTCTGTCTCTGTGTTACCTTTTCATAACTAAACTACTGAACAGATTGACTTGAAATTTGGTACAGGGATAGCTTATGGTCTGGGGAAGGACATAGGCTATGTTTTATCCCGAAATTCCAACGGGAACGGGAATTATGCGGGCAAAACCACGGGACGGAGCTAGTGCTAAATAAATTCTGCGTGATAGACCAAATTCAAAACCATTAAGAATAGCGAATAGTTCTACAGAGTCTCGAGGCCGATTTTCCACGTGGTTCCCGCTTCTGTGAGAATGCGGGGATAAAATAATGCTAAAAACCTTCCCACTGAATCACTGTATCTATTAAAACAAACCGCATCAAAATCCGTTGCGTAGTTTTAAAGATGTAAGCATACATAGGGACAGACAGCGGGAAGCGACTTTGTTTTATACTATGTAGTGGTGCGGTCTACCCACTCAGGCGGAATTGTGCAAGAAACTTACTACTTTAAGGTACAAGTTGGTAGCCGACTGCAGACAGCAGCAGCAGACCACACGTCGCCGCCTAACGTCATCATGACACTTCACCGTCTGTTGCTCGGCGACGCAAAGCTTCATGTCGCCCTCTACGAATGTAATTTCATAGAAATACATACAAGCCAGTAGTGACGCGGCGACGTGTGGTCTGCTGCTGCTGTCTGCAGTCGGCTATCAACTTATCTACTATATAAAAATAAGTCGGGTTTTCCTTCCTGACGCTATAACTCCAGAACGCACGAACTGATTTCCACGGTTTTGCATTCGTTGGAAAGGTCTCGGGCTCCGTGAGGTTTATAGCACTATAGTTTATCCCTGTATTCCTACGGGTATGGGAACGATAATAAGTACTTCCCATAGTGTAATAACAGTTTTGCCCTACCACTAAGGATAATAATGGAATTGACACTAATTATATAATAAGTTAACGCGTCGAGTAAAGGAAAAAACTAATTTATTTGATATGTGGGCGTGAACACTTACAGCCAATTATCACTTCATATACTTATTATGTACATACCCATATTATGTACACGTATATTTCGTCACATTTTAGTAAGAATATTAGTTACTAGCAGCGTCCCGCGGTTTTACCCGCGTAGTTCCCGTTCCCGTGGGATTACGGGGATAAAATATAGCCTATGTCACGCACTGATAAATTAGCTTTCCATTGGTGAAAGAATTTTTGAAATCGGTCCAGTAGTTTCGGAGCCTATTCATTACAAACAAACAAACAAACAAATCTTTCCTCTTTATAATATTAGTATAGATGTCACGCACTGATAAATTAGCTTTCCATTGGTGAAAGAATTTTTGAAATCGGTCCAGTAGTTTCGGAGCCTATTCATTACAAACAAACAAACAAATCTTTCCTCTTTATAATATTAGTATAGATTACGGACAATATTTTCACAAGTTATAACGCTAATTGTAAAGCAAATATAGACGCAGACAGAAAAATAAGTTTTAAAATGTAATGGAAAAGAAAAATAAGTTCTTAAAACACATTATGCCAAAAATACGCCGAAGTTCGGCGTGACTCCGCCGGCAATGTTTTGTATAATTGAGGAGGGTCGGAACAAAAACCGATAAACGACATGCTGTATTTTTTTTTATTTTTTTTTTATTTCGATGCTTTTGCATAATTTTACATGATAAGCTTATTGAATCTGTTCTAAAGCCGATGAATCTAGTAGAAAAATGCGCTTAAAGTTAAATGATCTATACAGATACCGATAAATCCACTGATGAGGTAAAAGAAAATTGATATCTTAACAGAAACCGATAAATCCTACATAAATTTGATAGATTTTTATAAGGTTGAGACAAAAACCGATATATCAATTCCATTTGCTTTATGGCAAATTAATAATGGCCATGTATAGTTTTTTTTTTAATTCCTCATATACTTAGTTTTAACCAAAAATGTTAATGGTTTTTTCACATAGCGATAAATCCTTAGTTGATTTTTTCAAAAAACGATAAATCCGGATAGTCTAAGCAAAAACCGCTATATCCATTTTTATTTTTTATTTTTTTCGTTTATTACTTCACACACGAATCTGTTGATTTGGCCACCAAACAATGTTGCTAATGTTGATATATTAAGATATTCTACTCTCTTTTACCTAAAAAACCAAAGAAAAAAAACGTTTTTTCCGATTTGTCAAAAATCTTAGAAAGTGGATTTAGCGGTTTTTGTTCCGAAGCTCCTCAATTGTCACAATCGTTTCTGTGCCGGCGGCCAAAATTGGAAGCTCCTATTGTCATTGTGACTCTAATGTCATTTGGATACATTTTCAATAAACTGACAACCAAACGATGCGATTACAGCGACGCTGTCACCGGCACAGAAAAGATTATGGCTTTGGATTGTAAATTCCCCCCCTTGAGGAGAAAAGGGGGGTATATTATATATATTGACGACCTCGATGGCAGAGTGGTCACCATGCCGGACTGCCATCCATAAGGTTGTGGGCTCGATTCCCGTGCGGGGTGAATATTTGTGTGAACCACAAATGTTTGTCTGGGTCTGGGTGTGTGTGTGAATGAGTGTGTGCGTAGTTTCTGATACCCTAGATACAAGTTTCGAACTTAGTTAGGGGTCAGTTACTATAATGAGATGATGTAGCGAATGAAAAATAAAAAAAAAAAATATTGAACACTACGCGGGTGAAACCGCGCGCTGCTATTCAAAAATAAAATTATTCTAACTAACCTGTTCAAATTCTTCTGTCACCGAATCTACCGTCCTGTGCAACCAAATGTGAAGGTAGTTGGTGGTGTTCTCGTAGGTCGTGATGAAAGGACCGTTCAAAGTAATGTGGACATTCACTTTACCCTTACTCGAGGATAGGTCGTATTCTGGAACAAATTTTAAGAATATAATCTACATTAAAGTGTTTTTTCCATTCACGGGACTATTAAAGAGTCCCGGTCTTTTGGAAGGCTAGTATGGGGCCAAAGCCAACACACGGAAGCCCTTTGACATATTTAATCTTGTGTAAAGGATGCACAATCCGGCGACTATCCCTGTATAACACTATAAAATGCATCCAAGGACAGTCCCCGGTTCTGCTGGGACTATTGCAAATATATGGAAAACTACGACTGGGTTATGGGAATGGGATGTTTAATAATCTACATTAAAGTGTTTATTATTGTGGTCCTAGTTTTAAGTTTTTTTTTCTTATGTTTTCTTATTAATGTAGCAATAAATGTTTTTTTTTATTACCTAGTCCTTCTTTTATCTGACTTTTAGACGTTCTAAATCGCTTTCTAATTAGGATACTCAATGATTTATGGCTTATTTCACGACCTTCAAGTAAAGGTACTCACCAAGTAAAGTTATTTTTGTCTCTTTCTTACCTTATGTAAACTTTTTATGATTACCTACTCGGAACGTTACTTGAAGATCGTGAAATAGGCCATTAGTACTGTATTTTTTTTTTGTAATTCTGTAAATGTTAAATATGTCATCCTGTTGATGTGCCTTGATAAATAAATAAATAAATAAATTAGTCAGTCAGAAGCCACACTTCTTACGATTTAGAATGCTATTTTAGGATCCTAACTTCCTAAATGCAATTTTACATTTGAACAGGTTGAAAAACCTGGTTTAGTGCTAAACCAGACTAAAATAATAGGTTAAAAGTTAGGCAACATATTTTAACAGTTGTGGAGCTTAAAATTTTAAGGTGCTCCTTCACCGGGAGCATTCGCGTGTTGTAACGTTACAGATTCGTCTTTGAGCATTACATTACAATAATACCTCGTTGAATAACGAGCATTCGCGTGTAATAATTACAAATTACAATTAATAAATTACAAGGTGCGCATTGTAATGCTCGGTTCTCCTTCACTGATGTAATGCTTAAATCTGTAACGTTACATTACACGCGAATGCTCCCGGTGAAGGAACACCTTTGCATAAAAAGGTTTAATATTTCCCCCCCCCCCCTCCGGTTAAAATTAACAGAGTTATCCTCACCTTTAACCTGTCCTTCAATAACAGCAGTGTGCAGCACGACATCAGTTTTTTCATTATTTAGCAGTAGAGACACAGTGAGGAGGATCCAACAGGCTACTAGGGCTGATAACTTGACGATTCTTAGGGCTTTCTCAAGCTGAAATAATAAACAGGGTTAATATTTATATATAACTAGCGCCCCACAGTTTCAACAGCGTAGTGCTCGTTCCCGTGGGAATTTCGGGATAAAAGTCCTATGTCCTTCTCAGACCTTCCCACCAATTTTCAGCTAAATCAGTTCAGCCGTTCTTGAGCTATAATTATTATAATATATAGACTAGTAGCGCCCCGCAGTTTCAACAGCGTAATTCCCGTTCCCGTAGAAATACGGGGATAAAATATAGCCTATGTTACTCAAGGTGAATGTAGCTTTCTAATGGTGAAAGAATTTTTGAAATCGGTTCAGTAGTTTCGGAGCTTATTCGTTACAAACAAATCTTTCCTCTTTATAATATTAGTGTAGATATGGTGTAAAATTGTACTTACTCTTTTTTTCTTCTTCGATTTTAGTTCTTTATCATCTTCAATGCTAACCGGTGAAATTAACCTGAAAAAATTATGAATAGATACTTACTTTCCTCTTTTTTATTCTAATTACAAAATGACATTTTAACTATTGTCTGCACATCTAGACATGAAGTAGCATAAGCATACTCATTCACTCATTTATCATCATCGGATGGCAGTCCGACATGGTGACCACTCTGCCATCGAGATCGTCAATATTTAATTGAAATAACTATGTCAAATTTCAAATCTGTAGCTGATATAGTTTTTCCGTAAAATGTAAGTAGGATAGTAGCTATCCATCTCTGTCGCACCTGCGTAAATTATAACGCGTCCCGCTCGCCATTGCATCCGTGCGAGCGGGACGCATTATAATGTACGCAGATGCGACAGAGATAGATAGCTACAGGTCAACGTACGATATTTCATGTGAATTACGACCGTGCTTTACCACAAAACTGTAATTGAATTAGAATATAAGAAACTTACTTAACAACCGTTTCGTTGTGGTGATCTTTTGCTGTACTTGTGTTGTGGTTCCTATCTTTATCAAAAATGGTTTTATCGCCCTCAGATGTGGACATTTTACCTGTAAGAGCAGAAGTATTATAATAGTGATAATTATCACTGGTAAAAGCGAAAAGTATGTTTTTATACGGACAGGTTTCCATTAAACTGTGGTAAATAAAAAATTTGGGCCAGTTTCGCCCACCACAGGGATGTCGACTTGGTAAACAAAATGTAATTCTAATTAGTCCGTCAGATAGATTTGGAAAAAATATTAGACACATATTTTTTTTGTTTTATCAAATTAATAAAACTGACTTAGTTATAACGCATTAAAGTTCAGGAGTGGGGGCTTGAGACGATAATTCTTGGTAAAAAATGTACGTAGCTGTGACGTCACATGAGTTTTCTATGCACTATATCGTCTTAATTATTTGTTTGTATCAAAAAAGAGAAAATACGTGTCCAATATTTTTTCTAAATCTATCTGACGGACTAATTAGATTTTTTTAGTCGACATCCCTATTAGCCGCTTGAGTTGTAAATAAATATACTTAATTCGAATAGGAATCGAACCCGCAAGCCTTGGTTTAACAAACAGGAATCGACCAGCATGGTGATCAATTTACTATTTGGATCTTAAAATATTTTAGATTTTTTTTTCATATAAAATTGTGGTTCCTTACCATGCTCTCTCTCATATCGATTCTTGAACGGCGCCAACGACGGATCATACTTGATCTGATCTGGCAACTCCAGCCACACGTCCAGACTGCCAGGAGTGAGCTCCGTGCTAGACACCATGGAATATATACTGCCTCTGTCTCTCGTATGCTTGACAGGTCGGGACGCCATTTTGGTTTGGCGGGTATGGGAAGGTTTTAGGAAGTTATCACTTTAGATTGAGTTAATTTACTTTTGGAAAGTTTTGGGTCGCTTTTGGAAACTTTTAAGACACTTCTGGGATACTTTTGGAAACTTTTGGGTCACTTTTAGAAGTTTTTGGGTCGCTTTTGCAAAATTTTAAGACACTTTTGAGGTATTCGTATGTACTGTTAAGACACACTAGGTTTTTGAAACTTATACGTCACTTTTTGGGTACTTTAGAGTTTTTAATCACTTTTAGGTTACATTTTTGTCACTTTTATGACGCTTTTAGTTTACTTTTTGGCCACTTTTTGGAAGTTAGTTGTGAATAGTTGTTGTTTTTTTATTTAATTATTAAAACTGGTTGATATAATAGTTTCTCCTATCTATATTTGAATAAACAATCATTAATACATATCTTACCAAAGTTTTCTATTATTAAAGTTATTAGCTATGTTTGTGTTGTTTTTTTTTGTTTTTAATTTAGAAGTCCTATCTTTATTCAATTTTCAATCAATCTAGATACCATCAAAGAAAATTAACCAAACTCAACTTATTTCGAACTTAGGGCTTATTTCACGACCTTCAAGTAAAGTTAGTTTTGTTTCTTTCTTACTTTATATCAAGTGGCAAAGACAAAACATGCGAGTAGCTACTCGGAATGTTACTTGAAGATGGTGAAATAGGCCCTTACTAATATTAAAAAAGTATATGGCAGACGACCTCGATGGCAGAGTGGTCACCATGCCGGACTGCCATCCGTAAGGTTGCGGGTTCGATTCCCGTGCGGGGTGAATATTTGTGTGAACCACAAATGTTTGTCTCGGTCTGGGTGTGTGTGTGAATGAGTGTGTGCGTAGTTTCTGATACCCTAGATACAAGCTTAGAGCTTAGTTAGGGGTCAGTTACTATAATGAGATGATGTAGTGAATGATTGGGTGCGCCAAAGTTCACCTAAAATTTCAACTCCGATAATTGGAAATCCGAAAATTTTCTTCCTAACATTTTTTATCCTAACAATCGCAACTCCTAAAATCTTTGTCACTAATGTTTTAATTCCGAAACATTCAACTGCATAAAGTCAGTAGCAATAAACATCTTTTACACTTTTATTTGTTTTCCTATATTTTCTCAACATAACCATCGTTCATACTATTATTCAAAGTCATATCTTTTTTGTTTAGATTTATTTTTATTTATTATAATCAATATTATATACATAAATTTTTCGTAACTTTGTTTTTACATAACATGTAGGTATAACATATAACGCACGAGCCGAGCGAGCAAAACCAGAGTCCTGCTTCATTCATTCAATCAAGTTCCAGTAACGAATCGGTCCTATTCCTAATTATTGGTTTAGGTTATGTTAGAACTGTGACCCGAACGCACGAGCCGAGCGAGCGTAGCGAGCGTGCCGCGGCAGCGGCCGGCGAAGTGCCAGAACCGAATTGGTCCTTTAGTTATGGTTATGGTAAACTCCCAGGCCATAAGCATAACCGTAAACGAGTCGTATAATAATCATTAAAACTATAAATATCATCTTCTACCCACATATATTTTTTATTACACTTGGTAAATGTTTCTTTCTGAGCATGAGTGAAAATATTATGGTAAGTATGTTTAGGGATAAAAGCGTTATGATAAAAAACAGTAGGAGTTCAAATATGTTTACATTAATGATGTTAGTAATTAAAATTTTCGGACACATCAGTGTTATGAGCATCGTCGGTAGCACTACAAATAGTATGAATTAAAACTTTAGGATGAAAATTTTTAGGAAGAATGATCATTCGGTCTACAAATAGTTAGGAAAAACATTTTCGGGTAAAGAACTTTAGGTGAGCCAATATGGACCCGAATGATTATGTTATGTTATATATCATATCAAAACTCCATTAAAATCCATTAGCGTCGTATAAAAGATCTAAGTATAAATCAAAAAAGTACAAGCTGAAAAAATATTAGCACTTGAGTGCAAAACGTTACTTTTCATCACCCCTCAGCGAGGAAATGACAAAAAAAAGTATTGAGCCACAATCTTTTCAGTGCCGGCGGCCAAAATTGGAAGCTCCTATTATAATATCCATTTTGACTCCAATGTCATTTGGATACATTTTCAATAAACTGACAACCAAAAGATGCGATTACAGCGACGCTGTCACCGGCACAGACAAGATTGGGGCACTATTTATCAGAGATGAATATTTCTTCTTCCTTGGCTCAAGACATAGTTCCGTCCGTTATCCTAACAAGGAATTATTACTTCCACAGCTAACGGAACAGACCCATTAAAGGACTAGCTCTCTACGGCAAACTGCTTGTAAAGACTTGCAGTAAATATTTCTTGATTTTTTTAAATTATATTTGGAAAACTTATATACTTAGTTAACGAATCAATAGGAGTTTTTAATGCATTTTCTATACTAATATTATAAAGAGGAAAGATTTGTTTGTTTGTTTGTATGTAATGAATAGGCTCCGAAACTACTAGACCGATTTCAAAAATTCTTTCACTAATGGAAAGCTAATTTATCAGTGCGTGACATAGGCTGTATTTTATCCCCGTAATCCCACGGGAACGGGAACTACGCGGGTGAAACCGCGGGGAGCTACTAGTACATTATAAATGCAAAAGTTTGATGGGTTGATGTTTGTTACTATTTCACGCAAAAACTACTGTATCGATTTTGATTAAATTTGGTACAGATGTTCCTTATAACTAGGAATAACACATAGGATACTTTTATCCCGAAATTCCCATGGGATTGTGTATAAGTAATCGTATGTTTTATTGTAACTTTTTGTAGTCACAAATCCGTCAGTTGATATTTTTTACTGTTTCACGCAAAAACTACTGAATAAATGTTTAGTGCAAATGTTCCTCATAACTAAGAATAACACAAAAAATACTTTTTATCCCAAAATTCCCACGGGATCAGTTTCCACGCGGGTAAAACCGCAGGGCACAGCTAGTACATAAAACTGTTTTTTTTTGTCTAAATATCAAATAATATTTTTTTTAAATTGACTATCAATCTGTTTGTTCCAGCTATTCTATGAAACGACTGGACCGATTTCGATTGGAATTTCACTTATAGATAGTTATTGAAAATTAAACATAAAGAGTGAGTTCATATCTTACGGAAACGGGAACTACGCGGGTAAAAACATAGCTAGCATAAATAGAAATCTTTGAGTACTAATATTATAAAGCTGAAGAGTTTGTTTGAACACGCTAATCTCAGCAACTAACTAGGCCTATAAAAAATATTTTAGTTTACTAGCTGCGCCCCGCGGTTTCACCCGCGTACAATTTACCCCCCTTTTCTCCCCCTAGGGGGGGAATTTCCAAAAACCCTCTCTTAGTGGTACCCTACTCCCAACAAACACACGTGCCTTTCAGCTCTCTACGACCAGTAGTTTCGGCTGTGCGTTGTCTGTCAGTCAGCCAGTCAGTACATTACTCGGTAACGGAAGAGTTTTATATACTTATCTAATCTATATAAAAATGAAACCCGTTTCCCGTTGTCACGCCATAACTTGAGAACGGCTAGACCGATTTGGCTAATTCTTTTTTTGCTGTGTTTGTTATTGTCAGGAGAAGGTTCTTATGTAAAAAAAACAGGGAAACTTGGTCCCGTGCGAAGCCGGGCGGGCAACTAGTATAGATATACTTATAGATAGATTAAATAGCTCATTTATCGAGGAAGGCTAGGCTACACTATATCTACACGCTACGACCAATTGGAGAAGAGTTGCTGCGGGTTAAACCGCAAGGAACAAAAAATTAAAAAAAATAAAATAAAATTAGCCTTTATTTCTGTCTGTTACAATAATTTCAATTAAAACAAGTACCTATAAATAAACCTTACAATCAAACTTAATCTTAAAATGTTTACTTAATAGTATGTATAAAACATCGTTTGCAAGTAAACTTGATCCTTAACAATTGAACTAAAAACGTCATTCGTGGTTATTGTAATTCAAGACGTTTTACAATAACATAAACAAAGTTACTTGCATACATAATGTATGTACTTATATAAAATGAATAAGCAGTTATTAGACAATGTTTTGAGAATATATAAGAGTTATAATTACATACTATTGTTTAAAGATAAATTATGTGTCATTTTTAAAGTAAGTATAGATTTAATGGGGATATCGATTGCAGTAACATAACCTAGGTAGGTATAAATTATACCTACCTAGGTTATGTTAATACCAATAATACCAATCACTACATACCTAGTATAAAACAAAGTCGCTTTCTCTGTCCCTATGTATGCTTAGATCTTTAAAACTATGCAACGGATTTTGATGCGATTTTCTTTAATAGATAGAGTGATTAAGTGGGAAGGTTTTTAGCATAATTTTATCATTGTATTGCCACGGAAACGGGAACTAGGCGAGTAAAACCGCGGATACAGCTAGTAATGAATAAAATTGAAAGTAGTGTTAACTAAATGTGAAAGTAATTTAGAACCAGTTCACACGATTGTTTTTGATAATAATTTTGAATGGAGATAGTTTTAACTATGAGATTTATTTAACAATAGATTTTTTTTGACTGACATAGTGATCTATCAACGCACAGCCCAAACCACTGGACGGATCGGGCTGAAATTTGGCATGCAGGTAGATGTTATGACGTAGGCATCCGCTAAGAGAGGATTTTTGGAAATTCCCCCCCCCCCCCCTAGGGGTAGAAAAGGGGGAAACCCAAATTCTGCCGGAAGTGTCGGACGAGAACGAAGTCACGGGGCGCTGCTAGTTCTGATATATCCTAATCCTAACTAATATAGATAGAATGTAGTTTTTATTTTACTTAAATCGATGACATGGTTCCTAAGAACAGATCTTTGTATCTCCTATACTTTAAGACTAGACTTGTGTAGTTCAGGAACTACCTATGAACTATTAGGAATGATTTCTTGACAGTGAACTAGAACGACCGATTCCGTAAGATCTTAATAGTTCGTTCGTTGAACTATTAAGATCAGAGAACCGGCTGAGGCGACCGATCAGCGATGAGAGTTCCTATAGTTCCTAAGCGTTCCCAGTTCCCACTCATGTCCGTTAAAGCAGTCTCATTTTAGTGAACGAGCAAGAACAATATAGTTTTTATAGTTATCATGGTTCATCATACACACATACCATCATCCGTGATCATGGCGCTTGCAACAGCGTCGAAATATCGGTAACTCGAAATAAATAATATACATGGTAAATATCCCGTTAATTATAATAATTTGAGAGGAAGAACAAGCCTACTTAAGACTTCCAACATTGACCGTTCTATTTACCACCTGTATAATCACCGAAAATCATCGAAAAGGCAAAAAACTGCTTGAAACATTTTGTTGCCTGAAACATTATAACGCAGTCTAGCTTACGCAATATTTTGTAAAGTCTTGATAATGAAATGACTCATAAACCATACAAGGTTAGGTATTTATCAGTCAATTCAAAACATATGTTTTTAGCGTTCACTGATACGAAATGACTCACTCATTAATATACATTTTCATTGTAAATTTGTACATTATTTACTTAAATCATTCACTCCATCATCTCATTACAGTAACTGACCCCTAACTAAGTCCGTAACTTGTATTTAGGGTATCAGAAACTACGCACACACCCAGACCGAGACAAACATTTGTGGTTCACATAAATATTCGCCCCGCGCGGGAATCGAACCCGCAACCTTACGGATGGCAGTCCGGCATGGTGACCACTCTGCCATCGAGGTCGTCAATTTAGAGCAGCTAACTTTATTGAGATTAAGTGTTAAACATGTTTTTTTCCGAACATGTCACCGATTTGGAATCACCGACATGCATAATTATGGGTGTATAACGACTAATTCCTCTTTACTGTACTGTTATAGGTATTATAACTAGCTGAGTCCCGGGTGAATCCCAATCCCATGGGAATTTCAGGATAAAAAGTATCCTATATGTTATTCCTAGTTATAAGGAACATCTGTACCAAATTGAATCTAAATCGATACAGTAGTTTTTGTGTGAAAGAGTAACAAACACCCAAACTCACGAACATACAAATATTCGCATTTGTAATAGGTATCAGTAGGACGTCATTTACCAGACATGTCACGGATTTGGAATCACCAACATGTATCAGACACGGTTACAGAAAAAGATAAGCAAAAGATATTTTAGGTATTGCAGAAATAGGAATTAGATATTCAAATCTAATCGCAAAAAGAAAAAGCAATAGGTAAAATTTAAATAACATTTTGAAGAAGTCGGGATAAAACATATCCCAAACTAATAACCGCTTACAGGAATACATAGCCAACCTATCTATTCATAAAATGTAGTTCCTATAGTAGTATATCCCGCAAAATTCGGGATAAAATATATCCCACATTAATTCCTGATGTAAGGTTAAAATATAGCCTAAATATTATCCTACTAGTCCTACTAATATTATAAATTTGAATGTTTGTATGTTTGTGATCCCAAAATTCCCACGGGATAAGGTTCCACGCGGATAAAACCGCTGGGCACAGCTGGTACAAAATATTTTCATCATCAACTTTACTCTTTCAGTGATGATGAAAATTAAATGATAAGAAATAGCCTAAATGTAACATTGGAACATACCTATTTACTAAATTTCATCAAAATTGATTCAGTAATTTTTACGTGAATGAGTAACAAAATTTATTCAATAATTTATTAGAAATACTTATTAATGTAACATTAAATTAAAAATTAAAAAATCCCCCAATACAATAACTTTCAAAACCCCATAACTTTTAAACGGGTCAACCGAATTTCATCAAACATGTCTAAGAACACTCGCACGTAAGTCCTCTTTAATACAAAAAAAAACTAAATTAAAATCGGTTCATCTGTTCGGGAGCTATGATGCCACAGACAGACAGATACACACACACACACACACACACACACACGCACACAGACACGTCAAACTTATAACACCCCTCTTTTTGCGTCGGGGGTTAAAAAAAAACTTAAAAAATGTAACTCAAGGTTCTTAATGTGGTAAAAATATCCCGTAAAATTATAATAACTTTACTAAACTATCACTATACTCATTTCATACAGAATATCTACATAAAATTATTCAACTGAATAAATTACTACTCAACTGAAAAAAACACGCCAACGAAAAACAAACACAAAAAAATACTTTTCTAAAATAAATACCTCAAAAAAACAACACAAACAAAACACTTTTGGTGAAAACTTTGCAAAAGAAAACGCGGACAGGTCGATAACCTCAAAATCTAGAATGAACCGGTTCGAACCGCTTCTAACTAGTAACTGACATTAACTAGAGTGAGCAGCCATTTTGTTTTTCCATTGCATTGCTTAGTAAAAAATTATGTTTAGAACACGCTTATTGATTTAAGCGGAAATATTTATGAGTTATTGAATTTAATTATTTATTTTCTATTTTATTTATGAGATATTGAATTTAAATTTAATTTAATTGATTTATTTTTATTTAATTTTTTTAATTGTCTTTTAGATTTTTCTTAAAGATGAAAATCTTACTTTTTCATAAATGAGGAGGGTCGGAACAAAAACCGATAAACGACATGCTGTATTTTTTTTTTTTTTTTTTTTTAATTTCGATGCTTTTGCATAATTTTACATGATAAGCTTATTGAATCTGTTCTAAAGCCGATGAATCTAGTAGAAAAATGCGCTTAAAGTTAAATGATCTATACAGATACCGATAAATCCACTGATGAGGTAAAAGAAAATTGATATCTTAACAGAAACCGATAAATCCTACATAAATTTGATAGATTTTTATAAGGTTGAGACAAAAACCGATATATCAATTCCATTTGCTTTATGGCAAATTAATAATGGCCATGTATAGTTTTTTTTTTTAATTCCTCATATACTTAGTTTTAACCAAAAATGTTAATGGTTTTTTCACATAGCGATAAATCCTTAGTTGATTTTTTCAAAAAACGATAAATCCGGATAGTCTAAGCAAAAACCGCTATATCCATTTTTTTTTTTTTTTTTTCGTTTATTACTTCACACACGAATCTGTTGATTTGGCCACCAAACAATGTTGCTAATGTTGATATATTAAGATATTCTACTCTCTTTTACCTAAAAAACCAAAGAAAAAAAACGTTTTTTCCGATTTGTCAAAAATCTTAAAAAGTGGATTTAGCGGTTTTTGTTCCGAAGCTCCTCAAATGTGAGTTGGATGTTTGTTCCTCTTTCACGTAAAAACTACTGAATAGATTTAGATAAAATTTGGTACAGATGTTCCTTATAACTCGATATAATACATAGGCTATATTTTATCCCCGTATTCCCACGGGAACGGGAACTATGCGGGAGAAACCGTGTGGGAAATAAATTGAAAAATGTATGACTTAAGAATTTTCTCAATAATTTTTCGTTTACGACTAAAACAAAGAAATTAAATCTATTTACCAATTTCACGGTTTATTAAAAATTAATAAATACAATACAAAGTTATTCGTTTCTAAGCGTAAATGGAATTTATGGAATTATGGCTGAAAGATACATCCTAACTATCCTTTAACTAATATTTTAAATGCGAAAGTAACTCTGTCTGTCTGTAACCTTTTCACGGCTAAACTACTGGACCGATTGACTTGAAATTTGGTAGAGGGGTAGCTTATGGTCCGGGAAAGAACATAGGATACTTTTTATTTCGAAATTTCCATGGGAACGGGAACTACGCGGGTGAAACCGCGGGGCGCTGTTAGTTATTAATAACTCGGGTTCGATTCCCGTGCGGAGAGAATATTTGTGTGAACCTCAACGTGTGTGCGTAGTTTCTGATACCCTAGATACAAGTTACGGACTTAGTTAGGGGTCAGTTACTGTAATGAGATGATGTAGTGAATGATTATGTTATGTTGTCGCGACTGAAACCACGGGTCCCAGCTATGTAGTTTATAAGTAGTAAAATTCTTTGTACTTATGTCGTTATTGTCGCAAAATGTTCCCACGGAAATAATTATAATTATTTGGAAATCAAAATTAGGGTATAATGATGGTCAATTTAACTGCTTAGCCAATTTTGAGCAATTTGTAATTTGGAAACATTATTTTTACGTAACGGTTTGGTTATTTTTTCATCATTGTGTCACACTATCACTACATAGTATAAAACAAAGTCGCTTTCTCTGTCCCTATGTATGCTTAGATCTTTAAAACTACGGAACGGATTTTGATGCGGTTTATTTCAATAGATAGAGTGATTCAGTGGGAAAGTTTTTGGCATAATTTTATCCCCATATTCCTACGGGAACGGGAACTACGAGGTGAAACCGCGGGGCACCGCTAGTAATATTATAAGTGAAAGTTTGTGAGTGTTTGTTTGTTACTTCTTCACGTCTAAAGGTCTGGAGAGATTTATATGAAAGTTACAGATGTTCCTTATAACTAGGAATAACACATAGGATACTTTTTATCCAGAAATTCCCACGGGATAAGGTTCCGCGCGGCAAAAACCGCGGGGCACAGCTAATCCTTGCTAATATTATAAATGTGAAAATAATTCTGTCTGTTACCTTTTCACGGCTAAACTACTGAACCGATTGACTTGAAATTTGGTACAGGGGTAGCTTATGGCCCGGGAAAGGACATAGGCTATGTTTTGTACCAAAATTCCCACGGGATCGAGAACTATGAGGGTAAAACCGCCGCTAGTTTATTTATAAACAAAAACCGGCCAAGTGATAATCGGACTCGTGCACGAAGGATTCTGTACCAAAAACACGTTTTTTGTATGAGACTCCCCCATACCCCATGGGGGGCTCCCATACAAAAAACCCGTTTTTTGGAGGATTTTAAGTCAAATCTTTCCGCTTAAAAAAATTACAAAACAAAACAATAAAAGAAATTGTAACAAAAACATACTCGGCCCTGGAATCGAATCAACAACCTCACGTTTACTGAAACAATGAGTCTAGTTAATACAATGAAACGGTTATATAACTGTAATGGAACGACAGGAAAACTATAATAGTTTTTATTAGTAGATGTCTAATAAATATAGTTTTAGAGTGTGGATAGTCAACGGTGAACCGTCACAAAGAGTGTGAACATAAAATTTTCTACTTTTTGTTGTAAAAAAATATATTAATATAATACCATATTTATATATTTTATGTAACAATTTTAATCTTAAAACACGAAATTATTTGGGTTCGATTCTCGTGTGGGGTGAATATTTGTGTGAACCAAAAATGTTTATAAAATGTAAAATTATCGTAGTATGTATAAATGTGTGTGTAATTATTACTATTTTTCATTATTGATTCGACATTCATTTTATAAATTATGTATTTATTTATCTTTGTTCGTATGGCAATATGGCGAATCATGGAGGTTGTAACAATTTTGTATCACCTACTTAGTTGACCTTTATTTATGAACAAATAAATGAATTGAATTATCTTGGTGTTGGTATGTGTGTGAATGAGTGTGTGCGTAGTTTCTGATACCCTAGCTAGATGTAAGTTACGAACTTAGTTAGGGGTCAGTTACTGTAATGAGATGATGGAGGGAATGATTATGTTATGTTATTTCAATTGACTATACTGAAGAATTAAATAAAATAATTGTTACTACAAACTGGCCAATTTTTGATATACACCCCTATTTTGAATTCGAGATACTTAATCACACATCTAATGTAAACGACGGGTGATAATATAATAGTGAAGTTAGTTTTTTTTTTTTACTTTTATTTAAAAAGTTATGATAAGTTAAAAGTTTTTCATAATCCCGCCGAATATTATTGTTATTCTACACCGAACAACAGGCGAACGCTGCGATACACAGTTGAGCGCGGTCATCGACCCAAGCCGTCACAGAATACTTGATAGCTTGTGTGCCGTCTGGTAATACGACATTTATTTAGTATTTTTTAAAGATAAGTAATCGACTATCATTTTTGATATTTTTATTGGATATATGTATTTATATTTGCTTTCCTAAAAACTCAAAAGGTTAAAATTTATCAATTGACAATATTGAATCCACTTCCATCGCACTCTATAACTTAAGAAGTAGCTTCTCTATGTTTTTACTACTTGGTATATTTTAGAATGGGAAATAATATGGCCTTGTATTACTCATTTGTACTCTCATATTTACTTTATATTATATACCTATATACTTACTTATATGTATAGTTATAACGTAGAAGTAACGTAGTTTATAATGCTTAAGGTTGCGGGTTCGATTCCCTAATTTTGCAAATATGTATGTAACTACTTACATAACAATTTAATTATCCTACTAATATTATTAATCCGAAAATTTGTATGTTTGGATGTTTCTGAAGATGATCTTTCACGCAAAATCTTTGAAACTACGCAACAGATTTTGATGCGGCTTTCATCAATAGATAGAGTGATTCAAGAGGAATTATCATCATCAACTCAATTTCTTTCATTTGTGCACTGAATACCCACTACATCAATCACCTACTCTCTCTAGCCTCTAAGGTTTGCTGGAAGAAAACTCTTTTAGGGTTAAGCTCACCTCTGTACATGCCTTTTCGTCTTTTATATTCAATATTTAAGTCTCTGTGTACAATTATAAATAAATAAATAAACTCATATATGTCTCCACCGAGGGGCTCTCCCTACCCTGAATTAGGGTGATTAGTCCTTAGTCGACCACAGGCCGAGTGAGGGTTGGTCGACTTCACACACAAACTTAGAGTTTCTTCCCAGGTGTATGCAGGTTTCTGAACGATGTTTTCCTTCACCGTTTCACCGTTTCAAGAGAAAGGTTTGTATAAATAATGAAGTTAAACACTAGTAAAACAACGGGATGCAGCTAGACACTTATATCCTTTCTAATATTATAAATGCGAAAGTAACTCTGTCTGTTACCTTTTCACGGCTAAACTACTGAACCGATTGACTTGAAATTTGGGTACAGGAGTAACTTATCCCACGGGATCTGGAACTATGCAGGTAAAATCGCGGAGAACAGCTAGTTATTTATAAATATACTAGCAACGCCTCGCTGTTTCACCCGCGTAGTTTTCAATTTGGTAGTCTAGTGGTAGCCTACTCCCCCCCAACAAACACGTGCCTTTCAGCTCTCTACGACCAGTAGTTTCGGTTGTGTGTTGTCTGTCAGTCAGGACATCACTCAGTAACAGAAGAATTTTATCATCACAATACATCACTACATAGTACATATAAAACAAAGTCGCTTTCTCTGTCCCTATGTATGCTTAGATCTTAAAAACTACGCAACGGATTTTGATGCGGGTACAATGCGGGTGAAACCGTGGGGCGTTGCTAGTAATTATATATAATAATATACATATATATAAGTACTTATATATTATTTAACACGGGACACTGCTAAACACTATATAATATAACGTATATTACTCCATAACGCTTTTAAAAGTAAACTGCTGGACCATTTTTGATTAGTCATGATACCAAAGTAATATGGAATTATCTCCGTCACTTAGCTGCATTTTATCTTAATTAAAATCGGCACGTGACAGACAAACGGATGTATCTATTTAGTTTTATCTATAATACTCATTCTATGAAGAGAAAAGATTTGATTGTTTGTTTGTAACGAATAGGCTCTGAAACTTTTGAGCCAATTTGATAAAATATTTTCTATGACTTTGAAGACGCGATATGATATAGCGATTTATTGACATCCAACTGTCAAAATATGATAAAAATACCCGCCATATTTAATTTTACCATACCATAGAACGCTATAATTCATTTGGTCATGCACGCGAAATCGATATTTTCGTGGTGTCGATATATTTTATCACGCACAGTCATGCTAGGGGGGCAGGCAGTAACATAGGTTACAATTTTTTTTCCGGTATGCCTACGGGAAAGATATCTACGCAGGTGGAACCGTGAGGCATTGCTGTCTATAGGTACTTCATCACTACAGTATAAGCGACAAAGTCGCTTTCTCTGTCCCTATGTATGCTTAGATCTTTAAAACTACGCAACGGATTTTGATGCGGTTTGTTTTAAAATATAGAGTGATTCAGTGGGAAGGTTTTTAGCATAATTGTATCCCCATATTCTTACGGAAAACTACGCAGGTGGAACCACGGGACACTGCTGTTTATACTAATATTATAAAGCTGAAGAGTTTGTTCGTGTATGTATATCTGTTGGCAGTCGCTCCCCGTACAATATTGACAGTCAGACAAATGTGGGTATACTGAAAACAGACCCCAAAGAGACATGGGACCATCTAAGTTTTATGAGCCATTAAGTCAGCGGTGTAGTTGTCACTAAATACGTTTGAGTGACATTATCACAACTTAATTATTATTGTCTTTTCCATTCACGGGACTATTAAGGAGTCCCGGTCTTTTGGAAGGCTAGCATGGGGCCAAAGCCAACACACGGAAGCCCTTTGACATATTTAATCTTGTATAAAGGATGCACAATCCGGCGACTATCCCTGTATAACACTATAAAATGCATCCAAGGACAGTCCCCGGTTCTGCTGGGACTATTGCAAATATATGGAAAACTACGACTGGGTTATGGGAATGGGATGTTTAATGGACTGGATATTGGGGAACTATGGGGACTATGACACCCGCCGATACAATGCTATAAACATGTACGAAGTGGCGGATGGAGACTTGCCAGCTCTATAACTGGGCCTTCCAAACAAGTCGCTCGAGTCGCAATTATTGTTATTGTTATTTTAGTTATTTTTGGTGTCAACTACCTACCTCTTATGGCTCTCATAACACCTAGAGAGCAGGGGGCATCCGAAAACCAGCGCTGTACCGAACCTTCAGTACAGCAACAGCTGAGATGCCTCCTTTTGCTACATCTGTTTAGTTTTTAAGTTTAATTGTGTGTTTGTTTTTTTATGTAGCAATAAATGTTTTTTTACTTTACTTTTCTTTAATAGTTAAGAGAATCGAACCCCAATTACAATGTATTTATTACTTTGACTAACTCTGACCCGCTATTATGTATAATATCCGGATAAAGTGATAATTTTATCACATCGTCTTGTCAATTTTGCTATTATGTATAATGGTTTATATAATTATATTATATAATGACCAGTCATTATGTTTATTAACTTATTATTTACTATGACTTTAACTTACAGTGTGTGCAGGTTTCCTCACGATGTTTTCTTTTACCGTTAGAGCGTCAAATCCTACTAATATTATAAAGCCGAATGTTTGTGAGTGTGGATGTGTGGATGTTTGTTCCTCTTTCACGCAAAAACTACTGAATGGATTTTAATGAAATTTGGTACAAATGTTCCTTATAACTAGGAATAACACATAGGGTACTTTTTATCCCGAAATTCCCATGGGATTGGGATTCACGCGGGTAAAACCGCGGGGCGCATTTTGAATGGAAGGAAGTCCTTAACCACTACAGCGTTCTATCGTATAGTAGCGCCCCGTGGTTTCACCCGCGTAGTAAATATACCCGTAGGAATACGGGGATAAAATATAGCCTATGTAATTTTTTAAATCGGTTCAGTAGTTTCGGAGTCTATTCTTTACAAACAAACAAAAATCCTTCTTTTTTATAATATTAGTGTAGATAGAAAATAACTTTCATAATATCTATCTGATCAGACAAACTTATCACTTTCGGATCAATAACTTGTGATAAGATATTGCTATCTTTGTAAATAGATTGACTGATAAAGATAATAAAATAAAGGAGAATCATAACATTTGCGTAACACAGTGTAACGTTACTTCAAATATTTACAGTGATATCCCAACTTTGTGTTACAAGCTGGGCCCCGATTCTCTAAACTATTAAGCTGTGATAATGCTACTCAAATGTATTTTAATATCACCATTATGGCCGTTTTTTTGTCATTTTGGTATTCTCTTAGTGACAACTACTCCACTGACTCAATGGCTTCATAAAACTTAGATGGTTGTCATGGAAACAGTATTCTGACGTTTATTTGTCAAAATTTTTAGCAACAAAGACCACTGAGACACCATAGCCATATGAATAAATTTTAGGAGAATACCAAATTTCTGACACTCTCGTTATGGTGCCTCAATATCAACATATTGTCTGATCAATAATGTCAAATTGCAGACTTAGGTCCCTGTACAACACTGCACTGCGCTCGTCACACAGAGACATCACTCGTTAACTCTCACATGTCCAGTAATTCCTCTGACTACATTACCCTTCGAACTGTAACACAGTAATGTTACACAGAACAGTTTGTGTTCTAGTAATATGGTCATAGACCTTTAGGTCCGGCGCCCATTATCGGCATCGGCACGGCTGAGGATTTTAAGTGATAAAAAGCGTTATACATTAACGTCATGACAATAAAGTAGAAATTTCCATGACATGCGATCGTAGTAACAAAAATACTGCTTCGGTATGCTACTGCATCGGCAGCTATGAGGATGCTTCGGGATACTTCGGGATCCTTCTGTTGGCCGTCGCCCGCCACGCCGAGGCATCATTGCGTGTCGACTCATGTATTTGAGGACCAGACCTCGGCCACCGATATGGCACTATCAGTGGCCTTGTAAAGGTCCTCGCGTGTGCAGGTGCAGGGACACGCACTGCAAGTTATTTGCCGTTGAGTCGTGGTGGAAGGATCGGCTAGTCTGCGTTACCGACTTGCCGTCCGCAGACCATTGCCCAGGGTGCGCCGGGCGCATGCTTGTTATATGCGCCGCTCGGGAAGGCTCCTTCCGTGCACATATTGAGATGCTTCGGCAGGACGCCTCGTTATCCCTAAGATCGTTGCAGTATGCTAAGGCATAGTTTCTGACACTGCGCTTGCATGTAGGATGCCTTTCCTTGTCAATGCCGATAAATGAGTGCCGGCCCTTACACCACAATTACTTTCAAACCCCCATAACTTTTAAACGGGTCAACCGATTTTCAAACTAAACTGAAATCGGTTCATCCGTTCGGGAGCTATGATGCCATAGACAGACAGATACACACACAAAACATACACACAGACACGTTAAACTTATAACACCCCACTTTTTGCGTCGGGGGTTAAAAATTAAGTTTAATTTACTTTTGTTTAAAAAACAATAAAAAGTACTTATTTCTATTTATTTATTTCAGTTATTTAAACAAAGTAAGTAAGTATATCGCTTCAGCCGCACATTGACTTTGACTTAATTATGTTAAGTGATTATTGTAACTTGAAAACAATTAGTAGTTAATTAAAAATAACGACCAAAGTGGACATTTTCAATAATTATTCTCATTTTCCTTGATTATAATGAACATTGTTATTGTGACAACATGACAGACAGTTTACTTTGAATAATTAGTAGTTTTTAAAACTGACTTTAGCACGCAAAATTTAATATACTTAAGATGTAGCTAAGAAGAAATATTTATTCAGACACATAAAAATCTATATAAATAAATCTCTTCCGTTACTGAGTGATGTATTGACAGACAGGTTGCGCACAGCCGAAACTACTGGTCGTAGAGAGCTTAAAGGCACGTGTGTTTGTTGGGGGGAGTAGGCTACCACTAAGAGAGGATTTTTGGAAATTCCCTTTCTTAGGATGAGGAAAGTAGTAATTTTATCCCCATATTTCTACGGGAACGGGAACTACGCGGGCGCCGATAGTAATAATATTATAAAGACAAAAGATTTTATTGTTTGTTTGTTTGTAACAAATAGGCTCCGAAACTACTGAACCGATTTCAAAAAATCTTTCACCATTACAAGTTACATTCGCCCTGAGTATAATTAGGCATTATTTTATCCCCGTATTCCTACGGGAACCACGCGGGTAAATCCGCGGTGCGCAGCTAGTATCCATATATGTAAGAAACTATATTTTACATTGAAAACTCAACAGTATAAATATTTTTTCAACACACTTGCTCATAAAGGGGCTCTTATTTGTGCAAAAACAGTTGAATAATGACACGTTTTATTCACTGGTGAGTTATAGATTGTTTTTTTAAATTGCTTTGCTTTTTTTTTTAAAGTTCCTATACCAAAAATATTGTGTCCGTACATTTTGAAAACAAACTTCAACTATGTTTCCTTACTTTTGGTAGGTCTATGGTCGATTACATTCATTGATTCATTCGATTTTTTTTTAATAAGTATATTCTTTTAGTCTTTGGCCGATCACCATTGTTGTGTTGGATGCGCGCGAAAAGAAAAACTGTTTATTTCCTAGCGAAAAATGATATTTTATTATGAATTTCTTCGCAAATGTGTTGAAAAACGTTGCATGGTACACGCGTGTATTGATGATTACTATCCTCGGCTATCTTCAGACCCTCGCCTGGCGGCTCGGGCCTCAATAGCGCCTCGGAAGTAATCACCAACTTACCTCGCTTGTACCATAAATAACAAGTATGCATACTCGACCTCTTATTGTCGTCTACATCACAAGTTCACTCATAATAACTTAATTAGTGAGAAACTATTAATTATAACGAGAAACAAAAGACGTGACTCATTGCGGAAGTTTTCCAGGAAAATAGTCAGAGACAAAGATATAGGGATAAATATATACCTACTGTTTATATAAAACTAAGTATATATACATAAGTTACTTTTTTACAACATAATTCATTCACTCCATCATCTCATTACAGATACTGACCCCTAACTAAGTCCGTAACTTGTATCTAGGGTATCAGAAACTACGCACACACTCATTCACACACACCCAGACCGAGACAAACATTTGTGGTTCACACAAATATTCACCTCGCACGGGAATCGAACCCGGAACCTTTAGGATGGCAGCCCGTCATGGTGACCACTCTGCCATCGAGGTCGTCAATTGTTATAACTGACTGATTAATTAATGTAAATAAATTAAGATTGTTTTTTTTTTTACTGAAATATCACAATAGTTATTTATTTATTTATGTAAATAATTAATTAATTGGACTTCTTCACTACATACTTAGTATAAAACAAAGTCGCTTTCTCTGTCCCTATGTCCCTATGTATGCTTAGATCTTTAAATCTACGCAACGGATTTTGATGCGGTTTGTTTTAATAGATAGAGTGATTCAGTGGGAAGGTTTTTAGCATAATTTTATCCCCATATTCCTACGGGAACCGGAACTACGCGGGTGAAACCGCGGGGCGCCGCTAGTTATTTTATAATTTCAGGTTTTATTTTAACTCTCTAATTCAAAGATACATATTAATTTTGATAAAAATGTAGTTAGGTATATAGCTTAAATGTATATGTTAAATTAAGTATTTGATTAAAGTTTTGGATCTAAGTAATTGCAAGTTTTTCAGAATTTAGCATTTTGTAGAACACTTTTTTTTAAGTAAGATCGGTTTAAAGAAACTTTATTCTCAAAAGAACTTACAAAACAGTTCACTTGTATGAGAATTTATACATAAAAATAGTTATTTATGGTACAAGCGAGGTAAGTTGGTAATAACTTTCGAGGCGCTATTGAGGCCCGAGCCGTCAGGCGAGGGTCTGAAGATAGCCGAGGATAGTAATCATCAATACACGCGCGTACCATACAACGTTTTTCAACACATTTGCGAAGAAATTATCATATTTTGCTAATAAATAAACAGTTATTCTATTCGCGCGCATCCAACACAACAATGGTGATAGGCCAAAGACTAAAAGAATATACTTATTAAAAAAAAATCGAATGAATGAATGGTATCGACCATAGACTTACCAAAAGTAAGGAAACATAGTTGAAGTTTGTTTTTAAAATGTATGGATACAATTTTTTTGGTATCGAAACTTTTTTAAATTGAAAGCAATTTAAAAAAAAACAATCTATAACTCACTAGTGAATGAAACGTGTAATTATTCAACTGTTTTTGCACAAATAAGAGCCCCTTTATGAGCAAGTGTGTTGAAAAATATATATTCTTAAGTGTATCTTTATTTTTTTAGGTCTTAGATGCATCTAAGAACCGTTTTATAAAACTTTCACCAATTGAAAGTGGGATTACTTATATAATTATTTCAACTAGGTGTTTTTTCCAAAAACCGACCGAGTATAGATAACCAGCCAGGCTAGCATGACTTCGAAAACGTGATAGATATAGCAATTTATCAACATCCAACTGTCAAAATATGATGAAAATATCCGCCATATTTAATTTAACCACGTAATAAATTTTATGACATTTGGTCATGCTCGCGAAATCGATATAGCTATTTATTGACATCCAACTGTCAAAATATAATTAATATAGCCGACAAATTTAATTTTATCAAATCGTACCACGCCATATTCATTTGGTCATGCTCGCAAAATCGATATTATTTCGTGGTGTCTATATCATTTATCACGCACAGTCATGCTAGGCAGGCTGGATAAGTTACTAATTGAAATGTCTAAACTCTTACCGTGTATCAGAGATATCAGCTTCACAGCTCATGTCATTGCTTGAATCTAGCATGGAGGCTGTTGATGACGTCACATCTTGGGAATCCATATTTTCCATATTGGTATTTGGTAGCTGAAAAAAAAGCGGATAAAGCTAAGACGCCACAGCAGAGCAAAGACATAGGGCAATATCATTGTTTCCTTTATATTTTTAACCCCCGACGCAAAAAGAGGGGTGTTTTAAGTTTGACGTGTCTGTGTGTGTGTGTGTGTGTCTGTCTGTGGCATCATAGCTCCCGAACGGATGAACCGATTTTAATTTAGTTTTTTTTTGTATTAATGGGGACTTACGTGCGAGTGTTCGTAGACATGTTTGATGAAAATCGGTTGACCTGTTTAAAAGTTATGGGGGTTTGAAAGTAATTGTGTTGGGGGTTTTTATCTGTTTGGAGTCAACACGCTAAGAAGAAGTAGGTACATCATTAACTCATATTGACGACCTCGATGGCAGAGTGGTCACCATGCCGGACTGCTATCCGTAAGGTTGCGGGTTCGATTTTCGTACGGGGTGAATATTTGTGTGAACCACAAATGTTTATCTCAGTCTGGCTGTGTGTGTGTGTATGTGTGAATGAGTGTGCCCGTAGTTTCTGATACCCTAGATACAAGTTACGAACTTAGTCAGGGGTCAGTTACTGTAATGAGATGATGGAGTGAATGATTATTATGTTATATTATAGGTCCTCACCGAGGGGCTCGAGCTTCCCCTGTATGCCTTAGTGATCCACAGGCCGTCGAGTGAGGTTTTTGGAGGGGGGGGGGGGGGGGGGGGTCAAACCAGGCCATTAAAAGTCAAGGAGAAGATAATATAATATCGTTGCATAATTTACAGTCTTCTCGTGGCCACGATCAGTGTAACCCGGTCGAAACATCGAGGTAAATAATAATTACATTTTACGCGATGAAGACCTGGGCCCTGATTCTCTAAACTATTAAGCTGTGATAATGCTACTCAAATGTATTTGAATATCAACATTATGGCCGTCTTTTTGGCATTTGTTGTCATTTTGGTATTCTCTTAGTGCAAAACTACTCCGCTGACTCAATGGCTCCATAAAACTTAGATGGTTGTCATGGAAACAGTATTCTGACGTTTATTTGTCAAAATTTTTAGCAACAAAGACCACTGAGACACCATAGCCATATGAATAAATTTTAGGAGAATACCAAATTTCTGACACTCTCGTTATGGTGCCTCAATATCAACATATTGTCTGATCAATAATGTCAAATTGCAGACTTAGGCCCCTGTAAATTGTGTAACGACGAATTCCGATCGCGAAAGTTTAAAAAATAATATAACATTGTAAAAACAATAAAAATATGATAATCTTACCTTTTATTATCAATGATGATCTCAATTTATATTCAAACTCTGTAGTAACATTTAATTCAATAGATTTTCTTAGAATTTTCATGAAATAATTACTTATAAATTAATTAGATTTAAAATCACTTTTTAACACATCATTTTGATAAATAACACCAACTAAAACTACTAAAAAAATCCATTCAAAATTTTAGTAACATTTAAAAATACCCTCATTTTAAATTTGGTAGCGATAGCGCTAGTGTCGCGCGGAGGAATTCGGTACTAATTAAAATATATAAAAACAAACATAATTTTGAACTAAGTATTTAGTAAATACTACAAATTAAGTATAAGGATTTTTTATTTAATTTTTTTTATGTTACTTTCACTTATTAAAATTTTAACATAATTTTGAATTGTATTAAAATTAAAAGTAAGTATTTTACGTACTTATAAAAACTAAATTTATTATTATTTAATATGTTTGTGTTGCTCTGACATTACTGAACGTCTCTAATCAGTAGGTTAACTAAGGAAACCATAGAAATGGTTCTAAAGGTATGTTCATACTGAAATACTTATTTATTTTTTCCCAAATGAATAACATACAATCAAAACAACTTTTTATAAATAGTTTGATAACAGCTGAGATAAGCTGCTGTAAAATAAAATAGAATAAAGAACCTCATTTTTATGTAGGTATACTTATTAAAAATAATACAATACATTGAAATAATGAGTTGAAATCATTGTAAACGATTCCTTACAAAAGAAGTTATTAACAGTACTTAACAAGTAACTGAAAAACATTGTTCAATAAACAAAGCTAAAATTCATTTTTCATGGTAATTTTACTTTTTTCAATGAAAATGAAGACTTGATTATGTTTTGTAATTTTTGTTATCATAGTACAAGTGGCGCCTCTATTGGATGTTTTGTGAACTAAAGTACAAAAGAAATTTGAACCGCTATTTGGACATAGGTAATAAAAATACTAATATTATGAGTAAGAACAGTGAACAAAAATAAACCCAACATAAGTAATCATTCAATAAAGTTAAAACAATTATTTTAAAGCATTGTCCTATCTCCCGTCTCGTCAGTGACATCTATTGTAAATTAATTAAACTAAATTCTTTTTGTTTTAACGCCATCTATGCTAAAGAAGTCGAACTAAATGGTGAAAATAATCATGCATCTTTTCAAACGTGGTTCGTAAATTTGTTCGATGTAGTATCATTGTTTCTCAATAGATGGCAGCACATCAAGGTATACTGAGGAATTTCAAAAGTAATCCAAAAAACTGGGCTTGTTCCAATCTGTCCGACAATTAGTTCGATCATCGAACTACTTGGACAAAAATATTCCAAATAGTCCGACAGTGAATTTTATGGTACATTCAAGTGGGAAAAAGATCTGCCCAGTATTCACGTCATGGTACTTCATATACATATAAAAACCTATAATATTATTATCAATCCTCTTTTAAGAACCACTTAAAATAAAAGACCGAAATGAAGTCATTATTTAAGATTTTTGCAATGAAAGTACCAGAGAAGCATCAAGGTGAAGGAGATATACTTAGAATTATATTAAATCCTATATGAATAATAAACATAAATACATTTTTATTTAAAAATTAACGCTTTAGGTTATGCTCTCCTGGTACTTCTAATAATAATTCTCCACAGAAATACCAATAACTTTATTTCATTTTGTGAATTAATTCAACTAAGTTTATTTATTGAAAAGACCTCCTCTACATTTCTGTTCTCCTGGTATTTTAAAATAGATTATTGTTAAATTTCTTAATACATAATTTATTTTGAACAGAGTCATTTCGTTATTTCTTTTTCATTTGACTGTACTTCACTGCTGTCGGACTATTTGGAATATTTTTGTCCAAGTAGTTATATGATCGAACTACTTGTCGGACAGATTGGAATAAGCCAAAAACTGTAGCTCCTAAAATTTAAACAAACAATCACTTCTATTTTTTTATTATTAGGGCCTATTTCACCATCTGCAAGTAACTTTCCGAGTAACTACTCACATGTGTTGTCTTTGTCACTTAGCATAAAGTAAGAAAGAAACAAAACTAAGTTTACTTGGTGAGTAAAGTTACTTGAAGATCGCGAAATAGACGCTTAGTATAACTAAGTAATACCCAAGTCTCTTTTAATAGGAGTAGCATGGGTTCGATTTCCGGCTGAGCCAAAAAATACACAATTATAGTTTCATAATTTTATTTCTTCAAATATCACAAGCTAAGCCGAATATTTACTACAATAATACAAAAAAATTGTATAAAAAAAACAATTTTGAGCAAAAAGTTTTTCAACAAAATATTATACAATTTTTATACAAAACTAACAAAATTGAAAAATAAAATTTTATTTATTTTACAATAAAATACAAACAAATACTTTTATTAACAATACCTTAATATTTGCTATTCAAAAGTGAACTCTATGCACTATTTAATAGAGCTTTTAATACTAAGGGCCTATTTCACGATCTTCAAGTAAAGTTCCGGGTACTCACATGTTTTGTCTTTGTCACTTGATATAAAGTAAGAAAGAGACAAAACTCACTTTACTTGGTGAGTAACGTTACTTGAAAGTCGTAAAATAGGCCTTAAATCTCTCAACAATAGTATTTTTCTACTATTTTAATAACCAAAATAAAAAATCTAACCCCGATAAACATTTTCAATCATATCACTTAACAAACAAAAAATACCTAAAAAAACAGCCTATTCATTTGGAAACTACAATGACATACAGACACACATATATTGAGTCACAATCTTTTCTGTGCCGGCGGCCAAAATTGGAAGCTCCTATTGTCATTGTGACTCTAATGTCATTTGGATACATTTTCAATAAACTGACAACCAAAAGATGCGATTACAGCGACGCTGTCACCGGCACAGGAAAGATTGTAGCTCCATACAAACTTTTAAATCAGAGTTTCTCAATCTTTGGGTCCGCGTACCCATAATACTGTTAATATAGCAAAGCTATAAATACGCTACGAAAATAATGAAGCTCTGATTTAATATTGTTGATTTGAATAAACGATAAAAATACAGCGTCAAAAATAAAATTATTGTGAAATATAAAAGTGATTTAAAATATCTTCTTTTAAACTTTTAAAACATAACATAATCATTCACTCCATCATCTCATTACAGTAACTGACCCCTAAGTCCGTAACTTGTATCTAGGGTATCAGAAACTACGCACACACTCATTCACACACACACCCAGACCGACACACAAAAGGGAACATAGTAAAAATATCTTTTAAATCAGTTCATAAAATTAGGAATTAGGGATATATTTTATTAGATGCACTGTTTTCATGGTTGTTACGTGAAAAAATACAACAGAATAAAATATATCCTCTTTTTTGATTCAGTTGAAATACTTTAAACTAATGTAAATACCACTTAGGGGGTCCCGTACCGCACTTTGAGAAACTCTGACTTATCTTCCCTCTTTTTGGAGGTAAAAAAATAACTTAAAACATATTTATACAAGTAAGTAATAGCAATTGTGTGTGATTTATACTAAATCTATTATTTTATTTCTTAAAAATGATATTTTTCAACAATAATAACTATTAATGGTGCTTTTAACTCTTACAAATTATACATTATCAAAATTTATTAGCAAAACTAGCGCGGAACCTTGTCCCGTGGGATTACCCCCTTTTCTTCCTCATAGGGGGGGAATTTCCAAAAATCCTCTCTTAATGGTAGCCTACTCCCCCCAACAAACACACGTGCCTTTCAGCTCTCTACGACCAATAGTTTCGACTGTGCGTTGTCTGTCAGTCAGTACGTCACTCAGTAACGGAAGAGTTTTATTTACGAAAGTATAAAAGTTAGTTTGTAAGGGGTAACTCTAGATCTACTGAACCGATTTCGAAAATTCTTTGACCAATAGAAAGCTACATTCACCCTGAGTAACATAGTATATATTTTATCCCCGTATTCCCACGGGAACGGGAACTACGCGGGTGATGATTACCGCTGCTATTTTTAATATTTTGCTAATACATTTTGAACTCTATTCAGTATTCATAAAGGTTTATATTTAGGCAAAGCTTTACAATTCTCTACTTAAGACCTAGTGAACACCTAATTATTATCCCTTTTACGTTTTAAGCATTATTACTTTTAAAACGTGGTTTAAAAATAAACCTGGTTTTTAACCCCCGACGCAAAAAGAGGGATATTATAAGTTAGATGTCTGTGTGTGTGTGTGTGTGTATCTGTCTGTCTGTGGCATCATAGCTCCCGAACGGATGAACCGATTTCAATTTTTTTTTTTTTTTGTATGAACGGGGACTTACGTGCGAGTGTTCTTAGACATGTTTGATGAAAATCGGTTGACCCGTTTAAAAGTTATGGGGGTTTGAAAGTAATTGTGTTGGGTGTTTTTTAAATTAATAATTTTATCTATTGAAGATGTAATCTGCATTAAAACCACGAAAACCAGGTTTACTTTTAATACACCTTAAATATTTTTCTTGCATCTAAATTGTTATCACTAGTGATACTGTTTAAGGCGACATCTTTTTAAATTCGCAATTAATTTCAATAATATAGATTAACTAAAGGCATAGAAAGAGGGCTATCGGTCCGAAAGCTAGGTGAAAAGCGTGAGCAGGCATAGACAAATGCCTATAAGTGTGGTTCAATATATATAATAGATACTAGCTGCGCCCCGCGGTTTCACACGCGTTCCCGTTCCTGTGGGAATTTCAGGATGAAAAATAGATATTGGCCGATTCTCAGACATTCTCTGAATATGCTCACAAAATTTCATGAGAATCGGTAGAGCCGTTTCGGAGGAGTACGGGAACGAACATTGTGACACGAGAATTTTATATATGTATAAGATAACTCCAAAAAATATTGTATTACCTAGACCCATAAGCTCAATAAATCATTTCATCATATTACGAGACTGTGCTCAGTCGATACACTTTATACATAAAAGCTAAATCGCTGCTATTTTTAGTGTAAATGGTCAAAATAGACTAACTATGTAAATGAATGGTAAAGTAAGTCTTTTCCATAAGTATCTTTGACAAATTATTCGTAGTCATCACACGATGCTTCTGTATTACTACTACATAATCTCAGACTTCAGGGGTAGATTACCGTAAAATTTATAAAGATCGATTAAAAAATTCATCGTTTAGATATTATAGGCAGAATCATATCATGGCGGATTATTATATTGCCTCAGTTTTGCAAATAAGCGTGAATGTTTATGAGATAAATTTCGCGATTTCACGTTTGTAAGGCCTTTTAGTAATATCGCCCTTAACAATATACAGAACAAAGCCATGTTCACACTCGTGTACACTGTTCACCGATAGACACTCGCTCTATACCTTTAGTTGATACACCTCTACGTTAAAATAGACTAAGGGCCTATTTCACGATCTCCAAGTAAAGTTCCGAGTTGCCTACTCACCAAGTACAGTGAATTTTGTCTCTTTCACATTAGTTATAAGTGACATTTGTATTTTGTTTTATTAAAAAAAAATACCAGCCAGAGATTCTTCTCGGCTGATGTAATTCCTATATCAGTAAGTAGTGAACACATGCCCTAAGCGTTTTTAGTATCTACACACGGTTTCAAAGGCCTAATCTGTTTCAATTTGGTAGACTGTCCATCAAACTTGATATCCACATCACAGTCACTAAGTGGATGCGATATAGTTGAGCTCGAATCATTTTTCTTATCAGGACTCAAAGGGGTAACGAACCCGCTATCCTTAGAACCATCTTTACTCGGACTAAGATTCAAAGACATGCTTTTCCTGCTCTGAAACACGCTTAAATCATCCATGTATGATTTCTGCGTTAATTTAACGTCTAACTTCTTCAAATTTTCATCGAAATCGTGCTTCAATTGTTTCTCGAAGAGACGCTCTTGACGGATCTGCTCGTGTGTGCTCGCGAAGAAGTTACTCTTCTTTATTTCTTCTTTGACGTCGAACTCGTGTTTTTCTTCAACTATTTTCAAAGGTTTCGCTATTAAACCCGAATGTACTGACAGTGATTTCTTCATTACAAAGTTCCTTCTTTCTCTTTCTGGGGATTCTGCATGTTCGTCTTTAATTTTAGCAAATAAGTTAGGAGTACTCATACCGCTTTTGAACTTCTTTTCCTCTTCCTCAGTCGATGAGAATTTTGAAGAAAATAATTTTGAGCTAAATGATATTCTTTTAGTGTGTGTCTGGACGAGTTTCTTTATGTCTGGCGGGAGTTCCTGCTTGGTGGATGCCACGTACCGGCTCAGAGCTGTCAGCTGTTGTTCTAATGATTTGTTTATGGATTCGAGTCTGGCTTGGTTCTTTTGGAAGCTCGTAATTGTGTCCATGGCAGACTGAAACAATACAAAAAGATGTTTAGAATTATTTTTACAAAAAGCACATTATAATGTGTCTGGCCGTAATATGACTTACCACAAAAACACTTTATTATGAGCTCTCTAATTATATAATTATTTGCGGAACTTTTCGTAAATAAAACATTTTTAATTACCTCTACGTTGTGACCGTGACACAACAGTCATGATCGCGAGAAGTCGAAATCGCGATATATCTTGTTTTCTATTAATAAGTTGTGATCCCACAATGTTTATATAGTAATAGTTCAAGTATACGTGTCATAATACTTACATCTAACTGTTCACTCAGCCGATTCTTCTCGGTTGTCAAATGTCTGTTCTCCTCAGAGAGAGTGGCGACTCGCGGCATCTCCTCTCTCAGGACCGCGTACTCGACAGCGTAGTCTGACAGCTGACGGCTTATGTCTAAATTGTGGACCTGGTACAAAGAATTATTAAGTTACAATCTTTTCTGTGCCGGCGGATAAAATTGGAAGCTACTAATGTCATTTGGATACATTTTCAATAAACTGATAACCAAAAAATGCGATTACAGCGACGCTGTCACCGGACCAGACAAGATTGTGGCTCTATAAGCATTTCTAATATTAATGCCACATCAAGTAAAAGAGACTATGATGAAGTAGGTAATAGGGTATTTTATTCGATATAAAATAAATCTAAAATGTCTTTTTGTCATATTTTAGGCCAAAATTGATTGCAAGAAGTAGCCGCTATTTTATTACCTACGTCCTACGTTATGACAGTGTAAACTAAACACAAACTAATTGTTGCAAAATACCCTTACATTAAGTAGGTACTACTAGATTATTCTTAGTTAAGTTACTAGATTTAATGTTTTAAATAAACGTTACCTTTTTCATAATCTTATGGTATGTCTGGCTAGACATGTCTGGCAATTTGTGCTTCAGATACTCGGCCGCTTCCTCGCAGCTCTCACAGAGCATGATGCCGTCCTTGTGCGCCGCCAGAACGGCCAGCGATATCGCGAACACCACGTCTAGTGATTCCAGGAATATTAGGTCTGGAATATAATAAATAATGACTTTAAAATAGGTAAGTACACAATATTTAAACAGTATATGACAATTAAAACCCTAAAAAATATTCTAGTAATAACACTGCTTAGCAGTGGCGAGGGGTGAAATTTTCCGAAAGGGAAGACGATCCAAAAAAAAAAAACGACGCCTACATAATTTTGGATGATACTGATGACAAACTTTTTTCCGCGACTTTACTCAAGAAATACGTTTCTTGCTGATCTATGTTAATTTTAACATAAAATTATATTGACTATTTGCTATGTGAGTGGGGTTCCAATAACCCAATAGAATAGTTTTTATTATATTATAAGTAAATTAGTTTAGTTCAATAAGAATAATAATGTTTTGTAAGGTTGTTGGAAATAAAAAGGCTTTATTATTATATTATTATTATTATTTGCTATGTGAAAAGCCCATCAAAATCGGTTCAGCTGTATTGTTATTTGTTTGCTTACATAAAGATAAACACACAAATTCTAACGTATTTATATACTTTTGAATCTAAAATAACAAACACTGGAAACAAAACACTTTATGCTATATACCCCGTTATCATTTAAATATAAAAAAGAGATTTAAAAAATTAAACCGCAGACAGATCTCATGAAATTATACAATTAGGTAATTTGTATACTTTCTGAAGTTGCTACCTCCTTTATATAACAGAACTAACTATTAATAACTAATTTAACTAACTTCTACTTATGGGTGGTACTGGAGGTGCAAAAAAAATATGTTTCATTTATTAGTTTTAATTCTGCCTCTTTATTTATTTTATTATTCAAATAAATTATATTTCACTATATTTAATTTTATTCATATTTTTTAGTGTGTAATAGTTATGATGTAATTTAAATTTAAACTAAAAAATGCAACAAAAAATATGTTGCAATCATAATTATGCATGCAATTTGGTATAAAATTTCAGTTGTACAAGTTGAACCTATTTCAATAGACTAACATATTCAATTTTAAAAAACTGTGCAGTTTAAGAACAATACGAGTATACTTTATTTTCATACAGGTCGTTTGATAACCTTTAGTTGAAATCAATCTAAAAAGATTATATTATTACTTATCAAGAAATCACCCTACTTTCAAGTAGTATTTTAAGTCCAATTTACTAAATAAATTATTCTCACCTAGCATGTTATCCAGTAAGCAACAGTTGCTCAATATGCAATAAACTTTTGTTTTGTTTTTTTTTAACTTTCACACTTCACAACACGAAAACCAATAATATCGAATTTAGGTATTTAACTCACTAATTTTATCAAATTTACAATTGAGGTATACGTAATAATAACTTTACAAATACTACATAAAACAATAAGTCGCGTAAATAATATTATCATGTAAAATCGTAAAAATCAACAAAACAAAAACAAACTCTTACAACGCGCGAAAACTTAAATGGCATGACACTTGACATACGCGAATACGCTTTGGCTTTGCAAAACGTCAACAGCCGTGTTCTCTTTCTCTCTCTTTCTCTGGTCTGATCCTTGGCTGGCACAGAATAATTAATAGTATCTAGTAGCAAGACGGTGGCCGAGCGTCTTATTTTTGGGCGTGAATTTGTGCGAATATGTTTCAATGTGTGCGTGAATTTTGTATCGGAACGGTTCATTTGTATGTAGTTGTGAATACGCTTTTCTATGGCGCTAGACCTGCAAGGGAAAACGTTTTATTTTCAAGCGATTTTGAACCGTAACCTATAGAATTTAATGATTATAATGATTTTGTTTCAGTATGAGGTAGTTAGATCGTTTCTTATACGATGTAGGTGTATTGTAACTTTGTATAGCGCTAGATGCTTCCAAGCGATTTTGAACCGTAATTTATAGCACTTAATGATTATTATGATTTTGTTTCAGTATGAGGAAGTTAGATCGTTTCTTATGCGATGAATATTACGCTATGTATTCTTTTAGTGAATTACGAGTATTATTTTAATTTGATTTATTAAAAACAGATATTTTTTTAATATGTGGTTATAAGTAAGTATGTGTCGTTAATATATAGTTGACGTATGAGTGTTAGATAATTTAGAGTTTAGTAGTGTAAGTTGGTCTGTTTTCAAAAGGGAAGACGGTAGGAATCGTCTTGTATGGACCCCTCGCCACTGCTGCTTAGTCAAAGCCAAAGTCAAAAATCATTTATTCAGTTATGGCCTATATGATCATACACACACACACACACACACACAAATTCATTCACGTACACAGTCCTCATATCAAGTAAGTTTTTTTTTTTTTACATAATGCCTTTTATAAAACGACTGAATTTGACTTGGTAAATGCACTAATTCTGAAAACATACCTACAACATTTTTATTATTAAACGAAACGTACGTCATTGTTTATAATTAAGGAGTGCAGAGCGAGACGCCCGGCGCGGGCGCATCGCACTCATCCTCCTGATGAAGGCCACCGAATGTGGCTGAAACTAGTCGAGGGATTCGACTTACCGGTACGTACTAACAACCCGTATAAATAAATTAATTATATACCTACATCATGAAGCGTAAAAATTAAGAGATATATTTGACTCACCAAAGACCCTAACAACAAATCCCAGTGGGAATTGGCTGGTGAAGAGCGTCAACATCCAGGGCGCTGCGTACAGCGCTGGCGAGATGTCCAGCTCCTCTAGTTTGGCATGTAGCTCTGGTTCCTGGTCTCGGAGGAGACGGGAGAGCTGGTATAGCTGGGGTATGGAACAAGAATTTGTATATTTAGCTGTGACCTAAAGTATTAACATAACATAATCACTACTTATTCACTCATTCCCTCCATCATCTCATTACAGTAACTGACCCCTAACTAAGTTCGTAACTTGTATCTAGAGAAACTACGCACACACTCATTCACACACACCTATAAGAATTAACATTAAAATTTTTAGATCCCTCTATCACCTCATTGTACCATCTGGCTGCAATGTTCATTACCCGTATCTCTATGGTATCGGACACACACATGCACACACATAGACCGATATAATATCATACGCACACATTGACATTATAAAAACACTAAAACTCACCTGTACTTGTAAAGCGCTCATGTCTGGGAGATACTGTTTCCTGAGTCCTCGTCTGAACATCAGGTGACGGAGCAGGATGAAGGCTTCCGCTTCCTCCATCTGTAATCGTCATAGGCAATGTATGTATAAAATATTGGTAACTAGCGGCGCCCGGCGGTTTCACCCGCGTAGTTCCCGTTCCCGTAAGAATATGGAGATACAATTATGCTAAAAATCTTCCCACTGAATCACTCTATCTACTAAAACAAAGAGTATCAAAATCCGTTGCGTAGTTTTAAAGATCTAAGCATACATAGGGACAGAGAAAGCGACTTTATTATGCTATGTATGTAGTGATGATGATGTATGACATGTTTAAACCAAAGTACTTTGAAATGTGTTGGATAGGTTAGAACTGTTGCCTCGCGTAGCAAAGCGAGCGAGCGGAGCGAGCATGCTGAGACAGCGGCCGCTGAAGCGCCGATGGCGAAAGCGCCTTGTCTTACTTCGCTTTTTAAAAACCAAATCACACAGTAGGCTATAAATTATGTCAGTATTTAGTTCCTATGTAGCGTGTAGATGTCGCCACATGAGCAATGTTAAAATTCCCTTTTGAATAATATCAGAAATGATAAACTTACATGCAACAACAGCACTCCAGCGACAAAGCTGAGTCCCTGACAGTATCCCACGTCAGGGTCCAGTAAGGAGTACGCCTTCAGTATGTTGTAGAGCGCGAGCTGACCAGGTCCTAGAGCTGATGCGAAGTACGAGTGCTTAGGGAATGTGCGACCTGTTGGTTCAATGGGTGTTACTCAATTTGGGTCCTTAACACTAGAGGAATACAGCTCAGTATCCCAAGTCAGTCAGGCTCCAGTAAGGAGTACGCCTTCAGTATGTTGTAGAGCGCGAGCTGACCAGGTCCTAGAGCTGATGCAAAGTAATTTGGGTCCTTAATACTAGAGGAATAGAGCTCAGTATCCCACGTCAGACAGCCTTCAATACACTTTTTTTACTCTGAATAGGCTTGCACTTGACTGCAACTCGCCTGATGGAAAGCGATGATACAGCCTAAGATGGAGCGTGCTCGCATGGAAGATACCTATATTCAATTGCGGCTTAATAAGACCCAGATTGTATGTTTCAGGGAACAGAGAAGCTGACGGAGTTCCACGCTCTCGCTGTTCGCGTGATGCAAGTGGACGCGAAACGCTTGTGCGAGCTCGAGGAACATCTACCATTTTGACGCTTATCCGTTTCCCCTTTCATCATCATCAGCTCATATAATTTTGATTTAATTTTAATTTAATTTGTTTTCATGTTAATTTTTTTTCTAATTGTTTTATTTTTTATTTTATTTAAGCATTTTATTCTCAAGATTTTATTTCCATTGTTTTCATTATTTAATTTTAATCTAACGTGATATTTTATGTTATATTTTAATTCTTCGCATGTTGTGGCACCTAAAGAAAGTGCATTTAATTTTTAATTTAGTTGTTTAAGTTTTTACTTATAAGATCTAATGTAATTTTCACTGGTCGTCTAAAATAAATAAATAAATGTCCCAACCGAGGAGGACGAGCCTACCCTAAATTAGGGTGATTTGGCTTTAGACCACGCTGGCCAAGTGCGGGTTGTTCGACTTCACACACAACCATAGAATTTCTTCCCAGGTGTGTGCAGGTTTCCTCACGATGTTTTCCTTCATGGTTTCCCTATGGTCACTTACCCAGGTCAATGAGTATAGCATGTTGGTGTTTAGTAAGTCCAGCCAGTAGTGTGTGGTAGGGCGTATGGTAGTGCGGATGGTTGGTCGTGTCGGGTGGGGGGGCGCGCAGACTCGCCTGCTCTGCTAGAAAGTACCACACGGAACCACGGCACATGCGCGGCACTCCTGGGAAACATAAGTATGATAATGTTGGAAAAGTAACCGAATATTCAAAGAGTTTTATTGAAATTATTAAAAACTACTAGTCTGATTTCAAAAAATATTTCACTATTGGAAAGCTACATTATCCCCGAGTGTCATAGACTATATTATAAAAAAAAACATAGGGAACTTTTGCTATAAACGCGCTGTGCGAAATTCGAATTAAATTTGATAAACGCGCTGTTCGAAATTTGAATTAAATTAAATATAAACGCGCTGTTCGAAATTCGAATTAAATTTAATAAACGCGCTGTTCGAAATTTGAATTAAATTAAATAAACGCGCTGTTCGAAATTTGAATTAAATTAAATAAACGCGCTGTTCGAAATTTGAATTAAATGTCGTTTCAACTTTTGGTCTTATTTTTTTTTCCGTCTAGCCCCCCCCCTTTCGCGTGAAAGGGATCTTCGTTTCAAAAGACATCTAAAACTGAAGCACTATTAGGTAAATAAGACCCTCACCTTGTATAACAGCTTGTGCCAGCATATGCCTATCCACTTTAGCGTGAGGCTGCGAGGGGTCCTTATGGAGTAAGGAGTCCCACATCAGTGTGACTCCAGCATCACACGCGCCGAGCTCGTTGTATTCCAACTTTATACGACGCACTGCTGAGGATTCTTCTCTTTCTGGAAGAAGAATTTGGGGTTTAAAGAATAATTGATTGATTTCTTTGATTCACACGAACATTCATAATGATTTATATCAACCTACTTTAACGGATTTTTGTCGTGGTTATAAGTATTTTGTTTAACATTTTCTGAAGTTTCGGATTCTTTACAGAACCCGTGATCCCGTCATCAAAACTACTGAACCGATCGAAATTTGATACAGGGGTAGCTTATGGTACGGCCGGGAAAGGACATAGGCTATCTTTAATCCCAAAATTCCCACGGGATCGGGAACTACGCGGGTGAAACCGCGGGGCACAGCTAGTAAATTATAAATCTATCAAAAATGGTACTAACATAACATAATCATTCACTCCATCATCTCATTACAGTAACTGACCCCTAACTAAGTCCGTAACTTGTATCTAGGGTATCAGAAACTACGCACACACTCATTCACACACACACCCAGACCGTGACAAACATTTGTGATTCACACACATATTCACAAGAATCGAACCCGCAACCTTACGGATGGCAGTCCGGCATGGTGACCACTCTGCCATGGAGGTCGTAAACAAAATACCTTTGAGCTTAGCGTTTTCATTTTCCATTCTAACCAGAAGAATGGTCTGGTCTATCGCCATCTTCCACAGCTGTCTCAATTCTTCTTTACTTCTCTTGCCTTTCGGTGCTGTAGGTTTACCAAGAAGATTTGTTGATAGTTCCCCTAAAAAAAAACATGGATTTAATAATCATCCACTACATAAAAAAAAAACAAAATATATCATATATTAAAATTCGTTTGCTACAATAATAATACACTTGATGCAATTTTCGAGACATCATCTCATTATAGTAACTGACCCCTTATCGCGCATGGGAATCGAACCCGCAACCTAAAGGATGGCAGTCCGGCATGGTGACCACTCTGCCATCGAGGTCGTCAATATGTGATGCAAAAAACACTTGAACTGATAAAGCCGTGCGTCCCCCTCACCTTCCCCCGTGTCGGGGGGCTGCACCACCTTCCGGTAGATGGCCTGCCTCCACGTGGCGTCCGGCCCGGCGCCGCCCGCGCGCGCCGCCGGACGGCTGTCGCTCACCTTCAGGAAACTGGAACACGGGTTGGGGTTGAATGTAGTTGGTATTATGGCTGCCTGATATGATAATCTTTTTCCCCATTATTAGCGTTGCATTTAGTCTGGTTTAGCACTAAACCAGGTTTTGTACCTTGGCCTGGTGAAGTCTGAATGATTTGGAACGATAGCACAGATTATAATATGGTTCACTAGAAGCGCCCCGCGGTTTCACCCGCACAGTAATACTACAGTTACAGTCTACTCACATATCCATCATGGGCGAGTTGACAGGAGTACCAGCTTCCTCAGTTTCCTCCTCCTCCTCGAGGGTTGGAGTCATTGTGTGTTTGGGAGACGATATAGATTCTGGTGAACAAATAACAGATCGTCAAACAAGAGAGAGAGAGGGATATAAGTATATAGTTTTCGCAGAAAACTTGCAAATATTTGAGCGACATTGGACCAGTTTTAAAATATTCTTTAGAGCATTTTTGTGATCAAATCTACATCACATTTTCACATTAACAGCCTTACTAATATAAAATACCCACTGTGTATATTCTTGATATAACGAGTGTGAAGCATATTAATAATTCGTTATATCAAGAATATACACAGTGGGTATTTTTTATTAGTAAGGCTGTAAGTGTTTAAACTTACGTAAAAGTGTAAAAAAACTTAAACTCTAGTTTCATACAATAGCTTCGTCGTTATATTGCGACCGTAATACAGCGGTGAATGACGCCAGAACGTTTTATATAAACAATGCTTTGAACCACAACTTTAGGGTACCTTTCCACCGGAGCTATGCTATACTACGCTGCTATGGATGCGTTCGATAGCCACCAATCAAAGTCATTGGTTAATGCTATGCTATATGGACCAATGGACTTCATTGGTGGATATCAAACGCATATACATCAACGTAGCATAGATGGAAAGGCACTTTTAGGCTTTGCAGGAAGTGACAGCATGGTGGTTTGGCTATGGCTGACTTGGAATGTGGCTTCGTCACGTCCGTTACAAACTAAAACTGACCATTCTCCTGGCTAATGACAGCTGGTGACAGCGACTTGCATCTGACATCTGGTGGTGACAGCTCTGAGGGTTCAGGCTCTACGGGAGTGGGCACTGGAGACGGTTCCTACAACAAAGTTATATGATAACATAATTACTCTATCATCTTCATAACGTAACATAATATAATCATTCACTACATCATCTCATTACAGTAACTGACCCCTAAATAAGCTTGGAGCTTGTATCTAGGGTATCAGAAACTACGCACACACTCATTCACACACACACAGACCACAGAATATTCACTCTGCACGGGAATCGAGCCGAGCTCGTATCAGAAAAATGCCAACGACGGTCAAACACATATTCATTCATTCTTTGTGACTTTATTACATTTCATAGTCCATATATGTAGATATAGGGTGACCGCTTGTCCCGTGAAACGGCAGAAATTGGAAACTCGGTGACAATGTCAAAATGGCATTTATTTATTGTCAGTGTCTTTAGTATCAAGTGCTCCGTGTTTTAAATCTTTATTTATAAATTTAAAATATTAAATAATCTAAAAGCATGTAAAAGTGATGCCCCACATACTATTCTAAAGGATGACTAATGGATTATAGAGAAAAGTAAGCAGCTGGTCACTTTATTTCCTTAAAACTAAATACACATATGGATTTTGACTGTTACAGGTTTGTGTTGTCAGTTCTTAGTTCAATTCTCGACATATTTTTCATTACAGTAAATTAGGTAAGTAAGGTAATAATAAAAATGAATACCGTTTGTAATGATTTAAATAAATAAAAATACTTTTATTGTCGAAAGCACAAAATAAAAAAACAACATACAGTGGCTTAAAATAATATTTTTTGACAAAAGGTAAAGGTGAATTTACATAACTTATCGAAGTTCGTGAAATACCCAATAACAATTCTTGATTGACGACCGAGTCAAAGACTACAGTGGTGTATTTGGTGGTGACCCTGCCTGTTATGCCGAAGGTTACGAGTTCGATTCCCGCCCAAGAGAAACATTTACTTATATTTGATTAACATAAAAGGATTATTGGGGGGGGGGGGGGAAACCTACAGCTTGTCAAACTTTACATAAGTAAGTAAAGATAACTTCTTTTTTTCAGATTATTTTTAATTGACAGAGGAGCAAGCAGATTTAAATAAAATAAAAGTTAGACGGTGTAGTGAGACGGGTTAGCAAAGGGTGTACAGTCTGGACCGAAATAATACTGCGTGTGCACTATCCAAATCTATGACTTATTTATTTCACTATAAGTATGTATTTAATAATAAATTTATAAAATACCATTTTTGTGTTTTTATTTAGTTACATACTGAGAGCACTATCCTACTAATATTATAAAGGCGAAAGTTTGTAAGTATGGATGTATGGATGTTTGTTACTCTTTCACGCAAAAACTACTGAATGGATTTTAATGAAACTTTACAATAATCTTGCTTATACATCAGAATAACACATAGGATACTTTTTATCCCAAAATTCCCACGGGAACGGGAACTACGCAGGTGAAGCCGCGGGGCGCTGCTAGTAATCAATATAATTAGGTTTCTAACGATATAATAAAGCATTGAATATTTAATAGATTGTGTTAGTCAAATTAAACGATTATTTTTTGCCTATATTAAAGCAAGTTAAAATGTAATGGCAATACATGAGAAAGAGATGCCTAGTTCTCTGTTTCATGGAAACCAACGGTGGCGGTCCCCGTTGTTTCACGACTACTTTGGCTTGTCTATACTTACAATTATCCCGTCAAAAAGCGACGTTCAAGTTTTTATTTAAAAAAAAAAAAAAATTTTTTTTATTTATAACATAATGATTTACTACATCATCTCATTATAGTAACTGACCCCTAACTAAGCTCGAAGCTTGTATCTAGGGTATCAGAAACTACGCACACACTCATTCACACACACACCCAGACCGAGATAAACATTTGTGGTTCACACAAATATTCACCCCGCACGGGAATCGAACCCGCAACCTTACGGATAGCAGTCCGGCATGGTGACCACTCTGCCATCGAGGTCGTCATTTCTAAGCAATACTTATAAAAAAAAAATACTAATATCTTCAAATTCTTACAGGATCCATGAAAGAAACCGTGGGGTACACCTACAACTTAAACTTACCTTTCTAACAACAACAGTGTTTTGCAGTTCATCCCGACTGGCTCTCCTCTTCAACAGATGATCGAACCCGCTCGACAGGGAACGCTTCGCCTTCATGAATATTGTACTGCCTCCTAGATACTGGTTCAGGAATTCTGATCTAGAAGGTTTTAAAGAATTTAATGTAATATCATACAAATAAATACAATATCAGGTGTTTTTTTTTTCAATTTTAACCAGATTTGGCGGAATGTCAGTATTTTACGTGAAGCGACTGCCATCAGACCTTCACAACCCCGAGCTATACGACATTTTTTGGTTAAACCAAATGTTAAACTTTTGAGGGCTCTAACTACCGGTAACGACTGTCGATGATGTTAGTACGACAACCGGGACCGACTTATAGTGCCATCCAGTTCACAAAAACAAAGAACCCTCTGTACAGACTACAGAACAGTTTGTTTTATATTTTTCAACACACTTGCTCATAAAGGGGCTCTTATTTGTGCAAAAGCAGTTGAATAATGACACGCTTGATTCACTAGTGAGTTATAGATTGTTTTTTTAATTAGCTTTGTTTTTAAAAAAGTTTCGATACCAAAAAAATTGTGTCCATACATTTTAAAAACAAACTTCAACTATGTTGCCTTACTTTTGGTAGATCTATGGTCGATTCCATGCATTCATTCATTCCATTTTTTTTAATAGGTATATTTTTTTAGTCTTTGGCCGATCACCATTGTTGTGTTGGATGCGCGCGAATAGAAAAACTGTTTATTTATTAGCGAAAAATGATTTATTATTATTCATTTCTTCGCAAGTGTGTTGAAAAACGTAGTATGGTACACGTGTGTATTGATGATTACTATCCTCGGCTATCTTCAGACCCTCGCCTGACGGCTCGGGCCTCAATAGCGCCTCGGAAGTAATCACCAACTTACCTCGCTTGTACCATAAATAACTATTATGTTATTCTCTGTCTCACCTATTCTCAGCCGTGTCATGCACATGCCTCTGTTGTTTCGCTTCGCAGTGCGCTCGCAGTAACATCATTAAGAATGCGTTGTGTTCGCTAGTCTGGAAGGGGAAATACAGTTTTAAAAAAAGGGTTAGACAGGAATTATTAAAAAAGTGGTCAAATTATTATAATTAACGGGATATTCGCCATGATCACGGATGAACTCAGTAGTTCATCCTCTAGTTCATCCGTGATCATGGCGCTTGCAACACCGTCGAAATATCGAAAACTCGAAACAAATAATATACATGGTAAATTTCCCGTTAATTATAATAATTTGAGTGCTAATAACCATGATAACTATAAAAACTATAAAAAAGTGGTGCTAGAAAACGTAAAATCAGAAGAGTTTTCATTTAATATTTATTTCTTTCGATTTTAAAACGAATTAAAAAAATGCAACATTACAAAAAACGCATTCATATAGGCCTAAGGCCGGTGTCTTGAATTTAGCGGGCAGCGGGGCGCTAGCGGGGCGCTAGCGCGAGCGGAGCGCTTAGCGCAGACCCATTCTTGAATTTAGCGGGCAAGCAGCGGGCAGATCGAGCGGCTGGGTTATTCCTGTCTGATCCCCCGTATCTGATACCCCGTAACGGATACCGTTTAATTATAATTATATTTTTTTCTAGTCCGGTCTGATCCCAGTCCAGAAATAAATTTAAATATTTTATTCCGGTCAGATACCCTATTATATAATACCTTAAGTATTACCACATTATTTAGGACAGTCGGCAACAAAATATAATGTAGAGGTTTTTATTCAACCAACATTATGTATTAAAAAAAAATACAATAATTGTTTTTGAATACCAGGAGAACAGAAATGTAAAAGTGGACTTTTCAAACTTGAGTTAAATTGATTCACAAATTACGTATTAATTGGTCTTTCTTTGGAGAGTGATTAGAAGTACCAGGAGAGCATAACCTTTATGCGTAAATTACTAAATCACTACTTAATATAAAACAAAGTCGCTTTCTCTGTCGCTATGTCCCTTTGTATGTTTAGATCTTTAAAACTACGCAACAGATTTTGATGCGGTTTTTTTAATAGATAGAGTGATTCAGTGGGATGGTTTTTAGCATAATTTTATCCCCATATTCCTGCGGGAACGGGAACTACGCGGGTGAAACTGCGGGGCGCCGCTAGTATAAAATATAATATTAAATATTCTAAAAATAAATTTTAGGATAAGAAATTCTAAGTATATCTCCTTTAGCTTGATGGTACCGTGGTACTTCATTTCCAATAGGTAAGACTATAGATCTTCGGTACCTGAATTTAATGATGCTGTTTATTTGGGGGTGTTTTAAAGGCTCATTATAACCCATATAAACTGTTTTAGAGTAAAGAAACGCATTATAAATTAATTACAACATTAATAAAATCCTATGGAAATACGTGAAAAATCAAGCAATTTTGACAGATATTGCATTAGATCACAGATTATGTCGTTAAATCATAGAGACCACAGAATATAGAGCCTTTCGATTATCACCGTTCAGTCATTCAATTCACTTATTCACTAATTTTCTAAAAAAAAATTGAAGTTTCATACAGAATTCTCCGCAAATATATTTTAACGCTTCGCCGGTCGCTGCCGCGGCACGGTCGCTTCGCTCGCTCGGTTCGCGCGTTGTGTGGTCGCAGTTCTAACATAACCTAACCAAAATGTTGACCTATTTGAATAAAAACTAATCAATTTTTTAGAATTTTTTGTCTATGTATGATTTGACAACTCAATAATGCGTTTCTTTACTCTAAAAACAGTTTAAATGTGTTATAGTGAGCCCCTAGAACACCCCCAAACAAACAGCATCATCAAATTTAGGTACCGGAGATCTATAGCTAACCCCCAAAATCTTTATAGCTTACTTCATTATTGTACGAAGTAAAAAATTATATATAAAAAATGTATGTCTGTTTGTTCCGACCAATATCTAAAACGACTGAATCAATTTCAATCAACTTTCACAGGCAGAAAATATAGAAATCTTTTATCTTTGACATGGTCGATGTCGAACCTATAGGAAAAAAGTAACAAACAACACAGTAGATTCAGTATTTCTTCGAAATATTTATTTACTAAATCAAAACTGCATATTGAAATTCCTGTGATGATTGAATAAAACACTTCAATCCAATTAAACTACATAATAATATTTACCTGTCAAAGAGGGCAGGGGATCAGACCAGAATGGCAAAATATTAGGTGGATCAGACAGGAATAACCCCCGCGGCGCTATAGCGCTGTAGTGTTGGGACATTCAGATATTTGTCTTTATTTTCGACTCGACTTGACAAGAAGTAGAAAATTTGTTTTTATTGATGAACGAAATGTCTGAACAACAGCGGCAACATCTTTTTGATTCAAACTTATTTGATTTCTTGTGAGCGAAAGAAGAAGTGAATCTCTATTATAGGGCAAGGAAAATAAAAGTTGAATTTTATAGAAATTATGAAGAACAAAGACAATGTCCCGACAATTTCTAGGACTATACAAGAATGAGTGCTTAACGTTAATAGATTTAAACTTTATTTTTAGCTCCTAGACTAATCCGGTATGATAGGTTCACTCGGTTTGGTCTATGAGAAAAATAAAATATGACAGTTCGCTTATAATCTATCAGTATTTTTAAAGAGCGAAATGAATGAAGCTGTTCTTTCTTACATTTTTAATGTGAAACAAAGGCAATTAAGCCCAACAACGTATAAAACTGGGTACGTACTCCTTGTTTCATTTAATGGAAACTAGTTGTGCCCCGCGGTTTCTCTCGCGTAGTTCCCGTTCCCATGGGAATTTCATATTCAATTTCAATAAAAAGTATCCTATGTCCTTCTCCTAGTTCTTAGCTACCTCCCCACCAATTTTCAGGCAAATCAGCTCAGCCGTTCTTGAGTTATAAATAGTGTAACTAACACGACTTTCTTTTATACCTATACATAGTTTATAGGTTCGTAAAAAATTAATGATAAACAAAAAAAATATATAAAAAATCACGTCGGAGGACATGTCGACACGTCACAAAATTAAATTTCACAACACTAAATGAGCGCAAAGCGAGCTCTTAGCGCAAAGCGCTCATTGCCCGCTCCCGCCCCGCTGCCGCTCCGCTGTGTTCAAAAACCGGTCCATTGAAATACACGGAAAGTATCTCCCCGCTCCCGCTCCGCTCGCGCTCCCGCTCCGCTAGCGCCCCGCTGCCCGCTAAATTCAAGACACCGGCCTAAGGGTCACACACACACACACACAAACACACACACACACACACACACACACACACACACACACACACACACACACACACACACACACACACACACAGAGAGAGAGAGAGAGAGAGAGAAACGTACTCAAACACTCATTGCAATGCATGTGCTATCAAATCGAATCAGAAAAATAACATTAAATTAAAAAAATAAAAAACCCCCAAAACAATTACTTTCAAACCCCCATAACTTTTAAACGGGTCAACCGATTTTCATCAAACATGTCTAAGAACACTCGCATGTCCCCTTTAATACAAAAAAATAAATTGAAATCGGTTCATCCGTTCGGGAGCTATGATGCCACAGACAGACAGATACACACACACACACACACACACACACACACACACACACACACACACACACACACACACACACACACACACACACACACACACACACACACACACACACGGACACGTCAAACTTATAACACCCCTCTTTTTGCGTCGGGGGTTAAAAAAACAACGAGAGTTTTTTCTTTCGTGATTGTAGCACAAATATAATTTTCTAGTGTCAACAAATATAAGCATTTCATTGAGCATCCATTCATTTTGTTCTTTAGTATGACAAAGCCTGTCGCTGTGACACCCAGTTGGAAAGCACCAAGATATGATCTAGGACTATCTACGGTCTATCCTACTCTTCATCATCCAACGCCCATGCATAGCAGTTCTTACCTCATACATATGGTTGGTCCCGCCCTGGTATTTGGTAATGATGAGATCCTGTTCATCTTCAGGCAGCTGTTCTATGCGACGGAGGATGAACGCGTGGGTTTTCTTGTCGTTCATACCTGGGAATGTAGTTTAGAAAATTAGTTTGTAGTACTGTGAAGAAGGCAAGTAACGCGTAGCTGGATTTTGGTCCGGGAAAATTTAGTTTATTTAGTTATGTTTTTAGACACGAAGAAGAAGAAATACTGTAAAATCCTATTTTGCTTAAGTAGTAGACAAACTACTTTTTAGGTAAACCGTCATTTCAGACACTGCCTAAACCAATTTTAGAGGTAGACATCGATTTGTGGTACATTTTTTTGTAAAAATCATTTTAAACTGCGTTTCTTTAGACTTCGTTTTGTGGTAAGACCGTAGGTGTTTTTGGTGTGTTACCACTTTAGCCGAACGCATGTTGGTGATCTCAAATCAAGGTTCCATTACAGATATCGCCAGCTTCTAGATTGGCAATGATTTCTGCACACACTAAGGGCCTATTTCACCATCTTCAAGTAGCGATAGCTTCTGATAGTGCCATATCGGTGGCCGAGTTCTGGTCCTCTAAAATATGAGTCGACACGCAAAGAAGAAGAAGACCATCTTCAAGTAGCGTTCCGAGTTGTTTTGTCTTTGTCACTTGACATAAAGTAAGAAAGAGACAACACTAACTTTACTTGGTAAGTAACTTTACTTGAAGGTCGTGAAATAGGCCCTTAGTTATATATTAGTCGAGTCCCGTGGCTTAACCCGCGTTAGCTCCTGTCTTCCCGTTACCGTAGGAATATGGGGATACAATTATGCTAAAAACTTTTCCACTGAATCACTCTATGTATTAAAACAAACCGCATTAAAATCCGTTGCGTAGTTTTAAAGATCTAAGCATACATAGGGACAAAAAAAGCGACTTTACGCCGACGGCGTCTCGCTCCGCACTCAGTGCGCACTCTGTGCAGAGCGAGACGCCGTCGGCGCGGGCGTATCGCACTCATCCTCCTCATGATGGCCACCAGACGTGGCTGAAACTAGTCGAGGGTTTCGACATAGATACGTGTTAATGTCCCGTAAAATATATTAAATATAAACAATGACGCACGTTCGTTTAAGAATAAAAAAGCGACTTTGTTTTATTATACTATGTAGTGAAGATAAATATCTACAATTACCATCAACATCATGGCACAGCCTGTGATACCACAACATAGGGCAATGTTCACAGGTCATGTTGGGGGACTTCTCTCTGGATTTCTTGAGCAATTCAGCGTGCGCCACAAACGCTTGTCTTATTGCTGTTAATAGAAATTAATTATTAGAAACATGTTTATAAACAAACTCTTTTAATGACTTAATTAAAATAAATTGTAAAAAAAAACACTTTTAAGCAAACTTTTTTAAAAACTAGTCCGCCATCTTAGGATGTTCGCCATATTGGATTGAGAATGACGTCAATTGACTTGACGCAAAATTGCAATACTATCCGAAATTTTATTATTTGGAAAAACCTGATTGAAATTTACTATAAAGTACAATTTATCTTTTCCTAATTGATTGTGCCGTACAATCATTCTTTTAGAAATCCTTTTACAACCTCCTTTTACAACCGGGAAGGTAAAAATAATATCGAAATTATAATTATAACTGTAAATCATTTGGCATCTCCACTAATAGAGTACCCAGGTACTACAGTTATTTACTAGAAATCTGTATATTATGGGCGACCGTCTCTCAAAGAGGAGTTATACATATTGAAATAAAACACTTAAACGGATTTTTGTCGTTGTTGTATTTTGTTTTACATTTTCTGACGTTTCGGATTCTTTACAGAACCCGTGATCACAGAAGACTAAGATGGAAGACGTCTGTCCCTTTGTACAGACGTCTTCCATCTTAGTCTTCTGTGATCACGGGTTCTGTAATGTAATAAACAAATTACAACCACGACAAAAACCCGTTTAAGTGTTTTATTTCAATGTGTAGTGTTCGTGTAAATCAAAGATATCAATAGGAGTTATACATATTAATAAATCAGTATATTCAAGGCGTCTTTTTTCAAAGGGAAGTTCTAGAAGGTATGACGTCATCATTGAGTCTCCAACTGCCATATTTGCGTTGCATTTTTAGTCTGGTTTAACAAAACCTGGTAAGCATTTGACACCTTGTCAGTCAAATCTCTCACTTTGACAGTATTCAATATTGATTGTAAAACCTGGTTTAGAGCTAAACCGTACTAAATATGCAACGCAAATAAGGCAGCAAAAGTCAAACAATTAAAGAAATTCCTCACCATTAACAACTTCATTAGCCACAGAATCACTTTCACATTTGAACACGTAACAGGCATAGGAGTCGTTTGTTTCTCGACAGACGAACCCAAAATGGTCCTTATTCAGACGGCCTAAAACACAACTTGCAACGTCTTTGAAAGAGCGATGTAGCAGTATTTGTTTTCTATCAGGACTTATGAGACGAAGCTCTGAACGGCCGACCTGGAATATTAAAAAATGTCTTTATAAAAATATTAGATACTAGCAAACCCGGCGAACTCCGTTTCGCCACCAGATGGCTTCGTTTTATAAAAAAGATTTTCCCGCTTTTCTGTTGAATTTTTTCCTGAATTTTCTTTGCTATAAACCTCACGGAGACCGAGACCTTTCCAACGAATGCAAAACCGTGGAAATCGGTTCGTGCATTCTGGAGTTGATTTTTTCTTTTTGTCAGATATACTCGTATAATATTAAATTTTAGCTACACAGTATCCTCTGCGTTACCTATAGCCTCAATATACTGGCTATCTAATACAAAAAATATATGGCTCCTGAGGTAAAAGAACTGTGGCGACATCTACACGCCACATAGGAACTAAGTACTAACAGCGACATCTATCCGCAACTGAGGGAAATAAACTGAAGAGTCCTGAATCGTGCAACCGAAATTTACAGCGCAATTGACTATGTGTACGAGAGCCCGACTACAACCGTCCCGCAGCTGCCCACCAGACACAAACACCCGTCTGGTCGGAGGATCCTACCTTTTCAAATGGGGATATCCCATCCCCTAAAGAACGTTTTTAATATCAAAGAAAACCTTTTAAAAAAAAAGTTTTTATAGCTTTTATTGCATTGCCATGGGACTTACATAAGTATGCCACAACTCAATCGGATAACCAGAAGTGGTCAAAAAATGGCTTGCAAGATTTGATTACAGACAATGGGACAGGTGAAACTAAATAAAAACTTGTAAAATAGATGATACTTACTTGAAACAACATCGTCCTATTTTGTTCCCCAATCAAATGCGCTATAGGAGTCTTGTTACTTATAGTACCAATGGACGCCGATCTATCTCTCAAAAACGGCTTATTTTCAGGCATAGATTTATCATTACCAACATTAGTGATAGGTTTCCTTCTAATCTCATTAAAATTCATTTTTGATGGACTTCCATTATTTTCATTATTCAATTGCTTATTTATAGCATTTTTCCTTTCTAAATCATCATTTTTGATATCTTTAACTACTTTAGTATCAATCACAGGAGTGGGTTGATCTTTGGTTACAAAAGGATTATAAGCTTTAAAGCTATCTTTATTAACATCAAATTTGCTTGCATCTTCACAGAATTTGCTAATATCGTTAGCTGTTTCTGATATGCTGTTCTTTAAATCTTTTTCTTCTTCGACTGTGCCTAGATTTACTTTTGGTACGTTAAGTATAAGTACAGAAGGTTCTAGAGGTATTGAAGTCGGTCTTTTCACTTTAGTTTCAACGCGTTCTTTAGTAAACATGTCGAATTCATCTTCTATCGCTTTAGTATCTGGTGCCTTGTCGATAAGAGTATCAGTACTGTTCCAGGTATTTTTATCTGGTTCTAAAGGTGTAGTACTTGGTGTTAATGTTGTTTTATTATTTGTATCGCTGACTTCGGTTTTTTTGTCGCCTGTTAAGTTTTCTTGCGATGTAATGCTGTATAAGGAAGTCTGGAAAAGAAATGTTTGTTTGAAACTTTGCGTAGTTTCGAACTAGGATGTGTGTTCCGATATTATTATTGTTTTTGGGTTTGCTAGCTAAACTTCTTCGGTAACTTCATCCTTACTTAAAATAGAATTGTATGAGATGATTCAATTGTATGTATTCATTGTTTTCTGATACTGATAGTAAAACCACAGAAGATTCGTAGACTAGCTGTGTTGCCTGTATTTTTGTGTGTTAATACATCAGTCAGTCAGTCAGTCAGTAATGGTTGCCTTCTATCAGTTTTGTCTGGATGATCAGTTCAACTATCTTTTTATGTATCATCATCAGCTCATTATAATGTCCCCACAGAGGGGCTCGAGTGCGGTTGGTCGACTTCACACACAACCTTAGAATTTCTTCCCAGGTGTGTGCAGGTTTCCTCACGATGTTTTCCTTCAACGTAAGAGCGTCGAAATGTTTACGTATGTATTGTAATGATGTATATATGTTTTATATTACTTACACCAGTGGAAGACAGGAGACTGTGCCGTCTTCTCAGAGCTTTTTCGGCTTCGTGCTGAGCAAATTTGTGGAGCGCATCATCTATTAGGGACTCTGGGACTTTCCGTTGGGATATCCTCACTTTTCCTATGTAAAGGACCTGGAATTATAAGTTTTAGAGCATTTATCCCACCAAATTTATTAACATTATATGCGTGGAGGTTTTTATATAATCCTTAAAGAAATTTTGGAAAAAGACGTATCTTATATGTTACTATTAGCGCCCCGCGCTAATTCGCGCTATCTCCTCTGCTATTTGAGATATCACGTTTCGACAAAAACAGAGGATATCCTATAGCCTTGCTCAATACATGGGCAGAATCTAACACTGCATCTAACACTGAAAGAATTTTTCAAATCGGACCACTAAGTAGTTCCTGTGAAAAGCGCGTTCAAGCAAACAAACAAAAAAAGGTTTATAATATTATAGTATAGATTCCTGATCATACAGAACTGTAATTTTCACATAAATCGGTTCAGTAGTTTTTGCGTTCAAACAATCAAATACCCATTGAAGTTTAGAATAAACTAGCAGCACACCATGATTTCACCCGCGTAGTTCTCAATCTCATGGGAATGCATGCTTCCCTATACCAGCCTATGTCCTTCCCCGGACCATATAAAAAACTCAATCTTAAGGCTACAGATCACACATAATGACACGCAGACAAGTCAAACTTTTTACACTCCTTTTTTGAATCGGGGGTTAAAAATAATAAAGTTGGACCGTGGTCGGACTTACCTCGAAGAAGTGTGAGTCTGAAGGCGATAGATCAGCGCACAGCGAAGTGAGTGCTGACGCATTGCTGATACTGCGGACTAGCTGGGCTGATTCACTTGTTCTGGAAATATAATACATAATTACAATATACACCCCTATTTTGAATTCGAGATACTTAATCACACAGCTAATGTATACGACGGGTGACAATATAATAGTGAAGTTAGTTTTTTCTTTTGCTTTTATTTAAAAAGTTATGATAAGTCAAAGTTTTTCAAAATCCCGCCGAATTTTATTGTTATTGTACACCGAACAACAGGCGAACGCGAATACACAGCTGAGCGCGGTCATCGACCCGAGCCGTCACAGAATACTTGATAGCTAGTGTGCCGTCTGACGACATTTATTTAGTATTTTTAAAGATAAGTAATCGACTATCATTTTTGATATTTTTATTAGTTATATGGATTCAGTTACTGCTACAGATATTCTGATTTTAATAAGTCCCATCATTTCAAAATAGGGGTGTATATTTCGACGATCTTACGGTGAAGGAAAACATCGTGAGGAAACCTGCAGACACCTGGGAAGAAATTCTAAGGTTGTGTATGAAATCGAGCAACCCACACTCGGCCTGTGGTTGACTAAGGCCTAATCATCCTAATTCAGGGTAGGGAGAGCTCCTCGGTGGGGACATGAACTGATCATCCAGACATAAAACTGTGGCGTCATTCCAAAAGTTATAGGCTAATTAGATTTCGCCACAGACTGGCGTCACTCCGGCTCAAGATTCTCTTATTCCGTGGGAGCGAAACGCTGCGCTCTCTGATTGACGTTAATTTTTGGATGGACGCCAGTTCAACTGATTCTGACTCGTCAAATGACGAATTATAAACAAAGATGTTCTGAAAAGCAGCGTCATGCGTAAGTTCTTATGTGCGTAAGAAAGTAAAGAAAATAAAGGCGTACAATGATTTGTTTTCATGGAGATAGTTATACTCGTAAAAAGGTTTGAATTTTGATATATTGACAAATTTTTGATGCTGTATAAAATTTAATACAATTTACTGAGACAATTCAAAATATTTACTACTAGCAGCGCCCTCGGTTTCACCCGCGTAGTTCCCGTTCCCGTGGGTATTTCGGGATAAAAAGTATCCTATGTTCTTTCGCGGACCATAAGCTACCCCTGTACCAAATTTCAAGTCAATCGGTTCAGTAGTTTAGCCGTGAAAAGGTAACAGACAGACAGACAGACAGAGTTACTTTCGCATTTATAATATTAAGTGGGATGAGCAGGAAATTGAACCCACACACCATTGGCACAAAAACGACTTCAAAACCAGCTACACCAAAAAACATTCAGTTTTTTTTTCTAAAAAAGAAACATAAAAAACTAGCCAAGCAATTTTAAACCTTCATCATCATCATCAACAGCCTGTATGTGTCCACTGTTGGACATAGGCCTCTCCCAATTCGTGCCATTGTGCCCTGTCGACGGCACATTGCATCCACTCTCTCCCGGCTAAATACATAACATACCATAATCATCAGCTCATGGCTCGAGCCTACCCTAAGTTCGGGCGATTAGGTCTTTGTCAACCACAGGCCGAGTGCGGGTTAGTCGACTTCACACACAACCTTAGATTTTTTTCACAGTTTTGTGCAGGTTTCCTCACGATATTTTCCTTCACCGTAAAGGTATAAGTTGGTAGCCGACTGCAAACAGCAACAGCAGACCACACGTTCGCCGCGCCACTATAACTGGTTGCTATGTATTTCTATGAAATAACATTCGTAGTGGGCGACATGAAGCTAGCTTCGCGTCGCCGAGCAACGGACGTTGAAGTGTCATGATGACGTTGGGCGGCGACGTGTGGTCTGCTGTTGCTATTTGCAGTCGGCTAACAACTTATACCTTACGAGCCTAAACAATTTTAAACCTTATAACTTACAAATTAGAATTACAATTCCCTGGCAGAGATATAGCAGGGCTATTCCACGGTAGATGTTCAGAGCTGTTTTGGTTGGAGAACCCTATGTTCTTGGTAACTGCCCCATTGGAGAGAGACCCCATAGATCCCCGGGGGCTGGCGGCCCCGGGGGAAGGTTCCCGCATCTGGCTGAACAGGTCTGTCACCTGGAACAAGGAATAAATTTATATGTGTAAGTTCTAAGCAAGTTCTAGGCAGAGCGATCCGATTCCCGTGCGGGGTGAATATTGGTGTGATCCACAAATGTTTGTCTCGGTCTGGGTGTGTGTGTGAATAAGTGTGTGCCTAGTTTCTGATACCCTAGATACAAGTTACGAACTTAGGGGTCAGTTACTATAAAGAGATGATGTAGTGAATTATTATGTTAAAAAAAAACACACAATTCTTCAGTAACAAACACCCATCACTTTATTACTAGATAAACAGATATTGATCAAAACAAATCAATATGGCGTCTCAGTTCTAATAAACAACACAAATTGATTGTAATGCCATCTATTGACCTGTGACGCAAACAATCTGTTGTACTCAAGGTCTCATACAGTCTTGTTAAGAATTTATACAGTCTTGATTAGTTCAAGTACAGTCTCGGAATGAAAAGGTTCGTCACCTTAGAGTCGGTTTTTAACCCCCGACGCAAAAAGAGGGGTGTTATAAGTTTGACGTGTCTGTGTGTGTGTGTGTGTATCTGTCTGTCTGTGGCATCATAGCTCCCGAATGGATGAACCGATTTCAAGTTATGGGGGTTTGAAAGTAATTGCGTTGGGGGTTTTTTAAATTTTAATTTTCTGTAACATAGTTTCAAAAGGTAATATGCGCTCGTGACACATTAAACGAATCAATTTGAAAATTGACGAACCTTTTCATTCCGTGACTGTACATTGTAGTTTAAACGAAGATGAGACGAAGCCACTGACGAAGACAGCGCTAGCTTATTATCAAGTTACGGGTTTGGTTCCCGCCCAAGGCAAACATTCAAAAAGAGACACAAACCAAAAATGTACGAATATGTCTGTTTGTTCTGGTCTGAGTATTTTCTATTTATTTACAGAAAAACATATAAGCATGTACGTTTATCCGTTGTCTATTTACTACATAGGTACTTAGTATAAATCAAAGTCGCTTTCTCTGTCCCTCGTAGTATCATACAATCTCGAAACAATTCACCATCGTGTGTTAAAAAATTAAGTAACAGCGCCATCTACTGGTAGGATTTGAGACTACAAAAAGTTACAATAAAACACACGATTACTTATACACAATCCCATGGGAATTTCGGTATAAAAAGTATCCTATGTGTTATTCCTAGTTATAAAGAACATCTGTACCCAATTTAATCAAAATCGATACAGTAGTTTTTGCGTGATAGTGGAACAAACATCCACACATCTAAAAAACACACTCACAATTATTCGGCTTTATAATATTAGTAGTAGGTATAATTTTTATTTTTGTTTGTTATAAAAAGTATAACGGAGATGATTGAAGTAAACAAGGCAGAGATAACCTTATGTACACAAAAACCCGCACGCCCATACATGGTGTTTGTTTATGTATAATTTGTACATACTTCAAGGTCTCTTTTATGTACATAACAACTATGTACTTAACTACATATGTATGTACTTGTAATAGATAGACTGTGTGCTTAACAACAAGTCTACTATCGAATTATACATCTATCCATATCCTACTAATATTATAAATGCGAAAGTTTGTATGTTTGGATGTCTGTGAGTTTGGATGTTTGTTCCACGCAAAAACTACTGTATCGATTTTGATTAAATTTGGTACAGATGTTCTTTATAAGACAAGACTTGAAACAGACATGTTGCATTATCATCACAATTTTTTGCTTTAAGCGGGAATCCAACCTTTGAAAATCATTTTAAAACATCGCAATTTCACCCATGCAGACTTAACACAAGAATAAAAAATAAAACCATATTAAAAACAAGCTTTTATTGCATTGTCATGGGACTTACATAAGCCAAATTTCAGCTCAATCGGATAACCAGAAGTGGTCGAAAAATGTCTTGTAAGATTTGATTACAGACAACGGGACAGGTGACACTAAATAAAAGCCAGACAGAGAAAAATATTTATAGATCACACAAATATTTGCCTCGCAAGGGAATCGAACCTCACTCTTAAAACATTTCGACGTAGTGACCACTCTGCCATTCGAAACGTCAAAATATAAGAAAATCAATTCACCCCCGTAACATGCTGTGCGTGATAAAAAATATCGACACCACGAAATAATATCGATTTCGCGAGCATGACCAAATATATTATGGCGTGGCGTGCTACGATATGATATAATTAAATATGTCGGCCATATTTATTATATTTTGACAGTTGGATGTCAATAAATAGTTACAATATCGATTTCGCGAGCATGACCAAATGTCATAAAATTAAACACGTGGTAAAATTCAATATGGCGGGTGTTTCTATCATATTTTGACAGTTGGATATCAATAAATCGCTTTATCTATCGCATTTTCGAAGTCATGCTAGCCCGGCAGGATTTAATTAAAGAAATGCGCGATATTTTTGAACACTCCCCCAAAAATAATTAGATTAGGTGTAACTTGGTTGCCGACATTGGATTTTGTATTTTATTGTCAACTAGCAGCGCCCCGCGGTTTCACCCGCGTGGTTCCCGTTCCCGTGGGAATACGGGGATAAAATATAGCCTATGTTATTCAGGGTGAATGTAGCTTTCTAATGGTGAAAGAATTATTGAAATCGCTTCAGTAGTTTCGGAGCCTATTCGTTACATACAAACAAACAAACAAACAAACAAATCTTTCCTCTTTATAATATTAGTATAGATAAATTAGAGTCCATAATCATTTACATCACACTAATTTGATAGCAGTTTGCATGCTATGTTTTAATCTATACAAGTAATATTATAAAGAGGAAAGATTTGTTTGTTTGTAACGAATAGGTTTCGAAACTACTGAACGGATTTAAAAAAATATTTCACTAATGGAAAGCTATATTATCAACGAGTGACATAGGCTATTATTTTATGCTTATATTCCTACGGAAATGGGAACTACGCGAGTGAAAACGCAGGGCGCTGCTAGTAATCAATATAGTGAAAAGTACCAGGGAAACATACATTTGTAGGAGGTCTGTTCGTGTTACTTAGATTGTTGTCCGTCAGTATAATGTACCATCATGATAGTTTCAGTGGTGACACGTTGAGACGGTCCGACTGTTAGACAACAGTTGACAATACGTCACAGGATGGAGGACGGGATACACAGACAACAGTACAGACACCTAACACTAGAGAGAAAAGTACCAGGGGAACATACATTTGTAGGAAGTCTGTTCGTGTTACTTAGATTGTTGTCCGTCAGTATAATGTACCATCATGATAGTTTCAGTGGTGACACGTTGAGACGGTCCGACTGTTAGACAACAGTTGACAATACGTCACAGGATGGAGGACGGGATACACAGACAACAGTACAGACACCTAACACTAGAGAGAAAAGTACCAGGGGAACATACATTTGTAGGAAGTCTGTTCGTGTTACTTAGATTGTTGTCCGTCAGTATAATGTACCATCATGATAGTTTCAGTGGTGGGTGACACGTTGAGACGGTCCGACTGTTAGACACAACGGCGGATCCAGGGGGGGGGTCATGGGGGTCATGACCCCCCCCCTGAGCCGGTCCCAGGACCTCAGGCGCCAGGAGGTGGTCACATAGTCGTGGTCACGTCAAGAACTTGTAATTTAATTTTGATAACAATATACCAGTTGTTTGGTAGAGGGTTAACCAAACGTGGTGAGCATGTACCTGGGCCTTTTTGGGAGATACACTTCGGCCAAAAATTTCCTTGTTGTTAAAATTAAAAAAATATCGCTAGAATTGACATTTTTTTTTCGAAATTGCCTCTATTTATCCCTACAGCTTTTTTGAGCTGGTTTCCAGTCAAATTTTTTGATTGGTTATGGTCTCAGATATGACCTGGTCTGCTTACAGTCTTTTCAGACCTCTGCAAGGTCTAAATAATTTGTTAGAATTGGTCACACTTCTTTCTTTTCTTATCTGAACCTTTATTCCATATTTTACGTGAAGCGACTGCCAGCAGACCTTTACAACCCACTTTTTTGGTTAAACCAAATGTTAGACTTTTGAGGGCTCTAACTACCCGTAACGATTGTCGATGATGTTAGTGAGATGCTGTAAGTAGTGCAGACTTCCGTGCTGCAGAATGATTTCGAATCATTAAATAATCAAATCATGCATGAATCTCTTTTAGTACGTAATCTAGGTAGAACATTTCGCCAGTATAGTAAAAAGAATGAAAAAAACGCGTGTCACACCACTGGATGTATTCTTAACCCTTTAAGCGATTGCCAGAGCGAAATCTTGATTTGGGAGCAATATCGTCCGGTCATTGAGATAGACCATTGTACTTGTTTTAAAAATTAAAAAAAAAAAACTCGGTTCCACTTAGTTTTCGTTTTAATTGAGTTGAAAGATCCTTTATAAGATTTTTTTTTTTCATTGTCCTAGCATTAAGTGGTCATAACAAATTATTTAGAACTTGTAGGGGTCTGAAAATGCTGTGAGCAGACCAGGTGATACCTGAGACATTCTGAGTGCAGTCCGATTTAAGAAAACGTTACAAACGGTACCAATAGTGCACACGCGTGAACCAAATTGAAATGTGCGCTATGTGCACTGTTTGCGCGCTATCAAATAGGACCACGATTGTATGCGTACGTGTGCGCAAATGTCAAAATTAGAGTTTCGTATTTGGCATTTCGAATGTAAGATTCAGAAAATATTTGTTGTAATTAGTAATTGATAAGAATTCAATATTTCATAAATATATTAAGTTTTAAGTCATTGTAAACATACATGTTTAATAAAAACCTAAAATAAATCAAATTCTAAAACGTCAAGTTTTGATTTTGACATTTGCGCACACACTGCACAACCTATTTTCCATGAGCAGCGTTTGCATGGCTTAATGACGTCACTGATGACGTCCCATTACTTTCGTTGGTGCGAATACGCTCAATTCGATAAGCGCACTATCGATACCAAATGCGCGAAAAAGCGCATTTAGGACCGCACGGTATATAATCAATTAAAAAATCAAAAATCTATAGGGATAAAAGGTCGCAATTTGGGAAAAAATATTTAAAAAAATACAATTTTGACGAGTATTTTTTAATTTTAACAACTAGGAAATTGTTGGACAAAGTTTATCACCCTAAAAGGCCTAGGTACATGCCCACCACATTTGGTTAACCCTCTACCAAACACCTGGTAAGTACTTATATATATTGTTATTAAAACTAAATTATAAGGTCTTACTCCTTGACTACGACTATGTGACCCCCCCCTGGCGCGAAAGCTGGATCCGCCCTTGGTTAGACAACAGTTGACAATACGTCACAGGATGGAGGACAGGATACACAGACAACAGTACAGACACATAACACTAGAGAGAAAAGTACCAGGCGAACATACATTTGTAGGAAGTCTGTATAATATTTACTATCATGATAGTTTTAGTGGTGACAAGTTGAGATGGTCCATGATCTCTTTTAGACAATCTTTGGCATTCGATTTTAGAAAATGGAGGTCTTTATTATTAAGCAATTTTAGAAGCAATATAGCTTCATCCCACACTTGATAATTACAGCCAAATGTAGATTAAAAATTAACATAATGTCATTTAATTCTTACATCCTTATACGACTGACCTCTGACTCTATGTTCAATACCTGTATCTAAGGTATAACAAACTACGGACACACACATTCATACACACAGACCGAGATTAACATTTGTGGATCCCTCTATCACCTCATTACGCCGACTGACCCCTAACTTTGTTCATTACCTGTATCTAGGGTATCACAAACTACGGACACACACATTCATACACACAGACCGAGATAAACATTTGTGGATCCCTGTATCACCTCATTACACCGACTGACCCCTAACTTTGTTCATTACCTGTATCTAGGGTATCACAAACTACGGACACACACATTCATACACACAGACCGAGATAAACATTTGTGGATCCCTCTATCATCTCATTACACTGACTGACCCCTAACTTTGTTCATTGACTGTATCTAAGGTATAACAAACTACGGACACACACATTCATACACACAGACCGAGATAAACATTTGTGGATCCCTCTATCATCTCATTACACTGACTGACCCCTAACTTTGTTCATTACCTGTATGTAAGGTATTAACAAACTACGGACACACACATTCATACACAAATCGTGCTTAATGTACCGATCAGACGTAATCCGCTATTAACACGGTCTTGAGCGATTCTTTTTGTAATTGGGATCAAGTGACGAGCCGAGCGAGGTGGCAACGGCGTGTTGCCACCAGGTGACCACCTCGCTGTAACTGTAACCCCTCGTTTACACTATGCTGCAATGAGCAGGAAAGTGACGAGGAAAGTGGGCAGTGGCATAGTATAAAGGGGTCACTCGTGCTGCTACTCGTCATGCCGCTGCTCCTGCCCGACGCTCCCGCGAGTGTCTGTTTTTCGTGCGGAAGTCAAAGGAGGGAGAGCGAGAGAGAACATATACGCTATTTCACTCAGTCCTCACGTACCAAGTGACATAGAAGTGACGGCACCGGCATGACGAGTAGCAGCAGGAGTGACCCCTTTATACTATGCCGCTGCCCACTTCCCTCCTCACTTCCCTGCTCATTGCAGCATAGTGTAGATAGCGTACTGCCGCGGAAGTATTTTGGGAAATATTTCCGGCAGTGCGAGTAGCAGGAGCAGGAGCATAGTCTAAATGAGGGGTAATGAGATGATGTAGTGAATGATTATACACACAACACAGTAACAGTGTCGCCTTTCTGCCTCTGATAGAATTCAAGCCATAAAAATGTTTGCCGAGTTCAAAACAATATGATACGCTGATGACAGTGATTAATTAACCTTTCGTTAGAGGAGTGGCCTTGTTATACAAACAGACGAACGTTATTGTTTGTCAAGTCTTCAAGGTAATTAGCGACTAAAATGATGCGTAATTTGGGAATATATATATAATCAAGAGAGAAATAGTTCTTTCTTCCGTTTATAATCTAAATATGTATCATCACTCAAAAATCGCTTTCCCTATGTATGCTTAGATCTTTAAAACTACGCAACGGATTTTGATGTGGTTTGTTTTTAACCCCCGACGCAAAAAGGAGGGATGTTATAAGTTTGACGTGTCTGTGTGTGTGTATGTGTGTATCTGTCTGTCTGTGGCATCATAGCTACCGAACGGATGAACCGATTTTAAGTTTTGTATTAAAGGGGACTTACGTGCGAGTGTTCTTAGACATGTTTGATGAAAATCGTTTGACCCGTTTATAAATGGGGGTTTGAAAGTAATTGTGTTGGGGGTTTTTTAAATTTTAATTTAATGTTATTATAATAGATAGGATGATTCAGTGGGAAGGTTTTTAGCATAATTTTATCGCCATATTCCTACGGGAACGGAAACTACTCGGGTGAAACCGCGGGGCGCCGCTAGTTAATAATATACATACATGGTAAATATCCCGATAATCATAAAAATTCTATACAGCCTATAGCCATCTTTATTATATATATATCTGGTGTATGATATGGTTAATTCCTCCTTTTTATATTACCATTTCAGAGTACATACAATCATACAACGCATCTAAAATTTATTATAACATCTTTGAATGCAACTACAAATTGCACTAAGACCAAACATAACATAACATAGTCATTCACTACATCATCTCATTATAGTAACTGACCCCTAACTAAGTTCGTAACTTGTATCTAGGGTATCAGAAACTACACACACACTCATTCACACACACACCCAGACCGAGACAAACATTAGTGGTTCACACAAATATTAACCCCGCACGGGAATCGAACCCGCAACCTTACGGATGGCAGTCCGGCATGGTGACTACTCTGTCATCAAGGTCGTGAAGGTATCTATATTTTATTATAACATCTTTGAATGCAACTACAAATTGCACATAGACCAAACGTATAATCATTTTGATGTAACCTCACGTATGACGCATTAGAAATTAATAGTAGACATGCATTTAGTATAATAATATGTAGAATTTTATATAATTTAGTTAATTATGCATATGAAAATATTCCGTTATTACCCATCTTGGGATTTTTAAACTACGTAATACAGTTTTTTATAAAAATACTAGTAGCTCCCCGCGGTTTCACCCGCGTAGTTCCCGTTCCCGTGGGATTACGGGGATAAAATATAGCCTATGTCACGCACTGATAAATTAGCTTTCCATTAGTGAAAGAATTTTTGAAATCGGTCCAGTAGTTTTGGAGCCTATTCATTACAAACAAACAAACAAACAAACAAATCTTTCCTCTTTATAATATTAGTATAGAAAATACTGGTAATAATAATATCGTTATTTTATTATCTACTTTTTCATTAGTCTGTCTTTTACAATTCTCAACATCAACCTCAATATTAGTGTTAGATAAGCGCAGTGCATGTTTAAGTGAAGTATCTGTCAATGAAGACCTGTATTTCGATTTAATATGCACTCTCACAAAGGTAGGTACTGCATCGAGCCCATTTTTTGCCCGAAAATCGTCAGTTTCGAGAAACGTTCAGCGAGGGGCTTATTTATTTATTTATTTATTTATTTATTGAGGTGACACAACAAGTTACAATCTAATTATTACACATAGAAGAAACTTAATTTAGGTATACAGTCTGGATCATAACTCTAAAACGTGTTCACACAGCATGAAAATTTGAGAGCATTAACATAAAATCTATATTTTTCCTACAAAAATATTAGAATATGGCATGAAAATAAAAACAAAATAAAAGCTATTATTAAAACAATAAACTTTAACAGAAACAATGACGAAAGTGACATGCGAAAACCGAAATAATATATAAACAAATATTTATTATTACAATAATTATTACTACTTAATGATAATTTCATTCACATGGCTACTATAATATTTCATTGAAGATTGCTTAGAAAAATCAAATCCAGTTTTAGTTGTGCTCTTGTAAAAGGGGTCTGATTGCAGATCACATCGTTCCAGTTGATAATCAATCTTCACACTCTCAACTATAGTTAATGAACGTAATTCAAAACATTTGAATACATTTGAACGAAATTCAAAATTCAAAACATTTGAATTTCGTCGCGATAAAAATTATTAATTAAATTTAATAATATTTATTTATTAATATTTTATATTAGTAAGTTTTTATCTAAAACCTGTCATTGTTGCCTGTTAGTTATCAATCCATGCGTTCAATCCACACGATCTTACCATGTGTTTGATATTAATGGCCGATGTGTCGGAATGGGAACCGAATAGCGGCCTGTTCTGACTCATTATAGTATCTGGTAAATAAATACAATAAATAAATAAAGATAGGTAAAACATTGCATTAATTACATTAAAAATTTAAAAACCCCCAACACAATTACTTTCAAACCCCCATAACTTTTAAACGGGTCAACCGATTTTTATTAAACTTTTCTAAGAACACTCGCACGTAAGTCCCCTTTAATACAAAAAAAAACACACTTAATGACATTATAAAACGAAAACAATTTAAAAACATTTATCTCTTTAATACCTTTAAATAATTACTAAACATGACGTCAAAGTGTTCTAAACTTTTGACGTCACCAATCATTATGTACAAGTTATTTCTCTACGTTAATATATAAACAAAAACAGGTACATAATGTAATACCGGTTGAGTGTACTTGGAAGGTTAAGACGGGTTTTCTATTATGAATATTTTAAAGTCGTTTAATTACAGAGGTAATAATTTTGAGTGATTTTCGTACGTCATTTGTTTTTGGGTAAAACCATTTGACATTATTAGTTTTTCAACACACTTGCTCATAAAGGGGCTCTTATTTGTGCAAAAACAGTTGAATAATGACACGTTTTATTCACTAGTGAGTCATAGTTTTTTTTTTAATTGTTTAGTTTGTTGCCTTACTACAAAAGTAAGGCAACATAGTTGAAGTTTGTTTTTAAAATGTATGGACACGGTTTTTTTTGGTATCGAAACTTTTTTAAAACTAACCAATTAAAAAAAAAATCTATAACTCACTAGTGAATCAAGCGTGTCATTATTCAACTGTTTTTGCACAAATAAGAGCCCCTTTATGAGCAAGTGTGTTGAAAATAACTATTATTGTCATTAAATGTCATTGTTGTTTTTTTGTGTGTGGATAATTATAGGGGGCAAACAAGCTGACTTATCACATGCTTATCACCTGATGATACAGAGCCATGACATACAATCTTTTCTGTGCCGGCGGCCAAAATTGGAAGCTCCTATTGTCATTGTGACTGTAATGTCATTTGGATACATTTTCATTACACTGACAAATATCTGACAACTGTCAACCAAAAGATGCGATTACAGCGACGCTGTCACCGGCACAGAAAAGATTGTGGCTCAATAAGCACAGTATAATAATGCTATAAGTAACTACTAACCCATGGACACCAGCCCCCCTATATTTTATCACTGTGCGTGATAAAATATTTAGACACCACGAAATAATATCGATTTCACGAGCATGACCAAATGAATTATGTCGTCGTACGATATGATAAAATTAAATATGGCAGCTATGGTTATTATATTTTGACAGGTGGTTGTGGATAAATAGTTATATCGATTTCGCGAGCATTACCAAATGGCATAAAATTTATTACGTGGTAATTAAATATGGCGGATATTTTCAACATATTTTGACAGCAGACACGAGAAAGAGATAAAAATATGTAAAATGGAGTATTGATAAACAGAAAAGTAAGACTGGGATATGTTTTATCCCAAAAGTTAATTATCAGGATATTATCACGTACAGTACTTACTCAATAGAACAAATTGAATATTAATGAAAACTCATTAAAAAATCTCTTCCGTTATTCAAATTTGAATTCGGGTCAAGTTTAAAATGGTTATTTAAGGATTGAAACAATTAAGAACCGATATTTGGGTGGCCTATTGTTTCTTTGATTTATTTGTATGTGTATTAATAGAGGTTATTTCCTTACAAGACTTTATTTTACTTCCTAAAAGGTTTTCAAAAACTTAAACCCGAATACTAATAATATTAGCGCTTGTGTGCGCGCGTGTGTGTATGTGTGTGTGTGTGTGTGTGTGTGTGTGTGTGTGTGTGTGTGTGTGTGTGTGTGTGTGTGTGTGCGCGTGTGTGTGTGTGCGTGTATGTGTGTGTGAATGAGTGTGTGCGTAGTTTCTGATACCCTAGATACAAGTTACGAACTTAGTTAGGGGTCAGTTACTGTAATGAGATGATGGAGGGAATGATTAGATGTTTCTTATAACTATTACGAATACATACAATACTTTTTATCCCATAAGTGTGGTAAGACCGCGGGTCGCTGCTAGCTATAAGTAAATTTAAGGTAATAAATATTGAAATAAAACGTTAGAGGTTAAATCCTAGTACAAAATCAAAGTTCAACATACCTATACCTATTTTGGCACGAATATGTTAATTAAATTAAATTTACGAACCTCTAATACCAAAAAGGATATATTGAAGTTTATTTTTAAAATCTCAGGGTCTTACACCTACTAAAAGTTAAAAATTAACCAAATATGAAATGAATCTCACACCTTGATGAAGCTACTTTAGGATTTAGTAGGTTCAATTCCGGTGTGAAGCAATAAATCTATTAGGTAAAATCCTACTAATATTATATACTAGCTGTGCCCCGCGGTTTTACCCGCGTGGAACCTTATCCCGTGGGAATTTTGGGTTAAAAAGTATCTTATGTGTTATTAAGGTATGACGAACATCTGTACCAAATTTCATTAAAATCCATTCAGTAGTTTTTGCGTGAAAGAGGAACAAACATCCACACATCTAAACATCCACACTCACAAACATTCGGCTTTATAATATTAGTAGGATGCAAAAGTTTGTATGTTTGTGAGTTTTGATGTTTGTCACGCAAAAACTAGGTACTGTATCGATTTAAATTAAATTTGGTACAGACGTTCCTTAGAACTAGGAATAACACATAGGATACTTCATCCCAAAATTCCCATGGGATTGGGATTGATGCGGGCAAAACTGTGGGGCACAGCTAGTAAAAAACTAGTTTTAAACTATTGATATCTTTGATTTACACGAACACTACACATTGAAATAAAACACTTAAACGGATTTTTGTCGTAGTTTTAAATTAAATAGGCATAATTTTATAATCTAAATATTATATCATTACCTAATGTACTAGTACATAATATACCTATATATAGACAAAGTAAACAATAAAATATACGAATTCTAATTTTATTATTTTAAAGTAAAATTCCATTAAAGTCAACTAAAATTAACTTAAAAATGTTGTACGAACCGGTTTCTGACAACCTTTAATTATTTATAACAACTTTAATATAGGTTACTAGCTGCGCCCCGCGGTTTCACACGCGTTTTTCCCGTTCCCGTGGGAATTTCGGGATGAAAAATAGATGTTGGCCGATTCTCAGACCTACTGAATATGCTCACAAAATTTCATGAGAATCGGTCAAGCCGTTTCGGAGGAGTATGGCAACGAAAACTGTGACACGAGAATTTGATATATTAGATTTTACTAACTAACAATGTCTAACAAAATGTCGTATAGCTCTCTGGGTTGTGAAGGTCTGATGACAGTCGCTTCACGTAAAATACTGACATTCCGCCAAATATGGTTAAACTGAAAATCGACCCCAAATAGACATGGGATAAAGGTTCGGAAAAGAAGAACGTCCCGCGGTTTCTTTCGCGTAGTTCCCGTTCCCGTGGGAAAAGGATGATTAAAATTATATGTATAAGTATGTACTTATAGCTTATGGGTAATATATAGCCAATAACACTCACTAATAACGTGGCTATCTGTCGGTAAAAGAATTTTCACAATCAGTACAGTTTATCAACAACGCAGGATATGTTTTATCCCAAAATTCCCACGGGATTCTGATTTACGCGGAAAAAACCGCGTGCTATTACTAATCTATAATATAATCTATATTTACCTATAAGCAGACTCGGATAATTCATATCTACACTAATATTATAAAGAGGAAAGATTTGTTTGTTTGTTTGTAATGAATAGGCTCCGAAACTACTGAACCGATTCCAAAAATTCTTTTACCATTAGAAAGCTACATTCACCCTGAGTAACACAGGCTATATTTATCCCCGTATTCCCACGGGAACGGCAATTACGCGGGTGAAACTGCTAGACATTTTTAACTCAAAAAACAGCTGAACTTATTTAAATGAAATTAGGTACACAGATATTATTAATAATGTTTTAACCAAATTTTAGGATACTTTTTATCCAAAAATTCCTACAGAATTAGGATATGCGCAGTTAAAACCGCGGGATATTAAAAATAAACTAATATTTATCCATGCTATTATGGTGACAAAATATATATCAAAATATTTAGGGTGTGTGTGTGAATGAGTGTGCGTAGTTTCTGATACCCTAGATACAAGTTACGAACTTAGTTAGGGGTCAGTTACTATAATGAGATGATGGAGGGAATGATTATGTTATGTTACACGTAAACGCAGGCAAAACTTGCGAGCTTATAATAATAAATAATAAAATAAGTAAACAAATTACCTGTTTTCAAACGCAGTTCAACACAGAATCCATTTCCACAATTTCTCCTAACAAAACATTATTTTCAGTACACACAAAATATTTACAGATCTATATTTGGCACCAGTTCCGAACTATTTTAAAACTTCCTTAAATTCTGAAGGTTATTTATTAACTTATTTAAATACCGTACATTTCAGTAACTGTTCTGTTTCTTATATAAAAATATAATAAGTCCATTTCACAAGCGATTATAATAAGTATTATTCCGATCCAGAATTCGGCGTTAGATGTGTTTGCAGAGCACAACGCGGCAGCTTGTCTCGAGAATGAATTCCACACTAATGGCATTCTGGCCACAGATTCATAAACAGTTTCTATGTTGTATTTGGCACTTGTTTTCGTCACAGATTAGGTAGTAGTTAGTTTGGTGGCACAGTTAATGTAGTAGTTATTATGGCAAATCACTTTATGGTACAGTTTAGATAAGTTTTTATAGATTTTAATTATTTTATTAGATTCTTCTTTTTGACCTATACTTATTTTAAGAGTTATTGTTGGTTAAAAGAACAATTTTAAAAATTGAATTTCCATAGTTTATATCGTTTAAATCATCGAAGTTTTAGTTTTTAATTTTAGGATTCCGTACCCAAAAGGTAAAAACGGGACCCTTTTACTGAGACTTCGCTGTCCGTCCGTCCGTCTGTCACCAGGCTGTAACTCAAGAACGGTTATCACAGTTCGTGAAAATTTCAACTATCTGAAATTTTCACAGATGATGTAGGTATTTATATGCCGCTAACAACAAGTACTAAAAATAATATAAAATAAATATTTTTTCCTCTTAAATATTTATTTTAATTTAAGCTCCCATACAACAAACATGTTTTTTTGTCGTTTTTGGTACGGAACCCTTCGTGCGCGAGTCCGACTCGCACTTGGCCGGTTTTTTAAACTACGCAACGGATTTTAATGTAGTTTTCACATAGAAAAGAGTAAGTATATGTATAAAATTAATGAAAGCATTATCCTTGGGCAAGTCTAAGTTGGGCAAGGCTAGTCTTCTTATAATAAATGATTTTTGTTACATATAAGAACACTTCCGACCAGCCCCCCTAGCATGACTATGCGTGATAAAATATATCGACACCACGATAGATATAATATCGATTTCTTGATAGGTATAATTCTTATTTTGCGATGACTGAATTATGGCGTGCTACGATACGATAAAATTAAATATGGCGGATATTTTTATCATATTTTGACAGTTGGATGTCGATAAATAGCTATATCATATCGCATTTTCTGTTTTTTTTAAGTTTTGTTTTTGTTTTAAGTCATGCTAGCCCGGCAGGCCGAGCACTGAGGCAACAAAATGTTTCAAGCAACACTTCGTCCCCTTTGTATGTATATGTTGTTAGTCTTGTATCATGAAGGTAAACGTATGGATGCAAACCATAATTGATGATTGAAACATTATGCTGCTTCAGACATTATATTGCTTGAAACATTTTGTTGCTCGAAACATTTTGCTGCATGAAACATTATGCTGCTTCAGACATTATATTGCTTGAAACACTATGTTGCATGAAACATTTTGCTGCATGAAACATTATGCTGCTTCAGACATTATATTGCTTGAAACATTTTGCTGCATGAAACATTATGCTGCTTCAGACATTATATTGCTTGAAACATTATGTTGCACGAAACATTTTGCTGCATGAAACATATTGCTGCTTCAAATCTTTTGTTACCCAAACATTCAAATATTACTAAAAACTAATTTTAGCTAAGTTTACAAGCAGCTGAAATATGGCGATTCAAACAGTAGCTATTAGTTCTGGCACGTTCTCAATAAGCGCCATAATTAGATCGAACCGTCCAACAAACGTCCATTCATGTACTGTTCTTGATCTATTTATTATTGAAAACTAGCTGTGCTTCGCGGTTTCGTTTGGGTAAATCCCATGGGAATTTTGGGATAAAACCTGTCCTTCTCCTAGCTGTGTTTCACGGTTCTACCCACGTAAATCCCGTGGGAGTTTGGGATAAAACATATCCCATGTAGTTATCTTCCCGTGGGAATACGGGGATAAAATATAGCCTACGTTACTCCCTGAAAGTAAACTGTCTGATAGTTGATCAATGACAAAAAGCAATCAAAAGATTTGATCGTTTTTTTTGTTTGGTTGAATGCACAAATTTCAGGGTTCAGAACTAAACTTACTTAGGTACTGGTTGGAATAGGATAGTTTCGTGGTAAACAAAATGAAATTCTAATTAGTCCGACTGATAGATTTCGAAAAAATGTTAGACACGTATTTTTTTGCTTTATCAAATTAATAAAACTGACTTAGTTATAACGCATTAAAGTTTAGGAGTGAGGGCTTGTGACGTCAACTGTTGCTTAAAAGTGCAGCAACCTGTGACGTCACACGAGTTTTCGACGCACTATAATGAAAAATACGACGGACTAATAATAGTTATTTATGGTACAAGCGAGGTAAGTTGGTGATTACTTCCGAGGCGCTATTGAGGCCCGAGCCGTCAGGCGAGGGTCTGAAGATAGCCGAGGATAGTAATCATCAATACACGCGTGTACCATACAACGTTTTTCAACACATTTGCGAAGAAATTATCATTTTTCGCTAATAAATAAACAGTTTTTCTATTCGCGCGCATCCAACATAACAATGGTGATCGGCCAAAGACTAGAAGAATATACTTATTAAAAAAAAAACGAATGAATGAATGAATGGAATCGATCATAGACCTACCAAAAGTAAGGAAACATAGTTGAAGTTTGTTTTTAAAATATATGGACACAAATTTTTTGATATCGAAACTTTTTTAAAATGAAAGTTTTAAATTTAAAAAACAATCTATAACTCACTAGTGAATAAAACGTGTCATTATTCAACTGTTTTTGCACAAATAAAATCCCCTTTATGAGCAAGTGTGTTGAAAAATTTTTTTAGTCAACAATTGAAAAAAAAATGGATTATTTTATAAGATTCGAAAGAAGAAAAAGATTTATAAGTAGATATTACAATCCAGTCAATCTAGGCCAAAAAATGATAGTGAAGGTAAAATTGTTCAAAACAGAATTGTTAATAAAAATTAGAAGTTGGAACGAAGTTCCTTATGGTGCGTTGCGAAAGGGGGCTGGACGGAAAAAAATCTTACGAAAAGTTGTCACGACACTTTTTTCAAATTTCGAACAGCGCGCGTTTATTTTATAATTATTAAAAAGGTTGGTTACCTATGGCTAACTTTTTCGATTCTATTTTTGAATTTATTTTCTTCTTATTTTGACCATTGACATTAATACTTATTTACATAGAATAAGGATCACGACCAATATTCTTTCATATATTATCTAAGCTTATTTAAGTAACTTCGTTCCTACCTGGTGTCCCACGACACCACACACGGTCTTTTTTTTAGTTACATCCCCATCAATTGTATTTGTTTTTTTTTTATATACCAAGTCAGAGGTCAAAAAATTAGTTGGTCGCGATTTTCAGCAATGCAATTGTATCTCGAAGTCGGATACTTTAGACTTAGAGGGGTAAAATATGGTGATTTTTATCGACAAATCACGACAAATCCCTCGACTAGTTTCAGCACTCATCCTCTGATGATGGTCACCGGACGTGGCTGAAACTAGTCAAGGGACTCGACTTATAGGTACGTGTAAATATCCCGTAAAACGATATTAATTTTAAACAATGATGTACGTTTCGTTTAATAATAAAAGAATTTATATCTACCCTTTTTACTATTTTCATTAACCTATACTTGGCGTTTTACCTAGCATTTAAATTTCAAATATATGAACCTTCCTCTTGAATCACTCTATCTATTAAAACAAACCGCATCAAAATCCGTTGCGTAGTTTTAAAGATGTAAGCATACATAGGGACAGACAGCGGGAAGCGACTTTGTTTTATACTATGCAGAGATTTATGTATTATTTTTTAGTTTAAACAATTTATTTTTTAATTATTTGTTATAAAAACTTTATAATTGTTTAGTTTTTCTTTTAGGTACACCTTTTTCACTATTAAGACACTTTTTCTTTATTTATCACTTTTAGTCCATAACTTTATTATTTATTTATTTAATTTTAAGTTTTGACCACAAAATCCACACACATTTTTAAATAATTCTTATATACATTTTATAAATTTATTAAATCTACCTTTTAAAATTATACTTTTAAAGATATTTTAAATAAATATTTTTACTCAAAGATTTTTACGAAGACAATTTTAAAGTAAGTACCTATACTTGTAATTATTTGCACACAAATTTTTGAAATATTTATTTAAATCGTCTTTATATTTAATCACTTTTTTATTATTATAATAAAGTTTTTTTTATAATAATAATTTAATAAAAACACGTTTGAAGAACAATTAACGACTAAATCAATTATGGCTAACGTATAATGAATCTAAATTTAAAATCAAGGTTTCGGTCAATATCAGACAAATTGGTATATAATTAAGTATGTATTATATAAATCTATTGTATACAAATACATACATACTTACTAATATTATAAAAAAAACATTAAATTTAAAATTTAAAAAACCCCCAACACAATTACTTTCAAACCCCCATAATTTTTAAACCGGACAACCGATTTTCATCAAACATATCTAAGAACACTCGCACGTAAGTCCCCTTTAATACAAAAAAAAAAACTAAATTGAAATCGGTTCGGGAGTTATGATGCCACAGACAGACAGATACCCACACACACACAGACACGTCAAACTTATAACACCCCTCTTTTTGCGTCGGGGGTTAAAGAGGAAAGATTTGTTAGTTTGTATGCATTGAATATACTGCGAAATTACTAGACAGATCTCAAAAATATTTCACTACTAGCTGTGCCCCGCGGGTTCACTCGCGTAGTTCCAGTTCCCGTGGGAATTTTGGGATAAAAAGTATCCTAGGTGTTATTCTGATGTATAAGCTCAATTATTGTAAAGTTTCATTAAAATCCATTCAGTAGTTTTTGCGTGAAAGAGGAACTAACATCCATACATCTAAACATCCACACTCACAAACATTCGGCTTTATAATATGAGTAGGAAGGATGCATGTATTGTATACAAATAGGTACAGTCTCGGAACGAAAAGGTTCGTCAATTTTCAAATTGATTCGTATAATGTGTCGCGAACACATATTACCTTTTGAAACTATAGTACAGAGAAGACTCTGGTTAGGGAAAATAATGTTCTACTGCTCGATAATAAAGTTCAAAAGTATTCAGATCAGTGTTTTTTTGACAGGATAAATATCTTATCAACAAGATTTTTGATAAACTAAAACCTTCTTGTTGGTTCAACCTGCCATTATTATTTCTGTTAAAACTATTGTCAATCGGTCAATGTCATAATTGCAAAATATCAAAGAGGTTTTAATATGCTGCGCGCACAAGGCAGTGTTTAAAAAAAGGATAGAAAAATCAAGCAAAACCTTATTCGATAGCAAACGTCATTCTATTTATTCAAATGTTAGCACCACTGTTTCTTACACTTGTATGTTGGCATAATTGTTTCTTGCAATACTAGTGCAAGTGAAAACCGACTCTAAGGTGACGAACCTTTACATTCCGTGACTGTACATCACTACATGGTATAAAAAAAGGCGCTTTCTCTGGCCCTATGTCCCTATGTATGCTTAGATCTTTAAAACTACGCAACCCTACACAAATACAAAGACCTACCTATACTAATAATTCCGTCTAATCTGAAACGTCTGGACCAATTTTGACGGGACTTTTATTGGCATATAGCTTATGTAGTAAAGAGTAACAGGATTTTATCCCTAATTCCCACGGGATAAGATCCCGTACGGTTAAAACTGCAGGGCACAGCTAATAAGTACTTAATAATATAACATACCTCATGTATGGAAGATGCTCTGAAGAGGTAGCAGTTGAGAAGACCTTCCTTCTCATTCAACAGGATGTAGAACAACTCCTCAGGTTTACCCGGGACTTGGCTGGCTCTGGAAAACACTTAAAATCTCAATATCTAATCGCATATTTAGCTTAGGAGGGTTTAACAATTCTCTTTGACGACCTCGATGGCAGAGTGGTCACCATGCCGGACTGCCATCCGTAAGGTTGCGAGTTCGATTCCCGTGCAGGGTGAATATTTGTGTGAACCACCAATGTTTGTCTCGGTCTGGGTGTGTGTGAATGAGTGTGTGCGTAGTTTCTGATACCCTAGATACAAGTTACGAACTTAGGGGTCAGTTACTGTAATGAGATGATGGAGTGAATGATTATGTTAATAATAAAAGTAAGTATAACCAAGAATTTTTTCAGTGAAGTTCAGTGTTTTATAACTAGGAACACATAGGATACTTTTTATCCCAAAATTGTGGAATTTTGAATTGGTGATTTGGTGCTGCTAGTGTTTTAAACTTACCGTATTATATCCACTAGTCTATGTACGAGGACTGGTTCGAAGTTTCCGTTAAAAGCCTTCAGATATCCATCTTCTATGACTATGCTGAGCTGGAAAATACAAAAGTTAAAAATATCTATACGTAAGTACTAAAATTAAAGAGTTTGTTTGAACGCAGTTATCTCAGAAACTACTGCTAGGCTAGCATGACTTCGAAAACGCGATAGATACAGCGATTTATTGACATCCAACTGTCAAAGATAAAAATACCCGCCATATTGAATTTTGCCACGTGATTAATTTTATGACATTTGCTCATGCTCGTGAAATCGATATAGCTATTTATTGACATCCAACTGTCAAAATATAATAAATATAGCCGCCATATTTAATTTTATCAAATCGTACTACGCCATATTCATTTGGTCATGCTCGCGAAATCGATATTATTTCGTGGTGTCTATATCATTTATCACGCACAGTCATGCTAGGCAGGCTGGTCCGATTTGAAAAATTATTTCAGTGTTAGATAGCCCATTTATCGAAGAATATATAGGAATAAATAGGCTAAATTAGGCTATAAAACATCGCGGAGAAAGAGCTGAATTTTTGTCAAGTCTTTTTGACGTTAAGATTTTTTTCGTATTATTTTTGGCTCATTTGTGTGTGCCGAGATATACCTAACTATAAGGTTAAACACGTTAGTATTTTATAATCCGCGGTTAAACCAACTGTGAGATGATGTTAATACGACAACCGGAACCGTGTATCCAAAAGAAAATTGATTTAAAAATGGCTTGACCGATTTTGATGAAACTTTTTAGTTTTTATGTGAAATTCATATAAAAATGATGATTTATTCGCAATGGCATTACAAACTCATCCAAAGTCGCAGCAACTCACTAACTTATAAAATTACTAATATTGCCAAACAATACTATACCTTATCTCGAATGCCAGTAGTTCTAATTTCCCTTAACAACCAAGGCAGCATGGCGTTTGAAAATCGTCTGTCCATCGCCGTATAGCCCAAATAAGTCACGGATATAAGCCTTGTCTTCATTTTGAACCTAGAACAGAAAAAAGCAATAAATTAAATATTTAAAAACCCCCAACACAATTACTTTCAAACCCCCATAACTTTTAAACGGGTCAACCGATTTTCATCAAACATGTCTAAGAACACTCGCACGTAAGTCCCCTTTAATACAAAAATACTAAATTGAAATCGGTTCATCCGTTCGGAAGCCACAGGCAGACAGATACACACCCATACACACACACATACAGACACGTCAAACTTATAACACCCCTCTTTTTGCGTTAAAAACAGATTTTTGACGACCAAGTTTAGTTGGCAGTGACCCTGCCTGCTATGCCTAAGGTTACGGATTTGAATCCCGATCAAAGCAAACACCTTTGTGCGTGAGCATATCTGTTTGTCATGATCTGGGAATACGGGTTCGATTCCCGTTCAAGACAAATATTTGTGTTGATAAACATGTCAGTTTGTCTTGGTTCGTGTGTTTTCTATATATTTTAAGCAGATATGTATTTAAAAAGTAAGTACAGTATGTTTATCTGTAATTTAGAATCCATAATTTCTGGAAATATTTGGGGGAGACCTTTGCCCAGCAGTGGGACACTATAGGTTGACAAAAATAAGCAATTTGTAGCTGATGTGTTTCGTAGTTTTACTTACAAACAAACTCATACATTTTATAATATTAGATAATACGGAATAATAATGTCAATCCCTCCGTTCATTGTTGTAACAATTACCTAACACAAAATTTTATACTTACCTATAAGTACTTAGTTAAATGTATGATGTTATATTTTTCCCTTTATAAGTACGGAATTTCATAAATTTCATTCAAATTACTTATAATTATTATACGCTTACCTGTAAAGAATCTTTTCTAACAAAAAATATGAGTTTCACACGATTTTTCTTATTTATCGGTACAAAAACTTAATTTTAAACACATTTATAACAGAATTCATTGTAATGATTAACTTAAAAGTGCTTAAACAGAATGAAAACTTCGAAAACGTATTGTTTTCCAAAAAATCGATGGTTTTAACAATCAGTTACGTTCAGGGCACAAATTTTCATGGAAATTTCCAGAAAATATCACTTTTTTACGCGTTTTTGGGACTATAAACTTAGTTTTTAGTGTTTTTTACACTATATCACTGTAAATGTTTACATTTTTGTTAAATTTTAATGGATAAACGACTAAAATGCTATGAGGAAAAAGGCGAACTGGTTGTCTGACGCGGAAAAACTATTGTTGTCCTTCTCTAATGTATTGCATAGAAAGAGATAGCGACTACATATTGTATCGTGCAATGGGTGCCACAAGCAGCTGTTTTGTCATTTGTTTTTATAAAAAATCTTTGTTTTAAATTGTTTAATTAAACAATAAGGTTTGTTAAATATTGGTACTGCTAGCGACATCTATGAGTAATTAGATAAACTATTATTTATAGTTTCTAAGGAGTTTGAACAAAAGCATCTTACAATGTAGCATAAGAAAATATCTTAATTAAAAAATAAAAATTTAATTAATTATTTTATAAAAATATACACAAAACTAATAAAAATGTTTGTATTCATACATGTGCTGCCATCTATTGAGAAATAGCAATACTACATCAAACAAATTTACGAACCTTGTTTGAAAAGGTGCATGAACTAATTTACCATTTAGTTCTTCTATTACAGCATAGATGGCGCTATAATAAAAACATTTAGTTCAATTAAAATACAATAGATGTCGCTGGTATTAAGTTTGTTAAGAAAAAACTATTTTACAGGACTGCCTATTTTTACAGGACTGCCAAGCAAAGGGTTGCGGGGTCAATTCCCGTATGAGGTTATTATGTGTGTAATCCGCAACATGTTTGTCTAGATCTGCATGTGTGTTAAAATAAGATAAAGTAATCAAAAAATAAACAAAAAATTATTACTTAATAATAATCATAATAAGCCCGCAGGGCACCTTTGAGGCGGGGTGTCGGGGAGTAGCGACCCCGCGGACCTGACGCGCTCCCGGGGGAGGTCACCATTCCTCATCTCCGCTCGCCTTCACTGGCCGGCGGAGTGAGCACTGACGAGGAACAGGTCCCCCACCTCCGTGCTTGCCTTCATTGGCCGGCCGGAGTGGAGCCCGCGAGAGCACTTTGGTGCTCGGAGAGTGAGGGGCGTTGCGTAAGTGGTGAGTTGGCTTAGCATGAAGCTGGACCCTCGGGCTCAGTGGATCGCGGTTTAAAACCCAGGGCGTCTGCTCCACTCTCAAAGCCGCTCGTTTCATGTTGCCCTCTTGTTGCGATTCGAACGACTTGTTTGGGGGGCCCAGTTATAGAGCTGGCAAGTCTCCATCCGCCACTTCGTACATGTTTATAGCATTGTATCGGCGGGTGTCATAGTCCCCATAGTTCCCCAATATCCAGTCCATTAAACATCCCATTCCCATAACCCAGTCGTAGTTTTCCATATATTTGCAATAGTCCCAGCAGAACCGGGGACTGTCCTTGGATGCATTTTATAGTGTTATACAGGGATAGTCGCCGGATTGTGCATCCTTTACACAAGATTAAATATGTCAAAGGGCTTCCGTGTGTTGGCTTTGGCCCCATACTAGCCTTCCAAAAGACCGGGACTCTTTAATAGTCCCGTGAATGGAAAAGAAAAAAAAAAACATAATTTCTTTATTGCATAAAACAGGTACATTTATTGGTGTTACAAAATTAATTTCTTCGCTGTTTTAGGCCACTAAGGCATGCAATTAACTTTACAATTTAAATAAAAATAAAATTTAGCAACGTACACAAAAACAAACATAGGAATTTAGAATTCAAATTCACAAATAACAAATAATAATAGGTAGGTATTAAAATAATATAATAACATAAGTAACAAAAATTAAAATTATTAACCAAAATCAAATGAACAACAACAACAAATAGGTATATCAAGAATAGTATTAAGAAAAACTATCATTTAAAAATTCGTCTGTACTATAATACGCTTTACATAATAAAAACTTCTTTAAATTACATTTAAATATTGAAATAGTGTGAGATTGTAATATTGACATCGGAAGGTGGTTATAAATACGAGGGATCATACATAAAACACTGTTATTAAAGAGAGCAGTTTTATGACTCCGACAGCTTATTTTGTGTTCATGTCTTTTACTTTTTACAAAATCAAAAAGATAGCGGTGAGTTCTAGTAAATTCAGATATTTCATAAATGTACAAACAAGGCATTGTTAATAACTTAAGTTTTACAAAATATGGCTTACAGCTCTCTATTTGTCGGAGATTACATATGGTTCGTATGCACTTCTTTTGGGCTTTAAATGCTTCATGTTTTTCAACAGAGTTGCCCCAGAACATAATACCATAGCGCAGAATTGACTCTACATGACCATGATAGGACATTATAACGGCAGAGATATCGACAATTTTCTTAAGGTGGTAAAGTGCATACGAAAACTGGTTTAATTTAGTACAAACATAATTCACATGATCCTTCAATTTTAAATTGTTGTCAATATTAAGACCTAAAAATTTTGTGACATTTATTTCTTGGATCGGGTTTACGTCATGTTTTATGACTAATTGACTACATCTGTTAGCAAATGACATAACATTTGTTTTTTTTACATTTATTACAAGATTATTACAGCCTTACCAATAAAAAATACCCACTGTGTATATTCTTGATATAACGAGTGTGAAGCATACTAATAATTCGTTATATCAAGAATATACACAGTGGGTATTTTTTATTGGTAAGGCTGTTAGATTGTAGCCAGTTTATTATATCCTTAAGAGTCTCGTTTATATCTAGACTCAGAGATGATGCGTCTTTATTTGAGAACATTACAGTGCAGTCATCGGCAAAAAGTACCATGGATTGTTTTATGTATTTAGGAATATCATTTATATATATAATAAATAAAAGTGGCCCCAAAACGCTACCTTGTGGCACACCGTTTTAAGTAATTTGTCATTAAGTAATTTTATTTTTCAACAACAAGTTACATAAATAAATAAATAATACAAAACACTTTCTTACGAACTAAAAATTACAGTAAAATAAAATCTACACTTAAAAGTCATGAGAAAATTAATTGCCAAAGCTATGAGCATCATTACGAAAATTAATCTTTATAGAAAACTGATAACAACAAGACATTATTGAGAAATAAATCACTTTGTTTTATATTGATAAGTTTATGCTACTCTTCACGATTTACTGTGCCACAATCTTTTCTGTGCCGGTGGCCAAAGTTGGAAGCTATTATTGTCATCTATACAAAAAATAAAATTGGAGTGTGTTTGTAATATTAAAATAACCACTTTTTACTACATGCATTTGAATAGTGTATAATATGGCACATACACCAAAATAACGTTTTATTAAGCTATTGCATAGCTTCTATCGCGGGCCTTGAGCGCGGGGACCGAATCCAGAAATTCCGTAACGAAAAAACCTCACGTTTTTAGTTTGCTATAGTAATTTTGAACTCTATTTTAAGAGCTCTAAAGCTCATATTTACATTGATATAATTTAATTTTTCCAAAAAGTTTTTATACTTAGTAATGTAGACAAAGTTTTGAGTGTATGAAGTCCCAAGTACGACATCAAAATTTCTAAGGTTAGGATTGCAATACAAAAATAAAAAAAACAATTAGTTGATAAAATTGCTATGCAATACCGCGGCAGTCCTCGAGTGCCACACGTTTTTTTATATTGTCGGTCTGTTTGTTCCGGCTAATCTCTGCAATGGCTGGACCTATTTTGACAGGACTTTTACTGGTAGGTAGCTGATGTAGTAAGGAGTAACATGGGATACTTTTTATCCCAAAATTCCCACGGGACAAGGTTCCTCGCGGGTAAAAGCGCAGCACAGCTAGTTTTTAATAAACTGACAACCAAAAGATGCGATTACAGCGACGCTGTCACCGGCACAGATATGTTTGTGGCACTCTATTAAGCTTTTAAAAACATGTTTATTTTATGAACGAAGTCTTCTCCCCGGCCTCTTTTTCAGCCTGTTTCGCCATCTTCTCATAGAAATTAGCGCGAGTTTGGTTAATTATTTCATATTCAGCCCGCTCGGCTCTCACAGGAGAGTATCTAAGTGCGAAGTTCATGTATTCCTGGAAATCCTGGAATAAAATAATAGACAATCATTACGTATTATATGGAAGACCTAAATGGCAGAGTGGTCACCATCCGTAAGGTTGCGGGTTCGATTCCCGTGCGGGGTTAATATTTATGTGAACTACAAGTGTTTGTCTCGGTCAGGGTGTGTGCGTAGTTTCTGATACCCTAGATACAAGTTACGGACTTAGTTAGGGGTCAGTTACTGTAATGAGATGATGGAGGGAATGATTATGTTATGACGTTATACAACAAAGTTTTCCGCCGCGTCTGTCTGTTCGAAATAATTTAAAAAAATACTGCACCGATTTTCAAGCTATTTTAACAATTAGATAGAGTGTTTCCGGAGGAAGGTTTAGGTTAGGTTAGGTATATTTTTATCCCGGTAGTTTTACAGGAATCGGAACGAACGAAGTGAGTAAAATTGTGGGGCACCGCTGGTCTCTAATATGCGCGTTCTTCGAAATTGAACATTCAAAATGGGCCTTTTTCAAAATGATTTTTTATACTGTAAGTATATCAATTCGATAGAACTAACATTTATGGTTGTTCACTGGTAGTGTAATACTGGTAGTGCAAGACTGGTAGTGCAAGACTGTTAGTGCAAAACTGGTAGAGCGAGACTGGTAGTGCGAGTCTAGTAGACGAGTCTGGTAGTGTGAGACTGGTAGTGCGAGACTGGTAGTGCGAGACAGATAGTGCAAGGCTGGTAGTGCGAAACTGGTAGTGCAAGACAGGTAGTGCAAAACTGATAGTGTCAGACTGGTAGTGCGAGACTGGTAGTTCAAGACTTAATCAAAATTAGTTGTTCAAGACTGGTAGTGCAAGACTCGATATTGCGTAAAAAAGTATGAAGGCTGAACGTTCTCCTTTGGAAATCTTAAACATAATATGTGGACCAAAATATTACCTCCAAAGTAAGTGGTTCCAACTCCCTCAAAATTATTTCTTCTAGAAACTCACTCGGTGATAATGGAGTGACGTTTAGTCTGTAACGTGATATTTATATTATTTCATTATCATCATCAGCTCATATTGAGTCACAATCTTTTCTGTGCCGGCGGCCAAAATTGGAAGCTCCTATTGTAATTTTGATTCTAATGTCATTTGGATACATTTTCAATAAACTGACAACCAAAAGATGCGATTACAGCGACGCTGTCACCGGCACAGAAAGATTCTGACTCTTATATCATGGTAGGCTGAAGGCCCCTCGGTGAGGATATGAGCTGGTGAAGACGTCAGTATATTTTTTCATACGTCACTATATTTCTCAAAAAATCTATCTTATAAGACTTCACAGTATTTTTAAGACACTACAATAATATTTTTATCAAAATCTATTATTATAAATACGAAAGTAACTCTGTCTGTTACCTTTTCACGGCTAAACTACTGAACCGATTGACTTGAAATATGGTACAGGGGTAGCTTCCGGTCCGGGGAAGGACATAGGCTGTGTTTTATCCCAAAATTCCCACGGGATCGGGAACTATGCGGGTAAAACCGCGGACCTTTACCTGACAATTCTTTCTGGTGTCATAATGTAATCGTAGAGCTCATTTATGACCCCGAATCCGAGTCCCTCCATTATTCTGGCCAGTGGATTGACGCCGTAATCGCGCGGCATACTTCTTATTCTGAAAACAAATGGTTTACAGAAGTAGGTATTTAATTATTTATGGCTGCTCGCCTATGCCCAATAAATCGTTGACGACTTTTGGTACCGATAATCGGACTGTTTTTTATAAGGCTTTTTGTAGAACGTGTCTCTTTTCCGAACCTTTATCTCATGTCTATTTGGAGTCGGTTTTTAGTTTAACCAGATTTGGCGGAATGTCAGTATTTTACGTGAAGCGACTGCCATCAGACCTTCACAACCCAGAGGGCTATACGTCATTTTTGGTTAAACTGAATGTTAGACTTTTGAGCTCTAAGTACCCGTAACGCTCCATTTGTCCCCTAGCAAGTGGATACATAAAAATAAAATTGTTAACATAAATGAAAATATCTCAACGAAATAAACAAAGAAACTACCAATTACCTCGACAACTTATCATACAAAAACATGGATACTGTTCCGTAGTCGGTTCTCGGTACGAGTAGTAGTTCACTAAACATTGACATCATACCACCAGCTTTGGCTCTGCTGGGAAACGAGCATGTTGCTGAAAAATATACAATATAGTTAGACTATAATATAGTTTGATATCACTACATAGTATAAGACAAAGTCGCTGTCTCTGTCCCTATGTATGCTTAGATCTTTAAAACTACGCAACGGATTTTGATGCGGTTTTTTTAATGAATAGGGTGATTCAAGAGGAAAGTTTTTATAATTGTACCCTGAATTATCAAAAGCGCGGGAACTACGCGGGTGAAACCGCGGGGCACTTCTAGTACAATATATTAAAGACCGATGAAAGAGCTATGTCCACACCCACACTGGATGATGCACCGCGCTCCGATCGCGCGCAGCAGGAGCGGGCTCTAAATGACGGCATTGGATAGAAATTGTATATAAGTTGAATAGAAGTTGGTTCAAAAGTGGCTAGAAATTGTATTGATAATGGAAATTTAATCGTAATTGGATAATAATTGGATCAAAACTGGATATAAATTTGATAGAAATTGGATAAAAGTTGGATTGAAGTTAGATCGAAGTTGGATTAAAATTGGAAGTTGGATAGGTCTATCTAACTAGATAGAAATTGAATTGATAGTCAGCCATTAAAACTACGACCGGTTAATAATAGGCTAATAAGTTAGAAAAAGACTTACCTATAAATATAATTTTATCTTCAGGATTTATTCCCTTCACCAATTTTGTCAAAGGCCTTTTCATTTTACCAGCTTTCAGATATTTCGCTTCAGGTGCTACCTGTAAAGAAATAATGAAAGCATCCTGAAAAATCTCACTTCAGACTAAAGATTCTTTCATTGATAATATTAGTACAGTGAGGAGAAATTAATCATAATAATCATTCACTACATCATCTCATTACAGTAACTGACCCCTAACTAAGTCCGTAACTTGTATCTAGGGTATCAGAAACTACGCACACACTCATTCACACACACCCATACCGAGACAAACATTTGTGGATCATGTTTTTTGTAAACGTACTTTTTAATTAGGAACCTACGCTGTCTGATAGTAAAGGGTCTACTTCATTCATAAATCGGTGACCGACTCTTAGACCGATAATACATCCCTATTTTGAATTCGAGATACTTAATCACACAGCTAATGTAAACGACGGGTGACAATATAATAGTGAAGTTAGATTTTTTCTTTTGCTTTTATTTAAAAAGTAATGATAAGTCAAAGTTTTTCAAAATCCCGCCGAATTTTTGAGCTAGTGTGCCGTCTATACGACATTTATTTAGTATTTTTAAAGATAAGTAATCGACTATCATTTTTGATATTTTTATTGGATATATGGATTCAGATACTGCTACAGATATTCTGATTTTAATAAGTCCCATCATTTCAAAATAGGGGTGTATAATCGGACCCATTGAGTTTTTAACCGATTTTTTGTAGGACATGTAACGTTGCAACATTGATAACAATACGTTCTATTTTTCTCCGACAAAAAGTCTGTCACCGATTGTCTGATTAGCCGAGCAGCCTTCTCTCTCTCATCGACTTTCAAATTCTCGTTCAATTTCTTAGCTACTGTTTTTGGTAAAAACCTTTTTTGCAAAAACTCTTTCGATGTTCTTCAAGAATATCACGGCTGGCTGGAACACTTTGGCAGCGTTGAACACTTGGGTCAGTACTCTTGCAGGCCTCGTGATCTTAGCGGAAAACACTTCTGGAGTTATATCTATTTTCACTGCATCTGGAAATATGTAAGGTTATTTTAATTATTTACTAGGGGTTATGCGGAAGCGCTCATGGCCCAGTGCTACCCGCGGATCACTTGGGATCCGTGCGGTTAAGCAACGTCTGGCACCGTCATGACTGTGATGGGTCATTACTAAAAATGACTTTTAATTTCATGAGCGTTTCCGTGCTTCGGAGGGCACGTAAAGCCGTCGGTCCCGGTTGCATATGCAAAGGGCCTGATTACCCTAATTCAGGGTAGAATCTTAGCCCTCGGTGAGGACATAGGTATCTGATGATTATGGTGCTTCAGTCACTTATTCGTTTAATAAAAAAACTTAAATAATTAATTCTGGACTGGATTTTAGTGGCCAGTGTGCCTAGTGCGAGTTTTATTTTCGAAAAGTGAACTTTATGATAACGCATATTTGTATGGGATCCAACACGCCGCCAGAAAATGGCATTGATCCGATCCCATACAAAACTGCGTTATCGTAAAGTTAACTTTTGGAAAATAAAACTCGCACTACGCACACTGGAGTCTTCTGAGTTATGAACTCTTGACAAATTCCATACTTCTAAACTATTTGTAAGGCTTTTTCCAGTAAAAAATGTTTGGGAAGCGTCTTGGAAAACAGGTAAAAGCCGATGCACGCTAGTACCATATTACGAAGACTCGTTTCTAAAAGTATAATCCAATGATTCTCCTGGCTGATTTTGATAAAAAATAAATCTGCTTAAGTGGGCTTTTTTTCTATTATAATTTATCCATTACGTCCTATTTTTTTGTGAATTATACGACTATTCCACTATGAGTCCCTTACTCATCTCTCCAGCGATGCAATCAGCCAAAAACGACTTTCCGTTCCTCTCCGGGCCCAGCAGCAACACGGCTCTGTTGCGTTTGGCCCCGCTTTCGATTCCCGAGCCGAGCACACATGACAGTATCAGGCGACGCCGTATGTCTCCGTAGCCTGGTGGTGGGAACCTGAAGAAGTATAAAATAAAAATAAAAATTTAAAAAACCCCCAACACAATTACTTTCAAACCCCCATAACTTTTAAACGGGTCAACCGATTTTCATCAAACATGTCTAAGAACACTCGCACGTAAGTCTTCTTTAATACAAAAAAAAACTAAATTGAAATCGGTTCGGGAGCTACGATGCCACAGACAGACAGATATACACACACACACACACAGACACGTCAAACTTATAACACCCCTCTTTTTGCGTCGGGGGTTAAAAAATATGGAAAATCAAATATGTAGTCTGCAAAGAAATGAAAAAAGAACAAAAAAATTAGTTTGTTAAGCTCAGGTTTTCAGGAAAGTAGTGCCGTCACATAATCGCAATACATCGGGAAATTACGTCACTAGTACGTTGTCTCTCTCTCTCTTTCCGAACCTTTATCCCATATCTATTTGGGGTCGGTTTTCAGTTTTAACCAGATTTGGCGGAATCAGATCTTCACAACCCAGAGGGCTATACGACGTTTTTTGGTTATTAGTACGTTATCTATACAGATACAATTTGTGCAAAAATGTTTTCGAATATTGTCTCCAAATGTCACTAAAACTGCCCTAAAGCTACTTCTAGCATTCATTAGTCATTCAACAGCTGAATTATGGCCTCACGGTCATAGGTTCAGGTCCCAATTAAGGATAAAATTTTGACAGTATACCATTTTTTTTTAGATAACCTTTTATGAAACTATATTAAGTTTAATCCTAACCCGACTCGTGATGCTCAAATTTTTTAGATATATTTTCAATTTCTTACCTGGCATCAGGGTCAGCTACATTCATTTCATAAGCTGCATAGTTTAAATCGCCACAAATATTTTTGATTTTATTTGTGGGTTTCGTTATCAAATTGTAGTCAAATACTTCCTGAAAAGAATTATCTGTGTAAATAAAAGGCAACCGTTACTGATTGACTGACTGATTTATCATTTATTAACAGCTCATATAATGTCCCCACCGATGGGGCACGAGTCTACCCTGAATTAGGGTGATTAGGCCTTAGTCAACAGGGTTGGTCGACTTCACACACAACCCTAGAATTTCTTCCCAGCCCCCCTAGCATGACTGTGCGTGATAAAATATACAGACACCACGCAATAATATCGATTTCGCAAGCATGACCAAATGAATATGGCGTGGAACGATATGAAAAATTAAACATGGCGGCTATATTTATTATATTTTGACATTTGGTTGTCAATAAATAGCTTTATCGATTTCGCGAGCATGACCAAATGTCATAAAATTAATCATGTGGTAAAATTCAATATGGCGGGTATTTTTATCAAATTTTGACAGTTGGATGTCAATAAATCGCTGTATCTATCGCGTTTTCGAAGTCATGCTGGCCTGGCTGAACAACTAAATCTTGGTCTTCTGGTTTGTTTTAATAGATAGGGTGATTCAGTGGGAAGGTTTTTAGCATAATTTTATCCCCATATTCTTACGGGAACGGGAACTACGCGGGTGAAACCGTAGGCACCGTTAGTTAAAAATAAGAGACCTCATCCAACTACACATAAGTCCTCAAAAAGAAGATTACCTCAATCTTGGCGAGCACAGTACTATCCACATTGAAGACCTTGGGTATAGGCGGTGGCTTTGGTCGTTTCCTAGGTCTCATTTTGGGGTACTTCCACCCCACTCGTAGGTACATTTGTTGGTGCTTTTTAATCAGTAGCTTTAGCTCTAGTCTGTGAAGAAGTGTATTTTATTTATTTCCTTGATTTACGCAAACATTACGTACATATTGAAAAAAAAACTAATTAGAAGATGTTTAACAAATGTAAACAATGAAGGCGATTAAGTAGTGCTGGTACAGAGTACAGATTTTTTGAGCGGGGAATTTAGTTTACTTTAAATTTTATTTATTTTCTGGCAATTGCTACGATAGAAGAAGAGGCACTAATGAAACAAAATGTTTTGGAAAAATACCAACCCACCTTCATTATTGACAAAAAGACAAATGGGATTCAGAAATAATTCCAGCCGCGATGATAAAATAATAATTTGATTGCTGATAAGCATTTGCTTGCAAATGTCAAAATGGCTTCTTGTGTGTTGGCTTTGGCCCCATGCTAGCATTCCAAAAGACCGTGAGTCTTTGAGTTGGAAAAGATTTGATTGCTCATTACGAGTTCGTGTTCTCAAACCGAGTCATGTTTCGAGAACAGCAAACATGTAAATTTCTCGATTCAGTAACAAATCAAAAAGGTGATTGTACAGTCAGTGTCAGATAAAGGTATACCCCTTGGTAATGCTTACTTTGGTATGTCAACCAAGGGACGGTAAATTTTATTTGACGCTGACTGTACACTTAAGAGAAATAAGCTAAATTCAAAATAATTTATTCAGTTAGTGCCTCGAAGAAGCATTTATTATCGAATCAAAATCTACCACCGATTTGGAGTTACTATAACTACCTAGCCCTCTCTTTTTCCGAACCGTAATCCCATGTCTATTTGGGGTCGGTTTTCAGTTTAACCAGATTTGGCGGAATGTCAGTATTTTACGTGAAGCGACTGCCATCAGATCTTCACAACCCAGAGGGCTATACGACATACTATAACTACCAACCATGTTTAGAAAATAGCAAAAAGAATGGCAATTCCTTACCTCATAAGCGTATCAACATACTCCCGGCACTCCACATGAAGTTTCGCCATTATATCTTCGGTCAGCATCGGCTTGATGTACCCGTATATTGTATCGGCGTCGGTCTCCGCGGGAAACGAGTCGTATAAGGACCAGGATGCGAAGTAATTTTTGAACATCTGGAATTATTAGTATTTTATTAGTCATTTCACCCGCGTAGTTCCCGATCCCGTGGGAATACGGGGAGATAACATATAGAATATGGCACGCACTGATAAATTAGCTTTCCATTAGTGAAAGAATTTTTGAAATCGGACCAGTAGTTTCGGAGCACATTTGTTACAAACAAACACAAACAAACAATAAAATCTTTCCTCTTTATAATATTAGTTTAGATTTAGAAAACTATCTGTAACTATGCCTATTCTCACGGGAGCGGGTAATACGCGGGTAAAACCGCGGGGCGCTGCTGCTAATATACACTATGAAAACGCGGTCTTTATTCGTTTTTATGTAAACAGACAATAATAATACTTACATCAGCTATATTATCGATGTATTTGGAAGTCTGCACTTGGTACCCGGGATCACTCTGAGGGACGCATCGCATTTTGAACAGATTCTCTTTTTCCTTCTTTCTCGCCTCTCTTTCCAACTCCGCTTTCATTTCCGCTTCTTCCTTCTCTCTCTCTTTTTCTTGTTTTAACTGAAAATAATAAGAAACTTAGAGTCACAATCTTTTCTGTGCCAAACTTGGAAGCTCCTATTGTAATTCTGATTCTAATGTCATTTGGGTACATTTTCAATAAACTGACAACCAAAAGCTGCGATTACAGCGACGCTGTCACCGGCACAGACAAGATTGTGGCTCAATACTCAAATTCTGTTGTTATATCTTTTTTGACAGTTAGAAAACGTTAACGCAGACTAGCCTATCCTTCCACCACGACTCAACAGCAAATAACTTGCCGTGTGTGTCCCTACACCTGCACACGCGAGGACCTTTACAAGGTCACTGATAGTGCCATATTGGTGGCTGAGTTCTGGTCCTCAAAAATATGAGTTGACACGCTAAGAAGAAGAAAAAGTTAGAAAAAAACGCGAAGTCTGCAAGCCTGAGATTCCGAAGATATTGAACTTGGTATTACAGGCTTAAGTATGCATGTTTAGTATTTTCCGAATGTTCTTCAGGTTTGAGATCACGAACACGCATTAGAAAACCATCATAGATGATAAGTAGCGGCATAAATTTATCAGGCAAGCCTAAAAGTTGTATTTCCGGGTCAAAAAAGTAGCATTTTTTTTATACATCATAAGTATTAGGCACAATTTACGGTTACAAGTATTTCTCTTCATTGTACTTTTATCAAGAAGAGAATAAGTTACATGAGCCAGATAAAAGATGGGGTTGGTGTCGTGTCGTATAAGGAGGTGAAGGAGGCATTGGATAGGGGCCGATGGAGGGTGTGGCCCCTGTTACACATACAAGAGGACATTTGATGATGTATTACTAATATCATCAGTTCGAGGAAAGTCTACAGTACTACAGGTGTAGGCTGACATATAAATATTATTATAATGCCATTAATAACATTAATTTTAAAACAAACCTGGTCCTTCGTCTTCCCTTTAGTAGCCGCTATATATTTTTCATCTTCAATCATTCTCTCCTCAATCGTCGGAAAGTCTTCTCTGATTACCATAATGGTACCTCCTTCTAAATCGTAGGGAAAATCTGGGAAGAAACCGTAGCCGTAAAACCTGGAATTAAGGATTTCCAAATGTTTCAACGAAAATCAACTTTCAATGTTAGCAACAAGGTGCATTCCATAAATAAGATCTGTTCGTTTGATATCGGTTACCACTTTTCCCCGTGACTTCGTCCGCGTGGAATAATGTCTTCCGGCAGAATTTGGGTTTTTCCCCTTTTCTTCCCCTAGAACTTTCCAAAAATCTTCTCTTAGTGGTAGGCTACTCCCCCCAACAAACACACGTGCCTTTCAGCTCTCTACGACCAGTAGTTTCGGCTGAGCGTTGTCTGTCAGTCAGTACGTCACTCAGTAACGGAAGAGTTTTAGATAAGTATATAGATTGTCCTCCGTGGACCTCAGTAACTCAGTTTATTTAAAGTGGTGCTACGGTTCAGCATGGTTCTAGGTTCAAATCCAAGCCAAGGTGATTAAAAGACAAATTTCTCTACCGTTTAATTTGTGTGTCTTTTGTTTTATTTCAATACTAGTTTCACGGAAACGGGAACTATCTCGTTCCCGTGGGAATACGGGGATAAAATAGCCTATGTCACGCACTGATAAATTAGCTTTCCATTAGTGAAAGAATTTTTGAAATCGGTTCAGTAGTTTCGGAGCGTATTCGTTACAAACAAACAATCAAATCTTTCCTCTTTATAATATTAGTGTAGATGTCGTATTTGCAAAAATCAAAGGAATTAATAGGTACTATCATCGTCAGCTCATATAATGTCCCCACCGAGGGGCACGAGCCTACCCTGAATTAGGGTGATTAGGCCTTAGTCAACCACGCTGGCCAAGTGCGGGTTGGTCGACTTCACACACAACCTTAGAATTTCTTTTACGATGTTTTCCTTCACCGTAAGAGCGTCGAAATTAACGTACATATGAATTCGTAAATTGAAAACACATTGGTACGTGGCGGGACTGGTGGGGTTCGAACCAGGCACCTTCCGATCGGAAGTCAACGGCCTTATCCCATGCGCCACCGACGCTCTCTAATAGGTACTAAAAAACACTTACCATTCCTTAAACCACTCCCTAATCTGTATCGTGATATCATCTATCTGATCGTCCTTCTTATAATACAGTAGTCTCATATTCTCGTTCTCCATGTCTTGTAAGTATGCTTCCTTCAATTCCATTCGGATTTTGTAACGCCGCTCGTATATCTGTTAATTTAATTTTGTTAAATAAAACTTTTACAATAATATTCCTAAAAAAGTATTCAATCTTCACTGATAATTTGACGACCTCGATGGCAGAGTAGTCACCATGCCAGACTGCCATCCATAAGGTTGCGGGTTCGATTCCCGTGCGGGGTGAATATTTGTGTGAACCACAAATGTTTGTCTCGGTCTGGGTTTGTGAATGAGTGCGTGCGTAGTTTCTGATACCCTAGATACAAGTTATGAACTTAGAGGTCAGTTACTGTAATGAAATGATGGAGTGAATGATTATGTTATGTTATTAATTATAACGCTAAAAAGTTTGTCGTGCTAATCCCAGGGACTACTGATATAGAAGCCAACAGAAGACAAAAGAAGATTCGAAAAAAAAGAACGTCATAGAAAAAGAGAGTGGGTAAGAGCGTAAAAGAACGTAACATATTCTTTCAAGATGACAAAATTTTCCAGAAGAAAATTGCTCCAATATTATAAAAGCGAAAGTTTGAGTGTTTGTTTGTTACTTCTTCACGTCTAAAGGTCTGGAGAGATTTATATGAGAGGTACAGATGTCCCTTATAACTAGGAATAACACATAGGTTACTTTTTATCCCAAAATTCTCACGGGATAAGGTTCCAAACCGCGGGGAACAGCTAGAAAGGAAACAAAAAAAAAAAAATTGACCATGCGCAAATTCCTGGATGTATATAACATAACATAATCATTCACTACATCATCTCATTATAGTAACTGACCCCTAACTAAGTTCGTAACTTGTATCTAGGGTATCAGAAACTACGCAGACACTCATTCACACACATATAGCTGCATACTTTCTTTAATAAATCGAAGAAATATATTTATGAACTATAAGTTTTATAATACCTTTCTATTCTCCTCATCAAAATCCAGCTTGTCCCGGAATGGGTCCGGAATCATCCCCAAGAGGAAGTCTCTCCTCAAGTCTAATATGTGCTTCCTTTTTAATCTCATGTATTCTCTGAAAATCAAAGGGTTAACCAAAAAAAAAATCAGTTACTGTAATGAGATGATGGAGTGAATGATTATTATCCCTACTTCCCTACTAATATTATAAATGCGAAAGTAACTCTGTCTGTCTACCTTTTCACGGCTAAACTACTGAACTGATTGACGTGAAATTTGGTACAGGGGCAGCTTATGGTTCGGGAAAGAACATAGGACACTTTTTATCCCAAAATTCCCACGGGAACGGGAACTACGCGGGTGAAACGGCGGGGCGCTGCTGGTTAATTATATGTTCAAAAGTTTGAATGCAAAGTTGATTCTGTTACTGAAACGTGTATTTATTTGATGAAGTTAAAATCAGCCCCAAGGTTCAGCATGATCTTGGGTTCACATCCCACCTGAGGTAAAATTTTCGAATAATAAATTTTTATACCTATAAACTCTTTGAATATATTTCGCTGCCATATGTTTCACTTCATCTGGCGCTTCTTCAGCATCACTCTTAAAGTAGGTTTTCATTAAATTGCGCTTCTTTTTGAAGTCTTTAATGAAAAATTGCCTGAAAGAAAATATTTTTGTATTAAAAACTATCACGTTTAGTTTTTACATTGATGGCAATTAAATTAAAAATTTAAAAAACCCCCAACACAATTACTTTCATACCCCCATAACTTTTAAACGGGTCAACCGATTTTCATCAAACATGTCTAAGAACACTCGCACGTAAGTCCCCTTTAATACAAAAACTAAATTGAAATCGGTTCATCCGTTCGGGAGCTATGATGTCACAGACAGACAGATACACACACACACACAGACACGTCAAACTTATAACACCCCTCTTTTTGCGTCGGGGGTTAAAATGTAGATTTATTTGATTTGTAGCCACTAGCCACACCCACAGACTGAGTGCGGTTTGGTCGACTTCACACCACAGCAGATGTGTGCACTGTACAGTTATCCCATGAAGTTAAAGGTAAAAATGGTGTCGACACTTCAAATACCTGCTTGAAGCATACCTATATGTATCACTATCGCGCTCTCTGTGGGCAGGCTCTCTCTTTCTAACCAAGGTAACCTCTAGAAAGAGAAGGTCTGACTATAAAGAGAGATCGGCCCACAGTGACGTAGGTATTTGACTCACGCTGTTGTTCCAAGTGTGGGCTCCTGTACGCACCTTGAGATTTTTAGCCGCATAATCGTGGAATTTCCAGACATACAAAGTTTTGTATGCACATCAATATTTATCGATACTAATATCATCGTCGACCAACCCGCACTCGGCCTGTGGTTGACTAAGATCCCACAGAGGCGTAGGTATTTGACTCAAGCTGTTGTTCCAAGTGTGGGCTCCATTTTTTACCTACAACTTCATGAGTTATTCTCACGATGTTTTCCTTCACCGTAAGAGAGTCGAATAAACGTAAATATTTATGAATTTTCAGCACATTTTGGTATGTGAACCCACCTGAATCTTTCAGCAGTCTGTATGATAACTGATTGTATAAATTCCTCTGGTATTATAGTATGTTCGCTTGGCACTGAAAATATTACAATTTTATCAAGAAAAATATAAAAAAAAAACCTTTTTACAAATAAGCTTTTTTAGCCTTTATTGCATTTTCATGGGACTTACATAAGTATGCCAAATTTCAGCTCAATCGGATAACCAGAAGTGGTCGAAAAATGGCTGCAAGATTTGATTACAGACAACGGGACAGGTGAAACTAAATAAAAGCTTGTAATAATATATTTATTTTTAATAGATGTGCACACGGTGTCACCCACGTTTTTCTTCGCTCCCTTGGGTAGTAGCATGATGATTATATGCCTAAAGCCTTCCTCAATAAAGTCGTAAGTTCAAACAAACGTCTGACTTTTAATAATATTACTAGCGGCGCCCCGTAGTTTCACCCGCGTAGTTTCCGTTCCCGTAGGAATATGGTGATAAAATTATGCTAAAAACCTTCCCACTGAATCACTCTATCTATTAAAATAAACCGCATCAAAATCCGTTGCGTAGTTTTAAAAATCTAAGCATACATAGGGACATAGAGACAGAGAAAGCGACTTTGTTTTATACTATGTAGTGATGACGTACGTTTCGTTTAATGATTCAAAATTCAAAATATGTACCTGGTTCAACTTCTTCTTCTGGTTCAGGTTCCGACTCCTCATCCTCAGTTGGAAAGAAATCTGTTGAATCTAGAGGCTGTAGTTTTGGCGGCTATAATACAAATAATATTAATCAACCCCAACTAGTTGGGCAGACCTAAGGCCTCACCAAAGTGGAGATGTACGGAGATCTTCGAAGCGGAGACGAGGTGAATAAAGAATTTCTATTGGTTGTTTAAAACACAGCTTTCTTCTCGTCTCCGCTTTTGAGGAGTCCCAACCTCGCGTCGCGCGCAGTCGATCGATGCAGATCACGTGTGATCGGTCGTTGTGGAAATCGATGGGGGAGGGTATGATCAATAAGGGACAGTAAATTGCGGTAAACAATAAGATGATAATAATATTAGGCAAGTCTTTGGCATTTAAAAAATATGGAATTGTTAGTGATGAAAGAAAATAGACATGTACTAGAACTGTTCGAAGACATGTGACATACAGCACTGAGTCAGCGTGGGGGATCATGGCTCAGTCACTCTCAGGGCGAGGGGAGGACGGTGTATTACACTTATCACTTGTGAACGGTGAAGGGAAACATCATCATGGCTCAGTCACTCTCAAGTAATCTATAAAGCAATACTTGCCTTAACTTTGGGTGGAGGAGCATTTTTCCTTTTATATGCATCCAACCACATTTTCCTTAGAAGTTCTTCCACTGAATTTGGGCGACTCTCTAACGGTATATGGTATGGCACGACTATCTGGAAAACAAGATTTCAGATGTTACGACTATTTAGGTGGATTTTACAACTTTTCTAATCGTCAATTGTTGTTGTTAAACTTTTCTAGTTTACTATTTACACACACAACACACACGCGTAGCTTTTTATTGGTTGTATAACATAACAATCATTCACTGCATCATCACATTGCAGTAAGTTCATAACTCGTATCAAGTGTATCAGAAACTACGCACACACTCATTCACACACACCCAGATCAAGACAAACATTTGTGGTTCACAGAAATATTCATCCCGAACGGGAATCGAACCTGCAACCTTACGGATGGCAGTCCGGCATGGTGACCATGAGCACAATGCCATTTACGTATGTAGGCATATTGTTACTCTCCCAGTTGTACCCCGTCCTGTCTCGACCGGGGCAGTACCACATTCTCACTGAATATCGGCGTCAAGTAGGAGTGAGAGGGACTGCATTTCGCATGGAAAGCGAGAGGTCAGAAACCCAAATCCTTTCCTTCTCGTTCTCCTGTACCTAATATCCTATTATCCTTATAAGCCAACCTCATTTGTGCCTCTCCCTCATGTCAGGTGTCCATGGAGGACGTAATCACATACCATCAAGAGACACGTCAGCTCATATACCATACGGCATAAAAATAAGATCTGTTTGACTTTGAACTTATACCTGTATATCATAAGGTGTCATCCTGGTCTGGCACAAAGCTTGGTCTACATAAATATAATCATTAACGATTAGATGAACCAGCTCATTTCTTAATTCATACATTCTGAAAAAAAAACATAATAAAAAACAGTTTTATAGACGACCAATTGATGTAGGATCCTGCCTATACTTCCACTGCCTTATTTGCGTTGCATTTTTAGTCTGGTTTAACACTAAACCAGGTTTTACAATCAATTTTGAATACTGTCAAAGTGACAGATTTGACTGACAAGGTGTCAAATGCTTACCAGGTATTGTTAAACCAGACTAAAAATACAACGCAAATAAGGCAGTTACTGGTACGATTCCCACTGGAGACGAACGTCAATAAGAATTGACTAGTGAGAATTTTTTCTCTGCTCAGTCTGTAATAGGGATGTCGACTGGGTAAACAAAATGAAATTCTAATTAGTCCGTCAGATAGATTTCGAAAAAATAATAGATACGTATTTTTTTGTTTTATCAAAATAATAAAACTGACTTAGTTATAACGCATTAAAGTTCAGGAGTGGGGGCTTGCGACGATGATTCTTGGTAAAAATTGTACGTAGCTGTGACGTCACACGAGTTTTCTATGCACTATATCGTCTTAATTATTTGTTTGTATCAAAAGAGAGAAAATACGTGTCCAATATTTTTGCGAAATCTATCTGATGGACTTGGTCTTTTTAGTCGACATCCCTTTTGTAATGGTTGCAGCTTCGATTCACCTTCAAATCAAGCGTGTAAAGGAAGCGAAAGGAAAAGACCACGCGCCGCGCTTAGGAATCACGCACGCAATCGCGTTCCTCTGCGTTTTGTTTTCTCTGTTTCTTGCGCGACACAATAATTTCTATCCATTCTTCACCGCAACACCCGCGGTCTTCAGTAAAACCGTATGAACTGCACACATGACAGCACCAGTGCAGTTCAGAGGCAATGACCACCACGCTTGACTTGTAGGTGATCTAAATTTACGACTAAACCATGACTGTTACTTTGCAATCATAATTTCCCACGACTTTGAAAATGATCCTAGTGATAAGTATACACCCCTATTTTGAAATTACGGGACTTATTAAAATCAGAATATCTGTAGCAGTAACTTAATCCATATATCCAATAAAAATATCAAAAATGATAGTCGATTATTTATTTTTAAAAAAATACTAAATAAATGCCGTATTACCAGACGGCACACTAGCTATCAAGTATTCTGTGACGGCACGGGTTGATGACCGCGCTCAGCTGTGTATCGCAGCGTTCGCCTGTTGTTCGGTGTAGAATAACAATAAAAATCGGCGGGATTTTGAAAAACTTTGACTTATTATAACTTTTTAAACTAGCTAAAAGCGTGGCTTTGTGTGGGCTCGCGAGTTTTTTTTTTAAAGTAATTCTATGTTTTATAGTAAGAAAGAAAGAAAATGCTTTAATTCTTGAAATCGCCACATTCCACAGAGGTACCTATGTTAGGCCAACAGAAATTTATTTATCTCCAATGTCCGCTACAGCTTTATCTAACGTCAAGCCTTGTGACTTGTGAATTGTGATTGCGAAAGCTTATTGTATTGTTTCCTGGAACATTCAGTATTTCCACTTTTCCAATATTTAGTTATGGGTGGTATCGGACTCAACCATTATTACGTTGTATGAGAAAACTACCTTTTAATCAATCCCTTAACGATCTCTTCCATATACGTCGTCCTCTGTAAATGCAAACTGTTCAAATACGCGTCGTATATTTTGTTGATCAGATCACAGTACATGGCATAGCTTCTCCCAAGAACTTCTGGAGGAAGCCTTCGCTCTTTGAGACGGAGTTTCTTTGCTGCTTTTTGCTGTAAGAGTAATGTAAGTATGTAGAATCTGCAGGGCAATCTTTTTCTTTGATGATATTCATTTCATCATCAGCTCATATAATGTCCCCACCGAGGGGCACGAGCCTACCCTGAATTTGAGTGATTAGGCCTTAGTCAACCACGCTGGCCAAGTGCGGGTTGGTTGACGATGATATCGACAAATATTTATGTGCATACAAAACTTTGTTTGTCTCTAAATTCCACGATTATGCGGCTAAAACTCTCAAAGTGCGAACAGATGCGTGTGATTGCGCGAGCAGTGGTACGCGTATCAGTTTACGCGTGTCTTGTCCGTACTTGCCGCTACGCGTACACTCTTGGGAAGCTGCAAGTACGGACATGGCGTTCCGGATACGCGTAACCTGACTACGCGTATCCATGTACGCGAAATCCCTACGCACCTTCATGTGTTCTAGGGCTCTTCAACAAGTTTACTGGCGTTTTTCTTAGCGAATACGTACCTAACCTACGTCATAATATTTACTGTGCGTTGATGGACCAGTCAAGCAGTTTTGAATTGAATTTTCTTGTATCAGCTTCTACTCCTTCAAACCCCACCAGTCCCGCCACGTACCAATGTGTTTTCAATTTACGAATTCATAAGCTCTTACGGTGAAGGAAAACATCGTGAGGAAACCTGCACACACTTGGGAAGAAATTCTAGGGTTGTGTGTGAAGTCGACCAACCCGCACTTGGCCAGCATGGTCGACTAAGGCCAAATCACCCTAATTCAGGGTAGGCTCGAGCCCCTCGGTGGAGACATATATGAGCTGATGATGATGAACTATGTTCAAGGGGTGCATTATTAGTCAGCCTTTGAAATATTTTTAGATTGGAGATTAATAAACCCTCTAACGTACCTGCAAATCCATATCTTCTAAAACCAGACTCTGCGCTTGTTTCACTATTTGTAGCCATTTCTTGTGAGCATCATCTATTGTTTTCAGTCGCTTCGGTAGTTTCAATAAAGGCATTTTGTTGTATTATTATATTTTTATTGAAGCCTTATATTTCAACTGCAATTAATAGTTAAAATGGTTACCACACCATACGGGGCAGTCCACAAATGTTTATCTCGATCCGTGTGTATGAATGTGTGTCCGTAGTTTGTGATACCCTAGATACAGGTGAGCATAGGGGTCAGTTGGTGTAATGAGGTGATAGAGGGATCCACAAATGTTTATCTCGGTCTGTGTGTATGAATGTGTCTCCGTAGTTTGAGATACCCTAGATACAGGTAATGAACATAGTTAGGGGTCAATCGGTGTAATGAGGTGATAGAGGGATCCACAAATGTTTATCTCGGTCTGTGTGTATGAATGTGTGTGTCCGCAGTTTGGGATACCCTAGATACAGGTAATGAACATAGTTAGGGGTCAATCGGTGTAATGAGGTGATAGAGGGATCCACAAATGTTTATCTCGGTCTGTGTGTATGAATGTGTGTCCGTAGTTTGTGATACCCTAGATACAGGTAATGAACATAGTTAGGGGTCAGTCGGTGTAATGAGGTGATAGAGGGATCCTCAAATGTTTATCTCGGTCTGTGTGTATGAATGTGTGTGTCCGCAGTTTGTGATACCCTAGATACAGGTAATGAACATAGTTAGGGTCAGTCGGCGTAATGAGGTGATAGAGGGATCCACAAATGTTTATCTCGGTCTGTGTGTATGAATGTGTGCCCGTAGTTTGTGATACCCTAGATACAGGTAATGAACATAGTTAGGGGTCAGTCGGTGTAATGAGGTGATAGAGGGATCCACAAATGTTTATCTCGGTCTGTGTGTATGAATGTGTCTCCGTAGTTTGTGATACCCTAGATACAGGTAATGAACATAGTTAGGGGTCAGTCGGTGTAATGAGGTGATAGAGGGATCCACAAATGTTTATCTCGGTCTGTGTGTATGAATGTGTGCCCGTAGTTTGTGATACCCTAGATACAGGTAATGAACATAGTTAGGGGTCAGTCGGTGTAATGAGGTGATAGAGGGATCCACAAATGTTTATCTCGGTCTGTGTGTATGAATGTGTGTGTCCGCAGTTTGTGATACCCTAGATACAGGTAATGAACATAGTTAGGGGTCAATCGGTGTAATGAGGTGATAGAGGGATCCACAAATGTTTATCTCGGTCTGTGTGTATGAATGTGTGTGTCCGTAGTTTGTGATACCTTAGATACAGGTAATGAACATAGTTAGGGGTCAGTCGGTGTAATGAGGTGATAGAGGGATCCACAAATGTTTATCTCGGTCTGTGTGTATGAATGTGTGCCCGTAGTTTGTGATACCCTAGATACAGGTAATGAACATAGTTAGGGGTCAGTCGGTGTAATGAGGTGATAGAGGGATCCACAAATGTTTATCTCGGTCCGTGTGTATGAATGTGTGTGTCCGCAGTTTGTGATACCCTAGATACAGGTAATGAACATAGTTAGGGGTCAATCGGTGTAATGAGGTGATAGAGGGATCCACAAATGTTTATCTCGGTCTGTGTGTATGAATGTGTGTGTCCGTAGTTTGTGATACCTTAGATACAGGTAATGAACATAGTTAGGGGTCAGTCGGTGCAATGAGATGATGGAGGGAATGATTATGTTATGTTATGAGGTGATGAAGTGATTTTATAAGTTATTCTTACCGTACAATTTTGAAACAGAAATTTTGAATTTAGACAATAAATACACACGATAATTTACATTTTATTCTAAACGATTAATTTAGTTAAAGAAGAGAATTTTGGTAAACAATTTTGACTTCTAAACCATATCTATAATGACAATGACTTTGATATTAGCTTGGGAGTGTCAATATTTTCAGCATAACTTTTAAAGAGGCTTCTCTCTTAATAACATAACATAATCATTCACTCCATCATCTTATTACAGTAACTGACCCCTGACTAAGTCCGTAACTTGTATCTAGGGTATCAGAAACTACGCAAATACACATTCACACACACCCAGACCGAGACAAACATTTTGTGGTTCACACAAATATTCATCCCGCACGGGAATCGAATCGAAAATAACGGCTGGCAGTGTGTTTACGATTTTCGAATTTTGTTTTGACCAGCAATGTTGTTGTCTTCTTTCCGTAAACACAAGCTACCACCCGATTCGATAATTACCTACATTGGTCGTGAGAAATCGGTGAGAAACTCGGTGTGGTACTTTTTTTTTTCATTTACAAAAATGAAATATGTACTTGTTTACATTAAAGTTTTACAAATAAAATTAATGTAATTTATTGTATTATTTGTATAAAACATAACAAATGGCTGCGGGAATTTAATGCCAGACATTTCTGTAATTAATTAATGGCTGTTCCTAATATTCGATCTGTCTATTATGTTGCTTGTCAACGGATACAAAGCCCTCTCTTTTCCGAACCTTTATCCCATGTCTATTTGGGGTCGGTTTTCAGATTAACCAGATTTGGCGGAATGTCAGTATTTTACGTGAAGCGACTGCCATCAGACCTTCACAACCCAGAGAGCTATACGACATTTTTTGGTTAAACCAAATGTTAGACTTTTGAGGGCTCTAACTACCCGTAACGATTGTCGATGATGTTAGTACGACAGCCGGGACCGACGGATTTACGTGCCCTCCGAAGCACGGTTACAAAGCCCTGTATTATTTATATAATCCTTGTAATTTAACTTTATTGTAATTTTACAAACAGTTTTGTATCTGTCAATAAGCAAGATCATAGATCGATCGAATATTGGACACAGCCATTAAAGTACCTTTCCTTTCCTCTTCTTCATTCTACTTGTCTCTCCCATAATGTGTAGCTAATCCTACTAATATTATAAATGCGAAAGTTCATGTTTGTGAGTTTGTATGTTTGTTACTCATTCACGTAAAAACTACTGAAACGATTTAGATGAAATTCGGTACAGATGTTCCTTATAACTAGGAATAACACGTACGATACTTTTTATCCCGAAATTCCCACAGGATTGGAATTAAAAATGCGGGGTACAGCTACTATTTCTTCCTAAACAATGGCCCATCTTCTAACTTGCCGTGCGTGTCCCTACACCTGCACACGCGAGGACCTTTACAAGGCCACTGATAGTGACATATCGGTGGCCGAGTTCTGGTCCTCAAATATATGAGTCGACACGCAAAGAAGAAGAAGAAGCTACTGTTTAAAGTAATATTTTTAAATCGGTTACATTCCATAACGATGAGACTTATGATTACAAAATTACAAAGACAATATTTTGAAAACTATCTCTTTGCTTCAATATTATTTTGAAAACACGTAGTTTCGACGTGATAAAGGAAATAACAATTTGATATACTTATTGCATTTTGTAATAGATTCAATTCTTGATACGAGTTCGATTAAGAAAGACTGTTGTTTAGTGTAATAAGATTTTTTAATATCAGAACGAATAATAAGTAAGTTATTATTTCTTAGTTATTTTTCTCTTCTTTGGCAGATTAGTTTGAAGTCAGTTATTTTGTGTGTGTTTTTTATAAACCCCCGACGCAAAAAGAAGGGTGTTTTAAGTTTGACGTGTCTGTGTGTGTGTGTGTATCTGTCTGTCTGTGGCATCATAGCTCCCGAACGGATGAACCGATTTCAATTTAGTTTTTTGTATTTAAGGGGACTTACGTGCGAGTGTTGTTAGACGTGTTTGATGAAAATCGGTTGACCCGTTTAAAAGTTATGGGGGTTTGAAAGCAATTGTGTTGGGGGTTTTTTAAATTTTTAATTTAATTGTTTTTATTTTTTAGTTGTTGGATAATCTGTTTATTTATCGAGAAAGGCTTTAGGCTACATAACATTATCCTACGACCATAGTGTTTATCTTTCTGAAAATAGAGATTTTATTTTTTGATAATGGATCAAAATAATATGATATGGACTTATTATTATTAATGGTAAGTTATATTTTCTTATATTTTTCGACTTTTTTGCGAACTAGTGTTGGATGCTCGAAGTCCTCCAACCCGCACTTGGCCTGTGGTTGACTATGGCCTAATCACCCTAATTCAGGGTAGGGAGAGCCCCTCGGTGGTGACATTAATATGAGCTGATGATGATGAAAGCTTTTGGAGTGACGCACAGTTTTATGTCTGGACTGATCAGTTGCACTGACTCGTCAATGGCCACCTTTACATCACGCTTCAACTTATACAAGTAAAGAAAGCCGCGGGGCGCAGCTAGTTATCGTTTAAATTTCGTTTTTTACGCTTAAACTAATAGAAGTGAAGAAAGCCGCGGGGCGCAGCTAGTTATCATTTTTAAGTATTGATTTTTCGATGCAGTTGTATTTACTTATCTAAAAGGAGTAAAGCAAGTCGCAGGGCACAGCTAGTTATCGTAAATATTGGTTTTTCAATGCATTTGTATTTATTTCTTTATTTGAAACTAGCAGCGCCCCGCGGTTTCACCCGTGTAGTTCCCGTTCCCCTGGGAATTTCGGGATAAAACATAGCCTATGTTCTTTCCCGGATCATAAGCTACCCCTGTTCCAAATTTCAAGTCAATCGGTTCAGTAGTTTAGCCGTGAAAAGGTAACAGACAGACAGACAGACAGACAGACAGATAGACAGTCAGACAGATAGACAGTCAGACAGACAGTTACTTTCGCATTTATAATATTAGTTAGGATATTAGGATTAGGATATATTATGTAACACATGAGATGATAACAGAAACGCTTTATAAATACAAATTTATTTAAATATATTTTAATACATTGCTCTAGTATTTTAAGTTGATGTTATAAAAGTCGTTTGTCGCCGTCTGTCCTTCTGACTTATATGGGTCCATATTGGCTCACCTAAAGTTCTTTACCCGAAAATGTTTTTCCTAACTATTTGTAGTCCGAATGATCATTCTTCCTAAAAATTTTCATCCTAAAGTTTTAATTCATACTATTTGTAGTGCTACCGACGATGCTCATAACGCTGATGTGTCCGAAAATTTTAATTACTAACATCATTAATGTAAATATATTTAAACTCCTACTGTTTTTTATCATAACGCTTTTATCCCTAAACATACTTACCATAATATTTTCACTCATGCTCAGAAACAAACATTTACCAAGTGTAATAAAAAATATAAACGGGTAGAAGATGATATTTATAGTTTTAATGATTATTATACGACTCGTTTACGGTTATGCTTATGGCCTGGGAGTTTACCATAACCATAACTAAAGGACCAATTCGGTTCTGGCACTTCGCCGGCCGCTGCCGCGGCACGCTCGCTACGCTCGCTCGGCTCGTGCGTTGGGGTCACAGTTCTAACATAACCTAAATCAATAATTAGGAATAGGACCGATTCGTTACTGGAACTTGACTGAATGATTGGAGCAGGACTCTGGTTTTGCTCGCTCGGCTCGTGCGTTATATGTTATACCTACATGTTATGTAAAAACAAAGTTACGAAAAATTTATGTATATAATATTGATTATAATAAATAAAAATAAATCTAAACAAAAAAGATATGACTTTGAATAATAGTATGAACGATGGTTATGTTGAGAAAATATAGGAAAGCAAATAAAAGTGTAAAAGATGTTTATTGCTACTGACTTTATGCAGTTCAATGTTTCGGAATTAAAACATTAGTGACAAAGATTTTAGGAGTTGCGATTGTTAGGATAAAAAATGTTAGGAAGAAAATTTTCGGATTTCCAATTATCGGAGTTGAAATTTTAGGTGAACTTTGGCGCACCCGACTTATATACTTGTATTACGCAACGGATTTTAATGCGGTTTTTCAACGATTAGAGTTAGGTATTCAAAAGGAAGGTTTATATGTATAAAATAAAAACAAATACTTACTAATATTATTTATAAATGACTTATAACATAACTTAATGACTTACTTAATAACTTCTGACGACCTCGATGGCAGAGTGTTCACCATGCCGGACTGCCACCCCTAAGGTTGCGGGTTCGATTCCCGTGCGGGGTGAATATTTGTGTGAACCACAAATGTTTGTCTCGGTCTGGGTGTGTGTGAATGAGTGTGTGCGTATTTTCTGATACCCTAGATACAAGTTTCGAACTTGGTTAGGGGTCAGTTACTATAATGAGATGATGGAGGGAATGATTATAAAAAAAAACTTAGACACATATTATTTACTAACGACGCTCCGCGGTTACACCCGCGTAGTTCCCGTTCCTGTAGGAATATTGGGATAGAATTATTTCCTTCCCACTGAATCACTCTATCTATTAAAATCAAAACCGCATTAAAATCCGTTGCGTAGTTTTAAAGATCTAAGCATACATAGGGACAGAGAAAGCGACTTTGTTTTATACTATATTGTGATGTGGTCACAATTTCTCATACAAAACCCTCTCTATGGGACCGACTCACTCTTGACCGTTTTCCATAAAAAGTAAACCAAGTACGTACATATCGAGAATGTCATTCAAGACACATGTGTTTTAACATGCAGTATACTTATTGAACGGTTTTATTTAGCTTGTCCTGTTTTTTATCATTTTTATTACACCTACGGCGGAGACAGTCGCTAAAACGTCATATAATTTTACAATTTTTTGGTGTTATCCCATGGGAATATTAGGATAAAACGTAGCCTAGAGTATGTACAGTGAAATTATCTATCTGCCTGTGAAAGTTTTATAAAAATTGAGTCAGTGGTTCTGAAAATAAGTGTTGTTTTAGATTGAGTGGTATTTTTTGAGTTTTGTGCACAGTAGCTCCTCTAACGGTGAGTATGTGATGAATGAACTCATGTGTAAATAGAATTAAAATCTACATTTAAAAACGCTTCCGTTACTGAGTGATATACTGACTGACAGACAACGCACAGCCGAAACTACTGGCCGTAGAGAGCTGAAAGGCACGTGTGTTTGTTGGGGGGAGTAGGCTACCACTAAGAGAGGATTTTTGGAAATTCCCTCCCTAGGGGGAGAAAAGGGAAGTCAATATTCCACGCAGACGAAGTCGCGGGCAAAAGCTAATAAAAAATATGTTCTTCCATTCTCAAAAAAACTTCGAAAAATTGTTGTCTAAACCTTTTTGCCTTCTTTGTCGTGTCGTGTATGTCTGATGGTAGTCGCTTCACGTACAATACTGACATACGGACAAATGTGGGTACATTAAAAACTGACCACAAATAGATATAGGATAGAGTTTTGGAAAAAATAAATAAATTGTATTAAAAAATATAATGGTGTGTAAGGTCGCGTGACCATGAAAAGAAATATGTCTTGTCGGATTCAGATAAAATAAAAATATGTTAGAGTACTTACTTAAATGAGAAGAATTTTGTCGGACCTGTACGTAATTCAAAAATTCTTGTCTAAAACAGACAAGATATTTTTCGTAAATATCTAGTACTAACGGCGTCTCGCGGTTTCTCCCGCGTGGTTCCCGTTCCCGGGAATACGGCTATAAAATATAGCCTATGATACTCGGGGTGAATGTAGCTTTCTAATGAAAAAAGAATTATTAAAATCGGTCCAGTACTTTTTGAGTTCATCCACAAAAATACAAATCTTTCCTCTTTATAATATTAGTACTTATAGATTTTACATGAATATTTTAACCTTATCTGAATCAGACAAGACATATTTCTTATCGTGGACACACAGTCTAAAGGTTCGAATAAAATAAATATTAAAACTATAAAGATACTTATGAATTCTATATGCCGCTGCCCTGGACGAGACGTACAAACATACTGTCACATATATTACGGAATAAACTATTTAAAACCCGTGAAAATTATGTAAATAATTTATAATTGAAACAATGGTTGAAAACGTGTGTGTGCTGGTTAGTTTTAAGATACGAAACACACGATTTTAGTGTTCCGTAGTGCCTTTTAATTTTTTAAGTGATTCCGTGCTTCGTGCACGTGCAAAGCCGGGTTCACTCCACGTGTCCACATGGTAAGAAATTTGTCTTGTCTGATTCAGACCAGACAAATTTTTCACGTCCATTATTAAAAGAAAATTATGACGGCTAAGTTACCTCTGTTTACATAAGAGTAAAATTTTAATATTTTACAATATCTAGGCGATTGTAAAATTTGAATTTTATTATCCAATAAAATATATTTATTTATATGAAAAAGTTACTAGACTAGTTGAGTTTCGTATGGTAAGTCAGAGGTCTTAAGACCAATTAAACTTACGGTTTTTTATTCCTTTAAATTAGGCAAAAGTAATAAAATAAATAAATATTTTTTCTTAAAGACTAATATTATAAAGAAAAAAGAAAAACATTATTTCTTCTTATACTTACACTTAATATTATAAAGAAGAAAGAATTGTTTGTTTGTAACGAATAGGCTCCGAAACTACTGAACCGATTTCAAAAATTCTTTCACTAATGGAAAGCTACATTACGCGAGTGACATAGGCTATATCTTATCCTTGTATTCCCACGGGAACGGGAACTACGCCAGTGAAACATAACATAATCATTCCCTCCATCATCTCATTACAGTAACTGACCCCTAACTAAGTCCGTAACTTGTATCTAGGGTATCAGAAACTACGCACACACTCATTCACACACCCAGACCGAAACAAACCACGGGGTGCTTCTAGCATAAAATAATTAAAAATGTTTTTACTGCAGAACCCTTTATTTCCCTTGCCAAACTCTCACCTAGCTAATTGTTAAAAATAACCTATTTAATATTCTAAATAACGCTAATTATTAACATTTAAGCGTTTCGCTTTTGCAAATAGTAATTTCCGAAACAGTAGTAAGATTTACAAAGTGTTTACCGGGAGGTGCCAAATTTAAAAGTTAGTTCAAATTTTTATTTTTATTTTAAACCCCGACGCCTCGCAGTTTCACCCGCGTAGTGCCCGTTCCCGTAGGAATATGGGGATAAAATTCGTCTTAAAACCTTCCTACTGAATTACTCTATCTATTAAAACAAATCGCATCAAAATCCGTTGCGTAGTTTTAAAGATCTAAGCATACATAGGGACAGAGAAAGCGACTTTGTTTTATACTATGTAGTGATAATAATAGTATGTGACCCGCAGGACACCTTTGAGGCGGGGTGTCGGGGTGTAACGACCATACTAGCCTTCCAAAAGACCGGGACTCTGTAATAGTACCGTGAAAGGAAATGACATAGCAATAATTTGTGCCTCGAAGTTTTGCCCGCATAAATAAATGGGTCTGTGTGTGTGAATGAGTGTGTGCGTAGTTTCTGATACCCTTTTTTTTAACGCAGTGAAAATGCATAGAACTGCATACCACCGTGAGCCGATATTGGGGGGACCCACGGGGGGAGCAGGGCCCAGGGCTGGGCCTACCCACTAAAAACACAGCGACTTCCGTCCGCGTTACATTGGGGTACCGTAAGATCCCGAGGGGGATTTCTACTACGGCACTTTATGTTATATTAAATCCCAATTTTCTAAGAATTTCGGGATAAAAAGTATCCTATATGTTATTCCTAGTTACAGGGAACATCTGTAGCAAAGTTTATCTAAATCGGTTTAGTAGTTTTCGCGTGAAAGACTAACAAACATACTATCCAAACTTTCGCGTTTATAATATACCAAGTGGCATAGTTATAGTAATGAAAGTGACCCTGCCTACTATGCAAAAGGATACGGGTTCGATTCACGTACGATACAGTATTTTTGTACGTTATTTTTATATTTGACTACCAAGTGATATAGTTGATAGAAGTATGCCAAAGATTATGGGTTTTATTGTGTGTGTGAATGTGTGTGTGCGTAGTCTCTGATACCCTAGATACAAGCTTCGAACTTAGTTAGGGGTCAGTTACTGTAATGAGATGATGGAGGGAATGATTGTTATGTTATTTTGGTGAATGAATCACAGATTTAACTAAAAATATTATTAAAATGACTACAAAACTGATTTATTTACAAAACAATAATATTTTCAAATTGGTATAATTCATAAATAAGTAATACAATGGATTTAGAAACCGCAAAACATATCACAACCTAATTTTAAAAGAGCTTGAATACAAAACATGTTCAAAAATATTTTTATAAGGAAAATGCCTAAAATATAAAATATTTGCTGTGCCCCGCGGTTTTACCGCCGTGGAACATTATCCCGTGGGAATTTTGGGATAAAAAGTATCCTGTGTGTTAATCCTAGGTATGAGGAACATCTGTACCGAATTTCGTCTAAATCGGTTGAGCAGTTTTTGCGTGATTGAGTTACAAACATTCAAACTCACAAACATACAAACTTCCGCATTTGTAATATTAGTGGGATTCAATTTCAAAAGAACTGGAATAATTTAGATGTTTGGTAGGTACAGATCACTACAAAGTATAAAACAAAGTCGCTTTCTCTGTCCCTATGTATGCTTACATCTTTATATCTACCCAACGGATTTTGATGCGGTTTGTTTTTATAGATAGAGTGATTCAGTGGGAAGGTTTTTAGTATAACTACTCAATGGATTTTAATAAAATTTGGTACAGATGTTCCTTATAACTAGGAATAACACATAGGATACTTTTTATCCCGAAATTCAAACAGTATTGGGATTTACTACTTACTTTTCTTTCAATACTTACATAAGTACATAAGAATACATACTGTGCCCGCGGTTTTACTTCCCTAATATTAGTAGGATTATCTCTATTTTTTTATATACCCTGTATCGTCCCTCTGTTAGGCATAGGTCCCAAATCCCTCCATATGTCCCTGTCGTGAGCTAGCTCTCTCCAACCTGTGTCAAAAACATCTAAATCCCTTTTTAACCCCTGACGCAAAAAGAGGGGTGTTATAAGTTTGACGTGTCTGTGAGTGTGTATCTGTCTGTCTGTGGCATCATAGCTCCCGAACGGATGAACCGATTTCAGTTTAGTTTTTTTTGTATTAAAGGGGACTTACGAGCGAGTGATCTTAGACATGTTTGATGAAAATCGGTTGATCCGTTTAAAAGTTATGGGGGTTTGAAAGTGTTGGGGGTTTTTTAAATTTTTAATTTAATGTTTTATTTACAGACCAAAACACAAAATTAAATGAAATATCCCACCAAAATAAATGAAAAACCAATGGAGCAGACAGAAAATTCCTTCAACTCGCAGAAAGAAATGAATATTGACAATACCTACATTGATATCCATGAAAATACGAATAAAAATACTGATGGTGTTTTTCATGAAGACGGCAATATTATCCTGAAATATTCAGGCCAAGCTTTCAGGAGTTTCAGGGAGCAACCTGTCAAGAAAACTTGGAGAAGAAGGTCTTTGGGTTATGACGATGAAACTGGATTTAAATTGTGAGTAATTTTCTTTTCAACACACTTGCTTATAAAGGGGCTCTTATTTGTGCAAAAACAGTTGAATAATTACACGTTTTATTGACTAGTGAGTGATTGTTTGTTTAAATTGCTTTGTTATTAAAAAAATTGGATACCAAAAAATTGATAAAAAAAAAAACCTCGCTTGTACCATAAATAACTATATTTTTGACATGATTCTTAAGAACAGATCTTTGTATGTGAGTTTTTGATTTGCCCATAGGTCTCAAGGACCCATCTCCTAAATTAAAACTTGAAAAAAGCCGACCGATAAGGTTTAATAATTAGCGAAGCTAAGCCCTTTTAATTCAACAATTTATAAGTACAGTTTGTGGTTTTACGGAAAAAATGTCTACTTGTGCAGAAAATACTTAAAATATTATTTTTTGTAGACATAAAAAAGTAGTAAAGTTGATGAATACTTCCGAGGCGCTATTGAGGCCCGAGCCGTCAGGCGAGGGTCTGAAGATAGCCGAGGATAGTAATCATCAGTACAACGTTTTTCAACACACTTGCGAAGAAAATAATAATATTTCTAATAGATATATTTTTATAATAGATTTTCCTTTGATAAGTCTCGAAACTTTTTTAAAAACAAAGCATTATACAAAAGAAATCTATAACGCACTAGTGAATAAAGCGTGTTTTTCATTATTCAACTGTTTTTGCATAAATAAGAGCACCTTTTAAGAGCAAGTGTGTTGAAAAATAGGTTTTTTTTCTAATCCATTCTTTATAGGGACCAACATAATAGGTACAGTTTGCTGATAAACAAATGGATTGATAGGTACTTATTTAAATCATTATCACAACCATATCTCTGAACTAATTGCCCTGGATCAAGGTCAACGCATATAACGTTGTTATTAAAACTCATTAATTTACGAGAGCAATTAACTATTTTATTACCAAAACAGTCGCAGATTTTCCTCATGAAACTTTAACGCCTATTAAAATTTTATTAGCAATTTTACAACTCTATTGTTTGCTTTTTAAATGCGGAAGGCGACCATGTCTCTATGATTTTAAGATAAATTTGATTTTGTACGTATATTTAAACTATATTTTTGCATGTGACTTTACCTGTTTTCTGTATCGGGTTTTCTGGTCTAGGTTTGAGTCAGGTTTTGATACTCCAGATATTATTATGGGTAATAAAATAAACCTAATACATAGTAAGAGATCAATCTCTACCTATACTAATATTATAAAGTAGCAAAATTTGATTGTTTGCTTGTTTGTTTCAATTGAATAGGCTCCAAAACTACTGGACCGATTTGAAAAATTCGTTCACTATTAAATAGTTTACTTTTGAGTGAGTAACTTAAGCTATATTAAATATAAACCGCAAGGCGGTGCTAGTCTACATCTACAATCTAATACATATTATAAAGCGGAAAATAACAAACTGCAAACTTGCCGTGCGTGTCCCTACACCTGCACACGCGAGGACCTTTGCAAGGCCACTGATAGTGCCATATCGGTGGCCGAGTTCTGTCTCCGTAGCATGACTGTGCGTGATGAAAAATATCGACACCACAATATAATATCGATTTCGCGAGCATGACCAAATGTATTATGTTATGGCGGGCTACGATATGATAAAATTAAATATGGCGGCCATATTTATTATATTTTGACAGTTGGATGTCGATAAATAGCTATATCAATTTCGCGAGCATGACCAAATGTCATAAAATTAATCACGTGGTAAAATTAAATATGGCGGGTATTTTTATCATATTTTGACAGTTGGATGTCAATAAATCGCTTTATCTAACGCATTTTCGAAGTCATGCTAGCCCGGCTGGTCCTTTAAAATATGAGTCGACACGCAAAGAAGAATAAAGAGGAAAGATTTGATTGTTTATTTGTTTGTAACGAGGCTCCGAACTACTGAACCGATTTCAAAAATTCTTTTTTTAGTAGAAAGCTAATTTATCAGTGCGTGACATAGGCTATATTTTATTCCCGTATTCCCACGGGAACGGGAACTTTGCGGGCGCTACTAGTGAGGTATAAAGAGGAAAGATTTGCTTGTTTATTTGAATTGAATTGGCTCCGAGACACTATTAGACATTTTACGTTTTAGAAAGTAATAAAGCCTATACTAGCTGCACCCCGCGGTTTCACAGGCGTAGTTCCCGTTCCCGTTCCCGTGGGAATTCCGGGATGAAAAATAGATGTTGGCCGATTCTCAGACCTAAGTACTGAATATGCTCACAAAATTTCATGAGAATCGGTCAAGCCGTTTCGGAGGAGTATGGCAACGGTTCCCGTTCCCGTAGGAATTTCGGGATGAAAAATAGATGTTGGCCGATTCTCAGACCTACTGAATATGCTCACAAAATTTCATGAGAATCGGTCAAGCCGTTTCGGAGGAGTATGGCAACGAAAACTGTGACACGAGAATTTTATATATTAGATTTATTCCCTACCTTAATTATCGATACCATAGGTACCTACCTATTGTATCCAACCTATTGTACCAACGGTAAATAAACTAAATGCGGGTGAAACCACGCCGCATTGCTAGTAAGTAATGAGATGATAGAATGATTTGATAATTTATGTTTTTTCTTACATAAAAAAGTTAGATAAATGTATTTGTTTAGAAAGAATTACTTAACTTATACCTAAGTGAGATATAAACTATATAAAATGAGTCCATAACTAAATATTTACTCATCGAAGTATCACATATCAAATTTATTAAAAATACGATTGTTTTAATTCTTAGCACCTATTTCACAATCTTCAAGTATCGTTCCGCGTACCTACTCACAAGTTTTGTCTTTGTCACTTGATATAAAGTAAGAGGCAAAACTAACTTTAATTGGTGAGTAAATTTACTTGAACGTCGTGAAATAGGCCCTTACTAATATAAGTAAGTATAGTTTGTTAACTTGTAATATTATGCAGTGTAGTGAAAATGATGACGAAGAATTTTTACGGATATAAACTTATGTAAGTACCCAACCCATTTATATACTTACTAACTCCGTCTCGCAGTTTTACCCGCATAGTTCCCAATCCCGTGGGAATTTTGGGATAAAACAGTACAGTCTAAGCCGGTGTGTCTAGAAGTATGGAATAGGTATTGTACAGGAGTTGCTTATATAACGTAGGTGTAGTACTGAGGAAGGATTTAACACTGACTGACTGACAACACACAGTCTAAACCGGTGTGTCTAGAAGAATGGAATATTGTACAGGAGTTTCTTATATAACGTACCTAGGTGTAGTAATGTGTGTGTCCGTAGTTTGTGATACCCTAGATACAGGTAATGAACATAGTTAGGGTCAGTCGGTGTAATGAGGTGATAGAGGGATCCACAAATGTTTATCTCGGTCTGTGTGTATGAATGTGTGTCCGTAGTTTGTGATACCCTAGATACAGGTAATGAACATAGTTAGGGGTCAGTCGGTGTAATGAGGTGATAGAGGGATCCACAAATGTTTATCTCGGTCTGTGTGTATGAATGTGTGTCCGTAGTTTGTGATACCCTAGATACAGGTAATGAACATAGTTAGGGGTCAGTCGGTGTAATGAGGTGATAGAGGGATCCACAAATGTTTATCTCGGTCTGTGTGTATGAATGTGTGTCCGTAGTTTGTGATACCCTAGATACAGGTAATGAACATAGGGGTCAGTCGGTGTAATGAGGTGATAGAGGGATCCACAAATGTTTATTTCGGTCTGTGTGTATGAATGTGTGTCCGTAGTTTGTGATACTCTAGATACAGGTAATGAAGATAGTTAGGGGTCAGTCGGTGTAATGAGGTGATAGAGGGATACACAAATGTTTATCTCGGTCTGTGTGTATGAATGTGTGTCCGTAGTTTGTGATACCCTAGATACAGGTAATGAAGATAGTTAGGGGTCAGTCGGTGTAATGAGGTGATAGAGGGATCCACAAATGTTTATCTCGGTCTGTGTGTATGAATGTGTGTCCGTAGTTTGTGATACCCTAGATACAGGTAATGAACATACTTGTAGGTTTAGCCTGTGATAAAGAGATCTAACAAAAAGCTGATTTAAAAAAACATTAAATTAAAAATTTAAAAAACCCCCAACACAATTACTTTCAAACCCCCATAACTTTTAAACGGGTCAACCGATTTTCATCAAACATGTCTAAGAACACTCGCACGTAAGTCCCCTTTAATACAAAAAAAACTTAATTGAAATCGGTTCATCTGTTCGGGTGCTATGATGCCACAGACAGACAGATACACACACACAGACACGTCAAACTTATAACACCCTTCTTTTTGCGTCAGGGGTTAAAAATATGTTGAGTCGTGATGAATCATTAGTAGTGATTAATATTTAAAGTATTTTTTTTAAAACCTCATACAATTTCATTATCTGCGTTTCACCTGTACTTACTTACATAACGACAATTTACTATTTAACTAACTGCTTATCTGTTTGCGATAATTCTTTATCTTATATACACTAATCGCTATTGTCGTCAAAATCCATAATTTCTTTACAAATTATGCATAATTACGACTCATTTACATAATAATAAACCTGACTGTTGAAAAGAATATTCTTAATATCCTACTAATATTATAAAGCCGAATGTTTGTGAGTGTGAATGTTTAGATGTGTGGATGTTTGTTCCTCTTTCACGCAAAAACTACTGAATGGATTTTAATGAAATTTGAAACAGATGTTCCTCATACCTAGGAATAACACACAGGATACTTTTTATCCCAAAATACCTACGGGGTAAGGTGCGGGGCGCAGCTAGTAATATTATAAATTCGAAAGTAACTATCTGTCTGTTACCTTTTCACGGCTAAACTACTGAACCGATTGACTTGAAATTTGGTACAGGGGTAGCTTATGGTCCGGCAAAGAACATATACTATGTTTTATCCAAAAATTCCCACGGGAGCGGGAACTACGCGGGTGAAACCGAAGGAAGCCGGTAGTACGTTATATAAGGAACTCCTGTACAATATTCCATACTTCTAGACACACCGGTTTAGACTGTGTGTTGTCAGTCAGTCAGTGTTAAATCCTTCCTCAGTACTACACCTACGTTATATAAGGAACTCCTGTACTATATTCCATACTTCTAGACACACCGGTTTAGACATCACTACATAGTATAAAACAAAGTCGCTTTCTCTGTCCCTATGTATGCTTAGATCTTTAAAACTACGCAACGGATTTTGATGCGGTTTGTTTTAATAGATAGAGTAATTCAAGGGGAAGGTTTTTAGCATTATTTTATCCCCGCATTTTCACGGGAGCGGGAACTATGCGGGTGAATCGGCGGGGCGCTGCTAGTAGTGTATAATATCATTAGGTAGAACTATTAATAATAAAATCTAATCAAACTGTATAAATAAAACATGGAAGCCGTCCAAATACAAACAGACTGTGAACACAAATAAATATAAATGAAATGTCTGTCTGTCTTTTGATATTAATTAAATTATTAGTCTCATTAACTGATATTGATTATAACTTTATCTTTATTGCATTCCAATAAATATTGATAGGGGGAATAACTTTTTTTTCGACACACTTGTTCATAAGGGGGCTCTTATTTGTGCAAAATCAGTTGAATAATGACACGTTTTATTCACTAGTGAGTTTTTTTTTTTAAATTGCTTTGTTTTTAAAATAGTTTCGATACCATTTTAAAAAGAAACTTCAACTATGTTGCCTTACTTTTGGTAGGTCTATGGTCGATTCCATTCATTCATTCGATTTTTTTTTAATAAGTATATTCTTTTAGTCTTTGGCCGATCACCATTGTTGTGTTGGATGCGCGCGAATAGAAAAACTGTTTATTTATTAGCGAAAAATGATATTTTACGAGTATTATAAATTTCTTCGCAAATGTGTTGAAAAACGTTGTATGGTACACGCGTGTATTGATGATTACTATCCTCGGCTATCTTCAGACTTGGCTATCTCAATAGCGCCTCGGAAGTACCTATTCATCAACTTTTTACTTGAAGGTCGTGAAATAGGCGCTAAGAATTGGTAAAACAAATAATTTCATTTTCGTTTGTGAAAATTAAACTTATCTTAAAAACTGAATTGGAAAATACCTGAACTTATTCATCAAAATCATCACGAGCAAAGCCGTCTGCATAAGCTAGTAAAACCGTAAATTATATCAAGCAAAGTCACCTACATCAGCTACTAAAACAAAAATCCAAAACACAATTAAAAATCGCAATCAAACTCGCGTGAAAACAACTAGCTTTACATATATATAACAATACATAGTACATAAAGATATCAGTTTATGTATACATACTTACACACTTACGTATATTTAGTTGTTACCGCGCCGCGTTGGGACACAGACGTGTCATGCTAAATTAATTAAAAAAACAGTGGATAAAAAACAATTTATGAACTTAAAAGTGTTTAAAAATAACAATAAAACATAATTATTCATTATTTTGTAGTAAATAAATAGTTATTGCCAAGTTATGAGGTATATTTTAATCAATTTATTTATTTATTTTGAAAGTTCTTTTGTTTGTAAATATATTTGTGTTTCTGTTCTAATGTTGTGATTGGGAGAGGTATGTTTTTAGTTTATTTATAAGTTTTGACGCTTCTTTGAAAGCTTTTAATTTACGTGTTGTAAACTTTTTTGAGGAGCTTTTGAAAGAAAGAGTTTATATTTATAAAGGGTTTAAAAGAAAAAGTTTCCTAATATAAAGATCTGTCTTTAATTAAGACAATTTTTTATTTTTATTTTTACAAACTTTCTTGACACAAACTAAAGTTTTTTTTTTTTTAATTAAGAGTTTTTTTTATAACCTGTATCGTCCCACTTCTGGGCAAAGGTGTCCCCCAAATCCCTCCATCTGTCTCTGTCGTGAGCCAGCTCTCTCTAATTAAGCGTTTAGGAGAAAAAAAAAACGTGTGGCACTCGGGGACTGCCGCGGTAAAGCTATTGCATAGCAATTTTATCAACTAATTGTTTTTTTTATTTTTGTATTGCACTCCTAACCTTAGAAATTTTGATGTCGTACTTGGGACTTCAAACAATAAAAACTTTATCTACATTACTATAAAAACTTTTTGGATAATTTACAAAAAATAGTAGTTTTCGATAAAAGTTTTCGATCAAAAAATAATAAAAACGTGAGGTTTTTTCGTTACGGAATTTCTGGATTCGGTCCCCGCCCTCAAGGCCCGCGATAGAAGCTATGCAATAGCTTAAAAAATAATATATAGTTATGTTTGTTTCAAACTTGTTTTTCTTTAAATTTTAAACTTTCTACCTATAACACAAACATTGAATGAACGCAAATCTTGTTTTAATAATTAATGAACACAATAGCAAAGAATTATTTTTGGTTCAGTCTTTCTAAAGTTATTTGCGTACGTTTATACATTTTAGTGATTCATGTGTTTTATTTACTAGGGGCTCCCAGAGATTAAAGGTATACTTAAGTTGGCGGCCGACTGCAGACAGCAGCAGCAGACCACACGAAGCCGCCTAGCGTCATCATGACACTTCGTAGCTTCACGTAGCTGCGGTCATGATTTCGAACCCAACTGCAGGCGACAATTGCAGATGGCAACAGATGATGACATCCAGTTCGTTCCGAGTCTTTGAGTAGAAAGTAGTAAAATTAGCGACGCGAAGCTAACTTCATGAAGCCCACTTCGAATATAATTTCATAGAAATACATACAAACCAGTGGTAGCGCGGCTTCGTGTGGTGTGCTGCTGCTGTTTGCAGTCGGCCACCAACTTATATACTATATATACTATATAACTATATATACCTACTAGCTGCGCCCCGCGGTTTCACACGCGTAGTTCCCGTTCCCGTTCCCGTAGGAATTTCGGGATGAAAAATAGATGTTGGCCGATTCTCAGACCTACTGAATATGCTCACAAAATTTCATGAGAATCGGTCAAGCCGTTTCGGAGGAGTATGGCAACGAGATGTTATGACGTATGCATCCGTTAAGGATTTTTGGAAATTTCCCCCCTAGGGAAAGAAAAGGGGGAAACATCCAAAAGCCGGAAGTTATTAGGTATTACACGCGGACGAAGTCGCGAACTTTTCTCTTGAATCATTCTATCTATTACTGAAAACTGCATCAAAATCTGTTGCGTAGTTTCAAAATTCTTCTCGTCAAGCGGGAAGCGAATTTGTTTAATATTATGTAAACATGATATATAACATGTGTACAAATATGTACTTAAACAAAGAACCAAATTCCGATTATATATTAGTCATAATTATACATACAACCGGTTCGTTGACAAACAATTCCTTATCAACGCGAGTGAAACCGCGGGTATAGGGATTTCTACTTGTCCTACTGATATTATAAATGCGTTTGTATGTTTGTAAGTTTGGATGTTTTTGCACGCAAAAACTACAGTAACGATTTGTTTTTTTTTTTTTTTTTCACGGCTAAACTACTAAACCGATTGACTTGAAATTTGGTACAGGGTTAGCTTATGGTCCGGGAAAGAACATAGGATTTTTTATCCCGAAATTCCCACGGGAACAGGAACAACGCGGGTGAAACCGCGGGTCGCTGCTAGTAGGATTTATAACATCACTCTGAGATCAGAAGGAGAGGAGATAACGCGGGTTGAACCGCGGGGCGCCACTAGTTTTATTTAAATGCAAATATCAAGACAATAATAAAATTAAATTATGTTTTATTGTAGAACTAAAATAATAATAGTTCATAATAATACTGCTAGTTAATTAATATGTTAATTTAAATATAATTATTCCGGATATGTTATATTTATAATTATAACAAGTTATAAAAATCATTATTTAATGTTTAATGTAAGTTAAACGGAAACAAATGAAACAATTTTTTGTATAAAAAATAGCGCAAAATTTACAAATAAGTATTGACATAATCTCTTGTTACTCAACTTGTAATGAGGAAATGGATTATGACAACAAATAAAAACATAGTATGTTCATTTCATTACATGTATCTAGGGTATCATAAACACCGTCCTTTCGGGGAGGGGGTGCCGCCTTAGTGCGGGCCCGGCGTTGGGGTGTCGTGGTAGTAATCCCCCGTGGGATCCTACGGCACCCCAATGTAACGGAGACGGAAGTCGCTGTGTTTTTAGTGGATAGGCCCAGCCCTTCTGGCTGGGAGAGCCCCACATAACCACCGTGAGTCCTCCTGTTCTCGGCTCTCGGTGGTAGGCCGCTCTATGCATTTTCACAGCGGAAAAAAGGGTATCATAAACACACACATTCATACGCACAGACAGAGGTAATATCACCAAATTCTACAAGGGATATAAATAGTTACATATATAGTTTTGTATTACATACGTACGTATGTATAAAAGATTAGTGGTGTCTCGCAATTTCACCCGCGTGGTTCCCGTACACGTGGATATACGGGGATAAAATATAACCTATGTTACTCAGGGCGAATGTGGCTTTCTAAAGGTGAAAGAATTTTTGAAATCGGTTCAGTAGTTTCGGAGCCTATTCGTTACAAACAAACAATCAATTTCCTCTTTATAATAGTGTAGACAAGTTTCGTACTTAGTTACTTAGTTAGTTAGGGGTCAGTTACTTCTTCTTCTTTGCGTGTCGACTCATATTTTAGAGGACCAGAACTCGACCACCGATATGGCACTATCGGTCAATTACTATAATGAGATGATAGAGTGAATGATTTATGTTATGTATGAATGTTGTAACTACTTCTTCTTCCGAACCTTTATCCCATGTCTATTTGGGGTCGGTTTTCAGTTTAACCAGATTTGGCGGAATGTCAGTATTTTACGTGAAGCGACTGCCATCAGACCTTTACAACCCAGAGGGCTATACGACATTATTTGGTTAAACCAAATGTTAGACTTTTGAGGGCTCTAACTACCCGTGACGACTGTCGATGATGTTAGTACGACAACCGATACTTTCAGTTTTACAGTAAAAGAAACAGTTGTTTTTGAAATTGTATGTGCTTTCTAATCGGTAGACATACTTTTAACCAACAAACTGATAAACAGTTTGTTGGCAGTTGCATAAAATACTCTGTGCCCCGCGATTTTAGCCGCGTGGAACCTTATCCGTGGGAATTTTGGGATAAAAAGCATCCTATGTGTACCAAATTTCATTAAAATCTATTCAGTAGTTTTGCGTGAAAGAGGAACAAACATCCACACATCCATACATACACACTCACAAACATTCGGCTTTATAATATTACTAGCAGCGCCCCGCGGTTTTACCCGCGTAGTACCCGCTCCCGTGAGAATACGTAGCTCGTAGTATCATACAATCTCGGCACAATTCACCATCGTGTGTTAAAAAATTAAGTAACAGCGCGATCTATTGGTAGGATTTGTGACTACAAAAAGTTACAATAAAACATACGATTACTTATACACAATCCCATGGGAATTGCGTGATAAAAAGTTTGTTACTCTTTCACGCAAAAACTACTGTATCGATTTAGATTAAATTTGGTACAGATGTTCCTTATAACTAGGAATAACACATGGGATACTTTTTATCCCGAAATTCTTATTTTATTGGTTTATTGCTCCCATTATGCTATTTTCATGTCATTCTAAAATCACATATTCATACACATAACCGTGATAAACAGGTGTGACTCACACGGATATTAACTTAGCACGGGAATCGAACCGTACGCACGCTCTCTACGAGTATTTGGCAATCAGTTTTACGTATTTGCCTAGCACGGGTATCGAACTCGTAATATAGCTCGCTATAGTGACGACCTCGATGGCAGAGTGGTCACCATGCCGGACTGCCATCCGTAAGGTTGCTGGTTCGATTCCCGCGCGGGGTGCATATTTGTGTGAACCACAAATGTTTGTCTCGGTCTGAGTGTATGTGAATGAGTGTGTGCGTAGTTTCTGATACCTTATAGATACAAGTTACGAACTTAGTTAGGAGTCAGTTACTCTAATGAGATGATGGAGGGAATGATTATGTTATGTTATAGTAAATAATCTTTACTTTTGGCAGCAGACTAAAAATATACCACGGTATAAATATAATCCGGGAAATCTACCGTCTGGTATAACGGAAAAATACAATAAATGACAAATACTCGTAGAGATAAAAAAAATAGGTCAAGTACAATCTGTTACGTATACTTACATATAAATATTTTGATATCTGCTTGTGAATGTTTGAGAGAATTTCTAAATTTATATGTAACTAGCAGCGCCCCGCGGTTTCACCCGCGTAGTTCCCGTTCCCGTAAGAAAATGGGGATAAAATTATGCAAAAACTCCACTGACTCTTCTGAACTTCCACTGAATCACTCTATCTATTAAAACAAACCGCATCAAAATCCGTTGCGTAGTCTTAAAGATCTAAGCATACATAGGGACAGAGAAAGCATCTTTGTTATACTATGTAGTGACAGTGATATAGTATTTTGGCCATGACTTTGTTCGTGTTTTTATAGAGCAATTTTCTTCTTTTTAACCTTTGACGCAAAAAGAGGGGTGTTATAAGTTTGACGTGTCTGTGTGTGTGTGTGTGTATCTGTTTGTCTGTGGCATCATAGCTACCGAACGGATGAACCGATTTCAATTTAGTTATTTTTGTATTAAAGGGGACTTACGTGCGAGTGTTCTTAGACATGTTTGATGAAAATCGGTTGACCCGTTTAAAAGTTATGGGGGTTTGAAAGTAATTGTATTGGGGTTTTTAAATTATTAATTTAATGTTATTCTTCAGCCTGTTGTCACCCAATGCAGATTTATTGATCATTTTATAATTTAAAAACATGTTTTTTAAGCTTCTATTGCTTAGTCATGGGACTTACATAAGTATGCCAAACAGCTCAATCGGATAACCAGAAGTGGTCGAAAAATGGCTGCAAGATTTGATTACAGACAACGGGACAGGTGACACTAAATAAATGCTTGTAAATGCAACATTATTTAAGGGCCTATTTCACGATCTTCAAGTAAAGTTACTAAGTAAAGTTAGTTTTGTCTCTTTCTTACTTCATATCGAGTGACAAAGACAAAACATGTGAGTCACTACTCGGAACGTTACTTGAAAATCGTGAAATAGGCCCTAAGGATAAATATTTCAAGTATCATAATGATGCAAGTTTGCCTCAATTTTTAACTTTACACTACTTTTGACGTAATTTGGACAAACAAACACAACATTTTATTATTCAACACACGTAGTAAGACAATGAGTAGGTTGTGAGGAAAATTCATGTTTATAAAACGCTTGAATGAGCAATGCGATGCAAGGCTTCGACATGCGACGCCATTGAAATATTATCTCAGTAATGTAGGGTCAGATTACTTAATATAGTACTTAGTAGTAATTTGTATCACAACATAGTATAAAAGTCGCTTCCCGCTGTCAGTATTCACTCGCGTAGTTCCCATTCCTGTGGGAATACAGGGATAAATATATAGGTATATATCGTCCTCCTTGACGTATCCGTCAACGGCGAGCCTCGGCTTAGTGAGCTCGGTCGTGAGCTCTAATATGGCTTGCAAAGCCAAACTTTGTCTTGAAGGACCTATTGCACGGCGCACAGTACAACTGGCCTTCAGCGTTGTAGGTGTAGGTATAGGAAGGCTTCGGGCGGGTCTTTCTTACGAGGCGTTTTGCGTCAAGGTCTTCTAGGCGACGCTTTTCATAATTAGTGACAGTCTTATGAACAGAGTTGCGCCAACAGGGATAAAACATAGCCTATGTCACTCGCTGATAATGTAGCTTTCCATTAGTGAAAGAATTTTTGAAATCGGTTCAGTAGTTTCGGAGCCTATTCGTTACAAACAAACATTTCCTCTTTATAATATTAGTGTATAAAACAAAGTCGCTTCCCGCTGTCTGTCCCTATGTATGCTTACATCTTTAAAACTACGCAACGGATTTTAATGCGGTTTGTTTTAATAGATAGAGTGATTCAAGAGGAAAAACTGCTAGTATATTCATTAAATATTTACTTAAAGAAAGACACGTCCCGGTTATAAAATATGTCCTTTTATTATTATATTATTTAAATATTTATATTTATTTCATTGTAATTGTATTTGTAATAATTTTAATTCTTCTTTAGTAAGCTTTTACACGTTCATAAGTGCATCTAAATAAAGACAATAAATTAAGTACTTTGAACTACCTGCGCTCCGCCGTTTTACCCGCATCAATCATAATTCCGTAGGAATTTTGGGATAAAAAGTATCCTATGTGTTATTCCTAGTTATAAGGAACATCTGTACCAAATTTCATCTAAATCGATACTGTAGTTTTTGCGTGAAAGACGAACAAACATCTTACCTTCCTATAAACGCAAAAGTATGTATATACACCCTTATTTTGAAATTGCGATACCTTATCTCACAGCTAATGTAAACGACAGGTGACAATATAATAGTGAAGTTAGTTTTTTTCTTTTGCTTTTATTTAAAAAGTTATGATAAGTCAAAGATTTTCAAAATCCCGCCGAATTTTATTGTTATTCTACATCGAACGCTGCGATACACAGCTGAGCGCGGTCATCGACCCGAGCCGTCACAGAATACTTGATAGCTAGTGTGGTCTGGTAATACGACATTTATTTGGTATTTTTTAAAGATAAGTTTTTGACTATCATTTTTGATATTTTTATTGGATATATGGATTCAGTTACTGCTACAGATATTCTGATTTTAATAAGTCCCATATTTTCAAAATAGGGGTGTATAAGTGCATAATGTTGAGGATTCTATTTCCCGACTAGGTCATAATACTTGAATCCTAGTCCGGCAATAAAATCCACACTAAGTAGTTAAATTATAATCTACTAGCGGCCTCTCATGGTTCCCCTTCCCGTGGGAATACGGGAATAAAATATAGCCTATGTTGCTCAGGGTGAATGTAGCTTTCCAACAGTGAAATTTTTTTGAAATCGGACCAGTAGTTTCGGAGCCTATTCGTTACAAACAAACAATCAAATCTTTCCTCTTTATAATTATGTATTAGTTTAGATAGCCCCGCGGTTTCACCCGCGTAGTTCCCGTTCCCGTGTGAATACAGGGATAAAATATAGCTTATATCACGCACTGATAAATTAGCTTTCCATTAGTGAAAGAATTTTTGAAATCGGTTCAGTAGATCCCGAGATTACCCCTTACAATTTAACAAATATACAAACGTTACTTCTTTATAATATTAGTATAGATTACTATGGATAAAATATTCTTAGATAAAGTATCATCCTGTAAGATTCTCCTGCATTCCAACTCTCACTGATGATAACTAAAACAATACCACTAAAAGGTACAGGGTCAGGCCCCGTTTAAGGTAAAATATTTTGACAAACAAACGTCATTGTGACCCTGCCTGAGATAAAGGTTGTCAGTTTGATTCCTGTTCAAGGTAAAAAACAATATTCTATTCATGTCATGTAAAATGTGAAGCTCCTATTGTCATTTTGATTTAATGTCATTTGGATACATTTTCAATAAACTGTCAACCAAAAGATGCGATTACAGCGACGCTGTCATCGGCACAGACAAGATTGTGACTCAATAGTTTGAGTGAGTTTTTGAAATAGTTAGTTTTTTTATTATACTAGCAGCACCCCGTGATTTACCCCTTATAGTGCCAGTTCCCGTGGGAATACGGGGATAAAATAAATTTATGTCGCTCACTAATAAACTTATAATATTATACTATATAACTTACCATTAGTGAAAGAATTTTTGATATCGGTTCAGTAGTTTCGGAGCCTATTCGTTACAAACTAACAATTAAATATTTCCTCTTTATAATATCTGTATCTTTTCCATTAACGGGACTATTAAGGAGTCCCGGTCTTTTAGAAGCTAGTATGGGGCCAAAGCCAACACACGAAAGCCCTTTGACATATTTAATCTTGTGTAAGGATGCACAATCCGGCGACTATCCCTGTATAACACTATAAAATGCATCCAAGGACAGTCCCCGGTTCTGCTAGGACCCGTTCCTGTAAGAATATGGGGATAAAATTATGCTAAAAATCATCCCACTGAATCACTCTATCTATTAAAACAAACCACATCAAAATCCGATGCGTATCTGGGGGCACGGCAGTGCCCCCCGCCAAGTCGAGCGCGAAGCATACACTGCCGTACCATCCTTTACAGGAACCATTTCGCCGCATTTTCATGCCCCTATTAGAGGACCTCTGGATAAGCCCAGAACGCTGAAATTTTCGTCATCCAGTAAGCTATACAATCACATACTTAAATTAAAATTTCAAGTCTGTAGGTCATTTAGTTCCGAAGTTAAGCGAATGCAAAGTTTCGTATTTATGACAGACACTCACTCACTCACTCACTCACTCACTCACTCACTCATGATCATCAAAATAGAACTAGTACTTCCCATAAACCTCGAGAGCTGAAATTTGGTACAGAGTTAGGGTTTAATGCCCACATAAAGAGAAAACTATAAAAACTAGGATAATCGAACGGGAACGGGAATTATACAGGAACGAGAACGGGAATTGTAACTCAAGAACGGCTAAACTGATTTGGCTGGAAATTGGTGGAGAGGTAGCTTAGAACCAGGAAAAGGACAAAGGATACCTTTAATCCCGAAATTCCCACGGGATTGGGAACGGGAATTTAAAAATCAAGAACAGCTGCATTGATTTGGCTGAAAATTGGTGGGGTGGTAGCTTAGAACCAGGAAAAGGACGTAGGATACCTTTAATCCCGAAAGTCCCACGGGATCGGGAACGGGAATTTATAACTCAAGAACGGATCAACTGATTTGGCTGAAAATTGGTGGGGTGGTAGCTTAGAACCAGAAAAAGGACATAAGATACCTTCGATCCCGAAATTCCTACGGGATTGGGAACGGAAATTTAAAAATCAAGAACGGCTCAATTGATTTGGGTGAAAATTGGTGGGGAGGTAGCTTAAAACCTTGAGAAGAAAATAGAATACTTTTTATCCCGAAATTCCCACGGGATTGGGAACGGGAATTTATAGCTCAAGAACGGCTGAATTGATTTGGCTGAAAATTGGTGGGGAGGTACCTTAGAACCAGGAGAAGCACATAGGATACTTTTTATCCTGAAATTCCCACGAAAACGCGAACGGGAACTACGCGGGTGAAACTGCGGGGCGCTTAGTAATAAAATACTACTCCTAAAAAGTAAAAAATGTGTCAAATAAGAAAATCTAATAAAAAAAAAACAATATAAACACGTTTCAACAAAAATAAATGAAATCCCACCAAAAACATTCTGTAAAAAACTAGCCAAGTCTCGATGGAGCTGCTTGTTTATCTCTAAAAAGTAATGAAATCTAGACAAAGTCGTGCCAAGTGTAAGGTTCCTTACTGCGATTTCTTTATTATTATAGTTAATGTTATGTGACTTGGCCGTTGAAGGATACACTGTACACAAGTACACAACTGTACACAAGGGTACAAAACTAGGTGCTCCATGACACTATTGCACCAATCTGTCGCTAAAACCACTACCCATTGACGATAGAAAATTGCCACTTGAAAAACGTTGATTCAATATCCAGTCAATTATAGGCTTGATAAAGCTGCGTATTTTAATAATGTTACAACATTACGTGTAAACAAAATTGACTTGTACCCACTACTAACGTTTTAAACAATGTTCAACGGCCAAGTCACACAACATTAACTATAATAATAAAGAAATCGCAGTAAGGAACCTTACACTTGGCACGACTTTGTCTAGATTTCATTACTTTTTAGAGATAAACAAGCAGCTCCATCGAGACTTGGCTAGTTTTTTACAGAATGTTTTTGGTGGGATTAGTTTTAAAGATCTAAGCATACATAGGGACATAGGGACAGAGAAAGCTACTTTGTTTTATACTATGTAGTGAAGTATACACCTATATATTTTTATTACGAGTATAATAAAGACGTTCATGTTTATTTTTATTAAGTACTCTCTTCTTGCAATGCTCTGCCTTAGAATATAAATTAGCATTTCTGCTTTATTTATTTATAAAACAAAATTATCCTTAGGGCCTATTTCACCATCTTCAAGTAACGTTCCGAGTAACTACTCACATGTTTTGTCTTTGTCACTTGATATAAAGTAAGAAAGAGACAAAACTAACTTTACTTGGTGAGTAACTTTACTTGATGGTCGTGAAATAGGCCCTGTCTGCCTAGCATGACTGTGCGTGATAAATGATATAGACACCACGAAATAATATCGATTTCGCGAGCATGACCAAATGAATATAGCGTGGTACGATTTGATAAAATTAAATATGGCGGCTATATTTATTATATTTTGACAGTTGGATGTCAATTAATAGCTATATCGATTTCGCGAGCATGACCAAATGTCATAAAATTAATTATGTGGTTAAATTCAATATGGCGGGTATTTTTATCAAATTTTGACAGTTGGATGTCAATAAATCGCTGTATCTACCGCGTTTTCGAAGTCATGCTAGCCTAGCTGAGCACAATGAAACAGTTTTAAGTTAAGTTTAACTGTACTGGTAATAACTAGATTTGCGGCCTTATTAAAACAGTTGCGTTAGTGGAACAAATTAACAAAAAATAAAATAAGTAATTTCTTATGGTGTGAGTTTGTCAGTAATAAGTTTCTTTGAGTTAAAATATATACATAATAGTTTATTCACTTACTTATATTATTCTATAGATTTTGTTTTTTTTTGGTAGAACGCGTTTATCTCATTTGCTACTTAGTTGTTCGGATTTAAATGTTCATTCAGTGTTAGATTTTTTAAGTTATTAGAGTTCATTTACTCAATAGTAAGCTGTGAGCGAAACCGCGGGACAAAGCTAGTGTCGGGAGGCAAGTATTTTCAATTTCTATCTTATAATATTTATTATGGGTAAACTGACCCGATTTAGACGGCGGAAATGGGAGAAAAAAATATAAGTGCATATGTTTAACCCCCGACGCAAAAAGAGGGGTGTTATAAGTTTGACGTGTCTGTGTGTGTGTGTGTGTGAGTGTGTGTGTGTATGTGTCTGTCTGTCTGTGGCATCATAGCTCCCGAACGGATGAACCGATTTCAATTTAGTTGTCTTTGTATTAAAGGGGACTTACGTGCGAGTGTTCTTGACATGTTTGATGAAAATCGGTGGAGTTATTTTTCAGTAGTAATTTACTTATTTTTTCAGTGTTCGTATGGGAACGTACATGCTACGCATGTTCCGTCAGATATGAACCTTCCGTAACTGTGACTGAGTCACAAATAGTTATTTTGTCTATAAAAGATCAAATATTACAAAACTTATCAAACCTTGCGTTGTATTCAGGGTCATTGACTAAAGCGACTAGGTCGGAAATTAATTAAAAATAAACTATTTGTTATACTTTTACAACATTATTTTATTCGCCTTGAAATGATAACAATAGTTTCTTTTTTATATATTACTAGCTGTGCCCCGCGGTTTCACCCGCGTAGTTCCCGATCCCGTAGGAATTTCGGGATAAAACGTAGCCTATGTTCTTTCCCGGACCATAAGCTACCCCTGTACCAAATGTCAAGTCAATCGGTTCAGTAGTTTAGCCGTGAAAAGGTAACAGACTGACAGAGTTACTTTTGCATTTATAATATTATCTCGTAGTAAGGATTTTTGTTATTTTATCTTAGTTTTAACTATTATCACCCCGTGGTTTTACCCGCCTAGTTCCAGCTCCCATGAGAATGCGGGGATAAAATTATACTAAAAACCTTCCTCTTGAATCACTTTATCTATTAAAAACAAACACATCAAAATCGTTAGGGGTCAGTTAGTATATTAGGATGATAGAGTGCTTGATGATGTTAGTGCATTAAGCCCCAAACTGAATGATCAATTTTGATTCGATTTTGAAATTCAATAACATACTGATCGTTATTTTCAAGCAAAGTTTCAAGAAAATGTTGAACTAAAAATAATAATGCCATTGTTTGCCGGTTCGAACTCTGTTTGGGGTCATGGCATGCACAGGTATGTAATAAGGATATTTTGAGGGCATCTAGAAAATCAAAACCTAAAATCACTACATAGTATAAAACAAAGTCGCTTCCCGCTGTCCCTATGTATGCTTACATCTTATACCTATAATATAATCTTATATACATCTTATCATCGTTATAAACATCTTATAAAGAGAGAGGAAGGTTTTTATCATAATTTTATGCCCGTATTTTTACGGGAGCGGGAACTACGCGGGTGAAACCAAGGGACGCTGCTAATATATTCATAAATTGCATTCATAGATTGTACCTGAATGATGATTTTATTTATTTGTGTCATTAAAATTTTGTAAAATATACGGGAAAATTACCCAAACCGTCGACGTATAGGTAAATGCAGATAACTACACACTATACTTTATGTTCCCATAGGAATATGGGGATAAAATTATTAAAAATTGCTAAAGACCTTCCCACTGAATCACTCTATCTATTAAAACAAACCGCATCAAAATCCGTTGCGTAGTTTTAAACGTCTAAGCATACATAGGGACAGAGAAAGCGACTTTGTTTTATACTATGTAGTGAAGTACCATTAATACAAAACAATAATAATGTGAATAAGTATAAAACTAATTATATTTTTACATATGAACAGAAATTATTCATTTGTTAAATTAAGTTCGAATACTACAAAAATAACGCTTTATGAAGAAAGAAAGAATGAAACGTTCATTCAGTCACAGAATAATAAAAATAAGTAATCTATACTAATAATAAAACAGTAGAACCACCGTGTCTGTACATTAAATAAATTTACCTAAAACTGATAGGGGGGATAAAAGAAGGTCAAAGGAACACAAAAAAACAATTTTCGACTTTCTTTCCTGTCTGTCTGTCTGTCTGTCTGTCTGTCTGTCTGTTCGCGATAATCTCAGAAAGTACTGAACGGATTTTCATGGCGTTTCCACATATGGATTAAGCTTAATCTGGCGCAATATATAGGCTTTGTTTCATCTCATTTCGATAACGAGAAGAAAAGTTATGAATAAAAATCTATTTTGTTGTTTTGAATTTAATAAACAATACTCCGCCCACGACATCGCTTGGGTAATATCCGTTTATATCGCGCAACTTACCACCTTAGTTAGTTCTAAGTTATTGAGATGTTCTTTAAAATTTAGGAGGAATCGTATAGTCTTTGTTGTTCTTCGGTCCTCTGATTTCAATCAAAAAATATATTTATCAACACTTCGCTTCCTTTTGACGAGAAAACATTGCTGACAAAAATATGTACTATTTTGGATTTTGTATAATAATATTTCATAGATATCAAATTTGACAGAATATAGAATACTTCAATATCGAACGCTTAAAGGGCATATACACATAGCGGGTTTTCAGGCAATCGAAACTTTTGTGAACAAGCAAAAAAATTGTACAGACGTAATATTAAAGTGCAGTGTACGTACGTACTATGTTAAAGAAACATCAACAGAGTGTATTTCCCTTAATAAGAAACAATAAGAAAACTGCTGATGGATACATTATTAACATAAATATTTTATTAAATAGTTTAAGTTGAATTAAAATAACTTATTAGCCTTTTAGAAAAATGCATTGAAAATTTTCGCCTTAGCCAGAACTTGAACCCGGAACCATGCTGAACCGCAGCACTGCTCTATCCAATTGAGCTACCGAGGAGATTAGATCGTAATATACTAAAGTTCTCAAAATGGTGCATCAGACATCAAAAAAATATCTACAGCACCGTCAAGGTATTAATTCAATAAACAAAATAGTTTTTGGCTACTGCTGCCATAACTACGCAATTCTGCTAATGTCAAAGTAGGTAATCGTAAAACAACACGACAGCCATAATAGTATAAGACAGGCACTAATCTTTGAACGATCTCAACCATTAATAGAAGTAGAAGAAGCACAGGAAGTAATAGTTAACGAAGACCAAAATCCATTCATATTGAAATTCCTGCAGACGTTGTCAGAAGTTAGGGAAATACAAATAGAATTTAGACAATTCCTACCAAAACCTAATTTTAACAAGCAGTTTATTCGTAATCAACAATTATTAAATAAATATCTACCAACCTTATTGGAAACAAGTGAAACTTTACGCGAAATTAATGATATCATTTATGCAGCAGCAAAAACTCTTATAATAGAAAACAAACAGATCCCGTATACACCACCTAGCATACAAAAACCAAAATCAGATCCAGCGTGGAAAAAGAGAATAAAAAGAAAAATAGAGGACTTTAGGAAAGAACTAGGTCGATTAGTAGAAATTAAAGCAGGCAACGTAAGTCGTAGAATGATGAACATCAGAGGAAGACTATACTACAAATATAAAATTACTAACGATGAAGAACTAAATAACACAATTGAAATGCTCAAACAAAAAGTGAAGGCTCTAGCAGGTAGGCTACGTAGATATGAAGAAATGAACGAAAAGAAAATACATAACAAACAGTTTGCAGAAAATCAGCACAAATTCTACAGGTCCCTAAACAACACCCAACATAACCCCACTGAGATTCCTGCCAAAGATGAAATTCAAAACTTCTGGTCAAACATCCTATCAAATCCCATACCATATAATACAGAAGCAGCATGGATAGAGGAAATAGAACAATTAGGCGAGAACATAGAACAACATCAGTTTGATGAAATAGATATACAGAAAGTAAGAGAAGCAATCAGAAAGACTCAGAACTGGAAGACACCGGGATTAGACAAAATACAGAATTACTACCTCATATATTTCACAAGCACACACAAATACATAGCCAAACTATTTGATAGGATGATAAAAGGAATAGAACCCATAGATAGTTGGTTTACAACAGGGCAAGTCATATTAATACCCAAAAACAACGACACCCGAGACCCGAAGAACTGGCGTCCCATAGCTTGTTTACCAACTATGTACAAAATATTAACTGCAATAGTAGCTAACGAACTCTATATCCATTGCGACAAAAATGATATATTAGCGCCGGAGCAAAGAGGTTGCAGACGTCAAGTGCGGGGATGTAAAGACCACCTCATGATAAATAAAGCCATACTCGAGGACGCACACAAGTGCCAGAAAAACCTGAGTATGGCATGGGTTGACTATAGAAAGGCTTTCGATAGCATGTCACACGAGTGGTTACTCAAGATACTCGACCTCTACAAATGCCCACCTGTTATCGCAAGCTTCCTACGATTAGTCATGCCCACGTGGAATGTTATCATGACGGCCCGCGGCACGAACGCGTCTGTGACAACTGACCCTATATTCATCCGACGCGGAATATTTCAGGGTGATTCCCTCTCACCACTCCTGTTTTGTTTAGGTATAAACCCCATCTCACAAATCCTCCACAAATACAAATTCAAAGGATCCCGACTCAAAGATGACACAACCATAAACCATTTACTTTACACGGACGACCTTAAAATTTACGCGAACAACAAAACCAACCTTAAAGTATTAATAGACAGTACAGAGATTTTTACAACAGACATAGGAATGGAATTCGGACTAAATAAATGCAACGTTTTACATTTAGTGGGGGGTAGGAGAAAAGAACATCAAGGAGAGGGCCATGTCCTACTTAGTGGAGAAGAGTTTAGACATTTACAGGTAGAAGAAAACTATAAATATTTGGGAATAAGCGAAGCAGGAAAAATAGATCACGCAGAAGTAAGACAACAGATACAGAAAGAATATTTTAGGAGAGTAAAGAACCTTACAATGTCACATCTCAATGCCCGGAATCTGATTAAGGCCATCAACATTTATGCGGTACCAGTTCTACTGTACATATTCGGGATCATTAACTTTAAAACTATAGATTTAAATAAAATAGACGTCAAGACCAGGAAACTATTAGCAATGAACAAAGCCCATCAACAAAAAGCGGACGTAGAACGGCTATATTTACCAATAGAAGAAGGAGGTAGAGGACTTACTAACATAGAAATGCAATATAAAACCCAAATAATTAAATACAGAAAATATTTAGAAACAGAAAAAGATTACTTACTTACAGCAATAGTGGAACATGATAGGGGGAAAGATAAATATTCTATAACAAAAGAAACACAGACCAATTTAGAAGAAATAGGATTAAGACCACACGGAAACTACACTGACCAAGAAATCAAACATGCAATAGTAAAAACAAGAGTAGGAAAAATAAAGGCCAAACCTCTACATGGACAGTTTTATAAAGATGTACTTGAAAAAGAAAATATAGACAGAACACAGTCATTCAAATGGCTTAAAACCCAACAAATATCTCCCTCAATAGAATCATCCATATTTGCCATCCAAGATCAAGCAGTTATGACTAAACAGCATGAACGAGATATATTAAAGAAACCAGTCGATGGTAAGTGTCGGCTGTGTTTAGTGAAAGATGAGACCACACAGCACATCATCTCAGGCTGCGAGAAACTAGCTGGCACTTACTACACCAAGAGACACAACAACATTGTACAGTATATACATTGGACAATAGCCAAGAAACACAAGTTTGAGGTCTCTAACCTGTGGTGGCAAGAACACCTGACGCAGCCGCAGGTTAGAGAAAACGAAACTGCCAAACTAATGTGGGAGATACCGATCCAAACAGACGTCACAATAGCTCACAATAGACCGGACATCATCTACATAGACAAGACACAGAACAAAACTTACCTCATTGACATCACAGTACCATCAGATTACAACGTAGGAGCATAGGAAATAGAAAAGCTTAGTAAATATCACCCACTCAGACGTGAAATAGCCCGGCTATGGAACACACACACACAGAAGTCATCCCGATAGTAGTAGGAGCCACAGGAATAACAGCGAAGTCACTAAACAGATACTGCACCAAACTCGACTCCGACATCAACATCCAGATCATACAGAAACAGGCAGCCATCCACACCACAACAATACTCAGCAAAGTACTAGGGGACACAGTTTTTGTTCAGGGGGCAACTGAGCGAGCCTTTCCTTGAGGGTCTCAGGGCGGTCGCTCAGTATTCCGAGCTCTAGCTCGAGTAGAGGAAAACCTCACACAACCATAGTACTTAATACAAAATAAAACATGTGGTGTGCTGAATGGAAATATTGATGTACAGTCACGGAATGAAAAGGTTCGTCACCTTAGAGTTGGTTTTTTCTTGCACTAGTACTGCAAGAAACAATTATGCCAACATACAAGTGTAAGAAACAGTGACAGTTTTGCTTGATTTTTCTATCCTTTTTTAAACACTGCCTTGTGCGCGCGGCATATAAAACCTCTTTGATATTTTGCAATGATGACATTGACCGATTGACAATAATTTTAATAAAAATAATAATGGCATGTTGAACCAACAAGAAGGTTTTAGTTTATCAAAAATCTTGTTGACAAGATATTTATCCTGTCAAACAACACTGATCTGAATAATTTTGAACTTTTTTATCGAGCAGTAGAACATTATTTTCCCTACCCGAGTCTATTCTTTACCATAGTTTCAAAAGGTAATATGTTTTCGCGACACATTATACGAATCAATTTGAAAATTGACGAACCTTTTCATTCCGAGACTGTACTTACATATGTGTAGGCTTACATTATACAGGGTGTCCCAGAACTCAACGTCAAGCCGAAACGGGGAGACAGGAATGGTTCATACAATCATGAGAAAAAACAGAAACAAACTAGCCCATGTTTCCATCGAGTTTGAAAATTATGGACATTTAAGAAAAACGTAGGAATTTAGTCAAACTGTAACCATGGAGGGATTGATTTTGTTATTTTACCAACTTTCCTCAAATATTTAACGTACATTTTACAATTTTTCTGAATAATTTTCCTAATATTTCACCTCAAATATTTGCCCCCGCCCATACCCTAAGTGTGTCCCCTTGTAATCTCATTACGGGCCGTTCTTCCAAGGATTACTACTGCATTTACTTCGTCCGTTGAATAACAATGCGAGTATATTATGCAATTTATTTCATGTATTTTTGAAATAGTCTTTAAATAATGTCGTCTGGTAAAATTCCATGCAGATGATGACTGATCTATTGACTTTTAAAGTTATTGGTGTATTCAAATATATGTTGTAGTATAATCCATATTATCTATATCCTAATCCTAACTAATATTATAAATGCGAACGTAACTCTATCTGTCTGTCTGTTACCTTTACACGGCTAAACTACTGAAGCGATTGACTTGAAATTTGGTACAGGGGTAGCTTCTGGCCCGGGAAAGAATATAGGATACTTTTTATCCCGAAATTTTCACGGGAACGGGAACTACGCGCGTGAAACCGCGGGGCGCTGCTAGTATATAATAATCAATTGCTGTTAAAAATTTGAGTCGATACGCAAAGAAAAAGAAGAATTGCTGTTCGTTAGTCTCGCTTAAACTCGAGAACGGCTGAACGGATTTATCTTATCTTGGTCTTGAAATGTTCGTGGAGGTCTAGGGAAGGTTTAGTAGGTGAGAAAAATCAAATAATTGCCGGGAACACGAGAACGGGTACTACGCGGGTGAAACCGCGAGGAACAGCTAGTAGGAAATAATTTAATATCGTCTTGTAAGGTCCTACTGTAAATCAGAGGACTCTCTCTCTCACTTATGATATTAGTACAGTGAGGAGCAATAGCACTTAGGCGTAATCACCAAGCTTGACTATCGCATGTTGGTGATCTCAAACTGAAGTTTTTTACAAAGTAAATTACATAACTAATAGTTTTATTAAGTACCAGCTTTTGTCCGCGACTTCGTCCGCGTGGAATAACGACTTCCGGCAGAATTTGGGTTTACCCCCCTTTTCTCCCCCTAGGGGGGGAATTTTAAAAATCCTCTCTTAGTGGTAGTCTACTCCCCCCAACAAACACACGTGCCTTTCAGCTCTCTACGACCAGTAGTTTCGGCTATGCGTTGTCTGTCAGTCAGTACGTCACTCAGTAACGGAAGATTCTTTTAAATGAGTAAGTTATAGGTACTCAAAAATATATGCCTTGTATGCCTTTGTTAAACTTTTCAACTAGCGACTGTCGATGATGTAACAAATGAATATAATAACAAGCCTTTGTATATTATTAGTACAATAAGGAGGAAAAGTATTACAAATACATATTGTTTAAAAACAATATTTTATTATTATTCATACATACTTTTTTAAGATATGTATTTTAAACAAACTTATTGTATTTGCTCAGAGTGACTCGCTGAATTGCAAATAAGGCATTATTAAAACAGATTTACTTTAAAAACAAATGTATTTAACTTGAAATTTGTTTTAGTTACGCTAATAAATATTAACTAGGTTTTTGTTAAGGCTTTTTCGTATTATATAACATAACATAAATCATTCACTCCATCATCTCATTACAGTAACTGACCTCTAAGTTCGTAACTTGTATCTAGGGTATCAGAAACTACGCACACACTCATTCACACACACACAGACCGAGACAAACATTTGTAGTTCACACAAATATTAACCCCGCACGGGAATCGAACCCGCAACTTTACGGATGGCAGTCCGGCATAGTGACCAGTGACCACTCTGCCATCGAGGTCGTCACAAAACGTATTTTCCCAAAAAATAACTTATCCTTGTTAGTTACTAATCTAATTTTTAAACATATAGGTATTAGTATTTCTTTATATGGTCACATAGGTGTTAATGATATCCCTTCATGTATAATTTCCAAGTATTTTGAAGTCAATTAGCAGATTGTGAGTAAATAAATCCTAAAATGTATGTTTCATCCATGTTTACAGTAAAGTATTTGTATTTGTAGGTGGATACTAATTAATAGGTACTTTAGAACGTCCATGGCGTAGTGGTTGAGATCTATTCCGATCCAATACCAACAACTAATACCAATGGTATTTGTTTTAAAACTTTATCATTTTCTATTCCGAACGGATACCACTCAAACCACTCAACAAATACCATTGGTATTAGATAATGGTATTGGATCGGAATAGATCGTGGTTGAGGCTTTTGATTTTACAACAAAAAAACGTCTTTATTATCTACTAGTAGCGCCCAGCGGTTTCACCCACGTAGTTCCCGTTCCCGTGGGAATTTCTTGATAAAAAGTATCATATGTTCTTTGTCGGACCATAAGCTACCCCTGTACCAAATTTCAAGTCAATCAGTTCAGTACTTTAGCCGTGAAAAGGTAACAGACAGACAGACAGAGTTACTTTCGCATTTATAATATTAGTTAGGATTAGGATTCTACACATAATATTCATTTAATATACTTACTTACATATGTATATAATGCCCTATTGTTTTTCAGTCACACCTATACATAGTAATTTAGTATACCTATAAGCTTATTGTTATGTTGTATATACTAGATAATTAATACCTTAGTTCTTTGTTTATTGTGCAGGTAATTTACATTATATACAACCTACTTAGGTATATACTTTATTATATACACGTGAAACAATGATTTTTATACTATATGGCCATACATGTAATGTATGTGTCGTGGCCACATCATGAAATTAGCCCATGAAATGGTTGATAATTTCATGAAGTGGTCGCATTTCATGATGTGGCCAACTTAATTTGATCAATATAGTTTTTATAGTTATCATGGTTATTAGCACTCAAATTATTATGATTAACGGGATATTTACCATGTATATTATTTGTTTCGAGTTTCCGATATTAAATATTTTCGAATTAGTATATATGGTAAATATACCGTTAATTATTATAATTTAATCTGATCAGATCATTAAATTGTTATCGTTTCACGATTTTTTCATCAACATTTGCCTAGATCGTAAAATAGGGTGTCTTTACCTAAACTACTACTCACTAAGTTCTAGGTTAGGTTAGATTAGAACTGCACATCGCGCGAGCCGAGCGAGCGTAGCGAGCGGTCCGTGGCAGCGGCCGGCGAAGCGCAAAAATAATATAATTTCGTATTTAGAAACGAATTCTTATCATTGATCTACCCTAACCAGTGAGACATTTCATGAAATGCAACCACTTCATGAAATTATTGACCATTTCATGAAGTGGGCATATCTCCGATACTTTGAATATTGATCACAATCACAACACGAGATTCTCTCTCGTCTCTGATTAGCAAACATTATTTTTTACTGGATAACATATTTTAACATTTTTAAAGTTGGATTTTCAGTTATATTTAACAAGACACCCTGCTTAATAAAGCTGAAAATTCGACTTTATTATTACAAATCCGGTTATTTGTCCTCTATCTTATACACCCCTATTTTGAAATGATGGGACTTATTAAAATCAGAATATCTGTAGCAGTAACTGAATCCATATATCCAATAATAATATCAAAAATGATAGTCGATTACTTATCTTTAAATAATAATAAATAAATGTCGTATTACCAGACGGCACACTAGCTATCAAGTATTCTGTGACGGCTCGGGTCGATGACCGCCCTCAGCTGTGTATCGCAGCTTTCGCCTGTTGTTCGGTGTAGAATAACAATAAAAATCGGCGGGATTTTGAAAAAAATTTACTTATCATAACTTTTTAAATAAAAGCAAAAGAAAAAAACTAACTTCTCTATTATATTGTCACCCGTAGTTTATATTAGCTGTTTGATTAAGTATCTCGAATTCAAAATAGGGGTGTATATAAAATTCTCGTGTCACAGTTTTCGTTGCCATACTCCTCCGAAACGGCTTGACGGATTCTCATGAAATTTTGTGAGCATATTCAGTAGGTCTGAGAATCGGCCAACATCTATTTTTCATCCCGAAATTCCCACGGGAACGGGAACGGGAACGGGAACTACGCGTGTGAAACCGCGGGGCGCAGCTAGTGTTATATAAATATCAAGTTGTTAGTAAGTATTAGAGATAAATAAGGCTTTATTATATTATGTGGATTACCAAAATCCAATCCAATCCGGTTCAAACCAAAATTTAAGTCAGTTAGGTAATACAATGTCACGGTCTAAAAGAAACCTTATATTAAGGTTGATATAGTTCAATGTCGAATCAAAGGCATTATAAAAGTAGGTACGAAATACCTACGGTTTTAGCCGGGTTAATCCCATTCCCAATCCCGTGGGAATTTATTTCGCGAGATAGTTTACGAACTGTGTCTGCAATCATACATTACATTGTAATTTTATGATCCGTGATTGTAACTAATAAGTAATTTTATTACTTTTTATTATATTCACGAATCTTATGTACTCGTATATATTTTTTGATAAAAAAGATATAAATAAATAAAAATATTTTTTAAATGTTTAACTTTGTATTTAAGTAATCTGTAACACTCTGTAATAAGATTCTTATTGTTTTTATAACTTTTACATCATACAATATTTTTATCTATTATTCAAAACCAGCTAGGCTAGCATGACTTCGAAAACGCGATAGATAAAGAGATTTATTGACATCCAACTGTCAAAATTTGATAAAAATGCCCGCCATATTTAATTTTACCACGTAATCAATTTTATGACATTTGGTCATGCTCGCGAAATCGATATAGCTATTTATTGACATCCAACTGTCAAAATATAATAAATATAGCCGCCATATTTATTTTTCATATCGTACCACGCCATAATTCATTTGGTCATGCTCGCGAAATCGATATTATTTCGTGGTGTCTATATATTTTATCACGCACAGTCATGCAAGGGGGGCAGTAAAAAAACGTATTCTATTATTATTTTTTAAAACTCACACAGGAGTCGAACCCAGTAACATCAACTGGGTCCATATTGGCTCACCTAAAGTTCTTTACCCGAAAATGTTTTTCCTAACTATTTGTAGCCCGAATGATCATTCTTCCTAAAATTTTTCATCCTAAAGTTTTAATTCATACTATTTGTAGTGCTACCGACGATGCTCATAACACTGATGTGTCCGAAAATTTTAATTACTAACATCCTAACTCCTAAAACTCCTACTGTTTTTTATCATAACGCTTTTATCCCTAAACATACTTACCATAATATTTTCACTCATGCTCAGAAAGAAACATTTACCAAGTGTAATAAAAAATATATACGGGTAGAAGATGATATTTATAGTTTTAATGATTATTATACGACTCGTTTACGGTTATGCTTATGGCCTGGGAGTTTACCATAATCATAACTAAAGGACCAATTCGGTTCTGGCACTTCGCCGGCCGCTGCCGCGGCACGCTCGCTACGCTCGCTCGGCTCGTGCGTTGGGGTCACAGTTCTAACATAACCTAAACCAATAATTAGGAATAGGACCGATTCGTTACTGGAACTTGACTGAATGATTGGAGCAGGACTCTGGTTTTGCTCGCTCGGCTCGTGCGTTATATGTTATACCTACATGTTATGTAAAAACAAAGTTACGAAAAATTTATGTATATAATATTGATTATAATAAATAAAAATAAATCTAAACAAAAAAGATATGACTTTGAATAATAGTATGAACGATGGTTATGTTGAGAAAATATAGGAAAACAAATGTTTCGGAATTAAAACATTAGTGACAAAGATTTTAGGAGTTGCGATTGTTAGGATAAAAAATGTTAGGAAGAAAATTTTCGGATTTCCAATTATCGGAGTTGAAATTTTAGGTGAACTTTGGCGCACCCCATCAACTACTAAAGTTACATGCCACCTACCTCCTATTTTTATAATAATTACAAAATAAAACCATATTATTTAAATACCATTAACGATGCTTAATGATATTGATATAAATCTTGAACATGGACTGAAAAGTAAAAATAAGTAGAGTACTGTTAGGGAAAAATATACATACATTACATACATACTTATTTAAAACTAGTAGCTCCCCGCGGTTTCACCCGCGTAGTTCCCGTTCCCGTGGGATTACGGGGATAAAATATAGCCTATGTCACGCACTGATAAATTAGCTTTCCATTAGTAAAAGAATTTTTGAAATCGGTCCAGTAGTTTCGGAGCCTATTCATTACAAACAAACAAACAAATATTTCCTCTTTATAATATTAGTATAGAAAACAATTTTGAAAAAGTACCTATTTGAAATGTTACTTCTTAGGTCTTAATTGAAATAGGCCGTAAGCAGTAACTATAATGTAGTGTTGAGTAACTTTACTTGAAGGTCGTGAAATAGGCTATTCCACGACCTTCGGTACTCACCAAGAAAGTAAGTTTTGTCTCTTTCTTACTCTATGTCAAGTGACAAAGACAAAACATATGAGTAATTACTCGGAACGTTACTTGAAGATGGTCTTCGTATTTGTTTTTACTTTTCAATTGTCAAGTCAGGATTGAGCTAAAATTATTAAGTCAATTTGAACCGACTTCAAAATGGTGGTATTTTATTTGTGTTTTGTTTACTGATTTGGTTAACTCTTCTTCTGTTTTATTTTTAAATATAAAATTTCTTAATTTCTAAGAATAAAAATGTAAGTACTTATTATTTTTTGTGTAATTTAATGGTTGTCGTTGTCGCTTAAAAATGTCGTCATAAAAACTACATTTTTTCCCTAACTGTACATAAAACTTATAATTTTGAAGGCATAAGTTATCTTTCCAATCGTAAAACAAGTCAAGTTTTGGTTTCTTTGAAAGCACACATTTCTAGTGTTAACTTATAATTTAAAAAGTTCAGATATTTAGTAAAAAAAAGTGAAGTTTTCCGTGCCGGTGACAGCGTCGCTGTGATCGCATCTTTTGGTTGTCAGTTTATTGAAAATGTATCCAAATGACATTAGAGTCTAAATGACAATAGGAGCTTCTAATTTTGGCCGCCGAGAAAACTTGGTGACTCTATACATATATAAATATGTGAGCTTTAAGTGACTAGGTATAGGTATTTTAAAAAACTATTTCTCAAGAGCTAAATGGGAAGAAAATCAAATAGAACTTATTTACCAAGAATAGCAGTACTACCAGTTTTTAAATATAATAGTAAACTTTAATCCCTAAATTCCCACAGGATCTAAAAGCTCCTACATACAAACAAATAAATAAACAAACTCTTCATCTTAATAACATAGAAACACAAACAGACCACATAAAATTAATAATAATCACTTTAATATGCAAAAAACTTGTCGAAACCACTTCTGCGAACCGGTTTGAAGTGGTTCGCGCCGGTTCAATCGACTCGAAAGCGGTTACAACAGGAAATGTATGAAGAAATAGAATTTGACGAGATAACGGCGATATCCGAGTATGTTTTTATTTATATATATATATATATATATATATTATTATGGTATTTTTAACCCCCGACGCAAAAAGAGGGGTGTTATAAGTTTGACGTGTCTGTGTGTGTGTGTGTATCTGTCTGTCTGTGGCATCATAGCTCCCGAACGGATGAACCGATTTTAATTTAGTTTTTTTTGTATTAAAGGGGACTTAGGTGCGAGTGTTCTTAGACATGTTTGATGAAAATCGGTTTGCCCGTTTAAAAGTTATGGGGGTTTGAAAGTAATTGTGTTAGGGGTTTTTTAAATTTTTAATTTAATGTTTTTTAATGTTTAACTAGCTTTAAAACCGCGGTTTTATCCTCCTATTTAACATCACTCTTCTGACCCAATTAGAGCCTATTTCACAATCTTCAAGTAACGTTCCGAGTAGCTACATACATGTTTTGTCTTAGTCACTTGATATAAAGTAAGAAAGAGACAAAACTAACTTTACTTGGTGAGTAATTTTACTTGAAGGCCCTTAGTATCATAATTTAATAATTATTATTAGCAGAATCTATACAGAATCTATCGGTTTTATCCTTTGAATTCCGCAGAGGTTTTAATATCTTTTCCCAAGTCTTCGGATTTATAAGTTAGTAAGAACTTAATTTTAAAAAGGGACTTAGTCTAGTAATTTTAGTCGTAACAAACATACAAAAATAACAATTAAATTAAAAATTTATAAAACCCCCAACCGATTTTCATCAAACATGTCTAAGAACACTCGCACCTAAGTCCCCTTTAATACAAAAAAAAACTAAATTGAAATCGGTTCATCCGTTCGGGAGCTATGATGCCACAGACAGACAGATACACACACACAGACACGTCAAACTTATAACACCACTCCTTTTGCGTCGGGGGTTAAAAAAATTAAGTACCAAGTATCTTTCCTCATTATAATATTGGTATAGATTATTATGGTTTAATCTTGAGCTGTGTGTGATTGATGATAAATTATCATTAGATATACTTATTGGTTTTTTGATTCCGGGGTACCAGCCTGCCTAGCATGACTGTGCGTGATAAATGATATAGACACTACGATATAATATCGATTTCGCGAGCATGACCAATGTCATAAAATTTATCACGTTATAAAATTAAATATGGCGGGCATTTTTATCAAATTTTGACAGTTGGATGTCAATAAATCGCTGTATCTATCGCGTTTTCGAAGTCATGCTAGCCTAGCTGGTTCGATTGCGATTGCGTGCACTTATATAATTTCCTATAATATCCAGAAACTGTTTTATGGTTTTAAAGAAATCATATTTCTATGTGTAAATGACGTAGTGGTTAAGAACTTTGACTTCAATTCGGAAGGTGTAGGTTCAATGCCCATCGGTTACCATTATGTTTTCAATTTTCTAATTCATATATACCTAAGAATTCGCGGTAACCTTCTAACAAACCGGCCTGTGGGTGACTAAGGACTGATCGCCCATTCAGGGTAGGCTCGAGACCCTCGGTGGGGACATATATGAGCTGATGATGTTGATGATGATATTCCTTACACTATAGCCACCTATACACTGAACCATTTATAGTGTTCCGTACCCAAAGGGTAAAAACGGGACCCTATTACTGAGACTTCGCTGTCCGTCTGTCACCAGGCTGTATCTCAAGAACGGTGATAGCTAGACAGTTGACATTTTCACAGATGATGTATTTCTATTGCCGCTATAACAACAAATACTAAAAACAAAACAAAATAAATATTTAAGTGTGGCTCCCATAAAACATAATATGTGATTTTTTGCCTATTTTTGGTACGGAACCCTTCGTGCACGAAACCGACTCGAACTTGGCCGGATTTTTAAAATAATCTCACATAATGATATAGTACACACAAGAAATCCGTATTTTAAATTATCACAATGATAACTTTATCAAAATCTAAATATCTTTAAAATAATTATCAAACATAATTGTTTGATAAGTTAAGAACGGTAAATTAGCAATAATTTTATCAGAATAGTAACAACGTTTGAGATAACTTAATTTAAAGGTCGTTTTCGCGATCTTGAAACCTTACTGTCATTCAAATATCACTACATAGTATAAAACAAAGTCGCTTTCTCTGTCCCTATGTCCAGTCTCGGAATGAAAAGGTTCGTCAATTTTCAAATTGATTCGTATAATGTGTCGCGAAAACATAGGTATTACCTTTTGAAACTATGGTACAGAATAGACTCGGGTAGGGAAAATAATGTTCTACTGCTCGATAAAAAAGTTCAAAATTATTCAGATCAGTGTTGTTTGACAGGATAAATATCTTGTCAACAAGATTTTTGATAAACTAAAACCTTCTTGTTGGTTCAACATGCCATTATTATTTTTATTAAAATTATTGTCAATCGGTCAATGTCATCATTGCAAAATATCAAAGAGGTTTTATATGCCGCGCGCACAAGGCAGTGTTTTAAAAAAGGATAGAAAAATGAAGCAAAACCTTATTCGATAGCAAACTTCATTCTATTTATTTAAATGTTAGCATCACTGTTTCTTACACTGTTATGTTGGCGTAATTGTTTCTTGCAATACTAGTGTAAGTAAAAACCGACTCTAAGGTGACGAACCTTTTCATTCCGTGACTGTCCTTATGTCCCTATGTATGCTTAGATCTTTAAAACTACGCAACGGATTTTGATGCGGTTTGTTTTAATAGATAGAGTGATTCAGTGGGAAGGTTTTTAGCATATTCCTACGGGAACGGGAAATACGCGGGTAAAACCGCGGGGCGCCGCTAGTTATCACTATATAGTACAATGGTATAGTAGTGGGGCGTCTCGCGATTTAACCCGCGTAGTTCCCGTTTCCGTAAGAATACGGGGATAAAATAGCCTATGTTACTCAGGGTGAATGTAGCTTTCAAATGGTGAAAGAATTGAAATCGGTCTCGGTCTGGGTGTGTGTGTGAATGAGTGTGTGCGTAGTTTCTGATAACCTAGATACAAGTTACGGACTTAGTTAGGGGTCAGTTACTGTAATGAGATGATGGAGTGAATGGTTATGTATCTTTAAGTACTTAAATAACCTCTTTTCTTCTTTGCGACATAGATAAAAAGAGAATTACTCAATCACAACAATAGACAACACAAATACGTCATCAAAATTGACATTAAAAAAAAGCTTGGCAATAAATATTTGTTTACAAACACTAATTTTAAACAATATTTCAGTGCAATTGTTTACTAAGAAAATAACGTTAAAAATTTACGTGATTCCTAATTAAATACAAGCTAAAAGTGATTTTATATTAAGATTTTAATAAGTCACAAAAACTTTCATAAAATTTACAAAGTACTTTACATTATAAATGTTATAATAATAGTGATTAAGTATTTAAAACGTACCCAGTTCAAATAAAAGAAAATAATTTTCTACTAAAATATGTATAAAAATTATGCTGTACTTTTAACAGTTATAATCTAAGTGATCAGAAAATTCAACAAAAATACGCTTCAAAATTCACGTAAAAACTTTAGTGGTCACAAATAGGACGAAATGCCATAAAATTTGAACTTAAAAAAATGGAAAAAATCGTGAAAAGTTTCAAAAATTGGAGTGGTTCCAGAAAACCGGAGTTGGAATTGAGCAGAAGTCAGTACTCGCTGGTCTCCTCCAATGAGTTGACCGCGGGCGCTGTTCAGCTATGGATGGGGCTCCCAGAAGAGGTGAAATATGATCCAGCTTTGGCACCCTTCAGGCAGTTCTATGAGAAGGAGCATGGTAAGATTTGAAAGACTTTATATAACATTACTTAATATATAATATATACTTATATATAAAACTCTACTACTGAGTGATATACCGACTGACTGACAGACAACGCACAGCCGAAACTACTGGTCGTAGAGAGCTGAAAGGCACGTGTGTTTGTTGGGGGGAGTAGGCTACTATAAAGAGAGGATTTTTGGAAATTCCCTCCCTAGGGGGAGAAAAGAGGGTTAAATTGAAAACAACGCGGGTGAACCAAGAAGTCCTTAAATTACTCCATGATCTGTGTTCAATAATCATTGGTCAACTGACCCCTAACTAAGTTTGTAACTTGTATCTAGGGTATCAGAAACTACGGACACACTCATTCACAGACACCCAGACCGAGACAAACATTTGTGGTTCAAATATTCACCCCGCCCGGGAGTCGAACCCGCAACCTGACGGATGGTAGTCTGGCATGGTGACCTGCCATCTAGCCTTTAATCACTACACAAATATAAAACAAAGTCGCTTCCCGCTGTCACTATGTATGCTTACATCTTTAAAACTACGCAACGGATTTTGAAGCGGTTTTCTTTAATAGATAGAGTGATTCAAAAGGAAGGTTTTTAGCATAATTTTATCCCCACACTCTCACGGCCCAGTGCTACCCGCGGATCACTTGTGATCGGTGCGGTTAAGCAACGTCTGGCACCGTCATGACTGTGATGGGTCATTACTAAAAATGACTTAGTGTTTCCGTGCTTCGGAGGGCACGTAAAGCCGTCAGTTCCGGTTGTCGTACTAACATCATCAACAGTCGTTACGGGTAGTTAGAGCCCACAAAAGTCTAACATTTGGTTTAACCAAAAAATGTCGTATAGCCCTCTGGGTTGTGAAGGTCTGAGGGCAGTCGCTTCACGTAAAATACTGACATTTCGCCAAATCTGGTTACAACTGAAAACCAACCTCAAATAGATATGGGATAAAGGTTCGGAAATAAGACTCTCACGGGAGCGGGAACTACGCTACGCTAGTTTTTTTTATAATCCATGCAATAGATTTCGCGTAATATCATCTAAAACTTTCTTATTACGATTGCAAAAGTTCATTCCGATTCGTGTTCCCTCGGCAATCTTCGGGAACGTTCGGCTATGGCTATTTTGAACCGGTGTAAGCCAGTTTCATTGTATATATAAATAAATAATACATGACTGTCTGGGACGGAGGTATGCGCTTTTTATAGCATATTTTTAGTTTGTTTGTTTGATAACAAAGATTAGGTCTGTTTGTAAACGGATCGTCTAGATTTTTCTTTGGGTCTTTCCCGCGTTAATATATAAATAAAAAGTCTATATTGCCAGGAATATAAAAATAACAAAAAAAAAACCTTGGCAAAAGGAGATCAGCTGTTCTTTTGCATACTGCGACCCTAATTTGGTTAGACTGTTAACATAAATAAAATTAAAAAAAAAACCTTTTTAAAAACAAGCTTTTTATCTTTTATTGCATTGTCATGGGACTTACATTACAAACAGCCTAATCGGATAACCAGAGGTGGTCGAAAAATGGCTCGCAAGATTTGATTACAGACAACGGGACAGGTGAAACTAAATAAAAGCTTGTAAAAATACCTATATATACTTACATAGGCCTATTACCCTTATCTAATGTATCAGAAACTACGCACACATTCATATACACCCAGTCCGAGATACATTTGTGGATCACATAATAACTATGTTTCCTGCACGGGAATCGAACTCACAACCCCTTGGTAGTCCAGCCTTGTAACCACTCTGGCAATTCGGTCGTCACAATCAAAAAGTCAATTCAATTTATTGTAAAGATTCTTAACAAAACTAATTTATATTTTCCAAAATCATATTAAGAATTCTCCCGTAGTTTTCCACAAGGCCACGTCCAAACGACCTTCTTGCATATATTTGTGTTTTTTTTAAACAAAATACTGAGCCGTTTTCAACCGTCCTTGTATGAGATTGTTTGTTCAAAATGAAGGTATCATAAAATGTGTTTTTAATGATATAATAATAATGATACATGTTTATTTTGGACGTTACCAAAATGATGTGAATTTAATGTTGATAGTCCACTACCAAATTGCCTTAAGAATGTTTACTGAACTCATTTACATACGATTTTTAAATACACAAGTCACTACACTACGTAATATTTATCTGTGTGTGTCCGTAGTTTGTGATACCCTAGATACAGGTAATGAACAAAGTTAGGGGTCAGTCGGTGTAATGAGGTGATAGAGGGATCCACAAATGTTTATCTCGGTCTGTGTGTATGAAAGTGTGTCCGTAGTTTGTGATACCCTAGATACAGGTAATGAACATAGTTAGGGGTCAGTCGGTGTAATGAGGTGATAGAGGGATCCGCAAATGTTTATCTCGGTCTGTGTGTATGAATGTGTGTCCGTAGTTTGTGATACCCTAGATACAGGTAATGAACATAGTTAGGGGTCAGTTGGTGTAATGAGGTGATAGAGGGATCCACAATGTTTATCTCGGTCTGTGTGTCCGTAGTTTGTGATACCCTAGATACAGGTAATGAATATAGTTAGGGGTCAGTTGGTGTAATGAGAGATTAATTTTCTTGGTTTTTTTCTAGGTAAATTCGAGAATAAACGTAACGTATCAACACCCAGAACCAAAAGACTTCCATCAGTGAACTCAGCGCCTCATTTAAACAACAATGTTCACGTCGTCAGAGAAGAACCTTTTGGAAACGGCGAGAAGATTGAAATGGATAAAATTGGAAAGAATGAAAAATTGTAAGCTTTTAGGATAATAGTAATTTTTTTTGTACTTTCTTTACAAATATTATAAAGAGTAAAGATTCAGTTTGCTAAAAAGACCTACTTGAAAGGTTTAGATACGGAAAATAGGCAAATAATATTGTTTGCAACGAATAGACTCTGTAAAAAAATCTGGAAAAGCAAACGGGAAACTTGGACCCGTGCGAAGCCGGGGCGGGTTACTAGTATATTATAAATCGGAAGAGAGACTCGCAAATGTCAGGAACCACTGGACCGATTAAAAAAAACAGCGTGGGCCACACGAGATTTTATTTGCATTTTTCATTTTAATCTCTTCTGCCCCCCTAGCATGACTGTGCGTGATAAAATATATCGACACCACGAAATAATATCGATTTCACGAGCATGACCAAATGAATTACAGCGTGCTACATTTATTAAATTTTGAAAATTGGACGTCGATAAATAGCTTTATCGATTTCGCGAGAATGACCAAATATGATAAATTTATCACGTGGTAAAATTAAATATGGCGGGTATTTTTATCATATTTTGACAGTTGGATGTCGATAAATTGCTATATCAATCACGTTTTCGAAGTCATGCTAGCCCGGCTGGACAGAATTAAAACATAGCATACTTTTCTTCTAAAATTTGGTATAACCAGCAGGGAAATATGTGGTAGAAAATTTATAACCTAAAATTATTGTTTTCTTACAGATTCGATGACAAAACGAGTACATCTTTCAAGAAATCCAAGGTAACAACAAAAGCCTGACTATTTTATACACCCCTATTTTGAAAATATGGGACTTATTAAAATCAGAATATCTGTAGCAGTAACTGAATCCATATATCCAATAAAAATATCAAAATTTATAGTCGATTACTTATCTAAAAAAAATACCAAATAAATGTCGTATCACCAGACGGCACACTAGCTATCAAGTATTCTGTGACGGCTCGGGTCGATGACCGCGCTCAGCTGTGTATCGCAGCGTTCGCCTGTTGTTCGGTGTAGAATAACAATAAAATTCGGCGAGATCTTGAAAAACTTTGACTTATCATATTTTTTAAAATAATAGCAAAAGAAAAAAACTAACTTCACTATTATATTGTCACCCGTCGTTTTCATTAGCTGTGTGATTAAGTATCTCGAATTCAAAATAGGGGTGTATAAATAAATACTTAATTATATAAAGTACTCACTTTTTAAGTGTTTTTCTGAAGTCATCAGTTGCCAAGTTCAAAAACTTGTCATAAAACTTCAAGTTTTTTGAACTAATCCGATAGGATTGATGCTGGCTGTAATTTTGTCTTCATATCCCTGAGATGAGCTACAACGATACACTATTTCTTCCTTCCTTTTCCTAACTGCCAACTTTCCCCTGACCAAATAGAAATATATTTGTTATTAGTGCCTGTGCCTGTGCCCCGCGGTTTCACCCGCGTAGTTACCGTTCCCGTGGGAATTTCGGGATAAAACGTATCCTATGTCCTTTCCCGGACCATAAGCTACCCCTGTACCAAATTTCAAGTCAATCGGTTCAGTAGTTTAGCCGTGAAAAGGTAACAGACAGACAGCGTTACTTTCGCATTTATAATATTAGTAAGGACTGGTAAGGATTTTTGTAATTTTTAGCACAAACTTTAGTAATCATGATCATCTTTTCTTTCCTTTTCTTAACTGCAAACCTTCCTGTGATTTAATAGGAATTAAATATTTTTTATTTTTGTTGTCCTTAGATTGCTCGATTCCAAGACGTGACCAAAATGACACTGCTGCTCGGATGCTGGGTGTTCTTCACAGTCGTGTTTCTGATGTACAACGAGAAGGAGACGATTAACAGAAACAGTTTCATAGCGCCCGGTGAAATTAAATGTAAGTATTTACTACAAATTATTACATAGTAGTAGTACATTAAAAATTAAAAAACCCCCAACACAATTACTTTTAAACCCCCATAACTTTTAAACGGGTCAACCGATTTTCATCAAACATGTCTAAGAACACTCGCACGTAAGTCCCCTTTAATACAAAAAAAACTAAATTGAAATCCGTTCGGGAGCTATAATGCCACAGGCAGACAGATACACACACACAGACACGTCAAACTTATAACACCCCTCTTTTTCGGGGGTTAAAAACAAAATCGCTTCCCGCTGTCTGTGTCTATGTATGTTTACATCTTTAAACTACGCAACGGATTTTGATGCGGTTTCTTTTAATAGATAGAGTGATTCAAGAGGAAGGTTTTTAGCCCCATTTTAACCCCGCATTTTCACGGAAGCGGGAACTACGCGGGTAAAACCGCTGTTTGCTGTTGCTATGTTAATAAGTATCGGGCGGGACACAAAAATCGGTTGAAATGTTTAAAAGTTATGGGGGTTTGAAAGTAATTGTGTTTCATTTTGTAGTTTCGATGTGCAGCCTAGTTATCAATACTGACCAATCCGTTAAAGTAGTTTTATTAAATGAATATATATATACCCCTCATTATTTCATATTATTCTCTCCATCCAAAGGTTGCCTTGAAGAGATCACTCTTAGTGATAAGGCCACCCATTGTGGCACTTAGTATAAGTTTTAATTTTGTAGTTATAATCTAATCTAATCTATATAGTTTTTTTCAATAATGCAACAGAATAACTAATTATTCTGTAGCATAATTTAAAAAGCACACATACAGAGGGACTTACAATCACTCCAGTAATGTTATTCATCAGAGATTTCTGTCACATAACGCAACACGTGAACCGACTTATGTGATATATAAAACACGTGTAGCGCTAATTACGCATCTTATTGTGAACTAGTTGATGCGGGCGGGTTTATGCGTCTCTAAATATGTATAACTCAAAAGTGACTGACTGACATAGTGATCTAGTGTCAAGTCGTCTCTACTCATTCTGTGAAAAATATAATATATTTTGTGATTCTCAATATGGTTTTAGGAAAAATAAGTCGACATCAATGGCCGTTTACAAATATATATTTGAAATCATGAAAATAATAAATGACAAAAAATATGCCCTAGGTGTATTACTCGATATGAGCAAAGCATATGACAGAGTTTTATATAATATTTTATTACAAAAACTTTACGACATAGGCGTTAGAGGACCGGCATACAATTGGTTTGTCTCATACCTTACTAACAGAAAGCAATTTGTAGAAATAGAACACCATGATTTTGAAACCGGCCACATATCTAAAGTAAATTCCCAAACATCTCCTGTTACTAGTTCAATACCTCAGGGTAGTGTTCTAGGTTGTATTCTTTTTTTAATTTACATAAACGATTTGCCAAAAATTATTAAACACCCTTGCACATTGTTCGCTGATGATATGTCAATAGTGATCCCTTGTCAAAACGATGCCGAAGTAAATATACATTTAGACATAAACTTAAGAGAAATAGTAGACTGGCTAAGTGATCATAATCTTCACATTAACTTTGTTAAAACCAAAATAATACAGTTCCGACCATATCAAAAACCCCCACTCAATATAAATTATACATTTAATGATAAAAAAGTAGAATGTGTCGATACCTATCCTTTGTTAGGTATAAATATCGACTGTAACATAAATTGGAAACAACATATTAACCAAATTTCTTCTAAATTATCCAGATTTACTTACGCATTATATCAACTAAAAAAATCAACCGACATAAAAACTGCTGTCTGTGCATATTACGCCTACGCCCACTCTTGGCTCCAATATGGAATTACACTTTGGGGAAATAGCACATACGCCAATAAATTATTTATATTACAAAAACGATGTCTACGAATAATTTTAAACATAGACACAATAGTTAGCTGTAGACCATATTTTAATAGATTTAGAATTTTAACCCTACCGTCTTTATACATATTAGAAATATGTTTATTTGTGAAAAAAAATCTCCATCTCTTTCCTTTATACACCCGACCTCAAAATCTACGCCCCCATACACAATTGGCCCAATCCTTTTCAAAATTGCAAATTATTAATACCAGTCCCTATAATATGTCGATCAAAATTTACAATAAGTTACCAACTATATTTAAAGAGGAAGACAATTTTATAAAATTTAAAAAAACACTAAAACAATATTTAATTGATAAAACCTTTTATTCCATAGAAGAGTTCCTTAAATGAATGAATGTAGGCTAAGTATGTCTGTAATGATATTTCTATTTTTATTGTACTTATTGATCTCCTTATTTTTTGTTATTATTATTATATTATGTTTTAGATTAAGATTATTGTTACTTATTAATATGTTTTAGAGATGTTTAAGATTTATTTAAAGATTTATATTTTGTTTTCTAACAAAATTCAATGTTGTATGAGTATACTTTAAGTTCATTTAATTCTATTTTACTATGTTTGCTGTGCCCTGACGGGGTTCATGTTGTACTAAACAATTTATTTGTCATCTTTTCTGTCACATGAAGCAATAAAGATTTATGATTTATGATTTATCTATCAACGCACAGCCCATACCACTGGACGGATGGGGCTGAAATTTGGCGTGCCGGTAGATGTTATGAAGTAGGCATTTGCTAAGAAAGGATTTTGATTCCCCCAAGGGGATAAAAGGGGGAAAACTCAAATTGTACCGGAAGTCATTCAAAAGCTAGTTAGCTCATATTATACTTAGAGAAAGTCACACTTCTTTTTGGGGGTAGTCTTTCTTTGAGAGTTGTGTTTTGAGGGGTTTGTTAAAGTAGCTGTGCCTCGTGGTTTCGCTTGATTTTTCTATGAAAATTGTCATGTTTCATACGTTTTAGAGCGTTATTTTTATCGGTAATCGAGTTTTAGGTTATGAACTTATTAAAATGTTAGAATAAGTAGCTTAAGCTTAGCGAGCTAAGATTTATGGGGGCTCGCAAGCTTTTTATACACTGCCTTGTGCGCACGGCATATAAAACCCTGTATTTTAGTTTCATTTAAGTATAAATAAATATTTTAAAGATTTTCTGTATATCATCGTAAATTATAATGTACCCCAAAGTTTTGTTCCACAGATTATTTGTTAGTTTATTTAGCCCCACGGTTTTACCCGCGTGGAACCTTATGCCGTGGAAATTTTGGGATTAAAATCATCAAAGGTATCTTATGTGTTATTCCTAGGTTTGAAGAACATCTGTACCAAATTTCATTAAAATTCATTCAGTAGTTTTTGCGTGAAAGAGGCACAAACATCCACACTCACAAACATTCGGCTTTATAATATTAGTAAAATATGTTATTTTTCAACAGACTACAACCTAGAAAGTACAGGCGAAGATCTCTGCTTACTACTAAAGATATCCGGCCCGTTCCTATCGGAGTCAGGGGAAGCGAGACTCAGTGACTCAGAAATGGACACGGCTAACAAGATGGATATCTGGTTGGAGCGATGGGGGGAGAAGAATAACTCGGAAATTGATGTTTTACAGGTATGGGTATAAGGATGATTTTTGCTTGCCCTTTTTATGTTACTGACGACCTCAATGGCAGAGTGGTCACCATGCCGGACTGCCATCCGTAAAGTTGCGGGTTCGATTCCCCTGCGGGGTGAATATTTGTGTGAACCACAAATGTTTGTCTCGGTCTGTGTGTGTGTGAATACACTCATTCACACACACACAGACCGAGACATGTGCGTAGTTTCTGATACCCTAGATACAGGTAATGAACTTAGTTAGGGGTCAGTTACTTTAATGAGATGATGGAGTGAATAATTATGTTATGTTATGTTATGTTAAAAGACACGATATTGACCTAATCTATATAAAAAAAAACCTTTTACTAGTGGCCCGCCCTGGCTTCACACGAGTCTAATTTTTGTTGTCCTAACAATAATGAACACAGCCAAAAATAAATTATTCAAACATACATTGCTCGACCCAAGAATAAAACCCGGGATCTTACTAAAGGCTTGGCAAGCAGGTGAACAATGTACAGTCTCGGAATGAAAAGGTTCGTCATTTTCAAATTGATTCGTATAATGTGTCGCGAAAACATATTACCAATTTACCATTTGAAACTATGGTACAGAATAGACTCGGGTTAGGGAAAATAATGTTCTACTGCTTGATAATAAAGTTCAAAATTATTCAGATCAGTGTTATTTGACAGGATAAAAATCTTGTCAACAAGATTTTTGATAAACTAAAACCTTCTTGTTGGTTCAACCTGCCATTATTATTTCTGTTAAAACTATTGTCAATCGGTCAATGTCATCATTGCAAAATATCAAAGAGGTTTGTATATGCCGCGCGCACAAGGCAGTGTTTAAAAAGGAATAGAAAAATCAAGCAAAACCTTATTCGATAGTAAACGTCATTCTATTTATTTAAATGTTAGCATCACTGTTTCTTACACTGGTATGTTGGTATAATTGTTTCTTGCAATACTAGTGCAAGTGAAAACCGACTCTAAGGTGACGAACCTTTTCATTCCGTGACTGTACATATCACTTGACCACAAACTTATCCATGTCCATGTACGACCGTTCCCAATATTAAATCTATCTATGATCTTGCTTATCAACGGATACAAAACTCTCTAGGTAGTCATTTTACATACAATTAAGACAGTATAAGAATTTTGCATCCGTTAGGGAAGGTTCATATCTGACGGAACATGCGTCGCGTATTATCGGTCGCGTAACGCCAGCCTGCCTAGCATGACTGTGCGTGATAAATGATATAGACACCAAGTAATAATATTGATTTCGCGAGCATGACCAAATGAATATGGCGTAGTACGATTTGATAAAATTAAATATGGCGGCTATATTTATTATATTTTGACAGTTGGATGTCAATAAATAGCTATATCGATTTCGCGAGCATGACCAAATGTCATAAAATTAATCATGTGGTAAAATTAAATATGGCGGGCATTTTTATCAATTTTTGACAGTTGGATGTCAATAAATCGCTGTATCTATCGCGTTTTCGAAGTCATGCTAGCCTAGCAGAACAGACAAATGTATAGAAAAACACTTGACCGTTCACACTCGACGCACTAACGTAAATTCGGTTGAGTGTTAACAGTCAAGTGTTTTTCTATACATTATTATATTTTACATATATTTTCTATATATTATTTAGATAATACGCGACGCATGTTCCGTCAGATATGAACCTTCCCTATTGGGAACAGTCTTCAATCAAATAATTTTAATTATTGTTTCAAGCAAATCCTTATCCTTACTATTACTAATATTATAAATGCGCAAGTAACTCTGTCTGTCTGTCTATCTGTCTGTCTGTCTGTCTGTTACCTTTTCACGGCTAAACTACTGAACCGATTGACTTGAAATTTGGTACAAGTAGTTTTTATGATAGGTTTGCTAAAGTTTCAGTAAACCTATATAGAAATTTCTGAAACCCTTATCCCTTTTCAGAAATCCGAGCCCTGGACACTAATAATGCTAGAAGAATCAGAAATAGATTTCAGCGAAGGCGAACCTAGGTCATCCAAACTACGTCTCCAGCCACACCCAGTATCGAACCTAACATCTTACGTTCTACGAATGAGTATCAACTTGAACAGGACTACACCGTTTACAATTAGTTACACGTTAAATCCGCTAGATGTCTCTACTGGCGTGATATATGCGTGTGTGCTTTTGTGTGGATTGTATATATTGATTATATTTGAGGTAAGTTTTTAAATATTTTTTCAACTCACTTGCTCATAAAGGGGCTCTTATTTGTGCAAAAACAGTTGAATAATGAAACGCTTGATTCACTAGTGAGTTATAGATTGTTTTTTTTAAATTGCTTTCATTTTAAATAGTTTCGATACCAAAAAAAATGTGTCCATACATTTTAAAAACAAACTTCAACTTTGTTTCCTTTTTTTTGGTAGGTCTATGGTCGATTCCATTCATTCATTCATTCGATTTTTTTTTTGATATGTATATTCTTTTAGTCTTTGGCCGATCACCATTGTTGTGTTGGATGCGCGTGAATAGAAAAACTGTTTATTTATTAGCGAAAAATGATAACTTCTTCGCAAATGTGTTGAAAAACGTTGTATGGTACACGCGTGTATTGATGATTACTATCCTCGGCTATCTTCAGACCCTCGCCTGACGGCTCGGGCCTCAATAGCGCCTCGGAAGTAATCACCAACTTACCTCGCTTGTACCATAAATAACTATTTTTGGAAAACGAAACGTACAGTCACCGTCAGATAAATGTACTGTCCCTTAGATGTCATACCAAATTGAGTATTACCAAGGAGGGGAACTTTTATCTGACACTGACTGTACACCAGTGGCGAGGGGTCCATACAAGACGATTCCTACCGTCTTCCCTTTTGAAAACAGACCAACTTACACTACTAAACTCTAAATTATCTAACACTCATACTTCAACTAAATATTAACGACACATACTTACTTAAAACCACATATTTAAAAAAATCTGTTTTAAATAAATCAAATTAAAATAATAATTCACGAAAAGAATGCATAGCGTAATATTCATCGCTTAAGAAACGATCAAACTACCTCATACTGAAACAAAATCATAATAATCATTAATTACTAAAAGTTACGGTTCAAAATCGCTTGGAAGTACCAAGCGCTATACAAAGTTACAATACACCTACATCGTCTAAGAAACGATCTAACTACCTCATACTGAAACAAAATCATAATAATCATTAACTACTAAGAGTTACGGTTCAAAATCGGTTGGGATAAAACGTTTTCCCTTGCGCGTCTCGCGCCATACAAAAGCGTATTCACAACTACATACAATGAACCGTTCCGACACAAAAACTCACGCACACATTGACACATATTCGCACAAATTCACGCCCAAAAATAAGACGCTCGGCCACCGTCTTGCTGCTAGATACTATTAATTATTCTGTGCCAGGCAAGGATCAGACCAGAGATAGAGAGAGAAAGAGAACACGGCTGTTGACGTTTTGCAAAGCGTATTCGCGTATGTCAAGTGTCATGCCATTTAAGTTTTCGCGCGTTGTAAAAAAATCAGTTTGTGTTTGTTTTTGTTTTGTTGATTTTTACGATTTTACATGATAATTATTTACGCGACTTATTTGTTTAAAGTAGTATTTGTAAAGTTATTATTACGTATACCTCAATTGTAAATTTGATATAATTAGTGAGTTAAATACTTATATTCGATATTATTGGTTTTCGTGTTGTGAAGTGTGAAAGTTTTAATAAAACAAAACAAAAGATTATTGCATATTGAGCAACTGTTGCTTACTGGATAACCTGCTAGGTGAGAATAACTTATTTAGTAAATTAGACTTAAAATACTACTTGAAATTAGTGATTTCTTGATAAGTGATAATATAATCTTTTTAGATTGATTTCAACTAAATGTTATCAAACGACCTGTATGAAAGTTTATTGTTCACAAAACTGCAGTTTTTTAAAATTAAATATGTTAGTCTACTGAAATAGGTATCAACTTCTAAACATTTATACCAAATTGCATGCAGTTCTGGTAAGAGTATATGATGATTGCAACATATTTTTTGTTGCATTTATTAGTTTAAATAAGATACTTATAACTATTACACACATTAAAAATATGAATGAATGTAAATGTAGTAAAATGTCTAATTTATTTAAATAATAACTAAAGAATTATAACTAATAATTAGATACAATTATTTAACTTAACTTTTATGCACTCCAGTGCCTCCCATAAGCAGAATTTACTTAAATTAGTTATTAATACGTAGTTCAGTAATATTATAGGAGGCAGCAACTTCCTAAGTATACAAATTCATTTCCTAATTGTAAAAGATTTAATAGAAATAATTTCATTAGATTTAGATCTGTCTCCGGTAATTTTTTTAAATGACTTTTTATATTTAAATGATAACGGGGGACATATAACATGAAGTGTTTGTTTCCTGTGTTTGTTACTTGAGATTTAAAAGTATATAAATCCATCGGAATTAGTGTTCTAAAAAAATAAATACAGCTGACAACTAACAATACAGCTGAACCGATTTTAATGGGACTTTCACATAATAAATGGTCAATGTAATAAACCTTAACTTTTATGTTAAAATTAACATATGATCAGCAAGAAACGAATTTGTTGAGTAAAGCCCCGGAGAAAAGTTTGTCATCATCATCATCTCATCCAAAATTATGTAGGTACGCGTCTAGGCGCGGTCTTTTTTTGGGCCGTCTTCCCTTTCGAAAAATTTCACCCCTCGCCACTGCTGTACACTGTAGAGGTTTTGATTATATTATAAGGGAATTGCTGTTTTTTATATAAAAAACTAGCGATACCCCGCGGTTCCACCCGCGTAGTTCCCGTTCCCGTGGGAATATGGAGATAAAATTGCTAAAAACCTTACGGTCCTGGGTTCAAGTTCCGGCTGAAGCGAAAATTTGAATGCATCACGACATAGTATAAAACAAAGTCGCTTTCTCTGTCCCTATGTCTCTATGTATGCTTAGATCTTTAACTACGCAACGGATTTTGATGCAGTTTGTTTTAATAGATAGAATGATTCAAAGGGAAGGTTTTTAGCATAATTTTATCCGCGAATTCTCACGGGAGCTGGAACTACTTATGCGGGTGAAACCGCGGGTTACTGCTAGTACTTCTATACTAATATTATAAAGAGGAAAGATTTGTTTGTTTGTTTGTAATGAATAGGCTCCGAAACTACTGGACCGATTTCAAAAATTCTTTCACTAATGGAAAGCTAATTTATCAGTGCGTCACATAGGCTATATTTTATCCCCGTAATCCCACGGGAACGGGAACTACGCGGGTGAAACCGCGGGGAGCTACTAGTATATTATAAAATTAATAAAAATTTAGAGTATCTGTTTAGTTTTGTGTGTATTGTTGACCTTTCATGCTTATTAGTTTGTTTTGAAACCCAAACTGAATGACTAATTTAAAACTTGAACTGCACAATCCCTTCCTGATACGGAGAAAATGATGTTTATAACAATTTTCTAATTGACATTAGAATGTTTACGTAACTCCGATAAACTTAATAAATACATTCACGTGGGCCATTATATGATCTCACTTTATATTGATATTCAACCTTATTATGTATAACATAAAGACTATATTCCTACAGCATTATATGGTAATTAAATGTAAATAAAATTAATGATTATAATATTGTAAACGTGATAAGTTACTGCATGAGAATCATTCATTTGTATATTGTTAATGTATTATAGGTTTTATAACCTAGTTTATATAAAAACTACTACCGTCCCGCGGTTTTACACGCGTGGTTCCCGTTCCCGTGGGAATACGGGGATGTGATATAAGACAAAGTTACTCCCTGAAAAGTAACCTACCTAATAGTGAAAGAATTTTTGAAATCAGTTTAGTAATTTCGGAGCCTATTCAATGCAAAGAAACAAACAAATCTTTTCTTTTTATAATACACATATAAGTTTTGACTACCAGCGACACGCGATTTCACTCGTAGTTCTTGTTCCCGTGGGAATATGGGGATAAAATATAGCCTATGTTACTCAGGGTGAATGTCTCTTTCTAATGGTGAAAGAATTTTTGAAATCGGTTCAGTAGTTTCGGAGCCTATTTGTTACAAACAAATGATCCCTCTTTATAATATTACTAGCTGTGCCCCGCGGTTTTACCCGCGTGGAACCTTATCCCGTGGGAATTTTGGGATAAAAAGTGTCCTATGTGTTATTCCTAAATATGAGGAACATCTGTACCAAATTTCATTAAAATCCATTCAGTAGTTTTTGCGTGAAATAGGAACAAACATCCACACAACCACACTCACAAACATTCGGCTTTATAATATTATAGCTGTGCCCCGCGGTTTCACCCGCGTGGTTGCCGTTCCCGTGGGAATACGGGAATGAAATATAGCCTATGTTATTCAGGGTGAATGTAGCTTTCTAATGGTGAAAGAATTATTGAAATCGGTTCAGTAGTTTCGGAGCCTATTCGTTACAAACAAACAAACAAACAAACAAACAAACAAACAAACAAACAAACAAACAAACAAACAAACAAACAAACAAACAAACAAACAAACAAACAAATCTTTCCTCTTTATAATATTAGTATAGACTAGCAGCGCCCCGCCGTTTTACCCGCGTAGTACCCGCTTCCGTGAGAATGCGTAGCTCGTAGTATCATACAATCTCGGCACAATTCACCATCGTGTGTTAAAAAATTAAGTTACAGCGCCATCTATTGGTAGGATTTGTGACTACAAAAAGTTGCAATAAAACATACAATTACTTATATACAATCCCATGGGAATTTCGGGATAAAAAGTAGTACATTCGGTTTTATAATATTAGTAGGAAGTATAGATATACCTACTCATTACTTTTTTCATCCACAGTTAATAAATCGAACAATGGCAGCCATCTTGGTTTCTACGTCAGCGCTGGCCACCTTAGCGATAGTTGGCGAAAGACCGACTCTCCCAGAAATCATATCGTGGTTGGATGTGGAAACTCTGCTCTTACTCTTCAGCATGATGCTACTGGTTGCTATCATGGCCGAAACCGGGATGTTCGATTATCTAGCCGTTTATACTTTTGAGGTTTGTATTTTTCTTTTCTGAGTTTCTTGCCGATTCTTCTCGGCTGATGTCAAAATTCAAAATTCAAAAAATATTTATTCAATTGAGGCCTCAATGAGGCTTTTATGAACATCACTGAATCTACCACCGATTCGGAATTACATCAGCCGAGAAGAATCGGCAAGAAACTCGGGCTGGTATTTTTTTTTTTAATAAAATGAAATACAAATGTCACTTATAACTAATGTCAACAATAAAAAAACATTTTTGACATGTTATCGTTATATAGTTGTATATAAAAAAAATCTATAAATATAGAAGTAAAATAATTACATAGGTCAAAAACTAAAAATAGCATACTGAGGTTGCGTGTGCAATTTCCGCATCGGTGGTAGAATCAATTTCGACGTTCATAAGTGCCTTGAGGCCTTAACTGAATAAATGATTTTTGACTTCGACTTTGACACTGAGTCAGTGTTGGGATCATGGCTCAGGGGGTGCCGTTTTAGTGCGGGCCCGGCGTTGGGGTTCCGTGGTAATCTCCGCGGGATCCTACGGCACCCCAATGTAACGCGGACGGAAGTCGCTGTGTTTTTAGTGGGTAGGCCCAGCCCTTCTGGCCGGCAGTGCCCACACAAGTTAGTGCTATGCTGTAAAGACCAATGGACTTGACTAGTGGATATAGAAAGAAAGAAAGAAAAAAATATTTAGACACCACAAATTGAGAAGAAATCAAAAAAAGGAAACAAAATTACATATAGGTGTACTGAAAGTTTCTGTCTCAGCTAGAGCTCCATCGCGATAAGTCACGATGGAGCGTCCGACAGAACGCCGGCAGCGACCCTTCTAACAGCAAACACAGACACAATATGACAGGACATGGGCAGGACATTCAGGACACTACGAAATGTTTTTTTTAACAGATAATATCAATCGCATCCATAGCTCTGGTCGAAGTTAGACAATGTGGGCTAGAAAAGATGTTTATTTTCTTTTATAATGATGTTTATTTTATTATCTTTCTTCTAGGTAACGAAGGGAAAATTATGGCCTTTAATCAGCGTCTTGTGCGCAATCACGGCAGTCCTGTCAACGTTCTTAGATAACGTCACAACCGTGCTTCTAATGACACCTGTCACTATAAGGTATGTTTATTTTTACTCATTTATATCATACTAGTAGTTCCCGTTCCCGTGGGAATACAGAGATAAACTATAGCCTATGTCACTCGCTGACAATATAGCTTCCCATTAGTGAAAGAATTTTTTGAAATCGGTTCAGTAGATCCCGAGATTACCCCTTACAATTTAACAAATATACAAACTTTACTTCTTTATAATATTAGTATAGACTAGCAGCGCAACGCGATTTCACCCGCTTAGTTTTCAAAATAAAAAAGGCGTCATATTAAGATGCCGAGGGCTGACCCTACCATCATGTGGGATACATAGTCGGGAAGGTTTTCAATTTACCCCCCCTTTTCTTCCCTGGAGGGATTTTCAAAAAATCCTCACTTAGTGGTAGCCTACTCCCCCCAACAAACACACGTGCCTTTCAGCTCTCTAGGACCAGTAGTTTCGGCTGTGCGTTGTCCGTCAGTCAGTACGTCACTCAGTAACAGAAGACTTTCGCCCGCGTAGTTCCCGCTCCCATGAGAATGCAGGATAAAATTATTTAAAACCTTCCTCTTGAATCACTCTATCTATTAAAACAAACCGCATCAAAATCCGTTGCGTAGTTTTAAAGATGTAAGCATACATAGGGCAGACAGCGGGAAGCGACTTTGTTTTATACTATGTAGTGATAAGTTTATCTCTTTATGCCGGACAATGTTAAGAAATATTTAAAAATGATTTTCCGACGTCGTTTCGGTTTTCCGGCATTAACGTTTCATTTTTCTAATGTTTTTGTAAATAAAAATTTTAGCCGTTTTTGGATAAGTCTACACTCTTAATTATAAAGAGGAAAAGGAAAGATTTGTTTGTTTGTAACGAATAGGCTCCGAAACTACTGAACCGATTTCAAAAATTCTTTCACTATTAGAAATCTACATTCACCCTTAATAACATAGACTATATTTCATCCCCGTATTCCCACGGGAACGGAAACCACGCGGGTGAAACCGCGAGACGCCGTAATATGTAAATGTTGTATTTATGCTATTTTTAACCCCCGACGCAAAAAGAGGGGTGTTTAAGTTTGACGTGTCTGTGTGTGTATCTGTCTGTCTGTGGCATCATAGCTCCCGAACGGATGAACCGATTTCAATTTAGTTTTTTTTGTATTAAAGGGGACTTACGTGAGAGACATGTTTGATGAAAATCGGTTGACACGTTTAAAAGTTATGGGGGTTTGAAAGTAATTGTATTGAGGGTTTTTAAATTTTTTGTTCATGTGCCTAAACAAATACTGTGTAGGTTTTCGCTCATGTTATCTCCAGCCTGTCGAGTGCTAAGGGCGTTATCTGTACTTACTTTCGCAATAATCGCTCCTGAACGTTGAACACCATTAGATAACTTGTTTCATTTGTTCCCTAAATAAATATTTGGTTCTGATAAACTCATTGTTACGAAATCGTGTCAACGTAATGTTATGATAGTGTGTTTATTAATTTTAACTAGTAGCGGCAAATAGTTAAGTTGTTGCGTGTATTTTCCTTAGTTTTTATAAGCAAGTATAAATTACTCAAAGGGAGGTCTTTTTGTGGAAAACTGCATACTTACGATATGTAATTTAACAGATAGAGGGATTCAAGAGGAAGATTTTCGTGTAGTTTTAACCCTATATTTGCATGGAAACGGGTTCTATGCGGGTAAAACCGCGGGGCGCCCCAAGAAAAAAATAAGAAACAGCTATGCCTAGATGATACACTGTCTCAGCTTAAGTACCGAAATACTCATCTAAGTATACTAATAATTATAAAGAGGAAAGATTTGTTTGTTTATTTGTAACGAACAGGCTCCGAAACTACTGAACCGATTTCAAAAATTCTTTCACCATTAGAAAGCTACATTCACCTTGAGTAACATACGCTATATTTATCCCCGTATTCCCACGGGATCGGGAACCACGCGGGTAAATCCGCAGGACACAGGATACTTTTATTTTTCTTCATGTATGTAAAGCCTTCTTCTACCCACAGACTATGCGAGGTGATGGACCTGGATCCCATCCCGGTCCTGATGTCCATGGTGCTGTTCAGTAATATAGGAGGGACTGCCACTCCCGTGGGAGACCCTCCCAATGTCATCATCGCTTCGAATAAAGCTGTTGTGCAGGCGGTGAGTTGGATTTTATATTATAGTTCAAATATCCGCCCCTATTTTGAAATTACGGGACTTATTAAAATCAGAATATCTGTAGCAGTAATTGAATCCATATATCCAATAAAAATATCAGAAATGATAGTCGATTACTTATCTTTAAAAAATACTAAATAAATGTCGTATTACCAGACGGCACACTAGCTATCAAGTATTCTGTGACGGCTCGGGTCGATGACCGCGCTCAGCTGTGTATCGCAGCGTTCGCCTGTTGTTCGGTGTAGAATAACAATAAAATTCGGCGGGATTTTGAAAAACTTTGACTTATCATAGTTTTTTAAATAAAAGCAAAAGAAAAAAACTAACTTCACTATTGTATTGTCACCCGTCGTTTACATTAGCTGTGTGATTAAGTATCTCGAATTCAAAATAGGGGTGTATAAACATACATAACATAATCATTCCCTCCATCATCTCATTACAGTAACTGACCCCTAAGTCCGTAACTTGTATCTAGGGTATCAGAAACTACGCACACACTCATTCACACACACACCCAGATCGAGACAAACATTTGTGGTTCATATGTTTGTTGCAAAACGACTAAACGAATTTTGATGTAATTTTTTGACGATATCTGGCAGAGAGAGAGTACTCAAATTATTATGAGTAATGGGATATTTACCATGTATATTATTTATTTCGAGTTTCCGATATTTCGACGCTGTTGCAAGCGCCATGATCACGGATGATCTACAAGTATGTATATCCCGTTAATCATGATAATTTGAGTGCTAATAACTATAATAAAGAGAGTAGTCACCATGCTGGCCTGCCAAGCAAAAGGGTGCGGGTTCGATTCCCGTGCGAGGCAAATATTTATATGACCTACAAATGTTTATCTTTGTCACTTGATTGTGAATGAAAGATGATAAGATGCTGGTAACAAACTTAGGCTAGGAACACATCCACAACAACAAGTCACACGTATGTACGTAACGTATGCAACGCATTATGAAATCTGGCCCCTGATATTTGTATGGTTAGAAACATACTTGTCATACGCGATGCTGTACCACGCGTCCCATGCAACGTTCGATCTGACACGCCAGATCGGCGTGGGAAGGTGGAGGGGATGATCACACGCTTTCCACGCGTACGACAAGTGTGTTTCTACATCTTACGTTCTTAGCGGGTCAGACATAAAACAAACACCGGTTTTTAAATTTTATTTTCCAGGGTATAAACTTCACAAACTTCACGATGCACATGATATTCGGTATTCTGTTGGTGTGTGTGCAGACGTACTTACAACTCCGGTTTATATACAGAGATACCAATAAGTTACGACTGAACGAACCTAGAGATATCAAGGGTGAGTGAGGAAATTTACGTTTTATTTATTTATTGAAAAAAGACACAACAACAGTTTAACATATTAAACATTAAAACAGAAAACACATATTTAAAGAAGGGTTCTTATATGTAAATAAATTATGTTTTTTTATGAAAACCAATTAACGTTTTCTATACTTAATACAGTTTACCCGCGTAGTTTCCGTTCCCGTAAAAATACAGGGATAAAACATAGCCTTTGTCCTTTCCCGGACCATAAGCTACCCCTGTACCAAATTTCAAGTCAATCGGTTCAGTAGTTTAGCCGTGAAAATGTAACAGACAGACAGAGTGACTTTCGCATTTATAATATTAGTTAGGATTAGGATTAGTTAGGATTTCAAAAACCCTCGAAAAAATTTAAAACGTTTCTTTTTGGTTTCAGACTTACGTCACCAAATTTCAATATGGCGGCGAGCCACAGAGTCTCTACCCCACATGAGTCACGACGAACACGTGGTCAGAGAGAGGTTGGAGAGGAAAGTGAAAAAACTGACAGCTCAACTGGAAACTATGGTCAGAGAGAGTAATAAGAGGGCTTGTCCTAAGGATACCTTCAGGAGTACGTTGGCTGAGATGAAGGATAAGGTACTTATGTTATTTAATTAAAATAATTTAGGTGTTTTAACCCCCACGCAAAAAGAGGGGTGTTATAAGTTTGACGTCTGTGTGTGTGTGTGTGTGTGTGTGTATCTGTCTGTGGCATCATAGCTCCCGAACGGATGACCCGATTTCAATTTAGTTTTTTGTATTAATGGGGACTTACGTGCGAGTGTTTTAGACATGTTTGATGGAAATCGGTTGACCCGTTTAAAAGTTATGGGGGTTTGAAAGTCATTGTGTTGGGGGTTTTTTAAATTTTTAATTTTTAGTGGGTAGGCCCAGCCCTTCTGGCTGGGAAAGCCCCACATAACCACCGGGAGTCTTCCTGTTATCGGCTCTCGGTCGTATGCAGTTCTATGCATTTTCACAGCGAAAAAAAGGGGTTTTCCAAAAGCGTCGATGGATGTTTAAGTCCTTTGGCTTCTATTTGGAAGGTGCCTGGATTGGATTCCCACCATGTAACGATATGTTTTTGAATTCAGATTTAAAGGATGATGCCAATTTTGGTACCCCGTCCAATAGCTATGTGTAATATATCGTTGGATAGCCATAGTTTTTTTTTACCAATATACGTGGAATGATAAACTGATATGTTTAGTACTGCATAGCTCTGATCGGACTAAGATTTGGACCTTGACTCCATAGTAACTTTTGTTCTGCTTAACTATGGCTATCCAACGATATATTACGCATAGCTATTGGAGGGGGTACCAGAGTCCATACATTTTCTGGCATCCTCCTTTAAACGACGCTCTTAGGGTGAAAGAAACACTGTGAGGAAACCTGCACACACCTTCGTAGAAAATGTAAGGTTGTGTGCTCCGTGACCAACCCGCACTCGGCCTGTGGTTGACTAAGGCCTAATCACCCTAATTCAGGGTAGGCTCGAGCCCCTCGGTGGAGGCACTGAAATGAGCTGATCACTAACTAATTTAATGAAAGCATGTTCATATGCTCTTAGACTACACCACCCATGGAATCGGCGAATTGGCTCAAATCTATTTTGGTCATTAGCGAAATAAGTAAATTAATATTTCTATTTTTGGTTTCAGTATAAAATTCGCGACAAGCCGCTCCTGATCAAGTCCACCATTGCTATCGGTTTCGTTGTCACTGTGTTCTTCCTGCATTCGATACCTGAGCTAAGTAAGTACATTCACATTATATCAACTACAAAATGTATCATAGGTTACGGGATACTCATCATGAGTCCGAGAAACTTGCCGATATTTTCTTTGCTATTAAATAATTTCTGATTTGAAATTAGCTGAGCAATCTTTTTAACCCCTCCATTAAAACTAAGTATGATTGTATCTGGAGTGGGTTCACGACAGTAGTGCAATGATAACCAATTTCATCGAAAAATGGCCACTTGACCTAATGCTACAGGCTTGTTAATATTATTATCAGCCTTTTGCACCTATCCCACCTAGCCATCCCACCTGAGTGGGAAGAGTGTATTTTTTTCTTTAAGAGAAACATTTCAATTCTCACCGTTTCCACCTATCCTACCTTTTTTTTGTTGCCCCGGGGGAAATGCGTTGACGCATCCCCGTGCCGAAGCAGCGGGGTATGTGAGACTCACCCTCCACCAAGATGGAGCGGTGGAGGTCATACCCACTAAAACCCCCGGGGGCGACATCGCCGGGCGCTGAGTGCCGGCGCAACGGTAAGCGGGCTGCACATCCGCTACCACCTATCCCACCTGGGTGGGTTAGGTTATGTTAGAACTGCGACAACACAACGCGCGAGCCGAGCGAGCGGAGCTAGCGTGCCGCGGCAGCGGCCGGTGAAGCACTACAAATTATGTTAAGTACATACTTAATCGCTAGCGGCGGCTGGGGTATAAGGAGTAGCAAACAATACATTCTTACCACCCAAGTGAGATAAATGGAACGGTGGGAACAATCATCGCTCGAACCAATAATCGAAGACTTGGACTTGGTCTTGGAAAAGGTTTTAATAAACTTCAAACCTCTGTCAAATCATCCAGAAAATGTTTCTAATTTCCTCTCCCGTATTCCAGACCGCGTGTCCCTGGGCTGGACGGCGCTGCTGGGCGCCATCTTGCTTCTGACGCTCGCGGACCGAGAAGACCTCGAGCCCATACTGCACCGCGTCGAGTGGAGCACACTGCTGTTCTTCGCTGCTCTGTTCGTTCTTATGGAGGTAAGGGCAAATTTATGATTTTTATGGTACTCTGGATGCTAGCAAAGTACTATACTAGCTAGTTGCTTAGTTGACAGGTGAGCATTAAAGAGCCTTAACATCTTTCTGTCACGTATTTTATCTCTTCATTTTTTTGCCATGTTGCTGGACGGAGCTGCTGAGAACTCTTGAGAAGTTTCCTAATATTAAGAACCGCTACACAATTACAGCTGTCATATTAGGTCCGGCAGTATTTGTTGAATAGCATTTTTGTAGATCATTTAACTTTCGTTACAAATTCAATATGTCGGCTCGCGTATCTAATCACATATTATTATGGTCTTCATTTTTAACCCCCGACGCAAAAAGAGGGGTGTTATAAGTTTGACGTGTCTGTGTGTGTGTGTATGTATCTGTCTGTCTGTGGCATCATAGCTCCCGAACGGATGAACCCATTTCAGTTTAGTTTTTTTTGTATTAAAGGGGACTTACGTGCGAGTGTTCTAAGACGTGTTTGATGAAAATCGGTTAACCCGTTTAAAAGTTATGGGGGTTTGAAAGTAATTGTGTTGGGGGTTTTAATTTTTAATTTAATGTTATAATATCGGTTTAAAATGTACATTACATACTTTTTACTTACATATTCCTAATGATACTTATTCCTTTCTCTTTCCAGGCGTTATCGAAACTGGGTCTGATCGAGTACATTGGAGGGCTGACGGAGTCTCTCATCCTGTCTGTCGATGAGAGCGCCAGATTGGCCGTCGCCATATTGCTCATGTTATGGGTAACTTACTATTTCATATATAAGTAATTTAATTTAATGACAATTCATAGGTTAATCTAGCTATGCCACAGTTAACGGGTTAAATTCCTGCTAAATACAGTTCGGTTCGTAATAAAACATTTAAAAGACCTTAAATATAAATACAAACTTAAATTCATAACTAACAGACTTTGTTATGCTGTGTAAAAAGAAGGGCCTATTTCACCATCTTCAAGTAACGTTCCGAGTACTTACTCACATGTTTTGTATTTGTCACTTGATATAAAGTAAGAAAGAGACAAAACTAACTTTACTTGGTGAGTAACTTTACTTGAATGTCGTGAAATAGGCCTTAAATGAGATAAAAGTTAATATAAAATCCATACCTATGAAAAGTATAAAGAATTTCCGTATCTTAAGCGTGGTGATTACGCTTATTATTCTTCCTAACTATACTCAAATAAAATCACTTAAGGCCTTTCCCAATATCCGATCTATCTATGACCTTAGTCAACGGTAACAAAACTGTATAATCTGTCATTTTACCATCCCAATAATGTAGTCTTGTCTTAGGGAAGGTTCATATCTGACGGAACATGCGTCGCGTATTATCGGTCGCGTAACGCCAGAACAGACAAAATGTATAGAAAAACACGAGACCGTTCACACTCAACGCACTCCGATAATACGCGACGCATGTTCCGTCAGATATGAACCTTCCCTAATGCTTGTGTCCACCATTGATATGGTTATAGGGACGGTAAAATGACAGATATTGTATCCGTCGACAAGCGAGATCATAGATAGATCGGATATTGGGAATGACCGTTATAGTTCTTTGATCTGCGTGACATTACACTTTACTTTTATCTAGAGTTGACAGTATACTTTGATTTCGGTGTGTATGTGTGGATGAGTGTGTGCGTAGTTTCTGATACCCTAGATACAAGTTACGGACTTAGTTAGGGGTCAGTTACTGTAATGAGATGATGGAGTGAATGATTATGTTATGTTATTTTCTTCTAGATTTTACATTAAATACTTATTCTTTCAGGTATCAGGCGTCACCTCAGCGTTTGTAGACAACATCCCCCTGACCACTATGATGATCCGCGTGGTCACGTCTCTCGGGTCCAACCCCAATTTGAACCTGCCAATGGCGCCGTTGATATGGGCTCTGTCGTTTGGGGCTTGTTTGGGAGGTAAGGTTTAAAAACAAATGAAGTTATCAGGGCAAGTGAAGCGAAGCTCTTCTAATTCAACAATTTATAAATTCCCGACGCATTAAAACGGGTGTTATAAGTTTGACGTGTCCGTGTGTGTCTGTGTGTGTATCTGTCTGTCTGTGGCATCATAGCTCCCGAACGGATGAACCGATTTCAATTTAGTTTTATTTGTATTAAAGCGGACTTACGTGCGAGTGTTCTTAGACATGTTTGATGAAAATCGGTTGACCCGATTAAAAGATATGGGGGTTTGAAATTGTGGTTTTAATTGTTTTGGGGTTTTTTTTTAATTTATTCAGTTTTGTTGTACATTTTACGGAAAAACTACAACACCCACAGCATTGATATTTATCATAGTTTTTGAAAAGTCGCCTTGAAGCCACGGTAGCTCAATTGGAAAGAGCGGTGCTACGGTTCAGCATGGTTCCGGGTTCAAGTCCTGGCTAGGGCGAAAATTGCATTTTTCAAAAATCCTAGTTTTGTGAATACACTATAAAAAAGAAACAATTTATCATAGTTATTTCAATTTATGTCTAGATGTGCAGAAAATCGTTAAAATGTTATTTTTCATAGAAATAAACAAGAGGTTTCTATATGCCGCGCACACAAGGCAGTGTATAAAAAGCTTGCGAGCCCCCACAAGGCTTAGCTAGCTCAAATTTTGCTATCTAGTATTATGGAATAAACCCAGTCGAGCCACGAATTTCCATCGGACCCACGTGGGGTCAGTTTCACAGGGCCCGTTGGCATAAACTTTTTCAATATCTATCAATTAATTATTTTCACAGGTAACGGCACACTAATCGGCGCGAGCGCAAACGTGGTCTGCGCAGGAGTCGCCGAACAACACGGATACAAGTTCTCATTCATGCAGTTCTTTAAAATCGGGTTTCCAGTCATGATTGGACATCTTATAGTCGCTTCTGGATACTTATTGTTCTGCCATTGTGTTATAACTTGGCATTAATTCATAATTATAAATATTCTCTATAATATAAATGGCTTTAGTGATCAAGAAGTCATACAATCCCCACCTTTGGTGCCACAATCATATCTGTGTCGGTGACAGCGTCGCTGTAATCGCATCTTTTGGTTGTCAGTTTATTGAAAATGTATACAAGTGTATAAACTTCCAATTTTGGCCACCGGAAAATAAAAGATTATTTAACAAACGGGATGTTAGTACGTACTTATTAAAGTCGAAATCCTCGACTAGTTTCAGCCACGTCCGGTGGCCTTCATCAGGAGGAGTGCGATACGCCCGCGCCGTCGGCGTCTCGCTCCGCACTGATTTCGACTTTAATAAGTACGTACTAACATCCCGTTTGTTAAATAATTATATACGATGACGTACGTTTCGTTTAATAATAAAATAAAAGATTGTCGAACTATACATACATTGCGAATGTCTTACATGCCGTTTAGGTAATTTCTCTAGACCTGGCGCTATCAAAGCACTCACACTAATGCAATTTTTCTTTTACAGTATGTTTCAAGATAAATTATTTGTTTCATACGAATAGAGAATAACCAATTTTGAAGTTGATTGAATGAAATAAAATCACGCTGTATTTTTAAGTTCCAAAACCAAAATATGACACTGTCCCGTTCATACTCATAAGTTTGACCGCGCGCGAGAGGGATGCACTGACTTGTTGATGACTGTGACGTGCGACATCACTTTGAGTGACATTCACAGACACTATACGTGTGTAAAATGTCTATGTGTTGCTCGCGCCAGCTTTGGAGAAATTACCTATATTGTTTTAACTATCAAACTAAGCGGCTGGTTAAAGTTTAACCAGTTTAATTTCGATTATTTATTACTTAATCATATATTAACAGATAAAAGGAACGCCTTAGCAGACACGATTTCACGTCCCAGCAATTCGAAGTTTTATGTTTTACACATTTTTTCGTTTCATAGTTTCGTAGACACACGTCATCTTTGTATGAAAAACACCGAATTTTATTTGAATTCTCATAACTCTACTTGAAATACTAACGCGAACAGATGCGAAGCCGAACAATTGACTTAATTTGTCGATGTTTTTTTTTACAATAAATAGGCTTACACTTGTATGTAATAGGGATGTCGACTGGGTAAACAAAATGAAATTCTAATTAGTTCGTCAGATAGATTTCGAAAAAATATTAGACACGTATTTTTTTGTTTTATCAAATTAATAAAACTGCCTTACTTATAACGCGTTAAAGTTCAGGAGTGGGGGCTTGTGACGATAATTCTTGGTAAAAAATGTACGTAGCTGTGACGTCACACGTATTCTATGCACTATATCGTCTTAATTATTTGTTTGTATCAAGAGAAAATACGTGTCCAATATTTTTGCGACTCTATCTGATGGACTAATTAATTGGATTTTTTTAGTCGACATCCCTATTCACTTACTAAAAGCGACGATACAGCCTAAGATGGAGCGTGTTCAGGGAGCAAAACCTCGAAACAAAACGTATTTAATTCGCTTGTCTTGTGCCTTTGATCGCATCGCATCGCGTTCTTGGACGCACGATAACGCGTTACAAACAGTCGATAAAACTAGTTGTGAGAATTCAAATAAAACCAGCCCCCCTAGCATGACTGTGCGTGATAAAATATATAGACACCACGAAATAATATCGATTTCGCGAGCACGACCAAATGAATTATGGCGTGCTACGATATGAAAAATGAAATATGGCGGCTATATTTATTATATTTTGACAGTTGGATGTCAATAAATAGCTATATCGATTTCGCGAGCATGACCAAATGTCATAAAATTTATCACGTGGTAAAATTCAATATAGCGGGTATTTTTATCAAAATTTTGACAGTTGGATGTCAATAAATCGCTGTATCTATCGCGTTTTCGAAGTCATGCTAGCCTGGCAGGTGTAACTATATGTTTATAATATTGTACAAATCATTGTGATATTTATTCAGTATTTTAGATCTTTAGTTAAAATTGTAGTTTTTGTTAAACTTATTTGTTTAGTTTTTTTACATTAACGTAAACATACTCATTATTTTTTACTTTAATTTTATATATTTTGAATATATTTCAACCATTTTCTTTATATCTAAGGCCTGCCTACATCAGATTTTGTAAGACCGATAGATATTATCGGGCCGATTTTTTCCCAGATTTTATAACCCGTTTTATGACCGATTTTTTTATATGTGCGTTGTACTTTTGCATGTTTATTCTTAATAAGTTTTATTCTTCTCTTATAAAAAATTGGTCATCGATTATCGGACTTAGGCGGGCACCCTTGCTTATCCCAATGCCGAAAAGAAACTTTACTCAAGATCGCAAAACGCGAACGCAGAACGTAAGAACGCGTGGCTAATCGGGACTAAATCGGAAAAAACTTAGCTGCACGTTAGCGTTGTATTTATGTTTGCAGTGAGTACCAGACCAGCGTTCTGCGATCGCTTTTTGTTACTTTTATTTAGCTATATTCAATTTTGATATACACGCGGTTTTGCGATCAAATGTCGTTGATATTCGCGATCTTAAATTTTAAAACCAGAGACATCTTTTTCGTATATAAATTAATAAATAAAGACATTAAATTAAAAAAAACAAAAGTGATATATATAATGAATCGTTTTTAATTTAAAAAAAATGATTTGTTAAAGTAAACAGTGTTTAAATTAGTTTATATTGAGCCACAATCTTGTCTGTGCCGGTGACAGCTGTAATCGCTGTAATCGCATCTTTTGGTTGTCAGTTTATTGAAAATGTATCCAAATGACATTAGAGTCACAATGACAATAGGAGCTTCCAATTTTGGCCGCCGCCGGCACAGAAAAGATTGTGACTCAATACTTTGAATATACTTTTAATAAAATAATGACACTTTTACATAAAGTTTTTGCTAAATGAGATTTTCTATGTAATTGTTTGCTATGTACCTTTTTAGTTAAGTAAATTATTATTATTATTTAATAGCATTGAATACAGTTTTAATAGAATTTATATGAAAATGAAATACAAGTTAAAAAGAAGGGCGTATTTCACCATCTTCAAGTAACGTTCCGAGTATGTACTCACATGTTTTGTCTTTGTCACTTGATATAAAGTAAGAAAAAGACAAAACTAAATTTACTTGGTTAGTAACTTTACTTGAAGGTCGTGAAATAGGCCCCTTAGTATAAAATTATAATTTAATTTTGAACACACTAACTAATAATAATTTATTTTTTGTATTTTTTTTTAATATATAACATTCCTTGTAAGAAGAAATATGTTATTTTAAGATTAAAATATACCAAACTTTTTTGTTATAACAATTTTATATTTAAAATCGTAAGAAAATAAAATTGGATAAAAATGTGAAAAGACAATGCAAAAATAAGCATAAGTAAAATTAAAAGAGATATGTTTAAGTAAAATATAAGATTTCTTGTTAATTTTAATTATACTAGTGGCGCCCCGCGGTTTCACCCGCGTAGTTCCCGTTACCGTAGGAATATGGGGATAAAATTATGCTAAAAACCTTCCCACTGAATTACTCTGTCTATTAAAACAAACCGCATCAAAATGCGTTGCGTAGGTTATCCCTATTTCCCTATGTATGCTTAGATCTTTATCTAAGCATACATAGGGAAATAGGGACAGAGAAAGCGACTTTGTTTTATACTATGCAGTGATAAGAATTTTGTGTGTTTATTTATTGTGTAGTACAGAAAAATATAATTAATCTAAAACCATTTAAGATTTTATTTCTTTTAGGTCTGGGTGTGAATGAGTGTGTGCGTAGTTTCTGATACCCTAGATACAAGTTACGGACTTAGGGGTCAGTTACTGTAATGAGATGATGGAGTGAGTGATTATGTTATGTTATATATAAATTGCTATTTAATTTTGTGTAATTTTCTTCTCCTCTTTCTAATATCCTGTTACAAATATATTAAACTAGCTATACCCCGCGGTTTTACCTGTGTATTTACAGATTTTTTTTATCAGAATTTCGGGATAAAAATATATTTGAAGCTAATTTGTTGGAACAAAACCGACTTTGTTTTTATTATACTTAAGTATATTTATGTATGAATAAGTTTTACTTATAATAATATTTGGTACCAAATCGGTACAATAATTGGTACCATTTAACGAAACGGTATGTACTCTATCGTTATATTTAATTTAGCAATATGGTACGTACCTTTCCGGTAAATGTTATTTTGTTTTTGGTGATAAATTAAGTTATAATTAATTTTACGTAACTTTATTATGTGGTACTGTTTCGGTACCACGAAAATGGTACCTAATTTGTGTAGTGATTTTATGTTAATTTTAATCATATTTTAACTAATAAGACATTGATGGATTGTTATAATTGAAAATAAATTATTAAATTAATTTTTTTTTTTTGTGATTTATTTGGTTTCCAAAATCTACACGCAATCGGGGTAACTTGGACCTACAATATAACATTGGTCCACTCATACAACTCCTGTGTTTTATTTTTTTTGCTACCCAATGACCAGTGACGGAAGGCCAAACGAGCGTAATTTTATGAGTTGTGAGTCGCAGAATTACATTCGCAGAAATGTTGCTGCATTCAGTTTCATAGAAAAGTCCTATTTGATTTACACAGCGACGCAAAATGAGTTGTCTGCCGACTCACAAGCATAATATCTGATGCATATGATGTTGTGAGTCGCGTAAAATGAGTCGCGAAAACGTTCAACTTAAATTCGGTTAGACTGCCACACGGACGGATGTATTTTCAGTTGTAATCCGAAACATTTGTACGGATCCTTGTATCGTGCTCTCCACCTCACCCCGACCGAATTCAGTTGATATTATGCGTGTGAGTCGGCAGACAACTTATTTTGCGTCGCCGTGTGAATCAAATAGGACTTTTCTATGAAACTGAATGCAGCAGAATTTCTGCGAACGAAATTCTGCGACTCACGACTCACAAAATTACGCTCTTTTGGCCTCACTCTATGACTTCATGATGCCCTAAGCAATCCAAGCCTTCGGGCCTCCCAGGGCTGTAGTTACGAGTGGAATTTGACGACGAAAAAAAAGGTATGGCGGCCATATTTATTATATTTTGACAGTTGGATGTCAATAAATAGCTCAATCTATCGCGTTTTCGAAGTCATGCTAACTAAGGTGATTAAGTGGTCATAACAAATTATTTAGACCTTGTAGGGGTCTGAAAATGCTGTGAGCAAACCAGGTGATATCTGAGACCATAATTAACCAAAAAAATGACTGGAAACCAGCTCAAAAAAGTTATAGGGATTAAGGGTGACAAAACTACATCGAGCTGTGCTGCGCTGGGTCGAGCTGTGCTATGTTTGGTTAACTCGCTCGCCATATATTTGAATGAGGATACAATCAAAGCATGCTGTGCTGCGCTGGGTGAAACTGCGCTCTGTCTGGAGTAAAAATAACCTAGCTTCAGAAACATAGCACAGCTCAACCCAGTACAGCGCAGCACAGCTCGATGTAGATTTGTCACCCTAATAGTCGCAATTTCAAAAAAAGATACAATATTGGCGATATTTTTTTTATTTTAACACTAGGTAATTTTTGTCCAAATGTATCTCCCAAATAGGCCCAGGAACACGCCCACCACGTTTGGTCAACCCTCTACCAAACACCCGATACTGTGCTTACTAAGCACTTGCTTGTGTAGTGCCACGAGCATTGAACTGCTTAGCACTAGCACTACTGATAGAGCTAAAGGAAATTTTCTTTCCAGAGGCCTAAGTCTGCAATTTGACATTATTGATCAGACAATATGTTGATATTGTGGCACCATAACGAGAGTGTCAGACATTTGGTATTCTGCTAAAATTTATTCATATGGCTATGGTGTCTCAGTGGTCTTTGTTGCATATCAAAATTCAAATATTTTTTTGTCAAATAAACGTCAGAATACTGTTTCCATGACAACCATCTAAGTTTTATGGAGCCATTGAGTCAGCTATAGTGCATTCATTTGGCCGTGAGACAAAATGTAAACAAAGAAATACTGGTTGTCAAACTTTTAGCTCTTTTAGGCGAAAAATATATTGTTTTTTTAGAGTTATAAACATGAAAGTAAAATAAGACTAAGTAGGCATCTTTGATAAGTCGTCTATAAGTAATTTAGTTTAGTGTAAAAATCAATAAAAATGTAATAAACAGGATGAGTTGAGTACAAGTAAAAAAAAATCATGTAAGCACCTGAATTGTTTTACTACAAAATAAATAAACAACTATTTATTGGTGATCCTCAGAAGAAGAAGAGCTCCAACATGGATTTTCCTTTTTTTCTCTTACAAATTGGTAAACGGCTCGTGAAGTCGTTATATACAATATATTTTTTGTAGGGATACGAATCTTTGGCCAAGTCTCTTCTACGTATTTAAATATATTAATAACATTGAACAGTCTCCTTTTCCGTAGAACGCCTTGGTGTATGTTTGGATCTTCGGCGAAGTAAAAGTGCAAGCGCTGTTTGAACCAGGTTCACTTATTTTCATCAAAATCAACGTTCAGATAACAGAAATCTAACGATAACTGAATATAAAACATAATACAATAATTACTTTAAACAAAGAATTATCAAAAATTCACCATACACATTACTATATAATCGGGAAAAAAACACTCACGTCAACAAGTTGATCAAGAGTAAAAATTACGGGTACAATCCGGCTAAATACGAAAACTATTAATTTTACTTTCATTACTTAAAATGACTGTTCACCTTCATTTAGTAGTATTAAAATGTATCCATAGTTTGAGATTCACAGCATTTTTAGGTTTTAGTAATGTCAACTATCATCGTCATTACTATTACTACCTTAGATGAAGAATTTTTTTCGCTGTGTTCGGTAGGTATCGCCGACGTAGTCAAATGCGGCAACAAATACTACACGTACATACTTACCCGGCGTATCCTAGCCAGTCACACTGCAAGCTGTCTGTGAGGCGTATGTTCCTAATGTTTTACTGAATTTTGAACATAATACGTAATAAAATGTCAGTTTGCGTGGTGAAACTGTGTAAAAATAATACTTCAAATTTCGTGTAATCATCAAAAACAGTATACAACAAAGTCGCTTTCTATGTCCCTATGTCCTGATGTCCCTATGTATGCTTAGATCTTTATAACTACGCAACGGATTTTGATGCGGTTTATTTTAATAGATAGAGTGATTCAGTGGGAAGGTCGTTAGCATATTTTATTCCCATATTCTTACGGGAACGAGAACTACGCGGGTGAAACCGCAGGGCGCCGCTAGTCTATATAGACCGATTTGGCTTTTTCTTTTGTAGTTTTCTAAGACTCTGTAGAATGTTCTTACGCAAAAAATTTTCTTTTGTAGTTTTCTAAGACTCTGTAGAATGTTCTTACGCAAAAAAATTTAGAAAATATCTCAGTTAGATTATAAAAAAATACATTTAATTTTGCATATTTTAAAAAACGCGCGTAACGTATGTCAATCATTTGATTCAGGTTGTTATATATGCTTCGACAAAAAATCTCCGAGACGCATTATAGGTATTTCATTAAATTTCCAGGTATTTTATGGCCAGAGTGTCTTATTCCCTACCAATTGCTCAAAGGTAGTGATTTCGAGTTTCCAATATTTCTACGCTGTTGCAAGCGCCATGATCACGGATGAACTGAACTGTTCATCCGTGATCATAATACTCGCTGGCAGTGTGAACATGCGAGTAATTATTAATAATATATGTATCTCATCAGGTATCGCGGTATCTAACCAATCTTTCATCTATGGTTACTAAATAGTACTTATAAAACAAAGTCGCTGTCGCTGTCTGTCCGTCCCTATGTATGCTTAAATCTTTAAAACTACGCAACGGATTTTGAAGCGGTTTTTTTAATAGAGTGATACCAGAGGAAAGTTTATATGTATAATACATGCATGATATTGTAGAGAAATACCGATAAATCTAGGGGTTTCTAATGTGATGTGGTAAAAAACACATTTTTTGCGCTTACATTGCAAAAGTATTTAATTTAAAAGACATTTGCCTTTTACATGATTTGATTTCAATAAGTATCTTAGAAGATATCTTAGTTTTAAAATAACATTACAGCAAAATTATGATCAAGGCCACAGATTACTAAATAGTTACTACCACAAGGCGACCTGGCTAGTGCACGGCGGCACAGAATAACTATTTTTTCACCTTCTACATAAATGAAGTCGCATGTTAAAATAATTATTACACGCGAACGAAGTTGAGGGCTAAAGCTAGTATGTTATATATTCTATATTTCAAAGATTAATTAAATATCAAGTAGTCAGTAGGGAGTAGTCTATGTATTATTGGTAAAACATGACATACAAAATAACCTTTTTTCATGGTTTGTTTACATTTTGTCTCACGGCCAAATAAATGAACTATAAGTAGTTTTCACTAAGAGAATACCAAAATGACAACAAATGTCAAAAAAAACGGCCATAATGTTGATATTAAAATACATTTGAGTAGCATTATCACAGCTTAATAGTTTAGACTTTAGATTAGAGAATCGGGGCTCAGTTATGCTACCTACTTACTAGTAGTGTCATGGTTCATGGTCAAATATAATTTCCGTTGGTACAACTGGGCTAACTATAAAGAAACAAAATATGCAGCTAAAATTAAATTTAATAAAAATAATAGGTATACTTAATCTTAATTAAAACAAAAATGTGTTAAGCAAAATAAAAAAGTTAGACACAAGATTTTTATTTATTTTATTCGGGAGGCTTACAGGTATTTCAACAAAAAAAATATTAGGTAGGTACCTATTATGTAGTTAACAAACAGCCAATAATGAATTTATATTTATCTTTTAAGTGAATAAAAATAAACAATTTAAGTACAATCCTTCCTTTAAAAAGCAATTGATAATACCTAAATAACACGACAAAATTACGTAATATCGTATAAATACACATAATACTTGATACACATACATAATATACATTTTTGCAATGATAAAAATAACTTTATGCAACGCCACAGACAGTCATTTGCTCAGTCGCATTTTGCGCTAACACGAAGACACACGTGCGTTTATAAAAAAAAGTTTAAAAACATTATCGGTCATTGGTCTTTTTGCCGCCATTTTGTGACAGTGACGTTTTTGACAGCTAAAAGTGAGGTAAAGAAAGTTTTTGTTTTTAAATTGTTTGTTTATTTATGTTTTTTTAATGGCCTTGATAGAGTATTTGTGATTGTGTTAATGTGTTTTGTTCTTGGCAACTAACTGTTTATTTACAAGCTTGGTATAATTGGTAGAGGTTGTTTTTTGTGGTTTTACTCGGGTTTTTCGTTTTGTAGCGTAAATTATTTAAATTACTGTACGCTATACGTAATTTTAGTTGCTAATTCACCAGAATGGAAATTCACATATTTTTGAGAAATGATCTAAAAAATGTTTCATCAATTGAATATTAGAACACTAATAGATAAGTAATTCTCCCTTAAGTACTTAATTATTTTTTAAATATGCATTATTGTATTTTTTATTTTCTACAAGTGCTATTAATATTATAAGGAGGAAAAATGTGTTGTAACGAAAAAATACTGAAAAAATATGCTCCGAAACTACTGAACCGATTTAAAAAATTCTTCCACCAGTTTTAAAAACCAGTTTCAAAAGTATTCAAAAAATCACAATAATCGTTTTTAAATACCAGGAGAACAAAAATGTAGAGGAGGTCTTTCCAATAAACTTAGGTACCTAGATTGATTCACAAATAATGTATTAGTTGGACTTTACATATTCACGTCTCTGTACGAATTTGTTATTTTATCTTAAGCTGAATAGAACTGAATGAGTGTGCCTAGTCTTCTTTTATAAGCTCTTTGACATTAATGTGACCACCAAGTGATGTCGTTGGTGACCCTGCCTGCTATGCCGTTTACAATTCGATTCCCGCTCAAGACAAAGAATTGTGTGCGTTTTTTGTCTTAGTCTGGGTGTTTTCTATCTATTCCAAAGTATATATTTCCAAACCTACGGTGCACAGACATGGTCCCTGACCGAGGCGCAGAAGTCTAGGCTGAAGATCTGTCAAAGGGCAATGGAACGCAGCATACTCGGATTCAAACGAATCGACAGAGTACGTAACAACATGCTGCGTTCCCTTACCGGTATCGGTAGCAAATCGGCTAGACTGAAGTGGGAATGGGCGGGCCACGTAAGTCGTATGGAACCTGAGAAGTGGGCCCACATAACAACAGTATGAGTTCCCGAAGGGGGGCGTCGTCGGGGTCGGCCGTGAAAGCGTTGGCGGGATGATCTCGAAGCCTTCGACAGTAGCTGGTGGGAGGCTGCGAAGGATAGGAAGAGCTGGAGATGTCTGGGGGAGACCTTTGCCCAGCAGAGGGACGATGTGGGTTGAGAAAAAAAAACCATCCATAGAACAAGCTTTGCTTAGTTTGTGACTAGATGGAGATGTGTGATAAGTCCAGATATATTTAAAAATGCTTCTTAGAGGCCCAATCTGAACAAAAGATTTTCAAATTAGATTTTCGCACACCGATTTTCTATCGTATATGACGTCATAACTACATAATGACATACAGACCGTATTAAATCGCACATTGTATACAATCCAAGGTAATATACTACATACATAATTTTATGAGCTTTATCTGTTCCGCGTGATAACAATCATTTGTCATAGCAACTAGTAAATTATGATGAGTAGCAGAATGGTCACCGGAGTGTCAAGATTGCAGGTTATATCCCGTATAGAGTCACAATCTTTTCTGTGCCGGCGACCAAAATTGGAAGCACCTATTGTCATTTACGTCATTTAGACCGTAATGCCATTTGGATACATTTTCAATAAACTAACAACCAAAAGATGCGATTACAGCGACGCTGTCACCGGCACAGAAAGACTCAATACGAGTATTAGGAACGTTAATGATACGACTACCTTTAAAAGACAATCATTTTGAAAATGCAGTCAAAATTTTCGTTAAACCGACCAGTCGCCTTGAAGCCTCGGTAGCTCAATTGGATAGAGCGGTGCTACGGTTCAGCATAGTGCTAAGAGTCAGGTCCCGGCTTATGCGAACATTTTGAATGCATAAGATTAGTTTGATACGGGACATTAGTACGTACCGATAGTCGAATCCCTCAACTAGTTTTAGCCACATTCGGTAGCCTTCAGCATCTCAGAACGTCGAAAGTCAAAACATCGAATAATCAGAATGTCGAAAAATCAAAACCTCGAAAATAATATTTTTTTCTTTATTTACAGCACAAGAACATGAAATAAAAACCGAAGATGGACGCCTGGAAAAGCTTTAAAGAATGGACTGGATTATCCAAAAAACGTCCTAGAAAAGATTTGGATATTAGTGAATATTCCTTGGTCTCTTGTGGTGACTTAACAGCTGATACATTACAACTATGGATGGAGTTACCAGAAGAAGTTAAAAACGATCCATCCTTGGCACCTTTCAGGCAGATGTATGAGAAAAATAAAGGTAAGTAAGTATTTAAATACTTAATAACATTTTAAGCACAGCTTCTATCGAGGGCCTTGAGCGCGGGGACCGAATCCAGAAATTACGTAACGAAAAAAACCTCACGTTTTTATTATTTTTTTATCGAATACTTTTTTTTGTAAATTTTCCAAAAAGTTTTTATAGTAATGTAGACAAAGTTTTTAGTGTATGAAGTCCCAAGTACGACATCAAAATTTCTAAGGTTAGGATTGCAATACAAAAATGACAAAAATAATTAAGTTGATAAAATTGCTATGCAATAGCTTTACCGCGGCAGTCCCCGAGTGCCACACGTTTTTTTTATTGAAATAAAACACTTAAACGGATTTATGTCGTGGTTGTATTTTGTTTTACATTTTCTGACGTTTCGGATTCTTTACAGAACCCGTGATCTCAGAAGACAACCACGACAAAAATCCGTTTAAGTGTTTTATTTCAATGTGTAGTGTTCGTGTAAATCAAAGATATCAATATGTAACATTTTTATGTTCGTTCTGGGCCACATTTTTAGGGTTCCGTACCCAAAGGGTAAAAACGGGACCCTATTACGGAGACTTCGCTGTCCGTCCGTCTGTCACCAGGCTGTATCTGAACGGTGATAGCTAGACAGTTGACATTTTCACAGATGATGTATTTCTATTGCCGCTATAACAACAAATACTAAAAATAAAATAAAATTAATATTTGATGATGCTCAAATAACGTTACAGTAATTTAATTACGGTAATAACGTTATTTGAGTATCATTTTTGCAAATAACTTAGAAATTGCACGGATGACAAAAATAATGTTTATTTGTTTAACTTATTTTTGTTTTGTATCATATAGCAAGGTTACGAACATACATACATGCAATGTATGTATCATATTATGTAATATGACACTACTACGTTACATATATTATTTTTGACGACCTCGATGGCAGAGTGGTCACCTGCAGGACTGCCATCCGTAAGGTTGCGGATTCGATTCCCATGCGGGTTGAATATTTGTGAACCACAAATGTTTGTCTCGGTCTGGGTGTGTGTGAATGAGTGTGTGCGTAGTTTCTGATACTCTAGGTATAAGCTCCAAGCTTAGTTAGGGGTCAGTTTCTATAATGAGATGATGTAGTGAATGATTTTATTTATTTTAAACCCACACAGAGTACCATTACATCATCTATACTTCTATACTAATATTATAAAGAAGTAAAGTTTGTGTGTTTGTTAAATTGTAAGGGGTAATCTCGGGATCTACTGAATCGATTTAAAAAATTCTTTCACTAATGGGAAGCTATATTGTCAGCGAGTGACATAGGCTATAGTTTATCCCTGTATTCCCACGGGAATGGGAATACTTATAAGCTGTCATTTACATAAGCTGTATATTTTTTTTACAAATTCAGGTACTTAGATATAAAAATTGTTTGCCTCTTTCTAGATTTTGTCACTCAATCAAAATATTTGTCCAAAAGATAATAATATATGCCTATATATGTTTAGTAATTCATATTTATATAAATATTTAAGACTAGTAGCTCCCCGCGGTTTCATCCGCGTAGTTCCCGTTCCCGTGGGATTACGGGGATAAAATATAGCCTATGTCACGCACTGATAAATTAGCTTTCCATTAGTGAAAGAATTTTTGAAATCGGTCCAGTAGTTTCGGAGCGTATTCATTACAAACAAACAAACAAATCTTTCCTCTTTATAATATTAGTATAGATAACGCTAATTATGACCTTATTTGGTAAAAAACCAAATATGTATTAAGTACTAATTTTCATGGAATGTTATATCCTCAAATACTTAGGTCATTTATATATCCTAAATATAGAATATCCGGGATCAATATCCGTCTATATTACCGACTAGCAACACGCCACGACTTCGCTCGTGTTTTTCGAACCTAATTTTGAGGATCAAGACGTGTTGGTGACTCTACCTGCAATGCTAAATGTTACGAAAAATTAAAATTGTAATATTATTAAAATAATTGTGAACATATATACGAAAACAATATTTATGTTTAAATTTTATCTGTCTGTTTGTCTTTGAAACGGCTGGACCGATTTTGACGGGCCTTTCGAATAGGAATGGGAAAGTAAAATTTTGGGAATGTTATAAGGACTAAGTCTACTTGTTATCCTGTTATTCCCACGGGAACGGGATTAAAATGGACAAAACCACGAGGTAAAGCTAGTAAAAATACAGTTTTTTACATATATAACTTAGGCCCGAAATTCCCACGGGATCAGGATTAAAACGGATGAAAACACGGGACACCGCTAGCAAAAAATACATAACAAAAAATATAACATAACATAATCATTCCATCATCTCATTACAGTAACTGACCCCTAACTAAGTTCGTAACTTGTATCTAGGGTATCAGAAACTACGCACACATACAGACCGAGATACACATTTGTGGTGCACACAAATATTCACCCCGCACGGGAATCCTGCAACCTTACGGATGGCAGTCCGGCATGGTGACCACTCTACCATCGAGGTCGTCAATACAGTCCTTCATTTTTACAGGTGCTGTCGAACCAAAGAAACCATCATCTAAAAGAATACCCTCCGTATCATCAGCTCCCGTTATACCAGAGAAACAGGAAGAAATTACCAATGGGAGAAAACAGGATATTATTGACGAAGGAGATACAGAGAAAGATGGTGATAATGAGTAAGTTTTTTAAATAATCACTACATGGTTATAACAATTAAATTACAAATTTAAAAACCCCCAACACAATTACTTTCAAACCCCCATAACTTTTAAACGGGTCAACCGATTTTCATCAAACATGTCTAAGAGCACTCGCACGTAAATCCCCTTTAATACTAAATTGAAATCGGTATTCGGGAGCTATGATGCCACAGACAGACAGATACACACACACACACAGACACGTCAAACTTATAACCCCTCTTTTTCGGTTCGGGGGTTAAAAAGAAAGTCGCTTCCCGCTGTCTGTCCCTATGTATGCTTAGATCTTTAAAACTACGCAACGGATTTTGATGCGATTTGTTTTAAAAGATAGAGTGATTCAAGGGGAACGTTTTAGTATAATTTATCCCTGCATTCTCATGGGAGCGGGAACTACGCGGGTAAAACCGCGGGGCGCTGCTAGTAATATTATAAATGCGAAAGTAACTCTGTTACCTTTTCACGGCTAAACTACTGAACCGATTGACTTGAAATCTGGTACAGGGGTAGCTTAAGGTCCGGGGAAGGCCATAGGCTATGTGCTATCCCGAAATTCCCACGGGATTGGGTACTATGCGAGTAAAATTGGGGCACAGCGTAGTAATATCATCATCATGTTTTTACCCAAGGATAAATCTGACTTATTTTGTAGGCTATTGTAGTCATAAATATGTTAATCCGAGCAATATTGTTCCCAAATTTCATGCAAATAAAATACTGCGTGTTTTTGTTAAGTAACAATAGTTTCATTCTATTTTCAGTCATGAAATCACTCCCACCAGTAACACCAAAGATAAAAAAGTAAGTAGATGGTTTTTCCCAATATTCAATCTATCTATGACAAAATATAAGTACTTATATGATACAAAACTCTGTAAGTACATCCTACTAATATTATAAAGGCGAAAGTTTGTATGTATGGATGTTTGTTACTCTTTCACGCAAAAACTACTGAATGGATTTTAATGAAACTTTACAATAATCTTGCTTATACATCAGAATAACACATAGGATACTTTTTATCCCAAAATTCCCACGGAAACGGGAACTACGCGGGTGAAGCCGCGGGGCGCTGCTAGTCTCTTATAAATGTATGTAAATTAGGGATGTCGACTGAGTAAACAAAACGAAATTCTAATTAGTCCGTCAGATAGATTTCGGAAAAATATTAGACACGTATTTTTTTTGTGTTATCAAATTAATAAAACTGACTTAGTTATAATGCATTAAAGTTCAGGAGTGGGGGCTTGTGACGATAATTCTTGGTAAAAATGTAATTACGTAGCTGTGACGTCACACCAGTTTTCTATGCACTATATTGTTTTAATTATTTGTTTGTATCAAAAAAGAGAAAATACGTGTCCAAATTTTTTTTTTGAAATCTATCTGACGGACTAATTAGATTTTTTTAGTCGCCTATTACAAATTATACAGTTTTGTATCCGTCGATAAGCAATACCATAGACGGATCGAATATTGGGCATGGTCATTAATCTCTAGAACTTTTTTATACTAAAAACGGTTCTCAATAGAGACCTGAGTTTTCAAATGTAAAAGATCATGGCGCAGTTTTCTCCCACGCACTTTTGAAATTGGCGATATCTTTCCTTTTGTAGTTTAACATGGGTTTTTTTAAATAATAGATTCCTAAAGGACCAATCTTCTATATTATATATAAGTATATAAAACGCTTCCGTTACTAAGTGTTCCGTTACGTACTGACTGACTGACAGACAACGCACAGCCGAAACGACTGGTCGTAGAGAGCTGAAATTTGGCACGTGTGTTTGTTGGGGGGAGTTGGCTACCAAAAAAAGTAAAAAAGAGGGGCATGGCCATAGCAGATCCACAAATTATCCAGTGAGGAAACACGGGACTACGTTTGTATGGAAAGCTCCAGCCCGACATCCCTCTTAAAGGACCGATAAACACCTTAGTCCTTTAAAGAGCATGAAATAAGACCATAATAGGACGCTTCAATAATTCCTCTAGCAGTGCCCATAATCTTAGGGGTTTAAGGGAGTCACCACAGCGCGATTACGGAGCACTTGACCAGACCCTGTCCCATGTGGTAAACGAATGTCCGCTTCGCTGTTTCCCAGGCGGAATATCGGAGGTCCATAGGATCACACTTGCCGCTATAAGCTGGCTAAATAACCTGGACGTTGATATTTGATCCTCGCAGGATTAATGCCATACGCAATGAATGCCCATAATGCTTCAAAACTTATCATCGGGTTATCCTCCGCTTGTTATAATATTATTTGAAAGTAGACAGTTCGAAAACCGTCATAGCTAAAAGCCACAAATATACAGAGCCTAGTTTTTTTTTAACGCGGTGAAAATGCATAGAACTGCATACCACCGTGAGCCGAGATTGGGAGGACTCCCGGGGCATGTAGGGCCCACTACAAACACAGCGACTTCCGTCCGCGTTACATTGGGGTGCCGTAGGGGGATTTTTACTACGGCATTCCAACGCCATTCAGAGCCTACCTAAAGTTTTCAGAAAATTATTATTAAAAGAAATTTATTATTTTCAGATTATTCAAGCAAAGTATTACATTAAAATGACAATATTGTTGGCCTGTTGGATGTTTTTCACTGCTGTATTTATGATGTACGGAGAGAAGAAAGAAGAAGAATTGATTTCTTCTGTGCAATTTGAAGAAGAGAAGAGTAAGACTTTCTTGTTTTATAGCTTTTGAAGTGCTGTATGTCACATATTTTCGAATAGGGTGCCAAGTCTGCTATTTGACATTATTTGATCTGGGGCTCGATTCTCCTTTCGCACATTTGGCCTTTCGATCAAATGGCCCTTCGGCCAAATGGCGTTTCGTTCATATGGCACTTCGATCATTTGGCGTCGATCAAATGGCATTCGCTTAAATGGCTTTTGATCTCGTGTAATAAACCCCCTCTTAACTACTCTCTTAGCTACTCAAGCGTATTTTAATAACATAATTATGGCCGTTTTTTTTCACATTTGTTGTCATTTTGGTATTCTCCTACTGCCTTATTTGCGTTGCAGTTTTAGTCCGGTTTAGCACTCAACCAGGTTTTACAAACAATTTTGAATACCGTCAAAGTGACAGATTTGACTGTCAAGGTGTCAAATGCTTTCTAGGTTTTGTTAAACCAGACTAAAAATGCAACGCAAATAAGGCGGTTAATGACAACAACACCACAGACTCAATGGATCTTTAACGTAGCTCGATGGTTGTCAAAACTGTTTTCTGATGTTTATTTGTCTTTTTTTTTATTTGATGTCAAATGTCAAAAATCAGCCATAAAAGTGCTATAAAATTACCTTTCATCATCATGTCTGTTTACGGACAATGTTTTGCCCACCATCCTAACCCTAATCCTAACTAATATTATAAATGCGAAAGTAACTCTGTCTGCCTGTCTGTTGCCTTTTCACGGCTAAACTACTGAACCGATTGACTTGAAAATTGGTACAGGGGTAGCTTATGGTCCGGTAAAGGACATATGCTATGTTTTATCCCGAAATTCCCACGGGATCGGGAACTACGCGGGTAAAACCGCGGGGCACAGTTAGTACTACATAAATAAATTTTAAATAATATTATTAAATCCAGCGCCTAAGATTTGAACTCATCACCTCACGCTCACAAAGCGAATGCATTATCGATTAGGCTATCATCACCTATTCTCATCTCCTTAATTTAACAATACCTTTCAGGTTTCCCTTTATCAATACTAGGCAAAGACGCGGCCATTGCCCTTAGCGTGTCTGGACCTTTCTTATCGAGACATGCTCAAGTAAAATTGAACTCTATGGAGCATGATTTAAGGTCGAAATTACATGTGTGGTTGGAAGGAATTGATAGCCATAATAATAGTGTGGTAAGTATATATTTATAAATATTATTTTATTAGTGAAAGAAAGTCGTTTCCTACTGTGTCGATATTTTTTCTAAACATGGCTACGGTTTGAAATCACCAACACGCACCAAGCGTGATGATTACGGCTATTCCTCCTCACTGTACTAATAACATCAGTAAAAGATCTTACAGGACGATACTACTACTATACACTCGTGTTTGAGATCACCAACACGCACCAAGGGTGGTGATTACAGCTATTCCTCCTCACTGTACTAATAACATCAGTAAGAGATCTTACAGGACGATACTACTACTATACACTCGTGTTTGAGATCACCAACACGCTCCAAGCGTGGTGATTACAGCTATTCCTCCTCACTGTACTAATATCATCAGTAAGAGATCTTACAGGACGATACTACTACTATACACTCGTGTTTGAGATCACCAACACGCTCCAAGCGTGGTGATTACAGCTATTCCTCCTCACTGTACTAATATCATCAGTAAGAGATCTTACAGGACGATACTACTACTATACACTCGTGTTTGAGATCACCAACACGCACCAAGGGTGGTGATTACAGCTATTCCTCCTCACTGTACTAATATCATCAGTGAGAGATCTTACAGGACGATGCTACTACTATATACTCGTGTTTGAGATCACCAACACGCACCAAGCGTGGTGATTAGGGCTATTCCTCCTCACTGTACTAATAAGTCCATTAAGAGAGAGGATTTTGTCTGAAGTGTTATGTCAATTTCGACCTCGATGGCAGAGTGGTCACCATGCTGGACTGCCATCCATAAGGTGGCGGGTTCGATTCCCGTGCGGGGTGAATATTTGTGTGAACCACAAATGTTTGGTGTGTGTGTGAATGTGTGTGCGTAGTTTCTGATACCCTAGATACAAGTTTCGAACTTAGATAGGGGTAAGTTACTATAAATAAGGAGATGATGTAGTGAATGATTATATTATGTTATGTAATTTAAAATCACCAACACGTTTTTTATAACATGTTCCATAACTTATCTTAATTTTTTTCCAGAAATCTTCACCATGGATTCTTCTAATAAACAACGAAAATAAAACTAAAGAGACTCTTTCTTCCGTTTTGGCTGTAACAGGTTCAAATCTTAGTCAAGTCTCTATAAAGGTGAATACTACTGGGAATGAGACAATACCATTCCTGATGAGTTATTCGACTTCCCCTGTAGATGTCACCACTGGGGTGATTTATGGCCTGATTTTATTATGTGGCCTGTATATTTTGATTGTTTTTGAGGTAATTATTTTAATCTAACGTAATATATGATGATAATGCATTTCGACTTTTCGAAATTTTGATTTTCGACATTTCGACTATTTTACATTTTGACTTACGACATTTTTATTTTTCGACATTTCGACTATTTGACATTTGGATTTTTTAACATTTCAACTTTTCGAAATTTGAGTTTTCGAAATTTTGATTTTCAAGATTTTGATTTTTCTACTATTCGACGTTTTGATTTTTGACATATTGATTTTTCGAAATTTTGACTTACGACATTTTTATTTTTCGACATTTTGATTTTCGACATTTCGACTATTCGACATTTTGATTTTCGATATTTTGATTTTCGATATTTTGATTTTCGACATTTTGACTTATCGGCATTTCGACATTTTGATTTTCGACGTTTTGATTTTTCGACAGTTTGATTTTCGACATTTTGACTTTCGAAGATTGTCAGTGTAATCAAAATGTATCCAAATGACATTATAGTCAACATGACAATAGGAGCTTGCAATTTTTTTTGGCCACCGGCACAGAAAACTTGGTGCCTCTATAAATGATATTTGACACTTGAAAATGCATCACGACGAGATTCTCTCTGGTCTTTGTTTTTGACTTTTCAAACTTTTTTTTTCTAGGTTATAAACAGAACAATGGCGGCCGTCACCCTATCAACGATGTCATTGGCTGCGCTAGCGTTACTTGGCCAGCGTCCTACTCTCACTGAGATCATATCGTGGTTGGATGCGGAGACACTGCTGTTACTCTTCAGTATGATGATATTAGTAGCTATCATGGCGGAGACCGGGATATTTGACTTTTTAGCTGTTTTTACTTTTGAGGTGAGAGTATTTTTCTCTTTAATAGATGTACAGTCTCGGAACGAAAAGGTTCGTCAATTTTCAAATTGATTCGTATAATGTGTCGCGAAAACATATTACCTTTTGAAACTATGGTACAGAATAGACTCGGGTTAGGGAAAATAATGTTCTACTGCTCGATAATAAAGTTCAAAATTATTCAGATTGGTGTTGTTTGAAAGGATAAACATCTTGTCAACAAGATTTTTGATAAACTAAAACCTTCTTGTTGGTTCAACCTGTCATTATTATTTCTGTTAAAACTATTGTCAATCGGTCGATGTCATCATTGCAAAATATCAAAGAGGTTTTTATATGCCGCGCGCACAAGACAGTGTTTAAAAAAAGGATAGAAAAATGAAGCAAAACCTTTTTCGATGACAAACGTCATTCTCATCACTGTTTCTTACACTTGTATGTTGGCATAATTGTTTCTTTCACTACTAGTGAAAATCCACTCTAAGGTGACGAACCTTTTCATTCCGTGACTGTACGTAGGTTTTTGCTCTCCATCTTAAGCTGTGTCATCGCTTTCCATCGAGCGAGTTACAGACAAGTGGAATGTAAATATGTATTTAAAAAACAAGAGATACTGAGTGGGTGACTGAGGACTAATCGCCCTAATTCAGGGTAGGCTAGAGTCCCTCGATGGGGACACATATGAGCTGATGATAAGGTTTTATTTTCCTAGTATCGTCATATAGCGGCCGTCATATTACGAACTCATAAAGATTATCACACCGTTTGTCATATTTTCTTCAATAAAAACGTTCATAAAACGATAAAAGCATGACTGCCATCATATATATAGCGGTACCCCTTTATGAAGTTACGGTGTCAATTATCGCTCTCATAGAAACCGCGCCACTTTTTTTTTTAAATCTAGGAATAAAATCTAGTGACTTCGTTCACTGTAATATTAGGGCCGTTATAAGTATAACGTCACCGCTTCCCTGGAATACCAGAGCATTATGTTAAGTTATTTTTTGAAAAAAATATAGGAAAACGTAAGTAATGTAAACGTTCTAGAGACTACTATCACCGTAATATTACGGCCGCCATATGACGGCACCACTTACCTGGGAAACCAAAGCTTTGTATTTATTATTTAATCGCTACATCTATGGGAAACTAGACCTTTTTCAATAAAACATTTCTTATAGTTTAACTAGCTGCGCCCCGCGGTTTCACACGCGTAGTTCCCGTTCCCGTTCCCGTAGGAATTTCGGGATGAAAAATAGATGTTGGCCGATTCTCAGACCTACTGAGTATGCTCACAAAATTTCATGAGAATTGGTCAAGCCGTTTCGGAGGAGTATGGCAACGAAAACTGTGACACGAGAATTTTATATATTAGATTTTAATGCTATTTGTTACGTTACAGGTGACAAAAGGTAAACTGTGGCCGTTAATTTACCTGTTATGTGGGGTTACCGCCATTTTGTCCACGTTTCTAGATAACGTCACCACCGTGCTGCTAATGTCACCTGTCACTATAAGGTTAGTTACACAATTATAACTTTATTATTCTATTTATTTTAAAGAATTAGTCCCCCGGTTTTATTTTCGTTCTTCAAACTGACTTGTCATTTTCAAAATGTACATTGGATTAGACCAGATTAGATCGCATTGGATCAGATCAAATTAGATTAAATTGCACAGATTGGATCAGATTGTGTTGGATCAAATGGGATCGGATTGGATCAGTTCTGTCTTAATTTGAATGGGGTGTTTCCATGGTAACCAACCATCGTCTCTTTAAAAATTATCATGTTTTTTAATTTCATATTATCTTACTTACATTGTCTTATGTATTTCTTGGTGTAAGTATTTTTTTTAATTTCAATAACCCATACATTATCCTATTATTTCCAGACTATGTGAAGTAATGGACCTGGATCCCGTTCCCATATTGATGTTCATGGCCATATACAGTAATATAGGGGGCACGGCCACTCCCGTGGGAGACCCGCCTAACGTCATCGTGGTTTCTAATAAGGCTGTTGCTCAAGCGGTAAGAATAACATAACATAATCACTTCCTCCATCGTCTCATTACAGTAACTGACCCCTAAGTCCGTAACTTGTATCTAGGGTATCAGAAACTACGCACACTCATTCACACACACCCAGACCGAGATAAACATTTGTGGTTCACACAAATATTCACCCAGCACGGGAATCCAACCCGCAAACTTTCGGATGGCAGTCCGGCATGGTGACCACTCTGCCATCGAGGTCGTAATTAACATAACATAATCATTCACTACATCATCTCATTACAGTAACTGACCCCTAAGTCCGTAACTTGTATCTAGGGTATCAGAAACTACGCACACACTCATTCACACACATACCTTACGGATAGGGTTCGATTAATTGACTTTTATACTTGTTCCAGGGAATAAACTTTACAAACTTCACAGCTCACATGGGACTGGGAATATTTCTGATAGTTCTACAAACGTCATTACAAATCAAGTTTCTGTTCAGAGATACTAACAGCTTGAGAATGGCCGTACCGAGAGATATACAGGGTGAGTTGCAATGGTAAAGTCCGGTCGTAATTCACATGAAATATCGTACGTTGACCTGTAGATATCTATCTCTGTCACACCTGCGTATATTATAATGCGTCCCGCTCGCACGGATGCAATGGCGAATTACGCAGGTTTGACAGAGTTAGATAGCTACAGGTCAACGTACGAGATTCTCTGTGAATTACGACCGGGCTTTAGTAAAGTCACACCAATATTATAAAGGCGAAAGTTTGTGGGTGTGTTTGTTTGTTACTTCTTCACGCCTAAACGGATGAAGCGATTTATATGAAATTTGGTACAGATGTCCCTTATAACTAGGAATAACACATAGGATACTTTTTATCCCGGAATTACCACGGTATTGGGATTTACGGGGGGAAAACTGCGGGGCACAGCTAATTTTAAGCTTGATAAATAAATTTTAAATTAAATTCCAGAATTAACAAGACAAATATCAATATGGAGACGAGCAGCAGACTCCTTACCACATCTAAGTAAAGACGTCGACGTAGTAAGAGAGAGGCTAGAGAGGAAGATCGAGACACTGTCAAATAAACTGAAGACTTTGATCAGAGAGAGCCACAAAAGAGCCTGTCCGAAAGATACTTTTAAAAGTACTTTGGTTGATTTGAAAGGGAAGGTAAGTGAATTTCATGAGGTGATAGAGGGGGGTTTATGATACGAGATCGAAAGCCATTTGATCGACGCCAAATGATCGAAGTGCCGTATGAACGAAACGCCATTTGGCCGAAGGGCCATTTGATCGAAAGGCCAAATGTGCGAAAGCCATAATATCGAATGGCCATTTGTGCGAATGCCGTATGATCGAAAGTAAAATATCTTCTAGTGGGGCAATTTTGAGTTGATGACGATGATGCTATAGGAAAATTATTATAGAAATCAATATATTTTATTCGATTTTGTAGCAATTAAAAAAAGTCACCGCTCTCTTTTCTAATATCATGTTATCCTTAGGCTGACGAAGCACTATAGTGACCACCTATTCTGAGTGTCAGGTTTCCATGGACAACAAATATTCGGGTGATCCGGCTACTAATTTAGCACCTTATTTTAAAAACCTCAGTGTGATGGTGATAAAGAACTGTTTGTTTCAGTACAAAATACGAGACAAACAACTTCTAATCAAGAGCTCTGTGGCCGTTGCTTTTGTAGTGATCGTCTTCTTCCTACATTCCATTCCGGAGTTGAGTAAGTATTTTTGTCTTTACTTATGTGGAGAGTTATCCTCAATTAGACCTATGGGGATGGGAGTCCCCATTTGAAAAGGGAGGATCCTCCGACCAGTCGGGTGTTGTCTGGTGGGCAGCTGCCCGACGGTTGTAGTCGGGCTCACGTATACATAGTCAATTGCGCTGTAAATTTCGCTTGCGCGATTCAGGACTCTTCATTTATTTCCCCTCAGTTGCGGATAGATGTCGCTGTTAGTACTTAGTTCCTATGTGGCGTGTAGATGTCGCCACAGACCTTTCTAAGTCCCTTTTGCGTGCTAAGTTTTTTGTTAAACTTTCGAGAAAAGTAGGTGTTGAAGCTAAATTAGCTAATTTCTAGTCGCATGCACAATTATGAAATAACTGAAACCAAGCCGTTAGTCAACGCGTGTTGATGGTGTCAAATTTGAGCCATGTATAAAAAATACATGCATCTCTCGACTTGATACCTTAAGGTAGCATGGATCATGCCAAAAATGCGAAAGTAACTCTGTCTGTTACCTTTTCACGGCAAAACTACTGAACCGATTGACTTGAAATTTTGTACAGGGGTAGCTTATGGTCCGGGGAAGGTCATAGGCTATATTTTATCCAGAAGAGAATTCCCACGGGATTATGGAACTATGCGGCTAAAACCGCAGGGCACAGCTAGTTAAATAAATAAATTCTGGAAAATTCTTCATCTAAAGAACCCTTTTCTAGTTTTTTGCAAAAATATTTTTTTTCCTTCCAGACCGTGTGTCCCTGGGCTGGACGGCGCTGCTGGGCGCCATCTTGCTGCTGACGCTCGCGGACCGAGAGGACCTCGAGCCCATACTGCACCGCGTCGAGTGGAGCACTCTGCTGTTCTTTGGAGCCTTATTTGTGATGATGGAGGTAGATAAATAACAGAAACTAATAGCTGAAAACTTGTGTAGGTTTCAGATAATAATGGGTGGTAATTTGTGTTGATTCCGTAGCCAGTGTGAGTTCCAATAACGAATAATTCATATCAAGAGAATATACTAGAATATACCTAAGTATCATAAACCTATTTTTCTTTTCCCTACCCTTTTCGTACCTTATGTGTTGTCGGTACATGTTCTTGAGAGTAGAAATAAGCAACTCGAGAATAGAACTTGGCAACTTAATAGGGAACTAGGCAACTTGGTAGTGGAACTTGGCAACTTAATAATTGAACTGGGCAACATGGGAGTGGAACTTGGCAAGTTAATAGGGAACTAGGCAACATGCGAGTGGAACTTGGCAACTTAATAATTGAACTGGGCAACATGGGCGTGGGACTTGGCATCTTAATAGAACACATTATAATTTTGCTGTGTGTTTTTCCTTATTTAAATAAATATACTAATGTGATGACATAAGAGAAGTCTTACAACTATTTAAACGTAGACTTTCGAAGCGAGCGTCTATAGCATCAGTGGCGCCGCGACTGCGACAGATAGATGTTCTATGTAAATGTATGAAATTCTATGGAACATTATTCGAGCGAAGAAAATTTAAACTTTTGTTTCAGGCGTTGTCAAAACTAGGTCTCATATCATACATCGGAGTCCTGATGGAGCAGCTCATTTTGAGGGTAGACGAGAGCGCTAGATTAGCTGTCGCTATAATGTTGATACTCTGGGTAAGTATATGCATGAGATATTTCTTAGGCTTCAAAAATATGTTTGTCTACACTAAAATCATAAAGAGGAAAGATTTTATTGTTTGTAACGTATTGGCTCCGAAACCACTGAATCGATTTCAAAAAATATTTCACTAATGGAAAGCTAATTTATCAGTGCGTGACATAAGCTATACCCAGACCGAGATAAAAAATTGATTTACACAAATATTCACCCCGCACGGGAATAGAACCCGCAACCGTATATTAAATCTATTTCCTCTTCTTTCAGGTATCAGGCATGATATCAGCGTTTGTGGACAATATCCCGTTAACTACCATGATGGTACGAATTGTGGTCGCCATAGGGTCAAATCCAGGCCTGAACCTGCCAATGTCGCCACTGGTCTGGGCTTTGCTGTATGGAGCTTGTTTGGGAGGTAATAATTAAGCTCTTTACTATCACTACATAGTATAAAACAAAGTCGCTTTCTCTGTCCCTATGTATGCTTAGATCTTTAAAACTACGCAACGGATTTTGATGCGGTTTGTTTTAATAGATAGAGTGATTCAGTGGGAAGGTTTTTAGTACAATTTTATCCCCATACTAGCATCCGCGGTTTTACCCGCGTAGTTTTTCTTTTTCTCCCCCCAACAAACACGCGTGCCAAATTTCAGCTCTCTACGACCAGTAGTTTCGGCTGTGCGTTGTGTGTCAGTCTGTCAGTACATCACTCAGTAACGGAAGAGTTTTATATGGGTCCATATTGGCTCACCTAAAGTTCTTTACCCGAAAATGTTTTTCCTAACTATTTGTAGTCCGAATCATTCTTCCTAAAAAATTTCATCCTAAAGTTTTAATTCATACTATTTGTAGTGCTACCGACGATGCTCATAACACTGATGTGTCCGAAAATTTTAATTACTAACATCATTAATGTAAACATATTTAAACTCCTACTGTTTTTTATCATAACGCTTTTATCCCTAAACATACTTACCATAATATTTTCACTCATGCTCAGAAAGAAACATTTACCAAGTGTAATAAAAAATATATGTGGGTAGAAGATGATATTTATAGTTTAAATGATTATTATACAACTCGTTTACGGTTATGCTTATGGCCTGGGAGTTTACCATAACCATAACTAAAGGACCAATTCGGTTCTGGCACTTCGCCGGCCGCTGCCGCGGCACGCTCGCTACGCTCGCTCGGCTCGTGCGTTGGGGTCACAGTTTTAACATAACCTAAACCAATAATTAGGAATAGGACCGATTCGTTACTGGAACTTGACTGAATGATTGGAGCAGGACTCTGGTTTTGCTCGCTCGGCTCGTGCGTTATATGTTATACCTACATGTTATGTAAAAACAAAGTTACGAAAAATTTATGTATATAATATTGATTATAATAAATAAAAATAATCTTTTTTGTTTAGATATGACTTTGAATAATAGTATGAACGATGGTTATGTTGAGAAAATGTAGGAAAACAAATAAAAGTGTAAAAGATGTTTATTGCTACTGACTTTATGCAGTTGAATGTTTCGGAATTAAAACATTAGTGACAAAGATTTTAGGAGTCGCGATTGTTAGGATAAAAAATGTTAGGAAGAAAATTTTCGGATTTCCAATTATCGGAGTTGAAATTTTAGGTGAACTTTGGCGCACCCGTTTTATATATATAGATTCTTACGGGAACGGGAACTACGCGGGTGAAACCGCGGGGCGCCGCTAGTATATTATAAAGGCAAGTCTGTAAGTGTGTGTGTGTGTTTGTTACTTTTTCACGCAAAAACTATACTGAGCTAATTTAGATGAAACTTGGAACAGATGTTCCTTATATCTAGGAATACGTTAGGATTATACAGGGTGAATTTTTGAAGTGGGCGTGGCATGGTAGAATAGCGAATAACTATAAAAGAGCCAACAGAATATTTTGATAAAAGAAAACCTGCATCATTAGATTTTTGGAAAATACTGCTCGAACCAGTTGGATTTGAGAAAAAAATAATACAAGTATACAATAACAAGAATAATATTTATAAAATCAACACTCCTAGCCATGAATCGAACCAGTTGGTTTTAACATAACATAATCATTCCCTCCATCATCTCATCACAGTAACTGACCCCTAACAAAGTCCGTAACTTGTATCTAGGGTATCAGAAACTACGCACACACTCATTCACACACACACCCAGACCGAGCTAAATTAAAGGTTTTGATAAATTACACCCTGTAAATCGCAACAATAATAATATCAACTTTATTTTCCACAGGTAACGGCACACTAATCGGCGCAAGCGCAAACGTGGTCTGCGCAGGAGTCGCCGAACAACACGGATACAAGTTCACATTTACACGTTTCTTCAAAGTCGGTTTCCCAATCATGATCGGCCATCTTGTAATGGCGTCCTTCTATTTGTTGATATGTCACTGCGTTTTTGAATGGCATTGAACTTGGAATAACTATATTAAATACTATGTCGTTTTTGAAAACCATGGAATATGGTAGTTTCCTGGGTAAGCAAAATGAAATTCTGATTAGTCCGTCAGATAGATTTCGAAAAAATATTAGACACGTATTTTTGTTTCATCAAATGAATTAAACTGACTTAGTTATAACGCATTAAAGTTTAGGAGTGAGGGCTTGTGACGTCAACTGTTGCTTAAAATTGCAGCAATCTGTGACGTTGCACGAGTTTTCGATGCACTGTATAGTCTTAATTATTTGTTTACATGCAAAATAAAAAATACGTGTCCAATTTTTTTTTTGTAAATCTATGACGGACGGATATTTTTAGTCAACTAGACTATTACTAAATAGTTACATAAGTCGCTACTGGACAAAAATGGAGTTACTTCCCAGTCACCCCCATATTGCCCCCAGGTGGCAATCGGGAATAAAATTTGGTCAAATTCCCAGTTGCCACCGACCAAGCGGCGACTTGTCAGTAAAGGATAGATACAAGTTATTGAACAAAAAAAACTTTGATTTACACGAACATTACATATTGAAATAAAACACTTAAACGGATTTTTGTCGTGGTTGTATTTTGTTTTACATTTTCTGACGTTTCGGATTCTTTACAGAACCCGTGATCACAGAAGACAGTCCAATCTTCTGTGATCACGGGTTCTGTAAAGTGTTTTATTTTAAAAAAAAAAACTATTTTTATACTTAAATATTTTATTTTTAACATATTATACAAATATGTGTATAGGTAAGTATATAAATATATGTAGATAAGGATAACAATTAATACATGTATTATAAATAACTTTATCATTATGTTACAAAAGTAATTAAAATACAGGGTGATTTTTTTAAGAGGGGTTGGTAGATCAAATGCGTAACATTATGGATTAGCGAAATATACTCCTTTAGGTAATTTTAACTAAGTATTCGTTATATTCCGAGGTCTTTTGAAAATCTAGAACAGCATTATTCACTATCCTTACTTACTTATATTATAAAAGCGAAAGTAACTCTGTCTTTTATCTTTTCACGGCTAAACTACTGAACCGATTGACTTGAAATTTGGTACAGGGGTAGCTTATAGTCCGGGGAAGGACATATGCTATGTTTTATCCCGAAATTCCCACGGGATCGGGAACTATGCGGGTAAAACCGCAGGGCTAGTTCAATATAATTTCGGATTTTGATACCACACCCACTTGAAAAATCACCCTGTATAATAACTTTAAGAAAATAACTCAAGTACAATTATATTACGTACAAATTGTAATAATTATTAAAATAAAGTAATGGTAACATTTTTAAAGCATTTTTATTTTATTCTTTTTAACTAATAATTACCTAATCGTTATAAGGAGGTAGTTTCTAAGATAAAATATTCCTAAAGGCCTATTTCACGATCTTCAAGTAAAGGTCCGAGTAAGTACTCACAAGTTTTGTCTTTGTCACTTGACATAAAGTAAGAAAGAGACAAAACTCAGTTTACTTGTTAGTTTTGTCTCTTTCTTACTTTATGTCAAAAATTGTGAGTAGGTACTCGGAAAGTTACTTGAAGATGGTGAAATAGGCCCTTAGACTAATAATATTAATAGTCTAAAATATATTTTTAACATTTTTACGTTAATTGGGATTTGAACCTAGGACACAAAAAAAGACAAAAACTCAACTCCACAAAAAAAACTAGGAGTTTAAAACAATTTACTAAAATAACAACTAATATGACTATTGAGTCACAATCTTTTCTGTGCCGGCGGCCATAATTGGAAGCTACTATTGTCATTTTGATTCCAATGTCATTTGGATACATTTTCAATAAACTGACAACCAAAAGATGCACCGGCACAGAAAAGATTGTGATTCTTTAAACTAATTTACCTTGAAGACTAGCTATGTTTCTCTCACAATTTTTTTATACTAAAACCTTTCTCTTGAATCTCTTCTTGAATTTCAAATACTTAAAAAAATCACCCTGTATAGTCTTCTACATTAAACGGGCTAACTATACTAATAAAATTGGAGTGTCTATTCTGTTTGTTCTGGCTAATCTTTGAAACTGGGCTGGACTGATTTTGACGGGACTTTTATTGGTAGGTAGCTGATGTAGTAAATAGTAACAAGTAGGATATTTATTATCCCAAAATTCCTACGGGATATGGGGTAAAACAGCGGGCCACAGCTAGTCCAATAATAAAAGAACTTTTCTTTTCGAACCAATAATTGCTGCATTTATGCGCCTTCAAGCAAACAGACTCTTCAGCTATTTAATATTTCATACATTCTAGAAGATTATTGGAACTGTAATTATTGTAGTAGCATTTCAAAATCTTTCCATAGACAAAATCCGTTTTGATCGACCTTACATCCTTTAAGTTCTAAAGGTTCGTACAAAGGAGGATTCGCTATAGTCAATGGAACTCCTTCTCTCATACCCTCTGTGGACTGATATACATAATCTATTTTCAAATAATCTTCTCCGTTACTTGACCATTTTTGAAAGACAATTTTCCCGCCAACGGGTGTGATTTCAAATTGTTCTCTTAAATTAAAAGCCTTAAATTCCATTGAGTTGAGTAGAGTATATAAGTTTGCATCATGGCCCATAAGTAGAGCAACTTTCGGAGTGTTTTTAAGTAAGATTTTTGATATAAAATGTAGTAACGGCTTTGATATATCTTTAGCTATGATCGTCGAGTTAAATATTATGTTGTGATAGCTCTTTGACACTTCAAATATTGATTGCCATTTTTTGTTTGAATCTAGCAAACCCCAAGCGACTTTTTCTTTATTAAATCCTTCATAATTCTCCATTATAAAAGAATCTATAGACGATTTGCTAATTTTCAAAGGTCCGTTCACGTTTGGTTTCAATCCTGGTTTTACTGTCGCAAAGTTTGGATCATAAACTAAATCGCATAGTTTATTTTTAACACAAATATCAGAGTCCTTATAATCTAAAATGTCATCCATCATTTCCAATGATTTATTCAAGTGTAATTCTTTAATGTTCTTCTTCATAATTTCTAGAGCTTTCTTCAAAAATATTGCTGAAGAATTGTGGATTACTGGGTTAAATATAGGGTCTATAGAAGCAGCATGATTCACAGTTATGTTGCAAGAAGGAAAAGCTTTTGAAACAAATGACTTAGCAGATGCAAGCGTTCTTTGAGCTGTGTTCGCATAGACATAGAATATTTCTTCACTGGGACACTCATTGGTAAACAAACCTTCTTTCTTAAGCCAATGGAAAAAGTATTCACCCATATAGCCTTCCAATAAAACTCCTTTCTGTGTTAAATGGCCAGCATTCTCATTCCAAACTGGCCACTTTTTAGGGCTATATTGCCAAAGAGTTTTCGACAAAGGAGTTCGAACATTATGTCGACTTAGTATCAAAACTTTTTGCAGCACTAGTTCGGAATTCAAATTTGAAATTAGCGCGGTTAAAACTAAAAATGATATTTTTTTAAACATTTTTTTTACGAAACTGGTTTTACGTTATGCCTCGGTTGAATAAATTTTACGTACTACTAATATTAAAAGCGAGGTGAATTAACAAAGAGAATGTCTGCGTTGCATGACTAAATTTAATCATTGACATTAAGAGGTCATGTTATTTTGTAATGTAGGTAAGTAAACAAATATATAACAAAGAACGGACGATAACCAAAGTACTTACTTTTATCTGAAATATAAATTATATACGTACCGTGAAACTCTAAATTGATTACTTAATGGTTTATACGTAATACTTAGCATTGTTTTATTAGACATAATGATATTTTAAAGCAATTTTCTCTGCAAAATAATCTAGAATTACATTCATCTGACTGGCTGGCCCTGGCTGCAACTTGCCCTTTTAATTTTGACGTTTAAACAAACAAAAGTCAAACCAATGTGACAATTACTTTGACAAACAATACAAATATGTCAAATGACATTTACGTCATAATTCAAATAACATAATAACATAATCATTACCTCCATCATCTCATTACAGTAACTGACCCCTAACTAAGCTCGAAGCTTGTATCTAGGGTATCAGAAACTACGCACACACATTCACACACACACAGACCTTTTGTTTGATTTGTGGTTCACACAAATATTCACTCCGCACGGGGATCGAACCCGCAACCTTACGGATGGTGGATCGGCATGGTGACCACTCTGCCGTCGAGGTCGTCAATAAGCTGAATTATTAGTGAATAAAAATGTCGCGCGGTCGTGCGTAAAAGCTACTCGACCGTAATGTTCTTAAATCTTCCGTGAATGTATTTATTACAGACTAGCAGAGCCCTGCGATTTTTTTTCAAGTAAGTATAGGTATAATATTATAAAACTTCATCTTAAATCAGTCAATCTATTACTGAAAACTGCATTAAAATCCGTTGCGTAGATTTGCGTACAAATAGAGGGAGCTATAGTGCCACAATCTTTTCTGTGCCGGCGGCCAAAATTGGTAGCTACTATTGTCATTGTGACTCTAATGTCATTTGGATACATTTTCAATAAACTGACAACCAAAAGATGCGATTACAGCGACGCTGTCACCGGCACAGAAAAGATTGTGGCACATTATTATACTTATCTACTACGTTACTATGTAAAAGATAAACATAGATTTCCTACTCGCGTTTTCGCCTTCGGGTTATCGAGCAGTCATTGACATACTTATCTAAAATTAATTATTCTTTATTACACACTCGAGATAATTATTTGCTATCTATGTACCTACCTATAAGTATTTGTTATCAATATTACTAATCAATTTGTCTCGCGAATTTACCGAAGTATTGTATTTCGTAAAATGTTTGGCCAAAAAATCCTAAGTTATTTATATACTCTATGATAGTGATACCTTATCAAAATCGGTTTAGTCGTTTTCACTTTTAAGAACATCTTACACTTATTTTCGAACGCGCCTCCACCCGCCAAGTCTTGAAACTTAACTACAAAAAAATAATTTTTTTAAAAAACCCCAACACAGTTACTTTCAAACCCCCATAACTTTAAACGGGTTAACCGATTTTCATCAAATATGTCTAAGAACACTCGCACGTAAGTCCCCTTTAATACAAAAACAAACTAAATTGAAATCGGTTCATCCGTTCGATAGCTATCGAACGGATGATGCCACAGACAGACAGATACACACAAGCACACAGACACGTCAAGCTTATAACACCCCTCTTTTTGCGTCGGGGGTTAAAAATAAATAATTTTGAAATACCTACTTACCTAATTACTAGATATTTGTATATAAAACATGACTTATAATAAACTAGCGGTGCCCCGCGGTTTCGACCGCGTAGTTCCCGGTCCTGTAAGAATGCAGGGATGCACTCTATCTTATAAAACACCGCATTAAAATCCGTTGCGTACATACTTAGGTACATAAGGACAGACAGCGAGAAGCTACTTTTTATACTATTTATTTATTTACTATGTAGTGATAAATACTTACTTAGTAACGTAGATTTAAGTACTTACCTATATATACTTCTAGTAAACAAAATACTTAACTTATAAGTATTTATCAGTTTATTAAATTGCAAGTGGCCCTGGCCCTTAAGTCCTCTATGAACAGATATTTATAGATATTGAGAGATGATAACATTTGTACTTATAACACAAACATTTAGAAAACTCATACAATTAACTTACTTAACTTTTCGCATGTCATGCTCATGCATGGCAAAATTTTAATATACCTATTTAGGACTAGCAGCGCCTTGCGATTTCACCCGCGTAGTTCCCGATTTCGTGGGAATTTCGGGATATAACATAGCCTATGTTCTTCCCCGGACCATAAGCTACCCCTGTACCAATTTTCAAGTCAATCGGTTCAGTAGTTTAGCCATGAAAAGGTAACAGACAGACAGAGTTACTTTCGCATTTATAATATTAGTAAGGATTATTTTACACAGATATTTGAAAGAAAAACTACACGAAATGAAAGAACATTGTTTCATGTTTTATTCAGTAACAGAATTCATTATTTTAACAAAGTCTTCCCATGGACAAAGTCCATTTTCATCTGTGTTACAATTTTTCAAACTCATATTGATACTCTTTGGTGGATTTTTCAAAGACAATACTTCTGCATTTCGCAACTGGTTCGTCGATTGGTACACGTATTCTATTTTCAAATAATCCTTGTTATTGACATTCCATTTTTCGAAAACTAGTTTCGCGCCAATCGGTGACAACTCATACTGCTCAGGAAGTTCAAATGAATTGAACTCTAACGCCCTTAGAATAGATCTCAAATTCGAATCATGGCCTGTTAGTAAAACAAATTTTTCGTTTCCGTACAGAATTTTTTCTTTGATATAATTCAATAATGGACTTGAAAAATCTCTAGCCCCTGTCAAATTGAATCGTACGTCCAGATTTTCTTTAAGTATTTTCGTTAATAGTCCCCATTGTTCGTCTGTTTTTATTTCACCCCAAGCTATTTCTTCGGCCGGCTTTCCTTCATAATAAGCCATTACAAACGCGTCTACCATCGAGGTTCCTATAAAAAGAGGTCCCGTTATATTCGGTTCTAAACCTTTTTGGAATATTATGCCGGTTTTGTCTTTGACCAAGTCGCAGTATGCATCCTCCTTGCATATCTCCGAGTTTTTAATGTCTGTTATTCTGTTTAATTGGTCGTAAATCTCTTTTAGATTTAATGCTTGAATTTTATTGATAATTTCTTGTTTTGCTGTCGATATGTACACTTCGGAGTCGTTTCTGACGATTGTATGAAAAATGGGATCCATTTCAGTTATATTTTTGTAGTGCACTTTTACATTGCAATTTTTAAAAGCAGTTTCCGTAAAGGCTTTGGCTGTTGCTATAGTCCGTTGCCTTGTATTTGCGTAAATATGCACTTCGCTTTCTTTTGGACATCCTGTTATTAGGGAATTTTTGTCTAACCACTCACTAAAATATTTTCCCAAATAATTTTCTAAGAGAGCACCTTTTTCTGTCAAAAATCCGACGTCTTCATTCCATTTCGGCAAAACCTTTGGCGTCATCCGGCTTAGCGAAGTAGTCAGTGGCGATCTTAAATTATGTCGACTTAGAATTAAAACTTTTTGCAAACTCTGGCTGGTTACACTCGCACAAGTGATTAGTAAAAAAAAAGAAAAAAGAAAACTTTTTACCGCCATTTTTGACACTGAACTTTTTTTCGCGCTACGTTCCGTTTTTTATATGTTATTTTGTCTTGATTTATTGATAGTTTTATAGGAAATCATTTGATTAATATTGTAAATTCTTGTTTGAAACGTAGACAAGCTAACGCATTGTCCCGACTGCGAGCACTGATTCAACAATTTGATAAACTTGTTTTATTGAATGTTTTTGACGTCATAACACAAAACAATATCGTTTTGTAGTCCTCATTTTCTTAAATGTAAACATTTTTGCGTATTCAATTTAAAAATGAGATAATTATGCATTGTTGTATGATATTTTTGTAATTTGTTTTAAAATAGACATTAACTGTCATGCATGTTTAATGATTGTCATCGATTGCGTCATTTTTTTAAACAAAGTTAAATATAGGATGTTTTATTATTCCTTATCTATTACAGGGTGTATCCGAAATAATAAACGATAAAATAAGTAAGTATGTACTTAATAAGATGACGTAAGTGGCATAGTGGTTATCATACTGGGGCCTAAGTCTGCAATTTGACATTATTCATCAGACAATATGTTGATATTGAGGCACCATAACGAGAGTGTCAGAAATTTGGTATTTGCTAAAATTTATTCATATGGCTATGGTGTCTCAGTGGTCTTTGTTGCATATAAAATTTTTGTCAAATAAACGTCAGAATACTGTTTCCATGATAACCATCTAAGTTTTATGGAGCTATTGAGTCAGCTGAGTAGTTTTCACTAAGAGAATACCAAAATGACAACAAATGACAAAAAAAACGGCCATAATGTTGATATTAAAATACATTTGAGTAGCATTATCACAGCTTAATAGTTTAGAGAATCGGGGCCCTGGACTGTCAATCAAAGAAGGGTTCGATTCCCGTACAAACGTTTATCTCACAAGCGTTGCGATGACGCCTGTTCCTCACAGTACTAAAATTATCAATGAGACAGAAAGGCCAGGGATTTTACAGGCAGGCAATACAACTTACCTTTTTTAAAAGAATTGCCCACAAGTCTTCAATCAATTGAACATAAGTACCTACTGGGAACTCAACAATGAGATGATATTCCGGATTAAATGGGTCTCTCTTCATAAGTACGAGGCCTACCCACTAAAGCACGGTCGTAATTCACATGAAATATCGTACGTTGACCTGTAGCTATCTATCTCTGTCGCACCTGCGATAATTATAATGCATCCCGCTCGCCATTGCATCCGTGCGAGCGGGACGCATTATTATTTACGCAGGTGCGAGAGATCGGCACTCATCTTCCAACCAGCCAGGCAGCGCAGCGTGCTTTCCAAACGGGACTACTTACGGACACCTAGTTGGCTAAAATCCATAAAATCCTTACTAATATTATAAATGCGAAAGTAACTCTGTCTGTTACCTTTTCACGGCTAAACTACTGAACCTATTGACTTCAAATTTGGTAAAGGGTCCGGGAAAGAACATAGGCTATGTTTTGTCCCGAAATTCCAACGGGATCGGGAACTATGCGGGTAAAGCTTGAAAACGGCAGAACAGTAAAATAGAGAAATGCAAGGGTCTAAAAATACGGAGCACATAATCTAATAAGTATGAAAATAAAGACATTTTAAGTAAGTCGTAATAATTTTATTTTAATTTATATTATTTGATACTTTATTACAACATGAGGTAAATGCATGTTTTTAAAAGGTCACACTTTAAAAGGTATTGAAAAGTTACAATTTCGTGAAGATATTTTTTCCGAACGAATCACACCAAAACTACTTATTGTGAATGAGTGTGTGCGTAGTTTCTGATACCCTAGATACAAGTTACGGACTTAGTTAGGGGTCAGTTACTGTAATGAGATGATGGAGGGAATGATTATGTATTGATTTATTATATTTTATTATGATTCAGTTAAGGGCCTATTTCACGACCTACAAGTAAAGTAAGTTTTGTCTCTTTCTTACTTTATATCAAGTGACAAAGACAAAACCTGTGAGTACTACTCGGAACGTTACTTGAAGATGGTGAAATAGGCCCTAAGTGTGACTCGTTAGCACAAATATTATTTTTTATCTAATCAAACTTTTAATTTTAATGCCATCTAGCGAATTAGAATTGCAATACAAAAAGCTACCTTAGAACTGATTATTCATTAATTTACATAATTTTATGATAAACTACTTGACCAATTTTGATTAAACTTTTATTGTCTTAATGGTGACACGATCTTGAGTGTTCTTAGCTATGATTTAAGGTATAAGTTGGTAGCCGACTGCAGACAGCAGCAGCAGACCACACGTCGCCGCGTCACTACTGGTTTGTATGTATTTCTATAAAATTACATTCGTAGTGGGCGACATGAAGCTAGCTTCGCGTCGCCGAGCAACAGACGGCGAAGTGTCATGATGACGTTAGGCGGCGACGTGTAGTCTGCTGCTGCCGTCTGCAGTCGGCTACCAACTTATACCTTAAAAGAGCCTCTATTGGGGGCTTATGTAATAGGGTAGTTGACAAAAAAATCTAATTAGTCCGTCAGATAGATTTAGAAAAAATATTAGACACGTATTTACAACGCATTAATGTCCAGGAGTGGAGGGCTTGTGACGTCAACTGTTGGTGAAAAGTGCAGCAATCTGTGACGTCACACGAGTTTTCGACGCACTGTATCGTCTTAATTATTTGTTTACATAAGAAAAAAAATACGTGTCCAATATTTTATGGAATTCTATAAGGACTAATTTTTAAGCTATTGCATAGCTTCTATCGAGGGCCTTGAGCGCGGGGACCGAATCCAGAAATTACGTAACGAAAAAAAACCTCACGTTTTTTTTTTTATCGAAAACTTTTTTTTTGTAACTTTTCCATAAAGTTTTTATAGTAATGTAGACCAAGTTTTTATTGTATGAAGTCCCAAGTACATCAAAATTTCTAAGGTTAGGATTGCAATACAAAAATAAAAAACCAATTAGTTGATAAAATTGCTATGCAATAGCTTTACCGCGGCAGTCCCCGAGTGCCACACGTATTTTTTTTTAGTCAACTACCTCATTCTTTAAATATTGAGTGAATACTATACAAAACGCCTTTCAATATATCAACATTTTAAGTCATCATATAAAATGGTTATTTAACTTCCTATTTATTGCTAAGAATATATTTAAATAACAACAACAACAAAAAGTATATAAAATTTACAAACAGCTAAATTATTTTAGATAATACCTTTTTACATCTGCGTTTAACAATGATTAATCTTATCACATCACTACATAGTATAAAACAAAGTCGCTTCCCGCTGTCTGTCCCTATGTATGTTTAGATCTTTAAAACTACGCAACGGATTTTGATGCGGTTTGTTTTAATAGATAGAGTGATTCAAGAGGAAGGTTTTTAATATTTTTTAATATAATAGTTTTTAATATAATTTTATCTCCGCTTTCTCACGGGAGCGGGACTACGCGGGTGAAACCGCGAAGCGCTGCTAGTTATGAACAAAATGCGGTTTTGGCCGACATAGGCTACATTTTATCCTAAATTTCCCACGGGTAAAACCGCGGCGCGCCTCTAGTATAATAAATAAATAATATACAACTTAAAACGCAGATGTATCGACATTCAATTCAATTCAATTCTTGATTTTATGGCTCCTGTTTACAACTCTGCCAATGTCACGTTATATGCCAAACCAATAAGAGTGAATGATCGGTAGTTGGAAAACTGACCGGTGAATTTGGAATTTTGAAATTATCTGTGCAGAGAAAAATAAAAATAATTATTGTTAGTATAAAAGACGACGACACAAAATTAATCTAAAAGTAGGTAGTTACAATACAGATTGGGTAAGTAATTAAATAAATAATAGTACTACGTATGTAAAAATAAATATATATTTACAGTTTAATTTTATTAATCAGTATATATTTACAAAGATATTTACACAGAGGAGTATATACAAGGGATAGGAGAGACTGCATACATGTGGGACGAGGGATGTCTGAAGGAAGGAAATCGTAAAGGGAGAACATTCTAAGGGAACAATTAAAAAACATGTGGTCTATAGTACCCTCATCCAAGCCACACTCACAGATGGAGTGATCCCTTATCCTGATTTTGGCCAGATGAACAGGGGAACAGTTATGGCCGAGACGGAGACGACAGATAATAGAGGTAGGGAGTTTGGGGAATGTGCGGTATTTGGTAAACCAAGGTTTTGACGGTAGGTCTGGTTGAATAAGGGCATAATACTTACCTTTTTCTTTTTGTGTATTTTTCCACAGATGTGCCCAGGAGGAATGTAGTAAAGGGAGAGAAAGGGAGCAAAGGTCATGGGAATAAATTTTATTATGGTCCAGGGATCCAGTACTTGTGGCTTGCTTAGCAAAAAAGTCAGCAGTCTCATTGCCAGGTATACCGGAGTGGCTAGGTATCCATGCTAAGGTGATTTCGATTCCCATTTGTTGACAATCAAGAAGAGCCTCTCTAATCTTAAAGATGATTGGAAATTTTGATTTACATCGAAAAGGGTTGGATATTATGGACTGTAGGCAGCTTTTAGAGTCAGATAGTATGACACATTTAGAAAGATTATGGGATTTAGCATAGGAGATTGCTTCAAAAATAGCAATGGATTCTCCAGTAAAAACCGAAGTTCCAGAAGGGCATTTATAGGAGAGAATGATTTTATAATGGGGAAACCACACAGCCGCACCCACAGGGCCATTCTCTATTAATTTAGAGGCATCTGTAAACACTAATTGCCAATCAACAAAGTCTGTGTTCATTTTATCATAAAATTTTGCACAGGCGCCAACCGAATTTTTGTCTATGCCAAGGTCAAGGATTACATGTGGATTGAAAGTTAGAGCTCTATATGGGGTTGAGAAAAGAGGACATGCAATATTCTGGGAAACGGGGTCAGGAAGACGAGATAGTTTATTATAGCTAATAAGGATACATGGGGCATTATCTAGACATGAATTAAATTTAGAATTATAATAGTCTAACAGAAAGGAAAGCTTACTAAGTAAAGGGTGATCAGAGAAAGAAATAATTTTAAAAATAAATCTATCTGAAAGATATTGTCTTCGTAAAAAAAGAGGAGGTTCACCAGCTTCTACTTGCATGGCGTTAATTGGAGTAGATTTCATTGCACCTAGGATAATGCGCAAGCATTTTGATTGAATTCTGTCCAGTTTCTCCAAGGCACACTTGTTACAAGGGTCCAGTAAAAATGAGCCATAATCCACATGGCTGCGAACTATTGCATTATACAGCAGTTTTTGGCAGAGGGGATGAGATCCCCACCACACTCCCGACAAGGCGCGCAACACATTAATATTCTTTTCACACTTCTGGGAAATGTAATCAACGAAGTGAGTTACACCTGACAGCCGAGTGTCCAGCCATAGACCGAGAAATTTCACACAATTTTTGGTTGGAATCAATTCATTGTTAAAGTGAATATCAATCAAGGGGATAGATCTTTTTTTTGTAAAAACTACAACTGAACTTTTCTGTGCGGAAAGACTTAGGCCATGAATATCTAACCAATTGTTAAGATGGTAGAGGGCAGTATTTAGTTCAGATGTGGCTTGAAAAATCGATGGGGATTGGTAGTAGAGTGCAATGTCATCTGCATACTGTAAAATTTGGCAATAAGGGGAAATTCTCAATTCAATATCAGAAGTGTAAAGACTGTAGAGCAGAGGGCTTAAAACAGATCCTTGGGGGAGGCCTTTCCAAATAGTCCTAGAGCTAGAGGGTAAAATTTGATTTTGATTTTTAATTACTATGGTTCTTTCCATGAAAAGAACAAGGACAAAACGCACTAACTTCTCAGGGATATTCAGCTGTAAAAGTTTATTTCTGAGTACCGGAAGTAAGACGTTGTCGTATGCCGAGGATATATCAAGGAATATACCAACCAGATATTCTTTTTTAAGGAAAGCAATTCGAATGTCAGTGGTGAGTAAGCTGAGACTATCTAGGCAGCTCATACCTTTGCGAAATCCAAATTGAGATTTAGCCAACAATCCATGGCTTTCAACAAACCATTCAAGCCGCTGCTTAATTAAGTGCTCAGTGATTTTGAGTAAGACGGAAGAGAGGGCAATAGGTCTCCGGCTATTTGGATCTAGAGGATCCTTGCCAGGCTTTAAAATCGGGACTACTACTTGGGTTTTCCATGAATTCGGAATAAAACCGTAATCATAGAAGTAGTTAATTAAATTTAAAAATAGGTGTTTCGCTGAATCCGGACAGTTAATTAAAAAGGAATATGGGATGCCATCTATACCAGGAGCAGAATCTTTTAATCCTTCCAGAGCTAATTGAAATTCAGTGTAGGAGAAGTTGGCAGATAGATTGTCATCATTCGAGTGTAAGTAAGAAGGAGAAGAAGTGAGAGAATCTAAAGAAGGGACAGAAGGAGGGGCAAGTTTGTCAATGAAGTCATTAACCCAGGACTCAGGATCATTAGAAGTAAGATCAATGGAATTAACTGAACCTCTAAATCTCTTGATATGATTCCAGACAAGTGAAGAGGGTGCTCTTGGAGAAAGGTTTTCACAGAAAGAAGTCCATCCTGATTTTTTCTTTGAAGAGAGAATTCTTTTGCACCTTGCTGACACTTGTTGGAATTTTATGAAATTGTCAGACGTCATTGATCCATTATAAGCTATTTCGCATTGGTTTCTTTCAGAGACAGCTTCCGTACAATCTGGATCCCACCATGGAGTGGAAACAAAGTCTTTTTTGTTTTTTTTCAGTGGGATATGTCTGTCAGCAGCAGCGATAAGGGTGTCAACGAAATAGGAATATAATTGGATATAATTGGATTCATTGAGAGGGGGGTATTTAGAAATAGCAGAATCAATATGAGACGAAAAGAGGGTCCAGTTGGCAGCAGAAATACGGTACCGAAGAGATGGATTAGGGTTACATGGAGGGGATACTCTATCAGGAAAGGATATTATGATAGGGTAATGGTCACTGCCATAGGAGAGAGGTAGGATCTGCCAAGATAATAAAGAAGAAAGGGAGGGGGAGCATACTGTAAGATCAACAGCACTTTTCGGATTTTGGTAAGGGTATACTCGGCGGGTGGGAGATCCATCATTAATAACACAAAGGTTAGATTCATCAAATACTTCAATCAGGGAATTGCCAAAAAGATCGCTATGATGAGAGCCCCATGAAGAGTGGTGAGCATTAAAATCACCCATTAATATTATTGGAGGGGGAACAGACGAAATAATCAATAATATGTCAGGGATAAGGCAAGAATTAGGATGGGGTATATAAAGGGAAAGAAAAGATGTGTTAAATGTTCGGACAGCAACAGCATTGATTTGATTTGAGTGGGGAGGAAGACAGATTTGAGAAAAAGATAAAGAATGTTTAATGAGTAAAGCACTACCAGCGTACCCATCCGTTCTGTCATCACGAAGACAAGAGTATCCTGATACCCTAAAATGAGAGCCAGGCACTAGCCATGTCTCCGCAATGGCAATAACAGACGGTTTAAATTTATTAATTAAATTATTTAATTCAGATTTTCTAGCAATAAGGCTTTTAGTGTTCCACTGTAGAATGTTGATTGGACCCATAATTGATGGACATAATTTGTGACAGTTTTTGGGCAACGTTGGTCGGTATAGTAGAAGAGTTATGGGAAAGAAGGGTTAAGAGCATATTTAGTAAAATTTCTATGATATTGTTATTATTATTTTGGGATTCATTTAATGTAGAATTAGATTGGGACAGTGCACAACCATTGGGTTGGGAAGAGGATGGTTGAGAGACAATATTTTGATGGGATTCTTTGTCAAAACTTTTGCCTAATGGTGCTTTAGGGCGGGGAGTTATGTAAATTGTTTTCCTGTAAGATTGTGAATTATTATTATTAGATGGTTGATGTAGATGAGTAGGAAGGGAAGTATTAGGGATTTGGACAAAATGGGGAGAGGATTCAGATGTAACTTCTGAGTAACGTTTGTTAACTTGTGGAAAATGAGTAGAGGCTTCTTCATAAGAGATTCCCTCTTGGGACATGAGGATTTTTATGGACTTTTGTCTGTCCTGTTCAGGACAACATTTATTAATTGAGAAGTGGCGACCTGTGCAAAACAAACATGAAGCAACAGCTTCCTCAATCTGGCAGCTGTCTCCTGTATGAGGCTGAGCGCAACGGTAACACCTGGGTTTGGATCGGCATTGGGCTTTGATGTGTCCGAATCTACAGCAACTTAAACATTGTATAGTAGGGTATTGGTAGATTTCTACTGGGAGGGAATTGTAGAAAGAAAAGACCCGAGATGGCAACTTTTGGCCCTGGAATGTAGCGACCACTGATTGGGTTGGAACCCAAGTGACTTTATCATCTACACGAGTTTTGCGATTGAGTCTACGTGCTTTTAGAATTTGTCCATAGCCTACTGGAACTGTAAGTGTGTCCACAAATTCGTCAAGCGATAAATCCACTGGGACATTACGAATCACACCCATTTTGGAGATGTTATAAGTTGGGATTTGGGCTTCAAATTTATTTTCAGAAAGGATGGGATTACAAAGGAAGTTATTGGCATCTGCTGCAGAGTTAAACGTGACTGAAATCTTGTTTCTACCGGTTTTTTTTATCCCGTCTGGGCAGATATTTTTAATATTATTTTTAAACAATAGCTGACCAAATTTAATGGGCCTGATAGTCGTACCAGCGGATGTGTCAGGTTCAGTTCTGGTGACAATCACAACATAAGGGCCTTCATCTGTGGGTGAGTAAGACTTAATGCCTACAACTAGAATGGGGTGAACCCATAATGTTTGTATGGATGCAGAACCCATTTCTATATCCGTAATTGTTTTTTTAGGGTTAGAGGCCACATTGTCGGAGGGGAGGGAACGTTTTTGTCCGGAAGAGGAACAGGAAATGGGATCAGGAGGGTCTGGAGGATCGGGAGGGCAGATTTCCATATTGAGGTTAGTTTGGTTTAACTTACCTCAATATCTTGATTTTGGACGATCACACAATTAACAAATATATAAATACAGTAATAATTGTTAGTAAATTATTAGATTTAAACTGCCAGGATAGAAATTACGGCAAAAAAAACAAAGGTAAACAAAAACACTGTTATTCGCTAGCGAAGTGACAGCAGAGTCCGATGTATCGACATAAAAATGAAAGATGGCGGTTTGACAGTCTAATGACAGCTGTCAAAGTTGCCGCCAAAACTTGAACGATTTGACAATTCAAAATAACAGCTGTCAAACTTTGCCGCCAAAACTTGAACGGTTTGACAGTTCACTATGACAGCTGTCAAACTTTGCCGCCAAAACTTGAACCATGTAACGGAATGTTTTTTTATTTAAGTAGTAGCTTTATCTAGCTGAGCGAGTTGGTGTGCCAATCTCTCTTCCCTCGCTCTCCTTGCTTGCCCTAATGCACGTTTTTCAGCGAATTTTTCGACAAATGTTTCAACGGGCAGGTTTCCTGAAAGAAAGATGTTTTTGTTAAAGCACGGTCGTAATTCATATTAAATATCGTACGTTGACCTGTAGCTATCTATCTCTGTCGCACCTGCGTAAATTATAATGCGTCCCGCTCGCACGGATGCAATGGCGAGCGGAACGCATTATAATTAACGCAGGTGCGACAGAGATAGATAGCTACAGGTCAACGTACGATATTTCATGTGAATTACGACCGTGCTATAGTTTTTCTTGTGATTAAGAAATGGGTTCGATTCCCATGCGTGGTAATGTTTTAAGTAGAAACAATGGACAGTTATAGACAGATAATGATAATTTTTTTAATTATTTAATAACAATATCATTGGTGACTAATGTCAGGAATGTTCTTATAATGTAAAAACATTAAAGAAAATCTATTCTATACTATACCTAAGGAAGTAGAGTAATAATATTTAATGGAAATGTATAAATAACTAGCAGCACCGCGCGGTTCTACTCGTGTAGTTCCCGGTCCCGTGGGAATACGGGAATATATTATTGCTTATGTCACTCACTGACAACATAGCTTTCCTGAGATTTTAAAAATTGGTTCAATAGTTTTTGAGTTAAATTGAAACCAAAAAATCTTTCCTCTTCATAATTTTAAGCTACGCCCCGTGGTTTTACCCGCGTGAATCCCAATCCCATGTGAATTTAGGGATAAAAAGTATCCTATATGTTTTTCCTAGTTATAAAAAACATCTGTACTAAATTTAATCTAAATCGATTCAGTAGTTTTTGCGTGAAAGAGTAACAAACATACAAACTTCCGCGTTTATAATATTAGTAGCATTAAGAGTATAGAAAAATAATCCATACCCAACAAAAACTGCTCAGCGATGCCCTCGGCTTCCTCATCCGCCTTCAAAGCGGCTTCCTTCAAACAATCTCTAATCCAATGAGGATCGTACATCTCCGACAGCTTCTGATGCTTCCGATTCAACTCCTCATAATTCATTTTCATCTGTACAATAGTTGATATACGATCAATGACTTCAGTTTTAAGGTTGTCAAGTATTTGTTGTTTCGTTATGTTCTCTTGAGCAATCTGTTCAATGTTCAGTATGAGTTCTTCTGTTTCGAGGTCCAGTTCGACGAGTTGCGGGTTTGTTTCTAGGAGTTTGTCCTGGAATTTTGATATTTTTTTTAATTAATACTTTATTATTTTGTAATAGCAACTGTTTGGTAACTAGGTATATTATTTGTAGAGAAACAAAAAATATACTCTGAACACTCAATCATACACAATTTTTAGTACCACAGAAACTTTTACCTTGCATAGGAATTGAACCCACAGCCTTTGGGTCTCCAGTGAGATCTTTAAGATAGGGTGGGATATAGACTAAATAAGTATAAAAAGAAAGAAAAAAAATTATGACTAACTAGACATAATTATGTAGTATTTATCACAGTTTTAAGTAAATTAACTATCTGGGGGCACGGCAGTGCCCCCCGCCAAGTCGAGCGCGAAGCAAACACTGCCGTACCATCCTTTACAGGAACCATTTCGCCGCATTTTCAGGCCCCTATTTGACAACCTCTGGATAAGACTAGAACGTTGAAATTTTCGTCATCCAGTAAGCTATACAATCACATACTTAAAATAAAATTTCAAGTCTGTAGGTCATTTAGTGCCCAAGTTAAGCGAAAGCAAAGTTTCGCATTTTAGACACTCACTCACTCACTCACTCACTCACTCACTCACTCACTCATGATCATCAAAATAGAACTAGTACTTCCCATAAACCTAGAGAGCTGAAATTTGGTACAGAGTTAGGGTTTAATGGCCACATAAAGGGAAAACTATAAAAACTAGGATAATCGAACGGGAACGGGAATTATACGGGAATGGGAACGGGAATTGTAACTCAAGAACGGCTGAACTGATTTGGCTGAAAATTGGTGGGGAGGTAGCTTAGAACCAGGAAAAGGACATAGGATACTTTTAATCCCGAAATTCCCACGGGATTGGGAACGGGAATTTAAAAATCAAGAACGGCTGAATTGATTTGGCTGAAAATTGGTGGGGAGGTAGCTTAGAACCAGGAAAAGGATATAGGATACTTTTAATTCCGAAATTCCCACGGGATTGGGAACGGGAATTTAAAAATCAAGAACGGCTGAACTGATTTGGCTGAAAATTGATGGGGAGGTAGCTTAAAACCAGGAAAAGGACATAGGATACTTTTAATCCCGAAATTCCCACGGGATTGGGAACGGGAATTTAAAAATCAAGAACGGCTGAATTGATTTGGCTGAAAATTGGTGGGGAGGTAGCTTAGAACCAGGAAAAGGACATAGGATACTTTTAATCCCGAAATTCCCACGGGATTGGGGACGGGAATTTAAAAATCAAGAACGGCTGAATTGATTTGGCTGAAAATTGGTGGGGATGTAGCTTAGAACCAGGACAAGAACATAGAACACTTTAATCCCGTAAATCCCACGGGAATGGGAACGGGAATTTATTACTCAAGAACGGCTGAACTGATTTGGCTGAAAATTGGTGGGGAGGTAGCTTAGAACCAGGAGAAGCACATAGAATACTTTTAATCCCGAAATTCCCACGGGATTGGGAACGGGAATTTATTACTCAAGAACGGCTGAATTGATTTGGCTGAAAATTGGTGGAGAGGTAGCTTAGAACCAGGAGAAGCACATAGAAAACTTTTAATCCCGAAATTCCCACGGGAATGGGAACGGGAATTATAATTCTAGAACAGCTGAACTGATTTGGCTGACAATTTGTGGGGAGGTAGCTTAAAAACTATTTATGTATAGATACTTTTTATCCCGAAATTCCCACGGAAACGCGAACGGGAACTACGCGGGTGAAACCGCGGGGCGCTTAATAATATAATACTACTCCTAAAAAATAAGTGTGTCAAATAAGAAAATCTAATAAAATAAATCAATATAAACAAGTTTTAACAAAAAGAAATGAAATCCCACCAAAAACATTCTGTAAAAAACTAGCCAAGTCTCGATGGAGCTGCTTGTTTAACTCTAAAAAGTAATGAAATCTAGACAGACTCGTGCCAAGTCTAAGGTTCCTTACTGCGATTTCTTTATTATTATAGTTAATGTTGTGTGACTTGGCCATTGAAGGGTACACATGTATGTACACAAGGGTACAAAACTAGGTGCTCCATGACGCTATTGCACCAATCTTAAAAAATCCAGAACCTATCCATTGACGATAGAAAATTTGCTTAATTATAGCCACTTGAAAAATGTTGATTCAATATCCAGTCAATTGTAGGCTTGATAAAGCTGCGTATTTTAATAATGTTATAACATTACGTGTAAACAAAATTGACATGTACCCACTACTAACCTTTTAAACAATGTTCAACGGCCAAGTCACACAACATTAACTATAATAATAAAGAAATCGCAGTAAGGAACCTTAGACTTGGCACGAGTCTGTCTAGATTTCATTACTTTTTAGAGTTAAACAAGCAGCTCCATCGAGACTTGGCTAGTTTTTTACAGAATGTTTTTGGTGGGATACTTTTTTACTGCATACTTATCATACATTGTACTCATATAAAAATGTGGGTGAAACCATGGAACATAGCTAGATAACAAAAACACTACCTGCAAATCAGTATTCTCCAAAATCTCCTGTAACTCATCAATTGTAAACTCCGCAAGCTCGGGAAACAATGAATTTGCACTAAAATTACTTTGAGGGCTCGTATCGGAGTTCATTTCCTCAGAATTCACATTGGGCACATATTTCTTGAACTCCCTTATTATAGCTTGGACTACCCGACCTAAGTCTGAGTGTAGAGAGTAGTTTATCAACCCAGGAGAGGTTACAACTTGGTTAGAATTCTCACCGACCCACGGATGTATTATAGGTGGATTTATGTATATAGAAGGCTTCTCATTAGGAAATTCGGCACTTAAAACTATGTTTAAAGACATATTTTTGCCGTTACAAGTGAAATCTACCCTGTATTCGGTGTTTTCTTGTATTTCCACAACATGGTCGTTGAATACTTTTAACGTGTCTATTTGGCGTTTTCTCGTATCCTGCTCTGAGTAATACGGTCGGGGCAACATCACTGCTGTTGGTATGTACTAGAAATTGCATAAAATATAGTTATAAATAGTAAAAATCAACAAAAATACGAAGGTTTTTTGTCGACACGAAAATGTAGGTGTTAAACAGATACACACCCAGTGGAGGACTTGATAAAATTTCTCAAATAACTTTAGTATAAATTCGATAATTTTGGTTACTTTTTATTGTTTTATTAGTTTCGAAATCAATTAATTTATTTTTTGTTTATTATAAAAACAACAAAAAACACGAAATCGCTTCTTTTCTTTGCTGACTGATCATTGATTGATTGATTCAGTGTCGCCAGTGCGCTGACTTTAAAAGGAACGTTCTGATAAGAAAAGTGTCGATTTTTATAATTTTCGTGTTTAATTTATACACGATTTTTATTACGTCTGTAGGTTAAGCATATTTCCAATCATTATTGCCGCATTTTCACACAAATAAATGTACGTTCATCTCACTATTGCTATTGGTCATTCTATAATGTAGTTTCAGTTTCACCTGGTTTTTCGATTCAAGCCTAAAAAAAAAAGCTGAAAATTAGAAAACATAAAAGTTACATAAAAGTAACGTTTTCAATCATGGAACGTAAAGGGTCAAAAGTAACGTAAAACCTTACAAAAGTAATGTTCTGGCAACTCTGGATTGATTTGTTTGCTTGATGAAACAAACATTATCTGTCAGGCAATGTGTCAGTTTAACAGCGTTCCGTTTCACGCATATTGTAAGTAATGAATGAAAAATTTTTTTAAAAAAAAAACTGTAATTGATGCACGTATCGTATTTAGAATCACAGATTAGAATACACCACGGAATACATGTATGATGAAAGTTTATAACAATTATTATATTTATCCTATAAATAAACATTTTAAAGCAATTTTGAAACCCATTTTGCTCTGACATTTTAAGCAGGCGTTTTAGGAACCTTTCTAAAAATGTTTTTGTGTATGACTAAGACTTAGCTTCTTTTATAATAAAAAGACTATTATTGTTTGCTGTCCATTAGCATGACCGTGAAAATTTCAAAAACTAATGAACAGATTTGTGACGCCGTTATGGTACAGTTACGACCTACATTTTATTCTTAAAAGTTTTTGTAGTTTAGTAAGTATATTATTTGGTAAGTTAGTATAGCGGTTGTCGCGAATAATAAAAAGAGATAAGCTAAGTATATCCCGTGATATTAACTGCATTAATTCCAATCCCGTGGGATGTTTGATGATTTACCCCTACCCAGTTACCTCTTATAACATTACTAGCAGCGCCCCACAGTTTCACCCGCGTAGTTCCCGTTCCCGTAGGAATATGGGTATAAAATTATGCTAAAAACCTTCCCACTAAATCACTCTATCTTCAAAAGGTGTCCAGTCGTTTTAGAGACTAGGCGGAACAAACAGCCAGACACAAAAAAAAATAGCCCACAACATTAGAATTTTCTTCGCGACGTTTTCCTTCACTGTAAGAGCGACGTAACTATGAATTCGAAAATCGAAAACAAATTGGTACATAGCAGGGATCGAACTGCCGCCTTCCGATCGGAAGTCGCAGGCCTCAACCACTATGCCATCGACGGTGATAAATCTCTTGATGGTAATTTCCGTCGCTAATGGACACCTGACAAGATCGTTGCACGCTTTTAAAGGAAATTAGGACGAAGAGGAAGTAGTCAAAGGGGTTTTGGGCTCCCGACTTCTAGCTTACCATACAAAACGCAGTACTTATCTCGTAATACTGCTTGACGCTGATATATTCTATAAGAGTGTGATACTTTCCGGAAATTTACAGGTAATGAACATACATACATGTTACATAGTTAGGGGTAAGTCGGTGTAATGAGGTGATAGAGGGATCCACAAATGTTTATCTCGGTCTGTGTGTATGACTGTGTCCGTAGTTTATGATACCCTAGATACAGGTAATGAACATAGTTAGAGGTCAGTCGGTGTAATGAGGTGATAGAGGGATCCACAAATGTTTATCTCGGTCTGTGTGTATGAATGTGTGTCCGTAGTTTGTGATACCCTAGATACAGGTAATGAACATAGTTAGGGGTCAGTCGGTGTAATGAGGTGATAGAGGGATCCACAAATGTTTATCTCGGTCTGTGTGTATGAATAGTTAATGATACCCTAGATACAGGTAATGAACATAGAGGTGTCAGTTGGTGTAATGGAGTGATAAAATGAGCTTATATTCTAATTCAAATTAAGGCTATATTATAGAGCCTCTTTACAGTAAACAGATGCGTCAGAATAATAGTCAGTACAATAAGTAGTAACAAGACAAAAGCCCCACCTTCAGTTTTAAATTCCTTGGTCAGTTAAAGTGGGGAGGATGCTCGACGAAAATTCTGCAGGCAACCATACAATTCATTCACACATTCGCAATCACACGTTCACAATCTAAAGGACGCATAAAAAATAAACTTTGCATAGGTAACTTTTGAATAGCCAACGGCGAATTTTTATGTAATACACTGTAATAATTACATAATAACGTGGCCTCATAATTTTTGGTTGCAATAGTCAATTCGACGCCATGATGAACAGTTGGTTTGGCGCGCTTTCTTTTCGGCCAGTGTGATATTTTTTTAATTAGTGTTCTATATTTTTTGGTGTTCTGTGGTGTGACCTGTTTTACGTCCGTTTGGCGGGAAATAAAGAAAAAAACAAGGTAATATTTAATTTTGTTTTGTTTAATTTGTAATGTTATATCATTATTTGTAAATAATCTTGTATAATTTATTTCGTAAGTTATTTTTTTGGGTGCTTTTACGCATGTGAAAGTTAACTGTGGACAGATGAATGTTTTTTTTTAAGACACTGTCACTCTCGTTTATGGTAGGTGTAGGTTAGTAAAACTTTTTGGTGAACTTTAATGAGGTTGATGACCTACTTATTTTCGTAAACCTTTCATATACATATTTATTTATAAACTTACATAATTATAGATGATGTTAACTTTTAAATTTTAATTTTGTAAGGTTTTATTAACTGGGTCATTGGCAATATTTTTTTAAACTTATGCAATTCAATATCGATAATTAGATTATTGTGCACAGATAAAAAAAAACTATGCTAATATCTAAGATTTATTTTTATTTTAGATTATTATTATTAGGGCCGATTTTTCCATATCGCCAGATAACTTTTATTCGATGAATAAAATTGACGTTTGACAGTTTTTTTCATATCTGTCAAAATTTTAAATTCCTCGAATAAAGTTATCTGGTGATGGAAAAGTCAGGGCTTAGTAAATATGAATAAGGTACCTACCTAAGTAGTTATAAATGAAAATTTTTGTGGCCTAATTTTGTATTACGGTTAAAAATGGATACCAAAAGATCAATAATACCACAGATAATACTAAAATCACCGACAGACCTCAAAAGTATAGAGGCCTCAAAACTCTAAGCAAGAAATACTTAGGTACCTATATCGCCAGCACGCACAAAATTTACCCAAATTAGAAGAGTCTTTCAAGAGGCAGAAATCTTTCAATAGAAATACTTACCTATTAACTTGAATAAAATTAGTGTCAACAGTTGGCATAAAAATTGTGTGATTGTGTGATTCTTTTTTTGAAACCAAATTGAAAAAAAAAACGTGTGGCACTCGGGAACTGCCGCGGTAAAGCTATTGCATAGCAATTTTATCACGTACCTAATTGTTTTTTTTATTTTTGTATTGCAATCCTAACCTTAGAAATTTTGATGTCGTACTTGGGACTTCATACAATAAAAACTTTGTCTACATTAATATAAAAACCTTTTGGAAAATTTACAAAATAAAAGTTTTCGATAAAAAACCTAAAAAAAAACTAACTAAGTTACGGAATTTCTGGATTCGATCCCCGCGCTCAAAGTCCTCGATAGAAGCTATGCAATAGCTTAAAAAAAAATGAAAAAAAAAAACACAGCACGCACGAATTATGATTCAAACATCATAATATTTGTTTCGTGATCCAAAATGATAGATCCTATAAATCACAAGTGATCCGTTAGCACATAATATTTTGAATAATAGTTATCACTTCACTACATAGTATAAAACAAAGTCGCTTCCCGCTGTCTGTCCCTATGTATGCTTACATCTTTAAAACTACGCAACGGATTTTGATGCGGTTTCTTTTAATAGAAAGCGTGATTCAATGTGAAGGTTTTTATAATTTTATCTCCACAGGAGCAGGAACTACGAGGGTTAAACCGACGGGCACAGATATGTGTCAAAATAATGTCAATCTGTCAATTTCAATATGGCGGCCACACACTGACACATATATTTATATCATTTCACCATCCCTAACGACTATTATATGTTCTGAATACTAATTTATTAGTAAGGTTATCTGTTTGGTGCTGTAAGAATGTATAGCGCCATTATTATATAGATTACGACTTATTTAGTAAGAGTTAGGGACTAAACACATTTATTCAGCTCCATTCAGCGTTTGTCCATACAAAACAATGATTTTTAACCCCCGACGCAAAAAGAGGGGTATTATAAGTTTGACGTGTCTCTGTGTGTGTGTGTGTGTGTGTGTATCTGTCTGTCTGTGGCAACATAGCTCCCGAACGGATGAACCGATTTCAATTTAGTTTTAAAGGGGACTTACGTGTGAGTGTTCTTAGACGTCATGTTAAATGAAAATCGGTTGACCCGTTTAAAAGTTATGAGGGTTTGAAAGTAATTGTGTTGGGAGTTTTTTTTAATTTAATTGTTATCTATGGAGACGCATACGCACGCGTACGCATCCATTCAGCTAAATCGTCTCCATGGACAGACGCTGAATGGAGCTGAATTAATGTGTCTAGCCAAGGGACTAGACACATTAATTCAGCTCCATTCAAGATAAGGATCTTGCTTAGTTACCTAGATAATAATAGTAAAGCACGGCACAGCACAGCCCTAGTTGGAGACCTATCTCCAGGTTTTGGGGAGTCGTGGTAGAAATCCCGCGGGATCCTGCGGCACCCCAATGTGTAACGTCGGAAATCGCTGTATTTTCAATGGGTATGCCTTAAACTTCTAGCGAGGAGAGTCCCACATAACCACCGGGATCTCCCCTTCGATACCCGTGGTAGACGCCAATGTCTTTCTCTAGCGTGAAAAAGATAGGACTCCAGTTTAAACCGCGTAGTAACATTGGCCTTTGACATTCACAAATAATTGCCTTTTTATGAGTAACTTTTTTTTAGTTAAATTTTGAAAAATGCATTCAAAACTTTCGCTTCAGCCGAGACTTGGACCCGGAACCGTGCTGAACCGTAGTAGTAGTTCATAAATGACAAAATAGCGAACTAGCTTTTGTCCTCGTGGAATAATGACTTCCATCATACAAACATTAATCCCCTATTTTATCCCCTTTGGGGTAGAATTAATCAAAATCCTTTCTTAGCGGATGCCTACGTCATAACATCTACCTGCATGCCAAATTTCAGCCCGATCCGTCCAGTGGTTTGGGCTGTGCGTTGATAGATCACTATGTCAGTCAGTCAGTCGCCTTTGAGTTACTTATTATACTTATTTAAATTAACAACCTCCTACTTTCATAAGTCGGTTAAAATACATCGGCATATATTTTAGCAATCTCATCTCGTCGTTGTTTTATTAATAAGTATATAATATAATAAATAAGTATATAATTTAAGCAATCTAAGCCAATTTACATAAACGTGACTTTTATTGTTTTAATAATGTTTATTTAAGTACTATAATAAAAGTGCTAATTAGCAAATAATAAATTAATACTACATTTTCGTATAAACATAAAACATAATTATTTGTCAGTAAATAATAATCATAACAATTTACTTACTTAGCTACTTACTTCTAGCGGCGCCCCGCGGTTTCATCCGCGTAGCTCCGTTCCCGTAGGAATATGGGGATAAAAATGCAAAAAACCTTCCCAATGAATCACTCTATCTATTAAAACAAACCGCATCAAAATCCGTTGCGTAGTTTTAAAGATCTAAGCATACAAAGGGACTTAGGGACATAAGGACATAGGGACAGAGAAAGCGAATTTGTTTTATAGGAAGAAGAAGGTACTACGCGAGTGAAACCGTGGGGCACAGCTAGTAAATTATAACCACGACAAAATCCGTTAAAATTCTTCTCGGCTCATGTGATTTCCGAGTCGGTGATAAATTCACATTCCGGGAAAGATAACTATGCGGGTGAAACCGCGAGACGCTGCTATACCGGGTTATACATGAGGATCCCATTCCCCGGGGATCCCGTCTCGGATCCGTCTAAGATAAATGTCATGACAATTACGTTAGATATTTTTTCAATTGTTTTAACTTGTACCGTTACTTAGAGAATTGGCTAAATACCGTTACCAAAAAAAATATATAATTAATAAATAACTAGCTTTTGGACGCGACTTCGATCGCGTGGAATTATTACTTTGGGATACGCTATTCAACCCTGGAACATATTTAAGTAATTAATATACTCTATTTAAAAATATTTAAGTAATTTTTGTAAAATATTACAAAGAATTATGCATTTTCACGAGCGAATGCATTTAACGAGAGAATGAAATAACATTAAATTAAAAATAAAAAAAACCCCCAACACAATTATTTCAAACCCCCATAATTTTTAAACGGGTCAACCGATTTTCATCAAACATGTCTAAGAACACTCGCACGTAAGTCCCCTTTAATACAAAAAAACTAAATTGAAATCGGTTCATCCGTTCGGGAGCTATGATGCCACAGACAGACAGATACACACACACACACACAGACACGTCAAACTTATAACACCCCTCATTTTGCGTCGGGGGTTAAAAAAATACGATGCATAATCATAATTTAATGTATGATTTTTAATAAAATTAATGATATGTAGAAAAAATAAACAAATAAGTACTTATGTATGAATAAATTATCTATAAAAGAATAAATGTACTATTGTCATTGTGACTCTAATGTCATTTGGATACATTTTCAATAAACTGACAACCAAAAGATGCGATTACAGCGACGCGCGACGCTGTCACCGGCACGGAATGAGTGTGACATTTTGGGTAAACCAAATGTTAGACTTTCAAATTTTAGGGTAGAACTACCCTAAAATTTGACAAAAAACTATACCTATCTCTCTTAAATTCTCAATGAGTGAAAAGGACAGATTTAAATCTAAAAGTACGTACAAAATTGACATCATTAAACTTTATCTCATTTATTAAAGAGAAAGTTGCCATTAACAAGCCTACATAATATCAAATTATATTTAATCGGGCAACATTATAATTATTGACTGAAGTACATACACTACAATTTATTACATTATAATACAGTGTATAGGTCGTATACTCGTATGAAAATACAAATTAGTAGTAATCGTTGCGTAGAATTAAAAATTGTAAAGGTTACTGCCCATAACAATGAACTTAAGGTGGCCATTGACAATTAGAGTCAGAGTTTAAGACAGAAAACTTTTGGAGTAACGCACAGTTTTATGTCTGGACTGATCAGTTCAACTGACTCGCCAATGACCTTTAAAATTATTAAATATAAATATTATCCTAACTAATATTATAAATTTTCGACGCTCTTACGGTGAAGGAAAACATCGTGAGGAAACCTGCACACACCTGGGAAGAAATTCTAAGGTGGTGTGTGAAGTCGACCAACCCGCACTTGGCCAGCGTGGTTGACTAAGGCCTAATCACCCTAATTCAGGGTAGGCTCGTGCCCCTCGGTGGGGACATTATATGAGCTGATGATGATGAATATTATAAATGCGAAAGTAACTCTGTCTGTCTCCTTGTTACCTTTCACGGCTAAACTACTGAACCGATTGACTTGAAATTTGGTACAGGGGTAGCTTATGGTCCGGGAAAGAACAAAGGATACTTTTTATCCCGAAATTCCTACGGGAACGGGAACTACGCGGGTGAAACCGCGGGGCGCTGCTAGTAAAACATAAAATTAAAATATAAAATTATTATATATTCAAAACTTTTAAATTATTAGGGCTAGCGAAGCGAAATCCTTCTAATTCAGCAATAATTTTCCGGTTTTTAAAACAGTTTTCTGTTATTTTACGGACAAACTACAATATTTGCACATTCGAAATTTAAAATGCCTAGCCTAGTTTCAATTCATGTCTGATGTGCAGGCAACAATCGTTAAAATATTATTTTGTAATATATAAAAAAGAGATTTCCACAAATTATATGTTTAAAAATCTTGTAAACTCCAAAATGCCACGTTTCAGTTACCTAATTATTTAAAAACTTGGGAAATATTTAAGTTTGTTTGACATTCGGGACCGATTTAAACTGATCTCCGAAGCACAGAAATTCTCATGAAGTAAAAACCATTTCGGTAATGTAAGAAGACTCAGTGTAATGGGCATACACCTTAAACACAAATGTAATTATACCTAATTAATTATTCAAAGATTAAAATCTTTATTAATGAATTGTTATGATTAAAACAATAGATAAATACTTAAGTACATACATACATATTAATTGTTGTTTATATAACAGCAACACATTTTTTTTTGTAATTTACTTAAACACTCCACCTCAAAATAAAGCTAAGTAACTTACTTTTTTTTAATTGCGCTCAAGTGACGAGGCTCACGAGGTGGTCACCAGCCCATTACGACGCAACACGCCAGCCCATTACAGACACAGTGTACACCGCTACTTACAGCCGCACTCAGAGACGTTTAACGAATACTTAAACTAATGTGCCACAATATTTCCGTGCCGGTGACAGCGTCGCTGTAATCGCATCTTTTGGTTATCAGTTTAGTGAAAATGTATCCAAATGACATTTGAGCCATAGTAGCTTCCAATTTTTGCCGCCGGCACAGATATATAGACGACCTCGATGACAGAGTGGTCACCATGCCGGACTGCCATCTGTAAGGTTGCGGGTTCGATTCCCGTGCGGGGTGAGTATTTGTGTGAACCACAAATGTTTGTCTCGATCTGGGTGTGTGTGTGAATGAGTGTGTGCGTAGTTTCTGATACCCTAGATTCAAGCTTCGAACTTAGTTAGGGGTCAGTTACTGTAATGAGATGATGAAGTGAATTATTATATTGTGGCACATTAGTTTAAGTATTCGTTAAACGTCTCTGAGTGCGGCTGTTAGTTTTGTTATACATTACAGACAATTCGGAGTCTTTGAATCTATTGATTTTTTTCTCGTAATCATATCTATTATACTCTAAGGCCGCGTATCGACGGGAAATTTATCTTTTCCGTATATAAAAATGACGTGAATACTGGGCTGATCTTTTTCCCACTTGAGTGTACCGTAAAATTCATTGTCGGACTATTTGGAATATTTTTGTCCAAGTAGTTAGATGATCGAACTAATTGTCGGACAGATTGGAATAAGCCGTTTTTTTTTGAAATTTCTCTTGTGTACACGCGGCATGCCGGGCTAGCATGACTTCGAAAACGCGATAGATAAAGCAATTTATCAACATCCAACTGTCAAAATATAATAAAAATACCCGCCATATTTAATTTTACCACGTAATAAATTTTATGACATTTGGTCATGCTCACGAAATCGATATAGCTATTTATCGACATCCAACTGTCAAAATATAATAAATATAGCCGCCATATTTAATTTTATCATATCGTACCACGCCATTATTCATTTGGTCATACTCGCGAAATCGATATTATTTCGTGGTGTCGATATACATTATATTTACGTACATATATATTTTACTAGCTGCGCCCCGCGGTTTTACCCGCGTAGTACCCGCTCCCGTGAGAATGCGTAGCTCGTAGTATCATACAATCTCGGCACAATTCACCATCGTCTGTTAAAAAAAATAAGTAACAGCGCCATCTATTGGTAGCATTTGTGACTACAAAAAGTTACAATAAAATATACGATTACTTATACACAATCCCATGGGAATTTCGAGATAAAAAGTATCCTATGTGTTATTCCTTAGTTATAAGGAACATCTGTACCAAATTTAATCAAAATCGATACAGTAGTTTTTGCGTGAAAGTGGAACAAACATCCAAACATACAAACTTTCGCATTTATAATATTAGTAGGATGACTTGTCAAGAAAAAAAATCTTTTGTAAGCTATTAGTCAGTTTGACTCCAAAAAAATGTCTATGAGGTAACATGAAGTGATACAGAATTCAAGTTCACATCATTACATAACATCTTGCAACATACTACGCCATTACTGATGAAACTCTTTGTGCTGGTACGTGTGTACTGAATGTTGTATCCATACTAATATCACACTAATATTATAAGCGAAAGTTTGTATGTTTGTGAGTTTGGATGTTTGTTACTCTTTCACGCAAAAACGGCTAAACGGATTCAATCCTAATTAATATTATAAATGCGAAAGTAACTCAGTCTGTCTGTTACCTTTTCACGGCTAAACTACTGAACCGATTGACTTGGAATTTGGTACAGGGGTAGCTTATGGTCCGAGGAAGAACATAGGACACTTTTATCCTGAAATTCCCACGGGAACGGGAAACCGCGGGGCGCTGCTAGTTGAATCATACTTCCTACTAATATTATAAAGCCGAATGTTAGTGACTGTGGATGTTTAGATGTGTGTATGTTTGTTACTCTTTCACGCAAAAACTACTGTATCGATTTTGATTAAATTTGGTACAGATGTTCCTTATAACTAGGAATAACACTTTTTATACCGAAATTCCCATCAGTTTGAGATTTACGTGGGTAAAACCGCGCGGGCTGCTAGTATTGTTATAAGTGCGAAAGTTATTACTGTGTCACGGCTGCTGTGTTGTTTTTGATCCAGTTTTAGTTAGAGATAGATTAGTGGTTGAGATGGCTTATAAATAAGAAAAAAAGAAAGAAAGAAATATAATAGCGCTATAGTTCTTTTAAGACAAGACCGTAATTTAATAAGGTATAGAGAAGCTGTGGATCAGGACATAAACATTTTGTTACCTATCCTGGAAATTGATCCTAGGAGTGGGCCATGACCATTGACCATATTGACAATGCCTCAGGTAACTAAAGGTAATATATAAATTTCTGAAGCAAAGCTTCAATCAATATAAATAGCTGGACTGATTTCGATAAAGTTTGAACTCGAGATAAACATTTGTGGATCCCTCTATCACCTCATTACACCGACTGACCCCTAACTATGTTCATTACCTGTATCTAGGGTATCACAAACTACGGACACACATTCATACACACAGACCGAGATAAACATTTGTGGATCCCTCTATCACCTCATTACACCGACTGACCCCTAACTATGTTCATTACCTGTATCTACTTAGGGTATCACAAACTACGGACACACATTCATACACACAGACCGAGATAAACATTTGTGGAACCCTCTATCACCTCATTACACCGACTGACCCCTAACTATGTTCATTACCTGTATCTACTTAGGGTATCACAAACTACGGACACACACATTCATACACACAGACCGAGATAAACATTTGTGGATCCCTCTATCACCTCATTACACCGACTGACCCCTAACTATGTTCATTACCTGTATCTACTTAGGGTATCACAAACTACGGACACACATTCATACACACAGACCGAGATAAACATTTGTGGATCCCTCTATCACCATTACACCAAATAACCATTATTTTGTTACCTACATAAATATAAGTACCTATAATATATATATATACACTAGTAGCTCCCCGCGGTTTCACCCGCGTAGTTCCCGTTCCCGTGGGATTACGGGGATAAAATATAGCCTATGTCACGCACTGATAAATTAGCTTTCCATTAGTGAAAGAATTTTTGAAATCGGTCCAGTAGTTTCGGAGCCTATTCATTACAAACAAACAAACAAATCTTTCCTCTTTATAATATTAGTATAGATAAACTGCAAACTCATTCATACACAGAAGCTTATTTTACATAACTTTACAAAGTTACGGTAAAAAGTGTATTAACGCATTGATGAACAAAAAACCCAAGATGTATAATTCCGAACATATCTCACACTCGAAACTGTCCGCAAGAACTAGCCAAATTGATAAATTAAATTATCGTTATAAAGTACTTTGAACATTATTTATTGCAAAGCGAGACGCAATCGCTCTCGCATCTCACTCGTCTTCCTGATTAAGGTCACCGAATGTGGCTGAAACTAATCGAGGGTACCGACTTAATGAGGTACGTACGCATAACCCGTCAAATTTATTAAAATGTATTTTAAACGCGTACTTTATTTAATGTTGAAAAATACTACTGTTTAAAATTAGTGCACTGTGCGCTCATTTTTTGAGGACTATTTTGAGACGCTGAATGTACTTATGTCTTAGCTTTCCGTTAGTGAAATAATTTTTGAAATCGGTTCAATAGTTTCGGTACGTATTCGTTAAAAACAAAAAAAACAACCATTCAAATCCTACTCTTTATAATATTAGTATAGACTACTATTTAAACTATCATAAAAACTTCTAGCGACCACGATAGTTGTGTTGTGACACGGTCGAAACGTAGAGATATTCAAATATTTTATCCTGCGAAATAGTTATATCTAAATGTATATCTTGTTTTTGTACACCAATGTTATAACGACATAGTAGTACAAACATAACATAACCTACTTCCTTGCCATAATATCTACCGGTAATATTACATAACGGTTATGTGGTGACATTCGTATTACTTTTGATACATACCTGCAATCTCCATATTTATACCAATAAGTATTATAAAGCAGAACAGTTTGTTTGCTTGAACGCGCTAATCTCAGGAACTACCGGTTCTATTTGAAAAAATCTTTCAGTGTTGGATAGCCCATTTATCGAGCAAGCTTATAGGCTATTTATCCCTGTATTCCCACAGGAACGGGATCTAGGGGGGTAAAGCCGCGGGGCGCTGCTAGTATAATAGATTTAATATCTAAATCATCCACCTCTGCTAGGCTAGCATGACTTCGAAAACGCGATAGATACAGCGATTTATTGACATCCAACTGTCAAAGTTTGATAAAAATGCCCGCCATATTTAATTTTACCACATGATTAATTTTATTAACATTAATTTATGGCCATGCTCGCGAAATCGATATAGCTATTTATTGACATCCAACTGTCAAAATTTAATAAATATAGCCGCCATATTTAATTTTATCAAATCGTACTACGCCAAATTCATTTGGACATGATCGCGAAATCGATATTATTTCGTGGTGCCTAAGTATATCATTTTCATCCCACTAGCTCGGAAAGTATGTTTTTAATCCTCGATATCTGGGGGTAAAAGTCGATTTTAATCTCAAGAGTGGAAAGTATCGGGGTCGCTGTGACAGGCCGTGCAGGACCCAAGGCATTTTCGATAACTGGGAGTAAAAGTCGTTTTTGCGCTCTAGAGGTTAAAGTAAATTTGAATTTAGAACATCGTGTGCACTAAGTGTGATGATGTTTTGGATTCACAAACTGTCATACAACTTTTTTTTTATTTCAAATTCAAACTCGGAACCTCCTTGGTGTACCTTCTTATTTTTTTATTTGCTTTGCGCGTGATATTTTTGCTTTTCACTTAATATTGTGATTGTTTTATGTTTTCATTTAGTAATTTCCTCGCTGAGGGGGGATGAAAAATAATGTGTTGCACTCGAGTGCAAACAATTTTCAACCTTGTGCTCCTTTGAGTCCCTCGCTGACGCTCAGGATTCTTATTTTGAATCCCTCGCTGCGCTCGTGATTCAATTTTAGAATCCTTCGCTGGCTCGGTCCTCAACTGGAGCCCCGGTTAAAAAGCAACTTTGCACTCTTGTATTACAAATAACTATTATCACGCACAGTCATGCTAGGCAGGCTGTCCCTACTTACATACTTAAACAATTTTTATATCATGGGGCAAAAAAGCTCGTAGAAAAATTGTATAGTCAACTGGCGGCAATAAATGTAAAATCCGCTACTGTTCTGTGTGCTAGAAACCAGAAGATGGCGCTGATTCGATCCCATACATGAAGTTATAGGTAAAAATGGAGTCCACACTTCGAATACCTACTTGAAGCATACCTATATGTATCACTATCGCGCTCTCTGTGGACAGGCTCTCTATTTCTAACTAAAGTAACCTCTAGAAAGAGAGTCTGACTAAAAAGAGAGATCGGCCCACAGAGACGTAGGTATTTGACTCAAGCTGTTGTTCCAAGTGTGGGCTCCATTTTTTACCTACAACTTCATGATCCCATACAAATCTGTGTTATCGTAACGTTAAAACTTTTCGAAAACAAAGCTCGCATCAATCAATCATCTCTATCTCATCTGCTTTCTTACATACTCGTAGTATAAAACAAAGTCGCTTCCCGCTGTCTGTCCCTATGTATGCTTACATCTTTAAAACTACGCAACGGATTTAGATGCGGTTTGTTTTAATAGATAGAGTGATTCAGTGGGAAGGTTTTTAGTATAATTTTATTCCCGTATTCTTACGGGAGCGGGAAGTATGCGGGACGCTGCTAGTGTTCATATAAAACGTTACAGATCCTCATAGTTACAAGAATGCGGTAATAACTTTACTTGTACACAGTTAAATTACAGAAATTAAATATTACTTAACTAAATTTTGCTTAACTAACCTCATTTACAGTTTCTCAAGCCAATTAGTGTATTATTAGACGTGTAATAGATATTGTTTGGGCAACAGAGGCGGAGTTAGGGTAGGGCGAAGGAGGCGATCTAAGACATTTAAGTAAATTAAATTCGTTACTGTTCCAATTAGCTTGAAGTGACCCTGGGCAAAGGCCTCCCACCGACCATTCCACTCGTGCGTCGTCATTAAAATCTTTTAAACTAGTTTTATTTCAGTGTGTTGTGTTTATGGAAATCATAGTAAAGTTATTTTAATAAAACTGAGAAATAAGGAATTGGTTCTGTAGAGTTTTCAATTGAAAAAATCCCTTAATAGTTATTTATGGTACAAGCGAGGTAAGTTAGTGATTACTTTCGAGGCGCTATTGAGGCCCGAGCCGTCAGGCGAGGGTCTGAAGATAGCCGAGGATAGTAATCATCAATACACACGTGTACCATACAACGCTTTTCAACACATTTGCGAAGAAATTATCATTTTTCGCTAATAAATAAACAGTTTTTCTATTCGCGCGCATCCAACACAACAATGGTGATCGGCCAAAGACTAAAAGAATATACTTATAAAAAAAATCGAATGAATGAATGAATGGAATCGACCATAGACCTACCAAAAGTAAGGCAACATAGTTGAAGTTTGTTTTTAAAATGTATGGTCACGTTTTTTTTGGTATAGAATCTTTTTTAAAACTAAACAATTTAAAAAAACATCTATAACTCACTAGTGAATCAAGCGTGTCATTATTCAACTGTTTTTGCACAAATAAGAGCCCCTTTATGAGCAGGTGTGTTGAAAAATCTTTTTAACTAGTTTTATTTCAGTGTGTTGTGTTTATGGAAATCATAGTAAAGTCATTTTAATAAAACTGAGAAATAAGGAATTGGTTCTGTAGAGTTTTCAATTGAAAAAAACCCTTAAAATTGTTTTATTTCAGTGTGTTGTGTTCATGGATAATCTGAGATAGGTGTTATTATTTCAGTGTGTTGTGTTCATGGATAGTCTGAGATAGGTATATGCATTTGGTTTTATGGAGTTTCCCATTGAAAATGTTATTTTTTTTAACTCAGCTGCGTTTCGATCACGGGCCTGTGTTAAACTGTGGTTGGGATACTCAAACCAAATGAACAATGCTCTGAACCTAGCTGAATAAAAAACTGTAACGCTTTTAATTAGCTGTTGCTGATTGAAGACAATATCCGTTGGTCTACCCAACCGAAAAATGTATTTTCTAAGTGAGAAATATTCAATTAGGTGCATAAACACAAAAACTTTTTAACCTTAAGCCTAGCAGGCAGGGGCACTACCAACTACACCAGTCGTCTATTTGTTATACCCTCCCCCCTTTCGCCCTCTCCTTAATCCGCTCCCACTGCACACTTGACTGAATCTTAAACGTCTTGGTAAATGCAAAAAATAAACTATAATTTGTTAAAAATTGTATACATATTATGTATATAACCATTAACCACTTGTTACATAAAGTAATTAGGTAGTTCACGAGACTTGTCGGCTTCTAAGCCTTAGTTATTTGGGTCACTTAGGTACAATAACTTAGTTAATTATTATCCTAGATCAAATTGCACAAAATTAGGCGGCCAACAGTGAAGGAAAACATTATGGGGAAACCCTGCACACACCTGGTATGAAATTCTAATGTTGTGTTCTCCGTGACCCGAGGCCTGTGGGCGACTAAGGCTTGATCGCCCTCATTCAGGGTAGGAGAAAAAGTAAAGGGCCTACCCTGACTTAGGATGATTAAGCCTTAATTAAGGGGCCGAGTGCAGGTTGGTCCGGAGTACACATTAGCAGGTTTTCTCCGATATTATCTTCACCGTAAAGAGTAGGGGATCAGACCGGAATGGCAAAATATTCGGTGGATCAGACTGAAATTAAAAAATATATAATAAAACGGATACCCGGTATCAGATCCAGGGGATCAGACCGGAATAACTCAAGTAAACGTAGTTACTAGGAGTTCGAAAATCGAAGACATATTGATACGTTGCGGGGATTCTCCCTATATACCTGACTGTTTCGGATTTGGTGTATGCCGCACACACGAAAAAATCTCCTATTGTATGATTTTATCTACTTTCTTCCTTTCCTATAAAGAGATTTATAAAATACTAGCTGCGCCCCGCGGTTTCACACGCGTAGTTCCCGTTCCCGTTCCCGTTCCCGTAGGAATTTCGTGATGAAAAATAGATGTTGGCCGATTCTCAGACCTACTGAATATGCTCACAAAATTTCATGAGAATCGGTCAAGCCGTTTCGGAGGAGTATGGCAACGTAAACTGTGATACGAGAATTTTATATCTATATCTATACTAATATTATAAAGAGGAATGATTTGTTTGTTTGTTTGTTTGTAATGAATAGGCTCCGAAACTACTGGACCCATTTCAAAAATTCTTTCACTAATGGAAAGCTAATTTATCAGTGCGTGACATAGGCTATATTTTATCCCCGTAATCCCACGGGAACGAGAACTACGCGGGTGAATCCGCGGGGAGCTACTAGTATTAGATATAAACATTTTTTTTATTTGTCCACAGAGAATGAACAACTAAATCCAAGATGGCGCCGACTCCGACCGCAACCTCTCCGTGTTTGGAGCTATCTTTCGCAAACAACGTTTGTCTCCACGAAACAAACGTTCTGAATAACTACTGTAGCGTTTGCGATGAAACAAAGGATTTCAACATGAACTTGAATGAGAATCTGACTGAGATACAGAAGTTTTATGACAAGAAAAATGTTTTGATTACTGGTGCTACAGGTTTGTAATATACTTAGTTTAAATAAGATTGAGATGGCAGAGTGGTCACCATGCCGGACCGCCATCCGTAAGGTTGCGGGTTCGATGTAGTGAATATTTGTGTGAACCATAAATGTTTGTCTCGGTCTGGGTGTGTGAGTGTGAATGAGTGTGTGCGTAGTTTCTGATACCCTAGATACAAGTTACGGACTTAGTTAGGGGTCAGTTACTGTAATGAGATGATGGAGGGAATGATTATGTTATGTTATCTTCGCTCCTCCTTTAGTCGTAGCGTGATGTCATATAGCCTATAGCCTTCCTCGATATAGTGGCAATATCAACTGAACCTATTAACAAAAATCTTTCACTGGTGGAGGAAAGCTATATTATCAGGGAGTACGTAAAGTATAACATAATACGTAAAGTTATATAATAGAAGCGCTCATGGCCCAGTGCTACCCACGGATCACTTGTGATCTGTGCGGTTAAGCAACGTCTGGCACCGTCATGACTGTGATGGGTCGTTACTAAAAATGACTTTTAATTTCATGAGCGTTTCCGTGCTTCGGAGGGCACGTAAAGCCGTCGGTCCCGGCTGTCGTACTAACATCATCGACAGTCGTTACGGGTAGTTAGAGCCCTCAAAAGTCTAACATTTGGTTTAACCACAAAATGTTGTATAGCCCTCTGGGTTGTGAAGGTCTGATGGCAGTCGCTTCACGTAAAATACTGACATTCCGCCAAATCTGGTTAAACTGAAAACCGACCCCAAATAGACATGGGATAAAGGTTCGGAAAAGAAGAAGAAAGTTATATAATATTACTAGCTGTGCCTCGCTGTTTTACCCGCATAGTTCCCGATCTCATAGGAATTTCGGGATAAAACATAGCCTTTCCCCGGACCATAAGCTACCCCTGTACCAAATATCAAGTCAATCGGTTCAGTAGTTTAGCCGTGAAAAGGTAACAGACAGACTTTACTTTCGTATTAATAAGGATGTACCTATGTAATGTATATAAATAAATATAAGCCCAAGGGTATATAATATAAGGAAATGACATTGACCCCAAAATAAAGATATAAAAGTTAAGACGACACTCCTTAAAGCGAAATTTCGAAAATTTATCACTGCATTGTAATTAACAGTCATTATGTTTTTTGAAGAATCCTTTTTTAAATATTTTTAGTTTATTTTTAATATCACTTCCGGTGGTACAAGTAATGTATTTATTTATTTATGGATTTGGCCTTCCTTTATTCGCATGAAGGCACTTTTTCCCGCGATTTCGTCCGCTTGGAATAATGACTTCCAGCAGAATTTGGGTTTCCCCTTTTCTCCTCCTATGGGGGGGGGGGGGGGGGGGGTTCCAAAAATCCCTTTATATTTACAATGCATATTAATATTATAGATATAGCAAAAACCCAAAGGAAATGAGATATTTACAAAAAAAAACATGTGGCACTCGGGGACTGCCGCGGTAAAGTTATTGCATAGCAATTTTATCAACTAATTGTTTTTTTTTTTTTTGAATTGCAATCCTAACCTTAGAAATTTTGATGTCGTACTTACATACAATAAAAACTTTTTGGAAAATTTACAAAAATAAAGTGTTCGATAAAAAAATAATAAAAACGTGAGGTTTTTTTCGTTACGGAATTTCTGGATTCGGTACCCGCGCTCAAGGCCCTCGATAGAAGCTATGCAATAGCTTAAAAAGCGCAAAAAAACGTTTTTTGTGACCTTTGACCTTGAAATTTTATAGTTGCGTACACCGTACCATATGTAGGTTTTGAGACAACTTTAAGAGTGTCAATATATAAGTATTTACAGACTTACAGCTGGGTATCTCGAATTCCGAGGTGAACTTACTTAAATGACTGGAATACATCAATCAGCAATAAGACCGCCTTTGCCCATGTACCAAATGTTTTTGTCTAGCTGTTTCTGTAATATGTCCTTGTGTGTGTATGTGCAATAAAGAATATCTATCTATCTATCAATTTGTCAGGAGGAATAAGGCCTTATGTTCTTTTTCTTCTTTGCGTGTCGACTCATATTTGTGAGGACCAGAACTCGGCCACCGATATGGCACTATCAGTGGCCTTGTAAAGGTCCTCGCGTGTGCAGGCCTTATGTTAAACTTTTTCTTTTTCCAGGTTTTCTTGGCAAGATATTGGTTGAGAAACTTCTGCGATGCTGTCCAGGAGTAGAGAATCTATATCTCCTTGTGAGGCAGAAAAGAGGAAAAGATATATACACAAGGATTGAAGAAATATTTGATGATCCTGTAAGTATTATTTTTCTTTCATTTTCTTTCTTATATAACATATCATAATCATCCACTCCATCATTTCTTCATCATCATTTCTTGATTCCCGTGCGGGGTGAATATTGTGAACCACAAATGTTTATCTCGGTCTGGGTGTGTGTGAATGAGTGTGTGCGTAGTTTCTGATACCCTAGATACAAGTTACGAACTTAGTTAGGGGTCAGTTACTATAATGAGATGATGGAGGGAATGGTTATGATATGTTATTTTAGTCTCCTTTTGTAGTAAGTTCTACTCAAGTCACTTAAATACTGACCTCGATCGGGAATCGAACCCCTAATCCTAGTTTGCAGTCCAACATAGTAGTACTTTTTGTAATGTTTTGTAAACTTTTTGTATTCCATAACTCTTTATTTAGGTCAAAAACTGTAATATTTACCTCGCTCGGGAATCGAACCTACGAACCTTATTTTCATTAATAAACATAAATTCTGCTACTTGATTCATAAATAACAAAATTAGTGGTCAAAATTATGTTATATAACGTTATATACACAATATCCTTGACCCACTTGGTCATCCGTATGTCATATTACATTCAGAACACAGCGTAATATTACATAAGCAAAACCGCGGTATATCATAATTAATATATTAATTAAAATTATTGCAAATCTTTTCTAAGACTAAAAAATCTAATTAGTCCGTCAAATAGATTACGAAAAAATATTGTACACGTATTTTTTGATACAAACAAATAATTAAGACGATATAGTGCATAGAAAACTAGTGTGACGTCACAGCTACATACACTTTTTACCAAGAAGTATCGTCACAAGCCCCCACTCCTGAACTTTATTGCGTTATAACTAAGTCAGTTTTATTAATTTGATAAAACAAAAAAATACGTGTATAATATTTTCTCGAAATCTATCTGACGGACTAATTAGAATTTCATTTTGTTTACCCAGTCGACATCCCTATTATTGTCACAAGACGCCACTCCTCAACTTAAATACGTTATATGTGTGAATGAGTGTGTGCGTAGTTTCTGATACCCTAGATACAAGTTACGGACTTAGTTAGGGGTCAGTTACTGTAATGAGATGATGGAGGGAATGATTATGTTATGTTTAAGAAGACCTTGTGTTTAAAATTCAAAGAAGTAACAACTCAAGTGTATACAAGTTGATGATAAATATTTGCAAAGTATACACTTTGAGTATTTCTTGAGGTATGTATAAACCCTTGACATAAATCAACATTATGAGTAATATAAGAACTAGTTGCTTGTTGCGGTTTTTCCCAAGTTGCAATAGTTCACAGTTTCTTTACTTGAATGTATTTATTAAAGCATTTGTTTATCCGTATTTAAGCAGGGTAAAAAATATGGTTTTGCGTCACTGATGATTTTGACATGCTAGTGACGTGTTGCGCTGAATATTTTTTTTTTATCATTCCCTCCATCATCTCATTACAGTAACTAACCCCTAACTAAGTTCGAAACTTGTATCTAGGGTATCAGAAACTACGCACTCACATTTGAAAAATCTAAAGAACATTAGGTAGGTATTCCTTAGTTTTTAGGACAAAAACAGCTCTTCCTCACTAATTTAGTATATAGAAGTCGCTTCCTCTGTCCCTATGTATGCTTAGACCTTTAAAACTACGCAACGTGATTCAGTGGGAAGGTTTTTAGCATAATTTTATCCCCATATTCCTACGGGAACGGGAACTACGCGGGGTGTCGTATTTATACATATTTTTTCTTGTTTCCAGCTATTCAACAAGCTAAAAGAAGAATACCCAAAGTTCCGTCACAAGGTGGTCGTGGTTTCCGCTGATTGTGAATCCGCTGGTCTCGGCCTCAGTATCACTGATAGACAGCTGTTGATTGAGAAGGTAATATTATCTAGTTATTTATTTATTTATCTATACTAATATTATAAAGAGGAAAGATTTGTTTGTTTGTTTGTAATGAATAGGCTCCGAAACTACTGGACCGATTTCAAAAATTCTTTCACTAATGGAAAGCTAATTTATCAGTGCGTGACATAGGCTATATTTTATCCCCGTAATCCCACGGGAACGGGAACTACGGGGGTGAAACCGCGGGGAGCTACTAGTTCCTTATACTGTAATATTTTAGTTTTCTAATCATCTAGGCATCTGTCCAAAGTGTCAAAAGCTACAAAAAATAATGTCATATTACAAGCCTTTTTTTTTAACGCGGTGAAAATGCATAGAATTGCATACCACCTCGAGCTATTTTACAAGCCTGTGTATTTAGTGTCACCTGTCCCGTTGTCTGTAATCAAATCGTGCAAGACATTTTTCGACCACTTCTGGTTATCCGATTGAGCTGAGCCATACTTATGTAAGTCCCATGACAATGCAATAAAAGCTAAAAAAAGCTTGTTTTTAAAAAGGTTTTTTATTTAATTTATTCTTATATATATTCATTACTTCTAGGTAAACATAGTATTCCATTCAGCTGCGACCGTTAAATTTGATGAACACCTAAGAACAGCTTTAGCGACGAACGTCAAAGCTCCTTTGTCACTGCAACAGTTGGCCAAGGATATGAAGAAATTGGACGTAAGTAATCGAAATTATTTCATTTACTACTATCCACGGGGTTTCCTAATATTCAATCTATCTATAACATAACATCTCCACTCCATCATATCATTACAGTAACTGATCTTTACAACGCCACCGATAGTGCCATATTGGTGGCTGAGTTCTGGTCCTCAAAAATATAGTTTGAACCTATTAAAAAGATGTAATTTATTTATTTTTTGTCGACACGCTAAGAAGAAGAAGTAACTGACCCCTAACTAAGTTCGTCAATTGTATCTAGGGTATCAGAAACTACGCACACACTCATTCACACACACACCCAGACCGAGATAAATTTATTATATAGGTATAGGAGCTGATGATGATGCCATCCGTTAAGGTCTCGGATTCGATCCCGTGCGGGGTGAATATTTGTGTAAACCACTAATATTTGTCTCGGTCTGGGTGTGTGTGTGAATGAGTGTGTGCGTAGTTTCTGATACCCTAGATACAAGTTACGGACTTAGTTAGGGGTCAGTTACTGTAATGAGATGATGGAGTGAATGATTATGTTTTGTTATGATGATGATGATTCTTTCTAGATCCTTCCTAAAACGTATCTACACTAATATTATAAAGAGGAAAGATTTTATTGTTTGTTTGTAACGCATACGCTCCGAAACTTCTGAACCGATTTCAAAAAAATATTTCACTAATGGAAAGCTAATTTATCAGTGCGTGACATAGGCTATTATTTATCCCCGTTTTCCCACGGGAATGGGAACTACGTGAGTGAAGCCGAAAAACTTATATTAATTCCTTTATTTTCAGGTTTTCATGCATGTATCTACAGCATATTCGAATTCCCACCTCTCTAAGATTGAGGAGAAATTCTACGATTGTCCAGTCAGCTCCGAACAACTACAGTTGGTTATAGACAAGATGACAGACGCTGAAATAAATGCTAAGACTGCCAAGTAAGTATACCGGGTGTTTGGTAGAGGGTTGACCAAACGGGATGGGCGTGTTCCTGAGCCTATTTAGAAGATACAACTTGGCTAAAAATTTCCTAGTTGTTAAAATAAAAAAAATATCGACAAAATTGTATTTTTTAATTTTTTTCCGAAATTGCGACTATTTATCCCTACAACTTTTTTTTGAGCTGGTTTCCAGACAATTTTTTTGATTGATTATGGTATTTTTTAGCCAAGTTGTATCTCCTAAATAGGCCCAGGAACACGCCCATCCCGTTTGGTCAACCCTCTACCAAACACCCGGTATAATATACCTACTACCTATTTCACGATCTTCAAGTAAAGTTACTTACCAAATAAAGTTAGTTTTGTCTCTTTCGTACTTTATATCAAGTGACAAAGACAACCCATGTGAGTAGGTACTCGGAACGTTACTTGAAGGTCGTGAAATAGGCCCTAATTAAATTAAAATAGGGTAGTTGACAAAAATATCTAATTAGTCCATCAAATAGACTTAAAAAAAATTATAGAACACGTTTTTTTTACAAGCTTTTATTTAGTGTCACCTGTCCCGTTGTCTGTAATCAAATCTTGCAAGACATTATTCGACCACTTCTGGTTATCGATTGAGCTGGAATTTGGCATACTTATGTAAGTCCCATGACAATGCAATAAAGGATAAAAAAATATTTTTAAAAGTTTTTTTAAGATACTTATATACTTATTTTTCATATTATGTACAATTAAGAATAATTAAGACGATACAGTCTGGTGCATTTTTTACCAACAGTTGACGTCACAAGCCCCCACTCTTCAACTTTTATTAAATTTAGTTATTTAGGTTTACTTATATCGAAAATCTTTAATTTTAAACCCCTGACGCAAAAGAGGGGTGTTATAAGTTTGACGTGTCTGTGTGTGTGTGTGTGTATCTGTCTGTCTGTGGCATTATAGCACCCGAACGAATGAACCGATTTCAATTTAGTTTTTTTTTGTATTAAAGGGGACTTATTCTTGTCTTGACGATTGTTCTTAGACATGTTTGATGAAAATCGGTTGACCCGTTTAAAAGTTATGGGGGTTTGAAAGTAATTGTGTTGGGAGTTCTTTAAATTTTAAATTTAATTGTTTTTCAGGATACTAGGAGCATGGCCAAACACTTACACATTTACGAAAGCATTAGCTGAAAACGAGCTGAAGAAAAACGCTGGAGGAATGCCGCTAGGGATATTCAGACCAGCTATAGGTTAGTGATATTTATAAGCTGTTTCTTTCTAAGGCCTAGGTCTTTACCTAAACTATTTTATACTAGCTTATGCCCGCGACTTCGTCCGCGTGGAATAAGTTACTTAGTGGTAGCCTATTCCCCCCTAACAAACACACGTGCCTTTCAGCTCTCTACGACCAGTAGTTTCGGCTGTACGTTGTCTGTCAGTCAGTCAGTACATCACTCAGTAACGGAAGAGTTTTTTAAACTTATACTAAAATTAATAATAAAAGATTTTGAAACATAATTCACTTTGCAATTTTGTTTTTTTGCCTTTTTAATAGTCCTCATTTTTTCCGTGGGAATTTTTATTTATTTTTTATTTGTTTATCTTATTTTGAAAAATGTAGGTACTTATTATAATTTTCGCCTCAAAATCGATCAATATAACAATGTTTGTTATGGAATCCATCCTTTTTTTAATTTTAGTTAATGTTTTTTGTTTTATAGTGACGTCAACAGCCAAAGAGCCTCTGGAGTGTTGGGTGGATAACATGTATGGGCCTACAGGAGTCGCCGTCGGCAGTGGTAAGAATAATAATTATATTTTTAAGAATGAATGATTGTTTAAAAAGAAATTGAGAATGTTTGAGAGAGGAGAGAAGATTAATTAACCATTGATCTTAATTAAAAAACAGGTGTGTTTTTGTAACATGTGTGTGTGCGTGTGTATGTGTGTACGCGTGCATGGGTGAGTGCATGCTTGCGTTCGTGCGTGCGTGCGTGTGTGAGTGCGTGCGTGGATGCTTGCGTTCGTGCGTGCGTGCGTGTGTGTGTGTGCGTGTGTGTGTGTGTGTGTACTGGAATCTCACAGTCTGCATTATATATTTTTGGTTTGTACTTCATAAATTATTTGCTAATATTATTCCTATTCCAGTAACAGGCATTCTGCGTACAGTACAAGTGGACGAGTCAGTGACAGCGGCCATCGTGCCCGTGGACTATGTGGTCAACTGTCTAATGGCCGCCGCTGTCAGCGTACACCATAGTTATAGCGAGAGGTGAGATCATTGGTATTTAATCAAATTATTATAATTAACGGGATATTTACCATGTATATTATTTATATTATTTCATGTTTATTATTTGTTTCGAGTTTCCGATATTTCGACGCTGTTGCAAGCGCCATGATCATGGCGTGATCATGGCGCTTGCAACAGCGTCGAAATATCGGAAACTCGAAACAAATAATAAACATGGTAATTACTACAACATGGTAATTATAACAAACAAATAATTTGAGTGCTAATAACCATGATAACTATAAAAACTATATTGGTATTTATTGTTGTTTTACACTTTGATTTACTCGCGGTAATCACAATCATAACATAATCATTCCCTCCATCATCTCATTACAGTAACTGACCCCTAACTAAGCTCGAAGATTGTATCTAGGGTATCAGAAACTACGCACACACTCATTCACATACACACCCAGAGACAAACATTTGTGGTTCACACAAATATTCACCTCGCACGGGAATAGAACCCGCAACCTTACGGATGGCAGTCCGGCATGGTGACCACTCTGCCATCGAGGTCGTTAAATTAGAGTCAAAGATAGTGATTTTAGTACAATGAATACATCATACATAATATTATTATGAAGTAAATATTTTTATGATTGTATCCGTATACAATATACGAGAACTACAAATGTTTATCTCGGTCTGCGTGTGTGTGTGTGAATGAGTGTGTGCGTAGTTTCTGATACCCTAGATACAAGTTACGGACTTAGTTAGGGGTCAGTTACTGTAATGAGATGATGGAGGGAATGATTATGTTATATTATACCACAGTATAAAATGAGTACTAACGTAGATACAATGGCCAATATTTTTCTGTTTTCTGTCCCCTCCAGCCCCCCGCCCCCCGAGCCCCCCATTTATAACTACGTAAGCTCCATGGACAACAGGATCACGTGGCGGGACTTCAGGACTAAGAACTTGGATATCATAGACAAACATCCGCTTTCGGAAGCTGTTTGGTGAGTGAACTTTTGTTTATATCCGAGTATAGTGGTCAGTATCCCCGCCTGTCACGCGGGAGACCGAGGTTCGATTCCCCGCCGCGGAGAAACACTTTTTAGCGCGGTGCCAGGGAAAAAAAAACGTTTGTTATTTTTTTTGGTTAGGTAAGGACTTTATTCTTGTGATATTTGTATGTGATTTTTCAATTGATATGTAGTGTAGGTTAGTATGATTGTAAAATGAAAAAAAAAAATACCTTCGGAAAATAATGTTTTCTATAGATACTAATTATTTCAAGAGAACGTATGATTTTATTGGAAAATGTATAATACTTATGTCATGCAGTGTGAACACGTTTTTGGGTTGCAGTCCAGACTGTAAACCTAATTAGATTTAAGTACATTTTTTATACATAATTAGATTGTAACCCGTTGTGTCACCTATTAAATAAATAAATAAATAAATACTAAATTTAGATACGATATTTTTTTTTATTCAAAAATCTTTTAAGTGATTCTTACTTATGTACCAAATAAAACAGAAAACAAACGTTTTTACATTGATATTATGTACTTATAACGAAAAAGTTTTGTGTGAAAGCAAATTCTATTTTAATTACAAAAAAATTAAAATCTTCAAGTAAAAAATCTCTAATTATTCTATATAAAACAAAACAATACACCAATTTTGATTTTTTTCTTAAAAAGATCATTTTTTTTAAATTACAAATAATAAATACAATACAACCAAGGAGGTAAAATAAATAAAACCTCTTTGATAAAACATTGCTAAACAACGCCATCTACCGAACCAATATATCACTAAAACCAAACTTACCACACAATCCAACTAGATGGCGCTAGCGTGTTCCTGAATCGCGCAAACGTTTTATTCCGGTTCTGAATGACTACCGCGGCCGACCGAAGTGAACTCATACTTACCTGGCGTAGGGGATACCGTGATCAAGTAGGCGGTTCCCCCAGAGCGAGACTCCATCATTGCACCGCGATGGGGTTGACCTCTGCGATTATCCCTAATGCGGATAACTCGGACGCGTAATTTTTGGTAGTGGGGACTGCGTACGCGCTGTCCCCCTCGTATTTCCTTACACTGACATTCTCCTCGCCTCGGAGTTGTAATACGCACGGTAGAAGTTCCCAAAATATGCCGCGTATACGGAATAGTAATTTATATAGAGATCAGGCGATAACAGAGATTTATTTTACTTTCTTATTAGTCCATTTTCGGTGCGTTTACAAAGGATATTTGGTTGGATACTTATTGAAATTATTTTTATAATGTACTATGTACCGATTCGATCCGCGAATATAGTGATTGGGTCACAATTTTTTTATCCGCGGATAGTGAAAACGCGAAAATGGAGCTTTTACTGTAATAACATCTACTAAAATGAAAAAAAATGATAATAAAAAACAAAACTAAGTTCCCGCGTTTTTTTGTTTTTTTCCACCATTCTCACGCGCTTCTTTTATTACCGAATAGAGCAAATCGCGTTCAAACTTTTTTTTTCTTTGGCTCGCTAAGCATTTAGCCAATGACAATACGTTCAAACTTTTATAATAATTGAATAGTGTTCCAAATTTGAAGTGTGCCGGAATGAAACTTTTTTAATTATACATGGTCCCTTTTCGAATTTGAATTGATGGGATGAAAAAATATATGAAAATGTACGATAAAATTCTATTTTACATAACTAAGAGAAACCCTAACTATTGTTCTCACTTAAAAAAAATATTTATTTGAATAAAATAGTAATAATATGTAATACCTAGTACCGGACATTTTTTTTTTTTATCTGCCACCCTTATTTTTGATCCTCGCGCCTCGCGGGCTAATGTCTTTTGTAAATGCCTACTAATAATTGAATACTAAATAGTTGATAATAATGGGATACATAGTTCCCCTATATCCAGTCCATTGAACATCCCATTCCCATAACCCAGTCGTAGTTTTCCATTATATTTGCAATAGTCCCAGCAGAACCGGGGACTGTCCTTGGATGCATTTTATAGTGTTACTAGCGGTGTCCCACGGCTTCACCGGCGTAGTTCCCGTTCCCGTAGGAATATGGGGATAAAATTATATTAAAAACCTTCCCACTGAATCACTCTAAGTATCTATTAAAACAAACCGCATCAAAATCCGTTCCGTAGTTTTAAAGATCTAAGCATACATAGGGACAGAGAAAGCGACTTTGTTTTATACTATGTAGTGATACAGGGATAGTCGCCGGTTTATGCATCCTTTACAAAAGATTAAATATGTCAAAGGGCTTCCGTGTGTTAGCTTTGGCCCCATACTAGCCTTCCAAAAGACCGGGACTCCATAATAGTCCCGTGAATGGAAAAGAAAATATTAATAATGGGATAAACTGATATATTTTGTTTGTTCCAGGTACATATCAATAACTATGACCAGGTCGGCGTTATTAAACAATATTTACTTGTTATTCTTGCATTTAATACCCGCTGTGCTGGTCGATGGATTAGCTGTTTGCCTGGGGAAGAAGCCTAAGTAAGTATTAAAAATAATTAGGAATAAATTATTTCATACCAATAAACGTTGTAATTGCTCACTAGGCAGAGCTTGTTAGCGCGAGCGTAGGGTGACAAATCAACATCGAGCTAAGCTGCACTGCGCTGTGCTGTGCTGTGTGGTGTTTCTTAAGATACGATTTTTTGACAATCAACAAAAAACGTGCAGCGTGCTCCAAGTCTGAAAAACCTAGCACAGTTCGACACAGCGCAGCATGGCAGAGCTCCATAAAAAACAGCACAGTTCGGCACAGCGCGGCGGGTAGCGCGCCTCGCTCGAGACAACAGTTGACACAAATATTCATTCTGCACGGGAATCGAGCCTGCAACCTTACAGATCTGGCATGGTGACCACTCTGCCTAATATTTTATATGAAAGTAACCTTATTTATTGCTACGTATTTATTTTCCAGAATGCTTAAAGTATACAAGAAGATTCACAAGTTCTCGTCAGTGCTGTCGTACTTCACGACGCGCGAGATCCACTTCAGCAACCCCAGAGTGCTGCAGCTCTGGGAGAATACTTCCGATAGTGATAAGAAGGTACGAAATAATATATGTTGTTAAGTAATTACTAATCTATAAGTACTAATAATATTATATTATTCATATATTCATTTATTTTCTTATTTTTTAAGTTTTGTCTATATAAGTATATAAAAAAAACAAAATATACAATAAAAACTTAAAAAATAGAATTCCGCCAGTAGCGGGGCAGGGTCCAAACTACCGGTGGTTAGGGCTGCAGAGACAGGAACCTCCTCACGATACGTGCCGTGTCCAAAATCACTGCCTTCTGTATCTGCCCCTTGATCCAACCATCGAGCGAAAGCAATTATATTATTAAGTAAATATAGGAAAGTTTTGTTTGTTTGTTTGTAACGAATTGGCTCCGAAACTACTGAACCGATATCCAAAATTCTTTCACCATTAGAAAGCTACATTCGCCCTGAGTGACATAGGCTATATAAATTCCAAGTTTCCCGTTTGTTTTTCCAGTTTTTTTACATAAGAACCTTCTCCTGACAATAACAAACACAGCAAAAAAAGAATTAGCCAAATCGGTCTAGCCGTTCTCAAGTTATGGCGTGACAACGGGAAACGGGTTTCATTTTTATAAAGATGATAATTTTATTTTTTATCAAAATCGTCCTCGAATCTCCATCGATTATTTTCAGATTTTGTCTACCACCAACGTGTTTCCTTTCATTTTTATTTGAATTTTCAAAATATTCATACATATTACAAATCTACAATTTTTATCTTTTGTTTCAGTTATTCCCATTCAGTATGAAAGAGATAGATTGGGAGAACTACTTCGCTAACTACCTCATCGGCATCCGGCGGTACTTGTTCAAGGAGAGCGATGCCACCATCCCACGGGCCAGGATCAAGTGGAAAAGGTACATCACTACATAGTATAAAACAAAGTCGCTTTCTCTGTTCCTATGTCCCTTTGTATGCTTAGATCTTTAAAACTACGCAACGGATTTTGATGCGGTTTGTTTTAATAGATAGAGTGATTCAGTGGGAAGGTTTTTAGCATAATTTTATATTCCTACGGGAACTACGCATATAATAATCCCAAAATTCCTGCTTATATATAAAACAATTTTGAAAATTTTACAAGACGAAATATAAAACCTGTATGAGGCTACCCCACCTTCCCCTTCCTAAAATGTGCATGTGTATTTCTGAGTATCAATTATTATTCATGATAAAGACAGAAAGTAGGATCGATTTACAGTACTTACCAACACTATAAAAGGCAAGCTCTCGCCCTACACTGACTAAAGTTCTTTAAAATAATTTAGTAACACTGTAGGGTCTAAAATATTGCCTTGAGGAATCCCCTGGGTGGTATATTTTATAAAAGTAATCTTCAATGAGGACATTGCTATACTATTTTAGGGCATTAGGACTATTTTTCTAAATAATTTGACCAGTTTTACTTGTAAAACTCTACCCAAGTTAATGAAAAAGTACCTAGGTTTAGAAATACAGTGTCAAAAGCCTTAGAAAGGTCTAGGTGAAGAAATATCTATTGAAATTAATGTCTGTTTTTCTTTTTCCAGGTTATACTACCTACATCAGTTAGTAAAACTAATTTTCTACGGGTTAATATTATATACATTATTCCATATTTTTAAGTTATTTTTGTAAATCATTTTTATAAGTAGTTATTGGATTATGTTATTGTAAAATATTACATAGTTAGGGAAATATACAATTATAAAATGTAATTTAGGGTTTTGTATGCAAAAATAGTATTTAAGAAGTATTTTTGGAAATAAATTCAGGTTTTATAAATGACAATATATCGGTATGGGTGTGTGTGTGTGTGAATGTGCGTAGTTTCTGATACCCTAGATACAAGTTACGAACTTAGAGGTCAGTTACTGTAATGAGATGATGGAGTGAATGATTATTATATGACAAGCGGAGAGTTAATAGAAAGACGCAGTGGTAGGGTAAAAAAGTGTAAACTTGGGATGAAAAGCAATCAGTAATATTACATTGCTTTAAATAATTGTTATGAGGCATGAAAATGGTCTAAAAGCCGCACTCAGAGACGTTTAACGAATACTTAGGGCCTATTTCACCAGCTTTAAGTAACGTTCTGAGTACTTACTCACAAGTTTTGTCTTTGTCACTTGATATAAAGTAAGAGAAACAGAACTAACGTTACTTGGTGAGTAACTTTACTTGAAGGTCGTGAAATATGCCCTTTAACTAATCTGCCACAATATTTCTGTGTCGGTGACAGCGTCGCTGTAATCGCATCTTTTGGTTGTCAGTTTATTGAAAATGTATCCAAATGACATTAGTCAAAATGACAATAGTAGCTTCCAATTTTGGCAGCCGGAACAGAGAAGATTGCGGCACAATATTTGCAATTTGTGACAAAACTACATACATACCTCTTATAACGATGATGTATTTGAAAATAGTAACAGTTTAAATGTTTTTAAACCAAATATAACAATTTGATGTAATTTATAAGTTACCATATTAATTATGTATTTTTTGGATAATGTATTTTAAGATAATAAAGAACTTTTGTACCGGAATGCCTTTTCTTATTTGGAAAACCCTTGGAAACATATTATATGACAGAAAAGATGATGACATACCATCCGATATCCGTAGATGGAGTCGTCTTTTAAGGTTATAATAGGTTTTTATTTTAGAATTTAACTAAAATTTTTTTTAAAAATGAAACACGATATACAAATACAATAAATTTATTAAACAAAAATATATTTCACAACATAATTCACTGAAAAAATGCTACAAAATGCTTGAGATTCAGATTAATAAAGCAAAACACACTACAATAGCTGCTTATTAGATTAATCACATCGTCTTATAAAATACAGTATTTTTTATAGGCCGAAAACATACATGTTATTCTTAGCAGCGATTGACCACATATTATTACACTATACGATAATTAGGGCCTACAAATTGTGAGTCAAGGCATTCTGTCCTACACCTCCCTAATTAGGCTGCCAATTTCAAGAATGTAGGGCAGCCGTGAATCGTCAATTTTCGATAATTAGGGCACTAACTCTTAATGATGACATCACCCCGATACATCAGTTGGTGAGTCTCGTGTGCCCAGTAAATTCACTGACTACATTGCCTTTCAAACTGGAACATAGTTATGTTAATACACTACAAGGGCCTAAGTCCGCTATTGGACATTATTTCATCAGACAAATGGTTGTGTGAGGTTTTCCTCTACTCGAGCTAGAGCTCGGAATACTGAGCGTCCGCCCTGAGACCCTCAAGGAAAGGATCGCTCAGTTGCCCCCTGAACAAAAACTGTGTCCCCTAGCACTTTGCTTAGTATTGTTGTGGTGTGGATGGCTGTCTGTTTCTGTATGATCTGTATGTTGATGTCTGAGTCGAGTTTGGTGCAGACAACATAATAATAATATTGTCAAAAATTTGGTATTCTGCTAAAATTTATTCATATGGCTATGGTGTCTCTGTGGCCATTGCTTGTCAAACAAAATTCAGTTAGAAACATTGTCAAATAAACGTCAGAATACTGTTTCCATGACAACCATCTAAGTTTTATGAGCCATTTGAGTCAGCGGAGTAGTTTTCACTAAGAGAATACCAAAATGACAACAAATGTTAAAAAACGGCCATAATGTTGATATTAAAATACATTTGAGTAGCATTATCACAGTTTAATAGTTAAAAGAATCGAGCCCTTGCTAGCAGAATATCTGACAATACGGTAGTACCCATTTAGAAGCTATAAGAGTTATAGAGGCCTAATTTACGATATTTTAGCTGTCAAATCACGCTGCTAAGAATAGCTTGATGTTTGCTTCAACATTAAAAAGTTAGTATAAAATGCATTAGATCTTTGTATTATACTTAAAGCTGTATAAATACAGCTTAGTCTTGTCGCGAGCCTGTTTTTTACTTAGGGAATTTCGGGATAAAAAGTATCCTAACTTTGAACATTTAGTTTTTAGAGGAATTGTAGGGAGTTAGTGCCCAATACAGGGACATGATTTTCATATAAACTCCCAAGTAGAATTTCACTTTTTTTCTCAAGAAAAACGACTCCCAATTAATCAAAACTATTAATTTTAATCACCCTAATTCAGGGTAGGCTGGAGCCCCTCGGTGGGTACATATATGAGCTGTGGGCCTAGTGCGAATTTTATTTTCGAAAAGTTAACTTTACGATAGCGCGGATTTGTATGAGATCAGCGCCATCTTCTGGCGGCGTGTTGGATCCCATACAAATCTGCGTCATCATAAAGTCAACTTTTCAAAAATAAAACTCGCACTAAGCACTCAGATAGGAAAAAAAGTAATTTTAATAAGAGAACTACTTTTTATCCCATCTTTCCCATGGTATAAGTAACAAAACAGGCATTACAGGTAAAAAATATTCGCTAAATAGAAGTCTTATTCAGGATGGATTTTCAGGCTAACAAGCCTTTTCAGTACTTTAAAATATTAACACAAAAGCTTATAAGTTAAAGGTCATTTTTGATAAATCACTACATAGTATAAAACAAAGTCGCTTCCCGCTGTCTGTCCCTATGTATGCTTACATCTTTAAAACTACGCAACGGATTTTGATGCCGTTTGTTTTAATAGATAGAGTGATTCAGTGGGAAGGTTTTTAGTATAATTTTATCCCCACATTCCCACGGGAGTGGGAACTACGCGGGTAAATGTGGTAAAACAGCGCTGACTGAATCGTATGTGGTTCAGTCAGCATCAAGCCGAGTCATTTCCTTTTGTTTTTTTTATTGATTTTCTTTGTTTTTTGTAGTTTTAAGCGAAAAAAGCAATAAAGATTATTTTATTTTATTCATTACTAGCGGCCCGCCCGGGCTTCGCACGGGTCCAATTTTCCCGATAAATTTCCAGATTTTTTATATAAGAACCTTCTCCTAATAATAACAAATACAACAAAAAAAGAATTAGTGAAATCGGTCCAGCCATTCACGCGTGATGCCGTGACCAAGGAAAACGGGTTTTATATATATAGATTTTATATAAACTGTAAACCGACCCCAATTAGACTTGGGATAAAGGTTTTAAAAATGATGTGATTTTAATCGAAATGACCTTTAACCGTTAAAAACTTAAAATCTAAATCTAAACTAAAACAACACATGGAATGATAAGTCCAATATATATAAAATTTCAGCAAAATTATACAGATTTAATTTTATACAATTATTTATTATATTTTATTAATTCTATACAAAAGATAAACTAGCTAATAAATATATCCACTTTTTTGTAAATTAAAGTTCAAATTCATTAAAAGTACTTATCTAAGCGGATACATAATTGAAGTCGCTAGCATACCGCTTAAATTGACATTGAAGTCGCTACAATACCGCTTGAAATTGAAGTCGCTACAGTTGTCTTACAGAAATCGGCCTTCAATGAAGACGTGGTAATTTTGTATGATTTAATATGTATTTAAGTCATCATAAAAACAAATCCAGATTTAAGTCGCTACAATACCGCTTAAGAGAAACTGAAGTCTCTAAGATACTGATTAAGTCACATAAATTAGACTTATGATAAAATTAAAGTAATATATTTATCAGCGAATTTAATTTTTTAATTGTAATTTTATAAAATATTGTATTGAAGTCACGAAGTCAATAACAATAGCTACATATTGAAGTCGCTACAAACCGCTCAAATAGAAATTGAAGTCTCTAAGTAACTGCTTAAGTCACATAAATCGGACTAATGATAAAATTAAAGTAATATATCAGCGAATTTAATTTTTTTATTGTAGTTTTATAAATATGACAAAAACTGGGTTTCTTATTAAGTAAATATTTTAAATGTATATAAAAATACAAAAACTACCACACGTTAATGTTGTTTAAAGAATCTATTGATTATTTTATATGATTATTGTATATTTGGGGTCATTTTTGCATTTTATTCAAAATACAGGTACACACAATGCTTAACAACTATATTACATGCTTTCTATAATTTAGAATTTTATTTTTATTTTTGCCTTAGCTAAGATTTGAACCTGGGACCGTACCAATATTGCTGTGCCCTTGCAGGGTCCATGTTTTTAATGCTACCCTGGTATTGAAAAAGATCTGGTTATATCCAAAAACTGAATAAATAAATAAATACTGAGGAACTGTCAAAAGCATTATTTAAGATTTTGAACATATGGAAAGTGAATCTTAGGGTGTTACCAGACCAATCGATCGACTATCGATCGACGGCATCGATCAACGTCGATCGATGTCGATCGAAGTTCTGGTAACTTTAATCGATCGACAGATACTGTTCGACTAACCAATCGATCGAAGGCATCGATCAACGTCGATCGACTGGTCTGGTAGAAACTATCGATCGACGTCGACTATTCCATTCTACCATCGATCGATGATCGATCGGTTGGTTTGGTAACACCCTTAGTGGCTCAGTTGGTTTTAAAGCTTTACGGTAAAGTGGAGTCTTAGATTCAAATCTTAGCCGAAGTAAAGTTTAATTTTGAAATAATTTACGTGGAAACTGGGAATAGATGCCAGTAACAATATAATTTGTAATTTATTGTATCGAAGTATGTATCAAATCTTAATTTGAATGACCATTTTAATAATTTTCTAAAATGTAATTACTAGCACGGTCGTAATTCACATGAAATATCGTACGTTGACCTGTAGCTATCTATCTCTGTCGCACCTGCGTAAATTATAATGCGTCCCGCTCGCACGGATGCAATGGTGAGCGGGACTCATTATAATCATGAAGTTGTAGGTAAAAAATGGAGCTCACACTTGGAACAACAGCTTGAGTCAAATACCTACGTCTCTGTGGGCCGATCTCTCTTTTTAGTCAGACCTTCTCTTTCTAGAGGTTACCTTAGTTAGAAAGAGAGAGCCTGCCCACAGAGACGCGATAGTGATACATATAGGTATGCTTCAAGTAGGTATTCGAAGTTTGGACTCCAATTTTACCTTTAACTTCATGATTATAATGTACGCAGGTGTGACAGAGATAGATAGCTACAGGTCAACGTACTATATTTCATGTTAATTACGACCGTGCTATACACATTAAATCAATTTTATGAGTGTTAAAATTACAAATATTCTTATACCTATACTTATTTACTAAAAACTTAAATTATTGCTTGTAATTGTCATTACACATGTCAATGTCAATAATGGCAATGACATTTGACAGATCACAAAACGTCATGTCTGTCATAGTCATTTTTTAAGAGATTCTAAGGTTTTTTTTAATTTACTGGGTTTTTTATATACTGGAATGGAATATGTGCTTCTTGTTATTATTTTACAAAGAAAATATAAAAGTATTGTATAGTTCAAAATATCTATACTAATATTATAAAGAGGCAGTTTGTTTGTGACGGGTGAAACCGCGGTACATCTAGTGATTGAATAAAAAAAACACAAATCAATAAAAAAAACAATTATTTTGATTATAAATTAAAACTTTCAAGAAAAGTCAGCGTTTACATATTACAAAAAAGTATAAAATTGTTATTTATAAAAAAATCTGATAATTTCGTCTTAAAGCTGACAACTCAGTGAGATAATCTTTACGCCCAATATTAATATTCAATCCTAATCCATACGATTGAGATATAATATAATTTACATTTTACAAAAAAAAAATTGTCATTTATAAAAAATTAGATCATTTCGTCTTAAAGCCGCCAACTCACTGAGATAATCTTTACGCCCAATATTAATATTCAATCCTAATCCATACGATTGAGATATAATATAATTACTATAATGAGATGATGTTCATCATCAGCTCATATATGCCCCCACCGAGGGATGATTAGGCCTTAGTCAACCACAGGCCGAGTGCGGGTTGGTCGACTTCACACACAACCTTAGAATTTCTTCCCAGGTGTGTGCAGGTTTCCTCACGACGTTTTCCTTCACCGTAAGGGCGTCGAGATTAACGTACTTATGAATTCGTAAATTGAAAACACATTGGTACGTGGCGGGACTGGTGGGGTTCGAACCAGGTACCTTCCGATCGGAAATCAACGGCCTGAACGTAGAGATGATGTTTTATTATGTATTGTAATTCGCTCTGTTTTTTATATTAATATTTTTCTGAGGTCATCCGTGAATTCACCAATGGGTTCCAACGGAAGACCAGCGTCAGTTGTTTCAGCTGGCAACATGCTGAGCTGGAACCCTTTGTGACAATTGTTATTAATATTACTTAGTTTATAAGATAATACTGTGTGTCACAATAAACTTTTTTCATTTCATTTTCATTCATTTCATTTCATTTCATTTTCATTCATTTCATTTTTCATGTAGTGAATGACTATATTATGTTATTTCATTCATATTTTTTGACGTTAGGTTACCAATATGTCAAACGAACTCAATCATATGGATTAAGATTGATTTTATAAATATTGGGCGTTAATAAATATAATCTGCCTTATTTGCGTTGCATTTTTAGTCCGGTTTAACAAAACCTGGTAAGCATTTGACACCTTGTCAGTCACATCTGTCACTTTGACAGTATTCAAAGTTGATTGTAAAACCTGGTTTAGTGCTAAACCAGACTAAAAATGCAACGCAAATAAGGCAGAAGTATAAAATTCTTTTTTTTAATCGGTTCTTGTACATGGTACTTTGTCCTGACATTTTTAAAAGACCATCACTAAACTTATTAGATATATAAAAATGTTGATATGTGTGTTAGTATTACCTCGGCCATACATTGAAGGATCAAGCCTTAAGCCTGGATAGTTAATATCTGGTATTGGTGATTCTGGAAAAGAAAACATCTTTATTAGTTCATTTGATTTGACGACCTCGATGGTCACCATGCCGGAGGTTGCGGGTTCGATTCTCGTGCGAGGTGAATGTGAGAGTGAGAAGAAAATATTACATAGAATAAGTTATATTATTAGTATTATAAGTGAAGATATTGTTGAAGTGTCTAACTAAATAAATAAAATATTTGTGTGAACCACAAATGTTTGTCTCGGTCTGGGTGTGTGTGTGAATGAGTGTGTGCGTAGTTTCTGATACCCTAGATACAAGTTACAGACTTAGTTAGGGGTCAGTTACTGTAATGAGGTGAGGTGAGGAGATGAACTAGTTAGTTCATCTCTTCATTTATAGATTTTTGTTCTATTCTACTTAAGATTACAAATAGAACAAAATCTATTACTTAATTGCTTTTATGCAAACATTACATTTTAAAATAAAAACTACTTTAAAATATTATCATTAGCAGTCAACTTGAAAATCCATAAAAACAAAAAAACCATACATCTAATAAAATAAGCAAATAAAAAACAACTTACCGAGCATAAACATATGCGACAAAAACAAACGCAGCGGCGACAAGGGAGCGTCCAGACGCGAGCGACATCGCGCCGCTGTAACGCGCCTGGTCGCAAGCGGGCGGGCAAACCGGGATAATGGATTCTATACCCGGAAACAATACAACATGCTTCTTAACTTATATCTAACTAGCAGAGTCCCGTGGGAATTTCGGGATATTATTTTGAGCAGATAATTTTAATCTGAGACTTATACATCACCAGCTGTGCCCAGCAGTTTTACCCGCGCGGAACCTTATTCCGTGGGACTTTCGGGATGAAAAGTATCCTATGTGCTATTCCTAGTATTAGGAATACCTGTACCAAATTTCATATAAATCAGTTCAGTAGTTTTCACATGAACGGGTAAAGGAAGGCTCATATCTGACGTAAAATACGTCGAGCGTATCATCGGTCGCACTAACGTATAATCGGTTGAGTGTGAACGGTCATGTGTTTTTCTATACATTTGTTTGTTCTGGCGTTACGCGACCGATAATACGCGACGCATGTTCCGTCAGATATGAACCTTACCTAACAAACATACAAATTTTCGCCTTTGAAGAATTATTTTATAGTTTAAGCCAAGGGCATAATATCTAAAATTTAATAAAGATTATATATTTAAAAATTAAATTTTATAAGCAAAATACAAATCAAATCTATGGCAGCATAACGAATTGATAAATACTAATCAATATGAACTATAAATATCATTCCACACAAAAACTATATCATAAAAATATCTCAAAAATATCATAATTTTACTTAATACAATTACCAACTACCTACCAAAAAATGCATATCAAAATCACATCATCATAATCAAGTATCATAATTCCATAACAAAAATCATAACATCACAATAAAATCATAATTCCAATATGAACTATCATAAGTCAAAATTTACTAAAACGAACTATCGTATCAACAAAAATTAACTATTATAACTTCAAAATATAGCATTATAACATCATAAATCATATCATATCAAAATCACCAATCATAACTACAAAATCACCAATCATAACTACAAAATCACCAATCATAACTCCAAAATCGGCCATTATAACTACAACCCCATACATACCGGTCAACTCCACTCTGCCCTCGTCCGAGCCGAGTTTGTTCTGCGCCTTGCACGTGTAAACACCGTACTGACGCTTCTCAATCGTAATTATACGAATGGTCGTGTCTGTGAACTCGTCGGCGGTCGCGAAGTGGGATATTCTGTTGAGAAAAAGAAAATTATTGTTATTATCCGTTGACTAGAAAAATCAGGGATTTAAAAATTAGAAATTAGTTTTAAACTAAAATTATAAAGGGCGTTAGTGATCTTAAGGGTCTAGGTAAAAACAATATTAATTGAGTATTTGAAAAAAAAATAACTACTGTTTTTTTTAATGAATTTTTATACTTTATATTTAACTAGTAGCTCCCCGCGGTTTCACCCGCGTAGTTCCCGTTCCCGTGGGATTACGGGGATAAAATATAGCCTATGTCACGCACTGATAAATTAGCTTTCCATTAGTGAAAGAATTTTTGAAATCGGTCCAGTAGTTTCGGAGCCTATTCATTACAAACAAACAAACAAACAAACAAATCTTTCCTCTTTATAATATTAGTATAGATTATATCGATATTCAATGTTAAAAACTTTAATAAGGTTTTTTAAACTAATTAGAATCAATTAAAAATTGTTAAAATTTAAATAAAAATCACGTGACTGTAAACGCGCCACAATTGGTTGTCATGTTTGTGACGTCATAATGTTATAGTAAGTGTATGGTACAGCGTAGTAACTATTTAGTAATCTATGGTACAGCGTTCGCGACAATAATCAAAACTAACATTATGACGTCACAGAGAGCTATCGGCGTGTTCTCGGTACTGGATTTTTATTCATTTTTTTTCAACACACTTGCTTATAAAGGAGCTCTTATTTGTGCAAAAACAGTTGAATAATGACACGTTTTATTCACTAGTGAGTTATAGATTGTTTTTTTAAATTGCTTTCATTTAAAAAAAGTTTCGATACCAAAAAAATTGTGTCCATACATTTTAAAAACAAACTTCAACTATGTTTCCTTACTTTTGGTAGGTCTATGGTCGATTCCATTCATTCATTCATTCGATTTTTTTTTAATAAGTATATTCTTTTAGTCTTTGGCCGACCACTATTGATGTGGTGGATGCGCGCGAATAGAAAACCTGTTTATTTATTAGCGAAAAATGATAATTTCTTCGCAAATGTGTTGAAAAACGTTGTATGGTACACGCGTGTATTGATGATTACTATCCTCGGCTATCTTCAGACCCTCGCCTGACGGCTCGGGCTTCAATAGCGCCTCGGAAGTAATCACCAACTTACCTCGCCATTGTACCATAAATAACTATTAATTTAATGTAACTTTTTAATTATTGCAAAGAATCAAAAAACAAACAAAGTTGTTTATAAAACTTTTATATGATCTTTCCATTTAACACAAAAAGATTTTTTTTTCAAATACTCAATTCGTTCTGTTATAATAAGTTTGAGGTCGCATTTTAATTATGTACCATTAATTATTATTTAATGTAATGACCATAAGGTACATCCTACTAATATTATAAAGCCGAATGTTTGTTAGTGTGGATGTTTAGATGTGTGGATGTTTGTTCCTCTGTCACGCAAAAACTACTGAATGGATTTTAATGAAACTTTACAATAATTTAGCTTACACATCAGAATAACACATAGGTAATGATATACAGGGTGTCCGGGCATCGATGTCGGATACTTTAAGGAGGTAAAATATGGTATTTTTTATCGACAAATCACGATTCCAATTTTCTCTAGCTACATTAGAATCGTGATTTGTCGATAAAATACCATATTTTACCCCCTTAAAGTATCCGACATCGATGCCCGGACACCCTGTATATCATTACCAGCAGCGCCCCGAGGTTTCACCCGCGTAGTTCCCGTTTCCGTGGGAATTTCGGGATAAAAAGTATCCATGTGTTATTCTGATGTATAAGCAAAATTTTTGAAACATTACAATGTTAAAAACTTATAAAATCAAGATAAGGCTATGTGTAATCCCAAATTCCACGGTATATGTTCAGTCGACACACGGCTGAGTCACTTCCTTTTGTTCTATTAGTTCTTTTTGTCCATCCTTATTTTTATTATTTTTTATTATTCTAGTTAATTAAGTTATGCATAAGACCTAAGTATTATTTGTAAAAGAACAATAAACATATTTTTATTTATTATTTATTTATTATATGTTTTACCTCGGGTAATTAATAGAACCAATATTCACCTCTGATGTTGGTTATTGAGCAGTGCCACTTCGTCCTTGATCCACGTGATGGCGGGCGGCGGGTACGCTTCGACGTGACATTCCAGGTCCATGTCGTATTGGAGAGCCTAGAAAAGGAGTTACGTAAATAAGTACATAATCATGATTTGACTAAAATACAACATAATATTAAATTAAAAATTTTAAAAACCCCCAACACACCACCATAACTTTTAAACGGGTTAACCGATTTTCATCAAACATGTCTAAGAACACTCGCACGCAAGTCCGCTTTAATACAAAAAAAACTAAATTGAAATCGGTTCATCCGTTCGAGAGCTATAATGCCACAGACAGACAGATACACACACACACAACACACACACACAGACACGTTAAACTTATAACACCCCTCTTTTTGCGTCGGGGGGTAATAACATAACATAATCATTCACTACATCATCTCGTTATAGTAACTGACCCCCGTTCGTAACTTGTATCTAGTGTATCAGAAACTATGCACACACTCATTCACACACACAGACCGAGACAAACATTTGTGGTTCACACTAATATTCACCCCGCACGGGAATCGAACCCGCAACCTTACGGATGGCAGTCCGGCATGGTGACCACTCTGCCATCGAGGTATTCAAATATAAAACAATTATAAAATCAGCTAGATATTTCTTGACTATGTAGATTAAATCTTACCTGAGCAAGTCTCGGCTTGGGAACAGTGACTACAGGAGCGAATTCAATTTCCAAATTGATGTTCCTTCTTGCACCCTTACCAACACCATTTTCAGCCACACAGTAGTATGTCCCCCTATCTTCCTTGTGTACTGAGGCAATTTTCAGGATATTTCCCCTGAAAAATACACATATAAAGTTAGTGAGTAACAGTTGTTATATGTCAACGAACAGGGTTTCGATTTTCTTAACTATTAAGCTGTGATAATGCTACTCAAATGTATTTTAATATCAACATTATGGCCGTTTTTTAGTCATTTGTTGTCATTTTGGTATTCTCTTAGTGAAAACTACTCCGCTGACTCAATGGCTCCATAAAACTTAGATGGTTGTCATGGAAACAGTATTCTGACGTTTACTTGACAAAGTTTTTATTTGAATTTTGACATGCAACAATGACCACTGAGAAACCATAGCCATATGAATAAATGTTAGCAAAATACTAAATGTCTGACACTCTCGTTATGGTGCCTCAATATCAACATATTGTCTGATCATTAATGTTAAATTGTATACTCGACCCCCAGTTCTAGTACATGTCTGTTTACGGACGATGTTTTCCTTCACCGTTCACAAGTGATAAGTGTAATACACCGTCCTCCCCTCGCCCTGAGAGTGACTGAGCCATGATCCCCAACGCTGACTCAGTGCTGTATGTCACATGTCTTCAAACAGTTCTAGTACATGTCTGTTTACGGACGATGTTTTCCTTCACCGTACACAAGTGATAAGTGTAATACACCGTCCTCCCTTCACCCTGAGAGTGACCATGTCTATTTACGAACGATGTCTTACTACCTGACTGACTGACTGATAAAGCCATACCTGTATATAGATCCTCCTGTGGGTAGAATAGCATTGTTCTCTCTTCTCCAAGATATCTTGGGTAGCGGGAAACCTCCAGCATAACATTCCATTTGGACACCTTAAAAATAAAAATAATTTTATTAACTTTTTAACGGTTTACAAGTGACATTTGACTAATGGCTAATAAAGTATTGAGTCACAATCTTTTCTGCGCCAATTGGTAGCTTCTATTGTCATTGTGACTCTAATGTCATTTGGATACATTTTCAATAAACTGACAACCAAAAGATGCGATTACCGCGACGCTGGCGCCGGCAATATTGTGGCACTATAATGAGTCACAATCTTGTCTGTGCCGGAAACAGCGTGTCGCTGTAATCGCATCTTTTGGTTGTCAGTTTATTGAAAATGTATCCAAATGACATTAGAGTCACAATGACAATAGTAGCTTCCAATTTTGGCCGCCGGCACAGAAAAGATTGCAGCACAATACTCCTTTAAAATCTACATAATATACTCAAAGTCAAATAAATCTTATTTTTTATTTATTTATTTATTAAGGCACATCAACAGGATAACATATTTAACAATTACAGAATTAGAAAAAAAATACAGTTCTAATATGTATCCCAATAATCTATACTAATATTATAAAGAGGAAAGATTTGTTTGTTTGTTTGTTTGTAATGAATAGGCTCCGAAACTACTGGACCGATTTAAAAAATTCTTTCACTAATGGAAAGCTAATTTATCAGTGCGTGACATAGGCTATATATTTTATCCCCGTAATCCCACGGGAACGGGAACTACGCGGGTGAAACCGCGGGGAGCTACTAGTAGCTCAATAAAAAAAAAACAAAATAAAAAATCTTCACTTACTTTCTCCCTCGCTAGCGACCAAAGACCTCGTCGAGTTGTCACTGATGATGGGCGGTCTTCGCACCTGCAGTTCCACTTCAGCTGATATTTTGTTGGTAATAGCTATCAATACTTGACACTGGTAGAAACCTGCGTCGTTTTCTTGTATGTCTCTTATCTGCCGGGCGAATGGAATATTAGTAAAACTAGCAGCGCCCCGCGGCTTCACCCGCGTAGTTCCCGTTCCCGTGGGAATTTTGGGATAAAAAGTATCCTATGTGTTATTCTGATGTATAAGCAAGATTATTGTAAAGTTTCATTAAAATCCATTCAGTAGTTTTTGCGTGAAAGAGTAACAAACATCCATACATACAAACTTTCGCCTTTATAATATTAGTAGGATATGTACATATAACATAACATAATCATTCACTACATCATCTCATTACAGTAACTGACCCCTAACTAAGTCCGTAACTTGTATCTAGGGTATCAGAAACTACGCACACACTCATTCACACACACCCAGACCGAGAACATTTGTGGTTCACACAAATATTCACGGGAATCGAACCCGCAACCTTACGGATGGCAGTCCGGCATGGTGAAATAAACACATATTTTAACTTACCGATAGTGTATAAGTAGCTGTAGCCTCGTCGAATCTGAGTGAGAATCTGGAATCTTTAATGATGAGACCTGCATTGTTGGACAGTGGCACAGACTCTATAGACTTCGCTTGGTCGTATTTTACCTGTAAACAAACAGAAATAAACAATTATAAAATCTTTTTCAACACACTTGCTCATAAAGGGGCTCTTATTTGTGCAAAAACAGTTGAATAATGACACGTTTTATTCACTAGTGAGTTATAGATTGTTTTTTTTAATTGCTTTGTTTTTAAAAAAGTTTCGACACCAAAAAAATGGTGTCCATACATTATAAAAACAAACTTCAACTATGTTGCTTTACTTTTGGTAGGTCTATGGTCGATTCCATTCATTCTTTCATTCGATTTTTTTTTAATAAGTATATTCTTTTAGTCTTTGGCGATCACCATTGTTGTGTTGGATGCGCGCGAATAGAAAAACTGTTTATTTATTAGCGAAAAATGATAATTTCTTCGCAAATGTGTTGAAAAACGTTGTATGGTACACGCGAGTATTGATGATTACTATCCTCGGCTATCTTCAGACCCTCGCCTGACGGCTCGGGCCTCAATAGCGCCTCGGAAGTAATCACCAACTTACCTCGCTTGTACCATAAATAACTATTATACATGTAATAATATTTTATTATTAAACGAAACGAGAAAGCGTTGGCGGGATGATCTTACCACCTTCGACAGTAGCTGGTGGGACACTGCGAAGGATAGGGATGGTTGGAAATGTTTGGGGGAGACCTTTGCCCAGCAGTGGGACACTATAGGTTGACAAAAAAAAACGAAACGTACGTCATTGTTTATAATTAATATCTTTTACGGGACATTTACACGTACTTATAAGTCGAATCCCTCGACCAGTTTCAGCCACGTCCGGTGGCCATCATCAGGAGGATGAGTGCGATACGCCCGCTCGCTCCGCACTCATCCTCCTCCAATAATATCTTACGGAGTAGGGAGCGTTAGAAAACCAGCGCTTTTCTGGACTTTATAATTTGACTTTTATAATCTTACTAATATTATAAAGCCGAATGTTTGTGAGTGTGGATGTGTGGATGTTTGTTCCTCTTTCACGCAAAAACTACTGAATGGATTGTAATGAAACTTTACAATAATTTAGCTTACACATCAGAATAACACATACTATACTTTTTATCCCGAAATTCCTACGGGAACGGGAACTACGCGGGTGAAACCGCGGGGCGCTGCTAGTGTATTATAAATGCTTAAGTTTGTATGTTTGTTACTCTTTCACGCAAAAACTACTGTATCGATTTAGATTAAATTTGGTAGAGATGTTCCTTAAAACTAGGAATAACATATAGAATACTTTTATCCCGAAATTCCCACGGGAACGGAAACTACGCGGGTGAAACCGCGGGGTGCTGCTAATCATACATAGTATAAAACAAAGTCGCTTTCTCTGTCCCTATGTATGCTTAGATCTTTAAAACTACGCAACGGATTTTGATGCGGTTTGTTTTAATAGATAGAGTGATTCAAACGGAAGGTTCTTTTATCCCTGAATTATCAAGTGAGCGGGAACTACGCGGGTGAAACCGCGGGGCACTTTGTAATATAATAGATAACCACCCACATAAATACCGAATGTGAACCGTACTATATTATATTATTAGAAAGATACAATCTAAGCGAGTAATCTTAGAGCAATTTATTCTAATATTCTATGTTCCTTGCTAGTTGGTGCTATATTTAGATTATGCAGTTTCATGGTTCTGTATAATAATCCTACTAATATTATAAATGCGAAAGTTTGTATGTTTGTGAGTTTGGAAATTCCCATCCCCTCTAGGAGGAGAAAAGGGGGAAAAACCGAAATTCTGTCGAAAGTCATTGTTCCACGCGTACGAAATCGCGGCGAAAGCCAGTTTTATACTAGGAGAGGTATTTAAAATAGATTATTGTAAAACTTCTTAATACATAATGTACAGAGAAATTCCATTATGAGATTTCTTTTTGAGAATTCAACATTATGAGAATTCAACATTTTGTTGTAAAATAAATTATAGTAGAACTATCTAAAATATAGTATAACTCAAAGGTGACTGACTGACTGACATAGTGATCTATCAACGCACAGCCCAAACCACTGGACGGATCGGGCTGAAATTTGGCATGCAGGTAGATGTTATGACATAGGCATACGCTAAGAGGATTTTTGGAAATTCCCCTCTAGGACGAAAAAAGGGGGAAAAACCGAATTTCTGCCGGAAGTCATTATTCTACGACCGAAGTTGCAGGGCGCTGCTAGTTGAGAAATAATGTTATTTTTACCATTCCATCTATAATGAGTACATCCCACCGCAGAACACATTTGATTATGGCTGACGAGCCCATGGCAGTTATAAATTGAGAAGAAAAAAAATATCCCAAAATTCCCACGGGATAAGGTTCCACGCGCGTAAAACCGCGGGGCACAGCTAGTGTGTAATACAATTGAGAATTCTGATCTGAGTGTTCGCCATGAAGTTGTATTTAAAAAATGGAGCCCCCACTTGGAACAACAGCTTGAGTCAAATACCTACGTCTCTGTGGGCCGATCTCTATTTTTAGTCAGACCTTCTATTTCTAGAGGTTACCTTAGTTAGAAAGAGAGAGCCTGCCTACAGAGACGCGATAGTGATACATATGCTTCAAGTAGGTATTCGAAGTGTGGGCCCCATTTTTACCTTTAACTTCATGGTGTTCGCAGTACTTCATATTGACGTAATAAATGGAACTAATGGGTAAAAAAAATCACAATAGTACCATCATGGAACTAATTCCATAAATTCCAATTCCAATTTCATTCAGAACCATGGCGAACGAACCTCGTTTGCCATGGTTCTTTATGAAAATCCGGTCGTACTTCACAGAGAATATCGTACGTTGACCTGTAGCTATCTATCTCTGTCGCACCTGCGTAAATTATAATGCGTCCCGCTCGCACGGATGCAATGGCGAGCGGGATGCATGATAATTTACGCACACAGACAGATAGCTACAAGTACAGGTCAACGTATGGTCACTTTTAACTATATAACATAACATAATCATTCACTCCATCATCTCATTACAGTAACTGACCCCTAACTAAGTTCGTAACTTATATCTAGGGTATCAGAAACTACGGACACACTCATTCACACACACACACACACAGACGGAGATAAACATTTGTGGTTCACACAAATATTCACCCCGCACGGCAATCGAACCCGCATCCTTACGAATGGCAGTCCGGCATGGTGACCACTCTGCCATCGAGGTCGTGAAAGATGATTGAAAGTTATTTGGGACTAAAAACTTCAAGATAGATAAACATGTATGATCACAAAAATTAACCTTAAACGGGAATCGAACCCGCATTATTTAATAGTTATAAAGGTTTTAGTATAAGAATTAGTCAATTTTAATGTGATTGTATGAATGTTAAATAAAAAAAATAGACATTTTTATTTTTAATATTTTTTTTAACAAAGTTTTTTTTTCAAAGGGATCCCTAAGACCAATTTGCATATGATTTATTGTAAACTACAAGGAAAACCTCAGTTATACCTTAGCTTACTTAAAGGATAAATGTGTGTAAGTTTTTATTATATATTTATTTTATTACTAGCTGCGCCCCGCGGTTTCATTTCACGCGTAGTTCCCGTTCCCGTGGGAATTTCGGGATGAAAAATAGAAAAAAAAAAGAAAAGAAAATTTTTTATTTCAAAAGTTTTTATAATAAGGATACATAAAATCTTATATATAAAATTCTCGTGTCACAATGTCCGTTCCCATACTCCTCCGGAACGGCTTGACCGATTCTCATGAAATTTTGTGAGCATATTCAAGCGAGCATAATTCAAGTAGGTCTGAAAATCGGCCAACATCTATTTTTCATCCCGAAATTCCCACGGGACCGGGAACTACGCGTGTGAAACCGCGGGGCATAGCTAGTATTTGTTTGCGAGTCATTTCATTAAGTTACAAACAAAACTTTCTCCTCACATCACAACATGATAACATACACAGAGGTCAATAAAATCCAGAAATAAATACAACTTACAATTACTCTTGATAATATTTACAATAAATCATATCAATATACATACAATACAATAAATCAACATAATATCAACAACATATAATTTTTTTTACGCATCAAGCTAGTCGAGGGATTCGACTTATAGGTGTAAATATCCCGTAAAAAGATATTAATCTAATATATAAAATTCTCGTGTCACAGTTTTCGTTGTCATACTCCTCCGAAACGGCTTGACTGATTCTCATGAAATTTTGTGAGCATATTCAGTAGGTCTGAGAATCGGCCAACATCAATTTTTCATCCCGAAATTCCTACGGGAACGGGAACGGGAACTACGCGTGTGAAACCGCGGGGCGCAGCTAGTTATAAATATATAATAAATCAACATACCCAAACAACAGGATAGTCTTGTGCGTAATGCACGGAGCAGTCGAGGTCGACCTGGCTGCCGATATCCCTTATCTGGATCTGGGTTATGTGGGAGATAGTCGGTGTACGCTGGGCTAGGGCTGAAAGGAAATTATAAAGTTATATATTATTTTTATTAATAGTTATAAGTACATTGCACTTAATAGATAATAATAATTAATAATAATCTTTTCAACACACTTGCTCATAAAGGGGCTCTTATTTGTGCAAAAACAGTTGAATAATGACACTTTTTACTCACTAGTGAGTTATAGATTGTTTTTTTAAATGGCTTTCATTTTAAAAAAGTTTCGATACCACAAAAATTGTGTCCATACATTTTAAAAACAAACTTCAACTATGTTTTCTTACTTTTGGTAGGTAGGTATATGGTCGATTCCATTCATTCATTCGATTTTTTTAAAATTATGTATATTCTTTTAGTCTTTGGCCGATCACCATTGTTGTGTTGGATGCGCGCGAATAGAAAAACTGTTTATTTATTAGCGAAAAATTATAATTTCTTCGCAAATGTGTTGAAAAACGTTGTATGGTATACGCGTGTATTGATGATTACTATCCTCGGCTATCTTCAGACCCTCGCCTGACGGCTCGGGCCTCAATAGCGCCTCGGAAGTAATCACCAACTTACCTCGCTTGTACCATAAATAACTATTATTTACCAAAAAACAATCTTACAAATTAGGGATACATAACGTGACCATTTATTTTTTTTGTCAGAACGGGACATCTGCGGAATTAAGTAATAAAAAAAGTTAGGTATTAGTGTTGTACAAGTTTTTTTAATATAGAACATAGAATAACTCAAAATAATCAAAGCAAATAAGTAGTGACGTGAATTCTAGGTTGTATTTTTATATTTATCGGCTGAACAAATTTGTTTTCAAAATCATTTCAAGCGAGAAAAATACTTTTTAAATTATTGTTTCGTGTGTTTGCAAAAGCGGGACAATTTCAGCCTCGCGGGGGACACCGGGACAGACTGCCTGAAAGCGGGACGTATGGTCACGTTAGGGATACATCAATTAAATATTACATTTTTATGAAAAAAATGGTATGGCGGTCTCTGCACTAGGCTCAAGGTCTGTATCTAAGAGACCAATGGTGAGATATAAAAAATAGAATTTGCAAGTTGCAGTAGTTTATTTAATGAATTTAAATACTGTCCTTATCCACTTAAATCCTACTAACATTATAAATGCAAAAGTTTGTATGTTTGGATGTTTGTTCCACTTTCACGCATAAAATACCATATCAATTTTGATTAAATTTGGTACAGATGTTCCTTATAACTAGGAATAACACATAGGATACTTTTATCCCGAAATTCCCATGGGATTGTGTATAAGTAATCGTATGTTTTATTGTAACTTTTTGTAGTCACTAATCCTACCAATAGATGGCGCTGTTACTTAATTTTTTAACACACGATGATGGTGAATTGTGTCGAGATTGTATGATACTAAAGCTACGCATTCTCACGGGACCGGCTACTAAGCGGGTAAAACCGCGGGGCGCTGCTAGTAATCAATAATTCTTTATATATATATAAAAGAAACTGATCCCTAACTAGGTTTATTCGCAAACCATACACACACACCCAGAAAATCTGGGTGTGTGTATACATGTAGTTTGTGACACCCTAGATACAAGTTACGAACTTAGTTAGGGGTCAGTTACTGTAATGAGATGATGTAGTGAATGATTATGTTATGTTATAAACATGATTCTATTATCTATGTGTAGCTATATTGACTTAGTGCCATTACATGAATATTAACAATGGGATAATTCATTGTTACATACATATTAAGTACTTTAGCCATACAATAAATGTTTATGTATTTACATAGTTATATAGGTAGTTCATCCATTTTCGTTTTTATGTGTTTTGTTTAGGTACTATATCTCTTTTGTTGTTATTACTAACTGTGCCCCGCGGTTTTACCCACATGGAACCTTATCCCGTGGGAATTTTGGGATAAAAGTATCCTATGTGTTATTCCTAGGTATGAGGAACATCTGTACCAAATTTCATTAAAATCCGTTCAGTAGTTTTTGCGTGAAAGAGGAACAAACATCCACACTTACAAACATTTGGATTTATAATATTAGTAGTATGTAATGTTTAGGTTGTGATACTAAATAAATATTTTCTTTATTTTACAAAATGAAGTTGTTCCGCTGTCTGTTAACTTAGATCTTTTAAAGTACCTTTTAAATGGATTTTCATGCAGTTTTCGGCAATAGAAAAGGAAAGTTTAAGTTTTTTTTATTTATTTATCTCTGTCTGTGTGTGTGTGAATGAGTGTGTGCGTAGTTTCTGATACTCTAGATACAAGTTACGGACTTAGGGGTCAGTTACTGTAATGAGATGATGGAGGGAATGATTATATTATGTAGTACTAGCAGCGTCCCGCGGTTTCACCCGCGTAGTTCCAGTTCCCTTAGGAATTTCGGGATAAAAAGTATCCTATGTTCTTTCCCGGATCATAAGCTACTCCTGTACCAAATTTCAAGTCAATTGGTTCAGTAGTTTAGCCGTGAAAAGGTAACAGACAGGCAGACAGAGTTACTTTCGCATTTATAATATTAGTTAGGATGTAGTTAGTTCCCATGGGATTGGGATTTTAGGCGGGTGAAACCGCTGGGCGCTACTAGTAGTATATTAGTGACAATTTATGGTAGCATGACAAAGGCCTCTCTTTCTTTGATATTATTACAGTGAGAAAGAATAGGTAGCCATTTGGCATGTTGGTGATCTTAAACATTGATCATGTTTAGATAGCAACATGCATCACTTGACCCAGGAATTGAACCCGGTACCTCAGGGTATGCAAGTAGCTGATGCACACGACAGTTGTCAAAACTTTATCACAATACAAAGACAGATAAATTAGTACTAAAAGTTATACAATAGTGAAAATAACAGAGATAATATAGCTACAATCATCACCTACATTATCACGAAGTAAGTTTGAATAAATATGATAAAATGAAGACAAAACAAATTGATCAAAATATTTTTAACTAGCAGGTACATGTTAATTTTTATCAACATGTTTACGTACATTTCATTCAAATTATTTGATAAAAACGGTTTACTCGTAACTTAAAAACATAAAAAAGAAAAGTTTAATTGATAGTTTTTACATATAACACGTTGAGTTATCGAAATATTAAATTAAAAACCTAGGGCGTGTCATTTTTGGTGGTAAACAAGTTCGAAGTCGTAACCCAAGCCGACTATTCTTACAATTTCTGACGAAACTACGCATTAGTTTATCTATTTTAAAACCACATGGAGTTTAAATATAATTATTATACGCACCTGTAGACATTAAACACAGAAACAACGTGAAATAAATATGTTTATCCATTTTTAAAATCGACACACAACTCAAGATGCCAACGAATTTTTGAGGAATAAAGTTATTGAACGAATGGTTTCGATGGAACGGCTAATTCAAAACAAAGGGCGTTTTGCATGACTGTTCGTTCCGTTTCATTTAAGCGTAAAGTTGCCATGATAAAATAAATTGCGTAGGTTTCAGAAAATAATAGATGCAATTTTTTTAATTAGTGTACTTGAACACGATAGTTTCCTATTTTTTAAGCTATTGCCTATGCAATAGCTTAAAAAATAGGAAACTATCGTGTTATCGTGTAAACCTCGGTCCCCGCGCTCAAGGCCCTCGATAGAAGCTATCTTCTATCGAGGGCCTTGAGCGCGGGGACCGAATCCAGAAATTCCGTAACGAAAAAAACCTCACGTTTTTATATTTTTTTTATCGAAAACTTTTTTTGTAAATTTTCCAAAAAGTTTTTATAGTAATGTAGACAAAGTTTTTATTGTATGAAGTCCCAAGTACGACATCAAAATTTGTAAGGTTAGGATTGCAATACAAAAATAAAAAAACAATTAGTTGATACAATTGCTATGCAATAGCTTTACCGCGGCAGTCCCCGAGTGCCACACGTTTTTTTAATACATGCTATCGCACGTTTCTATTTCTTATTTGAGTGGAAAAACAAATAAAAAAGTTTTTTGCACTCCATTAAGTTTTAAATCGACGTTTTGTACAAGATTTATTATACATAGTAAGGTAACTAAATTATAGCAGGTTTTGTGAATATTAATAAAACTTATACATCAAAAAGTACTAAGTATGTAATTTTTTTTCCTAAATGTATTTAGGTTTAGATAATATTTATTTTTCTATTTTAGAATCTTCACTTTAATTCACAGACAGTAACAAAACCTTCCAAATCTTTGTAAAGTTGTGATAAAAATTGAAAGGTTACTTTTCAATTTATTATCAAAAGCGCTTTCTTTTGATAATAAATTGAAAGGTAAAGTGCGTTTATAAAATCATAAGTTTTCGGTAATTAAGATTTCAAAAGTGGCATCACTGAATGTGAATGAAATGACCTATACGGCTCAAAAGACTTAGAAGCCATAATGATAAAAAGGTGAATGAATGTAATAAATGTCGATCAAGTAGATTTTTTTACTACTAGTTAGTGCCGCTACTTTTCCCTAGATGGCGTTATGAGTAAATTATTCAAATTACGATAACATTTTTAACGTAAAACATTATTTTTATTTTAGTGATTCGGATTGGATGTCTTTTCCTCGTAGAGTTATCTCTTTTTTACATAATGATTAAAGAAAGTATAATAAAACGTCTATAATCTTTACACTCGTATATCTTTATAACTCTTTTAACGTCAATTATAAAGGTTTATTTGCCCTGCGGTTTGGCCCGCAGGAGCACCGTAGGAGTTAAGTTTTTCCCGCCAATTTGTAGCAATCCATTTTCAACCGACTTTAAAAAAACCAGCTAAGTACGAGTCGGACTCGCGCATGAAGTGTTCCGTACCAAAAACGACAAAAAAACACGTTTGTTGTATGGGAGCCCTCTTTAAATGCTTAAGTATTTTGTTTTTAGTATTTGTTGTTATAGCGGCAATAGAAATACATCGTCTGACAAAATTTCAACTGTCTAGCTATCACCGTGACGGACGGACGGACAGCGAAGTCTCAGAGTTGAGAGAATTGAGAGATAATTTCTTAAGAATTTTCAAAATCGGTTAATTAGATTCACCGATTACCCCCTACAAACTCACAAACTTCATAATATTTAGTAAAGATTGATATTATATTGGATTTAATAACAGATTAGATACCTACACGTAATTATATTTAACAAACACTACTTATCAGCCGACCTGTGGCCTCATATAGATAACAGGGATAGTTATTTACTTGTTTTACATAATAATACATAGAAATCAATGTATGTTTGGTTGTATATCTTCTAAAGGTATAAGTTGGTAGCCGACTGCAGACAGCAGCAGCAGACCACACGTCGCCACTACTGGTTTGTATGTATTTCTATGAAATTACATTCGTAGTGGGCGACATGAAGCTAGCTTCGCGTCGCCGAGCTGCACACGGCGAAGTGTCATGATGACGTTAGGCGGTGACGTGTGGTCTGCTGCTGCTGTCTGCAGTAGGCTACCAACTTATATCTTAGGTAGTAAACATACCTATATCTCCTTGGGTACTTGGCTATTTTAATTCACAAAAACATAGGTATTGCTTGAATAATAAATTAAACTAAAAGATCTTAGGTATTTAATTGTCTACTAATAGCGCCCCGCGGTTTTACCCGCATAGTTACCGTTCCCTTATGAAGAATATGGGGATAAAATTATGCTAAAAACGTTCCTCTTGAATCACTCTATCTATTAAAAAAACCGTATCAAAATCCGATTCGTAGTTTTAAAGATCTAAGCATACAAAGAGACATAGGGACAGAGAAAGCGACTTTGTTTTATACTAAGTAGGTATGTTGCCGTGATAGAAATCCCCTTCGGGATCCTACGGCTCCCCAATGTAACGCGGACGGAAGTCGCTGTGTTTTTAGTGGGTAGGCCCAGCCCTTCTGGCTGGGAGAGCCCTACATGCCCCGGGGGCCCTCCCAATATCGGCTCACGGTGGTATGCAGTTCTATGCATTTTCACCGCGTAAAAAAAAAGTATGTAGTGCTAGTGATGAATATAAAATAAGCACTTATTTAACATAAAACCATGTACAAATACTAGTTAAAACTATATTAACAATCTGTTATCGTAAATATTTACTTAGTATAATAAGTATATTATGTTATCATATATTTGTTTATGTGCAAACGTTTTATCGACTGTTCTTATCGAGTTTCAATTCTCATTTGGGATTCAAACTTGGATAAGTAAGGTATAGTTTTAGTAAAGTAATGTTTTTAATAAATTAATATTTCATCATCATCAGCTCATCCCCACCGAGGGGCTCTCCCTACCCTGAATTAGGGTGATTAGGCCTTAGTCACCCACAGGCCGAGTGCGGGTTGGTCGACTTCACACACAACCCTAGAATTTCTTCCCAGGTGTGTGCAGGTTTCCTCACGATGTTTTCCTTCACCGTAAGAGCGTCCAAATTAACGTACTTATGGATTCGAAAATTCATATTTAAAATACTTATAATAAATATCAAGACCCATAATATCACACATCACCTACTAAAGGCCGTTCCCAATATCCGATCTATCTATAATCTCGCTTGTCGATGGATACAAAACTCTGTATACCTGTTATTTTACCGTCCCAATAACCTTATCAATGGTGGACATACCATTGATGAAGATTTTTTCAAATTAGACTTTTCAAGCGGTTCTTGAGATACAGCCTGGTGACAGACAGACGGACAGCGAAGTCTCAGTAATAGGGTCCCGTTTTTACCCTTTGGGTACGGAACCCTAAAAATGTGAAGCCGATTCTATATACAATCCGAAAAATATGAAAGAAAATTAAAACTACTGAGCCACAATCTCGTCTGTGCCGGTGACAGCGTCGCTGTAATCGCATCTTTTGGTTGTCAGTTTATTGAAAATATATCCAAATGACATTAGAGTCTAAATTACAATAGGAGCTTCGAATTTTGGCCGCCGGCACAGAAAAGATTGTGACAAATCCGTAAGTTTTATTTCAACCTTGCTTTATATTAGAAATGGATACCCATAATTTCTTTTTTCTTACTCGGTTTTATATTTATTTATTTCAGAACTTTTCATAACAATGGAGGCGGTTGTTTTTGACGGAAAATCTTTGACCTTGAAGTATGAGAAAAGCTACCCCCTACCCAAGATTGTGAGGGATGATGACGTCATAGTGAGAGTTGAATATTCCGGAGTTTGTGGTACTGATCTACATATTATACAGGTATGCTATTTTAATAGTTATTTATGGTACAAGCGAGTAAAGTTGATGAATACTTCCGAGGCGCTATTGAGGCCCGAGACGCCAGGCGAGGGTCTGAAGAATGCCGAGGATAGTAATCATCAATACACGCGTGTACCATACAACGTTTAGATTAAGGCCTTTTTATTATAACACTTTGTAATTTTTAATATATTATACTGTTGGTGTTCCTATTTAAATAAATAAATAAATAAACGTTTTTCAACACACTTGCGAAGAAATTAATAATAAAATATCATTTTTCGCTAATAAATAAACAGTTTTTCTATTCGCGCACATCCAACACAACAATGGTGATCGGCCAAAGACTAAATGAATATACTTATTAAAAAAAAATCGAATGAATGAATGAATAGAATCGACCATAGACCTACCAAAGTAGGGCAACATAGTTGAAGTTTGTTTTTAAAATGTATGGACACACTTTTTTTGGTATCGAAACTTTTTTAAAAACAAAGCAATTTAAAAAAACAATCTTTAACTCACTAGTGAATAAAACGCGTCATTATTCAACTGTTTTTGCACAAAATAAGAACCCCTTTATGAGCAAGTGTGTTGAAAAGGTATTTTAAAGAAAAGACTAGGAAAAGAGAAAAAATATCTAAAACTATAAAGCCCTAATTTAAAATCCTATACCTAGTGATCACTAAGCCTGATGACTGTTATACAAAGGGTTGCGGGTCGTGAGTTTCGATTCCCGTGTCGGGTAATCTATCTTTCTTTATGATTATGATTATTATATAAGTATACAAACTTTTCCGTTACTGAGTGACGTACTGACTGACTGACAGACAACGCACAGCCGAAACTACTGGTCGTAGAGAGCTGAAAGGCACGTGTGTTTGTTGGGGGGAGTAGGCTACCACTAAGAGAGGATTTTTGGAAATTCCTTCCCTATAGGAGAAAAAGGGGGTTAATTGATAACTACGCGGGTGAAACCGCGGGGCGCTGCTTGTTACTTATGTGACGGAGCTGTGAGGTGAAACCATAAAAAATCAAACTTTAAAATCTCTTCCTTATTTGAAGTTTCTTTTTTCGAAACCCATTTTTTGAAGATTAAAATAACAAAAAATGTTACATTACAGCCGCACTCAGAGTAGTTTAACGAATACTTAAACTAATGTGCCACAATATTTCCGTGCCGGTGACCAAAGTTGGAAGCTACTTGTCTTTTTGACTCTAATGTCATTTGGATACATCTATACTTATATATAATATTATAAAGAGGAAAGATTTGTTTGTTTGTTTGTAATGAATAGGCTCCGAAACTACTGGACCGATTTCAAAAATTCTTTCACTAATGGAAAGCTAATTTATCAGTGCGTGACATAGGCTATATTTTATCCCCGTAATCCCACGGGAACGGGAACTACGCGGGTGAAACCGCGGGGAGCTTCTAGTATTGAATAAGATTAACGGGATATTTACCATGTATATTATTTGTTTCGAGGTTCCAATATTTCGACGCTGTTGCAAGCGCCATGATCACGGATGAACTGTTGGACTGTACTGCGGGTAGATTTGATAATTGTTTAAGAGCTTTGTTAAAGTACAAGCTCCAAGCTTAGTTAGGGGTCAGTTACTTTAATGAGATGATGGAGTGAATGATTATTTAACAGGCATTACCTTGTTGTACATAACACAGTTTGTAAAAGAGGTCTCGAAATTATTGCACTAAATCAATATTTCATTATTTTTTTACCCAGGGCGAGTTCCCAGCGTCCAAAGAGTGTCCCCTTCCCCTGGGACACGAGTTCAGCGGCGTGGTCCACCAGGTGGGACCCAAGTCCGTCTTCAAGAAGGGACAGAAAGTCGTCGTTGATCCCAACAGGTACAATAACATTTGGATAAGGTTTTTGATATCAGGATGAACAACTTCTGTATATTTATATGGCTACTAGCTTTTGCCCGCGACTTCGTCCGTGTGGAATAATTATTTCCGGCAGAATTTGGGTTTTCCCCCCTTTCCTCCCTCTTGGGAGGAAATTTCCCAAAATTCGTCTCTTAGTGGATGCCTACGTCATAACATCTACCTGCATGCCAAATTTCAGCCCGATCCGTCCAGTGGTTTGGGCTGTTGATAGATCACTATGTCAGTCAGTCACCTTTGAGTTATTAAGTTATTATACATACCGAGATAAATATTTTCGTAATAAACAACCGTACTTTCTTGCCCAGAGCCTGTAACCTGTGCGACTTCTGTCGTAAAGGTTCCTACCAGTACTGCCTTCGAGCTGGCATCAACAGCACCATCGGCATTTGGAAGGACGGAGGATGGGCGCAGTATGTCTGCGTGCCTCAGGACCAGGTGTATGAACTGCCCGACTCTATTACCACTGAACAAGGTATATTTTCCTATAACAGAGTTAGTGACAGAGTAGCTTTTATTAAGCGTCTTCCTAGAGTTACAATCTTTTCTGTGCCGGCGGCCAAAATTGGAAGCTCCTATTGTCATGTTGACTCTAATGTCATTTGGATACATTTTCAATAAACTGACAACCAAAAGATGCGATTACAGCGACGCTGACACCGGCACTGCAAGATTGTGACTCAATAATTGACAATGATCGTACGATTGCACAATGCGTTGATTATTTTCATCATGAGATGAGTTCAAATTTATAGACTTCTTTAAGGTGCCCTGCTAGGCTATCATGACTTCGAAAACGCGATAGACACAGCGATTTATTGACATCCAACTGTCAAAATTTGTTAAAAATACCCGCCATATTGAATTTTACCACGTGATTAATTTTATGACATATGGCATTAGTAAAAATTAAAACTGCATTCCTAGATTAAGAAAAAAACTATTACTTACTCCGGGAATCGAACCCGGAAATTTTGAAAATTTCTCCTCCTAATAATGAGAGAGAGAGAGAAGTGAAAAAGGTCTCATTCGATCTCGCTAATTATACAATCTTTTTTTTTTATTTGCAGCCGGTCTTTGCGAGCCATACTCGTGTGTGTCACACGGCTTCGATCGCGCATCTCCTCTCCTCGTCGGACAGAAGATACTCATCGTTGGAGCTGGGATTATTGGTACATATACAATATTTTTTATTTTATGGTAAATGAAAATGTCTTCCGAATATAATCATGGAAATGTTTTAGTCTACCTTCGTTGTCACAAATGTTTGTCTCGGTCTGGGTGTGTGTGTGAATGAGTGTGCGTAGTTTCTGATACCCTAGATACAAGTTTCGAACTTAGTTAGGGGTCAGTTACTGTAATGAGATGATGGAGTGAATGATTATGTTATGTTATTTCTTTTTTTTCTCTCTCCAGGTAACCTATGGGTGACAACGCTCCATCACCACGGACACAGGGAGGTCACTGTGTCAGAAATGAACAAAACAAGACTTGAAATAGTCAAGAGAATGGGTAAGATATCCGTTGTCTAGTATCCATAGTATAGAACCACAATCTTTTCTGTGCCGGTGACAGTGTCACTGTAATCGCAGCTTTTGGTTGTCAGTGTATTGAAAATGTATCCAAATGACATTAGAGTCAAAATGACAATAGGAGATTCCAATTTTGGCCGCCGGCACAGAAAAGATTGTGGCATTTTTTATAAAGACTACAGTCAGCGTTTCTTTATAGTAAGTTTTTTTATTTACGATTTTAATTTATAAGTAATTAAGTATATTATTTTCAGAAACTGGTTTCCGCCTGGTCACCCCTGATGTTTTAGCTAAAGAGAACGAGCTGTATGATGTCATCATTGATTGTACAGGTACGTTGTTTTTCCGGCCAAAAAATAGGCTCTGACTTTCCCAATTTATATTATTATGAAAATCATTTTCTAAAAAAAAAAATTGAAAAACCCCCAACTCAATTACATTCAAACCCCCATAACTTTTAAACGGGTCAACTGATTTTCATCAAACATGTCTAAGAACAATCGCACGTAAGTCCCCTTTAATACAAAAAAAACTAAATTGAAATCGGTTCATCCGTTCGGGAGCTATGATGCCACAGACAGACAGATACACACACACACACACACAGACACGTCAAACTTATAACACCCCTCTTTTTGCGTCGGGGGTTAAAAACATTGATATTTTCTTTGTCTATGTGTTAAATTTTGGTCCAGGAGATTACTTATTAAAAACTATAATTGACTTATATTTTGTTTAACGTAATCTAAAAACTATACATAATTATACCATTTTCCACAGGCGTGGGCAAAGTGATGGAGATTTCGTTCAACTACCTGCGACAGGGCGGCAAGTACGTGCTGTTTGGGTGCTGCCCCCCCACGCATCAGGCCTCGTGAGTAACTCATATAGCCTTATTTGCGTTGTATTTTTAGTCTGCTTTAGCACTAAACCAGGTTTTACACTCAGTTTTGAATACTGTCAAAGTGACAGATTTGACTGACAAGGTGTCAAATGCTTACCAGGTTTTGTTAAACCAGACTAACATGCAATGCAAATAAGGCAGCTAAAGTTTTCGAAAAAAATGTGTTTAAAAAAACCGACTTACTATGCACGGTCTTAATTCACAGAGAATATCGTACGTTGACCTGTGGCTATCTATCTCTATCGCTCCTGCGTAAATTATTCCCTATGAATTACGACCGGCCGCAGACCGCAAACTGTAAGTTTAGCATAATTTTATCCCCATATTCCTACGGGAACGGGAACTACGCGGGTAAAACCGCGGGACGCCGCTAGTTAATAATAATTAGTAATAGCAGAATTTGATATAAATAATTTGGTCAGAAAGGCCATTTAACAAGAATGTCTAATGTAAAATTATTTTTAACCCCCGACGCAAAAAGAGGGGTGTTATAAGTTTGACGTGTCTGTGTCTGTGTGTGTGTGTGTGTATCTGTCTGTCTGTGGCATCATAGCTCCCGAACGGATGAACCGATTTCAATTTAGTTTTTGTATTAAACGGGGACTTACGTGCGAGTGTTCTTAGACATGTTTGATGAAAATCGGTTGACCCATTTAAAAGTTATGGGGGTTTGAAAGTAATTGTGTTGGGGTTTTTTTAATTTTTAATTTAATGTTATTTCATGTTCCAGAGTGAATCCATACCAGATTTATGACAAGGAGCTGACAATTATTGGCGTTAAGATCAATCCGTTTAGCTTCCCGAGCGCTATTGGGTGGCTGAAGGCTATGGGTGACAGGTATTTTATCCTACTAATATTATAAATGCGAAAGTTTGTATGTTTGTTCCACTTTCACGCAAAAACTACTGTATCGATTTTAATTAAATTTGGTACAGATGTTCCTTATAACTAGGAATAACACATAGGATACTTTTTATCCCGAAATTCCCATGGGATTGTGTATAAGTAATCGTATGTTTTATTGTAACTTTTTGTAGTCCTACCAATAGATGGCGCTGTTACTTATTTTTTTAACACGACGATGGTGAATTGTGCCGAGATTGTATGATACTACGAGCTACGCATGCTCACGGGAGCGGGTACTACGCGGGTAAAACCGCGGGGCGCTGCTAGTATAAAATATTGATAAGTAATTTACTGAATAGTCTGGCAATTTGGGAGGGAAAAAATGTAGCGATGCCTGAAAAGTTTTCCGAGAATAATAGTTATTTTCAACACACATGCTCATAAAGGGGCTCTTATTTGTGCAAAAACAGTTGAATAATGACACATTTTATTCACAAGGGAGTTATGAATTTTTTATAAGCTTGATTTTTCTAAGTTTCTTTGTTTTTATAAAAGTTACGATACCAAAAAAAACGTGTCCATACATTTTAAAAACTAACTAATAACTAATAATAATCCCCTTTTTTACAGATATGTGAACTATGAAAAGCTCGGTGTGAAAACTTATGCACTATCGGAATACGAGAAGGCGATACAAGACTTGAAAGCTGGTTCGGTCGCAAAAGCTGTCTTCAAAGTGAAATAGAGCATTTTAAATAAATATTCCTAACATATTTATAAATTATATCGTATCTATATATCAGAACAAAAATAGGGAATGCAAAATATGTACCAATTGTAAATTATAAAATAATGACTTAATTATAAACCTTGTTTTATTGTTTTACTATGACAATACGCAAATACGCAAAAGTTTGGATGGATATCCTGCTAATCTTACTAAATATTATAAATGCGAAAGTTTGTTTGTGAGTTTGGATGTTTGTTACTCTTTCACGCACAAACTACTGTATCGATTTAGATTAAATTTGGTACAGATGTTCCTTATAACTAGGAATAACACAGACTATACTTTATATCTCGAAATTCTCATTCTCAGCATTGGGATATAGGAGAGTAAAAACGTCTACAATCTACTACAACTTGAAAACTACAATCTTTTCTGTTCCGGCGGCCAAAATTGGAAGCTCCTATTGTCGTTTTGACTCTAATGTCATTTGGATACATTTTCAATAAACTGACAACCAAAAGATGCGATTACAGCGACGCTGTCACCGGCACAGAAAACTTGGTGACTCTATACTTGGTAACATCAAAGACCACAGTTAGCATTGTAACCCAATTTGACCTACATATTAAGTAGATTCTTATTATAATTGAATACAATTATGTATTTAAAATTCTTTCGGTACAATGTCGGTACCGATATTGATTGTCGGAGTTATTTAATGAGATTATGAATAATAAACGCCTTTGTGATGCAGGGGTTATAAACATTTTTATTGTGTTTGTAGCTCTTAAAATGTGAGGTAAATGCGATTAAAATAAAAATATGGTTTCCTTGTACGTGGTTAAGATCTGTTTTGAATTTAGTTTCTTCTTCTTCGTGTCGGTTGACAAGACTTTTTTTAACAATCAAGTTATATATTAGAACACCAATGAGCGGCCACCTCGATGGCGTTAGGTTGGCTTGACATGAGGTCGTCCAGGGTACAGCTATTGGGACATGATGGGCGCTCCAAAAGATGTGACATTGTTTGTGAAATTAGTTTAAAAAAAATTAACAAATTGAATTTAGTTTAAAAATAGTTTATTAAGGAGAGATGGATTTTGGATTTGAACGTTTTGGGAATAGGATATTCCTGGATATACAACGACAATTTGCACTTGATATTTGTAGGTTGGTATAAGTACAACGTAAACAGAGCATCGTAACACTTTAGAATTTGTATTTTAATTTACTTTTTTTAGTTTCAATTGATCTTCTTTTTTGTTTTTTTTTTAATTTACATAATGAAACTACTATTCATTCTGTCCTGCATCACCAAATTTAAAAAAATATTCATCACAAAAAATGTTACCCACAAATTGGTCTGGCTGTGTGTGAATGAGTGTGTGCGTAGTTTCTAGATACAAGTAACGGACTTAGTTAGGGGTCAGTTACTGTAATGAGATGATGGAGTGAATGATTATGTTATGTTAGTCACGAAAAATCGAAAAATATTTTAAAAAAATGTTCCCCACCCCTGCCCACATTGTATGCACAAACAAGATCGGATCAGAGCGTACAGTTAAACCAAATGTCACATATTGCATGATTCATATACCGTGAAAGTGGCACTGTTATGCAGCTCTCGATAACAAAGACTTTTGAAAGTCTTTTATAATTCTCAGAAATAATTGGTCAGTAGGAAGCACCCTTTGTTACAACTTTTGTTTTGGAAGAAGGAAGCAGGAAAATTTGGTTGAGTTTAGATTTTTCAGTCTTCAAAACAATCTTAGATACTTACGATTAATACACTCTCCTGTGACGTCAATTTTCGACGACCTCAATGGCAGAGTGGTCACCATGTCGGACTGCCATCCGTAAGATTGCGGGTGCGATTCCCGTGCGGGGTGAATTTTCGTGTGTACCACAAATGTTTTTGTCTCGGTCTGGGTGTGTGTGTGTGAATGAGTGTGTGCGTAGTTTCTGATACCCTAGATATAAGCTTCGAACTTAGGGGTCAGTTACTATAATGAGATGATGGACTGCATGATTATGTTTATATTTTAGATAAAAAGTGTACCTAGCTGTCACGTCACAAGAGTAAATTTTCTATGCAAATAATTATTTGTTTGATTTAAAAAGGAATATATGTATATGTGTCGATATTTTCAACCGACTTCTTAAAAAACAGGAGGAGGTTCTCTATTCGACATGTATGTTTTTTTTCTATGTTTGTTACGCGATTTCTTTGTAATCATGAATGGAGCATTATTCTTGTTTTGTTAGATAGGGGATATATTGGAAATCTATCGGACGGGCTAAATAGATTTTTTTACTCGTCAACCATATTCATATTACGGCTACAACTCAGTTAGGTGACTTAGTAAGAGCAAGTGTAATCCCAGTTAGGGAGTTAGTGACCCGTCAATCTCTGATAGATAGAGATCTATCTTTTGATGGGTCATGCTTACTGTCACCCTAAATTCTTTAAGTTGGCAGCCTACTTAGGGTAGTGTAAACAAACGCCCCAACCTCAATTTATAGGGCGCCATCTTGCAGGACTTTAATGGATGGGTATCGAACTCACGACCTCTCGATAACGAGACCGACATAGCTTTGGACTATTGCCGCCTTATAAGATCTATATACTTATATTGAGTATGGTACACCCACTCAGTATTAATAACAATGGATACATTTTTATATTATTATATTGCTAGTTAACATATTTAACTAATAATAGTAAGAAGATCGTGTTTGTATGTACGTATTAATTTACTATAGAGGTATGTAGCTGTGCCCCGCGGTTTCATCTGCTTCACTCATATTAGTAATTAGTTTTTGCCAGCGACTGCGTCCGCGTGGAATAATGACTTTCGACAGAATTTGGGTTATTCCCCCTTTTCGGAATTTCCAAAAATCCTTTCTTGGCGGATGCCTACGTCATAACATCTACCTGCATGCCAAACAGCCCAGTTTAAGTATTTAGATTTTTCACTTCAATTTTATTATCAGTTGGCAACTTTCAGTAATTATATCTTTTATTTATTTGTTTGCTGAAAAAGATTAGACTAGACTAGCGACCCGGTTTAGCGCAGGTACAATTTTCGTGTAAATTTTCCAAGAAATCTAATATCACAAATTATTTTTTTGTACATATCGAAACCCGTGATTTCATTCACGTTAAATTACATGGCACCTCTTGAATTACTCTACTTATTGCTAAAAACATTGAAATCTGTTACGTATCTTTGATTTACACGAACACTACACATTGAAATAAAACACTTAAACGGATTTTTGTCGTGGTTGTATTTTACAAAGGTAGAGTAAACTTTTAACATTACTTTGTACAGACGTCTTCCATCTTAGTCTTCTGTGATCACGGGTTCTGTAAAGAATCCGAAACGTCAGAAAATGTAAAACAAAATACAACCACGACAAAAATTCGTTTAAGTGTTTTATTTCAATCTGTTACGTAGTTTAACGCAACCGAAGCAACAGACAAACGCTTGTATGTAAAACTTACATCTCGTTACGGTTTAACACACTAACCGAGTTAGTTAAAGTTCAACTTAACAATGATGATGAATGGAGATGAGTATTGAAATTAAAAGTCCCCATAAAAAGTGATCTAGGCTAGGTATTTTGAATTGGGGCCCAATCAGGAGAAAACTACTCATTGAAATATTCTTTATTTATAAATCTTCTATACACCCTATCCCTATTTTGAAATTACGGGACTTATTAAAATCAGAATAACTGTAGCAGTAACTGAATCCATATATCCAATAAAAATTATAGTCGATTACTTTTCTTTAAAAAATACTAAATAAATGCCGTATCACCAGACGGCGCACTAGCTATCAAGTATTCTGTGACGGTTCGGGTCGATGACCGCGCTCAGCTGTGTATCGCAGCGTTCGCCTGTTGTTCGGTGTAGAATAACAATAAAATTCGGCGGGATTTTGAAAAACTTTGACTTATGATAACTTTTTGAATGAAAGCAAAAGAAAAAAACTAACTTCACTATTATATTGTCACCCGTCATTTACATTAGCTGTGTGATTAAGTATCTCGAATTAAAAATAGGGGTGTATATCTTTTCCACTCACGGGACAATTAAGGAGTCCCGGTCTTTGGAAGGCTAGTATGGGGCCAAAGCCAACACACGGAAGCCCTTTGACATATTTAATCTTGTGTAAAGGATGCACAATCCGGCGACTATCCCTGTATAACACTATAAAATGCATCCAAGGACAGTCCCCGGTTCTGCTGGGACTATTGCAAATATATGGAAAACTACGGGTTATGGGAATGGGATGTTTAATGGACTGGATACTTTGGAACTATGGGGATACAATGCTATACATTTTTTTTAACATATAAAACTCTTCCGAGAAAGCGTTAGCGGGATGATCTCGTCACCTTCGACAGTAGCTGGCGGGAGGCTGCGAAGGATCGGGATAGTTGGAGATGTCTGGGGGAGAAATTTGCCCAGAAGTGGGACGATGTGGGTTGAAAAAAAAAACTCTTCCGGTGAGTGATGTACTGACTGACAGAGAGCGCACAGCCGAAACTACTGGTCGTAGAGAGCTGAAAGGCACGTTTGTTTGTTGGGAGGAATAGGCTACCACTAAGAGAGGATTTTTGGAAATTCCTCCCCTAGGGAGAGATAATGGAAAAAAGCCCAAATTCGGCCTAAAGTCATTATACCACGGGGACGAAGTCACGGGCAAAAGCTACTGTAATGAGATGATGTAGTGAATGATTAGGTGACATTATGAGTAATAAAATTCTACCTTGTACAGAAATCTAGGTATTGGCAATGCCCTAGATCAGTTCTAGGATATAACCTAGATAATAACATGTGTAATTATAGTATTACGAGAAAACAATACAGAACAATGTAGGGATTGCAGAAAAACTCATGTAATTTAGTTTTTTCAACACACTTGCTCATAAAGGGGCTCTTATTTGTGCAAAAACAGTTGAATAATGATACGTTTTATTCACAAGTGAGTTATAGTTTTTTTTATTGCTGTTTATTTTAAAAAGTTCCGATACCATAAAAATCGTGTCCATACATTTTAAAACCAAACTTCAACTAAGTACGAGTATGTTGCCTTACTTTTGGTAGGTCTATGGTCAATTCATTTCATTCATTAATTCGAATATTTTTTTAATAAGTATATTCTTTTAGTCTATGACCGATCACCATTGTTGTGTTGGATGCGCGCGAATAGAAAAACTGTTTATTTATTAGCGAAAAATGATATTTTATTAATAATTTCTTCGCAAGTGTGTTGAAAAACGTTGTATGGTACACACGTGTATTGATGATTACTATCCTCGGCTATCTTCAGACCCTCGCCTGACGGCTCGGGCCTCAATAGCGCCTCGGAAGTAATCACCAACTTACCTCGCTTGTACCATAAATAACTATTATTAATCTTCCAAATAAATATCAGTTAGGCGTTGCTTAACAGTAGAGATCGCAAGCAGTTAATACATGGCTTTGAGCGCATAAACGTAGTAGTATTTACTTAAGTGAATAATTTAAGTACTTCATATAAATTCAAAAATAATTTGTAATATGTTAAAATTATGAAATACTTATGTATGACACACAGATGTATCCTTCACGGATAATTTGTTAAGTAAATGAATGAAAACAGTAGAAATACAATCAGATTTTCTTGCCGATTCTTCTCGGCTGATATTATTTTCGAATCCTTGTAAAATAATAAAGAAAATCTTTAATTTTTCACATTAAGGCTCTTAGATATGTAACGTTACTATTCTATTCAACTTTTTTACATATTAACTACACAAATACATCTACACTAATATTATAAAGAGGCAAGATTTGTATTTTTGTATGTAACGAATAAACAGAAAAAGTACTGGACCGATTTTAATAATTCTTTTTTCATTAGAAAGCTACATTCACCCTGAGTAACATAGGCTATATTGTATTCCTACGGGAACGGGAACCACGCGGGTGAAACCGTGAGACGCCGTTAGTATCTATATTTATAAAAGAAAGTCGTGTTAGTTACACTATTTATAACTCAAGAACGGCTGAACTGATTTGGCTGAAAATTAGTGGAGAGGTAGCTTAGAACCAGGAGAAGGACATAGGAAATTCCCACGGGAACGGGAACCACGCTAGTGAAAAATAAACTAAAAAGCAAAAGGAAGCGACTCCGTTTAACGTTGACTGAACCACATACGATTTATTTTCAGGGATAACTGGTTGCAATTGAAAGTTATTAATTATCTACTAATATAAAAAAGGGGAAAGATTTGATTGTTTGTTTGTTTGTTTGTAACGTATAGGCTCATTTATCAGTGCGTGACATAGGCTATATTTTATCCCTGTCCTCACGGGAATGGGAACTACGTGGGTGAAACCGCGGGGCGCTGCTAGTCCGTACATAATTTCTCGTTTATAATATGTATTAAAGTAAGATTCATTGCTAATTTTAGAAAATATTATTAGGATTATCATCATCATCATCAACAGCCTGTATGTGTCCACTGCTGGACATAGGCCTCTCCCAACTCGCGCCAATGTTCCCTGTCGGCGGCACGTCGCATCCACTCTCTCCCTCCCCCTGCGCAGATCATCGCTCCACCTAGCCACAGGACGTCCTACACTTCGTTTGCCGAGCCGCGGTCTCCACTCGAGAACTCGTCTGCTCCAACGGCCATCGGTTCTCCTACAGATGTGGCCAGTCCACTGCACTTCAGAGAGCTAATTCTTTGAGCTATGTCGGTGACTTTAGTTCTCTGTCTGATCACTTCATTGCGAATGCGATCTTTCAGAGAAACTCCGAGCATAGCCCTCTCGTAGCTCTCTGAGCGACTTTCAGTTGGTAATTTTTAGGATTACTTAATTTTTAATTTCAACTACCTTATTTACATAAATATATTTATTTTAAACTATCTATCAGTCTGTTCGTACAATAAACATAGAAAATAGTAATTTTGACCTCTAAAACTTACTATTGGGTCAAAGTTACTGAGCCGATAATGATGCAAATGCCATTTTTGTTTATCTATATGTTATGTAGGATACCGGTGTAAGGTGAATTCAACTGGTTTGAACTGGATTTTATATTTATTACCTTTGAATCTAGACCTAAATTTAAAATGAGATGTACTGAGGACAGTTAAAATTTTAATGAGAATTTTTCGGTTTTTTTAATTTAGATTTTGATATTTATTATTCTGAAAGCCAATAAGTTACCATTATATGTGATATACGAAAGAGTTTGACTTCATGACCGAGCGGTTGGTAAATAGTGCCTGCTACGCCGAACAATGAAAGATGAAAATCTATTCAGTAAATAATAAATAACATAATCATTCCCTCCATCATCTCATTACAGTAACTGACCCCTAAGTCCGTAACATGTATCTAGGGTGTCAGAAACTACGCACACACTCATTCACACACACCCATACCGAGATAAACATTTGTGGTTCACACAAATATTCGTCCCGCACCAGTCCACCGATCTCATTTCCGAATCGGTGGTAGATTCAATTTCGACATTCATAAGTGTATCTTTAAGGTACAAACTGATTAAATAATTATTTATGATTTTCAACATTATCACGTAATCTGCAGATAGGTACCTATTGCTTCAAAAACCAATTATTTAAACCATTTTTCTATAAAAATCTTCCATAATATTACTCCATAATTACTCATTTTCAACGCGATTTTCCATTGAATCTCTGCATATTTTCGTACTGAGTTATTATCCAATAAATATTTCAGTATCGACCTTAAAACACAGTTAATTCTAACTGCTGAGCACTTTATGATAATGTTGTGACATTGGGCTGTTTGATCCACAAGATATTTGTTTATATCTTTTTGTATTTTTTTTTTGTTTGTTTTTAGCATAATTGGGTAAAAACCTGAATTGTGGAATATCTCAGAAATCAATTTTTATTGGGTGGAGAATTTTATAGCCAAATTTGATTTTTATGATATAATATCCATATAACATAACATAATCATTTCCTCCATCATCTCATTACAGTAACTGACCCCTAAGTTTGGAGCTTGAATCTAGGGTAGGTATCAGAAACTACGCACACACTCATTCATATATTTATGTACTAACTTATATTTTTTAGTTTTACCTAAAAATCTTCAAGGAATATTTCGAAACCTCTAAACCCGAAAGTTGACACAAGAAACTTAAAACAAAGAAACTGTCTTATTTTAAGATCCATCTTCATCGTGCAAAGTTCGTTACCATATTTGTTGTACCATATATGTTACCGTAATCCAAAAGAACTCCTCCACTGCTCTACTTGAAGCCCCCATCAGATCCTCCGAATTTCAAGTCAAGTCAAGTCAAAATCATTTATTCAGTTAAGGCCTCAATGAAGCACTTGTGAACGTCAATGAATCTACCACCGATTCGGAATTACATTAGCCGAGAAGAATCGGCAAGAAACTCGGGCTTTTGTCATGGATGAAAAAAGAATACAAATAATAAAATCTACTAATCTAGTTTCTCGTACGTGTAGAAAAATCATCTCAAAATATCCCCTATTCAAATCAAAATAAACAAGTGAAACCACCCTCACAAACAAACAAACGACTTCTTAGAACTAAAACGAAAACAGTGAAAGTAAAAAGTACTTTATGCACTTTAATAAAAGGTAGATATTTAATTAAGTATACCTATTAGAAAAACAAATTGTTCGATTACACTACAATGAAATGCATCGTCAGATATGTCTTGTGACATACATTCGCTTGCGTACCCATTGTGACACAAGGCTCACTATATCTTTGAAAAAAAATTAAATCAGTTCCAAGTTTAAATCATTCAGTCACCAACTGTCCTGCCAAACGGACGCGTGCATTTGCAACAATGTATCAATTAATTTATTTACTTTTATTATCGAATGTTAACGCTGATTTTTTTATGAATAGGATTAATCATATAGAGTTTTATAGAAATAGGACGAGGCCTTCTAAGGCTTTCAGCAGTTTTTCTAGTAATTATTTTAGTCAGAATATGGTGGGGAAACCTGAAAAGGGAATGGTGCAGTGCGGGACTCGAATCGTGGACTTTAATCCTAGGAGGACGCCGAAAATTGTTGGAGGAACCGAGACCCCGTATGGGGCTTATCCTTGGCAGGTACGTTATTTTTTATCTACAACATACACCATTTTTTTTTAAATTTATTACTTACCCCTAAAATGCAAAGCGGTTTTAAAAAGAAGGTTATAATTTAATTAAAAAAAATGTATTGTAATTTTTTTTTGCAAGTGATACTTTAAAAAAAAAATCCAAACACAAAAATTTATCACTTCTATAAGGTTAGGAATGATTTTAAATAAAAAGAAAAATGGGTCAATTTTTTAATATTTTTTGCATGTCATAACTTTATTTTTTTACAAAATCAATATCACCTCCATAAGTAAAACAAAGAGTTGATAAAAAGTAGGTTAGTACTCCTAATCTTCTTTTTATAAAAAAAATAAAAATATTTCACCATGTTTTGGATAAGTGATTTAATTAAAACCCATAAGAACATTGGTGGTCGAATTAGGTCAATCATAACATTAAATTAAAAATTTAAAAATGCCCCCAACACAATTACTTTCAAACCCCCATTACTTTTAAACGGGTCAACCAATTTTCATCAAAAATGTCAAAGAACACTCGCATGTAGTCCCCTTTAATAAAAAAATTAAATAAATTGAAATCGGTTCATCCGTTCGGCAGCTATGATGTCACAGACAGACAGATACACACACACACAGACACGTCAAACTTATAACACCCCTCGTCGGGGGCTAAAAAAGATAAATTAGGACAATTTATTCCACATTTTTTGGCAAATAAATGTTTTCTTGTGAATATACATAAGTACATAAATATTTTCGTTTTCTTAAAGTTTTCATTTCAATTTAATATATTAGTTTGTAATTATTATTTCTACCTGAAAGAATAACATTTTATTTTTTCTTCGCTTTTCTTAAGTCTGGATAAAATATAGCAATATTCAACAAACAGAAAAAATAACTGTCATTTTACAATGAGTTTTCAAATTCGGTGTAGTAATTTTATAAGTTCAGTATTATATTCGCGGGTAGTTTTTACGATTTTAGTCAGAATATGTGAATAAAACATACATAATTTGATTTTTCACTGAAAATATGCCTACATCTGAAATATTTCAGGCGTTCTTTCAATTTTTCAGTCATTATGACTAAAATTAAATCTTACTTTATATTAAAACTAGTAGCTCCCCGCGGTTTCACCCGCGTAGTTCCCGTTCCCGTGGGATTACGGGGATAAAATATAAATATAGCCTATGTCACGCACTGATAAATTAGCTTTCCATTAGTGAAAGAATTTTTGAAATCGGTCCAGTAGTTTCGGAGCCTATTCATTACAAACAAACAAACAAACAAATCTTTCCTCTTTATAATATTAGTATAGATAATCATTACATATAAATTAAGTAAGTAACAATAATTACTTAAATACCTATAAGTAATGATTTTCAAATAATTTAGATGCTCAGACCGAAATAAACATTTGTGGATCCCTCTGTCACCTCATTACACCGACTGACCCCTAACTATGTTCATTACCTGTATCTAGGGTATCACAAACTACGGACACACATTCATACACGCAGACCGAGATAAACATTTGTGGATCCCTCTATCACCTCATTACACCGACTGACCCCTAACTATGTTCACTACCTGTATCTAGGGTATCACAAACTACGGACACACACATTCATACACACAGACCGAGATAAACATTTGTGGATCCCTCTATCTCCTTCATTACACCGACTGACCCCTGTGTTCATTACCTGTATCTAGGGTATCACAAACTACGGACACAGTAATACAAAAAAGAAAACAAATATTCAAAAAAAGAACCTTCATTTTTAAATAAAAACAAACGTTATGCGTCGTTGACCTACTTTTAAAAAAATTAAGTAAGAAATACGGATGCATTTACAGCCCATTGCCAAAGTCAAGAGAAAAATAATAATTATTCATACATAACTGACGGACAGATTGCACAAACTTAATTTACTTGTCACAATTATGTAACAAAACCTCCTTTTTCGAAACCTGTATTGATTTACTGTCATTCACAAAAGCGCGGGAAACCGTCTGTCAATTTTGACGTGGTAGTGATTGGTTTTATAGGCTATTATTTTTATTCTCTTTATTAATTGTGTAAGTACTTTTTTCAAAATGTTACTCCTACCGGCAGAAAAATAAAACTAAATTATTTTGAACCGAAACAGAATATTTTGTGCTTATTTTAATTGTGTATGTTTTGTATATAATTTTTTTTTTGATGATTTTAATACCGTTTAATACCTTTGTGCTATTTTGGCATTTTTTCTTAAATTCCCAATATGCTGAAATTTCCTTTCTTCTCATTATATTCTTCACTAGAACGTATCTCAAATGCATACATAGTGCATGCATAAGTTAAAAGGTGCCGATTGATGGTGGCCGATTCATTTTTTCGCGCTGTTTTAACGGATTCTATTGTATTTTGATGTTCCTAATCGATTCCGACACTTAAAACCGGATTTGGAGCAAAAAAGTTTTTCGGCCATTTTGGCGCCAATTTTAGCGAAATTTGAATGAAAATTATAATTTCATCGCCGGTGCCGGTGTGAGGGTTCGATTTTTGCGCGAAGTGTTTTTGTTTTGGTTACCATTTTTCAGAAATAGCTTACATACTCTGGTTAACTTCGTATATTTTTTTTATATTAGAAGCAGTTGAATGCAGTCCTCATGTGGCGTGAAATTACATAATTTACAACGGTGGCGCCATTAATTAATTGATACCTAGCTTTTTGGCGGTCACTTTTTTAATATAGAAAAGAGATTTAGATTCTTATCTATAATACTCTTCAAAGACTTAGGGCCTATTAGTGTTGTCTCTTTCTTACTTTATATCCAGTGACAAAGACAAAACATGTGAGTAGGTACTCGGAACGTTACTTGAAGATATAGACCCTTAGTCCCATAACTAACTGGAGTCGATGGAACGTATCCTCCGAAACATGGAAACGTGAATAAAATTAAAAGCTGATTTGTAACAGCCACCCATCACTGCCAATAAATCTACTTTTAGAAAAGATTGTGACTCAATATTTATTGGGTTCAAGAAAATAAATTGGTGAATATTCCTAAGTTATCTTGCAAGCCCTTATAGATTTTTTTACTGAAAATATAATAAACAAAACTAGCTCTGCAAATATAAATTTCCGCTTTTCCTACAAATAGCAATTTCGCCTTTTCCTCAATCAAAACAAAAAACTTACTTCAAAACAAAACCTACACAGTATTACGTATACATACAAACATAATAAGTGTCTTTGACACTTGAATGAGACATCAGACAACACTATTTGTTGACAGCTATTGTCAAAATCTATAATTAATTGTCAAAAGCTTTCACTTTTTAAATTTCGAACGAATCCTTTTGTTTCGTTTTATGCAACCTTCATGTGTGAGTTTCTATTAAGTTTCACTGCTTTTTTTTATGACTTAAGATTAGCCAATCTTGAAAACGTTAAGCAAGAGCGTGATTGCATTAAAATTGATTGATCCTTATAAAATATCCTTAGTCGTCGTGCATTTATTGATCCTCATATCCTTATTACTAATATAAATGCGAAAGTAACTGCGTCTGTTACCTTCACGGCTAAACTACTGAACCGATTGACTTGAAATTTGGTACAGGGGTAGCTTATGGTCCGGGAAAGACATAGGCTATGTTTAAATTACCACTGGTTCGGGAAAAACCGCGGGAGACAGTAGTAATATAATCAATAGTAGTTAGGGGAGTTAGATAGAGAGCTCTGAAAAGTCTTACAGTAGTTGAATCTGAAATTTTAATTCTGTAATAAAAAAAAAAAACTGTTATATTCCTTCTGTTGTGAAGTGAAGGTCTGATGTCAGTCGCTCCCAGTACAACACTGACATTCAGACGAATGTGGGTACACTGAAAATAGACAACAATAATTATAGAACCAAAAGAAATTGTATGAAATCTTTCTTTGCAAGTTTCCTTTATTTCATAATAATTGAAAAAAAAAACAAATAGAAAAATTTGATTATGAAACCTTATGAAAAAAAAATTTATGAAACCTTTTTGCTAATTTCTATTGTATCCTTCAAAAAAAAAAGAAAAACTAGAAAAAAAAATGAAACTTTTACTTTAAATTCTTCTTAAAATATTTTTTTTTTCAAAACAATATTTGTACTTAACCTCATTTTAAGCATCAAGGTCTTCGGCTTATGAACCCTTTAAGCCAAAGACCTTAAAAAGTAAAAGTATAAACAACAATGCATTTTTCGAACTGTCTGTCACAATAAAATTCTAAATTCAAATCACGTATCAGTTCGAACTCCTGAGATGACACAGCCATTGCGCAAACCGCCTAACATGTATTAAAGGTGCTGACAGACTTGAACATTCGCGTGTAAAGGAACATCGAGCATTTGCCGTTTTTATTATAAGTAGGTACTATTGTACTATTTTTTTTATTGTACTATTGTGTTTGTACCTAAATGTGAACAACATCTAACTAGATTTTAAGATTATTGTTGCAGTGCCCAAACCGGGCTTCATGTTGATTCAATACTTTGTACCTAACACCTCTGTATACACATGAAAGCAATAAATTATTTTGAGTTTGAGTTTATATTTTAAAAACTGGACAACGAGCCGAGCCGTGCATAGAGCCGAACATTGGAACGAACATTTTCACGAGCATTATACAGAACGCCCTAGTCGATGCTCGTCAAAAAATATTCTTCACAGAGATGTCAGACTTGGATGTCAGGTAGGGCGCGGAACGATGACCGAAGCTTGGCTCGTCAAAAATCTCGCTAGAATGTTCTAGTATTTTTCTGTAGTGTAACATTCGCGCGAATAGTCATTACAAGTGAATGCTCAAGTCTATCCGCACCTTAAGTATATGTAATGTAATAGCCATGTAATTCTTGTAATAGGTATCATTATGTTTTATAAAGAAGAGGTGTTTGGTAGAAACTTTATTAAGAAAGCAGGTTTTAATGCACCTACGATGTGTTTGGATTGATTATGTTATTATTGCATGACTTGTATGTAAGTGGGTAGTTTTCCGCAATAGATTTTTTGGAACGAAGTTCCTTATCGCGTGTTGTGAAAGGGGGCTAGACGGAAAAATTCTTACGAAAAGTTGTCACGACACTTTTTTCAAATTTCGAACAGCGCGGCGCGCGTTTATTTTTTAATTATTAATAGGTAGGTAACCTATGGCTAACTCTTTTGAGTAGAAACTTTTTTGAAAATCATAATGATTTATTTTCTTCTTATTTTGACCATTGAAAATAATACTTTTTTAAGTAACTTCGTTCTTACCTGGTGTCCCACGACACCACACTCGATCTTTTTTTTAATTTGGGTCGTTTAAAAATATGTAATGCGTATTATGAATTAGACTTTTTAAAGCTCTAATGTTTGATGTTGTTAGTACGACCTGGATTGACTATTGTTTTAATTTTCCAAGAATATTCTAATAGAGTGATTTCAGAGGCAAGATTTTAGCATAATTTTATCCCCGGCTTCTCATGGGCGCGGGAACTACGGATGAAACCACAGGGCGATAGTTAATTTCATAATAACTATCAAGCGCTATCGTTTGTTGTCTACCTAAAACAATTTTTTGTCTGTCTGTATATTCCAGGTAGAAATCCAAATGCTGGACGTAGACAAACTGACGTTCGAGCATTACTGTGGAGGCGCAGTCGTCGGCGAGAGACTAGTATTGTCGGCGGCGCATTGCTTTGATAAAGTACGTAATATTTTAATTATAGTTATTTATGGTACAAGCGAGGTAAGTTGGTGATTACTTCCGAGGCGCTATTGAGGCCCGAGCCGTCAGGCGAGGGTCTGAAGATAGCCGAGGATATTAATCATCAATACACCGCGTGTACCATACAACGTTTTTCAACACATTTGCGAAGAAATTATCATTTTTCGCTAATAAATAAACAGTTTTTCTATTCGCGCGCATCCAACACACCAATGGTGATCGGCCAAAGACTAAAAAAATATACGTATTAAAAAAAAACCAATGAATGAATGAATGGAATCGACCATAGACCTACCAAAAGTAAGGCAACATTCTTGAAGTTTGTTTTTAAAATGTACGGACACAATTTTTTTAGTATCGAAACTTTTTTAAAAACAAAGCAATTTAAAAAAACAATCTATAACTCACTAGTGAATAAAACGTGTCATTATTCAACTGTTTTTGCACAAATAAGAGCCCCTTTATGAGCGAGTGTGTTGAAAAGTATATTATTCTTCTCTCTTATATTACTAGCTAAAAGCGTGGCTTTGTGTGGGCTCGCGAGGTTTTTCTTAGTAATTCTATGTTTTATAGTACAGTATTTATATATTAGTATATTATAATCCTGAGCCTGAGTTGTAAATCCTTGTAATGCTTTTAATCTTCAAAACGCGCGATACCCCATAGGTTCCTATGTTAGACCAACAGAAGTTTCTTTATGTCCAATGTCCGCCACAGCTTTATCTAACGTCAAGCCTTGTGACTTGTGAATTGTGATTACGAAAGCTTAGTGAATTGTTTCCTGGAACAATTTGGTAGTATTTTTACTTTTCCAATATTTAGTTATGGGTGGTATCGGAGTCGACTGTTATTGTCTTATATTATTATGTAGTATAATTAACTATCTATCTATGTACCACGGTTACATCTGCGTTGTTCCCGGTTTTTGATCAAATAGGAATATAAAATAAAAGTACGTACTTCCCCAGTTATCCCTATTAATCATTACCTCGGAGTTCTGAAAACCAACAAAATAGAACCGAGATCATATTCTATTATTCCATGCACGAAATATTCAAGCACCATTTTGAGCCCGCTTTGAGCACTCTAACGATATTCCTTGTTATTTTGAATGTCTATCTACTTAAGGGCCTATTTCACAATCTTCAAGTAACTGTCCGAGTAACTACTCACATGTTTTGTCTTTGTCACTTGATATAAAGTAAGAAAGAGACAACACTCACTTTACTTGGTGAGTAACTTTACTTGGAAATCGTGAAATAGGCCCTAAGATTTTTTAAAATTATTCTCCACATTTTTCATCCCCTAACATCTCAAACCACCCTCTTTTCAGCAACCCCTCCACCTAGACCACATAAGACTGGTCGTTGGGGAGCATCGCCTGAAGTTTCAGGACAAACACGAGCATAGATTCCTCGCTGAAAACGTGGTATTGCATCCAGAGTTTAGAAAAGGTAAGTATGCTGACTTACGTATGTAAGGATAGTGTATAATAAGTATCATTAGATGTATTATAATTATGAATCGTTTTTGTGGATGATGGCTTATTGTTAGATCAATCGATTCCCGTGCGGCGTGAATATTTGTGTGAACCACAAATGTTTATCTCGGACTGTGTGTGTGTGTGTATGAGTGTGTCCGTAGTTTCTGATACCCTAGATACAAGTAACGAACTTAGTTAGGGGTCAGTTACTATAATGAGATGATGGAGGGAATGATTATGTTATGATCGAGCGAGCTTGGTATTTGGGATCGATTGACGATGATCGCTTGCTGGCTACACTTGATCTAGTTATGCAGAAAATTCCTAGCCTAACTCGCAGTTTCATATTTTTGCCAGAAGAACTTTGTATTTTAATTCCCAGAAATGAAAAAGGGTACACGAATAAGGGACTAAACACATTTATTTCAGCTCCATTCAGCGTTTGTCCATACAAAACAACAATTTTGTATGGAGACAATTCAGCTGAATGGATGCGTTTTGTATGGCGACGCATATACACCCCTATTTTGAATTCGAGATAAGTACTTAATCACACAGCTAAAGTAATGAAGTTATTTTTTTTCTTTTGCTTTTATTTAAAAAGTTATGATAAGTCAAAGTTTTTCAAAATCCCGCCGAATTTTATTGTTATTCTACACCGAACAACAGGCGAACGCTGCGATACACAGCTGAGCGCGGTCATCGACCCGAGCCGTCACAGAATACTTGATAGCTAGTTTGCCGTCTGATAATACGGCATTTATTTAGTATTTTTTAAAGATAAGTAATCGACTATCTTTTTTGATATTTTTATTGGATATATGGATTCAGTTACTGCTACAGATATTCTGATTTTAATAAGTCCCGTAATTTCAAAATAGGGGTGTATAATATATTAGTATAGATTTTATTTTGTTTCCAGACGGTCCTCACAGTAACGACATAGCTATGATCCTAGTGTCTCGGTCTGGCACAGGCGTGCAGTTCAATAGCCATGTCCGGCCGATCTGTTTGCCAGACAAGGGCGCGTCTGCCGGCGATTGGTGTACTGTCAGCGGGTGGGGGTATCAAGCTGGTTAGTATTTTATTTAAACTAGTATTCCTGCACAAGCGAGGATCTTTACGAAGCTACTGATAGTGTTATATCGGTGGCTGATTTCTGGTCCTTAAAAATATGAGTCGACACGCAAAGAAGACGTGGTTCTGTGGATAGTAGACTTCGCGGGGAAAAATGTACGCAGAACAACAATAATAAATAATGTCGTAGTTATCCATACATTTGCAATAGCCCCAGCAGAACCGGGGACTATCCTTGGATACATTTTATAGTGTTATACAGGGATAGTCGCCGGATTGTGCATCCTTTATGTACAATCTTCCCCCTTTTATCCCCATTGTTTTCCCAGTCAAAAAAGCTAGCGACAACCAGAAAGTTTAATCAAAGTACACGTGTGACAATTCTCGTCAGGGTCTGTTCAAAAAAGTGGCCTCTATCCCAGAATAGATGAACTATGTATGTCTGGTCTACTTTTGTAGTCCAGACATACATAGTCCACACAGACGAAAGCAAAATCAGCCTATCTTGTCAAAATGTTGAAGCTTCGCTCGCTTTTCTTGCTCGGCCAATAAGTGTATCGAAATAAAACACAAACGGATTTTTGTCGTGGTTGTATTTTGTTTTACATTTTCTGACGTTTCATGACAAAAATCCGTTTAAGTGTTTTATTTCAATGTGTAGTGTTCGTGTAAATCAAAGTAATCAATACAATAAGCGTATCCTTCATTTCCACAGAGAGTACAGAGAGCTTCGCGCCAATCCTCAGAGCTGCAGCCGTGCCAGTTCTAGATATGACCACGTGCAGGAACAGTGAGGTGCTGGGAGGAAGGCAGCAGAAGATATTGGACTCTATGATCTGTGCTGGTAAGGGCAATTTTGAATGATTATATCAGTCAGTAGTAGACCTTTAAAGTGATTATCCCAGTTGGACCTCGGTCTGTCTTGACCGGGGAAGTTCTACCAAATATTGGCATTACTATGCCGGACTGCCATGTTGCGGGTTCGATTCCCGTGCGGGGTGAATATTTGTGTGAACTAACATATTTTTGTCTCGGTCTGGGTGTGTGAATGAGAGTGTGCGTAGTTTCTGATACCCTAGAAGTTTCGAACTTAGTTAGGGGTCAGTTACTGTAATGAGCTGATGGAGTGAATGATTATGTTATGTCACAATATTAACATAAGTTTTCAACCCTCATTCCAGGCATTCTCCAAGGCGGAGTGGACGCGTGTCGCGGCGACTCAGGAGGTCCCTTAGCCTGTCGGCACCACAACCGCTGGCAGCTCCACGGAGTGGTGTCATGGGGGGCTGGATGCGCCAGGAAGTCGAGACCTGGAGTGTACACGAGGGTCGCCTCTTATATACCTTGGATACGGGCTACAGCTGCCTCTTTGGGACATCACATTGCGGAGTAAAATCAGTCATCAACCTTCATCATGCGAACAGCGCGATTGTGGACATCTACCTTGCCACATATAGAAAGAAAGAAAAGAAAGAAAAATGTTTTATTTGGACTTCACACAAAAACTTACAACTACATAACAATATTTAAAAACACAGTAGGTTCATAAAAAGTTTTAAAGTGTGATGCCCAAAAGGACACAACTCAACAAATAACTGTGATCAAGGGCAAGCCCAAGATTACAGCACTGATTTTCAGTTGTGCCCTAGGGGGCGGCATATGAACTTAAGTGTCCTGCATCACGCAAGCGAAATTTACCGGGCGATTGAGCTTAAATACGAGAACTCGACAGTAACCGTCGGGCAGCTGCCCACCCGTCTGGTCGGAGGATCCTTCCAACTTAATTGGGATGCGTAACTTTACAACCTATTCCACCCTCGCTTCCAAACTTTAATGGAGATTCCTAAACTCCCTGCCAGCTTCTCTGTTCCCTGAAACATACAATCTGGGTTTGTTTGAGTCGCGAGTGAATCGGTATCTTCTATGAGTGCACGCTCCATCTTAGGCTGTGTATCATCGCTTTCTATCAGGCGAGTTGCAGTCAATTACAAGCCTAGTTCAAAAAAAGAGTTTGTTAAAGGTCTTGTGTGATGCTGTAGCGATGTTACAATCGAAAATTGGTTAAGTGCAAGTAGGACTATACCGAGGTTTCGTAGTAAAAACTTCTTGGTTTAAAGAGTATCCATCCAGCTCTTCGATAACACGGACATTATAGGACGTTTAAAAAGGACAAATCCTTTTGAATTAGTGTAGTGATAGTGAATAGTGTTAAAGTGCAGTGTATGTACTATGGCAAAGAACACATGAACAGAGTGACTTACCCTAAACAAAAACAATACGAAAACACATTCTTAACATTTATAAGTCTAAGTTAAAGCACAGAATAATTAATAGTACTAGGTTAAAGTCAAATTACTTAAAAGTGGTGCATCAAGGACATAAAAACTATATTTGAAATGAGAAATTTACGGACGACTAATATAATCTTATTCATCCGACGAACGAATGACATTATATTAAACGTCCATTCTAGCGGACGGCTAGCAACAGCCATATTGTATTTACAAAAATGATTGACTTAAAAAACTGTTTTAAAAGTTTTCCAAGTGACTAAAAATAACTTCCCCCATCATTTAAAGTCGGTAAAACAGATTTTGTAGTTCCTAGAAAGTAAACGGAAAACACAAACTCCTACAAAAAAATCTTAGCAAAAGTCAATTATAGAGATTGCTATTAAAAAAATTACTATAACTAATTCTGGGACTTAATTATCTAATAATGTTTAGCAATTTAAAATACGTTAATAATAACAAGAATAAAAAAAACCTTTTCAAAAATAAGCTTTTTTTTAGCTTTTATTGCATTGTCTGGGACTTACATAAGTATGCCAAATTTCAGCTCAATCGAATAACCAGAAGTGGTCGAAAAATGGCTTACAAGATTTGATTACAGACAACGGGACAGGTGAAACTAAATAAAAGCTTGTAAAAAATAAAAAATCTTAAAAGAGGCTAAGTTTAAACTAAAAATAACAGTTACCGTTTTAAATAAAATCCATTAAAATTCGTTAAACATAGTTTTTTGCAATTTGTAATTAATAAATTAATGCCAAAGATCAATTGTATTTTAAGTTAATACTACTTTAAGTTATAATTAAGTTACTACGTCATATTTAATAAGTAAATGTTAAAGTTGCAGATAAATTTTGAATTTTGTAATATTTATATCGAAACTTTTCTAAAAACAAAGAAACTTAAAAAATCTATAACTCACTTGTGAATAAAACGTGTCATTATTCAACTGTTTTTGCACAAATAAGAGCCCCTTTATGAGCAAGTGTGTTCAAAAAATACTTATTTCAAGTTTTAACTGCAACATAGTATTATTAATTTTATAAGTACTTATTTTATAATTATAGTAAGTAAAAACTATGTAATTATGTTTTTTATTTACTTGTTTAAACTTTTTATTACTAAAATTGTTGATTATAAGATTAAATTTATTTTGATACATTATTTAGATTTTTGTTTATTTCATCCTTAAACTATGTCTGCTTTATTTGCGTTGCATTTTTAGTCTGGTTTACCACTAAACCAGGTTTTACAATCAATTTTGAATACTGTCAAAGTGACAGATTTAACTGACAAGGTGTCAAATGCTTACCAGGTTTTGTTAAACCAGACTAAAAATGCAACGCAAATAAGGCAGTGTGTGTCCAAACAGTTCGAAATCTTGGGCTAACTATTTGGAACTTTTTTGTCCAAGTAGTTAGATCATCGAACTACTTGTCGGACAGATTGGAATAAGCCATTTCTCCTCACTGTACTAATATCTTTACCAGATCTGGGATTTGGTCCTAGGATGGTATAAATGTTCCTTATAGGCATAACACATTAAGATACTTTTTAACCCCCGACGCAAAAAGAGGGGTGGTATAAGTTTGACGTGTCTGTGTGTGTGTGTGTATCTGTCTGTCTGTCGCATCATAGCTCCCGAACGGATGAACCGATTTCAATTTAGTTTTCTTTGTATTAAAGGGGACTTACGTGCGAGTGTTCTTAAACATGTTTGATGAAAATCGGTTGACCCGTTTAAAAGTTATGGGGGTTTGAAAGTAATTGTGTTTTTAAAAATTTAATTTTTGTTATTATACCAAAATTCTCATGGCAGTACTATAAAAAGAAACCCGGTTATATGCAAGTCGGACTCGCGCATGAATAGTTCCGTACCAAAAACGACAAACAAACACGTTTGTTGTATGGGGGTCCCTCTTAAATATTTTTTTTAGTATTTGGGAGACCTTTGCCCAGCAGTGGGACACTATAGGTTGACAAAAATAAGTATTTGTTGTTATAGCGGCAATAGAGATACGTCATTTGAGACAATTTTAACTGTCTAGCTATCACCGTTCTTGAGATACAGCCTGGTGACAGACGGACGGACGGACAGCGAAGTCTCAGTAATAGGGTCCCGTTTTTACCCGGAACCCTAAAAAATAGAAATGTACTAATATCATCAGTGAGAGAGAAGTTAAATGCTCTAAGAATTCTTATTCTTCTTTGCGTGTCGACTCATATTTGTGAGGACCAGAACTCGGCCGATATGGCACTATCAGTGGCCTTGTAAAGGTCCTCGCGTGTGCAGGTGTAGGGACACGCACGGCCAGTCAGGAGATGGGCCATTGTAAGAATTTACAGGGCAATATAAAAATTTTACTTAAATATCTTAAAACCAGATTCAAACTCGCTACCTTACCTAAAATGCAAGTTGTATAACCACTATGCCTGGTAAGTCACATGCCATTTTTAGGCCATGTCAGTCGGTACTAATAAAACGCTGATAACTCAAATATATAACTAAATAATGTACATAATATGTAGGTAAGTATATAAGCGTGAATTGTAATAAATAGGTCGTTGATAAGTATATAAATTATCAATGTATTACTTAATTTAAGTATATAATGCATATTAACACACTTAATGAAATGACGGACAAAATATTCTAAGCCGGTGTGTCTAGAAGTATGGAATACTAGCCGTGCCCCACGGTTTTACCCGCGTAGTTCCCAATCCCGTGAGAATTTCGGGATAAAAATATCCTATGTTCTTTCCCGGACCATAAGCTACCCCTGTACCAAATTTCAAGTCAATCGGTTCATTAGTTTAGTCGTGAAAAGGTAACAGACAGACAGAGTTACTTTCGCATTTATAATATTAGTTAGGATTAGGATTGTACAGGAGTTCCTTATATAACGTAGGTGTAGTACTGAGGAAGGATTTAACACTGACTGACTGACAACACACAGTCTAAACCGGTGTGTCTAGAAGTATGGAATAACATAACATAATAATTCACTACATCATCTCATTACAGTAACTGACCCCTAACTAAATTCGTAACTTGTATCTAGGGTATCAGAAACTACGCACACACTCATTCAGACACACCCATACCGAGACAAACATTTGTGGTTCACAAAAATATTCACCCCGCACAGGGATAGAACCCGCAACCTAGCGGATTGCAGTCCGGCATGGTGACCACTCTGCCATCGAGGTCGCCTACAACACACAGTCTAAACCAGTGTGTCTAGAAGTATGGACATGGCTTATTTGCGTTGCATTTTTAGTCTGGTTTAACAAAACCCAGTGTTGCCAGATGAATATTATAAATTCCCTCCAAATCTTTTACAAAATCCCCCCAAAATATGGATATTTTAAGAAAAATCCCTCAATGTTAAAAAAAAAATATTATGACAAAAACATAAAAATACGTAAGTAAATATTTTTTTCAACACACTTGCTCATAAAGGGGCTCTTATTTGCGCAAAAACAGTTGAATAATGACACGTTTTATTCACTAGTGAGTTATAGATTGTCTTTTTTTTAAATTGCTTTGTTTAAAAAAGTTTCAATACCAAAAAAAAATTGTGTCCATACATTTTAAAAACAAACTTCAACTATGTTTCCTTACTTTTGGTAGGTCTATGGTCGATTCCATTCATTCATTCATTCGATTTTTTAGGGTTCCGTACCTCAAAAGGAAAAAACGGAACCCTTATAGGATCACTTTGTTGTCCGTCTGTCCGTCCGTCCGTCCGTCTGTCAAGACCCTTTTTCTCAGGAACGCGTGGAGGTATGAAGCTGAAATTTATATCAATTACTCAGGTCTACTGTCCCTTGAAGCTGTGAAAAAATCAAACTTCTAAGCCAACGCAATCAAAAGATACAGCCGTTGATGCCGCAAATTTTCGACACTTGCAAGGGAATCAAAACCTACAGGGTGCTTCCCGTGAACTCAGAATCTTGAAATTTGGTACGAAGCAACGTCTTATAGCATAGATAAAGGAAAAATTACGAAAACCATAAATTTTTAGTTACATCACATAATATATATTTTTTTAATAATTTTAACCTTACTACCCATTTCCTCATAAACGCGTAGAGGTATTAAATTGAAATTCATACCAAATACTCAGGTCTATAATACCTTTAAGCTGTAACAAAATCAAACTTCTATGTCAACGCAATCAAAAGAAACAGCAATTTAAGCTGCATATTTTGAAACTCGCAAGTACTCGCAAGGGAATCAAAACCTAAAGGGTACTTCCAGTCGACCTAGAATCTTGAAATTTGGCATGAAGCAACGTTTTATAGCACACATAAAGGAAAAATTCCGAAAACCTTAAATTTTTAGTTACATTACAAAATATATATTTTTTAATAAATATAAACTTATTACTTTTTTCCTCATGAACGCGTAGAGCTATCAAGTTACGGAACCCTCGGTGCGCGAGTCCGACTCGCACTTGGCCGGTTTTTTTTAATAAGTATATTCTTTTAGTCTTTGGCCGATCACCATTGTTGTGTTGGATGCGCGCGAATAGAAAAACTATTTATTTATTAGCGAAAAATGATAATTTCTTCGCAAATGTGTTGAAAAACGTTGTATGGTACACGCGTGTATTGATGATTATTATCCTCGGTTATCTTCAGACCCTCGCCTGACGGCTCGGGCCTCAATAGCGCTTCGGAAGTAATCACCAACTTACCTCGCTTGTACCATAAATAACTATTATTTCGGAAATTGCTTCCATTATTGCATCTGTATCTCCACATGCTTCATCGGTGCCATACATTTTTTCAAAATGAATTTCTTCAGCATCTATGCGCACACACAGTAGTTGGCGGTACAAATAATCTTGGGGCTCTATTCTCTTCTCTAGCTATTAAGCTGTGACAATGCTACTCCAATGTATTGTAATGTCAACATCATAGCCGTTTTTTTATCTTTTTATAAATCGTATGTTCGTTTGTACTCAAACCGCACTAACACATCGTTGTGCGTATGTATGTGCTGATTATGTAATAAAATAAATTCTTTAAATCGCATTCAGTTATAAAAAAGAATATTTCATTGTTTTTCAAAAAAGCCCCCATTCCCCCCAAGCCCATTTTAGTTCCCCCCGCATAATCCCCCAAAGAATTTGTCCCCCCGAAATTGCCCCCAAGGGCTTAAAATACCCCCAAATTTGGGGGGAATTCCCCCAATCTGGCATCAGTGACAAAACCTGGTAAGCATTTGACACCTTGTCAGTCAAATCTGTCACTTTGACAGTATTCACAATTGATTGTAAAACCTGGTTTAGTGCTAAACCAGACTAAAAATGCAACGTAAATAAGGCAGTATTAGAACATAATTTACGAGTTATGTATTTAAGCTACGTTTTGTTATATTTTTTATGTACAAATAAGTTCTTAGACCATAGTTATTATGTAACGCCTTCAACCATAGAGTATGTTTTAAAAGGGTAACACAAAAAATGAAAATAATATGACGTCTTTACATGAAAAAGTTCGCATTTTAGAGTTAAATAGGTGTAATAATAAAAACTATATAAAAAAACTAGCTGCGCCCCGCGGTGTCACACGCGTAGTTCCCGTTCCCGTGGGAATTTCGTGATGAAAAATAGATGTTGGCCGATTCTCAGACCTACTGAATATGCTCACAAAATTTCATGAGAATCGGTCAAGCCGTTTCGGAGGAGTATGGCAACGAAAACTGTGACACGAGAATTTTATATATTAGATTAAAGTAAGTACCTATAGGTACTATATTCCTGGAGTATTCTCTTTTACATTAGTATGGCGGCTGGAGTTGTCACAAAATTATGTTGTGTTGATTTCGCGTACTGAGAAGGCCTAAGATCATAGAATAAACGTAATGAATTCGAAAATAGAAATCAGATTGAAGTGGCGGATTTTGTACCGGAACCTTACGAATGGTAGTCAAAAGTTCTATCCACTACGCCATCGACGCTCTAACACAACAATCGAACCTAAGATAATATAGAGACCAGAGAGAATCTTGGTCGTGATCAATATTCTATCCCCTCATTTACACTATGCTCCTGCTCCTCCTACTCGCGCTGCCGGAAATATTTCCCAAAATACTTCCGCGGCAGTACGCTATTTAGACTATGCTCCTATGGGCAGGAAAGTGAGCGAGGACATAGTGTAAAGAGACACTCGTGCTGCTACTCGTCATGCCGGTGCCGTCACTTGTATGTCACTTGATACACGAGGACTGAGTGAAATAGCGTATATGTTCTCTCTCGCTCGCCTTTGACTTCCGCACGAAAAACCGACACTCGCTGGAGCGTCGGGCAGGAGCAGCGGCATGACGAGTAGCAGCACGAGTAACCGTTTACACTATGCCGCTGCCCACTTTCCTCGTCACTTTCCTGCTCATTGCAGTATAGTGTAAATGAGGGGTAAGAATCGAAGCCTATTTTCGGCATGTTGGCATGGTGACCACTCTGCTATCGGGGTTTTTGGTATTACTAAATAAATAATTAAATATTAAAGAACCATCTCACTAAAGTAGCGGTTTCTATGAAGCACAATAGTTGAACAAAACAAAAACTGTTTAGTTTTTATCGCGAAAATTTAAACAATTAATTATAATTTGCCAAAACAAATCAACAATTTTTTGCTAGAGCAATCTAATCCTTATTATCAACTATTAAAGTCTATTTTACAATACACTATCGTTTTAGTTTTTTATTTAAAAACTACTCATTTTTTACTGAAATTTAATCCTTATAGCAAATTATTAGAGTCTATTTTACAATATACTATCGTTTTAGTATTTTATTAAAAATCTAACACATTTTTTTACTATGATTTTGTCTTGATAACTTGCTATTATAAATCATTTTTCTTAGTTCTAAAGATATACGATATTATACTCTAATATAAATGAAAAGAGTTTAAAATTGGTTAAAATATATAGCTCCTAGTGGTCTTAATTTTTCCAGGTGGTCAGTTATGGACCTAATTCTGATGTTTTGATTTAGACTAAGCTTGGTTTATTAATACTCGTATTGGAACGAAGTTCCTTATCGCGTGTTGTGAAAGGGGGCTAGACGGAAAAAAATATTACAAAAAGTTGTTACGACACTTTTTTCAAGTTTCGAACAGCGCGGCGCGCGTTTATTTTTTATTATTAAAAGGTAGGTAACCTATGGCTAACTCTTTAGAGTAGAAACTTTTTTGAAAATCATAATGATTTATTTTCTTCTTATTTTGACCATTGAAAATAATACTTCTTTAAGTAACTTCGTTCTTACCTGGTGTCCCACGACACCACACTCGGTCTTTTTTTATTTATCCTAACTAATATTATAAATGGGAAAGTAACTCTGTCTGTCTGTCTGTCTGTCTGTCTGTTACCTTTTCACGGCTAAACTACTGAACCGATTGACTTGAAATTTGGGACAGGGATAGCTTATAGTCCGGGAAAGAACATAGGATACGTTTTATCCCGAAATTCCCACGGAATCGGGAACTACGCGGGTGAAACCGCGGGCACAGCTAGTAACATTTATAACTACCTATGTATGGTTGACTTTCGGTCGCAAAGAGGCCGGTTCAAGCCCCGTCGTAGGTAGCTAAAAGCGTGACTTTGTTGGGGCTGGCAAGAATTTTAAACACTGCAATCCTAATCCTAATCCTAACTTTCTAACTATCCTAATCCTAACTAATATTATAAATGCGAAAGTAACTCTGTCTGTCTGTCTGTTACCTTTTCACGGCTAAACTACTGAACCGATTGACTTGAAATTTGGTACAGGGGTAGCTTATGGTCCGGGAAAGAACATAGAATACTTTTTATCCCGAAATTCCCACGCGAACGGGAACTACGCGGGAGAAAACGCGGGACGCTGCTAATACTAAATAATATTTTAATAATTTTCTGCACATAAATTCAAATAGCTATGTTATCAAATCTGTAGGTGTTGTAGATTTTCCGTAAAATGTAGCAAAAAACTATAAATTTTTGCGTTATAAGGGCTTCGCTCCTTATTGCAGTGGTCCCACCGCGAGCGACTGAGCGATGAACTATCGGCGAGTTTCTCGCCCAAGAAAAGTACAGGGAATGTACATTCAGTGTAAACGAAAGAGATGCATATATATTATCTATCTATCTAAATAAAACTCTTCCGTTACTGAGTGATGTACTGACTGACAGACAACGCACAGCCGAAACTACTGGTCGTAGAGAGCTGAAAGGCACGTGTGTTTGTTGGGGGGAGTAGGCTACCACTAAGAGAGGATTTTTGGATATTCCGCCCCTAGGCGGAGAAAAGGGGGAAAAACAAAAATTCTGCTGGCAGTCATTATTCCAAGCTAGTATATTATTATGTTCACTGTCCTTTTCTTGGGCGAGAAAATCGCCGATAGTTCATCGCTCACTCGCCCGCGGTGGGACCACTCCATAATATAAAACCAGGGTGTTTTCAACGCAGAATTAGTTAAGCTATAACCAGAATTGGATCCTAATCGCAGCCAATTTCTGCAAGTCATTTGTTTTGATCTGTTTTGTCTACATTGTGACGTCAAACGCCTGTCTGAGTGAAATATTGATTTTATGATAAATCATCATGAATTGATGGATAGGAATTCGAACTGTGGAATTCTGACGTCATATTTGAATTTGACGTTTAAATTGACGTTTGTACTTAAGCATAATCATTCACTCCATCATCTCATTACAGTAACTGACCCCTAACTAAGTTCGTAACTTGTATCTAGGGTATCAGAAACTACGCACACACTCATTCACACACACCCAGACCGAGACAAACATTTGTGGTTCACACAAATATTTACCCCGCATGGGAATCGAACCCACATTCTTACGCATGGCAGTCCGGCATGGTGACCACGCCATCGAGGTCGTCACTTATTTGTTTTAGGGCTGATTTTTCAATCGCCAGATAACTTTTATTCGACGAATAAAATTGACGTTTGACAGTTTGTATGAAATAACTGTCAAAATTTCAAAGTTATTCCTCGAATAAAGTTAGGTATCTGGCGATGGAAAAATCGGCCCTAAGTCGAACATTCTGGAAGGTTTAGCAAATGTGCGCCGGCCTTCCAAGCTGGGAGGTAGCGTTTTCAATTTCTGGGTGAAATTATACCTATTATACCATGTGTGTCTTCTATAATTAGGACCTATTTCACCATCATCAAGTAACGTTCCGAGTAACTACTCACATTTTTTGTCTTTGTCACTTGATATAAAGTATGTAAGAGACTTACTTGGTGAGTAACTCTACTTACCGGTCGTGAAATAGGCCCTTCGTGTGACAAAAAACAATAACAAGTGTCACATAATTTAATATAGGTATGACGATTTTCAGTTCATATAAATTAGGCAAAAAAATTATGCTATGATGTCGTGGATCCTTCTAAATAAATTAATAAATAAATAAATGCGTATGTTTGTTACTCTTTCACGCAAAAACTACTGAACCGATTACTGACTGACTGATACCAATACATAGCTCAAACAGATTGCTTTGAATCGCGCTGAAAGGCACGACATTTAACATAACGCACCCATCCGCTATGAAAGAAAAAATAAAAACACGTGCAATTCCGCCGGGTAATGTAAGTATGTTATTAAATTAGTTCAAGCCAAGTCACATGTTTCTAAATTAAGTAACTGACTGACTGATTGACCCCACACGTGACCATTTGAATTATATCTGCCCCGCGATTCAGGTCAGTACAATCTAGCATGTTTTTAACCCTATTTACTTACGTATATTTATATAATAACATGATAATAACTTGAACGAGTTCTGGTTTCATTTATTTGTTAAAGGAAATTAAAATTCAGTATTTATCTACACCTAAAAACCTAACTACTCGTAAAAATATAAGTAAGTAAAAGAAAAATATGACACCAATTTTGTAGAGTCACAATGCAACAACAAAGAGAAAAATAAAGAGCGTCGGTGGCTCAGGGGTTAAGGCTGTTGACTTCCAGTCGGAAGGTGCCTGGTTCGAACCCCACCAGTCCCGCCACGTACCAATGTGTTTTCAATTTACGAATTCATAAGTACGTTAATTTCGACGCTCTTACGGTGAAGGAAAACATCGTGAGGAAACCTGCACATTCCTTGGAAGAAATTCTAAGGTTATGTGTGAAGTCGACCAACCCGCACTTGGCCAGCGTGGTTGACTAAGGCCTAATCACCCTAATTCAGGGTAGGCTCGTGCCCCTCGGTGGGGACAATGTAATGAGCTGATGATGATGAATGCAACAACATTAATAATAAACATAGTTAAGTGTCAGTAGCAATAAGAAATGATAGAGTGATTGATGATGTTATGTTGTTGTATGTAAACAAATAGTAAGTCGATTAGCTGACTGCACAAAAGATTATTATGTTATTATGTTTATGCCCACATTATGTACAATATACTTAGGTATAGATATATAAAGAAGCGCTCATAGCCCAGTGCTACCCGCGGATCACTTGTGATCTGCGCGGTTAAGCAACGTCTGCCACCGTCATGGCTATGGTGGGTCGTTACTAAATCATGATCATCATCAGCTCATATATGTCTCCACCGAGGGGCTTGAGCCTACCCTGAATGAGGGTTTTTTGTATTAAAGGGGACTTACGTGCGAGTGTTCTTAGAATGTTTGATGAAAATCGTTTGACCCGTTTAAAAGTTATGGGGGTTTGAAAGTAATTGTGTTGGGGTTTTTTAAAAAAATTAATTTATTTAACATACTGTAGTAAGATTTGGTTGAACTTTTATGATCGGCCGCCTGCCTGACGTCACCATATTGCTAGGAGAACTATGGATCTGTGTGTGAAAGGAAACTGGTAGAGGGAGGCCAAAGAAGGGTTGGATGGAGTGTGTGAAAAGGGATATGAATATGAAAGGAGTGAATGAGAGTATGACGAGTGATAGAAGCGAGTGGAAGAGGAATACATATTGTGCCGACCCCACTTAAGTGGGACAAGGGGAGGGAGATGATGATGTGATATTCCTGGTTATAAGGAACATTTAGAACAAATTTCATCTAAATACATTGAATAGTTTTTGCGTGAAAGCGTAACAAACATCCAAAGTCACAAACATACAAACTTTCGCTTACAATATTAGTAATATTATTAACTATAGAAATTAAGTCATATATAAATAATTTTCCATCGATTTACGTTAGTCATAAAAGCAATATAAAAAGAAGGAAAATAACTAACCGCTAGAAATCCAAAGCGCATTAATTGTCAGTGTTTATGGGTACCCTATATAAATTAGGTTTTATTATAATGCAAATTAATTATTTAAAGTGGTAATGGCAATAAAATAATAAATATAAAAACCTCTGGCAGTATTAGTTCTTTAAGATATAAATAAATAAATATCAGGATATATGACGACCTCGATGGCAGAGTGGTCACCATGCCGTACAGCCATCCGTAATTGTTTGCGGGTTTAATTCCTGTGCGGGGTGAATATTTGTGTGAACCACAAATGTTTGTCTCGGTCTGGGTGTGTGTGAATGAGTGTATGCGTAGTTTCTGATACCCTAGATACAAGTTACGGACTTAGTTAGGGGTCAGTTACTGTAATGAGATGATGGAGGGAAAGATTATGCTTATGTTATGTTGTATGACACATTGCCATCTAAGCAAAGCTTGTGTACAATGGATACACATGTACCTTTGTAAAAACACACTTAGAATACATAGAAAGTATATAAACAAGCACTTTTAACACGGTGTTATAGAAATACCAAAAATTTTCATAACAGCTTAATGTAATAGATGGCTTGTCTTGGTTGTATTTTGTTTTACATTTTCTGACGTTTCGGATTCTTTAAACAATAAAAAACCCCCAACACAATTACTTTCAAACCCCCATAACTTTTAAACGGGTCAACCGATTTTCATCAAACATGTCTAAGAACACTCGCACGTAAGTCCCCTTTAATACAAAAAAAACTTATCTAAAATCGGTTCATCCGTTCGGGAGCTATGATGCCACAGACAGACAGATACACACACACACACAGACACGTCAAACTTATAACACCCCTCTTTTTGCGTCGGGGGTTAAAAATCCGTTTAAGTGTTTTATTTCAATGTGCAAATATGTTAATCAAAGATATTAATGAATAGATGGCTTTTTCTCAGATCAGCCGAACCATAAAAAGTACGTGAAAATCGGTCATATCGTTTCGGATGAGTATAGTTACAAACACGGAATCAATGAATGTATAAAACAAAGTAGCCGTCACTGTCTGTCCTTATGTATGCGTAATTCTATAATTATAACATAACATAATTATTCACTACATCATCTCATTATAGTAACTGACCCATAACTAAACTCAAAGCTTGTATCTAGGGTATCAGAAACTACGCAAACACTCATTCACACACACACACCCAGACCGAGACAAGCATTTGTGGTTCACACAAATATTCACCCCGCACGGGAATCGAACCCGCAACCTTACGGATTAAAACAACGCAACCGATTTTGAAACAGTATTCAAGAGGAAGGTTTCTAGCATATTTTTATCCCCGCATTCTCACGGGAGCCGTACGCGGGACGTCGCTTGTTTTATATAATATTAGCGGCGCCCCGCGGTATCACCCGCGTAATTCCCGTTCCCGTAGGAATATGGGGATAAAATTATGCTAAAAACCTTCCCACTGAACCACTCCATCTATTAAAACAAACTGCATCAAAATCCGTTGCATACATAGGGACAGAGAAAGCTTTGTTTTATAGTATGTAGTGACTTCGCCATTCTCCATAATTATTTAATTACTATGCAAATAAGTTTTATATATAACGGTTTAACACCAATTACGTTTAACCTGATTTAAAGTGCGGGATCACAGTGTGGCAATCTGGGGTCTTCAGATAAATGCTTATCTGTGCTACGAAATAATGATACAAAGAATATGTAGCCGTAGAATAGAACATAATATTATGTACTTATATTACGACTAGTAGAGTCACCAAGTTTTCTGTGCCGGCGGCCAAAAGTGGAAGCTCCTATTGTCATTTTGATTCCAATGTCATTTGGATACATTTTCAATAAACTGACAACCAAAAGATGCGATTACAGCGACGCTGTCACCGGCACAGAAAACTTGGTAACTCTATAAGGCAGAGTGGTCACCATTCCTATGGAGGAAGAATCATCTTGAATGTAAAAAAGTGTCCGTCAAAATACATTGGCGCCACATAGAGTGGCGCCACATTAGGCTCCGTCACTCCGAAACTTCTACATTTCGACACTTCGACGCTTCGACGCTTCGACGCTTCCACGCTTCGACGCTTCGACGCTTCGACGCTTCGACGCTTAGACGCTTTGACGCTTCGACGCTTCGACGCTTCGACGCTTCGACGCTTCGACGCTTCGACGCTTCGACGCTTCGACGCTCCGACGCTCCGACGCTTCGACGCTCCGACGCTCCGACGCTCCGACACTCCGACACTCCGACACTCCGACACTCCGACACTCCGAAAAACCGAAACTCCGAAACTCTGACACTGCGACACTCGGACACTCCGACACCGACATTTCGACACTCCGACACTCCGACACTCCAACACTCCGACACTCCGACACTCCGACACTCCGACACTCCGACACTCCGACACTCCGACACTCCGACACTCCGACACTCCGACACTCCGACACTCCGACACTCCGACACTCCGACACTCCGACACTCCGACACTCCGACACTCCGACACTCCGACACTCCGACACTCCGACACTCCGACACTCCGACACTCCGAAACTCTGACACTGCGACACCGACATTTCGACACTCCGAAACTTCGAAACTTCGACATTCCGACACTTCTACACTCCGAAACGCCGACATTTCGACATTTCAACATTTCGAAACTCCGACACACCGACACTCAGATACTCCGTCACTCCGACACTCCGACACTCCGACACTCCGACACTCCGACACTCCGACACTCCGACACTCCGACACTCCGACACTCCGACACTCCGACACTCCGACACTCCGACACTCCGACACTCCGACACTCCAACACTCCGACACTCCGACACTCCGACACTCCGACACTCCGACACTCCGACACTCCGACACTGACATTCCGACACTTCGACACTCCTACACTGCGAAACGCCGACACCGACACCGACATACCGACACTTCGACACTCCGAAACGCCGACACCGACACCGACATTCCGACACTCCGACACCGACATTCCGACACTTCAACACTCTGACACTCCGACACTCTCGACACTCCTACACTCCGACACTCAGACACTCCGACATTCCGACACTCCGACACTCCGACACTCCGACACTCTCGACACTCCTACACTCCGACACTCAGACACTCCGACACTCCGACACTCCGACACTCCGACACTCCGACACTCCGACACTCCAACACTCCGACACTCCGACACTCCGACACTCCGACACTCCGACACTCCGACACTCCGACACTCCGACACTCCGACACTCCGACACCGACATTCCGACACTTCGACACTCTGACACTCCGACACTCCGACACTCTGACACTCCGACACTCCGACACTCCGACACTCCGACACTCCGACACTCCGACACTACGACACTACGACACTCCAACACTCCGACACTCCGACACTCCGACACTCCGACACTCCGACACTCCGACACTCCGACACTCCGACACTCCGACACTCCGACACTCCGACACTCCGACACCGACATTCCGACACTTCGACACTCTGACACTCCGACACTCCGACACTCCGACACTCCGACACTCCGACACTCCGACACTCCGACACTCCGACACTCCGACACTCCGACACTCCGACACTCCGACACTCCGACACTCCGAAACTCCGAAACTCTGACACTGCGACACTCGGACACTCCGACACACAGACATTTCGACACTCCATCGCATTTAAAATGCAAAACTGCATCGGTATGCAAAATTTTATCAAAACCGTTAGAGCCGTTTTCGAGTTAGCTGGAAGATATACACCCCTATTTTGAAAATATGGGACTTATTAAAATCAGAATATCTGTAGCAGTAACTGAATCCATATATCCAATAAAAATATCAAAAATGATAGTCGATTACTTATCTTTAAAAAATACAAAATAAATGTCGTATTACCAGACGGCACACTAGCTATCAAGTATTCTGTGACGGCTCGGGTCGATGACCGCGCTCAGCTGTGTATCGCAGCGTTCGGTGTAGAATAACAATAAAATTCGGTGGGATTTTGAAAATCTTTGACTTATCATAACTTTTTAAATAAAAGCAAAAGAAAAAAACTAACTTCACTATTATATTGTCACCCGTCGTTTACATCAGCTGTGAGATAAGGTATCGCAATTTCAAAATAAGGGTGTATACAAGAATTGCTCGTTTAAAGTATAGGATTTGGGAAATGATAATTTGGGAAATATTGAGTTGAGAATTGAAATAAAACACTTAAACGGATTTTTGTCGTGGTTATATTTTGTTTTACATTTTCTGACGTTTCGGATTCTTTACAGAACCCGTGATCACAGAAGACTAAGATGGAAGACGTCTGTACAAAGTAATGTAAAAATATTACTACCTTCAATATTTTGAATATAATTTTAAATACATTGTGAATTTACCACAGATTCGGAAATACATCAGCCGAGAAGAATCTGCAAGAATCCATAGTGTGCTCACAGACAGCAGACTTGTAGTCCCGTCTATTCTTGACGTCAGCTATGTGTTCCTTGATCCGCGTTCCGATACTTCTTTTAGTTTGACCTATATAGGAGAGCCCGCAGTCACAATCAAGTTTGTAAACACCTGCTTCTTGAAGGGGTATGTGGCACTTGACAGGTCTTAGAAATTGGTTTATCTTCCTTGGCGGTTTGAAGTAGGTCTTGATGGACGCTCGCCTCAGGATGTTCCCAATTTTGTCCGTGACTCCTTTCAGGTATGGTAAGACAGCAGGTTGTCGCTCGACCGTCGCTGGTTTGTTGCACTATGGACAAACCCAACCATTACTTAAGGTTTGATGAACCCCAAATCCTTGCTAAGGAAAACAGATATCTGCCCAGGATGATACGCGAGGCCATTGAAATTAAAAAACATCCTAATTTCAATAGGGAAGAGGGTTGGAAGCTACCACCTGCTTGGGATCCTATCATCCACAAATTAAAACCCAAAGCACGTCCAACAACTGCAAGACCGCAAGATACTGTCAGTTCTGTATGCGTGAATAGGAACGTTTCAAATTGAAGAAATTTTTTGTATTGATTTTAAAGTGCATTGTAATTTATTTTATTTAAAAAAATAATATAAAAAATAATTCCAGACCGAGTTTCTTGCAGATTCTTCTCGGCTGATGTATTTCCGAATCTGTGGTAAATTCACAATGTATTTAAAATTATATTCAAAATATTGAAGGTAGTAATATTTTTACATTACTTTGTACAGACGTCTTCCATCTTAGTCTTCTGTGATCACGGGTTCTGTAAAGAATCCGAAACGTCAGAAAATGTAAAACAAAATATAACCACGACAAAAATCCGTTTAAGTGTTTTATTTCAATGTGTAGTGTTCGTGTAAATCAAAGATATCAATATTGAGTTGAGAAATTATTAAATAAAATGCGACTGCGCATTATAAAAATTAAAAAGAAAAAATTGATTTTAATTTCGCACAATTCTCACCTTCAATTTTTATAGTTTTAAACGTAAAATTAAAGAATATTTCAATCAATTATTTTTTTAAATTTTCACAGTTCTTAACCAAAAAACTACTCAATAATTGCACAATACAAGTAGGTACTCATTCAAATTAGTCCAGAGCGCGATCTATCTGTTCCAATTAACTTATCACTTTAGCAGATAAATCTTATTTGCAATACACATTATTTTAGTTAATAATTATAATTCGACGAATAAGTACGTGCTAATAAAAATAATATAACGTGACAAGTGATTCAAAATTCTTGTAAAATCGTGTTTAAATCTAATATTTTCGATTGACAATGAGCGATAATTGTAATGGATATATTTTTAATTATTTGTAAGTATGTTTTATTATATTTTAAATTAGATTTTAGGCCTGTTTCACGATCTTCAAGTAAAGTTCCGAGTTACACACAAGTTTTGTCTTTGTCACTTGATATAAAGTAAGAAAGAGACAAGACTCACTTTACTTTGTGAGTATCTTTACTTGAAGATCGTGAAATAGGTCCCAAGGATAAAAGTTATAAGAACATGAATTCCTACTAATATTATAAATGCGAAAGTAACTCTTTTACCTTTTCACGGCTAACCTACTGAACCGATTGACTTGAAATTTGGTACAGGGGTAGCTTATAGTCCGGGGAAGGATATAGGCTATGTTTTGATTCTACCACACAATTATGCTCAACTTTCGAATCAAATCTAGGTCCTTTGAATTAACAGGAAAGTGAACTAACTTTCACTAAAATGTCGTTTAGTAAAAAGGTTTTTTCAAAATCCCCTAAAATACTTTTTCAACACACTTGCTCATAAAGGGGCTCTTATTTGTGCAAAAACAGTTGAATAATGACACGTTTTATTCACTAGTGAGTTTAGTTTTTTTTTTAAATTGCTTTGTTTTGAAAAAAGTTTCGATACCAAAAAAATTTAGTCCATACATTTTAAAAACAAACTTCAACTATGTTTCCTTACTTTTGGTAGGTCTATGGTCGATTCCATTCATTCATTCATTCGTTTTTTTTAATAAGTATATTCTTTTAGTCTTTGTCCGATCACCAGAAAAACTGTTTATTTATTAGCGAAAAATGATATTTTATTATGAATTTCTTCGCAAGTGTGTTGAAAAACGTTGTATGGTACACGCGTGTATTAATGATTACTATCCTCGGCTATCTTCAGACCCTCGCCTGACGGCTCGGGCCTCAATAGCGCCTCGGAAGTAATCACCAACTTACCTCGCTTGTACCATAAATAACTATTAATTAGGGGTAGGAGTTATATATTTTCAGTGATAACTATTTATCAGTACATGGCCTTGTACATAATGTTATATTAAACAAAAACAACTGAATCGATTTTGTTGTAACTTTTGTGTTCAGAACGATAAACACATTGAGCATATGTGGACTCTTTTATATCAAACTAAATGTACCCTGCGGTTTCACCCGCGTAGTTTGTTTGACGTGTCTGTGTGTGTGTGTATCTGTCTGTCTGTGGCATCATAGCTCCCGAACGGATGAACCGATTTCAATTTAGTTTATATTAAAGGGGACTTACGTGCGAGTGTTCTTAGACATGTTTGATGAAAATCGGTTAACCCGTTTAAAAGTTATGGGGGTTTGGAAGTAATTGTGTTGGGGGTTTTTTAATTTAATTGTAACTATTTTTTTTTCTCTTTTCAGGTATGTGAAGAAAAGTGTCAATAATTATATAAATAATAATATAAAGACTATTTTCATAATATATTATGATATGCAATACATAAATATATATGTAAAAATAATTTATACAGTATATACTTTAACAAGTACCAAGTATATATTATAATTACTATTTTAATCATATATTTTTTTCAATAATTAATAATAGTTTTGATTTTATTCTATTAAATAATAATCATTTTAGTATATTTTTATTCATATATAAAATTAAGTATAAAATATTAACTATCTATTAAAGTTAAGTTTACCCACTTGCGAAGAAAAGAATATGATGCAGTCATTTAATCGTAAGTACCTACTTTATTAAACTTACTATTTCACCATCTCCAAGTAAAGTTTCGATTACCTACTCACAAGTTTTGTCTTTGTCACTTGATACAAAGTAAGAAAGAGACAACAATCACTTTACTTGGTGAGTAACTTTACTTGAAGGTTGTGAAATAGGCCCTTACCTAATATAATTAATAGTTTTTTTTCTAAATACTTACATAATATAGGAAAAGAATACTCAATAAAAACTTGCTTTTATTAACCCACTTCAAAAGAGGAGGAGGTTCTCAATTCGATTTTATTTTTATATATGTTATTTTATAAAAACAATTAAATAAAACATTAATAAAAAACCCCCATCACAATTACTTTCAAACCCCCATAACTTTTAAACGGGACAACCGATTTTTATCAAACATGTCTAAGAACACTCGCACGTAAGTCCCCTTTAATACAAAAAAAAAACTAAATTAAAATCGGTTCATCCGTTCGGGAGCTATGATGCCACAGACAGACAAATACACACACACACACACACACAGACACGTTAAACTTATAACACCCCTCTTTTTGCGTCGGGGGTTAAAAAGTCCGTTATTTCATTGTTTCAAACATGGAAAAAAGAACAACTTAAGTATCTCTCTCTTGGTTTAAAAAAACTAAGTACATTCATAGTTTTTGCTTCTATTACCACATCCGGGAATCGAACCGGCGAATCGAATGACTAATATGTTTTATGATATTCGTAGAAAAGTCTAATAAAAAGGATCAAAACTGTGGTTTTACATTTTTGCGGTCAAAACCGCAGTATACAATATAAGTTATCTATAAAAAGGATCATCATTTGTTATCCGGATAACAAATGGCCATTTATAAATTACTAGCTGTGCCCCGCGGTTTTACCCGCGTAGTTCCCGTTCCCGTGAGAATTTCGGGATAAAAAGTATCCTAGTTCTTTCCCGGACCATAAGCTACCCCTGTACCAAATTTCAAGTCAATCGGTTCAGTAGTTTAGCCGTGAAAAGGTAACAGACAGACAGACAGAGTTACTTTCGCATTTATAATATTAGTTAGGATTAGGATTAGGATAGTTAGGATTTTCCACAGCTGAATGTAATTTTACACTTTTTATTCAATCTCTTTTTAATTTTATTCCCTTTTTTATCCCTTTATATCCTGACTTTTAACCCCTTTACCCTCTGCCCCTTTTCATACCTCTTTTTTTATCTATTTGGATTGAGCCATCCTATATATTTTTAATCCCTTACTGTTCGTTCGAGAGCGTCGGTGGCGCAGGGGTTAAGGCCGTTGACTTCCGATCGGAAGGTGCCTGGTCGAACCCCACCAGTCCCGCCACGTACTAATGTGTTTTCAATTTACGAATTCATATGTACGTTAATTTCGACGCCCTTACGGTGAAGGAAAACGTCGTGAGGAAACCTGCACACTCCTGGGAAGAAATTCCAGGGTTGTGTGTGAAGTCGACCAACCCGCACTCGGTCTGTGGTTGACTAAGGCCTAATCACCCTAATTCAGGGTAGGCTCGAGCCCCCCGGTGGGGACATTATATGAGCTGATGATGATGATGAATGAAATTTTTTGTTACCTTTTTTTCTTCTTCTCATTTCGTGGTATCTGAATAAATAATTCTTTCTTTCCACGACCATCTTTATGAATTCAAATCCATAGTCACTACATAGTATAAAACAAAGTCGCTTTCTCTGTCCCTATGTATGCTTACATCTTAAAAACTATGCAACGGATTTTGATGCGGTTTGTTTTAATAGATAAAGTGATTCAGTGGGAAGGTTTTTAGCATAACTTTATCCCCATATTCAAACGGGAACGGGAACTACGCGGGTGAAACCGCGCGGCGCCCGCTAGTATACAATAAGTTGTTTATACCTAATATCATAGAACATCATTTATCATCCATCGCTAGTTATTTTCCACGGCTCTGTGTAATTCTAGACTCGTCTAATACTAAACCTAAGTACTACGTGTTAAGACCTATTTGGAAAATCCATGTGTCATTAGCGAGTGACGTCATCAGTAACGGGTCTACAGGTTTTGGGGTTCAGTGGGCGAATAAAAAAACTGCGTCAAAAGACATTTAAAAAAAAGAACAAAAAAAATATTATGGATATATTTCAAGTTTTATTAATTTAATGTTAATTTAATTTCAATGATAAACATATTTTTTCCAGAATTGTACAAAACTTCTAATGAATTAGGAAAACACGTAGAATGTTATTTGTTATAACGCGAGTGAAACCGCGAGCCGCTAATCATGTTTATCCTACTAATATTATAAATGCGAAAGTTTATATGTTTGTGAGTTTGGATGTTTGTTCCACTTTCACGCAAAAACTACTGTAACGATTTTGATTAAATTTGGTACAGATGTTCCTTATAACTAGGAATAATAAAATAGGATACTTTTATCCCAAAATTCCCATGGGATTGTGTATAAGTAATCGTATGTTTTATTGTAAATTTTTGTAGTCACAAATCCTACCAATAGATGGCGCTGTTACTTAATTTTTTACACACGAGGTTGAATTGTGCCGAGATTGTATGATACTACGAGCTACGCATTCTCACGGGAGCGGGTACTACGCGGGTAAAACCGCGGGGCGCAGCTAGTAGATAATAATTGTAGCACGCTGCAATAAATGTTTATTTTTTTAATTCTGTATACATATTTAGAAGGCAACTATTATTGACTGACTGTTACATCAACATACAGTACAATCCCAAAACAGATTATGACGTAGGCATACGATTTTTCTACCGCAGAGTTAGTGAATGACTCGGCTCACGGTGGTATGCAGTTCTATGCATTTTCACTGCGTTAAAAAAAAAAAAAAAAGGTTTAGTGAATGACTGATTTATCAACAAACAACTCAAACCAATTAATAGACTGCAAAATTTGACACGCAAATAGTTGCATACAATGACATAGACATGCTTTAAGAAAAATACAGAAAATATGCGAGTAAAACCACAATATAAACCTAGTTTTCAATAAACCTAGAACTTTCACGACCATAATACAGTTACAGCTTTCAAATACAGTTTTCCATCAACTTTCCATACAAAATAATTACTTTAATGTACGGAACCCAGATTTATACCGCACCACGTACGCTTGGCACAAATTGTTTTATGATTTGCATTTTCTTACTATAAATTCATTATTATTTACTTTTTGTTTATATTATAATTTAATAGCGACGTCTCACGGTTTCGCCCGCGTAGTTCCCGTTCCTGTGGGAATATAGGGATAATATATAGACTATATTACTCAGGGTGAATGAAGCTTTCTAATGGTGAAAGAATTTTTGAAATCGGTTCAGTAGTTTCGGAGCCTATTCGTGAAACAAACAAACAAATCTTTTCTTTTTATAATCATTACATACATAGTATAAAACAAAGTCGCTTCCCGCTATCCGTCCTTATGTATGCTTAGATCTTTAAAACTACGCAACGGATTTTGATGCGGTTTGTTTTAATAGATAGAGTGATTCAAGAGGGAGGTTTTTAGTATAATTTTATCCCCATATTCCTACGGGAGCGGGAGCTACGCGGGTGAAACCGCGGGGCGCTGGCTGCTAGTATATTATAATTCACTAGCTGCGCCCCGCGGTTTCACACGCGTAGTTCCCGTTCCCGTGGGAATTTCGGGATGAAAAATAGATGTTGGCCGATTCTCAGACCTACTGAATATGCTCACAAAATTTCATGAGAATCGGTCAAGCCGTTTCGGAGGAGTATGGCAACGAAAACTGTGACACGAGAATTTTATATATTAGATTACTTACTTAGTTTTAACGTATTTGTGGTTAGTTAATTCATATTTGCTGTTTTCTAAAACATGCGTTGGATTTTAGATCGCCAACATGCGTTGGGTAGGCGTCTTCTGGCTGTTTTAAAATTCTAAGAAGTCGCTTCAAGTCACATAAAATATTTCTTCAATATAGTTTTTATTGCATCTGTTAAAATTAACTTCAGGTACCAGGTACTAACGCATCCTACAGTTTTTATATTTAAAACAATGTTATAAAAACGAAGTTTATAATAATTGTAATAAAAACAGCCACCTAGTTTGTTTTCTATAAATTTTCCATCTATATCTACTAAGAATATAATAATTTTATACGGAGGAAAGATTTGATTGTTTGTTTGTAACGAAAATACTGAACCGATTTCAAAAATTATTTCACTAATGGAAAGCTATGTTATTAGCGAGTGGTATCCTTACTAATCCTTACTAATATTATAAATGCGAAAGTAACTCTATCTGTCTGTCTCTCTTTCTGTCTGTCTGTCTGTCTGTCGGTTACCTTTTCACGGCTAAACTACTGAACCGATTGACTTGAAATTTGGTACAGGGGTAGCTTATGGTCCGGGGAAGGACATAGGCTATGTTTTATCATGAAATTCCCACGGGAACGGGAACTACGCGGGAGAAACTGCGGGGCGCTGCTAATTTACTATAAATTTTCCATTTACAAGTATAATATGACATTCACCCTGAGTAACATAGGCTATATTTTATCCCCGTATTCCCACGGAAATGCAGGTGAAACTGCGGAGCGTTGCTAGTTTTCTATAAATAAATTTTCCATATACGAGAGTAAATATGTTTATTTACGTTAACCACATATAGTCATAAATCTCTCACGGTTATTAGGTTTTATTTGAATAACCTTTATCTAGGATTTTCCAGTTATTAATATGTAAATTTCAACCCCTTTAAAACCCCCTTTTAATACTTAATTTGTTTGTGCAGTTTTTTTTGCTACAATGGTATTTTTTATTTAAAATTTTCTTATTTACGCAATTATTTAAACATAACATAACATATCATTCACTCCATCATCTCATTACAGTAACTGACCCCTAACTAAGTCCGTAACTTGTATCTAGGGTATCAGAAACTACGCACACACACACACACATTTCACTTAATTTGTTTTTTTTTGTTATATCTCTATAGGTAATTTCCAGAATTTGATGGTCCTATTTATGCAATTATACTTATTATTTTTGCATATCTAACACTAGCGGCGCCCCGTGGTTTCACTCACGTAGTTCCCGTTCCTGTAAAAATATATATGGGATATATATATATGGGGATAAAATTATGATAAAACCTTCCTCTTGAATCACTCTATCTACTAAAACAAACCGCATCAAAATCCGTTGCGTAGTTTTAAAGATCTAAGCATACATAGGGACAGAGAAAGCGACTTTGTTTTATACTATGTAGTGATGATGAAGTAAACTACAATACTAATTCCAACCTTACCTGTATATGAATAAAGTATAAATCACATTGTCAATTCATTATTATTATTATCACACCTAAATTAGGACAAAATACACCAAAATAATTAATGAATTTGTATAAAAGATCGTCATTTGATTGCCTCGTTAAATTACCGTTCATTTTATGTCAAAATGACAACTTTAAACGTCATTGTGTGACGTTATAAGCAAAAAACCACTTTTGCTAAATGCGCTAAGTTGAATGGAAAAATGGTAATATTTAATGAATGAGTCACTGCATGAGTTTGGACTAAGCGATACATATTAAAAAATCCACAAATGTTTATCTCGGTCTGTGTGTATGAATGTGTGTCCGTAGTTTGTGATACCCTAGATACAGGTAATGAACATAGTTAGGGGTCAGTCGGTGTAATGAGGTGATAGAGGGATCCACAAATGTTTATCTCGGTCTGTGTGTATGAATGTGTGTCCGTAGTTTGTGATACCCTAGATACAGGTAATGAACATAGTTAGGGGTCAGTCGGTGTAATGAGGTGATAGAGGGATCCACAAATGTTTATCTCGGTCTGTGTGTATGAATGTGTGTCCGTAGTTTGTGATACCCTAGATACAGGTAATGAACATAGTTAGGGGTCAGTCGGTGTAATGAGGTGATAGAGGGATCCACAAATGTTTATCTCGGTCTGTGTGTATGAATGTGTGTCCGTAGTTTGTGATACCCTAGATACAGGTAATGAACATAGTTAGGGGTCAGTCGGTGTAATGAGGTGATAGAGGGATCCACAAATGTTTATCTCGGTCTGTGTGTATGAATGTGTGTCCGTAGTTTGTGATACCCTAGATACAGGTAATGAACATAGTTAGGGGTCAGTCGGTGTAATGACGGAAAAATCGACGGAAAAATTGGGGCGAAACAAGGCCGACTGCTTTTTAAAAATTACAAAAGTTAATTGTAGAACTATTCGTATACATAATAATTAACAAAAACAGGAAAATCCAATCATCCGATCCAATTTAACACTTCCTAAAGAAAGTCACATACGGCCTTGAATTTTGTACTTTCCATGTACGTATATAAAATACCAAACCGAGTTATGTACTTATTATTTACTTTACGAATTTTCACGTTTAAAAACTCCTTATATTGGACAAGACTTTGAACTCACGGATCTGAAAAAATCAAAGTCATGATTGATATATTTAGTGCCTATCACTTCACTGCATAGTATAAAACAAAGTCGCTTCCCGCTGTCTGTCCCTATGTATGCTTAGATCTTTAAAACTACGTAACGGATTTTGATGCGGTTTCTTTTAATAGATATAGTGATTCAAGAGGAAGGTTTTTATCATTTTATCCTTGCTCTTGAATCACTCTATCTATTAAAATAAACCGCATCAAAATCTGACGACCTCGATGGCAGAGTGATCACCATGCCGGACTGCCATCCATAAGGTTGCGGGTTCGATTCCGAATATTTGTGTGAACCGCAAATGTTTATCTCGGTGTGTGTGTATGTGTGTGTGTGAATGAGTGTGTGCGTAGTTTCTGATACCCTAGATACAAGTTACGAACTTAGTTAGGGGTCAGTTACTGTAATGAGATGGGGTGAATGATTGTAGGGACAGACAGCGGGAAGCGACTTTGTTTTATACTATGTAGTGATACTTATAGTATGTTTATGTATTACTAGTAGCTCCCCGCGGTTTCACCCGCGTAGTTCCCGTTCCTGTGGGATTACGGGGATAAAATATAGCCTATGTCACGCACTGATAAATTAGCTTTCCATTAGTGAAAGAATTTTTGAAATCGGTCGAGTAGTTTCGGAGCCTATTCATTACAAACAAACAAACAAATCTTTCCTCTTTATAATATTAGTATAGATGTCATAAATATAACAACTGCTAATAAAATACAATAAGTACTTTATTATGTCTGTCTATTAAAATTACGCAATAATTAGCTACTGTGATGTAATATTATTTTTTCTTAACTACATAGTATCAAACAAAGTCGCTTTCTCTGTCCCTATGTATGCTTAGATCTTTAAAACTACGCAACGGATTTTGATGCGGTTTATTTTAATAGATAGAGTGATTCAGTAGGAAGGTTTTTAGCATAATTTTATCCTCATATTCCTACGGGAACGGGAACTACGCGGGTGAAACCGCGGAGCGCCGCTAGTACATTATAAATTAGCGGGTTTTAACAAGGGTCAATAAACTTCATTGTTTATCAAAGACAAGTATTATAGTTGACAGTGACCCTGTCTGCAATATCAAAGGTTACGCGTTTGATTCCCGCTTAAGACATTATTTTCTTAATTTCTTTTTTTTGCCTGAATATGACTTAATGGTGTAGGTAGATGGTTGGGTAGACACTGCCTGCATTGTTAAAGGATGCGGGTTCGATTCCCGGTCTAGATAAATATTTGCATGAATATAACATGTCTCTTATACATTAACGACCAAGTGGTGTAGTTGGTAGTGCCCCTGCCTGCTATGCCAAAGGTAACGAGTTCGATTCCCGGTCAAGAGAAATATTTGTGTCACATGTCTGTTTGTCTTGGTCTGGGCGTTTTCTATTTATTCTTAGTACTAATGCATAATGTATTAAAAAGTTATAGATAAACGTGCTCTTACAAGCTTTGCTTAGTTTGATAACATAACATAATCATTCACACATCATCTCATTACAGTAACTGACCCCTAACTAAGTCCGTAACTTGTATCTAGGGTATCAGAAACTACGCACACACTCATTCACACACACCCAGACCGAGATAAACATTTATTTACACAAATATTCAACCCGCACGGAAATCGAACCCGCAATCTTACGGATGGCAGTCCGGCATGGTGACCACTCTGCCATCGAGGTCGTCTAATATGTTTTTAGCTTTTATTATTGATGTTTACTAAACAAAATGAATAAATAAAAGTTATTGTGATTTTACCATTACTATATTTGGCAGCAAGTAATGTGTTTTTGAAATATTTATTTTCTTAAAGATAATAAGTTAAAAATAACGTTTTTTGTTTATTTTATGACTTGAACAACAATTTTTAACTTTAATTTACATTGATGTACAAAAACCTAAGATATACAATCCCAAACAAATGTAAAACTTGAAACTGTCCTCTAACATTCACTACCAACGCGTATGAATTATCGTTATACATACTATTAACATGTGTTTTATACTATTATATATTTTTTACTAGCTGTGCCCCGCGGTTTTACCCGCGTGGAACCTTATTCCGTGCGAATTTTGGGATAAAATTATTCTATGTGTTATTCATAGTTATAAGGGTCATCTGTATCAAATCTATACTAATATTATAAAGAAGTAAAGTTTGTGTGTTTGTTATATTGTAAGGGGTAATCTCGGGATCTACTGAACCGATTTCAAAAATTCTTTCACTCATGGCAAGCTAACTTATCATATATATTTTATCCCTGTATTCACACGGGAACGGGAACTACGCGGGTAAAACCGCGAGGCGCTGCTAGTTTTGTATAAATTGCTCCAGCTGTTTAGTAGTGAAGAAGTAACAAAGATACACACACAAACTTTCGTCTTTATAATAATTAGTGTGATTGCAAATTCAACCTTACGCCGTTACTTTAAAGTTTAAAAAGACTATTTAAAATGAGTGCAATGTGCGCTCTTTTTATAGGGACAATTATGATACGCTGACTCTAAGGTTTTTGTACATCAATGTTGTTTACAGTATTTTTTGTATGTATCCGGGATAGTATAATTATTTTGGTAAAATTACTTACTTTTATACCTTCAATTAAATCGATATGATTGGACTATTAATTCTTTATACCATATAATAGGTGTAACTCTAGAAAATATGAACGTTCATGCATATTTTTTTGATTAGGGCTAGCGAAGCGAAGCCCTTCTAATTCAACAATTTATAGAGTTTTGTGTACAACACATACAGATTTTAACACTAGCTTTAGTCCGCGACTTTGTCCGCGTGGAATAATGACTTCCGTCATACAAACTTTCATCCCCTATTTTTTGTGTACATGAACCTTTACCCCCCGTGTTCATCCCCTATTTTTAAAAAAGATACTTATGATCTCAGTTTTGGCTAGAGTCACGAGACAGACTATTATTATATTAACCTATAATTATTATCCCACTGCTGGGCAAAGGTCTCCCCCATTATTTTCCACTCCTGTCTATCTTCTGCCACCGTAGGCCAATCAGACGGAAGACAATGACATAACATAATCATTCACTCCATCATCTCATTACAGTAACTGACCCCTAACTAAGTCCGTAACTTGTATCTAGGGCAGCGTTTCTCAAAGTGTGCTCCGCGGAACCCTAGGGTTCCGCGAGACTCCTGTAAGGGTTCCGCGAGAATTTAGAAAAAAAAACAAAACTCCTCTTTCTGGTCGACCTTACTGACAAGGCGCGGGTAGCAGCGTCTTAGTTCCTAGCGTTGACATTCTATCATTTCGATTATACCTAACTACCTACTTATTACCCGTAATTTGTAACGTACTAAGATTACAATACGTAAACCACACACACCGGAAAAATTAGAGGAACGTTAGTTCATTTGAAAAAGAAACCGGATTTTTTGTTATAATGTTGTTTTATGATTAAGTATTTAAATATTTAAGGTAAGCGGGGAATAATCTACTAGAGAATTTATCCATAATAATAAAAAAAAAAATAAGAGTTAGGTACTTATTAATGAAAATTGTTGTTAATAAGTGTTTGATTATGTACTTCTTAAGTGAACTTTACAAAACTAAAGATTTTTTAAGGTCAAAAGCGTGGACTCATTTCTGGTGATCTCGCTGGCCAGTCGATTTAGGTAATTTCCACTTACGTAGCATTCCATTTAAACCATTTGTTTCTACACCAAAATAAATAAAACATAAATTCTAGAAATGATTCTAGCTGTATTCGTGCGTTATCCCTATCATGCATAAAACAAAACCGTCGCCAAAAAGGCATTTCATGGAGTTCCAAGATATCGGTTATGTATCGCTGTGTGGTGGGGGATAATTCTCTATGACGACCAGCTTCGTGCGTGCTCCTGAACATATGCCACCCCATACCAGAACCTCCACTATAAGCGACAGTTTCGGAGAAGCTCATCTGGTTATAACGTTCTACTCTACATCTTTTCAAAAAGAAATAAACACAAACAATAATCACTGATCCAAACTCGCCTCCACACATTAATCAAGTATTAGTGTAAACGAGCAAATTCTAATCGAGCTTCTCGGTGGCCCACCGGGAGTTTTGGGGCTTTGGCGGATATGTACATCCTCAAATCAACTTCATTTAATCTCCTTCTCACTGTTCGTTCATTCTCCCGGGTGTTGCGCGCTTCTTCCAGGCGGCTTCCATTTCGGGTCTGAACAGCAATTTAATGACGATTTTTCAGTGTTTGAAATGTTTTTTTCCTTGTAAAACGGTCATCTATGGCGCAGTTTGCCCGATTTCTGCCTTTCCTCGCCTCAGAACGTAAAAAAACACGTCTGTCGGTAACTGTGATCTTATTGGAAGAAGGATACGATATCCCAGTAATGTTTCCAAACTGAAATTGATTTTGATTGAAGAGTGGCAGAATATACCCCATGTGACCATGCATGGCTTCATTTGGAGTTTTAGTAAGCGTATACAGACACTCATTTGAGCACGGGGCAATACACGCTTTTGACCTTAAAAAAACGTTAATTTTGCAAAATTCACATAAAAAGTAAAATATCAAAAATAAGATATTTTTAATTTTTCCATTAATCAAGTTTATTATAAAAAATTCCCATCAAATATTTAAATGATCATAATAACAAAAAATCCGAAATTTTCACAAATGAACTAACATTCCTTTAATTTTGCCGAGATGTGTGAACTTCAAATAGGGTTCCATCAAGTATATCGCTTTCCAAAAGGGTTCCGTTACCAAAAAAGATTGAGAACCGCTGATCTAGGGTATCAGAAACTACGCACACACTCACACACACACCCAGACCGAGACAAACATTTGCGGTTCACACAAATATTCGAATCGAATCCGCAACCTTACGGATGGCAGTCCGGCATGGTGACCACTCTGCCATCGAGGTCGTCACTATAATATTATCAGTCCAGATATATTTTTATTAAAAAGAAAAATACTCAGTTTTTCCTACACGAGCGATATAAGTTTTTGTTTTTAGCAAACGCAGTTTGGAAGAAAAGATAACATTTGACCCAATGATAACCTATTGGTTAATAAATAGCTTTAACGTGATAACCGCAATTATTTTTAAACCACTTGAACCACGTCGGCTTATCCAAAGAACATTTTATAAATTTTAAAACCAAATTTGAACCGTTTCAGCTTATCTAAAGTACATTTTATTTTATTCCGTGGTTTTACTCGCGTAGTTCCCGTTCCCGTGAGAATACGAGGCTAAACTATAGCCTATGTTACTTGTTGATAATATAGCTTTCCATTAGTGAAATAATTTTTGAATTTTCCTAAGACGTTTACATGGATAGCAATGACTAAACCAGTACAAGCACCCGCGCGTCGAATTGAAAAAAACAAAATGGCTGCCATTTTGTAATGGAGGTAGCTAGAGAAAATTGGAATCGTGATTTGTCGATGAAAAATACCATGTTACTAGTGTTGTCGCTCGATAGTCCACTATCGATAGTTTTCGATACTAAGTATCGATAGTTTGTAAACCATCGATACTATCGATAGTTTATTTGCCGTTGGGGTTCGATACTATCGATAGGCCTATCGATAGTTCGGCAACACTACTATATACAATCCAATCTTTAGTAAAAGTAAAATAATTCTTTGTTATTAACGTTTAACAAAGCTGCACATTCTAGATTCAACAATTATTACCGGCTGTCATACGTCACAAGGCCTACCGGTTCGTGGTGACGTAGCGGAGTTATTTAACTACATAATGGACATGTATTTACGTATCGGGTAACCTGATTGCTACTAACAAGAATAAACTTAAAAAAAAACCTTTTTAAAAACAATATTTCTATTGATATGTCTTTTCTATTTATTTATCTTTTATTGCATTGTCATGTGACTTACATAAGTATGCCAAATTTCAGCTCAATCGGATAACCGGAGAAGTGGTCGAAAAATGGCTGCAAGATTTGATTACAGACAACGGGACGGGTGACACTAAATAAAAGCTTGTAATAATTTAAGAATTTGTATTAAAGTATCTTAAACTAGCTTTTTCCCGTAACTTCGTCCGCGTGGAATAATGACTTCCGGCAGAATTTGGGGTTTTCCCCCTTTTCTCCATCTAGGGGGGGAATTCCAAAAATCCTCTCGTAGTGGTTCAAAAATTCTTTCACCATTAGAAAGCTACATTCACCCTGAGTAACATCCTAACTATTATTATAAATGCGAAAGTAACTCTGTCTGTCTGTCTGTTACCTTTTCACGGCTAAACTACTGAACCGATTGACTTGGAATTTGGTACAGGGGTAGCTTATAGTCCGGGGAAGGACATAGGCCATATTTTATCCCCGTATTCCCACGGGAACGGGAACCACGTGGGTGACGCCGCTGGCATAAAAAAAACATTCCAACGTCACACTTGACTATCTTGTATTTCCGAAACAACTTTCTGAATTATTCACAATTAAAGTAAAGACAAGGGAAATTACTTCATTTTTTGTTATTTTTATTTATCAACGTTTTCTTTTATAAGCTCTTTGACAAGTAAATAAGTTTATGTATAAATGAATATTGTAAATAACATAACATAATCATTCACTCCATCATCTCATTACAGTAACTGATCCCTAACTAAGTCCGTAACATGTATCTAGGGTATAAGAAACTACGCACACACTCATTCACACACACACACACCCAGACCGAGATAAACATTTGTGGTTCACACAAATATTCGTCCCGCACCAGTCCCGGATTAAAATTGCCTAGGGCACCACGTCTGGAGAGGCACCAGAAAACGCCAGAAGAGGCACCAGAACACATCAGGATAGGGGGCCCCCAGGGCCGTAGCTATGCTTGATATGACAAATGCCCTACCTTGTTGAACATAGCGAGCTCAGTGTTAGGTGACTTTTTTTTTGTCGTCAAATTCCATCCTGGGGGCTTGGATTGCTTAGGGCATCATGAAGTCTTAATCCGTCTCTGACCCGCACGGGAATCGAACCCGCTACCTTACTATATAGATAGAAATCTATTTTTTGCATATACACAAAGACACATTACAGAAACAGACAAAAACATTTGGTACATGAGCAAAGGCGGTCTTATTGCTGAGAGCAATCTCTACTAGACAGCCTTTATAAGTAAAGAAACCTTCATAACCATACCAACCTGCATAACCCAATTTTTCACGGCCAAACAAAATTTTTGGAGTCAATACATTAATCAGACAGTCGTTGTCCTTTTAAATATATTTTTATATTCTTCAATATTCTAGACTTTTTGACGTCTGAGGCAAACGAGCTAATGAGTCAATTCAAAATATATAGAAAAGTACTTTTTCAACACACCTGCTTATAAAGGGGCTCTTATTTGTGCAAAAACAGTTGAATAATGACACGTTTTATTCACAAGTGAGTTATAGAATATTTTTTTAGATTGCTTTGTTTTAAAAAGGTTACGATACCAATAAAAAACGTGTCCATACATTTTAAATTAAAAAGAAAGTTCAACTATGGCCTTACTTTTAATATTTATGTTAGTATTTGTTGTTATAGCGGCTATAGAAATACATCATCTGTAAAAATGTCAACTGTCTAGCTATCACCGTTCTTGGGATACAGCTTGGTGACGGACGGACGGACAGCGAAGTCTCAGTAATAGGGTCCCGTTTTTACCCTTTGGGTACGGAACCCTAAAAAAACACTAGACTATTTAGTAATCTGCGTATAGCTAACGTAAAAGAAAACCATGAATCAGAAAAAAACATTCTCCGCCTTATTTGCGTTGCATTTTAGTCTGGTTTAGCACTAAACCAGGTTTTACAATCAATTTTGAATACTGTCAAAATGACAGATTTGACTGACAAAGTGTCAAATGCTTACCAGATTTTGTTAAACTAGGTTTAAAATGTTAAGACGATCTATGTTTAATGAAAGAAACTGCGTAAGACACGCTTAAAAGTTGTAAATAAAACCTTAACCTCGAAGGTGCGTAGTGCAAAAATTTATATAAAACTCGGACGCAGCACCGCGCGTGGTCATTATACATTCAGACATCGGTCAGTGCAGACATCGATAAATCGATAGTGGCTTTTAATCGAACGTGATGAAATGTGACTGTGATTAATTAACAATTAAATATACATTTACTTAGTGTTACGTGGTTCTATCATTAATAACAAAAAAACGTGATTTTTTGAAAAATAAGTGGTTTTTTTATGACTATTTTGAAGAAAATTGAGTGATTTTGTATTTTTTTGGTGTTTTTTCGTAAAAGACAATGAAGGACATTTCTCAATTTTGGAATCGGGTAGCTAATAAAAGGTATTCGAATACAAATACCGAATTGAGTGAGATAACGAATAATCGGTTGAAGAAAATCGATTTCGATCGCGCGACTTTTGATTCCAATTTTGATGAGTGCGAAGGCTTGAACAATAAGTTTGATAATATAGACTTTAATGAACGGAGAGATGCGATTATTAATCGATTATTTGAGAGGAGAAAGAAAGGGCAGATTGGGAGGCAGCCAAAATGTAAGTTGTCTTAAATATTATTTTATTTAGATTAAAATAATAGTTATATTATGAACTAGCACAGGTCCAACTAGCGTGGGTCCAATTTTCCCATTGATACCATTGGTTTTTTATTTATTTTTTACGTAAGAACCTTCTCCTGACAATAACAAACATAACAAAAAAAGAATTAGCGCAATCGGTCCAGGTGATGTCGAGTTATGCGCTAAACAAAACATTTTGAGATTTATTTTCATTATAGACTAGCGGTCCGCCCCGGCTTCGCACGGGTCCAATTTTCCCGTTGATTTTCCAGATTTTTTTTACATAAGAACCTTCTCCTGACTATAACAAACACAACAAAAAAAGAATTGGCCAAATTGATCCAGGCGTTGTTGAGTTATGCGCTTACCAACACATTTTGCGATTCATTTTTATATTATAGATTAGCAGTGCTCTACTTTTTTCCTCGATAACTTTGCGATTCAGTGAGAATATGGGGATAAAACATAGTTTATGGTACTCAAAAATAATATAGCTTTCTGTTGGTAAAAGAATTATCTAAATCGATTCAGTAGATCCAGATATTACACCCTACAAACTTACAGACTCACAAAATTTATCTGTTTATTCATAATAGTTGCAGCGCCCCGCGTAGTTCCCGCTCCCGTGAGAATGCGGGGATAAAATTATACTAAAAACCTTCCTCTTGAATCACTCAATCCATTAAAAAAAGCCGCATCAAAATCCGTTGCGTAGTTTTAAAGATATAAGCATACATAGGGACAGACAGCGGGAAGCGACTTTGTTTTATACTATGTAGTGATTATTATGATATTAAAACACAGGTTTTTATTGTTTACATATAAATTAAAGTTTGGTATTTACCAAGACGTCAATTTAGGTCTTAAAAAACAAAAATATCAAATACTTATGTTTAAGAACTTACAAAAAATCTTAAGATTGATTTAAAAATAACTTCAAAAATTTGATACGCAAATAAAAATATACCCGCAATATTTATAAGTAAAATATTTTTTACGTAAATATGTATATTTTGTCTAGATTTGATTGTTTACTATCTAATCTAAGTATGTATTTACAAAAGTATTTTACTAGCGGCGCCCCGCGGTTTCACCCGCGTAGTTCCCGTTCCCGTAGGAATATGGGGATAAAATTATGCTAAAAACCTTTCCACTGAATCACTCTATCTATTAAAACAAACCGCATCAAAATCCGTTGCGTAGTTTTAAAGATCTAAGCATACATAGGGACAGAGAAAGCGACTTTGTTTTATACTATGTAGTGATACGCTGTCCAGTATCCATATCCACAAGCTTTGCAAATGCTTCATAAAACCATGGCATACATGTAGAACAATTTTGATCCCAAAATTCCTACGGGATTAGGACATAGGTGGATAAAATCGCGATTAACATAGGATTTTTATTCCTAGTTTTAATTAATATCTGTACCGAATTTCACCTACATTGATTCAGTAGTTTCAGCGCCGTTTTCAACACAAACAAACAAGCAAAAATCAAATATTTCCACTTTATAATATTACTAGAAGCATCCCACGGGTTCACCCGCGTAGTTCCCGTTCCCGTGGGAATACGGGGATTAAATATAGCCTATATCACGTACTGATAAATTAGCTTTCTAATAGTGAAAGAATTTTTGAAATCGGTCCAGTAGTTTTGGAGCCTAATAGGTACAAACAAACAAACAAATCTTTCCCCTTTATAATTTTAGTATTATAGATTACTAGCTGTGTCCCGCGGTTTCACCCGCATAGTTCCTGTTCCCGTGGGAATTTCGGGGTAAATAGTCTCCTATGTTCTTTTCCGGACTATAAGCTACCCCTGTACCAATCGGTTCAGTAGTTTAGCCGTGAAAAGGTAACAAACAGACAGACAGAGTTACTTTCGCATTTATAATATTAGTTAGGATTATATATAGTGTAGATTGTGTACATTATAATAATAAACAAAGAACGATTTTCTCACAAACTTTATTCTTTATAAAGTTTATAATTATTGTATTTTTATGAACAGGAAGACTTTTCAATAATAAATATCGAGTTTTATTACAATACTAGCAATCTCCCGTGGTTTTATTCGCGATATTATTATTCTTACAAATCTTCCTCCTGAATTACTCTATTTACTAAAGAAAACCGATTCAAAAATAAAAAAACCCCAACACAATTACTTTTAAACCCATTTTTTTTATTTTCATCATACATGTCTAAGAACACTCGCACGTAAGTCCCCTTTAAAACAAAATCGGTTCATCCGTTCGGGAGCTATGATGCCACAGACAGACAGATACACACACACACACACACTGACACGTCAAACTTATAACACCCCTCTTTTTGCGTCGGGGGTTAAAAATCCGTTACGTAGTTTTAAAGATGTAAGCATACATAGAGACAGAGAGCGGGAAACGACTTTGTTTTATGCTATGTAGTGATGATTCAATACAGATACATAAATGTTGTAATATAAGTGATATATTAAGTAAGTATAGACGGTTTATCTTGACCTATAATAATTGTTTTTAAAGGATGTATATCCACTTTCAAGTAACCCTGTATATAATATATTTCTTTTTGAAAGTCATAAAAAGGTAGAATCGACATTTAACTTGACCGCAGTAACTGACCATGCTTTACATAATAAATATTATATAGTAAATAAAACGCTTAACCTTTAATTTCCAAATATATGCGAAATTCCAAGGCGTTCTTCTTAAATTATTCTAAGAGGTTTATAAAAACGGAATTTATTTAAATCAATCAGACTTCATAATGTATGTTTGGTTAGTTCTTGCAAATAAATCACTACATGTATAATATAAATTAAAAAACCCCCCAACACGATTACTTTCAAACCCCCATAACTTTTAAAGGGTCAACCGATTTTCATCAAACATTTCTAAGAACACTCGCGCGTAAGTCCCTTTTAATAAATTGAAATCGGTTCATCCGTTCGGGAGCTATGATGCCACAGACAGACAGATACACACACACACACAAAGACACGTCAAACTTATAACACCCCTCTTTTTGCGTCGGGGGTTAAAAACAAAGTCGCTTTCTCAGTCCCCATGTCCCTATGTATGCTTAGATCTTTAAAACTACGCAACGGATTTTGATGCGGTTTGTTAGATAGAGTGATTCAGTGGGAAGGTTTTTAGTATATTTATCCCCATATTCCTACAGGAACGAGAACGGGTGAAACCGCGGGGTGCCGCTAGTAATCAATAATAAAATCTGCGTATATTATTTAAGTATATGTAGATCAGTCAGTCAGTAATAATTCCTTTTATATATTTTATTGTTCTTTTCACAATACAGATAATATTAAGTAAACTTTACGATAACTTCTATATAGCAAAAAAATGAAGCCTACTTTTTAAATAAAAAATAAATAAATGTCATATAAATAATAATTACTTACTACAACAACAGGAAGTGATAATGATAAATAAAATATATGTAATATTATAACATATAATTTTTATTGCTGTACAATTTATGATATTATTTAAATTATATGATACACGTCTTTGTTTACAAATAAACACTGTGCTTTATGCCTGCGGTTTTACTTGGTAAGCCTTATATACTAAGGGCCTATTTCACGACCTTCAAGTAAAGTTACTCACGAAGTAAAATTCGTTTTGTCTCTTTCTTACTTTATATCAAGTGACAAAGACAGAACTTGTGAGTACTCGGAACTTTACTTGAAGATGGTGAAATAGGTCTTTAGTTTTTCTCGATAAATAGACTATCAGACACTAAAATATTATTTTTTCAATTCGGTTCGGAATAGTAATACTCAGGTATTATTTATAGACCAGGGTCGATAATTTTTGAAACAAAATAAAATAATAGTAGGATGAAACCCATTAGATTAGGAGGAGAATATTATAAAAATTAAAGGAAAAATAATTTACGGGCGATCTGAGGTTGGGAAGGGGAAGGGGGTGAGTTTTAAGGGTAAAAAACGGTTTTTCTCCATTTCCAGAAAAACTAAAAGTCTTATACATTTGCGCATTCAACAAACAAATCTCTGCATTTTTTTAATTTTAGAGTACTAACTGCGCCCCGTGGTTTTACCCGCGTGAATCCCAATCCCATGAAATTTTCGGGATAAAAAGTCTTATTTGTGTTATTCCTAGTTATAAGGAACATCTGTACCAAATTTAATCTAAATCGATACAGTAGTTTTTACATGAAAGAGTAACAAACATCCAAAGTCACATACGTACAAACTTTCGCATTTATAATATTATGCCCCGCGGTTTTACCCACGTAGTTCCCGTTCCCGTAGGAATATGGGGATAAAATTATGCTTAAAACCTTCCCACTGAATCACTCTATCTAATAAAACAAACCGCATCAAAATCCGTTGCGTAGATATCTTTGATTTACACGAACACTACTCAGTCTTTTGTGATCACGGGTTCTGTAAAGAATCCGAAACGTCAGAAAATGTAAAACAAAATACAACCACGACAAAAATCCGTTTAAGTGTTTTATTTCAATCCGTTGCGTAGTTTTAAAGATCTAAGCATACATAGGGACATAGGGACAGAGAAAGCGACTTTGTTTTATACTATGTAGTGATAGTGATGTAGGATTTGCGAGTACTTAGGTATATGCATAGATATCGACTCGATGGCAGAGTGGTCACCATGCCGGACTGCCATCCATAAGGTTGCGGGTTCGATTCCCGTACGGGGTGAATATTTGTGGGAACCACAAATATTTGTCTCGGTCTGGGTGTGTGTGTGAATGAGTGTGTGCGTAGTTTCTGATACCCTAGATACAAGTTACGAGCTTAGTTAGGGGTCAGTTACTATAATGAGATGATGGAATGAATGACTATATCGTTTTCACACACAAGCGATTTTATCGGCGGCTGAACCGTAGTCCAATAGCTTTGTTCAACGCGTTGGACTACGGGGAAGAAATTTTACCCGTGGTACAGACTCGGAATGAAAAGGTTCGTCACCTTAGAGTCGGTTTTCACTTGCACTAGTATTGCAAGAAACAATTATACCAACATACCAGTGTAAGAAACAGTGATGCTAACATTTAAATAAATAGAATGACGTTTGCTATCGAATAAGGTTTTGTTTGATTTTTCTATCCTTTTTTTAAAAACTGCCTTGTGCGCGCGGCATATAAAAACCTCTTTGATATTTTGCAATGATGACATTTACCGATTGACAATAGTTTTAACAGAAATAATAATGGCAGGTTGAACCAACAAGAAGGTTTTAGTTTATTAAAAATCTTGTTGACAAGATATTTATCCTGTCAAACAACATTGATCTGAATAATTTTGAACTTTATTATCGAGCAGTAGAACATTATTTTCCCTAACCCGAGTCTATTCCGTACCATAGTTTCAAAAGGTAATATGTTTTCGCGATACATTATACGAATCAATTTGAAAATTGACGAACCTTTTCATTCCGAGACTGTACCACGGGTAAAATATCTTCCCCGTAGTCCAACGCGTTGAACAAAGCTGTTGGACTACGGGTCAGTCGCCATTTTAACGTGGCCATAATATATGCGTGCACGAGTATTCGGAATTCAAAAAGTTCGCCAAAAGATCTAACAAGCATAAATAATAGTCTGTTTTTTTTAACTGCTAAATGCTAAAAGCGATAAAACAAAAACAAGTTAATGCTTAATGCGTAAGTTAAAACTTAACGGAAGTGTAACTCGAGTTTTTTTTTAACTTCTGGTAATTATTTTTGTTGCAGGAAATATAATATAATTCGCGGTTTTAAATAACTGTTTAGTTAAAATCCTTCCTATTCAAAATTAAGAGATTCATTAGGTTTTTAATTAAATAATAACTATTTTTTAAATATGGCAATTAGTAATATTTAATAAGGCAGTTTTTTTTTCCTATTTTGAATTTAAAACTGAAATAAGTATAAAAAAAATCAAATAAATATTGACCAGGTATAAAACTAGAAAAAAAATCATTTTTAAAATCAAGCTTTTTTTTAGCTTTTATTGCATTGTCATGGGACTTACATAAGTATGCCAAACAGCTCAATCGGATAACCAGAAGTGGTCGAAAAATGGCTGCAAGATTTGATTACAGACAACGGGACAGGTGACACTAAATAAAAGCTTGTAAAAACTATAACTATAACTTGCGTTGCATTTTTAGTCAACTTTGAATACTGTCAAAGTGACAGATTTGACTGACAAGGTGTCAAATGCTTACCAGGTTCTGTTAAACCCCGCTGGCGTAGCGGATGTGCGGCCCGCTTACCGTTGCGCCGGCACTCAGCGCCCAGGCGATGTCGCCCCCGGGGGTTTTAGTGGGTAGGACCTCCACCGCTCCATCTTGGTGGAGGGCGAGTCCCACATACCCCGCTGCTTCGGCGCGGGGATGCGTCAAAGCATTTCCCCCGGGACATCAAAAAAAAAAAAAAAGTTTTGTTAAACCGGACTAAAAATGAAACGCAAATAAAGCAGTTAACCGTCAATAAGCAAGATTATAGATAGATTGAAATTTGGGAACGGTCTTAAATAAAAACCTAAGTATCACTCGACAAATAACTAAATTAAAACTCGATTTTGACGTATTTTTTGTTAGTGTATAATCTTAAATAAATTGCCATCGCGCAAAAACTTGAAAATTGGTTGGAGACTGATCCTGATGTAAATTTTTGCGTGTTTAGTTAAATTATTAATTCAAATTTAGTTTCACAAGAAGCACTTATGAACGGCCAGAAGCAAAAAAAATGAATAAACAAATTGATCATTAAAAATATACTAGCCCCGCGGTTTCACCCGCGTAGTTCCCGCTCCCGTAAAAATAAGGGGATAAAATCACACCAAGTACCTTCCCCTTGAATCACTCTATCTATTAAAACAAACCGCATCAAAATCCGTTGCGTAGTTTTAAAGATCTAAGCATACATAGGGACAGACAGCGGGAAACGACTTTGTTTTATACTAGGTATGTAGTGATAGTGATATAGTGACGATATAATAATTTTTTTTTTTTTATTGATAACCAAGAGACACAACGATCGTTTACATAGATGTTTGTTTCTTAATCTAGGTTATATAAGTGATACAGATTATAATTTGTGACCCCTGACCCTGAAACTAGTGAAAACTGTTTTATCAGAGTCAGTGATACCTCGATAATATTGAGTCTAGATTAAATTACATGACATGATGCTATAGATAGATGATCTAGTGATTTACAATAAAAATTACAGAACAAAAATATATATATTTTAAAAAGAATAAAATTAACAAGCTACTAACAATAAAAAGAAACAAAACTGTGTTTGTGTATGAGTTACTAAGTGTACTTGTATAGTATGTGTGGGTAAATAATGTTGAGGAATGTATGTGTGTGTGTATGAATGAGGATGTGTGAGAGTGTAATATTATTTAAGTAGATTTTCAGTTTCTGATATACTCATAGATATACATATCCTAGATATACTAGTCCTACCTAATATTATAAAGCCGAATGTTTGTGAGTGTGGATGTATGGATGTTTGTTCCTCTTTCACGCAAAAACTACTGAATGGATTTTAATGAAATTTGGTACAGATGTTCCTCATATCTTTTTATCCCAAAATTCCCACGGAATAAGGTTCCACGCGGGTAAAACCGCGATGCACAGCTAGTAATAATAAAAAGTAGTCGGAAGCCTATAATTATCCTCTATTTTTAGTCCTCTTTTAGGCTGACTACTGCCCTTTCAAATAAAAAAAAGTAAATAAAAAAAAATAAAAAAAAGTACTATGTATCCGTTACGGCCTTACATGAAACAAGGACAAATAAAAAAAACACTTTCACATTTATAAAATTAGTAACTTTTTTATAAGCGGACTATTCTTGAAAATAATTCTAATTTTAAAAGCTGGTTTTCTCTTGAATTCAATCCCAATCGATTGGAATTGATTTTTTTGATATTCGTAGACAAACAAGCGTCTTATTAACATTAAATGTAACAATTTGTTATAATTTTATTTATTACTTGAACTTAAACCTAAATAAATGCTTAAAAAAACAACATTGCTATAATAATATATAGGCACGATCTATGTGGTTTACTTGCTGAAAAAAATACACGAATAATTAAAATTGTGATTGAAATAATAACTATTAAAGTTTCTATTAAATTCTTAAATTCCAATTTATTAAAAAAAAATGTGTAGTATCATAGACAATTAAAAAAAATCTTAAAAAACTATGACGCTTACTCCAATTAAGCATTATTCCAATTTTGAATTGTTTTGAAATATGTTTAAACATCGAAAAGTTGGAATTGCTTTCAAGAATAAGCCCGCGTTTACAAAAAGCTTGATCGATTGCTGTGAATCGATATGAAAGTTTGAATACATATTATTATTTAATAACGGTACGTTTCAACTCTAGTTATCTAGGTCGGTTAGACTTTGAACTTTTAAGTCTAGATAACCAACTGTACTGATTAAGAGAAAATAATTGTAACAGTTTATTATAAAACTAGCTGCGGTTTTACCAGCGTAGCTCCCGCTCCCGTGGGAATGCGGGAATAAAATTGTACTAAAAACCTTCCTCTTGAATCACTCTATCTATTAAAACAACCGCTTCAAAATCCGTTGCGTAGTTTTAAAGATCTAAGCATACATAGGACAGACAGCGGGAAGCGACTTTGTTTTATACTATGTAGTGACTAGCCATGCCCCGCGGTTTTACCCACGCTATTTCCGCTCCTATTGGTCGTAGCGTGATGTTATATAGCCTATAGCCTTCCTCGATAAATGGGCTATCTAACACTGAAATAATATTTCAAATCGGGCCAGTAGTTTCTGATATTAATGCGGTCAAACAAACAAACTCTTTAGTTTTATAGTTTTAGTACTTAAACATTAAAATGTACGAAATATTTTAAATCATTTTATCAGCCAAGTGACTAAAGTTAGTCGCGGAATTCTACTAAATTCGGTAAATCTAAATACCAGGATTAAATAACCAAAAAATGCAGTATTTTTTGTAATGAATTATCTAAAATTTACAAATCCTTTCACGTACGCCATGATGTCATTTTCACGGAAAATAAGTCTGTGAATTTGCAAGCGAATGGACTAATTTAGTTAGATTTTTAACTAAACATGAATGAGTATTTATTTTTAGCTGTGATTGTAGCAATTTCTATATAAGTAAGTATGTACTTATGTTTAACTAGTAGCTCCCCGCGGTTTCACCCGCGTAGTTCCCGTTCCCGTGGGATTACGGGGATAAAATATAGCCTATGTCACGCACTGATAAATTAGCTTTCCATTAGTGAAAGAATTTTTGAAATCGGTCCAGTAGTTTCGGAGCCTATTCATTACAAACAAACAAATCTTTCCTTTTTATAATATTAGTATAGATTATTATTAAACTAGCAGCGGCCCGCGGTTTCACCCGCATAGTTCCCGCTCCCGTGGGAATTTCGGGGTAAAAAGTTTTAGTTTTTCAAGTCAATCGGTTTAGTAGTTTAGCCGTGAAAAGGTAACCAGACAGACAGACAGAGTTACTTTCGCATTTATAATATTAGTTAGGATTTTGAATTGAAATCTTCTGACGTTGAGCGATTTCGGGCGTCAAAAACTTATGTTATATGTCACAAACATGTCGTCACATCACCGACATAATAAAAGCAGTTTTTATTACTATTATTTTATTATAACATGCATAATCAATCATTCACTCCATCATCTCATTACAGTAACTGACCCCTAACTAAGTAACTTGTATCTAGGGTATCAGAAACTACGCACACACATTCACATCGAACCCACAACCTTACGGATGGCAGTCCGGCATGGAGACCATTTTGCCATGTAGTGTCTTCAATTATTAGTATATAAATCCCGTTTAATACAAAAAAAAACTAAATTGAAATCGGTTCGTCCGTTCGGGAGCTATGATGCCACAGACAGACAGATACACACACACACACACACACACACACACACACACACACACAGACACGTCAAACTTATAACACCCCTCTTTTTGCGTCGGGGGTTAAAAAATGTTGAAATAAAAATCGCACCGAGCGGTCGCCCGGAGCGGTCTATAGGGCGTGGAATCCATCCACAGGGCGAGATTCCATCATAATTAGACACCAAAGAACCATATAAAAACATAGTTTTAAAGTATTTTTTCCGCATTGTTTTTGTACAGAACACGGATATGATATAATAACATGTAATTATATCGTAATTATAAGTAAGTATCGATTTTTTATCAAATAACTATAGATTTAATCGCAGATTTAATCTTAAAATTACTTGCAAAATGAACGTAGTCATTGTTTAGATACAAGTTACGAACTTAGTTAGGGGTCAGCTACTGTAATGAGATGATGGAGGGAATGATTATGTTATGTCTTTAATTTGGCAGGATGTTATCGTAGTTAGGATATTTTGTATCCCAAAATATGGGATATGTTTTATCACGACGCACTATTCAACTAATATTATAATTATTATTAGCCCTGGATGGCAGAGTGGTCACCATGCCGGACTGCCATCCGTAACGTTGCGGGTTCGATTTCCGTGCGTGTGAATATTTGTGGGAACCACAAATGTTTGTCTCGGTCTGGGTGTGTGTATGAATGAGTGTGTGCGTAGTTTCTGATACCCTAGATACAAGCTTCGAGCTTAGTTAGGGGACAGTTACTGTAATGAGATGATGGAGGGAATGATTAATTATGTTTCAAACTTTACTACCCAAAACAGTGTACTATCAATGCGAGTAAAACTGTGGCGTAAAACTAGTATTTGAATAATTATAATTAACTAAGTGAAGAATATAAATATCACAAATAATTAAGTAAATAGCATAATTAGTAACAACCATAATATTTAGTGACAATTAAAGTTAATTTCATTAAGTTAAATAGGTATTACGTAAGTAATTGTATTGTACTACTAAGTGGATACATCAAATCTTTCCCCTTTATAATATTAGTTTCTATATTTACTAGGTGTGCCCGCGTAGTTCCCGTTCCCGAATGAATTTCGGGATAAAAAGTATCCTATGTGTTATTCCTAGTTATAAGGAACATCTGTTCCAAATTTAATCAAAATCGATACAGTAGTTTTTGCGTGAAAGTGGAACAAACATCCAAACTTACACATTTATAAATATAAATCGTAGTAGAATATTTATTATGTATTAGCTGTGTCCCGCGGTTTCACCCGCGTAGTTCCCGATCCCGTGGGAATTTCGGGATAAAACATGTCATAAAACATGTGGGGTAGCCTATGTCCTTTCCCGGACCATAAGCTACCCCTCTGTACCAAATTTCAAGTCAATCGGTTCAGTAGTTTAGCCGTGAAAAGGTAACAGACAGACAGACAGAGTTACTTTCGCATTTATAATATTAGTTAGGATCTCATACGTCGGGAGTTAAAAAACGTATATTAATATTCCATTTAATATTATATAATTAACAATAAAATATGCGCAGTAAAACCATATTTTTATATGTAAACAGTTATCAGTAAATACATAAATATGTATATTTTATGTAATATGAGTCTCAGACAACAATTGTAATTAAACGGAACGTTATTTGTAATTATTATGTGAAGAAACTTTAGATTATTTATTTATTTTTATATTTAAAGAGAAAAATTAAAAAAAAGTTTATAATCTTAGATAAAAGAATAATAATTTATTAAAGCTTTTTTTTCTTTAAAGACAATTAAACAAGAATAAATTAAAAAAAACCTTTTTAAAACAAGCTTTTTTATCTTTTATTGCATTGTCATGGGACTTACATAAGTATGCCAAACAGCTCAATCGGATAACCGGAAGTGGTCTAAAAATGGCTGCAAGATTTGATTACAGACAACGGGACAGGTGACACTAAATAAAAGCTTGTAAAAAAGACACATACTCATATTTATGTACACGAAGTATGTACTGACTTTTTTCTATATATTCCAAACTAGCTGTACCCCGCGGTTTCACCCACGTAGTTCCCGTTCCCGTGGGAATTCCGGGATAAAAGTATCCTATGTTCTTTCCCGGACTATAAGCTACCCCTGTACCAAATTTCAAGCCAATCGGTTCAGTAGTTTAGCCGTGAAAAGGTAACAGACAGACAGAGTTACTTTCGCATTTATAATATTAGTATACGAGTAGATAGATAATAAAAGAAAAGTATTTATATGCGTTGTGTAAATTAAATAGTATCCATAGTAAAACCTTTGTTTAGTTTTGTATCCGGATATATTTATTTAATAATTCGAAAATAATGACGACTCCAATACAGTTAATTTAATAAGTGATATTAAGAGAATGATGTAGCACTATCCTATATACAAATGACGTATGTTAAAATAATTATACATAATTTAATATACTTTGTTTTTACATAATACCTTAAGTACATAAGGTTTATTATGTAATATGATATTGTGTGTTTATTATATTTTTTATCTTTATTGACGACCTCGATGGCAGAGTGGTCACCATGCCGGACTGCCATCCGTTAGGTTGCGGGTTCGATTCCCGTGCGGAGTGAATATTTGTGTAAACCACAAATTTTTGTCTCGGTCTGGGTGTGTGTGTGAATGTGTGTGTGCGTAGTTTCTGATACCCTAGATACAAGTTACGAGCTTAGTTAGGGGTCAGTTACTGTAATGAGATGATGGAGTGAATGATTATGTTATGTTATGTTTTAAACTACGCAACGGATTTTAATACTTTCAGCAATACATAGCGATTTAAGAGGTTTATATGTAATACAATTAGCTGTCTCCACGGTTTCCCGGTATCCCGTGGGATTTTGGGATGAAAAGTACTTATCCTATATATTATTCCTAGTTATAAAGAACCAAATTTCATCTAAATCGGTTCAGTAGTTTTTGCGTGAAAGAGTAACAAACAAACATCCATTCAAAATTTCGCGTATCCATGTAATATTAGTAGCGCCCCGCGGTTTCACCTGCGTAGTACCCGTTCCCGTGGGAATTTCATGATAAAAGTATCCTATGTGTTATTCTGATGTATACGCTAAATTATTGTAAAGTTTCATTAAAATCCATTCAGTAGTTTTTGCGTGAAAGAGGAACAAACATCCACACTCACAAACATGCGGCTTTTAATATTAGTAGGATTAGTAATGAAAACACATGTAAAACCGCGAGATAAAGTCAGTTTTAGATAATAAAAAAGTCTAAATATATCGAAAATAGTATTTAAATTTAGATTTAGATATAAACAACTATTCTTGAATACAAATGGCGCATTTAAATGCATTAATTCAAATTAAGTAAGTATTTGAATTATTTAAAATTTATTTGTAAAAATAAAAGCTGAATTTCTCGTTTGCCTTGACCTACCTTAACTTTATATTTGGGAATCAAATTAGTATTTAATGGACTAAATCTTACCGTTATTTGCTAAACATGGTTATAGTTTGAAGTTACCGAACATGCATGTTGATGATTGCACATATTCTCTTTATTTTTTAAAGTATAATGTCAATAGGGTAGTTTCCTGGGTAAACAAAATGAAATTCCAATTAGTCCGTCAGATAGATTTCGAAAAAAAATATTATTCGAAATCTCTCGTATTTTTTTGTTTCATCAAATTAATAAAACTTAAATTAAAAACACGTTGGTACGTGGCGGGACTGGTGGGGTTCGAACCAGGCACCTTCCGATCGGAAGTCAATGGCCTTAACCCCTGTGCCACCGACGATAAGTGTGAGGCCAAGCGAGCGTAATTTTGTGAGTCGTGAGTCGCAGAATTTCGTTCGCAGAATTTCTGCTGCATTCAGTTTCATAGAAAAGTCCTATTTGGTTCACACGGCGACGCAAAATGAGTTGTCTGCCGACTCACACGCATAATATCAACTGAATTTCGGTCAGGGTGAGGTGGAGAGCTTGCACGATACAAGGATCCATACAAATGTTTCGGATTACAACTGAAAATACATCCGTCCGTGTGGCAGTCTAACCGAATTTCAGTTGAACGTAAATTTCGCGACTCATTTTACGCGACTCACAACTCACAAAATTACGCCCGTTTGGCCTCACCCCAAAGGTCCAGAAAAAGTCGATGTAGATTAAAAGAATTCTAATCAGACACTTATTATACCTTATAACTGCACACTGAATTCTGCACACTCACGTGGAAATCCCCACTGACTGACTGACGTATTTTTTGCAGTCATTATTATTTTTGTTGATCGCATCCAACACGGAAAGATATCGTTTGAGAAAAAAGCGAATTCGCATTCGCAAATGCGTAATGGAAAACTTTTGGTATAATTTTAAATCCATTCAAGTTTTTTATTTTATGTCGTGGATTATTTATAAACTGGTATTTAAAATGAGGTTTGAATCGTTTTATTTTAATTTTATTCTGAGGAATGTTTGACATCACCAACATGTTTTAGCGTAGGTCTATTCTTCCTCATTAAACTTACTATTATTATCAGTAGATAGGGTTTTAAGTCTGCCGAGGGATTAAAGAACGTTTGTCTTATTGAAATAAAACACTTAAACGGATTTTTATCGTGGTTGTATTTTGTTTTACATTTTCTGAGGTTTCGACAAAAATCCGTTTAAGTGTTTTATTTCAATGTGTAGTGTTCGTGTAAATCAAAGATATCAACGTTTGTCTTAGTACGTTTTGGTGATACCTATGTCAAATCCAATTGATGTTAAAACAGCAAACATGTAATAGTCCAAAATTCTAATGACAATAATCTAAAAAATTATATAACTCAAAGGTGACTGACATAGTGATCTATCAACGCACAGCCGAAACCACTGGACGGATCGGGCTGAAAGGCATGCAGGTAGATGTTATGAACGTAGGCATCCGCTAAGAGAGGATTCCCACGGGATTGTGATATACGCGGGTGAAACCGCGGGACACAGCTAGTATCTAATAATGATAATGGTCTGGGTGTGTGTGAATGTGTGTGTGCGTAGTTTCTGATACCCTAGATACAAATCAAACTTAGAGGCCAGTTACTGTAATGAGATGATGGAGGAATGATTATGTTATGTTACAAATTCTTTGAACTATCACTTCCAGTGGCTTCATATAACTGTAGTACATAGGGTCATTGAACTCTCGTTTAATTTGATTTGACATAACCAGGTCATGACATTCAGACTTCAATACAGTTTTACAATTACAATGTACTATAACTAACAACGGTTTACCTTAATTACTAGCTTTGGTACGCGAATTTGTCTGCATTATTGTATAGGATTAAAGTTTTATTGTTTTAAAGGGGTTCTGAAAATTGAAAAGTAAAAATTTTTCATTTTTACCTCAACTGGAAGTTGAACTTAGATCAAGCTGAATAATTTTAGAGTGTTCCCTAAGTGATACTTGAGTATTCTGCAAATTTACTCTAATATTATAAAGAGGAAAGATTTGTTTGTTTGTAACGAATAAGCTCCGATACTAAGTACCTACTGAATCGATTTCAAAAATTCTTTCTACTGGAAAGCTTATTTATCAGTGCGTGACATAGGTATAAAACAAAGTCCCTGTCCCTGTCCCTATGTATGCTTCGATCTTTAAAACTACGCAACGGATTTTGATGCGGTTTGTTTTAATAGATAGAGTGATTCAGTGGGAAGGTTTTTAGCATAATTTGATCCCCATATTCCCACGGGAACAGGCACTAGGGGGGTTAAACCGCGGGGCGCTACTAGTTGTTTATGAATGCAAAATATTTGACCTTAGTTGGAATTTGAACTCAGGACCACAAAAAAACTGTAACACCACTGATCTTGGGCATAATAACTCAGCAATTGCAAATCTTGAATGCTAGGATTAATAAAATAATATCGCGTTAATCTACTGTCTAACTAAATCACTACTAAAAACCAAAAATATAACAAAAAATATCTTCGCACGCAAAAAGAACCAAAATTAAACAGATCTAATCACGGAAAACTACCCACTTACAAACAAAAACAGAACGGCCATTTTGTTTTTGCAAATTACAAGAAAAGATACTTCTAGAAACATATTTTTTGTGTCTTATATACTATATAATCATACAATCAAAATGTTTTTAGCAATGCCGTTTGTACTAGCTATCTAACGCAAAAAGTTTCATCAAAAAAGGTCCGTTTTTAAGGTTCCGTATCCAAAGAAAAACGGGACCCTATTACTGAGACTTCGCTGTCCGTCTGTTACCAGGCTGTATCTCAAGAACGGTGATAGCTAGACAGTTGAAATTTTCGGATGATGTATTTCTATTGCTGCTATAACAACAAATACTAAAAACAAAATAATATGAATATTTAAGGGGGGCCCCCATACAACAAACGTGTTTTTTTGTCGTTTTTGGTACGGAACCCTTTGTGTGCGAGTCCGACTCACACTTGGCCGGTTTTTTGTACTTAATATAGTTATAATTTGCACGTCAATCAAATGTCAATGAATAATTTAAAAAATATACCAGTCTTTGTATAGTACCGAATCCATATACTTACTTAAATAGATAAAAATAAGTATCGATATATGGTTAAAAATAACTAATCGAGGAAGTTTTTTTATTGTTTTGGTCAAATTTATATGTACTTGTATATTTTTAGACTATATTGTAAATCTAAACTAATATTACAAAGAGGAAAGATTTGATTGTTTGTTTGTATGTCGGTTTGTAACGAATAGGCTCCGAAACTACTGGTCCGATTTCAAAAATATTTACACTAATGGAAAGCTAATTTATCAGTGCGCGCCATAGGCTATATTTTATCCCCGTATTCCCACGGGAACGGGAACTACGCGGGTGAAACCGCGGAGCGCTACTAGTAACTTAATAATGTAGCGGTCTCAGTAAAATTAAAATGATTTTACTATGTACTTACTAACTGATTTTTATAAACAATCTTTTTGAAATTAATACACCTAAATCAAAAATTTATCGCTAGATAGTCGAATCCCGAAATTCCCGAATCCTGGCTCACAGACAAAATTATATACATATGTGCCCCGCGGTTTTACCCGCGTGGAACCTTATCCCATGGGAATTTTGAGTATCCTATGTGTTATTCCTAGGTATGAGGAACATCTGTACCAAATTCATTAAAATCCGTTCAGTAGTTTTTGCGTGAAAGAGGAACAAACATCCATACATCTAAACATCCACACGCACAAACATTCGGCTTTATAATATTAGTAGGAGACCACACTAGACCACCGAGGCTTTATCAATAAAACGGAATTTAATTTACAAACAACAGAACAGACATACTATTTAATATATCCATACTTATTATTTGAATAGACCTATACTTGTGGTCTTAAAATAGTGTATTATCATAAAAGCCATTGTTTCTTGACCTTTCAGATAAATTAACAAGAAACTTAGTGTTTTATGAACATATTATAATAATAATTGTGTTTGTTATTAGATAATTATATGTACATTCATTAAATAATACAAGAATTCCCTCCATCATCTCATTACAGTAACTGACCCCTAACTAAGTTCGTAACTTGTATCTAGGGTATCAGAAACTACGCACACACTCATTCACACACACCCAGACCGAGACAAACATAAGTGGCTCACAAGTATTCACCCCGCACGGGAATTGAACCCGCAACCTTACGGATAGCAGTCCGGCATGGTGATCACTCTGCCATCGAGGTCGTCATATAATTCCCATGGGATCGGGAATTACGTAAATAAAACCACGTAAACGGTTAGCATATCTAATAAATGATTCTACGAACAATATTTTTAAGATTAATGCGCATATCATAATTATTTTTTAATTGACAACATCATCAAAACCGGCTTAGTGTACATTGAATGACGTATTATATAGTCTATATTATAATTGTATCTAAATACATTATCACTTCACTACATAGTATAAAACAAAGTCGCTTGCCGCTGTCTGTCCCTATGTATGCTTAGATCTTTAAAACTACGCAATGGATTTTGATGCGGTTTGTTTTAATAGATAGAGTGATTCAAGAGGAAGGTTTTTAGCAATTTTATCCCCATATTCTTACGGAAACGGGAACTACGCGGGTGAAACTGCGGGGCGCTGTTTGTTTAATTAAACAAGTACTAGAAGTGCCCCGCGGTTTCACTCGCTTACTTCCCGTTCCCATAAGATTGCGGGGATATAATTATACCAAAAAGTTTTCTCTTGAATCACTCTATCTATTAAAACAAACCGCTTCAAAATCTGACGTGTCTGTGTGTGTGTGTGTGTGTGTGTGTGTGTGTATATCTGTCTGTCTGTGGCATCATATCTCCCGAACGGATGAACCGATTTCAATTTAGTTTTTTTTTGTACTTACGTGCGAGTGTTCTTAGACATGTTTGATGAAAATCGGTTGACCCTTTTAAAAGTTATGGGGGTTTGAAAGTAATTGTGTTGGGGGTTTTTTAAATTTTTATTATATAAGAGATTTTTCAATTCTAACCAGTAATTCCTGAGATTGGCGCGTTCAACCAAACAACTCTTCAGCTTTATAATATTAGTATAGCGAACTTATTTTTAACCCCCGGCGATAAAAGAGGGGTGTTATAAGTTTGACGTGTCTGTGTGTGTGTGTATCTTAGTCAGAAAGTTAAACTAAACAGTTAATAGTAAAAAAACGGTTAAATAATTACCCGTAGCGGTCATTTTTTAATTGTCTGTTGTTTTTGAATACCCGGATGTCTGAGCGAGTTATTTTTTACTAATGACGTAGAAAACTTGTATTTAATAACTAAACCGGTTGAGGTATCAAGAAATTGATGTGTCAGCATTCAGGTATTGAATATATTTATTTATTTATTTATTTTAGGAACATCAACAACATGTATATTGAGCATTGATAGGTTACAAAGGATATAGTAGGGAAAGTTCTGATACACATAGATTATAGATGTCCACAACATTTAATATATCATTAAGATCTAATATATAAAATTCTCGTGTCACAGTTTTCGTTGCCATACTCCTCCGAAACGGCTTGACCGATTCTCATGAAATTGTGTGAGCATATTCAGTAGGTCTGAGAATCGGCCAACATCTATTTTTCATCCCGAAATTCCCACGGGAACGGTAACTACGCGTATGAAACCGCGGGGCGCAGCTAGTTTAGCTAGTTTTTTAAAATAATTATCTCAATTCATGTCTAGAGATGTCAGTTAGAATATTATTTTCTAAATAAAAAAATGGAGTTTCATAATTTATATATTTACTGCGCGAAAGGCTGTGTTTAAAAAAACTTGCGAGCAAAGCGGTACTTATAGCTACATAGTATTTAGTATAACTAGATAGATTATTATCTTAATGATATACCAGCTATTGCCCACGACTTCGTCCGCGTAGAAAAGACTTCCGTCATACAAACTTTCATCCCCTATTTTATCCCCTTGGGGGAAGAATTAATCAAAATCCTTTCTAAGCCGATGCCTACGTCATAACATCTACCTGCATGTCAAATTTCAGCCCGATCCGTCCAGTGGTTTGGACTGTGCGTTGATAGATCACTATGTCAGTCAGTCAGACACCTTTGAGTTATATACATATACTAGCTGCGCCCCGCGGTTTCACCCGCGTAGTTTTCAATTTACCCCCCCTTTCTCCCCCTAGGGAGGGAATTTCCAAAAATCCTCTCTTAGTGGTAGCCTACTCCCCCCAACAAACACACGTGCCTTTCAGCTCTCTACGACCAGTAGTTTCGGCTGTGCGTTGTCTGTCAGTCAGTACGTCACTCAGTAACGGAAGAGTTTTATATTATAAAATAGATTATGTTTAGATAACGACATGGCCTGTTAAATTTGAACTGAACATTAACGTGACTATATCTTATAACCAGTTATACACACGTGATATAATGAATTATAAATTAATTCTGTATATAAGCAGTTTTTATACCTACTGTTTTGATTTATTGTAACCATTTCGTGTAAGATAGGTATTTGGTTATTGATTAATTTTATGTGAATGGATAGTTTGTTCGATTGATGTGAAATTACTTGACATAACATAATCACTAACTCCATCATCTCATTACAGTAACTGACCCCTAACTAAGTCCGTAACTTGTATCTAGAGTATCAGAAACTACGCACACACTCATTCACACACACCCAGACCGAGACAAACATTTATGGTTCACACAAATATTCATCCCGCACGGTAATCGAACTCGCAACCTTACGGATGGCAGACCGGTATGGTGACCACTCTGCCATATATGTAGGTCGTCAAATTCGTGTAAAAAATGTACTGAGAATACGCCTTAAACTAAAGAAAATAAAACAAGAAAATTCATGTTCTTATTTATTTTAAAAAATTGTAGGTAGGTATGTTCCATTTTGAATTCGCTATATTTCTGGCCACCAAAAAAAATCCACTGTGGTTGCACAATATTTTAAAAACATTTAGGTAGTTTTTATTAAAACCTTTTTCATTATATTTTACTCTTTTTTCCTTTTTTAATTTACGCACAAAACCAATAATAAAATTTGAAAGTTCCCTTGATTTTTTGATCCTGTTTCAACCGTTGACCGTGATAAAAATACCGGTTAAAACCAGATAGACACAAGAAACCGTTTAACCAATAAAATATTAAGATAAACCAACGAAAGTTTACGGAAATAACTATTTATCAACTCGCTAATTTAACTTGACAATGAAAGATGTTAATTGATTAAATCTAATATATAAAATTCTCGTGTCACAGTTTTCGTTGCCATACTCCTCCGAAACGGCTTGACCGATTCTCATGAAATTTTGTGAGCATATTCAGTAGGTCTGAGAATCGGCCAACATCTATTTTTCATCCCGAAATTCCTACGGGAACGGGAACTACGCGTGTGAAACCGCGGGGCGCAGCTAGTAGGTATATAGAAGAAAAGCGTGACATCAAAAATAAACACAAGCATAGTGCCGGCGGCCAAAATTGGAAGCTACTATTGTTATCATCACTACATAGTATAAAACATAGTCGCTTTCTCTGTCCCTATGTATGCTTACATCTTTAAAACTACGCAACGGATTTTGACGCGGTTTGTTTTAATAGATAGAGTGATTCAGCGGGAAGGTTTTTAGCATAATTTTATCCCCATATTCCTACGGGAACGGGAACTACGCGGGTGAAACCGCTAGTAAAGAATAAACAAGCTATAGTGCCACAATCTTTTCTGTGCCGGCGGCCAAAATTGTAAGCTCCTATTGCCATTGTGACTCTAATGTCATTTGGTTACATTTTCAATAAACTGACAACCAAAAGATACGGTTACAGCGACGCTGTCATCGGCACAGGAAAGATTGTGACTAAATACTTATATTAAAAACGAACGTGACTTTTGACTATGTTTTACGGGATCGCTCGATTTTTAAATACTGATTTTTGAACGCGGCATATTTTTTCATTTTTTTTATTATTAGATAATTACTAACGTAATTTGTTTTTTTACATATTAATCCTTGACATACGCACTATTTAATTTCATTTTAATTTTCTTAATTCAATGCGAACTAGTATTTAAATTTTATTGAATTTGCATTATTTATTATACACTTTTGATTTATTTGAATACCTAGAATAAATTAAGTTTATTTGATCGCCAAATCTCAATGTAAAGGCCTCGATTGTTCACTAGTGATTTATAAGACACATAACTAGCCTGGCGGATCTATTCGTGTTTTGTTGAACCGTAGAAAAATTAGGATTAAGTATAGTATTTTTATATAAAACTTATTAATTAATTGACGATGGCAGAGTGGTCACCATGCCGGACTGTCATACGTAAGGTTGCGGGTTCGATTCCCATGCGGGGTGAATATTTGTGTACCACAAATGTTTGTCTCGGTCTGTGTGTGTGTGAATGAGTGTGTGCGTATCTGATACCCTAGATACAAGTTACGAACTTAGGGTTCAGTTACTGTAATGAGATGATGGAGTGAATGATTATGTTATGTTATGTTTAGATTATACTTACTATATTAAATTAAATTAATCTACAACAAATAACTGGTATGTTTATCTCGGTGAAGAATCAAGTTTTTTGTGAACTTTGATCCCGCTAATACATTTTTGATTTATTACATTTAATAATAACATGGTGTTCATCAATACAAGTTTTATTTAATAGGAAAAGCCTTCGGTTTCGTTCAGTTTTTTAATTATTTTATTAGTTATGGTGGCTTTGTCCCTGAGTTTAATATCTGAGGAAAATAATATTTAAATTTATCAAATATCAAATTGATTTTGAAAAAGGTCAACGAGATTTGTCATCATTTTGATATTTTTATTTCATTATTTTGAGTATGACAGGTATTTAAAAAAAGAAGAAAAACCACCTTTAAAAAACTGTAGAACAAAAATAGAACTAAAAAGTACATAATAATCGTTATAATTAACAAAATGCCACTTGAAGTGAAATATAATGATTATTTTTACTTTTTTGTTCTATAGAGTCACAATCTTTTCTGTGCCGGCGGCCAAAATTGGAAGCTACTATTGTCATTGTGACTCTAATGTCATTTGGATACATTTTCAATAAACTGACAACCAAAAGATGCGATTACAGCGACGCTGACACCGGCACAGACAAGATTGTGACTTAATAAAATTTTTGAAAGTGTTTGTTTTTTTTCTAAATTTTAATATCAAAATTATGGCCGGTTTTTTTGACATTGTCTTGTCAAATAATGTCAAATAGCGAACTCGACCCCTGGGTTGCTAAGCTGATTATTAAGCTCATTTAAAACAAGAATACATTAAATAAAATCCTTTTAAAATTTAGCTTTTATTGCATTGTCATGGGACTTACATAAGTATGCCAAATTTCAGCTCAATCGGATAACCAGAAGTGGTCGAAAAATGGCAAGATTTGAATACAGACAACGGGACAGGTGAAACTATAAAAAATAAGATATAAAAATTTAAAAACCCCCAACACAATTACTTTCAAACCCCCATAACTTTTAAACGGGTCAACCGATTTTCATCAAACATGTCTAAGAACACTCGCACGTAAGTCCCCTTTAATAAAAAAAAAAACTAACTTAAAATCGATTCATCCGTTCGGGAGCTATGATGCCACAGACAGACAGATACACACACACAGACACGTCAAACTTATAACACCCCTCTTTTTGCGTCGGGGGTTAAAAAGCTTGTAAAATATCGTAATTTGACTGGTAAACAATTATACAAATATCATTACATTTTTTATTTAACTGTTCAAGTTATTTTTAACCATGTCCGGTTTAAAACAGGTTAAATAAAGGTTAAACTACATTATAGTTTTTCTTTTGTTGGTTTAGCTATTTTTAGATATTTATGAGATTGAAAATATATTTACTTGGGCAGTTTTCCGCATTGAGACTTCTCAATTTTGGATCCTATAAGCGCGCCATTATACATATTATTTTTTATGACAATGACAATACAACAATTTTTCGTTGTTGGTATAATTTATACATGCATCACGCAAAAACGATTGAACCGATTTTTACAAAATTAAGTACTAAAATAAGATTATAAATAAATAAATAAAATAAAATAATCTTTATTGCTTTTTCGCTTAAAACTACAAGAAAAAAATACAGAGAAAGTCAATAAAAAAAACAAAAGGAAATAACTCAGCTTGATGCTGAGTGAACCACATACGATTCGGCCAGCGCTGTTATTATATAAAATCATTATAAAATCATCATTATCAGCTCATATATGTCCCCACCGAGGGGCTCGAGCTCACCCTGAATTAGGGTGATTAGGCCTTAGTCAACCACAGGCCGAGTGCGGGTTGGTCGACTTGTTTCTTCTTACCAATTATAAAAGCAACATGTACTTAGGATAAATTTTATCCCAAAATGACGGAAAAAAACCAGAAATTGCGATAAATTGCGCAACGATTATTAATATTTCTATAACATGTAGATAATGAGAATTTTCAAGTTAATTTTTAATTTGTATAAATTATACTACAACCCTAAATATACTGTAACAGCGTAGTGAGTAAACGCCTTTATTTGAATATTTGTAACGAGTTTGAAATCTGGTTTAAGTAAAAATAAACTCAGTTTTTTACTTAACTTTAAATCAATATGACATTTTGTAATTTGAAACATGTTGAGTTTTTTTCCGGGTTTATTTTAATTCATATATATAATTATAATTTCAAAAAATTACGAACTTAATAGACTTTTTTATTCGCAATAATAATAAGGCAATTTGCTCACACTCAAAAGGCTAAACAGTTTTAAACGGTATTTACTTGCATCTAATCGAACGAAAAATATTTTTAATTTTGAACTTGAACTAAGACACTTATGTAAACAACCAGATAAGGGAAGTATATAACAAACAGGTAAACAATTATATATATATAACGATCGGTTCTGTGAAATTGTTTGTTTGTAATTAGTGCGATGTTTTCCTGTATTAAGATCACATTTTAATGTATATGTTTCTTAATAATGATGTCGGGTTTAACACGAACTTCAATTACAGTAGAACGCTGATTATCCGAATTAATTGAGACCGAGGTCGATTCGCATATTCAAAAATTCGGTTAATCGGACATAGACAAAAAAATTAAAGAAAAACGAACTGTCACATATGGATAAAACTTTGATAAAAGTATGTAAAACAACGGGACGTTAATACGTACTTATTTAAGTCGAATCCCTCGACTAGTTTCCGCCACGTTTATTATTTTTCGCTTCGGACCAGTCTGTCTAGGTGTGTGTGTGAATGAGTGTGTGCGTAGTTTCTGATACCCTAGATACAAGTTACGAACTTAGGGGTCAGTTACTGTAATGAGATGATGGAGGGAATGAATATGTTATGTTATTGTAATTTCTTGTTAGTTTTATGAAGGATAGGACCTTATACTTAAGTTAACCGCAAATTATTAAATAAATCGACGGAGCACAAAATTGACCTAGGATTTCACGAATCATTTGTTCGTAGATATTTCAATGATTTATATAATATATTCTATACTAATATTATAAAGCTGAAAAGTTTGTTAGTTTGAACGTGATAATCATAGGAACTTCTAAAAAATCTTTCAGTCTGTTCAATTTATCGGGGAAGGCTTATACTTCACTACATACCATTATACAACAAAGTCGCTTCCCGCTGTCTGTCCCTATGTATGCTTACATCTTTAAAACTACGCAACGGATTTTGATGCGGTTTGTTTTAATACATAGAGCGAAGAGGATTCAAGAGGAAGGTTTTTAGTATAATTTTATCCTCGCATTCTCACTGTAGCGGGCACTACATGGGTGAAAATGCGGGCTAGTAGTCTAGATATCATCACGCTAAGACCACGAGCGGAGTTAACGCGAGTTAAACTGCGGCTGCCTTATTTGCGTTGCATTTTTATTCTGGTTTAGCACTAAACCAGGTTTTACAATCAATTTTGAATACTGTCAAAGTGACAGATTTGACTGACAAGGTGTCAAATGCTTACCAGGTTTTGTTAAACCAGACTAAAAATGCAGCGCATATAAGGTAGCGGGAGACAGCTAGTTTATTATGAAAAACTTTAGTTAACCGCAACTAACTGAAGTGCAAAATTGACCTAGGATTTCATAACTCATTTGTTTCTAGGTATTTCAATTATAAATTCTAAGAACACATACTTACAAATAACTATAATTATTTTACAATTAAAAATGCTTCCATATACATATTCTAATTAATATAATTGTCTGTTTGTTTGTGCAGAAAAACTACATTGTTTTTAGTATAACTTTTTGTTTTAAATAAATTATTGTTGGACAAAAAATGGTATGTATTTTTCTTGTGATAGAACAGACCCGGATGTCTTCGATTTTCTTATACTAAGTATTAAATAATAGTTATTTATGGTACAAGCGAGGTAAGTTGGTGATTACTTCCGAGGCGCTATTGAGGCCCGAGCCGTCAGGCGAGGGTCTGAAGATAGCCAAGGATAGTAATCATCAATACACGCGAGTACCATACAACGTTTTTCAACACATTTGCGAAGAAATTATCATTTTTCGCTAATAAATAAACAGTTTTTCTATTCGCGCGCATCCAACACAACAATGGTGATCGGCCAAAGACTAAAAGAATATACTAATTAAAAAAAAATCGAATGAATAAAATCGACCATAGACCTACCAAAAGTAAGGAAACATAGTTGAAGTTTGTTTTTAAAATGTATGGACACAATTTTTTTGGTATCGAAACTTTTTTAAAATGAAAGCAATTTAAAAAAAAACAATCTATAACTCACTAGTGAATAAAACGTGTCATTATTCAACTGTTTTTGCACAAATAAGAGCCCCTTTATGAGCAAGTGTGTTGAAAACGATATTTATATTATACATATATTTATTAAAACTGTGAATGAGTGTGTGCGTAGTTTCTGATACCCTAGATACAAGTTACGGACTTAGTTAGTAGTTTAGATGTGTAGGGTAACAGACACGGCTAAACTACTGAACCGATTGACTTGAAATTTGGTACAGGGGTAGCTTATGGTCCGGAGAAGGACATAGGCTATGTGTTATTCCAAAATTCCCACGGGATTGGGAACTATGCGGGTAAAATTGCATGGCACAGCTATTCGTTTATATGCATAAAAATATACTATACTGAGCCGAGTTAGCAGCTAGAATTTAAAATGAAGTTTAAAAGTTAGATAAATTAAATATTTTATTTAAATTAATTCATTTACAAAACTTATTATAATACTTACATAACGTTAATGTATTTGTGTAATATTTGCAAAAAAAAATAAGTCAATGTGTCAAGGAATAATATTAACATATGGCATGTATAATATATGTATATCATGTATAATATAGTAAATAAAAAATAAAATAAATAAATCACTACATAGTATAAAACAAAGTCGCTTCTCGCTTTCTGTCCATATGTATGCTTATATCTTTAAAACTACGCAACGGATTTTGATGCGGTTTTTTTTATTGATAGAGTGATTCAAGAGAAAGATTTTTAGCATAATTTTATCCCCATATTCCTACGGGAACGGGAACTAAGCGGGTGAAACCGGGCTAGTTAAGTATATTTAAAGTAGCAAAAGCTAAGGTTGGAGGCTCACAAGCTTTTTAAACACTGCCTTGTGCGCGTGGCATATAAAAACCTCTTTGTTACTAATCTTTTATTTAGTTTCACCAGTCCCGTTGTCTGTAATCAAATCAAGCCATTTTTCGACCACTTCTGGTTATCCGATTGAGCTGAAATTTGGCATACTTATGTAAGTCCCATGACAATGCAATAAAAGATAAAAAAACATGTTTTTAAAAGGCTTTTTTAATTTATTCTTGTTCTTTTACAAAATAAAATTTTAACATTTTTCTGCACATCTAGACATGAATTGAAATAACTCTGTTAAATATCAAATCTGTAGATGTTGTAGTTTTCCCGTAAAATAACATAACATAATCATTCACTCCATCATCTCATTACAGTAACTGACCCCTAACTAAGTCCGTAACTTGTATCTAGGGTATCAGAAACTACGCACACACTCATTCACACACACACACAGACCGAGACAAACATTTGTGGTTCACACAAATGTTCCACAAAACTGATAAATTATTGCGTTAGGATTCGCTCGCCTTCGCTTCGCTCGCCCTAAGAATAGTAGCACCCGGCGGTTTCACCCGCGTATTTCTCTTTCCCGTGGCATACCGGGATAAAATATAGCCTATTTTACTCTTTTAGAAATGCTTAAACTATCTAAAAATTAAAGTTTTTTTTAAATCGGTTTAGTAAAATCGTAACCCCTGGGATAAAGGTTCGGAGCAAAGCAAAACCAAATGGTACAGTTAGTTTAGCATACATTTAAAAGGAGCACAATAACCTGTACTAAATAATAAATAAAATATATAAATAATATCCATTTAAAAAAGTTGTAAATTAAAAACTAAACTTGTATAACTTAATGGATTACCTTGCTGCATTTATGGGCACAAAAAATATGATAATTCAAATATTATAAACTTTATAAAATATGACTAACGATATAAATAAACTATAGATGCGTTGCCCGCTTTTAAATGGCAATAGGCAAGGAAGGTATTACCAACATCAAATCAAATCATTTATTTAAATTCATTTGCTACAATAATAATACTTACTTCATACATTCTGCTTGTTTTGTATGAAGCCCCGCGGTTTTACCCGAGTAGTTCTCGATCCCGTGGGAATTTCGGGATAAAACCTATGTCCTTCCCCGGACCATAAGCTACCCCTGTACCAAATTTCAAGTCAATCGGTCCAGTAGTTCACGCGTGATGCCGTGACCAAGGGAAATAGGGATTCATTTTTATATATAGAGATTTACAGTGTTTTTGAGAGCCACGATGTTGGTGCATGACACGTCTACAATATAATAATATTTCTTTGGATATTTTTTATTATAAATTGGAAATTTATTATTTTATTTTAGAATCATAATTATCAGAAAAATACTATAAATATAATGCGGCATATTTTTTATTAAAATTAATTATTTTTTTTATAATTATTTATCAGGTTGAAGGTAGTTGTGCCTGCGGTTTCACTCGCCTTAATAATAATGATTACCTTGTACATTAAAAAAATGATATATTACACTCTTCCCCAATAAAACAATTAAAAAAATTATCAAAATCTAATCAATAATGCCTGATATAATTATAATATTGGCAAATAAATACCTTGAATAGGAATCGAACCTACTACTTACGTCATAACAAGGTCACTACCACCAATGTCAGTTAGTCATCATTTTTTTTAATTCTGGGAAATACAGACAGACAGACATATATATAATACTAGCTGTGCCCCGCGGTTTTACCGTGGAACCTTATCCCGTGGGAATTTTGGGATAAAAAATCCTATGCGGTATTCCTAAGTATGAGGAACATCTGTACCAAATTTCATTAAAATCCATTCAGTAGTCTTTGCGTGAAAGAGGAACAAACATCCACACTCACAAACATTCGGCTTTATAATATTAGTAGGATATATAATTTTACCTTGCAAACTTAACGCATACTTTTAAAGGTCAAAAACAATTCTATTTATAAAACTACTAATCCATTTTCGATGATTCACACAGTTAAGATAGTTCTAATAAGGAGTAATTGTAATAAATTATTTGCAATTTTGGTTACCGAACCCTGAAGTAGCAATATCAAAGATAAACTATATCCCACGCCTTGTGAATAATCAAGGATATGTTTTATCCTACGCGTTTTGAATAACCTTAAAATTTGGCATGTATATACTTAATTTGATTTTTATGGTTTTGGCGAACCTTTTAAATTAAATATTTATTTATACGAAGTTAATATTTATTATAGTGTCATACAGATACATTGATTTATTTTTAGTTATATATATTAGTTTTATTTCGCGGATTTATTCGCGGAAATAATTTAATAATCACTTTATACTATTACTAGCTACGCCCAGCGGTTTTACCCGCGTAAATCCCAATCCCATGGGAATTTCGGGATAAAAAGTATCCTATGTGTTTATTCCTGGTTATAAGGAACATCTGTACCAAATTTAATCTAAATCGATACAGTAGTTTTTGCGTGAATGAAGAACAAACATCCAAACTCACAAACATACAAAATTTCGCATTTATAATATAAGTAGGATAAATACCCCTAAAATTATAAAGTTCATACATAAATCACTACATAGTATAAAACAAAATCGATTCCCGCTGTCTGTCCCTATGTAAGCTTAGATCTTTAAAACTACGCAACGGATATTGATGCGGTTTGTTTTAATAGATAGAGTGATTCAGTGGGAAGGTTTTTAGCATAATTTTATCCCCATATTCCTACGGGAACGGGAACTACGCGGGTAAAACCGCGGGGCAGAGAAATATGACAAATTAATTTGAAACGAGATTTTTTTGGATAATTCTAGATAAAATATGAACCGTGTGAATCTGAGTTGGAACTTGAAAATCAAAATAAAAATTAATAATAAAGCCATTAGCCTTGTTTTTTTTTCGGAAATACTTATAATCTTTTTGAAAATCGGCGTAAAGTTGAAATTGTGTGTGAACTATACACCCAAGGAATATAAATTTAAATAAATGAAGAACAATACTAACAATATTTTTTAGGAGTCATTTTTTAAATAATATATAGATTTAATTTAAATAAATATGCTTCTGTTGATGACTATACTTGCTTACTAAAATGCAAAAACATTTACAATCTTTACAGAACTTTGAAATCTTGGATACCTGTAAAAGACATTGCTTGATTTTGAATGGGACTGTGCTAGACACCCGGCTCCCAAATATAAAATTAGTACAGGTGGATAGGCAATTATATCTAGATTACAATGTAGGTCGCATCTGATGCAAGTAACGATAAAATTAACATTAAAATAATTAAAAAATATCACAAATACACGCCAAAATAGGTGCCGAAACGGGAATATAACCAATTTTTGTTTTTCTAAAATGAGTATTCTAACATATTTTCTCTATTTGTTCCAGGTCTTTTCATCTTGTTGATGCTGGGTTTCTTCGCCGTACTGTCTGGGTGTTTTATACTGTTCCTACATCCGTATGACTTCTTGTTTAAACAGGTAACGAAATAATTTATTTAAAAGCTATTTTTCTTACCATTTCACGACCTCCAAGTACAGTTACTCACCAAATAAAGTTAGTTTTGTCTCTTTCTTACTTTATGTCAAGTGACAAAGACAAAACATGTGAGTACTCGGAACGTTACTTGAAGATGGTGAAATAGGGCCTAATTCAAATATTTAATTTTATTAAAGCAAAGCATAATATTTTTGGTAATTTGTAATGAATAAGTTCCGAAATTACTGAATCTATTTGACCTTACGTGAGTGACTATTTTTATATCTCGACAACGGCTGAACTTATTTACCTAAAGACCTATTTCTTCAAGTAAAGTTCCGAGTACTCACAAGTTTTGTCTTTGTCACTAGATAAAGTAAGAAAGAGACAAAACGAACTTTAATTGGTGAGTAAATATCCTTGAAGATCGTGAAATAGGCCCTTAGAGAGATTTGGAAGGTTAGGTCACTTTAGATATTTCTTATAACCAAGATTAACAAATAGAATATGTACTTACATTATATCCCAAAATCGGTATTGAGATTTACGCCCAAGCAAGTTATAAAATTAAAATATACTAACTTAGAAAAATATACGTATTATAAAGAGTGGGTACTTACTAATTAAGTACTAATTAATTTAATATTTTGTACGAAAATAGAGGGTAACTTATTTTTTTCCATCCAGAAAGCAGTACTCCAAGATGGCGGCGAGATTTTCGAAATGTGGCGGAAACCAGAAGTCAAGCTGTACTGCCGCGTGTACCTGTTTAACGTCACCAACGCGGAGGAGTACATGGCGGGGAACGCGACCAAGATCAAAGTGAAGGAAGTCGGACCCTATGTTTATAGGTGGGTAGAAACAATACGAAAAAAAGGAAGAAAAAAATGAAAAAGGTCGAAAAAACATTAAAATGTCCTAAGGAAAAAAAGGTTTTTTTTTATCTAAAATACTTGAAAATAGTCGAAAAAAGTGAAAAAAAAAAGTGCAAATAGAAAAATTTAATTTTATAATATCGAAAGCTCAAAAAATCTGTGGAAAAATCTAATAATAGCAAATCATTGAACGAAAAAAAAAACAAAATCAAATGTTGAATACTATGAGTATATATATGTGTTGAATATAACGAAAAGAAGACGAAAATGTAGTTAAAATAAAGCTTTTTATGGACTTTTGTTATTTAAAACCTAAATTCTTTGAAACCCTACCAAGATATTTTATTTCATAAAAAGTCACATCATTAATAATAATTAATTTTGACAGTTATTTCATACAAAAACTGTCAAATGGCAATTTTATTGCTCGAATAAAAGTTATCTGGCGATGGGAAAATCTGCTTTAAGTGGTTTATATTTTTAACCCCCGACGCAAAAAGAGGGGTGTTATAAGTTTGACGTGTCTGTTTTTTTTTGTATTAAAGGGGACTTACGTGCGAGTGTTCTTAGACATGTTTGATGAAAATCGGTTGACCCGTTTAAAAGTTATGGGGGTTTGAAAGTAATTGTGTTGGGGGTTTTTTAATTTAATGTTATTGCCATCAGACCTCCACAACACAAAGGGCAATATAATTTTTACAAATCCAACAGTTAATTTCGAAGGTTCTAACTCCCCGTAACGACTGTCGATGATGTTATGGAAAACGGAACTGACAATTTAACGTGCCCTCCGAAGAAAAGAATTAACATTCTTATAATTAAATGATATGTGATTAGATTATGTTAACAAACTATTCTTGTAATTAAATTGTGCTCGTAAATGGTCAGTTTTGCGCAATATAGCCCTTCTAATTTGGACCTTTTGTGCGTACCGCGAATATCCGTTCAGATAAAAGATAGAAAAACATATCTGTACTCATGAATGTCCAAATAACTCCTTCACGAGGCAGCAAATATTTAGTATAGCAGCAGGAACCTAAGTCTGCAATATGACATTATTGATCAGACAATATGTCGATATTGAGGCACCATAACGAGAGTGTCAGAAATTTGGTATTCTGCTAAAATTTATTCATATGGCTATGGTGTCTCAGTGGTCTTTGCTGCATATAATTTTTTTGTCAAATAAACATCAGAATACTGTTTCCATGACAACCATCTAAGTTTTATGGAGCTATTGAGTCAGAAAGAATACCAAAATGACAACAAATGACAAAAAAACGGCCCACAATATTGTCTGATCAATAATGTCATATTGCAGACTTAGCCCCAGTAAAAAAACAAACAACCTCCTTCTTTAAACGTTACAAAAAACAATAAATTTTCTACTTTCTTAATTTTATATCAGTATTTCGTTATTATTACACTTGTATATTGCTGTGCCCTTGGATTCACGTTTTTTAATACTACCCTGGTAATTTATAAGATCTGTCTATACCCAAAAACACGTATGTAATCACTAAATAGTATAAAACAAAGTCGCTTTCTCTGTCCCTATGTATGCTTATAACTTTAAAACTACGCAACAGATTTTGATGCGGTTTGTTTTAATAGATTCAGTGTGAAGGTGTTATCCCTATTTTCATACGGGAACGGGAACTTCGCGGATGAAACCGCGGGGCGCCGCTAGTGAATAAATAAATTAAGAAATTTACTAACCCACCCCTTTTCTCTACAGGGAAGGCCTTGAACACGACATAAAAGGGTTCAACCCTAACGGCACGCTGTCAGCCATCCCCCGTCACCCCCTCACCTGGGTCGAAGAGCTGTCTGAGGGAAACCGGGAAGACGACGTGCTGTTTCTACCGCATATTGCTTTGTTGGTAAGTGTTACCATAATAATTTTCCACAGGCGTCCTTTTTTTTCTCGCTGTGAAAATGCTTAGAACTGCATACCACCGTGAGCCGAGATTGGGAGGACCCCCGGGGCATGTAGCGCTCTCCCAGAAGGGCTGGGCCTACCCACTACAAACACAGCGACTTCCGTCCGTGTTACATTGGGGTGCCGTAGGATCCCGAGGGGGATTTCTACCACGGCAACCACAGGCGTCCTAGCCGAGAAAAGTATTTGACATGTGATCATTAAATTTGTGTGTTGGTACATACTTATTTATCAAAATACCTAAATGAATGGAAACAGTATAAAAAATAATTGCAAAATAAACTTTTAGTTTTTACTTAACACAACAACTGAGAGCGTTCGATGATAGTGCTTTTTATAACCATTCACTCCATAATTACAGTAACTGACCTCTAACCAAGTCCGTAACTTGTATCTAGGGTATCAGAAACTACGCACACATTCATTCACACACACCCAGACCGAGACAAACATGGAAAGCTTTGGTTTCTAATGTTAGCGGTACCGTTATAAAGCGACCATAATTTTGACGACCTCAATGGCAGAGTGGTCACCATGCCGGACTGCCATCCGTAAGGTTGCGGGTTCGATTCCCGTGCGGGGTAAATATTTGTGTGAACCACAAATGTTTATCTCGGTCTGGGTGTGTGTGTTTGTGTGTGTGTGTGTGTGTGAATGAGTGTGTGTGTAGTTTCTGATACCCTAGATACAAGTTTCGGACTTAGTTAGGGGTCAGTTACTTTAGTGAGATGATGTAATGAATGATTAATATTATAAAAGCATCGCTGTTATCGTTTCTCAAACTAACGTGTAGTCCGTCATGCAAATAGGGGCACCGCCTTATGACGTTACAGTGTCAACTAACGCTCTCAAGGAAACCTTATGATTACGTTTCTTCCTCACTGCGAACTAATATTATTAGTGAGAAATAGATATTTAGTCTGAAAATAGTTATTTATGGTACAAGCGAGGTAAGATAAGATAATAAGACTATCCTCGGCTATCTTCAGACCCTCGCCTGACGGCTCGGGTCTCAATAGCGCCTCGGAAGTGATCATCAATACACGCGTGTACCATACAACGTTTTTCAACACATTTGCGAAGAAATTATCATTTTTCGCTAATAAATAAACAGTTTTTCTATTCGCGCGCATCCAACACAACAATGGTGATCGCCAAAGACTAAAAGAATATACTTATTAAAAAAAAATCGAATTAATAAATGAATGGAATCGACCATAGACCTACCAAAAGTAAGCCAACATAGTTGAAGTTTGTTTTTAAAATGTATGGACAATAGTGTTGGTGATCCATGAGAGGAGGAATAGCCGCTTGGGTAATAACCCAAGCGGCTATTCCTCCTCACTATACTAATATCATCAGTAAAAATCTGTAGTCTGCATACGAAACTAACTTTAGTAACCCTGGCATATGAAATAAATATTCTTATTCTAACTTTAATGTATGTAAGAGTTTCTAGATAATTCTATCATACACAGAAACATTCGATGTAATACATTATCAAAAAATAACGAAATAATGTAGCAATATATTGCATAAAATGATAATTTTACGCATTATGATATATAAATATTGCCCCATAGTTGAAATCAAAGCTGCAATTTTAATAGTATTTATATCTGTCCTTCACACTCACTATGTATATAAAAGAGATGCAAGATTTTATAATTAAACTTGTTACCAACGAAATACACGTTCAAGTATTTTAAAAGTATTTATTGAACTTTATAGTTCTTTGAGTAAAAGATCGCTTTATTTTCAACAAGCAGAGCCCCGCGGTTTTACCCGCGTAGTTCCCGCTTCTGTGAGAATGTGGGGATAAAATTATACTAAAAACCTTCCCCTTGAATCACTTTATCTATTAAAACAAACCGCATCAAAATCCGTTGCGTAGTTTTAAAGATGTAAGCATACATAGGGACAGACAGCGGGAAGCGACTTTGTTTTATACCATGTAGTGATAAAGATATATCTTTCTAGAACCAAAAACTAAATAATTAATGTATTAAAATTTTTAATTAAAGTTAAAAATAATGAATTGATATAACCTTATTTATATACGCAATAAAATTTAAGCGGTTTATTTGAAATGACCTTATCAAGGGCCAAGGTATTTTCTTAAAACTTCGAGAAAAATATTGCATTACATACTTCACAATTATATAGATGTAACTACCAATTAGATTTAATACTTATGTTGAAATTATGGTGTACAAAAACCCAAGATATTTATACAATTAGCGGCTCAAAATTGACCCTGTAAATGAGTGCAAAGTGCGCTCAATTTCGGTTCATTGTCTAAGTATTCACTCCATCATCTCATTGCAGTAACTGACCCCTAAGTTCGTAACTTGTATCTAGGGTGTCAGAAACTACGCACGCACTCATTCACACACACCCAGACCGAGACAAACATTTGTGGTTCACACAAATATTCACCCTGCACGGGAATCGAACTACCTTACGGTTGGCAATCTGGCATGGTGACCACTCTGCTATCTAGGTCGAAATATGAATGTGAATGAGTGTGTGCGTAGTTTCTGATACCCTAGATACAAGTTACGGACTTAGTTAGGGGTCAGTTACTGTAATGAGATGATGGAGGGAATGATTATGTTATGTTATATTAAAATAGCAGACATACATTTCTCGATCCAGGAATCGAATCTAAGACCTTGTCACACTAGTAAATTATAGAAAAAATGTATTCTCAGTACAGTTAGTCAAATTAAAAACTCTTTAAACGGCTTATTCCTAGTATATCTACTCTATATTAATTATAAGCTATGTCGACTTACATCCGGTTGTCCCTTAATTAGTTCTTGAATACGGAAATGTAATTATTTCGCATTCATATGTTAATATGAAGAACCTACATTCTATACTTCTTCACTACATAGTATAAAACAAATTCTCATTATGTATCTATGCTTAGATCTATAAAACTACGCAACGGATTTTGATTTTTAATAGATAGAGTGAATCAAGAGGAAGGTTTTTAGTATAATTTTATTCCCGCATTCTCACGGGAGTGGGAGCTACACGGGTGACACCGTGGGGCGCTACTAGTCAAAACTAATTGACAGATTTTTAAAATTCTTTCACTAATAGAAAGCTATATAAAACTTACGGCCTATTTCACCATCTTCAAGTAAGGTTCCGAGTATGTACTCGGTTGTTTTGTCTTTGTCACTTGATATAAATTAAGAAAGAGACAAAACTAAATTTACTTGGTGAGTAACGTTACTTGAAAGTCGTGAAATAGGGCCTTAGTAGCACAGACCATATTTACCTATTTTTTCTTATATTACTCAATGATAATGTAACTTTATAACACTAGTGAAATAATTTTGTAAATCATTCTAGTAGTTTCGAACTTAATCAATACAAACAAAAATAAATTTCTTAAACACTTCGTAATATTATTTTAATAGTATTACACAAATACTTATAAGCGTTTAAATAAATAAATAAATTATATGCTGTTTTAATATATTATTTATTTTAGACTTGCTGTGTAGCGCTGAAATCCCAATACCGTGGGAATTTTGGGATAAAAAGTAACCTTAAGTATCATATGTGATAATCCTACTAATATTATAAAGGCGAAAGTTTGTATGTATGGATGTTTGTTACTCTTTCACGCAAAAACTACTGAATGGATTTTAATGAAACTTTACAATAATCTTGCTTATACATCAGAATAACACATAGGATACTTTTTATCCCAAAATTCCCACGGGAACGGGAACTACGCGGGTGAAGCCGCGGGGCGCTGCTAGTCCCTGTTATAAAGGAACATCTGTACCAAATTTCATGACAAACGGTTCAGTAGTTTTTACGTTTTTGGATTAAAAAGTATTTTGTACATATTATTCCTCGTCTTATAGAACACCTGCACTCAATTTTTTTGTAAGTAAATACTATACTACTAATATTATAAAGCCGAATGTTTGTGAGTGTGGATGTGTGGATGTTTGTTCCTTTTCACGCAAAAACTACTGAATGGATTTTAATGAAATTTGGTACAGATGTTCCTCATACCTAGGAATAACACATATGACACATATTTTTTATCCTAAAATTCCCACGGGATAAGGTTCCACGCGGGTAAAACCACACGCCCCAGCTAGTAAAAAAATATCTAAAAGCTTTTCTGAAACAAACAAAAACATTTAAGTATATAAGTCAAGGAGTATATAAATAAATAAACGTAGTTTCACGTAACCTTTATTATAATTATTTATTGGCAACACTGTGAATGAATTTTCGAGAAAGATTCATAAAAAATTACCGCGGTCGTTCAACCTTCAAAAAAAATACAACGGTTTATACAATGACTTTTAATATAATGTAGATGCGTTGTACGAAAAAAATGGCAACATGAAAGGGAGGGAATTACCAAGTTTTGATTTGTTATGTTACCATATAGAGTTACAAAACTACGCTAGGTGAAAATAATGTGAAATTAGTGTTTATAGATAGATAGATAGGTACATCAATCTATAAACACTAATTCATCTATCTATAAATACATATTGTACATTTTAACTTCAAAGTGATTAAAGTTGTCCTATAGATAGATGATTCGTACATTAATTGTGTATAAATCAACTCGCTGTGAAGTATCACTAGACAAGATATATTTATATCGTAACATTTGCGGTTTTTTGTGAATCATTTTTCTGCTACATGTGGAGGCTTGTAAATGGATATTACTAATTTATGTTCATTATTTTAATTTTTAAGGATAGCTGTAAGCCACCCAAATAAAATAAAAAAAACACGTTTGCTTTTTTCTTGCAAAGAAAATGAGTATATCTAATATATCGTGTCACAGTTTTCGTTGCCATACTCCTCCGAAACGGCTTGACCGATTCTCATGAAATTTTGTGAGCATATTCAGTAGGTCTGAGAATCGGCCAACATCTATTTTTCATCCCGAAATTCCTACGGGAACGGGAACTACGCGTGTGAAACCGCGGGGCACAGCTAGTAATATATATATATTTGTTCCGTTACTGTTAGTGTTCGGATATTATACATCTCTCTTTGATAACAAGTGTCCCATATACCTAGTGCAATTTATTTTCTATCCCATTTCTTCACACGATATAGTTATTTACACATTTCACTGTATTTTTACTGTTTTTGTAACCCGCACCGTACCACGATATTGGCACATTTGGTACAAGACACGTCTATATCATTCTAAGTCTTTGTATTCGTACAATTTTTTGACCTCAAACGCAAACCGCGGTACTGACATAACACATTAATATCAAATCAATATCAGACGCTATTGTTATCTTAATTAATGGAATATTCTAGAATTACCAGTCTTTTGGTACTTGTAAATACTGACTGACTGACTGATTATACAGTTTAAATTTGTGTGGTAAGGTAGGAAACTTTGTAAATAAAAACTCAAAACATATCAAAAATAATTGGATTTAAAAGTACTTATATGAATACTAGCTGTGCCCCGCGGTTTCACCCGCGTATATCACAATCCCGTGGGAATCCTTTCTTAGCGGATGCCTACGTCATAACATCTACCTGCATGCCAAGTTTCAGACCGATCCGTCCAGTGGTTTGGGCTGTGCGTTGATAGATCGCTATATGTCAGTCAGTCAGCCAGTCTTTCAATTATATTTAGATGGGGTTCAAATTAGTAAAAAATAAATGCAGGCGATTTTCTTTTATACTAAAGGTGAGCACTAAGAAAAGTTTAGAAATTGAACCGGTAAATTGATAAAAAAAAGGATAAACTGAGTTTGAAAATTACTTTGTATGAAACAAGATAAAAAAAATATCATAACTGTGCAACCGACCTTTTTATATGAGACCTAACGGGATGTTTAACCCCTAAACAAAAAAAAACAAAGAAGTTTCACATCTTAAAAAACAGAAAACCGATTTATTAAGAACCTCTTTTTTAAGATGGTTTAAAATTAACTGCAAGGATTCGCTTTTCACAAAAAGTTTTATTTTATTTCAATTTGTGCTAACGTAAATTAAAGATTTAAATAAGTATTATAATTAAGTACGGTTGTCGTACTAACATCATCGACAGTTACGACAGTTAGAGCCTTCAAAAGTCTAACATTTGGTTTAACCAAAAACGACGTTTTTGGTTAAACCAAATAGCGATTTGGATAAACCAATATAGCGCTCTGGGTTGTGAAGGTCTGATGGCAGTCGCTTCACGTAAAATACTGACATTCCGCCAAATCTGGTTAAACTGAAAACCGACCCCAAATAGACATGGGTTAAAGGTTCGGAAAAGAGAAAAGAATTAAATTCTTCTTACTTACAGATTATTTAATTACCACATCAATTGAATAAATATATTGTTTTTATAATTAAACTTTAAACACATTACAAAACTGCCTGCCTAGTATAGACAAATAACTAGAATCTAAGGTATGGCTAGGTTGGCACATACCTAGGCACGGCTGGTTGTGACATACCGAAATAACTACATAGCTTAGAGATGGGATACACCGGATGTTTGCCGGAAAGATGATCAAAGAGTTACTAGTTTGCGGGTTCGATAGTAGGCCGAAGCAAGGAGAACATGCACAGGGGCTACAGATCTGATAGTGCATGTCTATGTGGCATTTCTCCCCAAACAATGGCCCATCTCCTAACTTGCCGTGCGTGTCCCTACACCTGCACACGCGACGACCTTTACAAGGCCACTGATAGTGCCATATCGGTGGCCGAGTTCTGGTCCTCAAAAATATGAGTCAACACGCAAAGAAGAAGAAGCGGGTTCGATTCCTGGTCAAGACAAAAATTTTGTTTGTCTCGGTCTGGGTGTGTGTGAATGAAAGTTATATTCACCCTGAGTAACATAGGCTATATTTTATCCCCGAATTCCCACGGGAACGGGAACCACGCGGGTGAAACCGCGAGACGCCGCTTATATGTAATAAAAGGTGTTCTTACTTTATACACAAATTATTATAAGTAAATAAGTATTAATAGTACATAATTAAACATAATAAAATACCTCAAAAACCGGACATGGCATCTCCTCACTAAATTGTGCAATATCCTCACATCCTGCCTTTTAAATCACTCCAAAGGTTAACATATACGTTAAGTCGAAATACCATCAAGAATATACCATAAACAACTAGTTTTATGTCCCTTACGAAGTATTTAAGACGATTTTACGATCTCAGTGAGCTAAATAATGGAACGTACTTACAATTTTAAGTAATTTCGATAATAATATAATAAATTGGTTTATTATTTTATGTGCTGTAATTACTCATAAATTTTTGATATTATATTTTATATCGTAATTGTGTAAATCAAATTTTATGGTCTTATTAGCTATGCCCCGCGGGATTACCCGCATAGTTCCCGATCCCGTAGGAATTTCGGAATAATACATAGTTTGTCTTTCCCCGGACCATAAGCTACCCCTGTACCAAATTTCAAATCAATCGGTTCAGTAGTTTAGCCGTGAAAAGGTAACAGACAGACAGACAGAGTTACTTTCGCATTTATAATATTAGTAAGGATTTTGAAATCTACTTATAGTGTGTTTTTAATTCAATTGATACAAACTTTAGGTTTTCACCATTTTTAAAAATGAATGTGTCTAAAAAATAAAAAATCTAGAAAAAGAGTTAGTTATTAGAGCGTTTTGTATTCTAGTTTATTTTAATTAGCAATTTTTCACTCATAAATTAATTTAATTAAATTATATTTTAATAAATATTTAAACAATTTATAACTAAAACAAATTGGAAAGACTAATATTTGAATAAATAAAATAATAATTAATAGGTGAAGGCGAAATAAATGCTAAATATTGAACTTTAAAGTTAAGACCTAGGTTATAACACTTAAACGTTATTTATTTGGTAAACAATTTAACTGTAATTAATAACTGGGAAATTCCATAAATGCGAAAGTAACTCTGTCTGTCTGTTACCTTTTCACGGCTAAACTACTGAACCGATTGACTTGAAATTTGGTACAGGGGTAGCTTATTGTCCGGGGAAGGACATAGGCTATGTTTTATCCCGAAATTCTCACGGGATCGGGATCTACGCGGGTGAAACCGCGGGGCACAGCTAGTCTAACCTAATGATTTAAACACGCTTGCTTCAAATAATATAAAACAAAGTCACTTCCCGCTGTCTGTCCCTATGTATGCTTAGATCTTTAGAACCACGCAACGGATTTTGAAGCGGTCTGTTTTAATAGATAGAGTGATTCAAAAGAAAGGTTTTTGGTGTAATTTTATCCCCTTATTTTTACGGGAGCGAAAACTATGCGGATGAAACCGCGGGGCGCTGCTAGTGACTAATAACATGCATGTTGGTGATCTGAGATCGCAGTTTAAGATCACTTATCTCTGATAGGTAGGTTTTGAGACAAAGTTTAGGGTATCAAAAATAAAGTCTAAAACTTATACAAGTTTTCAACTGACTACCTTCAATTCCAAGATGCTTGCATGCATGTGAATGTGTGTGTGCGCGTAGTTTCTGGTACCCTAGATACAAGTTACGAACTTAGTTAGGGGTCAGTTACTGTAATGAGATGATGAAGTGAATGATTATATGTTATTGAGACTATAATTATAGGCCACTAGCAGCGCCCCGTGGTTTCACCCACGTAGTTCCTGTTCCCGTGGGAATTTCTGGATAAAAATCCTATGTTCTTTCCCGGACCATAAGCTACCCCTGTACCAAATTTCAAATCAATCGGTTCAGTAGTTTAGCCGTGAAAAGGTAACAGACAGACAGACAGAGTTACTTTCGCATTTATAATATTAGTTAGGATAATTATATACTTTTGTATTAATAAATTATTTAATTTATAATGTTTTTTCTTTGTCCACAGAGTATAGCAAACGTAGTGTCAAAGCAGAGTATGTTCACCAGATTTGGGCTAAACAATTTGATCAGATTGACCAACAGTCAGCCATTGGCCAAAATGACAGCTCGGGAGTTCATGATGGGGTACAAGTCTGAGCTGATGACATTAGGGAACACTTTCCTGCCTGGCTGGATATATTTTGATAAGCTTGGGCTTATTGATCGAGTGAGTATTTTTGTTTTTGTACGTATTTTTTATGTTTTTATTTTTCATTTGAATTATCTGACTGGATATAATTTCCTATAGACTCATAGATTTCTTAAATGAAAAAAAATGTACGATTGAAAAGACTCCGAAACTAAATATAGCAATTTTAGTGTTTAACACAAAATTGTTTTGGGATTGGGATGTGTACCTACGTGGGTAAAACCGCGGTATACTATAACATGTACCTACCTGTATAATAAAGAATCCCTATTTCCCTTATTAGTAAGAATCCCTAATTTCCCTAAGTCACGCGTCATTACGCGTGAACGGCTGGACCGATTTCGCTAAATCTTTTTTAGTCAACTAAAACTTTTTAAAACTAACTAAAAAATTAGACCCGTGCTAAGAGCCGGGATGAACTCATTACCTATAATTACAAAACAGCAATAGGGTAGTTGACTACAAAAAAATTATTGGTCCGTCTTATAGATTTCCAAAAAATATTGGACACATATTTTTTTATTTTCCATGTAAACAAATAATTAAGACGATACAGTGCATCGAAAACTCGTGCAACGTCACAGATTGCAATTTTCACCAACAGTTGACGTCACAAGCCCCCACTCCTAAACATTAATGCGTTTCGAAATCTATCTGACGGACTAATTCGAATTTCAATTTGTTTACCCAAGAAACTACCCTATTAATATAGACGTTAAGAACATTAATTAATAAACATACTCATTCCCGTTCCAGATGTACGACTTCGAAGGCGATTTCGAAACGATTTTCACAGGAGAAGATGACGTAAGAAACTCAGGCCTCATTGACACATACAGAGGATCAACTGACCTTCCCCAATGGGAAGGGAAGCACTGCTCCAATGTCCAGTACGCGTCTGATGGTACCAAGTTCAAGAGTGGGGTAGCTGAAGATGAAGAGATACTGTTCTATAGGAAGAGTCTGTGTAGAGCTGCGCCTTTGGTAAGCATTTCATCTGTATATATAAAAATGAATCCCTGTTTGCCTTGGTCATGGCATCACGCGTGAAATACTGCACCGATTGACTTGAAATTTGATTCGATTGACTAGGAATAATGATTTTACAAACATCCAAATGATGTCACTGTATCGGTCTGTAAGATCTCACTGCAAGGCTAATTCTTATCTATTTGACGATAATAGTACAGAGAGAAACGGGCGTATAGTATCACAATATTTTTGTGCCGGCGGCCAAAATTTAAAGCTACTATTGTCATGTTGACTCTAATGTCATTAGTATACATTTTCAATAAACTGACAACCAAATAATGCGATTACAGCGACGCTGTCACCGGCACAGAAAAGATTGTGGCTCAATATTTAGCATCATTAATTCTAATAAATTTATATTCTTTTATTATATTAAACCCCTTAACATCCACTACAGATTCTTTGATGCCCAAACTAAATAAATATTTAAGTAAGTACTTATTTTTAATTTTTCGTGTATTCCACAGATTGCCACAGAAGTGGGGGAGCGCGGCGGTCTTAGGGCGTACAAATACACCTTCCCCGACCACTTGATGGACAACGGGAAGTACAAGGAGGAGAACAAATGCTTCTGTAGAAAAGGTACAATTAGATATTGTTATAGAAACAATTACTTATGTGAATAATATGTACTCGTACCCAATTAATTTGCCCTAAACTGATGAGACGCTTTTTGGTTGACAATGTACATATTTTCATACCAATTTTGACCGCCGGCACAGAAAACTTGCTGACTCTATTATGCTACGGCCACACTATCGCGAACATTTGCGTTGTCGCGACACGTCTGGCCAAAGAATTTGTCCTATCGCGAATCAGTTCCGCGAACTCGAATGCCCTTAAACCATTGACATAATGCCTTAAACTCGCTGTCAGTAAATTGGCGCACAATCAAAGGATTTTGTCGCGATAATTTCACTCGACAGTGTGCCCGTAGCATTATTATACCCTATACTTACCTATTACAAATTACCTACTCATATTTAAAACGAAATGACAGGATTAGTTCCTTTTTTTCCCGCCGGATCAGACGCCGACTGACAATTAAGACTTACTAGCGACGCCCCGTGGTTTTACCCGTGTAGCTCCCGCTCCAGTCAAAATGCCGCATTAAAATTATACTAAACACCTTCCTCTTGAATCACTCTATCTATTAAAACAAACCGCATCAAAATCCGTTGCATAGTTTTAAAGATGTAAGCATACATAGGGACAGAGAAAGCGACTTTGTTTTATACTATGTAGTGATGATTTCATATTCAAATTTCAAAAAATTCAAATTATCTTTATTATCAAGGATTGAAACAATCACTTATAATCGTCAAAACTTAAACTAAATTGATTTGATTGTTAGTTCACTACGCGCCCACTGAGAAGAACTAATAAGAAACTCAGTGTGATTGTCTTTCTTTATCTTCGTATTCTATATTATTCTTCATTATCTTTACTAAACGTGGTTTCTCTTGTCACCAGGTCACTGCCTCCCCGACGGACTAATCGACGTCACAGATTGCTACTACGGGTTCCCCATAGCGCTCTCCTACCCTCACTTCTACCAAGGAGAAGATGTACTCTTCAGTAAAGTGGAAGGTCTTACTCCTAACAAGGAACAGCATGAGACTAGGTACTTATATCTTTTATTCTATGTGTTCTGGATGAGGGGAAGATGTTATTGAGTTTTAGTAGCAAATTGGCTACTAGCGTACGTGGTTAACATAGAAGTTGTAGCAAAAATATAATAATTTAGATCGCACCATGCCTAGTTTCGCATAATAACATGTTAGACTTCTTCTTCTTAGCGTGTCGACAAAAAATAAATATATGACATCGTTTTAATAGGTTCAAACTATATTTTTGAGGACCAGAACTCAGCTACCAATATGGCACTATCGGTGGCGTTGTAAAGGTCCTCGCGTGTGCAGGTGTAGGGACACGCACGGCAAGTCAAGAGATGTGCCACTGTCTGAGGGGAAACACCACATAGACATGCGCTGTCTGCACTATAACCCCACCTGTGCATGTTCTCCATACTTCGACCTACTTGTGTCCGCAGTCTATTTAGACATGTTAGACTTATCACTATCATAACATCTTTTTCCGAACCTTTATCCCATATCTATATGGAGTCGGTTAGTTTAACTAGATTTGGCGGAATGTCAGTATACTACGTGAAGCGACTGCCATCAGACATATACAACCCAGAGGGTTATATGATTTTTCTTTCGTTAAACCAAACAGACTATTATGGGCTCTAACTTCATCATCATTAACTCGGTTCATATCCGAGGGGCTCTCCCCTCCCCTGAACGAGGGCGATCTGTCCTCAGTTTGGGGGTGTTTGGTGCTTTGGGGTTCAGTCCAGGCACCTTTCGAATAAAATTCAAAGGCTTTCCATCCATTCACTTCACTCTTTCACTCACTCATATTGCTTTCTTTCCAGATTCTGGATCCAGCCTGAATCAGGTCTTCCAATAGACGTGAGCTCCAAGTTCCAGATCAACATGGCTTTGGGAGACATCTCCGGTATTGAACACACCGCTTTATTCGCCAATATGTACCTGCCTTTATTGTGGTTTGATATTGTGAGTATTGGTTTCTTTTAACATAACATAATCATTCCCTCCATCATCTCATTACAGTAACTGACCCTTAAGTTCGTAACTTGTATCTAGGGTATCAGAAACTACGCACACACTCAGTAGATCTTTTGATTATTTAAAAGGTATTTATAGTTATATCTGGACTGTTTTATTAGCCTCGAAATTCTCTCTGTTTTAACGCTAGACCAGACCTAGTTTTAACTTAGGTTTAAACCTAACTCTTAATGCTAATAAAGCAGCGAGGGTTAAAAATGGCAGAGTGGTCACCATGCCGGACTGCCATCCCTAAGGTTGCGGGTTCGATCCCCGAGCGGGGTGAAGTGATGTAGAAAATGACTATGTTAAAAAAAACAAAAGTAATTTTCGGAAGGCATTTATTAAAAACAACTATTAGTCTCGTAATCACCACGCTCCCCGCATGTTGGTGATCCAAAACCCGAAACATTTCCCACCAAAATACTAAGTGTTTCTTTCTTTTACAGAGAATGTACGAGCTACCTCCAGCGTTGGATCAGCGCTTCAAACTATATCTGAACATTCTGCCAATCGTAGAACAAGTTGCGATGTACCTCCTCTTTGTAACTGGTTCTCTATTAATACTCTGCACAGTCTACATATTAACATTCAAAATAATGTTCAAGAACATCAACCAACAACAAAACTACGAATGGGCTGACAAGAATAAAGAAATCTACGCGCCTTGTGAAATACCTCTCGACAGCGATACAGATGATTCTACTAAAAACATAAATATAGAAGCAAAAACTAATTTCAGCGATAAATTGAAAGATCTTAGTTCAAAACTGACAGATAAAATGTACGACACAGTTGACAGCGTCAAAGATAAAGTGTCAGATATAAATGTCAGACATATTTTTGACAGAAGAGGCTCGAATAAGGCAGATGTGCAAAACGATGGATTCAAAAGCGACTCGGGCGATGACACTTACGATTACCGAGCTGTCAATCAAACTGACAGCGAAGACGACTGTAAATATTTAGAAGTCATCGACGACGGTACTGATTTTGATGAAATTGGCAAGAAAGATAGAAAAGATCTTATTTTGCAAATATCTGATTAGTTTTGTAATTGAGTCAACGTTTTATATTTTCTTGACCGCTTTTTGCGTGTATGCCTTGGTCATAATTACGTGACCGTATCATATTTATTTGACAGTTGTCATATATAGATGACAGGTAGTGTCATATTTATATGACATTAGTTATGGTTATGTGACCATGGTCACGTTTATATGACTGAAGGCGTTCTGTTACTTGATGTTGTCATACTGACGGCATATGACAGCGGCTGTCAAAAATTGAAATATTTGACAGCTAGAAGTGATTGTTTTAGTAACTAGAGGCTTCTGAAAAGATTAAATATCTTTTCGTGTATTATTAATTATTTTCGTAATACTGTTAATAATATAATTATAATACATTGCCTTCCTTTTGAGTTTCTTTGACGTAAGTTCCATATTTATAGAAACTTTTATTAATTTTGTTTCCTATAATCCGCTTTCTTATTAGAGTTACATCCGAAAAGTGATAAACACAACATGAGAACATGTTATATAACATAAGTTTTATAACATATAATATTTTTAGTCTCACCTTAATAGAGAAAAAAACCAATTATTACGTCACAAAGTTAAGGAAATTCAAAAGGACGCTTACTTTAGTTCTTTTTATGAAATGTTGATTCGATTTTCAAAATGGCAACTGCCTCAACGACTGTCAAATAATAAAGTCTGATTAACAATAGTATTATTATAAAAACAGAATTGTTTTGTCAAAATAACTCTTTAATGCTCACACATTCCATGATTTTGCTCAAAATTGTTTTATTGAAAATGGACTAGTATTTTGTGTTTAAAAACCTTTGTCTGATTTATTAAGGGTTTATTTTTAATTGATATGCAACTACTGGCCCGCCCCGGCTTCGCACGGGTCCAAGTTTCCCGTTTTTTTTACATAATAACCATCTCCTGACAATAACAAACTCAGCAAAAAAAGAATTAACCAAATCGGTCTAGCCGTTCTCAAGTTATGGCGTGACAAACAGGTTACATTTTTATATACTTACATAGATACTAAATTATGTTTTTACCATAAAATTATGTTATTTTTTCCCTAAATTATGGCAAACTGATAAAGTTACATATGGCATAATTTTTATATAACATAATCATTCACTCCATCATCTCATTACAGTAACTGACCTCTAACTAAGTCCGTAACTTGTATCTAGGGTATCAGAAACTACGCACACACTCAATTATGGATCAGACATTGTTTTAAAACACATTTTATAAGCTGAGTCCTAGCTCAAATAGTTTTCAAAAGAAATGTATGCTGTCATACAGCAATAATTCTTTGTAAATATTATGTAAAATATTTCTAGTTTTATTTCAATTTGGAAGTTATAAAATATTAAAACCTTTTTGCAACTCAAAAGCGCTAACATTTGCCGCCTTTTTTTCCATGACATTTGACATCTGTCAAACTTAAAATCTGATTTTGAAATGTAACTCTTTTTAAAATATTTTTGGCTTCCGAATTTAAAATTTTGTAAATATCTTTTGTTTTTTGTTATATACCTAAAATTTATATTTATTGTAAAAAGAAATTATTGAAATTGGTTTAGAAACTCATATAATTACATGAAATACAATGTTTTAATGCTACTCACTAAGCAAATCTTTTCTGTGCCGGTGACAGCGTCGCTGTAATCGCATCTTTTGGTTGTCAGTTTATTGAAAATGTATCCAAATGACATTAGAATCAAAATTACAATAGGAGATTCCAATTTTGGCCGCCGGCACAGAAAAGATTGTGACTCAATACCACTTTATGAAACTGTACAGTCATGGTAAGAAAAGGTTCGTCACCTTAAGATCTATTTTCGTTTGCTCGGCGATCTGTTTTACCGATTGAGTATGACATTGTATCTTTAGACGTAGTTCAAACGTGATACACTATTTTGAACCTAGTTGTCATACTATGATAGTATAATTTCGCAGTTATCTGCTTAGTATTTCATTTCAAAAGGTATTAAGAGATTACGACATACAAAGTATTTTCGAAAACTGACGAAAGTTTTCCTTGACTGTACTTTAAGTTCGCAAAAAATACAAACAAATATATTTTTCAAAATGAATCGTGCCAGTGAAAAGTGTTTTTATGAGTTTATAATAGTTATATTATGCCATATTATCTTGCCATTATATGCTGCATTATAAATTACTATTTCTAAATTATTTTTTATAATTAATTTAGCTTAGAGAGCTACGATTGACAGAATAGTGTAATTTATTTTATTTTTTAAGGTTTTTTGTTATAAGGTTTTGTTAAAAAAGGTTATAATTAAAAAAGTTGTGTAGCTATTAAAGGTACGTCCAGATTATGTAACAATTCCTGTTATATAACAAAGTTATATGTGTTATATAACTTTTCTAAAATGGCGTATAATCTAGACTTATCTTTTTAACGGTTTCTTAAACGCATTGACTTTTTTAAGCTTTCAAAAATCAAGGCGTTTAAAAACCGTTTTATTTCATTCTTTAGTATTGTGATAATGAAATAAAACAGTATGACACTGTGTTATCTTAATGGAAAGCTCATGAGTGATCTTTAAATATTGTTCATTCAAAACTTGGGTACGTCTCTAAAGATACATATTTTTAAATATTGTGCCACAATATTTTCTGTGCCGGTGTCGGCGTCGCTGTAATCGCATCTTTTGGTTGTCAGTTTATTGAAAATGTATCCAAATGACATTAGAGTCAAAATGACAATAGGAGCTTCCAATATGGCCGCCGGCACAGAAAAGATTGTGACTCAAGTTTTTAGCTGATAATGTAGACGTGCCTTTACTTAGTCTTATGTACCTTAATATTAAAGGAAATTGTGATATATTATAATTTTAATTTAATAAGTAATAAAAAATAAATTAGTACTTATTTTCAATAAATGAATTTTATATGTAAGTATTATTCTATATGTTTGGTACTTGGTTGTAAATATTGTATAAATTGTTTATTGATAATAAAAGAATTTATTACTAAATAATTTTGTTTGTTTTATTTAATAATAATAAAAATCGGGACACATATCACACATCGCCATCTGCCTGCCTAGCATGACTGTGCGTGATAAAATATATAGACACCACGAAATAATATCGATTTCGCGAGCATGACCAAATGAATTATGGCGTGGTACGATTTGATAAAATTAAATATGGCGGCTATATTTATTATATTTTGACAGTTGGATGTCGATAAATAGCTATATCGATTTCGCGAGCATGACCAAATGTCATAAAATTGATTACGTGGTAAAATTCAATATGGCGGGTATTTTTATCAAATTTTGACAGTTGGATGTCAATAAATCGCTGTATCTATCACGTTTTCGAAGTCATGCTAGCCCGGCTGGTCCCAAACTAAGCAAACCTTGTACAGTCAGCGTCAGACAAAGATACCGTCCATCGGTCGGCAATAACAAATTGAGCATTATATCCAAGGGGAAATGTTTTTTGACTCTGACTGTACTATGGTATTGATACTAAACAACGGGTCCCACCCATGAAGTGTAGGTAAAAATGGAGGCCACACTTGAGTCGGAACAACAGCTTGAGTCAAATACCTACGTCTCTCTGTGAGCCGATTTCTCTTTTTAGTTTGGACTTTGCAGACTCTCTTTCTAGAGGTAACCTTAGTTAGAAAGAGAGAGCCTGTCCACAGAGACGCGATAGTGATACATAGGTTATGCTTGAAGCATAATGCTTCAAGTAGGAATTCGAAGTGTGGACTCAATTTTTTTACCTATAACTTCATGGTCCCACCGCGGGTGAGTGAGCGATGAACTATCGGCGAGTTTCTCGCCCAAGAAAAGGACAGTGAATGTACATTCCGTGTAAACGAAAGAGATGCACTTAGTAATAGTCTCTCGCTGGTGTGAACGGGCGAGTAACTATTAATAATATATGCATCTCTTTCGTTTACGCGGAATGTACATTCACTGTCCTTTTCTTGGGCGAGTACTCGCCGATAGTTCATCGCTCAGTCGCTCGCGTTGGGAACACTGCACAACATACGTAATATAATATACACCCCTATTTTGAATTCGAGATACTTAATCACACAGCTAATGTAAACGACGGGTGACAATATAATAGTGAAGTTAGTTTTTATCTTTTGCTTTTATGAAAAAAGTTATGATAAGTCAAAGATTTTCGAAATTCCGCCCAATTTTATTGTTATTCTACACCGAACAACAGGCGAACGCTGCGATACACAGCTGAGCGCGGTCATCGACCCGAGCCGTCACAGAATACTTGATAGCTAGTGTGCCGTCTGGTAATACGGCATTTATTTAGTATTTTTTAAAGATAAGTAATCGACTATCATTTTTGATATTTTTATTGGAAATATGGATTCAGTTACTGCTACAGATATTCTGATTTTAATAAGTCCCATCATTTCAAAATAGGGGTGTATACTTTATTATAACACAGACTAAGGACGTACTACGCTAATCATACTTTAAGGGTGAGGCCAAACGGGCGTAATTTTGTGAGTCGTGAGTCGCGTAAAATGAGTTGCGAAATTTACGTTCAACTGAAATACGGTTACACTGCCACACGGACGGATGTATTTTCAGTTGTAATCCGAAACATTTGTACGGATCCTTGTATCGTGCAAGCTCCCCACCTCACCTCGACCGAAATTCAGTTGATATTATGCGTGTGAGTCGGCAGACAACTCATTTTGCGTCGCCGTGTGAATCAAATAGGACTTTTCTATGAAACTGAATGCAGCAGAATTTCTGCGATCGAAATTCTGCTGCTCACAACTCATAAAATTACTCGTATGGCTTCACCCTTAGAAAAAAAATGGTTAAAAAACATTTTTCAGTATAATTAAACTAAGAAATTATTGTAATTTAAACTAATTATAAAACAAGAAAATCGTTCAAGTATTGATCGTAGAACTTCAGGAACCATTTAAACGCCCAAATAAATATATATCCGTAGAAAATCGTCTTTATAGTCCTCTCCAGGAATAATAATCTGAAACAAAAAAGAAACATTAAATTAAAAAAAAATCGGCCAAGCGCGAGTCGGACGCACACAAAGGGTTCCTTACTAACTTAAAAAAAATTACACTTTTTCAACCACTTGCTCATAAGCTGGCTCTTATTGCGCCTCGGCGGTAAGCACCAACTTTACACCCTTGTACAGTCACGTGCAATGATAAGTATACACGGGCAGATTTTCAAATAAATGTCCACACTGAAAATTTCAGAAACAAGTAGCCACTTAACAATTCATAATAATATAACCACCCGATTTTCTCACAATAATGTATACATTTTTGCCAAAAATATGGATACAGAGCGTTTTCAGATATTTGTATACACTACCACATGCAAAAATATGTATCCATTACGAATACCAGTAATATGTAAACGATATTATTTGACAAAAATGTAACCAATACTATTTCATTATAATGTATACAATGATGCCTGTGATTTTTTCTTAAATATGTATACACTTTAAAATCTGTAGCAGTTTTCACTATTTTGACAAATGGGTATTCATTTCAATATCATGTATACAATGTAATTTTCCAATTAATGTAAACATCCTTTTTGTTTTAAAATATTGTTATGAAGGCAGCCAGGAGGTGGTGCGGCCGCGGCGGCAAGCGGTGGGGCGTGGACTTTTTTATTATTTTATGTTTTTCCTATCTACCCTCAACTTGTTGCAGTGAAAACATTAATTCAGCATTGAATGTAGGATATAATTATCATTTGTAGTTTGTATATTGTTGTTTTTTTAAAGCTTTTATTTAACATGCTTTGTATGTAAGTGTGTATTCGGGTGGGATCTTTGAACTCAATTTTGAAGTAGATATCTTCAACTAATCAGTTAATCAAGCTGAAAAGCTTAATCAAGCTGAAATTTTGTATACATGTTTAGTTTGGATTACAATGCTCGATATAGTGTGTGACATCATTATAAATCCAATATGGCGGACCATCCAACATGGCGGAGTAGTTATTTTTGATGCACTTCTACAATATGGGTATCAAATGAAAAACTGGGGATCTGGGGTCAGAAGATCTGTGGATGCGTGGATCAATCGATCAGTGACTTAATCGATCTGTAGATCAATGGATCTGTGACTCAATCGATCTGTGGATCAATAGATAAATGGATCGATCGATTGGTGGATCAATCGATCAGTAGATCAATCGATCAGTGACTCAATCGATCTGTAAATCAGTAGATCTGTGGATCAATCGATCAGTAGATCAATCGATCAGTGACTCAATCGATCTGTAAATCAGTAGATCTGTGGATTAGGATCAATAGAAAAGTAGATCAATCGATCAGTGGATCACTGGATCAGTAGATAACTGGTTCAGCTGACCAGAATATCAGTGGATCAGTTTTTTTCTATACTTAATTTATTTTTAAGACATCGCTGGCTAGGATTCTCTGTCTGTTCATCACGTTAAACGCATCGACTTACTCTCAACAAGCCTTTTCATTTGATACCCATATTGTAGAGTCACTGATCGATTGATCTACTGATCGATTGATCCACCAATCGATTGATCCATTTATCTATTGATCCACAGATCGATTGAGTCACAGATCCATTGATCTACAGATCGATTAAGTCACTGATCGATTGATCCACGCATCCACAGATCTTCTGACCCCAGATCCACAGTTTTTCATTTGATACCCATATTGTAGAAGTGCATCAAAAATAACTACTCCGCCATGTTGGATGGTCCGCCATATTGGATTTATAATGATGTCACACACTATATCGAGCATTGTAATCCAAACTAAACATGTATACAAAATTTCAGCTTGATTAAGCTTTTCAGCTTGATTAACTGATTAGTTGAAGATATCTACTTCAAAATTGAGTTCAAAGATCCCACCCGAATACACACTTACATACAAAGCATGTTAAATAAAAGCTTTAAAAAAACAACAATATACAAACTACAAATGATAATTATATCCTACATTCAATGCTGAATTAATGTTTTCACTGCAACAAGTTGAGGGTAGATAGGAAAAACATAAAATAATAAAAAAGTCCACGCCCCACCGCTTGCCGCCGCGGCCGCACCACCTCCTGGCTGCCTTCATAACAATATTTTAAAACAAAAAGGATGTTTACATTAATTGGAAAATTACATTGTATACATGATATTGAAATGAATACCCATTTGTCAAAATAGTGAAAACTGCTACAGATTTTAAAGTGTATACATATTTAAGAAAAAATCACAGGCATCATTGTATACATTATAATGAAATAGTATTGGTTACATTTTTGTCAAATAATATCGTTTACATATTACTGGTATTCGTAATGGATACATATTTTTGCATGTGGTAGTGTATACAAATATCTGAAAACGCTCTGTATCCATATTTTTGGCAAAAATGTATACATTATTGTGAGAAAATCGGGTGGTTATATTATTATGAATTGTTAAGTGGCTACTTGTTTCTGAAATTTTCAGTGTGGACATTTATTTTAAAATCTGCCCGTGTATACTTATCATTGCACGCGACTGTACCATAAATAACTATTGTTGTATAAGAGCCCTGTATATATAGTTTAATGTTTATTTTATTATTTTTAATATTCAAGTAAAGAGAAACCTACAACCTTACGGATGGCAGTCCGGCATGGTGACCACTCTGCCTAGGTCATCAATTTGAGTTTTAAATGCGGAAAAAACTTCAACTATTAGGTATCCTTACTTATCTCTACTAATATTGTAAATGCGAAAGTAACTCTGTCTGTTACCTTTTCAGGCTAAACTACTGAACCGATTAACTTGAAATTTGGTACAGGGGTAACTTATGGTCCGGGGAAGGACATAGGCTATGTTTTATCACAAAATTCCCACGGGATTGGGAACTATGCGGGTAAAATAGCGGGGCACATTTATAAATAAAAAAAAATAAAATTATGACCTAGTCAAAGTAGCCTATATACCTACATTATCATTCCCTCCATCATCTCATTACAGTAACTGACCCCTAACTAAGTCCGTAACTTGTATCTAGGGTATCAGAAACTACGCACACACTCATTCACACAAAAATGAGGAAATTATTATACATACCTTCTCATATGAGCTTTGGCTTTAGGCAGGTCCTCGTCTTTTTCTTTCAAAAGATATCTCCGGCCTCCCAAACAGCATTTCGAGAAATAACTAACAATATCCAGGTTTTCTACTTTATAATAAAATGCTTTTAAATCCTCTTCCTTCAGTTTTGTTCTCAAATTCACGAAGTTTTTGTTGTCAAACGTCCATTGCTGGGTTGTGTAGTATTTCAAAGCTAGGTTCGCTGTGTAGATGCGCCGTTGGACTTTTACTAGCCTGGAAAATAATATAAGTTCTTAATATTAAAGACTAATGGCGCTTCCCGTTTCCGTAGGAATATGGGGATAAAGTTATGCTAAAAACATTCCCACTGAATCGCTCTATAATAAAACAAACCGCATCAAAATCCGTTGCGTAGTTTTAAAGATCTAAGCATATATAGGCACATAGGGACAGAGAAAGCGACTTTGTTTTATACTATGTAGTGATGATAATGTATTAAATAAAATCACTGTGCTATTTTATACCAAGTGATGACCTGTTCATTATACGGGTGTGGTATGTAATTGCGAAGAACGCTCTTTCGAAAAACTATTCAAGTGGTACGCCCTTTCGAAAGGGACCGAGATAAACATTTTTGGATGTGGTTTTTAATCCACATTTTCTATCTTTTCTTCTTATCAATAATTAATTATACAATAGGGTAGTTTCCTGGGTAAACAAAATGAAATTCGAATTAGTCCGTCAGATAGATTTCGAAATAATATTAGACACGTATTTTTTGTTTTATCAAATTTATAAAACTGACTTAGTTACAACGCATTAAAGTTCAGGAGTGGGGGCTTGTGACGATAATTCTTGGTAAAAAATGTATGTAGCTGTGACGTCACACGAGTTTTCTATGCACTATATCGTCTTAATTATTTGTTTGCATAAAAAAAAATACGTGTCCAATATTTTTGCAAAATCTATCTGACGGACTAATTAGAATTTTTTTTAGTCGACATCCCTATTATAAAAGAGAGGAATCGTAGATATTGTATAAAAAAAAACTGTATAATCTCACATTGTTTTTCTCCCGAGCATCCAAAGAATCATGTCTACAAGCATGGCTGGCAGCAAATGTTGTAGAAGGACCTAGAACACATACAGAGATTAGTAGGAACAAACAGACATACAAAAAAAAATGGTGGTTAAGTATATCAAATTCATTTCGATTTATTTTGACACTTCAACAACATTTTCACAACAAAGAATAATAAAACTTATTCTTCATAACATCAACAGATGGAAGGTACTCCTCATAAACAAATTAAAAATTAAAAAAACCCCCAACACAATTACTTTCAAACCATAACTTTTAAACGGGTCAACCGATTTTCGTCAAACATGTCTAAGAACACTCACACGTAAGTCCCCTTTAATACAAAAGAAACTAAATTGAAATCGGTTCATCCGTTCGGGAGCTATGATGCCACAGACAGACAGATACACACACACACACAGACACGTCAAACTTATAACACCCCTCTTTTTGCGTCGGGGGTTAAAAAATAGTAAGTAAATAAAAAAATTCAATAAAATAAAAAACTACTGAACCGATTTGGATGAAAGGTACATATGTTTCCCACAACCAGAAATAACATTATAGAATACTTTTAATCCCAAAATTCCCACGGGATTGCGATTTAAGCGAGTAAAATTGCGGAAATTTGGTGCAGATGTTCCTCACAACCAGAAATAACATTATTAGAATTCATTGTTGCATAATTTACCTAATATAATTATTATTTATTTACCTCGACGTTTCGACCGGGTTACACCGATCGTGGTCACGGGAAGACTGATCGCGAAAGTTTAAAAAGTGTAACATTATAGAATACTTTTAATCCCAAAATTCCCACGGGAACGGGAACAACACGTGTAAAACCGCGGGGAACACCTAAAAGGTCGTATACCCTACCTGTATATAATGTATCTTCTCGTTAGTCACAACTTTCCCTCCAATCGTCCACAGCGCGCCATCTAGCGGTATTTCAGCGGCGACTTGCTTTGACATGGATACTAAATCCTTCATTATTATTTTGTTCAGCTGGCCGGAGCAACAGTTGTAGATATGAACATCATCTGAGGGAGATAATCTGTAAAAAAAACAAACAAGAATAAGGGCCTATTTCACGACCTTCAAGTAAGATTACTCACCAAGTAAAGTTAGTTTTGTCTCTTTCTTACTTTATATCAAGTGGCAAAGACAAAACATGTGAGTCCCTACTCGGAATCTTACTTGAAGATGGTGAAATAGGCCCTAAATATTACAAAACCCTCTTTAAAAACAAGCTTTTTTTAGCTTTTATTGCATTGTCATGGGACTTACATAAGTATGCCTTTTAGCTCAATCGGATAACCAGAAGTGGTCGAAAAATGGCTTGCAAGATTTGATTACAGACAACGGGACAGGTGAAACTAAATAAAAGCTTTTAAAAAGATTATTTTCCCTTATGTCCATCAGATCTTGATTTGGTGACAATGAGCATCCTGGATTCAAGTCCCAGCTAAGGTAAAAATGTTGATATGTTTTTTTTAAATAAATACTTACTTTTGCACCCCCCTCCCCCATCCAGCTGTGACGATATGTTTCACACAGATGTCCACTGGTATGTAGTCTGACTCTATATGAGGTTTGGTGTACACACTGCGCATTATACCTGCGGAATAATAATCAAATCAGTTGAGGCACTTAAACTAAACACCAATTAACTTCTTCCCAACCTTCATCCCATATCTAATGGTGGTCTGTTTTCAGTGTAACTATTTGTCTGAATGTCATCAGTCTTGACATCAGTCATCAGACATACACTACACTGAGGGCGATACGACATTTTGGTTAAACCAAATGTTAGACTTTTGAGGGCTCTAACTACCCGTAACGATTGTCGATGATGTTAGTACGACAGCCGGGACCGACAGCATAACGGGGCCTCTGAAGCACGGCATTTAAAAAATCTATTGTTAGGATATTCTTAAGAGCGTCGATGGCGTAGTGGTGGCCATTGACTTAAAATAATCGGAAGATGCCTGGTTTTATAACACGTCATGGGTCGTTCCCCGCCACGTAACAAAGTGTTTTCAATTTTAAATTAAATTAAATTTTAATTAAATTAAAAGATGTTTAACTTTATTCGACGCTGTCGTTACTCACAGGGGGAATCAGAAATAAAAAAAGGTCATAACTAGAAATCGATTGTGGATGTCTTAACAGTAAATGCAGATCTTATATTTTCTAAAATCGATGACATGGTTCCTAAGAGCAGATCTTCGTATCCCTTATAGTTTCAGACTTCCCCTACTGACCGATCTATTTGGGCCACCCGGTATATTATTGAAAAAAATATTAGGTTTGTTACCTTTCCCGCAAGCCACCATGATTCCCACGGGACCGTTGAAGTTTTCAATCCAGGCTGGCATGGGCTCTTCTATACTTGCTATCACTGTGCAACAAAAAACATAGTCAAAGAAGTTACTCTATTCAGTGAAAGTGTGGTACAGTCACTGTCATATTAATGGTGCCGTCCCATGGTTGTCAAACCAAAGTGAGCATTACCAAGGGGGCACCTTTTATCTGACGGTGATCGTACTTCCCCGGTCGAGATAGACCGGGTTCCAATCCAACTTGTACTTATGATTCTTTATTATAATATTCACAATTTATAGCATCCATTTCTTTGGTATTTTTTTAAACCCAGAATAATCTTGCACTTGACTGTAACTCGCCTGATGGAAAGCGATGATACAGCATAAGATGGAGCGTGCTCGCATAGAAGTTACCTATTCACTGTCAACTTCAAAAGACCCAGATATGTCTTATATTTTTTGATAAGTATACTAACCAATAGATGGTCTGATGATGACGATAGGCAATTTTCCCTTCTGCTCGTGGACCACATGTTCAGCCAATTGTTTCGTAAATGTATATGTGTTTGGTATTTCACCCAGATACCTGGAAACGGAGCATTATTATCATCAGCTTATATAGTACCAACCGAGGGGCTGGAGTCTGAATTGCGGCGATCAGATCAGACTCTAAGGTCTAGCACGCTACATAGTAATAATTCTTCTTCTTCTTTGCGTGTCGACTCATATTTTAGAGGACCAGAACTCGGCCACCGATATGGCACTATCAGTGGCCTTGTAAAGGTCCTCGCGTGTGCAGGTGTAGGGACACGCACGGCAAGTTAGGAGATGGGCCATTATTTGGGGAGAAATGACACATAGACATGCACTATTAGAGCTATAATAGCCCCACCTATGCATGTTCTCCTTGCTTCGGCCTACATAGTAATAATTGAAATAATAAATGAAACCCTATTTCCCTCCTTCTTCTGGAGGTTGGCTAATTCCCTTGGCCATGCCATAACTTAAGAACGAATGCATATTTTTTTTTAATTCTACGGTGTGCGGCGGGTACATCACCTCCTCGATGGTCTCCCACACGGGAGATGTTCGTGATACTCACTTGGGCGTGAAGACCCTGAGCGTGTGCTCGTCGAGCTGGTCGCACATGCGCAGGACGTCCCGCCAGTCGGCGTGCGGCGGGTACATCACCTCCTCGATGGTCTCCCGGTTCGTGTTCGAGTATGACGTCGACACGTGCACGAAACTCTGGAAAAGACAAAAGTGCTGTCAGAATTAGGGATAAGGAATTTCTATAGGTAACTCTCTCTTCTATTCTATCCTTTACAAAACGGTAAGGCTTATCTGAAACATTAAGGTGCTTGTGCGGCCTGATGTATACCTATTCATATAATTTGTTATGTCTTTTCCATTCACGGGACTATTAAGGAGTCCCGGTCTTTTGGAAGGCTAGTATGGGGCCAAAGCCAACACACGGAAGCCCTTTGACATATTTAATCTTGTGTAAAGGATGCACAATCCGGCGACTATCCCTGTATAACACTATAAAATGCATCCAAGGACAGTCCCCGGTTCTGCTGGGACTATTGCAAATATATGGAAAACTACGACTGGGTTATGGGAATGGGATGTTTAATGGACTGGATATTGGGGAACTATGGGGACTATGACACCCGCCGATACAATGCTATAAACATGTACGAAGTGGCGGATGGAGACTTGCCAGCTCTATAACTGGGCCCCCCAAACAAGTCGCTCGAGTCGCAACAAGGGGGCAACATGAAACGAGCGGCTTTGAGAGTGGAGCAGACGCCCTGGGTTTTAAACCGCGATCCACTGAGCCCGAGGGTCCAGCTTCATGCTAAGCCAACTCACCACTTACGCAACGCCCCTCACTCTCCGAGCACCAAAGTGCTCTCGCGGGCTCCACTCCGGCCGGCCAATGAAGGCAAGCACGGAGGTGGGGGACCTGTTCCTCGTCAGTGTTCACTCCGCCGGCCAGTGAAGGCAAGCGGAGGTGAGGAATGGTGACCTTTCCCGGGAGCGCGTCAGGTCCGCGGGGTCGCTACTCCCCGACACCCCGCCTCAAAGGTGCCCTGCGGGCTTCATATAATTATTATTATAATAGGTACTTACAGACAAATCCCTCATTTCCTTCGCCAGGTCAATCATTTCTTTTGTGCCTCTCAGGTTAAGTTTGGCTGCGAACGTCAATGGGTCATCAAACCTGGCAAGTTTTAATTTTATGTTAATCACCTCATTACACCAACTGACCCCTAACTATATTATTATTTCAAAGCATTTTGTTAAGCTCCTACACATTATGCCGGGCGGCGGCCTGATCGATGGATATACACCCCTATTTTGAAATGATGGGACTTATTAAAATCAGAATATCTGTAGCAGTCTAGCAGTAACTTATCTTTATAAAATTCTAAATAAATGCCGTATTACCAGACGGCACACTAGCTATCAAGTATTCTGTGACAACTCGGGTCGATGACTGAAAAACTTTGACTTATCATAACTTTTTAAATAAAAGCAAAAGATAAAAACTAAATTCACTATTATATTGTCACCCGTCGTTAACATTAGCTGTGTGATTAAGTATCTCGAATTCAAAATAGGGGTGTATAACATAACATAAACATTCCCTCCATCATCTCATTACAGTAACTGACCCCTAACTAAGTCCGTAACTTGTATCTAGGGTATCAAAAACTACGCACACACACATCTAAAACGAGATGTCATAAAAAAATTTATGCCGGCGATCTTGCCGCGCGATTTACCAGCATTCATATTGAGCTAGGGCGGCGAATTGTGCAGTGCGATTAAGTTCACAACTGACATGGTACAGTCAGCGTCATGTCCGTCATGTCATCCGTCCCTTGTTTGTCATACCAAAGTGAGCATTACCAACGGACCTTTTTTCTGACAGTGACTGTACTCTTCGGCTTTGCATAAAATTTTTCGCAAATGACAACAGCCTTATGATGCCGCCGGCTAACTCGCGCGGCAATTAACCGCCATCTTGACCTTTAGCGGGTATTGAACCTACTTACCTTACACTGGCAGCGACGTGAAACACGACGTTCACTCGGTTGATAAGCAATGTTCTATCTTCCTCAGATAATCCTAAAATTAAAAACAAACACTTGTTTTAATGTCTATTTTATCGCTCGAGAAACTTCTTTATGGTAATTTATTGTTTCATATAAAATTCTAGAGCGGTTGCCTTAGCGAGGCGTGAGGGAAAACGCTGAACAACAAAAAGATGCTGAAGCATCCTAATCCTAACTAATATTATAAATGCGAAAGTAACTCTGTCTGTCTGTAACCTTTTCACGGCTAAACTACTAAACCGATTGACTTTAAATTTAGTACAGGGGTAGCTTATGGTCCGGGAAAGAACATAGGATACTTTTTATCCCGAAATTCCCAAGGGAACGGGAACTACGCGGGTGAAACCGCGGGGCGCTGCTAGTATATACAGGGTTATTGGTTAAGTCAACCTATTCCCGCCAAGGGCGTGTAGTTTAAATCGTTTCCGACTGATTTCACCATGAAACACCCTACCCTAAACCTAACCGTTTAAGAGATATTTCAATTTATTTGTTTTTATAAAAATCACCGGATCTTCGGTTATAAGCTTGGATATTTTCAAATGCGCATGTCTTATTATTACTATTACTTGATTTTTACGTTTATAATAAGGTGCTTTGTGACCCCAATAACCAATATTGTACCTAAAATAAATAAATAAGTAGAACAGTTGTAGACGATTAAAACTTTTAAAAAATAATAACAATCAGAAAATTTATTTTTCTTTCAAGGATATCTAGAAAAAAAAATATGGCACCTGTTTGGCAGATGTGCCTAAAAATATCTACGTTTCATCGGCTATCCAACGAGCTATAACAACCTAGGGTGTTATCGAAATTTTGTACAAAACTTGTAGTTTTATAGGCTACCGGGGAGGTTAAATAAAGCAATAGGTCAGCATACAGAACAAGATACTAGGTAGGTAGGTACCATAGTGTGTGTCACAAAACACCTTATTATAAACGTAAAAATCAAGTAATAGTAATAATAAGACATGCGCATTTGAAAATATCCAAGCTTATAGCCGAAGATCCGGTGATTTTTATAAAAACAAATAAACTGAAATATCTCGAAAACGGTTAGGTTTAGGGTAGGGTGTTTCATGGTGAAATCAGTCGGAAACGATTTAAACTACACGCCCTTGATGGGAATAGGTCGACTTAACCAATAACCCTGTATATAAAACTATTTTTAACTTTTTATTGTTATAATGATTATTAACTCACAAATTATTATGATTAACGGGACATTTATTGGAAACTCAAAATAAATAATATATATTACTAGCTGCGCCCCGCGGTTTCACACGCGTAGTTCCCGTTCCCGTTCCCGTAGGAATTTCGGGATGAAAAATAGATGTTGGCCGATTCTCAGACCTACTGAATATGCTCACAAAATTTCATGAGAATCGGTCAAGCCGTTTCGGAGGAGTATGGCAACGAAAACTGTGACACGAGAATTTTATATATTAGATTTAATTTAAACTTACAAACATTAAATTGACAGTTTAATATAATATTTCAAGTCATAATTACCCAATCCAATTTCACTGACGTCCCCATTGATAACAAACACTGACTTACCCAATCCAATTTCACTGACGTCCCCATTGATAACAAACACTGACTTACCCAATCCAATTTCACTGACGTCCCCATTGATAACAAACACTTTCTTAAAGAACACATCGGGTTTCTGTTTCCGCAGTCTGTCGAAGCACTGTAAAAGATAATTAATATAACCCTCCCTTTGTTTCGCTGTAGTCGAGCAAAAATCTATAGAGATAATGAACATACCATAACATAATCATTCACTCCATCATCTCATGACAGTAACTGACCCCTAAGTTCGTAACTTGTATCTAAGGTATCAGAAACTACGCACACACTCACACACACAGACCGAGATAAACATTTGTGGTTCACACAAATATTCGCCCCGCACGGGAATGGATCCCGCAACCGGATGCCAGTCCGGCATGGTGACCACTCTGCCATCGAGGTCGTGAATAGTGGTTGACTGAGGCCTAATCGCCCTCATTCAGGGGAGGGAGAGCCCCTCGGTGGGGACATAAAAGTGCTCCTTCACCGGGAGCATTCGCGTGTAATGTAACGTTACAGATTCGTCTGTGAGCATTACATTACAATAATACCTCCCTGACTAACGAGCATTCGCGTGTAATAATTACAAATTACAATTAATAAATTACAAGGTGCGCATTGTAATGCTCGGTTCTCCTTCACTGATGTAATGCTCAAATCTGTAACGTTACATTACACGCGATTGCTCCCGGTGAAGGAGCACCTTAATACATAAACATAAACATAATCATTCACTACATCATCTTATTATAGTAACTGACCCCTAACTAAGTTTGAAACTTGTATCTAGGGTATCAGAAACTACGCACACACTCATTCACACACACCCAGACCGAGACAAACATCTGTGGTTTACACAAATATTCACCCCGCGCGGGAATCGAACCCGCAACCTTACGGATGGCAGTCCGGCATGGTGACCACTCTGCCATCGAGGTCGTCAAAAATATGAGCTGATGATGATGAATATTACTTACCGGTAATGCGTATAACTCGTTCAATCTTTCTTCGGCCGCTACTCCTTTTTTAGACCTCATTAATATGTAAATTCTGTCTAAATCGCCACACGAATATAGCAGTTTTTCAATTAAAACTTTGCCTATGAATCCTGTAAAATAATGGGCTATTAATGTAGAGAGAACTTTTGAAATTTGAAGTAGTTCCTGAGATAATTCGGCATCATATATTACTTTTTACTGCTCCGTATCCAAAGGGTAAAAATGGGACCATATTACTCTTAGATATTACTGAGACTTCGCTGTCAAGAACGGTAGTAGAAATACTAACATCATCTGTGAAAGCTCTCAAATCATAGAAGAAGGATCATACCAAAATTCTCTCTAGTCTTCTGAGACAGTTGAAATTTTCACAGATGATGTATTTCTATTGCCGTTATAACAACAAATCCTAATCCTAACTATCCTAACTAATATTATAAATGCGAAAGAAACTCTGTCTGTCTGTTACCTTTTCACGGCTAAACTACTGAACCGATTGACTTGAAATTTGGTACAGGGGTAGCTTATGGTCCGAGAAAGGACATAGGCTATGTTTTATCCCGAAATTCCCACGGGATCGGGAACTATGGCACAGCTAGTGACCTAATAAAAATATCTACTAAACCTAGATTTTTGACCACGGAGCCAATGCCTATTATTTCTTTCATGGGTTAGACTACGAGAGATAACTCTAAATAATCGAAATTTTAACACAAATTTTACTCACCCGAACCGCCAGTAATAAAAACAGTTTTTCCCTTATAATATTCAGGAATATTCTGTACATTATTGAAGTCAACTCCTTCCAAAAACTTCATGTTTTTAATTTGCAATCAATAATAACTGACCGAATTTAGAATTGAGAACCTTCTCCTGTTTTTAAGTCGGTTTTAAAAACCAGCCGAATTAAGAACGTCCTTCTTTTTGGTTGGTTAAAAATTAAAAACAAGCTTTCTTGTACAACATTTCACGAAGAAATGAGCGTTACAAAATAGGGCTTTCATTTAATTTTAAATTCTCCATAATTATTCCCGGAAACATAAGTTCAATAGTTCAAATTATAAATGACTGACGTTATTATATTACGTTCTAAAATCAACTTTATTACAAAACTATAAAGACTAATTACGCAAAGCTTTGAACTACGAAAACACTTTGTTATGTAAATTTTGAATTTAATTTAATTTAATTAAAAATTGCTTAAACGTAAAACAATGTTTAAAATGTAGTGAACCAAAGTTTTATAATAAATTATAGATATGTTGTACACTTTAAAATGACGACATGAAAAGGAGTTAATTGCCATTTTTTATAAAAAAATATTCTTGTGAAGAAGCTATCTCTCTATGACAAGTTATTACCTACGATGGTATTTAATAAAAAAAAACAAATACTTATTTTAATAGTACTTACATAATATTAGTTGATAAAACATGCATTTATTTACTAGGTACTAGGTAGCAAAAGTGTGACTTTGTGGTTGCTCGCAAGATTTTTAAACACGGCTCTTTTGCATATAAAACCATTTTTCAACACACTTGCTCATAAAGGGGCTTTTTAATTGCTTTGTGTTTTTAAAAGTTTCGATACCAAAAAATCGTTTCCATACAATTTAAAAACAAACTTCAATTATGTTGCCTTACTTTTGGTAGGTCTATGATCGATTCCATATTTATACCTTTTCTTTTTATACCTTTTCGGGATATTTACCATGAAATGAAAATGAAAAAGTTTTGAAAAATTTATTACTGTTCCCCTCGGTTTCACTCGCCTCTCTTATTATTGGATAGCTTATTTATCGATAAAGACTTCAATAAATGAACCAGCACCTTTCGAATTATATTCAAAAGCCGTAACCACTACGCCATCGCCGCTATCAATGTTTTGCAAGACGCGTCTATATTATAATACGTCGTTGTTTATGTATGCACATTGACTTACATACTTAGGTATCATTTAAATTCTTCAATTAACTACTATGTACGTAATGTTTTAATTAAAACACAATGCAAGTGCTTAGTTTGTTTTCAATATCAAGGTTCAGGGCAAGTTTTCAGGGCAATCAATTACTTTTAAAGCACTTTCTTAAGTTTTATTTAAGTAACTAGCAGCGCCCCGCGGTTTCACCCGCGTAAATATAATATAGCCTATGACACTCCGGGATAATGTGGCTTTCCAATAGTGAAAGAATTTTTGAAATTATAAATATTAATTAATTACGCCACTTCGTACGTGTTTATAGCATTGTATCGGCGGGTGTCATAGTCCCCATAGTTCCCCAATGTCCAGTCCATTAAACATCCCATTCCTATAGCCCAGTCGTAGTTTTCGATACAATTGCAATAGTCCCAGCAGAACCGGGGACTGTCCTTGTATGCATTTTACAGTGTTATACAGGGATAGTCGCCGGATTGTGCATCCTTTACACAAGATTAAATATGTCAAAGGGCTTCCGTGTGTTGGCTTTGGCCCCATACTAGCCTTCCAAAAGACCGGGACTCCTTAATAGTCCAGTGAATGGAAAAGATTTATAAATATTATTAAGTAGGATATTGATATCTTTGATTTAAAAACTACTTACACATTAAAATAAAAGTATGTTTATTTGCAAAGTAGGTATAAGTATTAAAAGTTTAAATAAAGTTTGAACTTGTGATCTCGTTATCTATTTTTAACATGCTACGGTTCAGCATGGTTCCGTGTTTAAGTTCTGGCTGAGGCAAAAATTTTGAATGCATTTGCAATATTAAATAAAATAAAATTATAAAATCCTAACTATTCCTAACTTCCTAACTAATATTATAAATGCGAAAGTAACTCTGTATGTCTGTTACCTTTTCACGGCTAAACTACTGAACCGATTGCTTTTAGTCCGAGGAAGGACATACACTATGGTTTATCTCGAAATTCCCTCGGGATCGGGAACTATTCGGGTAAAACCGCGGGCATACCTAGCTAGTTAATTTATTAACGCAAATATTTTCATGTAAAACCTAATTTATGTAAAACGCTGTCGTCATTATTTTACGTCATTTGTATGTTAAGAATCTACGACGTCAGTAATGTAAAAGAAAATTATATTAAAGACTGTTTAGCAATTTTATTAGTCCACGTTGACGCAAAAGACTTGCGTTTTTTGACCATAAGGCCGTGGTCAGACCAAACTGTCCGCTGCAGACGGGGAACAGCAGCAGGCTCTCTGTAAGCCTGAGTGAAAGTGAAAATATAAAATAAAATAAAATAATCTTTATTGCTTTTTCGCTTAAAACTAAAAGAAAAAAAATACAGAGAAAATCAATAAAAAAACAAAAGGAAATGACTCAGCTAGATGCTGACTGAACCACATACGATTCGGCCAGCGCTGTTTTTCAGTCACTCCTGTACTCCTAAGATGTTGGGCGGAGGTATTGCGTAAAGAGGGCTCACATGTCCTTAATTACAATTATATTCTTAAATATAATTAAAATTAAAATAATAAATGGTAATAGTTATATTTTACGATAGTTTTAGTCAGCGTCTACAGCGTCATAACGTATTGTCTTAAAGGGGTGAACGAAAAAGTTAATAATAAATCTATATCATCATTATATAAAAGGCTTTGTCCTGAATGACTGATGGATCAACGCACAGCCTAAACCGCTAATCGTAGAGACCTGAAACTTGGAGGGTGTGTTATTTGTATCACGTAGGCGTCCGATAAGAAGGGATTTTTGAAAATTCCTCCTCTAAAGGGGTGAAAAGGGGTTGCAAAGTTTGTATGGGACAACGTGATTCCGTGGTCTGATTAAGTTCAAACTTGGCATAAATGTTCTTCAAAAAGATTAATTAAATATGTGATACTCATTTTTCTTAAAATCATCACATAACATGATTAAAAAGGAGTAAAAAATTATTTTGGGGTTGATTTGCGTCGAAATTGATATCAATACTCCTTTGACATGTGTTTCAATTTTTAATTTGACAGCTGAATGACAAAATGGCGGACTAAAATAAATTGACGGAAAATGAGGCAGCGTATCAAAACTATAAGTAATTAAAAAATACCGTATATTTACTTATTAATAGATATTTATCAATATTCTTCACCCCGCATTATAAATCTAGACATTAATTTAAATAACTATTTCAAATATCAAATCTGTAGGTGAAGTAGTTTTTTCATAAAATGTACCACCAAATGTTGCGTTACAAGGGCTTCGCAAGGGCTTCGCTTTGCTCGCCCTAATTAGATATTTTTACTCATAATTTGATTTCTGCTTATCATATCTTTAGACATTTTCGATCTAAAATATTACTATACGAAAATTATTATTCATGTGCGATTTATCGATTTTAGCTTTATGGTATGAAATTAGTTAAGTCGAGCAGGGTTTTTTATAACCAAATCACCCACTTATAGATACATAGATTCGCGTAATTACAATCCAGAATCTTTCCAGAATTATTCGCAGAATCTAAATCACTTTCTAATATAGTAGAACGCCGATTAACCGAATCGCCAATTATCCGAATCCGTCCTAAGTTACTATGCAATGTACCTCTATTAATTGTTGTGATTTATTATATTTTGTATTTTCGTCAAGGCCCGTTGAGATTGCAACTTAAATATAAATAAATAAAATAAAATAACTTACTCTGATCGAGATGTTTAAGTGAGTTATAGATAATGTAGAACTGTGTTTGTTAAACTTTAACTTAACTTTTTTAAGTTTAATCAATGTGTGGCATCGTTTTTAGAGTTCCGTTCCCAAAGGGTAAAAACGGAAACATATTACTTCGCTGTCCGACCGTGCGTCTGTCTGTCACCAGACTATCTCAAGAACCATGGACATTGGACGTATGGTATGAGAGAATGATGCATATTCAAGGTCAAGAACGATGAGCTAAAGCTACACTATGACTATGAAGCTAAAGCTACACTTGAAATTTTCACAGATCATGTATTTCTATTCTATTGCCGCTATAGGAAAAAATACATAAAATAAAATAAATATTTAAGCGGGGCTTCTCAATACAACAAACATGTTTTTTTGTCGTTTTTGGTACGGAAAAATTCGTGCGCGAGTCCAGCTATGTGCAGTCTATGTGCGATAATCCGAATGGACCCCGGTCCCAATTAATTCAGATAATCAGCATTCTACTGAATATGTATTGTGTAATGAAACGCCGCCTCTTCCGAAGAAAAGATGAAAAAATGGGATTGAAGTGGTAGAGGGGTAGAAGGGGTAGTGGCGTGGAAGTGGAGTGGAGTGGTGTGGATGCGGGATAGGCGTTGAAGTGGTAGAGATGTGGAAATGGGATTAGTGTGGATGTAGGACGGAGTAATGTAGAGCGTCGGTGGCGTAGTGGTTTAAGGCCTTTGACTTTCGATCGGAAGGTGCCTGGTTGGAAACCCACCACGTACCAATGTGTTTTAAATCATCATTACCAGTTCATTGATGTCCCTACCGAGGGTACAAGACCAGAAATAAGTAATGATGAGTGATGTGGAAGTGGGAGCGGTGTGGAAGATGTATTAGTGTGGAAGGGGAGTGGGGTGGAAGTGATATTAGGGGGTCAGCATCAGCTACCTAAGGAGGGGCTAGCGCCTGTCCTGAATCATATCTAATAGGGGTATTTTAATTATGTAGGCACATAAAATATTAAAGTTTACCTAATTTATATGTCACTAGCGGCGCCCCGCGGTTTCACCCGCGTAGTTCCCGTTCCGTAGGAATATGGGGATAAAATTATGCTAAAAACCTTCCCACTAAATCACTCTATCTATTCAAACAAACCGCATCAAAATCCGTTGCGTAATTTTAAAGATCTAAGCATACATAGGGACATCAGGACAGAGAAAGCGACTTCGTTTTATACTACATTATGTATTGATAACGAATAATATAGGCGTGTTTATTGTTTAATTTTAATCTCGACTGCCTGACCTACATATTGATTAAAGTTTTTTTATTACATCGATATTTAGCGTTAGCCCAAAATAACTATTCTACGCGCACGAAGTCGCGGGGCAGAAGCTAGTAATTATATAAAAGGCTTTGTCCTGAATGACTGATGGATCAACGCACAGCCTAAACCGCTGATCGTAGAGACCTGAAACTTGGAGGGTGTGTTATTTGTATTACGTAGGCGTCCGATAAGAAGGGATTTTTGAAAATTCCTCCTCTAAAGGGGTGAAAAGGGGTTGCAAAGTTTGTATGGGACAACGCGATTCCGTGGTCTGATTAAGTTCAAACTTGGCATAAATGTTCTTCAAAAAGATTAATTAAATATGTGATACTCATTTTTCTTTAAATCGTCAGTTAACATGGTTAAAAAGGGGTAAAAAGTTATTTTGGGGTTGATTTGCGTCGAAATTGATATCAATACTCCTTACTGCAATTGACAATTGACATGTGTTTCAATTTGTAATTTGACAGCTGGTTGTCAAAATGGCGGACTAAAATAAATTTACGGAAAATGAGGCAGCGTATCAAAACAATAAGTAAATAAAAAAATACCGTATTTATACTTATTCATAGATATTTATGTATATTTTTCACCCCGCATTATAAATCTAGACATTAATTTAAATAACTATTTCAAATATCAAATCTGTAGGTGCAGTAGTTTTTTCATAAAATGTACCACCAAATTGTTGCGTTACATGGGCTTCGCTTTGCTCACCCTAATTAGATATTTTATTCATAATTTGATTTCTGCTTATCATATCTTCAGACATTTTCGATCTAAAATATTACTATACGAAAATTATTATTCATGTGCGATTTGTCGATTTTAGTTTTATGATATGAAATTAGTTAAGTCGAGCAAGTTTTTTTTATAACTAAATCACCCACTTATTATAGATACATAGATTCGCTAAATTACAATCCCAGTATTAACTTGGCAGTTTAGTTTTTCGCAGAATCTTCACAGAAACACTTTCCAATATAGTAGAACGCCGATTAACCGAATCGCCAATTATCCGAATCGGTCCTAAGTTACTATGTAATGTACCTCTATTAATTGTTGTGATTTATTATATTTTGTACCAGCTGTACCCCGCGGTTTCACCCGCGTAGTTCCCGATCCCGTGGGAATTTTGGGATAAAACGTAACCTATGTTCTTTCCCGGACCATAATCTACCCCTGTACCAAATTTCAAGTCAATTATTTTAGTAGTTTAGCCGTGAAAAGGTAACAGACAGACAAACAGGCAGAGTTACTTTCGCATTTATTATATTAGTAGGGATTTTCGTTAAGGCCCGCTGGGATTGCAACTTAAAATAAATAAATAAAATAACTTACTCTGGATCGAGATGTTTAAGTGAGCTATAGATATTGTAGAACTGTGTTTGTTAAACTTATTATAGTTTATTCTAAGTGTGACATCGTTTTTAGAGTTCCGTTCCCAAAGGGTCAAAAACGGAACCATATTACTGAGACTTCGCTGTCCGACCGTCTGTCTGTCACCAGACTATCTCAAGAACCATGGACATTGGACGTATGATATGAGAGAATGATGCATATTCAAGGTCAAGAACGATGAGCTAAAGCTACACTATGACTATGAAGCTAAAGCTACACTTGAAATTTTCACAGATCATGTATTTCTATTCTATTGCCGCTATAGGAAAAAATACATAAAATAAAATAAATATTTAAGCGGGGCTTCACAATACAACAAACGTTTTTTTTGTCATTTTTGGTGGAACCCTTCGTGCGCGAGTCCAGCTATGTGCAGTCTATGTGCGATCATCCGAATGGCCCCGGTCCCAATTAATTCAAACAATCGGCGTTCTACTGAATATGTATTGTGTAATGAAACTCCGACTCTTCCGAAGAAAAGATGAAAAAAAGGGATGGAAGTGGTAGTGGGGTAGAAGGGGTAGTGGCGTGGAAGTGGAGTGGAGTGGTGTGTATGCGGGATAGGCGTTGAAGTGGTAGAGATGTGGAAATGGGATTAGTGTGGATGTAGGACGGTGTAATGTAGAGCGTCGGTGGCGTCGTGGTTTAAGGCCTTTGACTTTCGATCGGAAGGTGCCTGGTTGGAACCCCACCACGTACCAATTTGTTTTAAATCATCATAACCAGTTCATTGATCTCCCTACCGAAGGTACAAGACCAGAGATAAGTAATGATGAGTGATGTGGAAGTGGGAGCGGTGTGGAAGATGTATTAGTGTGGAAGGGGAGTGGAGTGGAAGAGGTAGTGGCGTGGAATTGATAATAGGGGGTCAGCATCAGCTACCTAAGGAGGGGCTAGGGCCTGTCCTGAATGATATCTAATAGGCGTATTTTAATTATGTAGTGCACATAAAATATGAAAGTTTACCTAATTTATATGTCACTAGCGGCGCCTCGCGGTTTACAGAATACTTGATAGCTTAGCTAGTGTGCCGTCTGGTAATACGACATTTATTTAGTATTTTTTAAAGATAAGTAATCGACTATCATTTTTGATATTTTTATTGGATATATGGATTCAGTTACTGCTACAGATATTCTGATTTTAATAAGTCCCGTAATTTCAAAATAGGGGTGTATAATATTACCGTGACTCGGTCGTCAGCTGCGTCTGCGGCTGACAGTCAGTTTGGTCTAACCACGGTCTAAATGATAAAACCTATAGTAGAATACAATTGTCAAAAAGTTGACCTATTAATGTATTCGTACATATATTTAGCAATTTATGTAAAACGACAGGTCAATGTTAAAAAAACAGTTTTTACTTTACATTTTTAATTACTTTGTTGCGCTTATACGAGTATTAAAAGCATAATAAATATATAAATAAATAAAGCAATAATAAATAAATAAATCATTCACTCCATCATCTCATTATAGAAACTGACACGAAACTCGAAGCTTGTATCTAGGGTATCAGAGACTACGCACACACTCATTCACACACACACAGACCGAGACAAACATTTGTAGTTTACACAAATATTCACCCCGCACGGGAATCGCACCCGCAACCTTACGGATGTGACCACTCGTCCGGCATGGTGACCACTCGGCCATCGAGGTCGTCAAACAGTATAAAACAAAGTCGCTGTCTGTCCGTCCCTATATGTGCTTAAATCTTTAAAACGCAACGGATTTTTAAGCGGTTTTTTAATAGATTGAGTGATTCAAGAGGAACGTTTTTAGCATAATTTTATCCCTACATATTCACTAAACCGCGGGGCGCCGCTAGTTATAATATAACTAAATTGTTCACTTGGCGTACTATGTGTTAGACAGACATGTCTACTTACTTACGTCATAGGCCGAAGTACAATTTTAAAAGAAATTACCATAATATAACGTAATATAGGATACTAGCGCGCCCCGCGGTCTCACCCGCGTAGTTCCCGTTCCTGTAGGAATATGGGGATAAAATTATTCTAAAAACATTCCCACTGAATCACTCTATCTATTAAAACAAACCGCCTCAAAATCCGTTGCGTAGTTTTAAAGATGTAAGCACACATAAGGACATGGGGACAGAGAAAGCGACTTTGTTTTATTTATACTATGTAGTGAAGTGCAGAAAATCTTTAACACTTTAATCGGGAACTATACGTGCTAAACGGAGTTTAAGGTATAAAAATAAAACAATATAATTAAAAAATAACCTTTTATTCATACAAACGCCCGACGCCATCTTTTCCAATATAACCCACATGCATGACTAATAAATAACTAATATTAACGATATATCTACTAACAATATTTTTACATAAATAAATACCCATTTATAACTAAAAAGGTGCGTTTATACAATTTATCATAAAAACCTCTATAAGAAATTATTGACTGAAATTCGTCGAAAATTTTGACCAATTTCTATCAAATTATTAATTTACATAATGTATTGTTCTGTAATATTTCACTGCAGACCAAATACCTATCTCTCACTGATTTATTAATTGAGTAAAATTATTGACCGAAATTCATCCAAAACATCGACTAATTTCGATCAAATTCTAATAAAGTATAGCATATTAAGTCAATCCCGGTTGCCGTAATAATTTGATCAATAGTCGTTACGGGAAGCACACAAAAATAGAACAGTTTAAACGTGTGAATTATGTAACAAATTATGTTGTTGTAGTTATTTAACATTTTTATTAATGTAAAAATGTTATACAACAAGTTTTATAACATGTTACATTATATAACAATCCCCATTCACCATAGAGCACAAAGGACTCAACCTGACAATGTCAAATTGCAGGAAACTACTTACAAATACAATATAAATATAGTATAAACACACCTTGAAATAATATACAAAAAAGAACATTAAAATCTTTTAAATAAACTACATAAATAAAAATTGTTCTTTGACTACCTATATTTGATCACATCCTTATAAAAGGTATATTAAACATTTATTTTAACAAAAAAAGGAGAAACAATTCGTTCATTTCTTTGAAAAAAAGACACATTGACCGAAATTCGTCCAAAATTTAGACCAATTTCGATCAAATTCTTTTTAAAACTAATTTAAACGCCTATTTTTTATCTACATTAAAAAAATAACAATAGAAAAAGATATTACGACCCAGTCATGTTTAAAACGTTTAAATATACATACATAAGTAGCCATTTCATTTTGTACATAATAGGTTGAAAAAACATCTTAAAAGAAAGGAATGTACTTGTATAAAATTATTTTTGAACATACATATGGTCCATAAAATAAACAATTTATTTATTTAAAGCCAGGGACATTAGTTATAATATTGTCATTGAAATCGACAGAATCTGACATTGACGTACGTCTAATTTGACAACGTCAACAAAACATAGTGTCACAATATTTCTGTGCCGGTGACAGCGTCGCTGTAATCGCATCTTTTGGTTGTCAGTTCATTGAAAATGTATCCAAATGACATTAGAGTCAAAATGACAATAGGAGCTTCCAATTTTGGACACCGGCACAGAAAAGATTGTGACTCAATAATTCATTTAATGTATAGTACCACAACTTCTCTGTACCGGGCAGCGGCCAAAATTGGAAGCTACTATCGTCATTTTAACTATAAAGTCACGTATATATTTTCATTACACTGACAATCATCTGACAACCAAAAGATGCGATTATGTCATTTATGTATGCCTAATTTCAGTTCAATCGGATAACCAGAAGTGGTCGAAAAATGGCTTGCTTGATTACAGACAACGGGACAGGTGACACTAAATAAAAGAATGACATGAATCACTTATACAATTTGGAATAACAAATTCATTTAACATATAAATAAGTTTTAAGAATTTAAAACAGAATATAAACTTAAATAATAAATGTCATGTTATTTGGTAACCAAATTATCAATTTTTGACTTTAAAACAATATGACTTTCAAATTAAAAGTATTGGATTCAAATCCTGTTAAAGACATTTTTAAATATTTGCAGTTTAACAGTTACAGTAAAGTCTTAAACCTAGCATTTGTCTAGAATCTAGATCTTTATGCATTTTAAATAAAAAAAACTATAATGCGTTCAAATAAAAACACGAATACACTCCATCTCTTTCACACAGTATGAAAAAGAAAGAGACGCACTAACATTTTTTTACAATATTTATTGCTTTTTACACGTATTTTTTTACATATTTTTTGCGTAAAACTTCTAATATCACAGCGTTTTAAGCCGTCAAAATATTACATAGCATAAGATTTTATTTTTAATAAAATCCTTTGAAATTTTTGAGTAACGCTAGAACGCAATAACGCGTATGGCGATTGAAAATGCCAGAAACGGTAGAACGCTAAATCGCGAAAAATTACAGAAAACGAACGCAGTTGCGACGCACGTTATTGAAGCATCATGGATATTAATATTTTGGGCAACGCGATAACGGTTGCTACTAAAAATATCGCAAAAGCGAGCGTATATTTAACGCGAAAACGGACTTCGAGGGTATAAAGAGCAGACCTTACGCCTGGGCGACGCAGTAAAGTGTTAAGAAGCCCATCTTATATGCGTAAAAGAAAAATCTAGTTTGTTTTGGGTAGGCCTTGGACTTGAGGCGGAGAGATACCTAATCTTTTTGAAAACCTACTTAGTATCTATATTTATAAAATGAAACCCGTTTTCCTTGGTCACGGCATCACGCGTGAATGGCTGGACCGATTTCACTAATCTTTTTTTTGTTGTATTTGTTATTATAAGGAGAAGGTTCTTATGTAAAAAAAATCTGGAAAATCAACGGGAAAATTGGACCCGTGCGAAGCCGGGGCGGGCCGCAAGTAGCATTATAAAAAAAAGATTTTAAGCATTCAAAAATTTTGCCTCTGCCGTTATTTGAGCCCAGGACTCAGCTAGAAATTCAAGGGAGGTTTTTAGTACAGAAACTACGTCCTCCCAGAACGAAGCCCTGCTTTATAATTTTCAACCATCGTTAACAATAGGGAAAGTGCCTTAACCAATGCATCTGATGCGAGACGCTTCACATTTCAATGTATAAACCTAGACAATTAATTACACTACGTTACCCGAGCTGTTGGACATTTATTCCATTTCTAACGCTGACATTTTCCTAACGAACTCCGAACGCTGTGACGGGGTGAGTTCCTGTAAAAAAATAGGGATTTTATTATTTATTGATACAAAAATATACACTTGAGAGCAAAGAAATCGCACACCTGCTCAATTTTCGTTTCAAGGTTGTATTTTTTAAAACATGCTTATATTTTTATTCCCGTTTATATACTGAATTAAAGTACACACTGACAGCTTTCAAATAACACCTTAAGCTAATCCATAACCCTTAAATTCATTACAGTAAAGCCAAAAGAACAATTGCACCGGAAATCACTCGTTTCAGGTGGTGCTAATTGAGCGACTAAGAACGGTTATAAAAGGTGAAGGGTTGGGTGAAACTGCATCATCTGCATATCAAATCGTAGCTTGGAAAGTCAGCTATAGAACACGTGCACATTAGAAACAAGAAAATGGATACCCCACCAGAAATATCAGGTCAAGGGGTTGCGCTAATTGCACCTGGCCACAACCAGATTCAAATAGCCAGACAGTTGAATTTATACCAAAACGCTGTTCGGCGAGTATATCAGCGTTATCAAGAGAGTCGTAGCTTTAGTCGCCGATGAGGTTCTGGCGAAAAAAGCACAGCATCGGAGCGTGATGACCATTTTTTGTGACCTCATCATTAAGAAATCGCCAGTTGAATGCTGTTAAGCTCTGTCAGCAAGTCCAGGAAGTGAGAGAAGTTAAAATTATCCGGTAGACAGTTAGAAGAAAACTAGCCGAAGGAGGTCTGATAGCGCACAAATCAGCTATCACTCCAGAATTGACCACAGGTCACCGACAAGCACGACTACAGTTTGCTCGAGAACATTTGGATTGGACGATGGACCAATGGACAGCGGTACTGTTCTCTGACGAGTGCAGGATGTCTCCATGGCAACGACGGACGTGAAGGAGGCTACCAAAGACCACATGAGCGATTCAACCCGTGTTGCTTCTCAGAAAGCGTCTCGTACGGCGCCTAGCTCAAATCAATGTTCTCGAGCAAACTGTAGTCGTGCTTGTCGGTGACCTGTGGTCAATTCTGGAGTGATAGCTGATCTGTGCGCTATCAGACCTCCTTCGGCTAGTCTTCTTCTAACTGTCTACCGGATAATTTTAACTTCTCTCACTTCCTGGACTTGCTGACAGAGCTTAACAGCATTCAACTGGCGATTTCTTAATGATGAGGTCACAAAAAAATGGTCATCACGCTCCGATGCTGTGCTTTTTTGGCCAGAACCTCATCGGCGACTAAAGCTACGACTCTCTTGATAACGCTGATATTACCGCCGAACAGCGTTTTGGCATAAATTCAACTGTCTGGCTATTTGAATCTGGTTGTGGCCAGGTGCAATTAGCGCAACCTCTTGACCTGATATTTCTGGTGGGGTATCCATTTTCTTGTTTCTAATGTGCACGTGTTCTATAGCTGACTTTCTAAGCTACGATTTGATATGCAGATGATGCAGTTTCACCCAACCCTTCACCTTTTATACCCGTTCTTAGTCGCTCAACTAGCACTACCTGAAACGAGTGATTTCCGGTGCAATTGTTCTTTTGGCTTTACTGTAATGAATTTCAGGGTTATGGATTAGCTTAAGGTGTTATTTGAAAGCTGTCAGTGTGTACTTTAATTCAATATATAAACGGGAATAAAAATATAAGCATGTTTTAAAAAAAACAACCTTGAAACGAAAATTGAGCAGGTGTGCGATTTCTTTGCTCTCAAGTGTATGTTTATTTCAAATTCCCATTTGACATTATTCAATAATAGAAAGAAAGAAAGAAAGAAAACATTTATTCAGACACCAAAACAGAGAAAAAAAATCGGAGAAAAAAAGAATTAAAAAAAATATAGCTGTGCTGTAGTATAACCCAATGGTAATTTCGGGATAAAAAGTAGCCTAAGTTCTAAAATCTCGTCAAAATCCACTGTTTAAAAGATAAGTCGGGAAAAAAAGCCACATAAAGCTGTTAATGTGAAATTACACATAGACAACGAAACGTACGACATTGTTTATCATTATTTTATTAAGGGATTCAACTTATCGGTACGTACTAACAACCTGTATAAATAAATTAATGATACACATACAGCCGTACTCAGAGACGTTTAATGAATACTTAAACTAATGTGCCAAAATATTTCTGTGCCGGTGACAGCGTCGCTGTAATCGCATCTTTTGGTTGTCAGTTTATTGAAAATGTATCCAAATGACATCAAAGTCTAAATGACAATAGGAGCTTCCAATTTTCACCACTAGCACAGAAATATTGTGGCACATTAGTTTAAATATCCGTTAAACGTCTCTGAGATCTAAGAATAGTACATAGGATACTTTTTATCCCGAAATTCCCATGGAATTGGGATTCACGCGTGTAAATCCGCGGGGCGCAGCTAGTTACTTATAAACTCACCATAACAAGCGTGTTGACCCGCTGCAGGATGGCGTCCTGCTTGATGGCCCGCAGGTTCCGCTCGAGCACCGAGCCGTCGTCGGCCGCCTGCGCCTCCAGCCACAGGCACACGGCCTCGTTGTCGTGCTCCCACTGGTGGGACTGGAACAAGTGGGATTAAGTTATGTTTGTAAATATTTGTACATTCGTAACAGATTTCTTATTATCACATTTACAATTAGTACAGAAGTCGTTGTCAAATTAATGACGTTCTTCCAAAACTAAGTTTCCATTACATTTTGTACAAGACATAGCTCGTTATTTCCCATCTGACACACATTATTTTCTCGATCTGTTTATTTCCCACCCTGCCACACTTTAATTCTTTCTACTTAAGTAATTCGCATCCTAAACACCTCATGTCCCCATACTGTGCGTATCTCCCACCCCCTGTCACTCCCCCTACCTGCGCCTGGTCCCTATCTCCCCCCCACTCCCCCCTACCTGCGTCTCGCCCCTGTCCTCCGTGAACCACCTCCACAGCGTGGCGGCGGCGGCGCCTGGTCCCTATCTCCCCCCACTCCCCCCTACCTGCGTCTCGCCCCTGTCCTCCGTGAACCACCTCCGCAGCGTGGCGGCGGCGGCGCCTGGTCCCTATCTCCCCCCACTCCCCCCTACCTGCGTCTCGCCCCTGTCCTCCGTGAACCACCTCCGCAGCGTGGCGGCGGCGGCGCCTGGTCCCTATCTCCCCCCACCCCCCCCTACCTGCGTCTCGCCCCTGTCCTCCGTGAACCACCTCCGCAGCGTGGCGGCGGCGGCGCCTGGTCCCTATCTCCCCCCACTCCCCCCTACCTGCGTCTCGCCCCTGTCCTCCGTGAACCACCTCCGCAGCGTGGCGGCGGCGGCGCCTGGTCCCTATCTCCCCCCCCACTCCCACCTACCTGCGTCTCGCCCCTGTCCTCCGTGAACCACCTCCGCAGCGTGGCGGCGGCGGCGCCTGGTCCCTATCTCCCCCCCCACTCCCCCCTACCTGCGTCTCGCCCCTGTCCTCCGTGAACCACCTCCGCAGCGTGGCGGCGGCGGCGCCTGGTCCCTATCTCCCCCCCACTCCCCCCTACCTGCGTCTCGCCCCTGTCCTCCGTGAACCACCTCCGCAGCGTGGCGGCGGCGGCGCCTGGTCCCTATCTCCCCCCCCACCCCCCCCTACCTGCGTCTCGCCCCTGTCCTCCGTGAACCACCTCCGCAGCGTGGCGGCGGCGGCGCCTAATCCCTATCTCCCCCCCCACTCCCCCCTACCTGCGTCTCGCCCCTGTCCTCCGTGAACCACCTCCGCAGCGTGGCGGCGGCGGCGCCTGGTCCCAATCTCCCCCCCCACTCCCCCCTACCTGCGTCTCGCCCCTGTCCTCCGTGAACCACCTCCGCAGCATGGCGGCGGCGGCGCCTGGTCCCTATCTCCCCCCCCACTCCCCCCTACCTGCGTCTCGCCCCTGTCCTCCGTGAACCACCTCCGCAGCGTGGCGGCGGCGGCGCCTGGTCCCTATCCCCCCCACTCCCCCCTACCTGCGTCTCGCCCCTGTCCTCCGTGAACCACCTCCGCAGCGTGGCGGCGGCGGCGCCTGGTCCCTATCCCCCCCACTCCCCCCTACCTGCGTCTCGCCCCTGTCCTCCGTGAACCACCTCCGCAGCGTGGCGGCGGCGGCGCCTGGTCCCAATCTCCCCCCCCACTCCCCCCTACCTGCGTCTCGCCCCTGTCCTCCGTGAACCACCTCCGCAGCATGGCGGCGGCGGCGCCTGGTCCCTATCTCCCCCCCCACTCCCCCCTACCTGCGTCTCGCCCCTGTCCTCCGTGAACCACCTCCGCAGCGTGGCGGCGGCGGCGCCTGGTCCCTATCCCCCCCACTCCCCCCTACCTGCGTCTCGCCCCTGTCCTCCGTGAACCACCTCCGCAGCGTGGCGGCGGCGGCGCCTGGTCCCTATCCCCCCCACTCCCCCCTACCTGCGTCTCGCCCCTGTCCTCCGTGAACCACCTCCGCAGCGTGGCGGCGGCGGCGCCTGGTCCCTATCTCCCCCCACTCCCCCCTACCTGCGTCTCGCCCCTGTCCTCCGTGAACCACCTCCGCAGCGTGGCGGCGGCGGCGCCTGGTCCCTATCTCCCCCCACTCCCCCCTACCTGCGTCTCGCCCCTGTCCTCCGTGAACCACCTCCGCAGCGTGGCGGCGGCGGCGCCTGGTCCCTATCTCCCCCCACTCCCCCCTACCTGCGTCTCGCCCCTGTCCTCCGTGAACCACCTCCGCAGCGTGGCGGCGGCGGCGCCTGGTCCCTATCTCCCCCCACTCCCCCCTACCTGCGTCTCGCCCCTGTCCTCCGTGAACCACCTCCGCAGCGTGGCGGCGGCGGCGCCTGGTCCCTATCTCCCCCCACTCCCCCCTACCTGCGTCTCGCCCCTGTCCTCCGTGAACCACCTCCGCAGCGTGGCGGCGGCGGCGCCCTGGTCCATGTTCCCGGCGGCGCTGGCGGCGCGCTGCACGCGGCGCTCATGCTCGTTCTGCCGCAGCAGCCGGCGAAGGCGCCAGTACAGCAGGCGACGGGAATCGCGCCAGGGGATTATGTCCTACGAGGAAGTACAATATGATCAGTTGTGGTTGGCCTTGGCCTTGTTGTACTTAAGGTGCTGATAGACTTGAGCATTCACTTGTAATGAGTATTCGCGCGAATGTTACATTACAGAAAAATACGAGAACATTTTATCGAGCGTTCTGGCGAGCTTATATTAATATTTTTTCACGAGCATCGACCAGAGCGTGCCCTAGAATGTTTATGAAAATGTTAATAGCAATGTTTGGCTCGGCTCGTTGTTCAGTTCGACAAACATAAAAACGGTGAATGCTCGATGTTCTGTTACAAGTAAATGCTCAAGTCTATCAGCACGTTTAGTCATCGTCTTATCAGAACTACGCGATCATTACGCGAGTAAGCGATGCAACCATCGTGATCTTATTAAACATTTTAGCCGCGCAACTGTATCGCGCGAATACCGAATAAGACACCTATTTCATATCAGTCTGTATGTTTGATCGCGCATTCCTACGACTGAATATCGCGAGAATTTGCAACGATCGCGTAATCGCGATTAGGACGATGTGTTACAGCCGCACTCAGAGACGTTTAACGAATACTTAAACTAATGTGCCACAATATTTCTGGTTTTGGATTTTTTGGTTTTGGAACTTAAAAATACAGGGTGGTTTTATTTCATTCAATCAACTTCAAAACTGGTTATTCTCTATACGTATAAAACAAATAATTTATTTTGAAATATACTGTATAAGAAAATTGCATTAGTGTATTTTTGATGGCGCCAGGTCGGGAGAAATTACCTATATTATAGTGTCTGTGAATGTTACTCATAGTTATGTAAAGTTATATTTCGCTATGAGTGTAACTTCTTTTCAATTTAAGACATTTTATGCTAATAAAATATCTCTAAAAATTTACTATATTAATTTTGATATACGAAATACAAAATACTTACAAATATACATCCTTTTTCCAACATTCTTTCAGCTGTGTCGTGTAATTCAGCGAATTGTACTGCGATCTAATAGAAAAAATAAACAAGACATATAGATCCATCATATTTTTAAATCAGCGTGGGGGATCATGGCTCAGTCACTCTCAGGGCGAGGGGAGGACGGTGTATTACACTTATCACTTGTGAACGGTGAAGGAAAACATCGTCCGTAAACAGACATGTACTAGAACTGTTCGAAGACATGTGACATACAGCACTGAGTCAGCGTGGGGGATCATGGCTCAGTCACTCTCAGGGTGAGGGGAGGTCGATTTATTTCTTACCTCGTGATATATAGGACTAAGTTCCTTTTCCCTTGCTTTGATCGTCTTCTCGGCTGCTAATAAGTCACCTTCCAATTCACGTATGCGGCCTTCGGCTGTACAAAAAAATCGTGCATATCACATATACATATTGTAGAAGATGCAAAAATTATGTTAGTTGTCGTGGAAATTACATTTAAAAAAACAGATATGTGTTTAAATTTCACTACGGCGCTCGCTACATTCAGTAAATAATAATTTATAATACGTCTCAGTATACACCCCTATTTTGAAATGATGGGACTTATTAAAATCAGAATATCTGTAGCAGTAACTGAATCCATATATCCAATAAAAATATCATAAATAATAGTCGATTACTTATCTTTAAAAATACTAAATAAATGCCGTATTACCAGACGGCACACTAGCTATCAAGTATTCTGTGACGGCTCGGGTCGATGACCGCGCTCAGCTGTGTATCGCAGCGTTCGCCTGTTGTTCGGTGTAGAATAACAATATAATTCGGCGGGATGTTGAAAAACTTTGACTTATCATAACTTTTTAAATAAAAGCAAAAGAAAAAAACTAACTTCACTATTATATTGTCACCCGTCGTTTATATTAGCTGTGTGATTAAGTATCTCGAATTCAAAATAGGGGTGTATAATTTATTCAACAAATTCAAAATATAATAAGGTTTATTAAACTTGATTTGCACTAAATAACCTATCTTTAGATCTGTTTATTATTTACGAATCATTCCAAAATACATTTATTTCAACAATATAAGTTACAACATTAATTTTATTTACCTTGTTTTCCTGTGTCAGTGACGACCAGTACATCGTCAATGGACCCGCGACGATCCAGGTTCTTAGATATCTCCTTTATTTGTTCCTTGATTTCTGTAAATAAATATTATTTTAGCATCACATATCCTATGGTTCCCATATGTGTAATATTTGTGCGAACCACAAATGTTTGTCTCGGTCTGGGTGTGTGTGAATGAGTGTGTGCGTAGTTTCTGATACCCTAGACACAAGTTACGGACTTAGGGGTCAGTTACTGTAATGAGATGATGGAGTGAATGATTATGTTATGTTATGTAGATACACACCTGCAGCTCTGGCCGCTTGCCTTAGCAGTTCGGGGTCCAGTCGGTGCATCGTCTTCAATATGTCGCGTTGTTTGAACTTCACTTCCACTATACCCTCGGCTTCTAGCACGCCGCCTCTGTGGGGGAAGGGATTCAATATTAGTGGAAATCCTATTAGTACAGGTTCCGTCGAACATTTTTTACAATTGACTACTATCAAGCTAATTTTCCGTGAGTAGCTTCATTTTGATGAGTCGCCCAACATTTGATTTTCAAAAATTCCCGATTGTGGAAGCTAACTGGGATAGTAGGGATATAAAACTTTATATATAATTTTTAACTAAGCGGGGGCCCACCGGGGGTGTACCGGTACAGAGACCCTCTGGGGGAGTATCGGTAAGGAGGCCTTTCGGGAGAGTACCGATGGAGTGGTCAGACATGAAAGTGTGCGAGAGATTTCGAAATCCAAAAAAAGAGATAAAATGATCGAACGGGATGTACCCAATGTTTTCGTTGGCTGATTCCTGTAAAATGCTCTTCAAGAAACTGTTCGCGTACATCTACATGTACCTATCTGCCGTACCTGGCGTCGTTGTCGGCGTACATCTCCATGCGCGCGCTGTTGACGGCGGGGTCGACGACGGCCCAGGCGCCGCCGCGCAGCTCGCAGCCCGGCGGGATGTACACCAGCACGGGCGACTGGCAGCCGCGCAGCGCGCGCACGATCTCCGCGCCGAACTTCAGGATTTGCTCGTACATGTCTGGGGGAGGGGGTTCATTTAGTTTTGTGTAGGGTGGTACATAGCTGTGTGTGTGCTGTGTCACAGCGAGGTGGTCGCCTGATGAAGCTCGAAATGTTAAATTTGGAAATTTATATACTTTTAACTTTATCTAAGACTACGATAAATGTTTAAGTTGGTAGCCGACTGCAGACAGCAGCAGCAGACCACACGTCGCCGCCTAACGTCATCATGACACTTCACCGTCTGCTGCTCGGCGACGGGAAGCTAGCTTCATGTCGCCCACTACGAATGTAATTTCATAGAAATACATAGAAAACTGTAGTAGCGGCGGCGTGTGGTCCGCTGCTGCTATCTTGAGTCGGCTACAAACTCATTTTGTCTTTCAGATATTTTCTTAGACCTAAATGAGGCTTTCGAAAATGTAATCAACTTGACTATGAAATATAAAAAATTTCAAGTATTTTCAAAAAACTTACTTCATAATACGACAGAGATAAAACAATAATTCCATTATTCTAATCTAAAAGAAATCTATCTTTATTCAAATTTTGAAGTCAAACTTTAACACGACTTCCCTAGGGCAGTGTTTTGGGCCCATCACTTTTCCTTGCATACATTAATGACAAAAACGAGTAAAATATCGCATTTTATTGTATTTCTTACCTTTCTGCCCACCACTGAAGCCTCGCCAGTTTGCGAATATGATGATTGGTAAGTTTTCACGTGAGAAATCGTTGATAGCTTGGGATGTTTTGTATGCTGAATCGGGGAACCAAACCTGGGAACAATTTTGTTTGTGTAAGTACATCGAGATGTGGTCGAATTGCGCCCGATACTTATGAATATTTTATCAAAATATTTGCAACTCAAAATAAAACAACAAAGCTGCTGAATGAAAAAGAAAATCGAACGGATTAATAATTATTGACAATATTCTGAAATTTGTAAAGAGAATGATAGTTTTTATCCCAAAATTCTGACAACTTGTGATTATCACACAGCTTAAACTACATGACACAACCTACCACACCCAATAACACAAAAAAAATGTTATTGCCTTTATCAAATTCCTCTCAAACACATCTTTTTATCACATCATTTGTACTAACCTGTCCAGCCTGTTGCAGTGTCTTGGCTTCCGAGTCCAGGTTAGCCGGATCAGCTGGTAATGTCATCTCGACTGTGCGCGTTTCCACCGCGATCACTCCCACCGGGATACCGCCGAGACGCGCGCGGCCTGCGCCAACGGGCGTTGTGTTAGGAGCATTGATTATAATATTACCGACTAGGAAATTAGATCAGCCGACATGAATCGGCAAGGTTTATTTTTGATAACAGCGCCGCAGTGTATGGCTTGCTCACGTTCGACTTTTTGTAGGAGAAAAATAAAACGGTGCCACACAACGTTTCTATTAAAAATCCTACTAATATTATAAATGCGAAAGTTTGTATGTTTGTGAGTTTGGATGTTTGTTCCACTTTCACGCAAAAACTACTGTATCGATTTTGATTAAATTTGGTGCAGATGTTCCTTATAACTAGGAATAACACATAGGATACTTTTATCCTGAAATTCCCATGGGATTGTGTATAAGTAATCGTATGTTTTATTGTAACTTTTTGTAGTCACAAATCCTACCAATAGATGGCGCTGTTATTTAATTTTTTAACACACTATGGTGAATTGTGCTGAAATTGTATGATACTACGAGCTATGCATTCTCACGGGAGCGGGTACTACGCGGGTAAAACCGCGGGGCGCTGCTAGTCGGTTACAATTTCAAAGCAGCCTGACTGCCGGTCCAAAAGGTTGGTCACTGTTTGTCGGTCGTGGGCGAGCTTCCTAATTGACTAAAATGTTTCATCAAGATGGCGCTTACTGGCGCGATGATCGCGTAATTGCGTTGTACGCTATAACTAATAATTAGTCTGGGTGTGTGTGTGAATGAGTATACTGTTTGTTTCTGATACCCTAGATACAAGTGACGAACTTAGTTAGGGGTCAGTTACTATAATGAGATGATGTAGTGAATGATTATGCATGTAACATACATACCAGTAATAACAGTCTGCGCCCACGGCTTCATGATCTCGTCGAAGGAGCCTTGGTCGAAGAAGCCGGCGCGCGGCCCGTCGCCCGCCAGCATGAGGCGCGGGTCGTGCGGGCCGCGCGGCGGGGCCCACTCCACGGCCCGCGACACCGGGTCCACGGGACGCATTATGGGCACGGGGGACAACTTGTCCTGGGGGGAAGAATAGTGTCATTTAGGAGGGGGTCTTTTGGCATGATGAATACAAGGGGCATCTTGTCCTGGAGGCATAGTATTACTTAGGGGGTCTTTTGGCATGATGAGTACAGGGGATCTTGTCCTGGGGGGATAGTATTATTTAGGGGGTCTTTTGGCATGATGAGTACAGGGGATCTTGTCCTGGGGAGATAGTATTATTTAGGGGGTCTTTTCAAAATCGAATGATGTTGTCAAAATCTGTATCGAAACTTCTTAAAGTACTATTCGCCATTATTTTTAGCTTGAATTTAATGTACCACACCCACCTGAAAAATACACCCTGTATACAAACAGATACAGTGTGTTTTTTCTATTCTTGGAAAACTTACACATAAATATACAAGTCTAAAGGCACGAACCCACCACCAAGCACACTATGCACCGACTTACAATTGAAATGTCATCTGTATGACACCACCGCGTAGCCGTGGGTCGCGTGCGTAGAGTACGTGGCGGTGTGTTCGCGCCCTAAAACAATTTTAAGAGACAAAAAAGGAACAAACCCACATACCTTCGGCACGAAACTAAGCCACCTGACAGCCGTCCTTATCGCATCCAAGTCAGTGGGTGCCACAGCGTGCGAGACGCCATTATAGTGCATCACTTGTACGCCTCCCAACTGGTTGTTGGACGCGTATACAGCACGCCCGAGCACTTTGTTCAATGCGGCGTAGCCGGTGAGGATTATGTAGGACGATTCTACTTGGATTACTCTGTGACCTAGCCTGGAGGGGGGATGGAAAATTATGTAAGTTTGGGTGTCAATTATGATTACTGTGACCTAGCCTGAAGAACGAACAGACACATTATACATTAACTAGCTTATGCCCGCGACTTTGTCGGTGTGAAATAATGACGTCATAAAAACTTTCATCCCCTATTTTATCCCTTTCGGGGTAGAATTAATCAAAATCCTTTATTAGCGGATGCCTACGTCATAACATCTACCTGCATGCCAAATTTCAGCCCGATCCGTCCAGTGGTTTCGGTTGTGCGTTGATAGATCACTATGTCAGTCAGTCAGTCTTCAGACCTTTGAGTTATAAATATTTAAATTTACAGAGAGGAGGCATAGTAAAATTGTTAATTAAGTTTGAGCCTCAAAGTATGTGAAACATCATACAAAGGAAACCACGCTTTTAGTTAAAAGCTTGACTTTCTGGGGCTTCGCAAGCCTTTTAATACTTGCCTTGTGCGAGTGGCATAAAACTTTTTTTATTTTAATTACAAAATGATTTTATAAAAATATAGCACAAAACTGTATAAATTGTTGAAAGGGCTTTATTTCGCTCGCCCTCGTGACGATTAATACGCAATCAATTTTAATATCTATTTCCAACAGACATAAAGACTAAAACAGCTTGCCACTGAACACTCACCATACAACATTAGACCCTATCGTGACGATATCTTCGTACAAAATGGAACGCTCACAGTACGACGTATGTCACAATAATCATTATTATGGGAACTAAAACGCAATCTATTTTAACCTCTATCCCAACTACATAACCGCTAAAACAAGCTAGCAAATAATACATCATCACTCACCGTACAACATAAGACCCGATACCGATGGCGCGACACGTTACGACCGATATCGTGACGATATCCTCATACGCCTGCGCCGTCTCGCCGGCAATCAGTCCCGCGTCGCGAAGACACTCCACTCCTAGACCATCTTCTTTGCCTGTAAGGGGATGTGATTATTAATATTTTGGTTTCTTATATTAAAATAATATATATATAATTCGCGGTGTAGAGAAAGAATGTAACTGTCAGTCCTGCAAAAAAATGAACTGTCAACTTATCAAAAACTGGCATTCTTATATAAGCATAAACATTCAGTCTATAAAAATCTGTCAGTCCTAGAAATCTTAGAATATCGTAAACTGTAATCCTGTAAAAAAAAATGTTGTCTTACTATACCATAAACTGTCACTGTCAGCCTCTGTCAATCCTATAAAAATAAATTGTCAACTTATTAAAAACTGTCAGTCCTACAATAGCATAAACTGACAGTCAAATAGCATTAGCAGTCAACCTATCTATCAAAAACTAACATCTTACCAAAAATTTACAGTTCTAAGAAAATTGACAGCTAATCAAGAACTGCCAGTCTGATTATAGCATAAGCTGTCAAACCCGTACGTACCAATAATGTCAGTGATCCTGTACCGCGACTCGCCCTAGTCCTCAATGAGCTCGGTCTTGACGGTGTTGTACTGCGCGAGGCGCGAGTACCCCTCGGGCGACAGGTACAGGTAGTGGAAGTGAGGTACACCAACCATACGTACCAATAATGTCAGTGATCCTGTACCGCGACTCGCCCTCGTCCTCAATGAGCTCGGTCTTGACGGTGTTGTACTGCGCGAGGCGCGAGTACCCCTCGGGCGACAGGTACAGGTAGTGGAAGTGAGGTACACCAACCATACGTACCAATAATGTCAGTGATCCTGTACCGCGACTCGCCCTCGTCCTCAATGAGCTCGGTCTTGACGGTGTTGTACTGCGCGAGGCGCGAGTACCCCTCGGGCGACAGGTACAGGTAGTGGAAGTGAGGTACACCAACCATACGTACCAATAATGTCAGTGATCCTGTACCGCGACTCGCCCTCGTCCTCAATGAGCTCGGTCTTGACGGTGTTGTAATGCGCGAGGCGCGAGTACCCCTCGGGCGACAGGTACAGGTAGTGGAAGTGAGGTACACCAACCATACGTACCAATAATGTCAGTGATCCTGTACCGCGACTCGCCCTCGTCCTCAATGAGCTCGGTCTTGACGGTGTTGTACTGCGCGAGGCGCGAGTACCCCTCGGGCGACAGGTACAGGTAGTGGAAGTGAGGTACACCAACCATACGTACCAATAATGTCAGTGATCCTGTACCGCGACTCGCCCTCGTCCTCAATGAGCTCGGTCTTGACGGTGTTGTACTGCGCGAGGCGCGAGTACCCCTCGGGCGACAGGTACAGGTAGTGGAAGTGAGGTACACCAACCATACGTACCAATAATGTCAGTGATCCTGTACCGCGACTCGCCCTCGTCCTCAATGAGCTCGGTCTTGACGGTGTTGTACTGCGCGAGGCGCGAGTACCCCTCGGGCGACAGGTACAGGTAGTGGAAGTGAGGTACACCAACCATACGTACCAATAATGTCAGTGATCCTGTACCGCGACTCGCCCTCGTCCTCAATGAGCTCGGTCTTGACGGTGTTGTACTGCGCGAGGCGCGAGTACCCCTCGGGCGACAGGTACAGGTAGCGGAACCCGCGCTCGGGCCGCTCGGCGTCCACCCACGCCACGCGGAACTCCGACTTCACTTCCTCCGCCACGCCGATACGCGCGCCCGAGTTCACGCTTATGTATAGCTGGGGACAACGATAAGTGGGGCTTTCTATTAGCATGTATAGCGTGGGACACAGACTTTACCGCGATACGCAACGTTAAACATTTCTTATTCCAACAGCGAGCGTCAGTCCCGTGACTAATGCTACGGCGCTACGAGTCCCGTAACTGATGCTACGAGAACTAATATTGATAATACGAGTACCGTGACTAATGTTACGAGTTCGGTGACTGATGCTACGAATTCGGTGACTGATACTACGATTACCGTGACTGATGCTACGAGTTCGGTGACTGATGCTACGAGTTCGGTGACTGATGCTACGAGTTCGGTGACTGATGCTACGAGTCTCATAACTGATGCTTCGAGTCTCAAAACTGATGCTACACATCCCGTTACGGATGCTATAAGTACCAAGACTGATGCTACGAGTCCCGTGACTGACGCTACGAGTCTCAAAACTGACGCTACGAGTCTTAAAACTGATGCTACGAGTCCCGTGACTGATGGTACGAGTCCCGTGACTGATGGTACGAGTCCCGTGACTGATGCTACGAGTTCGGCGACTGATGCTACGAGTCCCGTGACTGACGCTACGAGTTCCGCGACTGATGCTACGAGTTCCGTAACTGATGCTACGAGTCCGGTGGCTGATGCTAGGAGTCCGGTGACTGATGCTACGAGTCCGGTAATTGATGTTACGCGTTCGGTGACTGATGCTACGGGTCCCGTGACTGATGCTACGAGTCCCGTGACTGACACTACGATTTCCAAGACTGATGCTATGAGTCCGATGACTGATGCTACGAGTTCCGTGACGGACGCTACGCGCATAGACTGATGCTACGAGTCTTGTGACTGACGAAACGAGTTCGGTAACTGATGCTACGAATCCCGTGACTGACGCTTCGAGTTCCAGGACTGATGCTACGAGTTCCGTGACTGATGCTACGAGATTCGTGAATAATTCTACGAGTCTCGTGACTGGTGCTACGAATTCGGTTACTGATGCTACGAGTCCCGTGACTAACGCTACGAGTATCAAAACTAATGCTAAGATTTCGGTGACTGATGCTACGAATTCTGTAACTAATGCTACGAGTTCTGTGTCTAATGCTACGAGTCCAGTGTCTGTTTTTATACAATATATTGTACCTTACTAAGGTATTATAGTACTGGGCTGTTGATTGAACGACTAATTGAGCAAGTTAGCAACATACACAATTAAAACATGTTTTTCCTTTATAATACAAAAACAAACTTCACTCACCCTAGGTATCTTCAAGCTTCGCGCATACTGTGACGCCTTGTAAAACAGCCAGTCTTCCTGGGGTCCGAATGACCCCATGTAGTGCGTGAGGTCGTTGGCGATGAGCACGATGTCGCGCCCGTCCGGGTACTCCGGTGTGTACAGGGTTAGCCGCCACGCGACCATACCTACCTGTGGGGGGGATTATAGGGTTATTTGAGGGATGAATCACTACATAGTATAAAACAAAGTCGCTTTCTCTGTCCCTATGTATGCTTACATCTTTAAAACTACGCAACGGATTTTGATGCAGTTTTAATGGGTGCGCCAAAGTTCACCTAAAATTTCAACTCCGATAATTGGAAATCCGAAAATTTTCTTCCTAACATTTTTTATCCTAACAATCGCAACTCCTAAAATCTTTGTCACTAATGTTTTAATTCCGAAACATTTGTTTTCCTATATTTTCTCAACATAACCATCGTTCATACTATTATTCAAAGTCATATCTTTTTTGTTTAGATTTATTTTTATTTATTATAATCAATATTATACACCCCTATTTTGAAAATATGGGACTTATTAAAATCAGAATATCTGTAGCAGTAACTGAATCCATATATCCAATAAAAATATCAAAAATGATAGTCGATTACTTATCTTTAAAAAATACAAAATAAATGTCGTATTACCAGACGGCACACTAGCTATCAAGTATTCTGTGACGGCTCGGGTCGATGACCGCGCTCAGCTGTGTATCGCAGCGTTCGCCTGTTGTTCGGTGTAGAATAACAATACAATTCGGCGGGATTTTGAAAATCTTTGACTTATCATAACTTTTTAAATAAAAGCAAAAGAAAAAAACTAACTTCACTATTATATTGTCACCCTTCGTTTACATTAGCTGTGAGATAAGGTATCGCAATTTCAAAATAAGGGTGTATACATACATTTTTCGTAACTTTGTTTTTACATAACATGTAGGTATAACATATAACGCACGAGCCGAGCCAGCAAAACCAGAGTCCTGCTCCAATCATTCAGTCAAGTTCCAGTAACGAATCGGTCCTATTCCTAATTATTGGTTTAGGTTATGTTAGAACTGTGACCCCAACGCACGAGCCGAGCGAGCGTAGCGAGCGTGCCGCGGCAGCGGCCGGCGAAGTGCCAGAACCGAATTGGTCCTTTAGTTATGGTTATGGTAAACTCCCAGGCCATAAGCATAACCGTAAACGAGTCGTATAATAATCATTAAAACTATAAATATCATCTTCTACCCACATATATTTTTTATTACACTTGGTAAATGTTTCTTTCTGAGCATGAGTGAAAATATTATGGTAAGTATGTTTAGGTATAAAGCGTTATGATAAAAAAACAGTAGGAGTTTAAATATGTTTACACTAGCAGCGCCCCGCGGTTTCACCCGCGTAGTTCCCGTTCCCGTGAGAATTTCGGGATAAAAAGTATCCTATGTGTCAGTGGCGAGGGGTCCATACAAGACGATTCCTACCGTCTTCCCTTTTGAAAACAGACCAACATACACTACTAAACTCTAAATTATCTAACACTCATACTTCAACTAAATATTAACGACACCTACTTACTTATAACCATATATTTAAAAAAAAACTAACTGTTTTTAAATAAATCAAATTAAAATAATAATTAATTCACGAAAAGAATGCATAGCGTAATATTCATCGTATAAGAAACGATCTAACTACCTCATACTGAAACAAAATCATTATAATCATTAAACGCTATGAGTTACGGTTCAAAATCGCTTGGAGTAAAACGTTTTCCCTTGCAGGTCTAGCGCCATACAAAAGAGTATTCACAACTACATACAAAGAACCGTTCCGATACAAAATTCACGCACACATTGACACATATTCGCACAAATTCACGCCCAAAAATAAGACGCTCGGCCACCGTCTTGCTACTACATACTATTAATTATTCTGTACCAGCCAAGGATCAGACCAGAGAAAGAGAGAGAAAGAGAACACGGCTGTTGACGTTTTGCAATGTGTATTCGCGTATGTCAAGTGTCATGTCATGCCATTTAAGTTTTCGCGCGTTGCAGTTTGTTTTTGTTTTGTTGATTTTTACGATTTTACATGATAATATTATTTACGCGGCTTATTTGTTTATGTAGTATTTGTAAAGTTATTATTACGTATACCTCAATTGTAAATTTGATAAAATTAGTGAGTTAAATACCTAAATTCGATATTATTGGTTTTCGTGTTGTGAAGTGTGCAAGTTAAAATAAAACAAAACAAAAGTTTATTGCATATTGAGCAATTGTTGGTTATTGGATAACCTGCTAGGTGAGAATAATTTATTTAATAAATTGGACTTAAAATACTACTTGAAAGTAGGGTGATTTCTTGATAAGTAATAATCTTTTTAGATTGATTTCAACTAAAGGTTATCAAACGACCTGTATGAAAGTATACTCGTATTGTTCTTAAAACTGCACAGTTTTTTTTAATTAAATATGTCAGTCTATTGAAATAGGTTCAACTTGTACAACTGAACTTTTATACCAAATTGCATGCATAATTGATGATTGCAACATATTTTTTGTTGCATTTTTTAGTTTAAATTTAAATTACTTACATTATAACTATTACACACATAAAAATATGAATGAATTAAAATGTAGTGAAATATAATTTATTTAAATAATAAAATAAGTAAAGAGGCAGAATTAAAACTAATAAATGAAACATATTTTTTTTATGCACCTCCAGTGCCACCCATAAGTAGAAGTGAGTTAAATTAGTTATTAATAGTTAGTTCAGTTACATAAAGGAGGCAGCAACTTCAGAAAGTATACAAATCACCTAATTATATAATTTTATGAGATCTGTCTCTGGTTTAATTTTTTTAATCTCTTTTTTATATTTAAATGATAACGGGGTATATAGCATAAAGTGTTTTGTTCCCTGTGTTTGTTATTTTGGATTCAAAAGTATATAAATCCATTGAAATTTGTGTGTTTATCTTTATGTAAGCAAACAAATAACAATACAGCTGAACCGATTTTGATGGGCTTTTCACATAGCAAATGGTCAATATAATAAACAGTAACTTTTATATTAAAATTAATGTAGATCAGAAAGAAACATATTCCTTGAGTAATGTCACGGAAAAAAGTTTGCAATCAATATCATCCAAAATTATGTAGGCGTCGTTTTTTTTTTGGTTCGTCTTCCCTTTCGGAAAATTTCACCCCTCGCCACTGCTATGTGTTATTCTGATGTATAAGCTAAATTATTGTAAAGTTTCATTAAAATCCGTTCAGTAGTTTTTGCGTGAAAGAGGAACAAACATCCATACATCCATACTCACAAACATTCGGCTTTATAATATTAGTAGGATTAATGATGTTAGTAATTAAAATTTTAGGACACATCAGTGTTATGAGCATCGTCGGTAGCACTACAAATAGTATGAATTAAAACTTTAGGATGAAAAATTTTAGGAAGAATGATCATTCGGACTACAAATAGTTAGGAAAAACATTTTCGGATAAAGAACTTTAGGTGAGCCAATATGGACCCAGTTTTAATAGATAGAATGATTCAGTGGGAAGGTTTTTAGCATAATTTTATCCCTATATTCCTACGGGAACGGGAACGCGGGTGAAACCTAATATTCCCAATATTCCCACGGGATTGGGATTTATGCGGGTAAAACCGCGGGGTGCAGCTAGTAAGGTCAATATCTCAGTAAATTTCTCTTGCGCGATTCAGGATACGTCAGTACGTAATTAACACCTAATAATTGTACACATGTTATAACAAATAAATTTATCTTTTTATCTTTTGTCAGTTTAGTTCGTATGTGGCGAGGTAGATGTCGCTACAGAGTCATTATGAACTCACAGTATTCTGTCCGGGCAGGCGGGTGACCTCCACGCAGCCCCTCTCGCCGTCCGGCTCCACCACCAGCTCTACTGAAGACATCACGGTGTCTGGCATTGGACCTGTGGACAGACAAATTGTATGAAATAACATTAAATTAAAAATTAAAAAAACCCTAACACAATTACTTTCAAACCCCCATAACTTTTAAACGGGTCAACCTATTTTCATCAAACATGTCTAAGAACACTCGCACGTAAGTCCCCTTTAATACAAAAAAAAACTAAATTGAAATCGGTTCATCCGTTCGGGAGCTATGATGCCACATACAGACAGATAAACACACACATATACACACACACACAGACACGTTAAACTTATAAGACCCCCCTTTTTGCGTCGGGGGTTAAAAAGGAAGGACAAATGCTGCCTTAAAAGACCTAAGACCAAACGTTCAAGATTTTCGACCAGTCGCCTTGAAGCCTCGGTATCTCAATAGGAAGAGCGGTGCTACGGTTCAGCACGGTACCGGGTTCAAGTCCCGGCTGATGTGATTTTGATTTTGATTTTGAAAAAAATTAAAAAAAAATGAGGCAAAAAATCTCTATTTCCCTTGGTCACGGCATTACGCGTGAACGACTGGACCGATTGACTTGAAATTTGGTACAGGGGTAGCTTATGGTTCGGGGCAGGATAGTCTGTCTTTTTTATCCCGAAATTTCCACTGGAGCGGGAACTACGCGGGTAAAATTGTGTGGGGCACATAGTTAAACATAATATACTGACCATCAACACTGCCCTCTTCAATGCACTCCCTCCATCGCCTCTCGACGACTTGTCTGAACATGTCCGGCATATCGTATACGTAGGTTGTTCCTTGGGATGTCGCCTGGTGAGGAATTATAGATAAATAATAATAAAGAAGTAATACAATATTTTTCACGCATATAACTAAAGTAAAGAGTTATTTAAAAAAAGTAATAATTATTTTTTCAACACACTTGCTCATAAAAGGGCTCTTATTTGTGCAAAATCAGTTGAATAATGATACGTTTTATTCACTAGTGAGTTATAGATATTTTTTTTAAATTGCTTTGTTTTTAAAAAGTTTCGACACCAAAAAAATGGTGTCCATACATTTTAAAAACAAACTTCAACTATGTTGCCTTACTTTTGGTAGGTCTATGGTCGATTCCATTCATTCATTCATTCGAATTTTTTTTTTATATGTATATTCTTTTACTCTTTGGCGATCACCATTGTTGTGTTGGATGCGCGGGAATAGAAAAACTGTTTATTTATTAGCGAAAAATGATAATTTCTTCGCAAATGTGTTGAAAAACGTTGTATGGTACACGCGAGTATTGATGATTACTATCCTCGGCTATCTTCAGACCCTCGCCTGACGGCTCGGGCCTCAATAGCGCCTCGGAAGTAATCACCAACTTACCTCGCTTGTACCATAAATAACTATTATTATCAAAATAAAATAAAAAACAATTTAAATTAAAAATATTAAAAACCCCTAACACAATTACTTTCAAACCCCCATAACTTTTAAACGGGTCAACTGATTTTCATCAAACATGTCTAAGAACACTCGCATGTAAGCCCCCTTTAATAAAAAAAAACTAAATTGAAATCGGTTCATCCGTTCGGGAGCTATGATGCCACACACACACACAGACACACATACACACAGGCACGCACAGACACACGCACACACACACACACGCACACCGACGCAAGATACAACCTCATAAAATCGGCTTTAATAAAATTACATAATGTAAAATTCACAACAATAATAGGGGTACATAGTAGCAAAAATTACGCTTAGGACCGATTCGGATTAATCGGCGTTCTACCGTACTTACCAAGAACCTCTTCTGCTGTAAGTAATCCTTGGTGACGTACGGCGTTGATATCGGCAGGCCGTGCATCGGGCCTTGTTTGGGGCCGTAAGATTGGAACATTATCTGTAACAATACATACATAATTAAGCTTCTAGAAAGAAAAACAATTAAATTAAAAAACCCCAACACAATTACTTTCAAACATGTCTAAGAACACTCGCGCGTAAGTCCCCTTTAATACAAAAATAAACTAAATTGAAATCTATGATGCCACAGACAGACAGATACACACACACACAGACACGTCAAACTTATAACACCCCTCTTTTTGCGTCGGGGGTTAAAAACTGTGTTAGGAGTAGTATGAATGAATAAAATTGAAGGATGAGTTTTTCAAGTGGGCGTGGTATGTCAAATCCGAAACATAACTCCGAATATCGAAAAATACTGAAAATGCATCGTTAGACAATTGAACAAACAAGAATCGATCCAGTTGATTTTGCAAAAAAACACGCATGAAAATACGTGTATTAAAGGTGACTTACGTGCGAGTGTTCTTAGACATGTTTGATGAAAATCGGTTGACCCGTTTAAAAGTTATGGGGGTTTGAAAGTAATCGTGTTGGGGGTTTTTTAAATTTTTAATTCAATGTTATCAACTGATGGTATTACTGATCATTGTTATTATTAAAAAAATCCAAACAAATTAACATTTATTTTTAGTACTCACCACCCCAGTCCTCGGGTCAGACACTTCTTCGTAAGCATACACATCGAGAGAGTATCCAGAGCCATTGGACAGGCATAGACGAACTGTCTTAGTTGGGGCGCCTGGACCTAGGGTACAAAGAAAATAGTTATTTATGGTACAAGCGAGGTAAGTTGGTGATTACTTCCGAGGCGCTATTGAGGCCCGAGCCGTCAGGCGAGGGTCAGAAGATAGCCGAGGATAGTAATCATCAATACACGCGTGTACCATACAACGTTTTTCAACACATTTGCGAAGAAATTATCATTTTTCGCTAATAAATAAACAGTTTTTCTATTCGCGCGCATCCAACACAATAATGGTGATCGGCCAAAGACTAAAGAATATACTTCTTAAAAAAAATCGAATGTATGAATGAATGGAATCGACCATAGACCTACCAAAAGTAAGGCAGCATAGTTGAAGTTTGTTTTTAAAATGTATGGACACATTTTTTTTGTATCTTTTTTTTTTAAAACAAAGCAATTTAAAAAAACAATCCATAACTCACTAGTGAATAAAACGTGTCATTATTTAACTGTTTTTGCACAAATAAGAGCCCCTTTATGAGCAAGTGTGTTGAAAAAACCTTTTTTTAAGACGGATGATAATGATGATCACCAAATTCAAAAGCTTCCCCACTTGTTGAAGTAATTTAAAAACCCATTGATGTTTGATATCACCTCGTTGACAACCCCTACCTTATCTCAAGTCGGTAAAAACCTAACCACGTCATATACACTCACCAATCCTCAACGTGAACCGTATCTCCGCCTGCAGCACCCGTAACTTCCACAGCCGCGGGCCGTATCTCATCACCATCCCGAGCACCGACTCTTCTATCTTGGTGGGGTCCATTATCACGGTGGGCCCGAAGTTTAGGAAGATGTGGTTGCAGTCTGTCCGCTTGGCGAGGGGATGGGAGAACGCTACTTCGAGTTCGTCCATTGCTTCTAGGAGGACTCTGTGGGTAGAATAGGTTTGGTGTGGTGATTTGTGACGTATTTGAAAGGGTGTAAAATTGATATTGCATGGTTCTTGAACCGTGAGAACTGATGGAGTGAATGATTATGTTATGTTATGGTAATTTGTGTAAGGTTGAAATTACATTGTTCTTGGACCGTTCGCTTCTAATTAAACTTTGGAATCAGTAATAAAAAGGACTTTCAAGCTAATTTCAGTCGTATTTAAATGGCTATAAGGTTGAAATTACGTTGTTCTTGGACAGTTCGCTTCTATTAAGACTCTGAAGTATGAAAAGGTCTTTTGAGCAAATTTTAGTCGTGTATTTTAATTGGGTGTAGTTTACTTTTCATTGTTCTTACAATCAAAATACAGTTTAATCGGTCTGTCTGTCACGCCAAAACTACTGAACCGATTTAAATGAAATTTGGCGCCGAGATAAACTTAAGCTTCAGAAAGTACATAAACTACATTTTATCCCGAAATTCCCACGGGATTGGCATTTAGTAATCCATACATTTTACATTTATTACGAAGCGAAATATAAAAATAGATTATAGTACCTCTCTCCCTCATTCTGCAAGTACTCGAAGCTGGCCTCCTTGGTGATGAGGTCCTGGTGTCTGATGATGGAGCGGATGAAGAAACGGTAGTCCGTCACCTCCTGGCCCTTCTTCACCTTTTAACAACAATATACTGTTTAGAATATTGACCGTTTTAATATTAAACAAAAGCAACGTACTTAGATATTTTCGCGCGTTGCGAAAGGGGACGGAAAAAATAACCATAAGTTGTAACGACACTTTTTAACAACATTTAATTAAAATTTCGAACAGCGCGTTTATTTTATAATATTAGTGCCCCCCTTGGCAATGCTTGGCAATGGTATAGCACCCAAGGGAGGTTGAAAATTATCTTTTTTTTTACGCTGACTGTACCGACTTGCACAAATTTGTCCATACCGAAAACCTTTATAAAACCACCTTATTCATACTAATCCCTACTAATATTATAAACGCGAAAGTAACTATGTCTGTCTGTTACTTTTTCACGGCTAAACTACTGAACCGATTGACTTGAAATTTGGTACAGGGGTATCTTATGGTCCGGGAAAGGACATAGGCTATGTTTTATTCCGAAATTCTCACGGGATCGGGAACTACGCGGGTGAAACCGCGGGGCACAGCTAGTAGCACAAAAAATATCTACCACCAACCCCTCAATTCCTCACCTTAGCCTTCCCCAGATACAGATGCATCTTCTGGTTGCTAGTGGGCAGTGCTTCCAGCTCGTAGCTCCTCATTCTGTACAGCTCTAATTGGAAAGCTGAAGCTGGCTCCAAGTGACGGTAGATCGTGTCTTCGGTGAAGTCGTTGCGGGCTCGGTATGTGAAGAATTTCGGGAATTGACGTCTGGAAGAGAAATATTTAGTTAGAATAAGGGCCTATTTCACGACCTACAAGTAAAGTTACTCACCAAATAATGTTAGTTTTGTTTATTTCTTACTTTATATCAAGTGACAAAGACAAAACTTGTCAGTAACTACTCGGAATGTTACTTGAAGATAGTGAAATAGGCCCTAAAACTAAGTTGCTTCTCGCCGATTGTGCTCCCTACATAATATAAGGCCCACCGCTGGCGATGAACGAGTAGCGAGTACCCGCCGGCAGTGTAAACAGTCAGCGAGTATTATATGCATCTCTTTCGTTTACACGCAATGTATACATATTCACTGTCTTTTCTTAGTCCAAATGCTAAACTAAAAATAGTTATTGATCGAGCGATAAATCTTAAACTAACACTCACTTAATAAGCAACATGAAGGTGATCCTCCGGATCCTCTTCTGGTGCAGCGTGTGTCGGTGCGCGCGGCAGAAGTTGCCGAACCTTCTCGAAACGCCGCTGTCATCGGCCTCGCCAGAGTCGCGCACGCCGATCATCACTATGTGGATTGGTTCTAAAGGCTGGGGGTGAACGAAGAAGAAGGATACATTAAAAGTCTCTTAAAAAGAAGGTTTTTATTAAATCTTAACTCGAATTAATAAAAACCTTCTTTTTGCCAGTGGTCCGACCGCGGGTGAGTGAGCGATGAACTATCGGTGATTTTCTCGCCCAAGAAAAGGACAGTGAACATACATTCTGTGTGAACGAAAGAGATGCATATATTATTTACTAGCTGTGCCCCGCGGTTTCACCCGCGTAGTTCCCGATCCCGTGGGAATTTCGGGATAAAACGTAGCCTATGTTCTTTCCCGGACCATAAGCTACCCACTACAGCTATTTCAAGTCAATCGGTTTAGTAGTTTAGCCGTGAAAAGGTAACAGACAGACAGACAGAGTTACTTTCGCATTTATAATATTAGTAGGGATAGTTAGCCTGTTCATACCGCCAGCGAATCCCTATTAGTATATGCATCCTTTTCGTTTACACGGAATGTACATTCACTGTCCTTTTCTTGGGCGAGAACCCCCCGATAGTTCATCGCTCGCCACCACCACGTGGGACCACTGCCTTTAACAGAATTCGAGAAAAGAGTGTGTTCATAATTCGTCGGTTTTTTTAATTTTTTAATCATTTTATAACAATGCTCACCACATCCTCAGTATCAATATTCTGCTTGTAATCCATGCCGACGTTAATGCTTGTGCTATCACGGTTCTCGCTGCCCTCTTGTAACGCTGCTAGGTCCTATTATCATGGGGATATGGTTCAAATTATTGTGATGTGATTTAAGGGGTGATGAAGGAATTTGTTGAAATTGAGTAATTTGTACTGAATGAGGTTTTTGAGCAACAAACACTAACTTTTGAGTAATGAATATTTAGTAATTGGGTTCAATTGAAATTAAAGCCACTATAGATAAATTTAAGGGTGTTTAAGGATGTTTTTAATAAACTTTTTGAGCAACGAATACTGCTTTTTGAGTAACGAATATCGAGTACACAAATAAGGTTCATTGTAATGTAACATTTGAATTAAAATACTCTTTAATTAAGGGATTTGCTTAAAATTATTACTAAGCATTAAAATTGAGAAAATATTCATAGATAAAATTTGAATTTACGAAATCTTGCAAGGCCTACCTCTCTCCTAACATTAGCATCACTAGCGAAATCATACACCAGGTCAAACAGTTCATCAGCATACTGCACAAATTGCTCGAACGAGTCGAACGCGGCCAACGCGCCGGTTCTATGGTGGCATTTCCTCATCGCAGCAGTGCAGAGCTCTGCTGGTGTGCCCTCTTGGTCCTGTGCTGATGCTAACTCGATCTCTGATTGGCTTAGCGGGATTCTGATCGATGATAAAGGTGGTTATTGAGTTGATTAAGAAGCTTCAAATTGAAATGGAGGTTAAGAAAATTGAGGAATAAAGGCGCGTTTCCACCGCAACGGACAGATTAAAGTTTAATTAATGAATAAAGGCGCGTTTCCACCGCAACGGACAGATGAAATTTTAATTGTATGGTAGAGCAGCGTGGACTTGAACCGTGTGCGTAGCGTGGTGGTAGAAACGCGCCCTTACTCGTTGTTAGTCTGCTGGCGTGTGGCATCCTGGCAAGCGAAAGGAACTAGGTTCGACAACTGAGATAGTAGAAAATGGTTATGTCTAGCGGTATCACCTTAGGAATTTAAGGATAGATGTCCTGTGTTATTCTTGGTAAGATTTTTTTTATTAATTTCAGTGGAAATAGGTTCAGTACTATTTGTGTGATGCGTGTCCAAACAAAAAATCTAATGCTTGGTTTTCCTTACGCTCAATCGACGTTAGGTGGAAAATATTGCCCTGCCAGCAATCTTCTATCTATCTTCTATAATATAAAAATGAATCGCAAAATGTGTTGGTAAGCGCATAACTTAACAACGCCTGGATCAATATGGCCAATTCTTTTTTGTTGTGTATGTTATTGTCAGGAGATGGTTCTTATGTAAAAAAAAATGGAAAATCAACGGGAAAATTGGTCCCGTGCGAAGCCGGGGTAGGCCGCTAGTTGGAAATTAAAACGCACCAATCTCAGAAACTACTAATCCGATATTAAAAATTAGGCTATAGGCTACAAAACTAACCTGTTAGGATGTCCAGTAGGCAGTACAAATTGGAAATGAACGACTCCGAGTTCGCCGCTCAAACCGAGGTGTTGCAAGCACGTGATATCGTATGACGTGTAGGCCCGGCGTACGTACACTTCTAACGCTGCGTTGCATACCTGGGAACGAAATAGGGGGAAATTATTATTTTGGTTCCGTCAGTAATCCTTACAAGGATACTTCCTTAATTATTAGACTGTTTGTAGTTTTGGAACGAAGTTCCTTATCGCGTGTTGTGAAAGGGGGCTAGACGGAAAAAATTCTTACGAAAAGTTGTCACGACACTTTTTCAAATTTCGAACAGCGCGGCGCGCGTTTATTTTTTAATTATTAAAAGGTAGGTAACCTATGGCTAACTCTTTTGAGGAGAAACTTTTTTCAAAATCATAATGATTTATTTTCTTCTTATTTTGACCATTGAAAATAATACTTTTTTAAGTAACTTCGTTCTTACCTGGTGTCCCACGACACCACACTCGGTCTTTTTTTCTATTCCTTCCTATTTAAGACAACGAAGAAAACAATAAAAATTAAAAAACCCCCAACACAATTACTTTCAAACCCCCATAACTTTCAAACGGGTCAACCGATTTTCATCAAACATGTCTAAGAACACTCGCACGTAAGTCCCCTTTAATACAAAAAAAACTAAATTGAAATCGGTTCATCCATTCGGGAGCTATGATGCCACAGACAGACAGATACACACACAGACACGTCAATCTTATAACACCCCTCTTATTGCGTCGGGGGTTAAAAATAAGTGTTTAAAACACCCGAAAACCCACTTGTAGATAACGCATAACGTATAACCCCCATTTTTACAGCACAATACGGTCAACATAATGAAAGTATTCAATAAAGAGAATATTTAAAAACCTAAAATTGTTTTGCTCGACCTAAAGACTCAATTATATAATTTATTGAACTATATTCCTAATGATGTTGAAATCGTATCGCTTCAGGCGTTTTAGTTTTATGTAAAATCATTTATAATTGAATCACTACATAGTATAAAACAAAGCCGCTTCCCGCTGTCTATCCCTATGTATGCTTAAATCTTTAAAACTACGCAACGGATTTTGATGCGGTTTGTTTTAATAGATAGAGTGATTCAAGAGGAAGGTATTTAGCATAATTTTATACCTGAATTCTCACGGGAGCGGGAACTACGCGGGTAAAACCACGGGACGCTGTATGAAACAAAGTCGCTTCCCGCTGTCTGTCCCTATGTATGCTTAAATCTTTTCAAACTACGCAACGGATTTTGATGCGGTTTTCTAATAAGATAGAGTGATTCAAGGGGAAGGTTTTATCATAATTGTATCCTCACAATTGCGAGTAAAACCGCGGGGCGCTGCTAGTTATTATAAATAATTTAAAATGAACCTTATTCATAATGTAATGCGATTAAATTACTCAGAAACCGCTACGATAAGCTCTTTTGTGAATAAGAAATGCAACTCGTAAAACGTTCTGTGATTTGAGCGTTTGGAAACCAAGATGGCGGTGCCACAATTCAAGACGTTTCGGCAAAGTTACCCTCTAATAACTATGGCATTGAGCGTTTCATTTATTTATCCCAATCCTAGAACTGATATTTATCGGTTGGCTGCTATACGTAAGTATTTTAGTAATCTATACTAATACAAGTGCCCCGCAGTTTTACCCACATAGTTCCCGATTCCGTGGGAATTTCGGAATAAAACCTTTGTCCTTCCCCGGACAATAAGCTACCCCTGTACCAAATTTCAAGTCAATCGGTCCAGTCGTTCACGCGTGATGCCGTGACCAAGGGAAATAGGGATTTATTTTTATATATACTTCGACATTACTAGCTGCGCTCCGCGGTTTCACACGCGTAGTTCCCGTTCCCGTTCTCGTGGGAATTTCGGGATGAAAAATAGATGTTGGCCGATTCTCAGACGTACTGAATATGCTCACAAAATTTCATGAGAATCGGTCAAGCCGTTTCGGAAGAGTACGGGAACGAACATTGTGACACGAGAATTTTATATATAAGATAAAGCTGAAGAGTTTGTTTGGTTGAACGCGCTAATCACAGGAACTGATGATCCAAATTAGAAAAAATTTTCAGCGTTACATAGCCCAATTATCGAAAAAGGATATACGCTTTAAATCATCACGCTACGACGATATGAAACATTAAGAGGAGTGTGTTATGGGGCACAGCAACAAATAAATATATGGATCCTGCTAGGCTAGCATGACTTCGAAAACGCAATAGATACAGCGATTTACTGTCAAAATTTGATAAAAATACCCGCCATATTGAATTTTACCACGTGATTAATTTTATGACATTTGGTCATGCTCGCGAAATCGATATACTTAGCTATTTATCGACATCCAACTGTCAAAATATAATAAATATAGCGGCCATATTTAATTTTTCATATCTTACCACGCCATAATTCATTTCGTCATGCTCGCGAAATCGATATTATTTCGTGGTGTCTATATATTTTATCACGCACAGTCATGCTAGGGGGGCTGAACTGTTTCCATGTTAAATACCTGTATCTAGGATATCACAAACTACGGACACACATTCATACGATTCGATTTTGACCTCGCAGACCAAAGAACTCGCAGCCATTAAGAACAGAACAATTTTGCAGTATAACTAACTAGAACTAATTCCAATACATTTTTCTTTCAGCCGTGGTAGTAGCAAGTATCACACCGTTGGCATTGATGATATTTATAGATATTTACTTCAGCTGGCTAGAGAGAGACTACGTTAATATAATACGACATAGTACAGTTATTGGTCCATTCTTAGGGGGATTGTTTAAAGTAAGTACATCATCATCAAGCAGACTCTGTTCCATGTTGTAAAGAAATGCCCGCTTCGCTGTTTCCTCGTCAGAACATCGGCTGCCTTATTTGCGTTGCATTTTTAGCCTGGTTTAGCACTAAACCAGGTTTTACAATCAATTTTGAATACTGTCAAAGTGACAGATTTGACTGACAAGGTGTCAAATGCTTACCAAGTTTTGTTAAACTACGTTTAAAATTTAACGCAAATAAGACGATTAGGGGCATATCCGTAAAGACGATTAAGTCCAGATCCTATACCCCTATAAAGTTGAAGTATCCTATTTTAAAACATATTTTTCAGATGGTCCTAATGTACCACAAAAGGAGAGAAGCAAAACAGATCCTGGACGAAATAGACAACGACTACGAGACCTACAACAGTCTCCCTGAGGAATACAAGGACCTCATCTGGTCCAGTATCAGGAACAACCAGATCTACAGCGAGCGATGTTGGGTGGTAGTGGTCATATTCTGCGTGATGACGTTCCCTGTAATGGCCATAGTCCAGAACACTTTTGGCTTTCTATTCACTTCTGAAACTACCAAATACATGATCCATGACCTAAACAAGCCTTTTTCAAAGCCGGAATCCAGATTTGAATCGCCATATTTCGAAATTATCTTCGTGTACATGTTCTACGCTTCTGTGCTGTACGTGATCAACTTTATTGGATACGATGGATTTTTCGGACTGGCCATCAACCATGTGTGTTTGAAGATGGATCTGTTTTGCAAAGCTTTGGAAGACGCTTTCAAAGATGAGAAGCATATGCATGAGAAGATAGTTGGTGTGATACAGGAGCAATGCAGAATGTTTGAGTAAGCTATGCCGTTTTAACCCCCGACGCAAAAAGAGGGGTGCTATAAGTTTGATGTGTCTGCGTGTGTGTATACCTGTCTGTGGCATCATAGCTCCCGAACGGATGAACCGATTTCAATTTAGTTTTGTTTTTTGTATTAAAGGGGACTTACGTGCGAGCGGTAAAAGTTATGGGGGTGAAAGTAATTGTGTTGGGGGTTTATTAAATTTTTAATTTAATGTTATTTAGTTTGTGTACTTTTCCTATACTATGAAGAACACATTGGTATAATATAAATAAAATCACACCTTCTTCAGAAACTTTGTACCATATCTAATTGAGACCGGATTTTAGCGGAAAACTGATTGTTTATTAGCGAAAAATGATATTTTATTATTATTTTCTTCGCAAGAGTGTTGAAAAACCTCGTATGATACACGTGTGTATTGATGATTACTCTCCTCGGCTATCTCAGCGGTAAGCACCAACGTTTCACACTTGTACTATAAATAACTATTAAATTACAAAGTAACTTCGGTAATCTACTATATAAAAATAAGTCGGGTTTTCCTTCCTGACGCTATAACTCCAGAACGCACGAACCGATTTCCACGGTTTTGCATTCGTTGGAAAGGTCTCGGGCTCCGTGAGGTTTATAGCACTATAGTTTATCCCTGTATTCCCACGGGTATGGGAACTACGCGAGTGAAACCGCGGGGCGCTGCTAGTATAATATAACTTATTTCAGATTGGTGGACATAATCCAAGAAACGTTCAATATATGGCTCGGGCTTATATTTTTGGCGACCATGATACAGATTTGCACATGTCTCTATCATATAACAGAGGTATCATTTTTACTTACTCCAAACATGCCTCGGGTTTGAGATCACCAACACGCATTGGTCAACTATAGAGGTTACTTCATTTGAGGAGAATCAAAACAAAGTAACCATCACATTTAATTTTGTTCTCGCTGTACTAATACACCCTTATTTTGAAATGATGGGACTTATTAAAATCAGAATATCTGTAGCAGTAACTGAATCCATATATCCAATAAAAATATCTAAAATGATAGTCAATTACTTATCTTTAAAAAATACTAAATAAATGTCGTATTACCAGACGGCACACTAGCTATCAAGTATTCTGTGACGGCTCGGGTCGATGACCGCGCTCAGCTGTGTATCGCAGCGTTCGCCGGTTGTTCGGTGTAGAATAACAATAAAATTCGGCGGGATTTTGAAAAACTTTGAATTATCATAACTTTTTAAATAAAAGCAAAAGAAAAAACTAACTTTACTATTATATTGTCACCCGTCGTTTACATTAGCTGTGTGATTAAGTATCTCGAATTCAAAATAGGGGTGTATAAATAATCAGTAAGAGGCATGTTAGTCTTGCATTTATTCTAATATGAGATCAACTTTGAAAAGGACATCCTCCGCCTTCCATACATTTTTGGCCCAAAATCAAAAGTGTGGGTAGAAGAAAAAAATATTGGAGGACGTGTTCTATCCGAATACAACACGTTTTTCTTCTGGCCGGCGCTTTTGATTTGGACCAAAAATGTATGAAAAGACGGACTTTTAGAACTTAATTACTACGAAGCACAGTGGTGCTACAGCTTTGGTGCCCATAGTAACAAGTGCTAAGGAGGACGTGTTCTATCCGAATACAGCATTTCTTCTGGCCAGCACTTTTGATTTTAGGCCAAAACGGAGGATGTCCTTTGAGCATTAGTCAAGTGTAGTGACTAGTCCCATTATATTGCCACTGCTTTTTTAAATCAACCATCTCTAAAGACAGCTTTTTAGCCCATACTTTACCATTAAGACGTTTTACAACATTAGACACTGAAGACTTCTTTTTATTCCCAGGGTTATGGATTCGACTTAAGATACATGATATTCGTATTCGGGGCAACGATCCATATATATCTGCCTTGCAGATATGCTGCTAAACTGAAGGCTTTGGTAAGTAGAGAAAGTGTGAAAAACGTGTACACAACCTGCACACGCGAGGACCTTTACAAGGCCACTGATAGTGCCATATCGGTGGCCAAGTTCTGGTCCTCAAATATATGAGTCGACACGTAAAGAAGAAGAAGAAGAAGTAGAGAAAGTTTGAGAGTGAGGTCCAATATTGTATGTATTTATGTAAATGGGCAACTACCCATAACCACTGTCGATGATTAGTACGACAACCGTGGTTTTCCGTGAGCGATTCTGTGCTTTCAAGGGCACGGAACCCTTGAAAGCACAGAATCGCTCAAGAAATTAAAAGCCACTTTTAATTATATTGTGTTGGGTCTTTATTAATTCTAAGGTCTTTTACGGTGTTAGAAGTTGCTTAATTATTAACGACCCATCACAAGCATGACGGTTAAACATTGCCTAACCGCATAAGTGATCAGCAATGAAATTAAAAGCCACTTTTTGTTGAGTCAAAAGTTGCTTAGCAGCAAGTCATGAGCGTTAAATCACTTCATTCGTTTGAATCACTGATGCAACACTGTAGCACAGATACTGAACTCTGCCGTAACAGTGGCTTCACTGATTTTCTGTGAATGAAGCTTAAGACTTTGGGCTATTATTATGACTATTTTTCAGTCAGCAGAAACGGGAAACAAGATCTACTGTAGCGGTTGGGAGTGCGTCAACGACCAGCGTATTAGGAAGATGGTTTCCTTCATGGTGGCGAGGGGGCAGAAACCGATAGAGATCACTGCGTTCAATATGTTGACATTCGATATGGAGTTGTTTGTTTCTGTGAGTATACTATATTTTGGGTGGGTGGGTAGGTAGATAGGTGGGTGGGTGGGTAGGTAGGTAGGTGGGTAGGTTGGTAGGTGGGTAGGAAGGTAGGTGGGTAGGTAGGTAGGTGGGTAGGTAGGTAGGTGGGTGGGTAGGTAGGTAGGTGGGTAGGTAGGTAGGTGGGTAGGTAGGCAGATGGGTAGGTAGTGTAATAAATATATTTTTTGTTTGTTTTAATAATGTAAAGTGTTTTAATAATATTATCTTCTGACTAATAAATATTCTTTGTTACAGATAATGCAAACGTCATACTCAATGTTCACATTACTTAGATCTTAAGTACGGCATCTTTGGGATTACACCATATTGGATTCAGAATGAAGAAATTTTGCTAACTATGATTTGTCAGCCGGACTAAACGAGTAAGCAAATTTTTTTTTTTTTAATTCTGTGCAAGCTTAGACACGAAAAAATTAAGTATGTTTTTTTCAACAAACGCGAAAATAAATAAAAAAATTATAAAGTTTGTATTATTTATGTTACACTATCGACCGGACCCGACTTTGCACATGACAAGATATTATGCCCAACACGATCATGATGATCATAGCCTAGTGACTACTGTCTGTATAGTCATACAAACAGTAGACTTATGACCACTCTACTAGTCACATAAATACTAGACTATGACCACTGTGCCAGTCATCCACATACTGACCATGATCACTCAGCTACTTGAATCTTCACACAAATATTACACTATGACTACAATAATATCGTCACTTACATACTGGTCATGACAATTTAACTATTTATATCGTCACACATATACAGCATATACTATTACCATATGCTTTATGCTCCCCTATTTGGATTTCGCGACACTTATTAATTCGAGGATATCTGTAGCCGTATCCATATATCCAATAAAAATATCAAAAATGATAGTCGATTACTTATCTTTAAAAATACCAAAATAAATGTCGTATTACCAGACGCACACTAGCTATCAAGTATTCTGTGACGGCTCGGGTCGATGACCGCGCTCAGCTGTGTATCGCAGCGTTCGCCTGTTGTTCGGTGTAGAATAACAATAAAATTCGGCGGGATTTTGAAAATCTTTGACTTATCATAACGAGATAAAAACTAACTTCACTATTATATTGTCACCCGTCGTTTACATTAGCTGTGTGATTAAGTATCTCGAATTCAAAATAGGGGTGTATATATATCAATTGCTGTTCGTTAGTCTCGCTAAAACTCGAGAACGGCTGAACGGATTTATCTTATCTCGGTCTTGAAATGTTCGTGGAGGTCTAGGGAAGGTTTAAAAGGTGAGAAAAATCGAATAATTGCCGGGAACACGGGAACGGGTACTACAACAACACCGCGGGGCGTAGTCCCAAATAAAATCCCACTTACCGCCGCATTAGTATGGTAGAAGAAGTCGTGCAGTATGTCGAATATGGAGGTCTCCGACAGGATAAGCTTCTGCAGGTTCTCGGGGTGGAAGTCGTGTCCGTACATGTCCACCGCCGATAGGAAGATGGACTCCATCTGGTTGTGGCGGAGCTCGTACGCTGGCTGGTGAGCTGCTATCAGGACCTGGGAAGAAAAGTATGTGTTAGAAAAGGTGGTTCCTGTAAATAATTCTAGGTTAGGAAATGGCAGATAACATGACTTTAATCTTGTTATTTATTAATTCATTCTGTTATTTATAGTTACTCGCCTGGTCACACCGCCAGCGAGTAACTATTAATATATTGACGACCTCGATGGCAGAGTGGTCATCATTGACGGACTGCCATCCGTAAGGTTGCGGGTTCGATTCCCGTGCGGGGTGAATATTTGTGTGAACCACAAATGTTTGTCTCGGTCTGGGTGTGTGTGAATGAGTGTGTGCGTAGTTTCTGATATCCTAGATACAAGCTTCGAGCTTAGTTAGGGGTCAGTTACTATAATGAGATGATGTAGTGAATGATTATGTTATGTTATATGCATCTCTTTCGTTTACACGGAATGTATGTTCACTGTCCCTTTCTTGGGCGAGAAAATCGCCGATAGTTCATCGCTCAGTCGCCCGCGGTGGGACCACTGCATAAGTATGCGTACGTGTACATGTGCATGTTTATCTGTGTATATATCCCTTCGTGCGTGTGTGTATTATGCTACATTTTTGTGTGTATATGACTGTATAATGAGCGCGGTCCGAAATACGAAAACGTTACGAAAGTTACCAACAGTGCACACGCGTGAACCAAATTGATATGTGCGCTATGTGCGCTGTCGGCGCGCTATCAAATCGGACCAGGATCGAATGCATCCGTGTGTGCAAATGTCAAAATTAGAGAGAGATAGCGTGATAAAGCACATTTCGGACCGCACGGAATGTGTGTGTATGTACATACCTGTCGTGCCCGTAGCGCCACACGGCTATGCTCAGCGCGATGCAATGACGTCAGTTCGTTGAGTGTTGCGGCCAGTTCATCTGTGAGGCCCGGCTCGTTAGACCATAGGTGGTCTATTAGGAGAGTCACCTGGGTAAAAGGAAAATGAATTTTTCAACACATTTGCTCATAAAGGGGCTCTTATTTGTGCAAAAACAGTTGAGTAATGACACGTTTTATTCACTAGTGAGTTATAGATTGTTTTTTTAAATTGCTTTCATTTTAAAAAAGTTTCGATACCCAAAAAATTGTGTCCATGCATTTTAAAAACAAACTTCAACTATGTTTCCTTACTTTTGGTAGGTCTATGGTCGATTCCATTCATTCATTCATTCGATTTTTATAGACAACGACAACATAGACTATGTTTTATACCAAAATTATCATATCATGATTTCTTATTTGCAATTTTATTTTAGTAATTAAATATCTAACAAAAATGTGTAAAAATAAACTGATAGAAACATACCAACAAATTCTTCTTAGCGACTTGGTTGTGAGAGAATATGATGTTAGCGACCGCTTGCATATCATCCTTGTACCTATCTCTTAAAGCAACCACACATTTGTCGTACGAACCTGGGGACAAATTGATCATCATAATAAGGTAGTTTCCTGGGTAAACAAAACGAAATTCTAATTAGTCTGTCAGATTTCGAAAAAATATTAGACACGTATTTTTAAGCTATTGCATAGCTTCTATCGCGGGCCTTGAGCGCGGGGACCGAATCCAGAAATTCCGTCACGAAAAAACCTCACGTTTTTAGTTTGCTATCGTAATTTTGAACTCTATTTTAAGAGCTCTAAAGCTCATATTTACATTGATAATTTTTTATTATTTTTTTATCGAAAACTTTTTTTTTTTAATTTTCCAAAAAGTTTTTATATTAATGTAGACAAAGTTTTTATTGTATGAAGTCCCAAGTACGACATCAAAATTACTAAGGTAAGGATTGCAATACAAAAATAAAAAAAAACAATTAGTTGATAAAATTGCTATGCAATAGCTTTACCGCGGCAGTCCCCGAGTGCCACACGTTTTTTTTTTTTTTGTTTTATCAAATTAATAAAACTGACTTAGTTATAACGCCTTAAAGTTCAGGAGTGGGGGCTTGTGACGTTACTTCTTGGTAAAAAATGTACGTAGCTGTGACGTCACACTAGTTTTCTATGCACTATATCGTCTTAATTATTTATTTGTATCAAAAAAGAGAATATACGTGTCCAATATTTTTGCGAAATCTATCTGATGGACTAATTAGATTTTTTAGTCGACATCCCTATTATCATCCTTATTAATTATGTTACAGCGGCTCGAGCCTACCCTGAACTAGGGCGATCAGTCTTTACGCCCAATATTGATTAAATAGTATGAATTAAGATTGAATATTAATATTGGAAGTAAGCCAACAGGCCGAGTGCGGATTGGTCGACTTCACATACACCTTAGAATTTCTTAGGTGTGTGCAGGTTTCTGAACGATGTTTTCCTTCACCGTAAGAGCGTCGAATAAACATATGAATTCGAAAATAGAAAACAGTGGCGCGGTTCGAACCAAGCACCTTCAAAGGAATTGATTTATTTTTATAGTGTATTCATACAACTTTCTAGAATTTTGAAAAATGCATTTAAAATTTTCGCCACAGCCAGGACTTGAACCCATCAATTAAACATCGTCAAAAATCGTGAATCTCTTGCCGAATTAATCTAATGTAACTTAGATTTTCGGGTGGTAAGATAATTCAATATTATCTCCATAGATGTCGCCTTAAGACAGCCGCTAGCGACATCTATGGACAACATCCGCAATAACAAGCATTCAAGATTTTCGACCAGTCGCCTTGAAGCCACGATAGCTCAATTGGAAAGAGCGGTGCTACGGTTCAGCATGGTCTCGGGTTCAAGTCCTGGCTGTGGCGAAAATTTTGAATGCATTTTTTAAAAACCTTCAAAGAAGTCAAAGGCTACACCATCGACGTGATTGTTTTTTTCTATATTGTCCCACAGCTGGGCAAAAGTTTGTTATTAAAATGACACTTACCTAATTGGAAATTGCTTTCAACTTGATAGTATTGTTTGAGCAAGTCATGTACTGCGGCCTTCATTCTTCCACGGATACCGTTTCTATTGGAAAATACATACAATATGTTAATAACGTACTAGGGCGTCTCGCAGTTTCACCCGCGTGGTTCCCGTTCCCGTGGGAATACGGGGATAAAATATAGCCTATGTTACTCAGGGTGAATGTAGCTTTCTAATGAAAAAAGAATTATTAAAATCGGTCCAGTACTTTTTGAGTTTATTCGTTACATACAAACATACAAATCTTTCCTCTTTATAATATTATTAAGTATGGAAGTGTAGATTGGACCGAGCGAGCAAAGCGAGCGACTCGTCAACATTTTAAGATAGGCCGATTTTGCTTTCGTCAGTGTGATCTATGTATTTACTCGTACATACATATGTGTGTCTTATGTATGTCTTTTGTTGCTTGTAGCTAATTTGGCACACGTGTTCGTGTGATTCAAAAGATTTTTTCTCCAGTATTTTTCGATATTAAAAGTGAAGATATTTTTGCTCGCGAGGTCTGTCTACTAGTTATCATTAAAGTAAAATACACCCCTATTTTGAATTTGAGATACTTAATCACACAGCTAATGTAAACGACGGGTGACAATATAATAGTGAAGATATTTTTTTTCTTTTGCTTTTATTTAAAATGTTATGATAAGTCAAAGATTTTCAAAATCCCGCCGAATTTTATTGTTATTCTACACCGAACGCTGCGATACACAGCTGAGCGCGGTCATCGACCCGAGCCGTCACAGAATACTTGATAGCTAGTGTGCCGTCTGGTAATACGACATTTATTTAGTATTTTTTAAAGATAAGTAATCGACTATCATTTTTGATATTTTTATTGGATATATGGATTCAGTTACTGCTACACATATTCTGATTTTAATAAGTCCCGTAATTTCAAAATAGGGATAGGGTGTATAATTTAAACTTATATCTCTATCTGAAAGTAATTTTAAGCGAACATAATAAAAAAAAACAAATATTTGTGTATAAATAGTTGTACAGTCCGCGTCATATAAAAGGTACCGTCCCTCGGTTGTCATACCAAAGTGAGCATTACCAAGGGGGACCTTTTATATCACGGTGAATGTACTAATAATTATACAAATCTTTGTATTTTTTAATTCTGTACTCTTAGAATGACTTTAGATAAATATATAAGCTTAAATTATAATTGTGGTCTTGTAGACAGTAGACATCGCGAGCAAAAAACTTTTCTTGTCCTTTTCTGATCCCATTTTCCCCCCTATCTAATGTAAGTATACGATATTTACCTGTATCTCTGTACCAATAGCACCAACGCTTGAGTACTCATGAAGAACACGTCTCTGTCTGCGCGCTTCGGTAGCGACGCTGCGTGGCTGGGGACAAATAGAAAGATGTGTTTAATATCTAGTAGTATAATTATATGTTATTTCTTTTTATCAATCTTATAGAACTTTTCAGAATTAAAAGAATTAAACTAGGAATATCTATTTCAAACAACTTAATAGGTGTAGACCAATGACAGCAGGGTGGAATGGAAGATGGGGCATTACTAGTGGGGTGGATGAGATGGTAGGGTAAATGGGGAGTGTAAAAACGGGGGAGGGACTATGGTAAAAGGATTGGAGATGAAGGATGTTTGTGATGGAAGAGAAAGTACGGTGAGTAGGGGTAGTAAGGGGGAAGGGGGAGGGGGTTATATCAAAAATACATAATATAATAAAAATGACCTGTTTATTATAAAAAAAATGATTACTTATAACCTTGATAACTATAAAAAGTATAGGGGGAGGGGGGTTCAAAGGGGAAGAGGTTGAATAGTGAGTGGGATGGTAAGATATAAGGGGGTATGGGGTGGATGCGAGGTAAAATGGAAGGAAATAAACAATAAATATAGTACAATAAAACAAATATTATTTAATACTCACTGATCAATAACACTGGCAATCTGTTGGCTGGGAAACTGTGCTAACACACTAGTGATATTCCTTTCATATAACGCCATTAGCTTGCGCACTTTCTTCTCCACAGCAATCGGTATACGGCCTGATGTTGAGGAGAGTACCTGATAAATGAAAAAGAGATGATAGTTATATTGGCTGATATGCTGGAGGTGTGGGATTTGATTACTTATTTGAGCAACATGTCAATGTCAAATATGAAATGTCATTTGTCAGACAATGTAAAAACGACATCAGAGCTGGGGTCGCCCACCAAATAGCATAAGAAATAATTGTAAACTCATGTGTCCTCTAAATAAATAATCTGTATAATTAATAATTAATCTATGGTCGATTCCATTCATTCATTAATTCGATTTTTTTTAATAAGTATATTCTTTTAATCTATGGCCGATCACCATTGTTGTGTTGGATGCGCGCGAATAGAAAAACTGTTTATTTATTAGCGAAAAATGATAATTTCTTCGCAGATGTGTTGAAAAACCTTGTATGGTACACGCGTGTATTGATGATTACTATCCTCGGCTATCATCAGACCCTCGCCTGACGGCTCGGGCCTCAATAGCGCCCCGGGAGTAATCACCAACTTACCTCGCTTGTACCATAAATAACTATTATTAATATATCACGAGTCTTTAGAGATCAACAAGTAGCCCGTATTTCCTATATGATCCTATTATTGATGATTAATTTTCAATATTTTTTAGTTCTCTAGTTTTTTGTTTGATGATAATCAAAACTTTCTCCTTTCATACATATTCTAAATATCACCATTTTATGAGTCAACCATATTTTATTTATAAAATTAAATTAAAAAATTCAAAAAACCTCCAACACAATTACTTTCAAACCACCATAACTTTTAAACGTGACCTGTTTTTCATCAAACATGTCTAAGAACACTCGCACGTAAGTCACCTTTAATACAAAAAAAACTAAATTAAAATCGGTTCATCCGTTCGGGAGCTATGATGCCACAGACAGACAGATACACACACACACATACACAGACACGTCAAACTTATAACACCCCTCTTTTTGCGTCGGGGGTTAAAAATGACGTCACATCAACTGTATTTTGATTATGACAAACAAACAGTATTTTATGTTTTTATTGGGATATGAAGAAGGATATGATATACAGACCTCTTGCAGCTCGAGTAGCGGTAGCGAGGGGTCCCTGAGACTAAGCATGAACTTCTCGACAATCTCGCGCAGACGCGGCGTGTTGTACGGCTCGGGGAGGCAGTAGCCTGCGGGTGGGGGGTGAAATTACATATTGGGATATATACTGTGAATAATGGGAGAAAATAAATGTTGGGATACATATAACATACCGCCATCTAGTCTCACACTTAGCAAAGCGTGTATAGTGTCAGAAACTTATGTGACCGGACGAAAAATACTATCATTTTAGTTAAAATTACGTTTTGTATACATTTTGTTTTTAGACAACGGATATACATAATTATATATTTTTGGAATATGGGTACTAAAACCTATATATTTGGAGACTTTAGAAAATACATGCTAAGAATAGAAACCACCCAGACCAAGACAAATAGACACGTGACACACAAATGTTTGTCTTGGCCGGGAATTAGAACCGTAACCATTGGTTAAACAGACCAATCGATCGTCTTACTTTTAACTTACAATTATTTTAGCAGCTAAATTTCTTTGTGCAAATTGCGATATATTTGGTTAAATATAAGGTTAGAATGAATATCCGTAACGAATATTGACAATGTAAGTATGTACTAAATCATCATCATCAGCTCATTACAATGTCCCCACCGAGGGGCACGAGCCTACCCTCAATTAGGGTGATTAGGCCTTAGTCAACCACGCTGGCCAAGTGCGGGTTGGTCGACTTCACACACAACCTTTGAATTTCTTCCCAGATGTGTGCAGGTTTCCTCACGATGTTTTCCTTCACCGTAAGAGCTTATGAATGCTTAAATTGAAAATACATTGGTACGTGGCGGGACTGGTGGGGTTCGAACCAGGCACCTTCCGATTGGAAGTCAACAGCCTTAACCCCTGAGCCACCGACGCTCTAATGTACTACATACCTATGGCTTAAATTGCCCCCCAAAGTACGAATTCGCTCATGAAACCGCTTCTACGTTTCCTTTATCACAATAATCAATCTTAAAGATATAACTTACCAGCCAGCGTGTTCTCCAATATAGCCCTATACTTGTTATGCGCGTGGTTCAACTTCTCAGTGAGTTGGGGGTTGTCTTCGATCGGGAACTGACCCTTGTACGGCTGAGCGGTAGTCACTAGCGATGGGTCATCGAGTTCTGGAAGAAATAATGTTATTAGTTAAAGAAATATGTTCATAACATGTGTGTATGGTATCAAAAACTACGGACACACTCATACACACAGACCGAGATAAACATTTTGGATCCCTCTATCACCTCATTACACCGACTGACCCCTAACTATGTTCATTACCTGTATCTAGGGTATCACAAACTACGGACACACATTCATACACACAGACCGAGATAAACATTTGTGGATCCCTCTATCACCTCATTACACCGACTGACCCCTAACTATGTTCATTACCAGTATCTAGGGTATCACAAACTACGGACACACATTCATACACACAGACCGAGATAAACATTTTGGATCCCTCTATCACCTCATTACACCGACTGACCCCTAACTATGTTCATTACCTGTATCTAGGGTATCACAAACTACGGACACACATTCATACACACAGACCGAGATAAACATTTGTGGATCCCTCTATCACCTCATTACACCGACTGACCCCTATGTTCATTACCTGTATCTAGGGTATCACAAACTACGGGCACACACATTCATACACACAGACCGAGATAAACATTCGTGGTTCACACAAATATTCACCCCGCACGGGAATCGAACTCGAAAGCAGGATGGCAGTCCGGGATGGTGACTACTCTGCCATTTAGGTCATCGAAGACAAGTATTTTTATAGATAAACTTGCCCGCTACTTCGATCGCGTGGAATAATGACTTCTAGCAGAATTTGGGTTTTTTCCCTCTTTTCTAGGGGGGGAATTTCCAAAAAACTCTCTTGGTGGTAGCCTACTCCCCCCAAACACACGTGCCAAATTTCAGCTCTCTACGACCAGTAGTTTCGGCTGTGCGTTGTCTGTCAGTCAGTCAGTACATCACTCAGTAACGGAAGAGTTTTATATATACGAGTATAAATAATCAACTATCAGTTTGATATTTTTTATTGAATACGTGTGTTCAGTTACTGCTACAGATATTGTCATTTTAATTTGTCCAGTGATTTTAAAATAGTGTTGTATACATACCGAGCGTCCCAATAAGTGATCCCATGTCCAGTACAGCGCCGGGTCGCAGGTTCCACGTCACCTTCCCGGCTTCAGGCGCTGATAACGTCATCACCATTTTCATTACCTAAACAAGGACACATATCATTTACAAGTAGCCGTGTCCCGCAATTTTACCCACGTAATTCACAATCCCGTGGGAATTTCGAGATGAAAAGTATCCCATGTGTTATTCGTAGTTGTAAGGATCTAGTACTAACAGCGCCCCGCGGTTTCACCCGCGTAGTTGCCGTTCCCGTAAGAATACGGGGATAAAATTACGCTAAAAATATTCCCACTGAATCACTATCTATTAAAGCCAACCGCATCAAAATCCGTTGCGTAGTTTTAAAGATGTAAGCATACATAGGGACAGAGAAAGCGACTTTGTTTTATACTATGTAGTGATAGTATAGCCTTACTTACCTCAATCTCAGCATAAGGCTGCCCCTTATCCAAATGCCCTCCATCTTCCACCAGCGTATTGACCAACTTCCCCGCAGAAGGCGCGCGGAGCTTGGAAGGATCCTTCTCCTTCTCAAAGACCACGGTTTGATTCCCGATCACGATCCTGTATTTGTCCACTTCGTCTTTTAGGTAGGTGGTGTAGGATGCGCCGTCTACTGATAGGAGGGTTCCTGTGGGAAGAGGGTAGGTGGATAAATTAGTTGAAATGTAAAGTGTTTTGATGGTTTTGGTTGAGTGATAAGGTATCACAATAATTTACTAAGAATGTATGGTTTGATCCAATAAGATCTACCTACTACTAAGATCTATCATAACTAGCCTATTCAAATTACGATGTTCTACTTAGACCTACCAAGACCATGACCTACTAAGACCTACTATGACCTACTAAGGTACTATGACGGTCTACTAAGGTACTACGATGGTCTACTAAGATCTACTATGACCTACTAAGGTAATACAATAACCTACTAAGGTCTACAACCACCTACTAAGAAATATCATGATGACCTACTAAAATCTACTATGACCTACTCAGATCAAAAATGACCTACTGTGGCTTATTTAGACATTACGACGGTCTACTAAGGTCTACTCACCACCATCAGTCAGCTTGTGTACTTCCAACTCCTTGAAGCTGCCGTTCATGACGAGGAAGTACGAAGTTGGTCCATATTTGGTCGCGGACACTTTGTACTTGTGTCCATCGTGGATCAGTTCTACGTCCACTGTGTTTGACAGTTGGCTTGACGCTTGAATTTGACCTCTGTGAAAGTCATTTATTAGTTATTATATGTAACAACGAGGGCTTTTTTGTACGGGCACTTGAAAAAAACAATAAATATGCAATGAAAAGTAGAAAAATCATCAGAGAGTTAGAAAAAATATTTATTTAGATTTTCCTCCAAACAGAAGCAAGAGGTGGGGAAGAGGTACAAAAAACTAAAACGATTTACGAGAATTAGTTGGCATAAAAAGATTACAACAAAGGCTTGTTTGTTATTTTTCTCGTGAGAATCTCGTTGGATTTTTAGTATAAAAAGTACTATATGTACATCCAATTTCATTCCAATTCATTCGTCAGTTTTTGCGTAATTATACAAAGAGCCATACTTACATTTACCACAAACTTTCACATCTCTTTTATTATTCCAATATTTAACCCCCGACGCAAAAAGAGGGGTGTTATAAGTTTGACGTGTCTGTGTGTGTGTATCTGTCTGTCTGTGGCATCATAGCTCCCGAACGGATGAACCGATTTCAATTTAGTTTTTTTTTTTGTATTAAAGGGGACTTACGTGCGAGTGTTCTTAGACATGTTTGATGAAAATCGGTTGACCCGTTTAAAAGTTAAGGGGGTTTGAAAGTAATTGAGTTGGGGGATTTTTAAATTTTTAATTTATACTAAACCAATACTCACTTCTCCAAACAACTCTTGAACTCCTGGAAGTGCGCGGTGATGATGCAGTCAGCTATAAGTATGGACCCGCAGAGCACGCCCAACATTATGTCTGGTTTCTCGGATTGGACCTGTGGGGAAGGGTTGGGTGAATTGTTTGAAAATACTTGACGACCTCGATGGCAGAGTGGTGGTGCATGCCGGACCGCCATCCGTAAGGTTGCGGGTTCGATTCCCGTGCGGGGTGAATATTCGTGTGAACCACAAATGTTTGTCTCGGTCTGTGTGTGTGTGAATGAGTGTGTGCGTAGTTTCTGATACCCTAGATACAAGCTTGGGGCTTAGTTAGGGGTCAGTTACTGTAATGAGATGATGTAGTGAATGATTACTTACTTACTTACTTGTTTTTAGAGGCAAAGAAATAACTGTAAAGACAGTTAATTTCAAAGTATTAATCTAAATTCAAGTAGTGTTTGCGGAAAGCAGACAAAAATCTGATACATCCGTTTTTTGAAGAAACTCTACAGAGTTTGTTTATATTTTTAATTTTTGTAAGCTTTTTGACGTTCAAAAGTGAAACTTCTTAGAGGAAAGATTTTTTTTCTTTAGTTCATGTGTCGAGGTGAAAGCTTTCAATGATTGTATTAATAGATTATCGTAATTGAGTATTTGAAAAAAAAGAACTACTGTTTTTTTATGTATTTTCATACTTTATATTTAGTTATATCGATATTCAATGTGAAAATCTTTAATAATGTTTTTTTAATTAATTAGAACCAATAAAAAATTGATAAAATGTAAATAAAAATCACGTGACTGTGAACGCGCCACAATTGGTTGTTATATTTGTGACGTCACAATATTATAGTAATGTAACTATTTAGTAATCTGTGGTACAGCGTTCGCGGCAATAATCAAAACTAACATTATGACGTCACTGGCAGCTGTCGGCATGTTTTCGGTTGTGGATTTAAATTTATTTTTTTAGTTTCACGTAACTTTTTAGTTATTTCAAATAAACAAAAACCAAAGTTAGTTTGTTAAAAAAACTGTAATATGATCTTTCCATTTAACACAAAAACATTTTTTTTCAAATACTCAATTGCATTTTACACATTTTAATGCAGACTTCTGAAGTGAGTTTTGCATCCAATATAATGCAATCAGTGTGAATTCACTTTCAAAATATTTAACTTACTCTCTCCGCAATGAGCGCATCAAGCCAGCTGGTGTCAATGTTGTTGTCCTGGAAGGCGGTGGTCTCCAGCAGCGTGATGAGGTACTCCACAGTCGTGCGGAAGTCGCCGCGGATGCTCAGCTCTTTGAGAGCTATTACTAGGTTCCTGGAGAGAGGGGGATACGTTAATGTGCGTGTGAATGAGTGTGTGGCCAGTTTCTGATACCCTGGAATCCCAAGATGTAAGTTACGAACTTGAGAGATTGGATATATCTGTATATAAGAAAGGTTTTTGAGTGGGGTGATGAGAAGTTGAGTCTACTGTTGAAGAATGAGTAACGTCAAACATATTCCCTATTATTATCGTTGCATTTTTAGTCGGATTTAGCACTACAACAGGTTTTACAACCTGTTAATCTGAAGAATTTGGAACGATAGCACAGATTATATGGTTAATTGAATGAACAAACCCATAGACTATTTAAGTTTTTTTGACTTCTTGGTCTAACTTTAGTTCTGGAACGCTAATTTCTAAAACCAAGTTTAACCTTAAAACCGGTTTTGTTAAACCAGACTAAAAATGCAACGCAATGCTCACGTTATTTATGTTTTTTTTTTCTCTTGTGTTAAATTTTGATTGTTTTTTTACCATTGTAGTTTTAGGAATAGTTTTTTATGTGTGTCTAATGAAGCAATAAATGTTTTATCTATCTATCTCTCTATTTACTCACTCCCTCGCCTGCTCCCTGGTCTCCCCCCAAGAGAAGCAGTGCCCGAACTGCGAGTCCGCGAACTCGTGTAATCCTCCTGAAGCGGCCACGCTGAAGTATCCCCACACGTTCTTGGACGATCTGAAGTTCAGTTCTTGGACTGTGCCTGATGATGGCTTGAAGCCTGGACAAATGAAAAACTCATGTAATCAAGCAAAGTAAAACTAACATAAATATAGATTTCTTTAATGTAGTGCCTCCGTGGGTTAGTCAGGCTCAGGCTGGAGCGCGCAGCTCATTTAATTCATCTGCCACGTCGAGCGACCAAATACGTCAGTGGAATGAAATATACGCTCGAAAGTCACGCGGCCGTTGCGACAAGTACGCGCATACTGAACGCATTTCATACGAATTGGCGTATCCAGTATCAAATGGCCGCATGTCGGATCGCGATGTTTTTGACGTTTTTGTTGGTTGCGCGGTTCCTCGCCGCACATGCCCACGCTCGCACTCGTTCACGACACTGCGCCAATGTCGCTTTGACATTGGTGGGCACGTATGTGTCCGCAATTGCTTTCACGAGTCCGAGTCCTACATCAGGCAGTGTCTCTACCATTCGTAGATGAAATAAGTTCCTCCATTTTGCGATGACAAGTGAGAGCAAATGCGGAGTTTGTTACTGCGCCATAGGTTTTAAATACTGCCACTCGCACACGGCTCGTGACGGCCAATGCGAGTGTGGGCATGTGCGGGGCATACGCGGCCATCACTTGCCGTGAAGATAAAAAGACAGAAAATATACACATTCTGTATAAATTAAAAATTTAAATACCCCCAACACAATTACTTTCAAACCCCCGTAACTTTTAAACGGGTCAACCGATTTTCATCAAACATGTCTAAGAACACTCGCACGTAAGTCCCCTTTAATACAAAAAAAAATTAAATTGAAATCGGTTCATCCGTTCGGGAGCTATGATGCCACAGACAGACAGATACACACGCACACACAGACACGTCAAACTTATAACACCCCTCTTTTTGCGTCGGGGGTTAAAAATGTACTCAATCTCACTTTCTCTCGACTCGTATACAAAATGTATCATCGTACCTTCATCAGGGTTCTCGGACGTGATCCTGGCGGCGATGACGTGTCCCCAGGGCTCCGGGCGCTGCTTGGGCTCGGTGAAGTCGAGCGGGGCGGAGCCCCACGGCGACTCGCCGTACAGCAGGCGGATGTCCTTGATGTGGTACAGCGGCACGCCCATCGCTATCTGGAGGGGGAGGAGGGTTTGTATAAATTACCAGAATATATTACCCCTTTGCGTGATAAAATCTATCGGCACCACGATATCCCCATTTTTTGCGTCGAGGGTTAAAAATAGATTTTAACGATTTTCTGCATTAATTGAAATAACTATGTCAAATATCAAATCTGTATCTGTAAAAGGGATCACAAAACTGTATAAATTACTAGCAGCGCCCCGCGGTTTCACTCGCGTAGTTCCCATTACAATACAGGGATAAACTATAGCCCATGTCACTCGCTGACAATATAGCTTTCCATTAGTTAAAGAATTTTTAAAATCGGTTCTGTAGATCCCGAGATTACCCCTTACAATTTAACAAACACACAAACTTTATTTCTTTATTAACCCCCGACGCAAAAAGAGGGGTGTTATAAGTTTGACGTGTCTGTGTGTGTGTGTATCTGTCTGTGGCATCATTGCTCCCGAACGGATGAACCGATTTCAATTTATTTTATTTTTTGTATTAAAGGGGACTTACGTGCGAGTGTTCTTAGACATGTTTGATGAAAATCGGTTGACCCGTTTAAAAGTTATGGGGGTTTGAAAGTAATTGAGTTGGGGGTTTTTTAAATTTTTAAATAAAATATTAGTATAGATGAGTGGTTTTCTTTGCTTACTCAAATTACGATGTTTATGATCATTTTCAATACCTTCTTTAATTTTCTATCTAACTAAACATACCTGCAACTGCGCAGCGGGTAGATTGACGTCCGCCACCATCTCAGTACAGGGATGTTCGACCTGCAGTCGCGGGTTCAGTTCCAGGAAGAAGTACGAGCCGGTCAGCGGGTCGTACAGGTACTCCACTGTGCCGGCGCTCACGTACCCCACCATCTTAGCGAGCCGGACTGCGGCCTGGGGACAATATAATTAAATAAATGCTGCTTTGTCGATTTCATGTGAAGTTGGAGATAAAATACTAAGGTCCTATTTCACGACCTTCAAGTAAAATTACTCACCAAGTAAAGTTAGTTTTGTCTCTTTCTTACTTTATGTCAAGTGACAAAGACAAAACTTGTGAGTAGTTACTCGGAACGTTACTTGAAGATGGTGAAATAGGCCCTTAGTCTAATCTACTATATAAAAATAAGTCGGGTTTTCCTTCCTGACGCTATAACTCCAGAACGCACGAACCGATTTCCACGGTTTTGCATTCGTTGGAAAGGTCTCGGGCTCCGTGAGGTTAATAGCAAAGAAAATTCAGGAAAAATTTCAACAGAAAAGCGGGAAAATCTTTTTTATAAAACGAAGCCATCTGGTGGCGAAACGGAGTTCGCCAGGTTTGCTAGTAGATACACTCTACATAATCTTTACTTATAATAAGTACATATAACAATAGTACCTTCTCCATTTCAATAAACACTTCGGGCTTGGCGACCGCGGCGGGCGCCTCCTCGATGATCTTCTGGTGCCGGCGCTGGATCGAGCAGTCGCGACCGAACAGGGATATCGCGTTACCTGCCAATGGAAACATATAATATATTCATATTCAAAGGTTTATTGATTGAATAGCTGTGCCCCGCGGTTTAACCCGCATAAATACTAATCCCGTGGGTATTTTGGGATAAAAAGTATCCTGTGTTATTCCCAGTTATAAGGAAATTCTGTACCAAATTTCATCTGGATCGGTTCAGTAGTTTATGCGTGAAAGAGTAACAAAACATACAAACTTTCGCATTTATAATATTAATAGGATGGCCGAGCGAGCAAAGCGAGCGGTCATCTTGTCGAAATGTCGACGATCTCGTAGACATTTCGACAAGATGACCGCTTTTGCTTTCGTTTGTGTGGACTATGTATGTCTGTGTCACTTTATGTCAATTCCGGGATAGAGGACACATTTTAACCGATCCTGACGAAACTTAGAATACTTCTTTTTCAAGATTTTTTAATCGAGAGCTTTTTCGATTGGGGAGAAATGGCAAATAAGGGGAAGAAAAAATTGATAATTTGAAAAATATTATAATTGTGCCTGCTACGAGTATTCGCGGTGTTTAATGTTAAGCGTTTTATTTTCAATGTAATGGGCAACGGCCCAACACAAGAAAAAGTTGAGTTTTATGTTTCAGTGCCTAGGATATTATAGTATGGCATAGCCTGCTGCGTTGATACCCGATTGGAAAGTCCAAAATATTAGATTGAAATAAAACACTTAAACGGATTTTTGTCGCGGTTGTATTTTGTTTTACATTTTCTGATGTTCCGGATTCTTTACAGAACCACAGATATACAGACGTCTTCCATCTTAGTCTTCTGTGATCACGGGTTCTGTAGTGTTCGTGTAAATCAAGGATATCAATAGTATTCATAGACATACTAAACACAAGAAACTTACCGTATTGATCAGCTAACAGCTGCACCTCCAAATGTCTCGCTGATTTGGCCAACTTCATCACGAATATTGGCGAGCCGGGCACTTCGGCTTGCACCTATTGAAAACATACAATTATTAATATTTAGTTTCTATTGTTTGTCTCAGTCTGGGTGTGTGTGAATGAGTGTGTGCGTAGTTTCTGGTACCCTAGATACAAGTTACGAGCTTAGTTAGGGGTCAGTTACGGTAATGAGATGATGGAGGGAATGATTATGTTAGGCTATGTTCTTTCTTTTATAAAATGCTTACCTGTCTAAACATGTTGTTGAAATCATCAGCGTTTTCCACCTTACGGATTCCCTTACCGCCGCCACCTTCCGAGGCTTTGATCATCACGGGGAAACCTGTGTATGACAAGCATAGTAACAAATTTAAAAAACCCCCAACACAATTACTTTCAAACCCCCATAACTTTTAAACGGGTCAACCGATTTTCATCAAACATGTCTAAGAACACTCGCACGTAAGTCCCCTTTAATACAAAAAAAAACTAAATTGAAATCGGTTCATCCGTTCGGGAGCTATGATGCCACAGACAGACAGATACACACACAGACACGTCAAACTTATAACACCCCTCTTTTTGCGTCGGGGTTTAAAAACTTTAACAAAGGTTTTAACGTCGAACAAATCTTTGAACTCCATTGAAGATTAACTTAGTTTTTAAACTCGTTTATTTAAGAAGATAAAAACGGTGAAATGTTGGACAAAGGTCTGAGTATCAGTCGAGTTTAATTATGATTTTTCCCCTTCACAATTCTCAATAAGTGTAATATTATGTTAGATGGTACAAACTTAAGTCTTTTCCATTCACGGGACTATTAAGGAGTCCCGGTCTTTTGGAAGGCTAGTATGGGACCAAAGCCAACACACGGAAGCCCTTTGACATATTTAATCTTGTGTAAAGGATGCACAATCCGGCGACTATCCCTGTATAATACTATAAAATGCATCCAAGGACAGTCTCCGGTTTTGCTGGGACTATTGCAAATATATGGAAAACTACGACTGGGTTATGGGAATGGGATGTTCATTGGACTGGATATAGGGGAACTATGGGGACTATGGCACCCGCCGATACAATGTTATTAACACAATTTAAGTTATTAATACGGAGCGCAAAATTAAATAAGTAATCAACTGTTTTATAACTTACCAATCTTTTGAGCGGCCAATAATCCTTGCTCGGGGGTCGTAACGCATCCCTTGGCGAACAACTCCGATGATATCTTAATCTTCTTTGAATTGTACTCAGCTTTTAGATCTGTGAAGAGAGATATTTTGTAAGTTTAGATTTTAGAGAAATTAAACTGAAACAATTTGTATAGGTAATCGAGATATAACTCCATTTTTAAATACTTTGAAAATAATAATCGTAAACAGTACATTAACCTGATAGACACGAGCATTTTGGCATTTCAACTTAAAAAAGTATGTATTGTATGTGTTGGTGTGTGCGTGCGTATGTGCGTGCGTGCGTATGCATGAGTGTGTGCGTGTGTATGCGCGTATGTGTGCATGCGTACGTACATGGATGAGTGAGTGCGTGCGTAAGTGCGTATGTGTGCATGCGTACGTGCGTATGTGTATCTTAATGAGTGCGAGCGTGCGTACGTGCATACTATGTGTGCGTGACTGCGTACTTGAGTGCGACCGCACGTGTATGTGACTGTATGTATGTTTAGTTCATGATACTGACCGCTCCCGCTCCACGGCAGCGTGGGTATGTTGGCGGTCTGCGCGACGATGGAGGAGGCGATCTTGTCGCCGAGCGCCCACATGGCCTTCTCGGGCGGGCCCACGAACACCACGCCCGCGCGGTGCAGCAGCTCGGGCAGCTTCGGGTTCTCCGACGCGTGGCCCCAGCCCGCCCACACCGCCTGGACAACAACGACAATATTGTAGGACAAAATTAGAAGGAAAATAAGTAGTTTGGGACAAAATTGGTGGAGAACAAATCAAATCAAATCAAATTTCATGTTGGACAAAATGCGATGGATAACCTGCGACACGACACACGTATGCAGAGGAATATTAATGGTTACGACTATAGAGGAGGCGATCCTTTCGCCGAGATCACCTCCGCCTCTACGTAATGTTGGATGAAACCCGTCGCAACCTCCCTCCTCCTCCATAAACCAGTCACATATTCAGCAGAGTCAGCTTCAGGGCTGTAGTTAGAGTCGAATTTGCGGCAGGGTGAAAAAAAGCTCATTCAATAGCTTTTCGTAGATTGTAGACAAAAACATTATTAAGAAGTATTAAATCCTCCATGATGAATGATGTAGAACAAGACGGATAAACTTCCTCCAGAATATTTGAATGTATTAGAGATCCACGTCTGAGAGTGAGAGTGAGGTAGGACATTGTGGATTTCAAGGTAAGGCATTGCCCCACAATGCCCCCCCCCAGCTACGGCCCTGTGTCAGCTTTGAATAAAATGTTGATAAGTTTCACTTACATTAATAGTCTATCAATCCACTACAACATTATCACAGACCTGCACTTGAGTCCTAACAGCGATGTCCACAATAAGTTCAACGTTGGCATAGTTGTTGTTGTTGGAGCCCCCGGGGACGGGCACGTAGTGGTCCGCCATTTTGATGTATTCGGCGTTGGCTTTTAGGTCTTCTGGGGTTACCTGTGGGTGGAAAATTATATCAATAAGGTGGCAAATTTTAAGTTTTTATCTATACTAATATTTTAATTAGGTAATGTGAATTTGTAGTGACAATCCCTAGATCCACTAAACTGATATGACAATAGGGTAGTTTCCTGGGTAAACAAATTGCAATTCTAATTAGTCCGTCAGATAGATTTCGAAATAATATTAGACACGTATTTTTTTGTTTCATCAAATTAATAAAACTGAATCGTTATAACGCATTAAAGTTTAGGAGTGGGGGCTTGTGACGTCAACTGTTGGTGAAAATTGTAGCAATCTGTGACGTTTCACGAGTTTTCGACGCACTGTATCGTCTTAATTATTTGTTTACATGAAAAAAAAAAAAAAACGTGTCCAATATTTTTTGGAAATCTAAAAGATGGACTAATAAAAAAATTTTCATCCCACTAGCTCGGAAAGTATGTTTTTAATCCTCTCACTGTGGGTAAAAGTCGATTTTAATCTCAAGAGTGGAAAGTATCGGGGTCGCTGTAGGCAGCCCCTGGAGGACCCAAGGCATTTTCGATAACTGGGAGTAAAAGTCGTTTTTGCGCTCTAGAGGTTAAAGTAAATTTGAATTTAGAACATCGTGTGCACTAATGTGATGATGTTTTGAATTCACAAACCATCATACAACTTTTTTTTTATTTAAAATTCAAACTCTGAACCTTCTTGGTGTACAAGACTTACTTACTTATTTTTTAATTTGCTTTGCGCGTGATATTTTCTTTTCATTTTCATTTATTATTGTGATTGTTTTATGTTTCTATTTAGTAATTTCCTTGCTGAGGGGGGGATGAAAAATAATGTGTTGCACTCGAGTGCAAACAATTTTTAACCTTGTGCTCCTTTGACTCCCTCGCTAACGCTCAGGATTCTTATTTTGAATCCCTCGCTGCGCTCGTGATTCAATTTTAGAATCCTTCGCTGGCTCGGTCCTCAACTGCAGCCCCGGTTAAAAAGCAACTTTGCACTCTTGTATAACAAATAACTATTAGGCCACTACCCTATTCTTATATTAATAGAAACCCACATTATTCATTTTTTTTTTTTATTGAATCGGCAGTAGGCTCGTAAACTACTAGACCATTTTCGGGGAATTTCGGTCCAGATATAATATCGGTCCAGCCTGCCTAGCATGACTGTGCGTGATAAATGATATAGACACCACGAAATAATATCGATTTCGCGAGCATGACCAAATGAATATGGCGTAGTGCGATTTGATAAAATTAAATATGGCGGCTATATTTATTATATTTTGACAGTTGGATTTCAACAAATAGCTATATCGATTTCGCGAGCATGACCAAATGTCATAAAATTAATCAAGTGGTAAAATTCGATATGGCGGGCATTTTTATCAAATTTTGACAGTTGGATGTCAATAAATTGCTGTATCTATCGCGTTTTCGAAGTCATGCTAGCCTAGCAGATCAGGTCCAGATATACCACGACATAATATCGATTTCGCGACCATGACCAAATGAATTATGGCGTGGTACGATATGAAAAATTAAATATGGCGGCTATATTTATTATATTTTGACAGTTGGATGTCAATAAATAGCTATATCGATTTTGCGAGCATGACTAATGTCATAAAATTAATCACGTGGTAAAATTAAATATGGCGGGTATTTTTATAAAATTTTGACAGTTGGATGTCAATAAATCGCTGTATCTATCGCGTTTTCGAAGTCATGCTAGCCTAGCAGGAACAAATAAACATATCCAATCGTTTTTTCCTTCGCATTTCACTTGTAATCCAAATTCCTTCATCCTAAATTCCCAAGGGATTCTGACTCACCATAACCACAAAGCGCACCGCGCGCTCGTTCTTGAACATCTCGTAGGACCATCTTCTGATGGAGCGCATACATTTCACAGCGCCGATACCGTTGTTCGCTATCAACACCTGGAAACAAGGAGAATATGTGTTAAAATAAGGCTCGAAGGAGGAAATAAGAAAATAATATGTTTGGTTTCTGACTAGACAGTTTTTTAGATATGTTATTTGTATACTTTTGTAAATATAGTTAAAAATTGATAGAAAACACCCAGAGAGACAAAGTAGTTGACATAAGGATAGGAGGGCCCACAGGCGTAGATTGCTAAGGGCATCATGTAGTCTAAATCCTTCACTGCTTGAGCGGGAACCAAACCCATTTTTGGCATAGCAGCAATATAAAAAAAACTATTTTAATTTTATTAATTAATCTTCTTCTATTGACATTCATATATGGTATTTTGAAGCCCAAACTGAATAAATGATGTTATATTGATTTAGTTTATTTAATTTATTAATCTTAAATATTCTTTTGTAACCTCTTTCTTTGATATTCATAAGCACTGTCAAAATGAATTTCTAGCCATACTGAACATAACACAATCATTCCCTCCATCATCTCATTACAGTAACTGACCCCTAACATTCGTAACTTGTATCTAGGGTATCAGAAACTACCCATTACTGTTTCTATGATTTTTGAATTTGAACTTGTCTCACCTTATTAATAGACCTGGTCCCCTGAAACCGGCGCACGAACTCCTCAGGCGTAGCGATCGTGAAGTCCTTCTCTTGGAAACGGTGACTGTGGACCACCGTACCCTGGGACATCGACGGCCTGTGGACGAAAAGAATATTATTAATATTTTTGTGACAATAGTTATTTATGGTGCAAGCGAGGTAAGTTGGTGATTACTTCCGAGGCGCTATTGAGGCCCGAGCCGTCAGTCGAGGGTCAGAAGATAGCCGAGGATAGTAATCATCAATACACAAGTGTACCATACAACGTTTTTCAACACATTTGCGAAGAAATTATCATTTTTCGCTAATAAATAAACAGTTTTTCTATTCGCGCGCATCCAACACAACAATGGTGATCAGCCAAAGACTAAAAGAATATACTTATTAAAAAAAATCGAATTAATGAATGAATGGAATCGACCATAGACCTACCAAAAGTAAGGCAACATAGTTGAAGTTTGTTTTTAAAATGTATGGACACGATATTTTTTGGTATCGAAACTTTTTTAAAACTAAACAATTTAAAAAAAAATCTATGACTCACTAGTGAATCAAGCGTGTCATTATTCAACTGTTTCTGCACAAATAAGAGCCCCTTTATGAGCAAGTGTGTTGAAAAGTATTTTATTTATTTGTGTTTTGACACAGTATTTATTTTTTTGTAAATGTATTGTGGTGCAAGTTGTATACTAAAATATAAATAATTTAGTATACATTCTTTTTTTATCATGGGATGATTATCCCAATGCTGGGCAAATATAAATTATTTTTTCTTCAAAAAATTAAATTTCTTTATTTAAATTGGAAGTCAGTAAAACTAGATAGAACCCTGTTGTATGGTTCTCTGGGCTTGCATATCACCTTAAAGACTAAGACACATTTTTATTATTATTGTCATGTAAAAAAAAAACTGGATAAGCAAACGCGAAACTTGGACCCGTGCAAGGTCGGGGCGGGCCACTAGTATACACAAATTTTTGAGGTGGATAACATCTAAGCCTCAATCTAACACTAGTTCTTTTTAGAAACGTCAAGATACTGTACAAGTTGTATTATGTATAGACTTGTCACATGAATGGTTAAAGCAGAAAGTATGAATCAGTGGAGGCCTAGCTTGAACTTAAAATCTACAGAGGTTTAAAAAAAAACAATCTGTTTCTTCAAGCCTTAATGCAATCTAGGTAAAGATAGTAGAAATAAGAGTAAAAAATCCGAAAAAATCAGGAGCATGCGTAAGATCGTACAAGATGAAAATCTTGTCAATATTGAATCCCATTTTTTCTCTCTCTATTTTTATCTGCCTCGTTAGATGTGTTCTAAGAGGGGTACCCTAATGTGGCTTTATTGAATCCCATTTTTTTTTCTCTCTATTTTTATCTGCCATCGCCTCGTCAGATATGTTCTGGGATTGGGATCCTAATGTGGCTAAAATAATTTAAATATGGAAATCTAGGGTGTTGGTTTAATTCACATAAAATAATTTCATTCATCATCATAATCATCATCATCAATGGCCTCTACATCTATAGCAGATGATTTAAGCAGTGTGTGGTGATATTGAGCGACACCTTCATAATTTCATTATAGTGCCAAATTAAAGTCAAGACCGAACCCAATTGGAAATAGGATTGTGGTTCGGAAGAAGACAAGAATGAGGGGTATCAGTTTATTATAATAGATAGATCGGTAGCAGACTACACTAACAAAAATTATACAACATTCATTCATAAGGCATTATTTCCAGTAACTTAATTTTTAAAATACAGATAGAAAATATCACAATGATTTTCTGATATTTGATTCTTAATTTTTTCAGGTTTTTTTAGAGAATCCTACTAATATTATAATCCTACTAATATTATAAAGGCGAAAGTTTGTATGTATGGATGTTTGTTACTCTTTCACGCAAAAACTACTGAATGGATTTTAATGAAACTTTACAATAATCTTGCTTATACATCAGAATAACACATAGGATACTTTTTATCCCAAAATTCCCACGGGAACGGGAACTACGCGGGTGAAGCCGCGGGGCGCTGCTAGTATATTAATATTTGATTAAATAAACACTAATTTCGTTTCAATTTTACACTACATTCATTAAATAAAATAGATTCTTATATTTAAAATTTTAATAAAAAACGGTACTTCAATGCTTAAATAATTTATATATTCAAAACCGTAGCAGTGAAAATAGAGAAATCGAAGTTTTGAAATACCTGACACAATTAATTAAAATACTAATTAACACTGCAATAATAGGTCGTAGGTGCACTTAAATATATTGTGATCGTAATAAACTATGTTTTACACTGTATTTAATTCTATTTTTAATCGTAAAATACGTACAAAATACGCATAAATGCAACTAACCTGTAGTGAGAATCAGAGTACAATCCATTCATTCCGGAATACATTTCTTACACCAAACACACACAGAAAACAATAAATAACTGCTTAGAATAATTTACTGTATATATCTAATAGTATTTCTAGTTTAAATCCATCATTTTCACAGCTTCGTAAAGTGCACCAATTTTTTGTTTTCGTATTATTTTGATTTGACGTACGCCAATCCAATGGCACTCGAATGACGGATCATACGATCGCACCGTCTCACTCTCTCAGCTCAATCAAACGCAGTGCGAAAGAGATAGACATAATTTAACAAAGTTGCCATTATTTCATTAGTAGGAAATTGCAAGGAGGTTTGCGTAATTTCTGTTTATGTTTACTAGAGCTGGGAAAGTTCAAGTTTATCGATAATGTGGCCTATTTATGGACTTATCGGGAGATAAAACAGCACAGAACGAATAAAACAAGTGTAGCTGATAATACAAGAAAACAAGATTCACAGATAAATAGTTGTTGAGATTGGAAACGACATTGAATATTTTTTTTAGTATTATAAAATTAAGTTTAAGATTCTGGCTACCAAAAACATGAAATTTTGAAAATTATTTGACCTTTGAAAATCATTTGTACTATTTCTTGAAAGAGCAAACAACAGCTGAGTAAATAAAATGTTTGTAAATATCATTGTTGTTAAATTTGAAAACTTAAGTTATTTATATCACAATTTAGAACACTTTTTATCTCTAAAATCCTATAAACCTATGATCTTATAAGTACAAAACAAAGAGACACAAAAATAGCTACACATAAAAATCAATTGATCATTTAATCTATTTTAGCAAAACCTATCTAATCGACAGACAATCTTTGTGATTTCTTTTGCATACTAAGTACTTCATAATATCAAGTGCTTTGTGTACATATTTAACTCCAATAGGTTTTAACTGACCACATCGTCGGCCTCCTACGAACAAAATGAAGGTCAGTTGAGAGATTCTTCAACCAACCAACCAACATTCCGTGATCACATTTAGTGTGCAGGTAAACGAATAAAAGGAAAAATAATTAGTAGACATTATTTATTTATGACGTAAGTACAAGTCAAGTACATCATTGATATTTATTATGACCGATCTGTTATTGATTGATGACTTTGTTGAAGTGGTTAAAATGCAAATAAAGAGTTGAGGGTTTAATTAACGAGCTAAATAAATGTTTTGTGTGATCTACAAATGTTTATCTAGCTTCGTGTATTCCTAAATTATTTTCGTAGTGTCTGATGCCTGCATACACATAATACTCATAAAATATGGCTAGTTGTTTTAAGTACATGAGATTAATTACGTTGTATTTAATAAGTGTCTACGTCATCTAATTAACTTATTATTCAGAGAAGGTTCAGGGAAGGAAAACGTTAATTATCTATATTATTTAATTAATCACTAAGTACATATTATGTGATAATTATAATATGTTAAAATCCTAAAGAATTGCAGTAGACCTCACTTAAAAACTGTCAATAAAATTTTAATGAATACATGCAAATTAGACTAGGTTCTTATATAAAATACGAGAACACACATTAAAAGGCTACTGCGTCTGTATCTATAATATAAAAATGAATCGCAAAATGTGTTGGTAAGCGCATAACTCGACAACGCCTGGACCAATTTCGCTAATTCTTTTTTTGTTATGTTTGGTATTGTCAGGAGAAGGTTTTTATGTAAAAAAATCAGGAAAATCAATGGGAAAATTGAACCCGTGCGAAGCCGGGGCGGACCGCTAGTTAGAAATAAAATTACACAGCACCCAGATTATCTGGATTCGGGTCAAAAAGCCCCAAATGGAAAAAAGGTGAAATCTAGTTGATATAGATTATTTTCATCAAAATTGTTTACAAGCAAAACATGGCTCGAATACGAGTTTACCAACATGCATTCCGACTGCTTACCTACACCTAAATTCCAACTAATTTCATGAATAAGGGTAAGCAATTGGTCTACAATGAGATCTTATAAATACTAAAACTACTATAACAAAACGCAATTTTATCGAATGCAATTCAAAGGCAAAACGAAGAGTCTTTGCAGTAATCACTGATATTGTGCAAAGGACAAGTCGTTAAGTAATTAGGGCTTGTTTACATAATGTACTGCATTTCATACAACACTAACTGCATAACTACATATCTACTACTAATATTATAAATGCGAAAGTTGGTGTGTGTGGATGTGTGGATGTTTGTTCCTCTTTGACACAAAAACTACTGAATGGATTTTAATGAAATTTGGTACAGATGTTCCTAATACCTAGAAAAACACAGGATACTTTTTATCCCAAAATTCCCACGGGATAAGGTTCCACACGGGTAAAACCGCGGTGCACAGCTAGTAATTAATAAGAAACATATATGTAATACACTCGATTTGTTTGTGTGTAGTGTGCGTAAAATGTAAAAGGTACAAGGATTGTATGTTTGTAGATACTCGTAAGTGGTCAGTTTTGAGCAAATAGACCTCTTTCTTTAAACCTGTCTTATTTGGGTCATTTTTGGGTGCTGGTATATTTTTTTAATAACCATAATTAGGGCCTATTTCACGACCTTCAAGTACAGCTACTCATCAAGTAAAGGTAATTTTGTCTCCTTCTTACTTTATGTCAAGTGACAAAGACAAAACATGTGAGTACTACTCGGTATGTTACTTGAAGATGGTGAAATAGGTCCTTAGCCGAAAATACTACTAATCTTAGCAAGTAAACCGGGACATACGATGCATAGAGGTATCTCTAAAACTACTTATCTAATCTTGAATCTGGGGGCACGGCAGTGCCCCCCGCCAAGTCGAGCGCGAAGCAAACACTGCCGTACCATCCTTTACAGGAACCCTTTCGCCGCATTTTCAGGCCCCTATTTGACAACCTCTGGATAAGCCCAGAACGCTGAAATTTTCGTCATCCAGTAAGCTATACAATCACATACTTAAAATAAAATTTCAAGTCTGTAGGTCATTTAGTTCCGAAGTTAAGCGAAAGCAAAGTTTCGTATTTATGACAGACACTCACTCACTCACTCACTCACTCACTCACTCACTCATGATCATCAAAATAGAACTAGTACTTCCCATTAACCTAGAGAGCTGAAATTTGGTACAGAGGTAGGGTTTAATGGCCACATAAAGGGAAAACTATAAAAACAAGGATATTCGAACGGGAACGGGAATTATACGGGAACGGGAACGGGAATTGTAACTCAAGAACGGCTGAACTGATTTGACTGAAAATTCGTGGGGAGGTAGCTTAGAACCAGGAAAAGAACATAGGATACCTTTAATCCCGAAATTCCCACGGGATTGGGAACGGGAATTTAAAAATCTAAAACGGATGAATTGATTCGGCTGAAAGTTGGTGGGGAGGTAGCTTAGAACCAGGAGAAGAACATGGAATACTTTTAATCCCGTAATTCCCACGGGAATGGGAACGGGAATTTATAACTCAAGAACGGCTGAACTGATTTGGCTGAAAATTGGTGGGGAGGTAACTTAAAACCAGGAAAAGATTATAGAATACTTTTAATCCCGAAATTCCCACGGGATTGGGAATGGGAATTTATAACTCAAGAGCGGCTGAATTGATTTGGCTGAAAATTGGTGGGAAGGTAGCTTAAAACCAGGAGAAGCATATAGAATACTTTTAATCCCGAAATTCCCACGGGAATGGGAACAGGAATTATAATTCTAGAACAGCTGAACTGATTTGGCTGACAATTTGTGGGGAGGTAGCTTAGAACCAGAATAAGCACATAGGACACTTTTTATCCCGAAATTCCCACAGAAACGCGAACGGGAACTACGCGGGTGAAACCGCGGGGCGCTTAATAATAAAATACTACTCCTAAAAAGAAAAAATGTGTCAAATAAGAAAATCTAACAAATTAAATCAATTTCAACTCGTTTCAACAAAAATAAATGAAATCCCACCAAAAACATTCTGTAAAAAAATAGCCAAGTCTCGATGGAGCTGCTTGTTTATCTCTAAAAAGTAATGAAATCTAGACAAAGTCGTACCAAGTCTAAGGTTCCTTACTGCGATTTCTTTATTATTATAGTTAATGTTGTGTGACTTGGCCGTTGAACATTGTTTAAAACGTTAGTAGTGGGCACAAGTCAATTTTGTTTACATGTAATGTTATAACATTATTAAAATACGCAGCTTTATCAAGCCTACAATTGACTGGATATTGAATCAACGTATTTCAAGTGGCAATTTTCTATCGTCAATGGGTAGCGGTTCTGGCGACAGATTGGTGCAATAGTGTCATGGAACACCTAGTTTTGTACCCTTGTGTACATGTGTACCCTTCAACGGCCAAGTCACACAACATTAACTATAATAATAAAGAAATCGCAGTAAGGAACCTTAGACTTGGTACGACTTTGTCTAGAACTTTGGTTTTACTAGTTTAATATTATCTGTGGTTTTACTATGAACTAAAATTTAATCTTTAATATTAATATCAATAGTAAAAAAAAACGGAAAATAAATGTTGATAAATCATTTTTATGAAATTAAATTATTTTTTAGCATATTAATTAAAATTAATATTGACACAAACGTGAACAATTTGAATCAAACAAATCATTCATTCACCATTTTGAATGAAAAATGTACTACTGTGGCATTTCCTTGAAGTTTCCTTGCGACGAAATCCGACGAATAGATAAATGACCACTTGTCTACCAACTTCACGTTTCGTAACGCGGCAAAATTACAAATCGTAAGCATATATCAATTTCATTCATAAAAAGGAACTTTCTGTTCTATACGTCTAACGTAATTGCCATTTGTCTAGGGGGGCTGTTCATCGCAGCGTTCGGCTGTTGTTCGGTGTAGAATAACAATAAAATTCGGCGGGATTTTTAAAAACTTTGACTTTTCATAACTTTTTAATTAAAAGCAAAAGAAAAAAACTAACTTCACTATTATATTGTCACCCGTCGTTTACATTAGCTGTGTGATTAAGTATCTCGAATTCAAAATAGGGGTGTATATTATTCAAATACATCTGGATGATAAAGAATACATAAAAGAACAGCATCAAAAAGACTCTCAGCTAGTATACACTCGTAGCTTTTCCACTTAGCATATAGATTTTTCATTCAAAATAAATTTACCAGATAACTTTCAAAACCGAAAGTTAGAAGTTATAACTTATATCAGGGTAACAGTTGGGTAACACAGTTAGTCAAACATTGGTAACTTTGACTTTTTTCATTAAAATTAATTTGGTCGAACTCATCATAATAAAATCGTTTATGATGTCTATAAAGTGGTATTTATTGAGGATTGATGTTTTTAATTGACTTCTTATTTTAATGGAATATTTATCGAAAAATTAATTATCTTTAGACGTTTTTATTTATTAACTAGCAGCGCCCCGCGGTTTCACCCGCGTAGTTCCCGTTCCTGTGGGAATTTCGGGATAAAAAGTATCCTATGTTCTTTCCCGGACCATAAGCTACACCTGTACCAAATTTCAAGTCAATCGGTTCAGTAGTCTAGCCATGAAAAGGTAACAGACAGACAGACAGACAGAGTTACTTTCGCATTTATAATATTAGTTAGGATTATTAATACGTATTTACTTTACTTATAAACCGGCATTTACTAAGATTCTTAATAATAATATGCTATATGTATAGGTATGACAGTATTTTCATTTTCTAAACAGAATATTGTATGATGTAGAGTGTAGGTAGTCCTTGACATGGGCCTACTAATGAGAATCCCAGTCTGAATGCATAAGCATTTGTGTTGTGACGTACTTATAACACCTTATTCAAATGAAAAAAATATCTTGTAAAGTTATTATAACGATATAAAACTTTCGACAAACAGTATATTATAAACTAGCTGCGCCCCACGGTTTCACTCGCGTAGTTCCCGTTCCCGTGGGAATTTTGGGATAAAAAGTCCTATGTTCTTTCCCGGACCATTAGCTACCCCTGTACCAAATTTCAAGTCAATCGGTTCAGTAGTTTAGCCGTGAAAAGGTAACAGACAGACAGACAGAGTTACTTTCGCATTTATAATATTAGTTAGGAAGTTAGGATATCAACATTGCAGATGATTAAGATTATGCATTACGTATTATTAAGTTATACGCACTCTACGTCCCAATAGATTTTCAAATCTCGTCTTGACGAAACTCCACGCACCCATATTTCTATGTTCCTCTTGACTCCATATAAATTCTATTAAACAAAATTCATACTTAATTTAGTATCTAAATTAATATTAAAACACTCTCACCCTTTCATCAACAGTAAATGAGTGAATAATGAAGTTTTCGATGTTTTCACGTTCCGAACTGAGCGTGAATTTCGTTGTAATTATATGGTCTTGTTAATTTAATAATTAAATATCTCGAGAGCTTCTCTTGGCGTCATACTGGTTGTGAAACCGCGTTTACAGAAAAAACATCTATATGAAAGGGAACATTTTATCTAAATTGAAATCGTCAGAACTGCTTTCAAGATACACAATAGGTAAAGATAATCCCACCAAAAACATTCTGTAAAAAACTAGCCAAGTCTCGATGGAGCTGCTTGTTTATCTCTAAAAAGTAATGAAATCTAGACAAACTCGTACCAAGTCTAAGGTTCCTTACTGAGATTTCTTTATTATTATAGTTAATGTTGTGTGACTTGGCCGTTGAACATTGTTTAAAACGTTAGTAGTGGGTACACGTCAATTTTGTTTACACGTAATGTTATAACATTATTAAAATACGCAGCTTTATCAAGCCTACAATTGACTGGATATTGAATTAACATTTTTCAAGAGGCAATTTTCTATCGTCAATGGGTAGGTTCTAGTTTTTTTAAGATTGGTGCAATAGCGTCATGGAACACCTAGTTTTGTACCCTTGTGTACATGTGTACCTTTCAACGGCCAAGTTACACAACATTAACTATAATAATAAAGAAATCTCAGTAAGGAACCTTAGACTTGGTACGAGTTTGTCTAGATTTCATTACTTTTTAGAGATAAACAAGCAGCTCCATCGAGACTTGGCTAGTTTTTTACAGAATGTTTTTGGTGGGATATTCTTATAACGATATATGGCTTTTCGTATTATGAAGATTTTTAAGAAAATATTATTTTTATAGCTATAAAATTTTGATGTTTGGCCTGAGATAATAAGCCTGAGCTTAAGAAGGATATAGGCTAACTAATTTAGAAGAATATAGGCTAACTTATTTATTATCGTACTTAAGTTATATTTTATTACGTAATACGAGAACTCAATATTATATAACCGAATTCCATACAGGTTATGCGGGAGGAAATCTTGTTATTATCATAATTTCATGGTAATGCATTTAAGTTAAAATTAAAATGACATATTGAAACAAACAGGTTTAAATTTTCATGTCAAGGTGGTTATTTATATCAATATTATACTGTATTTGGAGTAAAATATAAATTACTGGTGTTTTGCCTGCGTTATAGTTAAATGTTACTTTATTATGAATTTCTATATCTCTATCTTCAAAAATAAATAACATAACATAATCATTTACTCCATCATCTCATTATAGTAACTAGGGTATCGAGAACCGGTATAAATAACAGAACCGGGATTTTCGGTACCAGCACTAATCAGAACCGGGATTTCCCGGGATTTTCGGTACTTTCGGGATTTTTTTCTTCTTTTTAGTTTTGGAGATAAATATAGTCTAAAAAATATTATTTATATTAAATAACACATATTGCGCATTCTGGCATGACAAGATAAGCATTAATTGCTTTAACACATTAAAATAGCATCACGACTGAGCCTCTTAAAACAGGAGGCAGGCCAGTGCTGCGGAAACAGCAAAAGCTGTTTTACGATGTCATCTCTACGGGAGAACTCCAAAAGCATGGAACAGAAGCGTGATGGTGCTCTACTTCAAAAAAAGGGATAAAACCCTGCTGAAGAACTATAGACCCATCTCACTTTTGAGCCATGTTTACAAGCTGTTCTCGAAGGTTGTCTCAATTCGTCTATCAAGAAGACTCGACGAATTTCAGCCCCTCGAACAGGCCGGGTTTCGAAGCGGTTATGGCACCACAGACCACATCCACACATTGAGACAAATTATACAGATGACCTAAGAGTATAACCAGCCTCTGTGTCTTGCATTTGTGGACTATGAGAAGGGCTGGGCTATTCTGGAATCGCGATGCCAGGTCGATACTCGTTATGTAGAGGTGTTGATGACTGTATGATGCCGCAGAAATGACCGTTCAAGTTCAGTGCCGACAGTTAAAGTCTATCTGCATCTGCGCAGAGGTGTAAGACAGGGTGACGTTATATCCCCGAAACTCTAAACTTTAAAAACAATAGTTTTCAATCAGTGCGTCCTACCAATGATGACTTACGGTACCAAGACGTGAACACTCACGTGGCTGGTCCACCAATTTAAAGTCGCTCAAAGAGTTTTGAAGAGGGTTATGCTCGGAGTTTCTCTGAAATATTGCATTCGCAATGAAGTGATCAGATATAGAACTAAAGTCACTGACATAGCTCAAGGAATTAGCTCTCTGAAGTGGCAGTGGGCTGGCCACATCTGTAGGAGAACCGATGGTTGTTGGAGCAGAAGAGTTCTCGAGTGGACACCGTGACTCGGCAAAAGTAGGTTTGGACGTGCTGTGGCTAGATGGAGCGATGATCTGCGCAGGGTAGCCGGGAGAGAGTGGATGCGACGTGCCGCCGACAGGGCACATTGGCGCAAGTTGGGAGAGGCCTAAGTCCAGTAGTAGACGCAAACAGGCTGGTGATTATTAAAATACAGTTATTAATTCACTTTTGATAAAGTTGTACATATAACACATCAACGTAATATCGTAGGCCGATTCTTCTAAATAGTATCTTCATTTTGGTCCTTATAATTAAACTTTCTTGTTCTCTTGGTAATGTGTCTTCAAAAAGATCATTGCATCTAAAGTTGCATCACCTAATCGAGATCTAATTTTGTTACAAAAAAGGCCAGCTGAGGAGAAAATTCTTTCTGGCTCCACGCTAGTAGTTGGAATTGTGAGAAGGTGTTCGTAAGCTTTTTAAGTACCACATTTTGTCTTATGATGGAATAGTGATCTACCAGATACCTACAGATACAACATTTTAATGAGAATATGGTTTTAGCTTGAATATTTTGTATAAAAAGAATAAATGCTGTTAATAGAAGATTAAAATCAAACAAATGATCATATAGTTAACATGATTCGTTATTTACCGAAAATACCGAAAATCCCGGTTCTTATTCATTGAGAACCGGTTCTTTGACTACTATTAAAGAACCGGGAAATCCCGGGATTTTCGGTTCCGGGATTTCCCGGTTCTGAACCCTAATAGTAACTGATCCCTAACTAAGTTCGAAACCTCTATCTAAGGTATCAGAAACTACGCACACACTCATTCATACACACACCCTGACCGAGACAAACAATTGTGGTTCACACAAATATTCACCCCGCACGGAAATTGAACCCACAACCTTACGGATGGCAGTCCGGCATGGTGACCACTCTGCTATCTTTCAAATAAATATGAATGAGTAAGGGATATTACAAGTTCGATTCCCGTGTAAGGTAAATATTTATACGATGTTTGTCCCGTTCTTGGTGTCTTATGAAATGAATGAGTGTGTGCGTAGTTTCTGATAAACTAAACACAGGCATAGTTAGTGATCAGTGGCTATAAAAAGATGGTAGAATGATTGTTTATGTAAATACATTAAATTACGCTTTATTACGAAATTCAAAATTAATAAATAAGTCCCATATCTAATCTGTTCATCAATTGTTAATGTTAAGCCCAATTAATAACTTATTCAGCTAAGCTGTTACCATAATGATTTTTTTGATAAGATAATGATAGAGAAAGATTTAATCGTGTGATACATGATTATGCATTTTTGCTAGATGTAATCGTGTGATCTTTCATTTGATAGATGATTATGCATTTTTGCTGTAGCAATGCAGTTGGCAACAGAAAATACATACATAACACTTATATTAAAACCTTTTTATAAAACTACCCAAAAATATATATTTTACGATTCAGTCAGTTTCTTTAATCATATGTTCTTAAACATAAATAAAGTAAAGTAAGCATGTAAAGTCCTACTGCAAAGCAAAGACCAGTCTCACTAATTATACAGTGAAAAGAAAATAATTAAATTATGGATGTTATGCGACACTATTAATAAAGTTACTACTTAGCAATGTTTAGGTGTCTTACTTAGATCATATTACAGTCAATTTAATATTTGATTAAAAAAGCCGTTTGATTAATGCCTATAATGGAATACATATAAGTACCTAGATATACATATACCTAGATATAACATATTCACTCGACATTTAAAATTGTACGAAAAAGGTACAATATAATAAATATCTCGTTTAAAACTGAGATTATAATAATTCGACTTGTTCTCGATTTGTATAAAATAGCTTATAAATTATAGTATTACCCATCCAATTCTTCAGAATCCAAAGGCTCAGACCTGTTAAATTTATTCAATTACATATTTATTATAAATAACAATTCAACGTCTAATTATATGAATTCAAATGTATAATCGGTACATAAACAAAAAAGTTATGAAGGAATCTGTTGGAAATGCCAGAGTATTTTATGTACCTATAGCAAAAACATTATGTAATAATAATATATTAAATTAAAAGTAATACACAAAACTAATAGAGTATTGTTAGATTAATTATATAACTATAACTGAAAGAAATTGAAAAAAAAACATTACATTATCTCGTATCTACAAAGATCTATAGGAGAAAATAAAAAAAAAATTTTTTTTCTATAACCACTAATATAAAACAAAACATTAATTTAAAAATATCCATATAATAATGTATCAATCTGTCAATCAACTTCATACACTGTCGAACCGCGATCATGGATTTCAATCGCAGATTGCAATCATGATCAACTGTCTACGAGCTACCTAATACATCGAAAACTTACTTTATAGTCGCAGTAGGGGGTCTCAATAACTTCCCATTATCTTCAGCTGTATTAACCTCTGCTTTTCCATTGATTTCCGGCTCAGCTTCCAGTGTCATTTGGAATTTCTGAGCCAAATTCGCTGGTATGACCTCAACGGGTTCGTCATCATCGAAGTTCTGAACCTCGTTGCTGTCACCCAGAACGAAGCGTTTCGAAGTCCTCCGCTTCAACATGTTGAAGAATTTCCACATACAAAATGCCACAGCACAATTTTATCGATATCGATATTTGAAAACACTGTAGCACAACACTATTTTTTGTTTTTTTTTTATTAAGTCATTGTCACTTCACATTTTAAAAATATTATCTTTTAACTCTTTTAATTAATTTAACCGTCGAAATTATAATAATTAGTATTTCGGATTAATATCAACTAAAAATATAATGAAGAAAGGTCAAGTATGTTCACATAATTGTTTTAAAAGACAAATACTTAATCTAAACGCGTTTTTAAATAAAATCTCCTTAGATTTCGGTAATTTTTTAGCAACTCTATGAAAAATAAAAGTGTTGATTTCCTGTAGGATTCCGCATGAAAATAAATAAAATGTTGCAGGCCGTTGTATTTATTTAAAATAAAAAAACCGATTATTTTATATAATAAATCGATTATTCTAGAGAAAATAGTTGGTTAGTTGGTCGTAGTAGCAACCTCATTTTTATAATGGGTTGGTAACTACTTAATTATATATAAGTACTAACTTAACGATATTTTAATTAATACCTATTTGATATTTTTGTTAAATATTTTACGAATTATAGTGATTATTTAATAGGCAGGTACCTAGTTGAGGGACACATAATATTTTATTTTTAAAAGTACGTTTTGTCTAATTTTTTTAAAATAAATTTCAATTTTGGAACTGTCGCGGAGCCGCGTTCCAGCAAGATTTAGGGTTCCGTAATAATTTTGTGTTTTGTATAAAATTCACTGGAAAATACCGATAATTCCGCACGAGTAATTTATTACTTACCTATATTAAGAAAAACTTTGTATTAATTATAAACGCTTTTGATAAATCAATACTTTTTAACCCAAGATTCCCACGAAATTGAAATTTACGCATGGCGCAGCTACTTAATAATATTAATGCAAATTAAAGTTAATAATTGATTAAATTAAATAAAAAAATCAACATTTATTCTATTATATGATATTTAAAAGGCAGTTTACACAGTTGTTGTAATGTATTATGTAAAGTTTAAAGTTCTATCTGAAGGCCGTATAATGTTTGACTTTACGTCAATACGATACTTAAATAACGTTTTAGATTTAGAACATAAAACGTTTAAGATAAGAAATATTTTTTCCTAAGATTTATATCTAAAAATATGCGTTTTAGATTTTAATCTTAAAATTGACAGTGATGACGTTTTTATCTCGAAATTAAGATGACTGATTTCGTTTTATTGACCGACTTCGAAAATGGTGGAGGCTCTCGTTAATTTGTGTCTTTTAAGCATAAATGGTAGTTTTTTTTTCTATAAACCCGAAAAATTAAGTATAAGTAATTTCATTGGTAAATCTTGTCAATACACGTAACTGGACATAAGCAATCGAAACCTTTTCATTTAAAGATATATTTAGCAATGACGCAAAACTTGAAAAAAGTTTAACAACTCATATTTGTAAAGGGTTTCCCCACGAAAATAAATTGGGTATTGATACCAAAATACATCTTGAAAAGTTAATAATAATCGTCAGACTTGAAAAAAATACGACATAGACAAAAACAAGGAGAAGAATAAAGTGATTGAATAATTCTATGGGCACGATATTATAAATGCAAAAGTTTATATAAGTAAGTAAGTAGATATTAGTTGCTCTTTCACGTAAAACTACAAAACTCTTTTACTTATTTCACTCTACTTCCAGTCCCGGATTACCCCTTAATCAAATTAAGCAATTGCCTAGAGCACAACGCGTGGGGGGGGGGAGGCACCAGGAAACACCAGAATGCCAGAAAACACCAGCCGTAGCTATGCTTGAAATGACAAATGCCCTGCGAGGTCAGTGTTAGATGAGCCTTTTTTTTCGTCCTCAAATTCCAGCCCTGTAGGCCCAAAGGCTTGGATTGGATTGCTTAGGGCATCATGAAGTCTTAATCCGTCACTGTGTACTTCACTAGCAAAGCAGTCGGCCTACTTGGAATAAAATATGTGTGTCCAAACATGGTCCAAAGTGATCGATATCTCAGTCTAACTATTTGGAACTTGTCGGATTTGACATATTGGAATAAGCCAACTATAGAGTCATCAAGTTTTCTGTGCCGGCGGCGGCCAAAAGTGTAAGCTCCTATTGTCATATTGATTCTAATGTCATTTGGATACATTTTCAATACACTGACAACCAAACGATGCGATTACAACGAACGCTGTACCCGGCACAGAAAAGATTGTGACTTTTTATAGGTGTTTCATATAACGAGAAATGACACATGAGATAAATCCCAAAATTCCCACGGGATTGTGATTAACCTGGGTAAAATCGCGGGATGTTGCTAGTGTTAACATACATATTATGTATATCTTTAACAGGTGCATTTTTTATTTAAGTAAAACCGGTTAGGAAGGTCACTAAGGATTGTTATGTAAGAGATTCAAATCGAGTATTTTATTATGATTTGATATTCATTGTTTTTTTAGTTTTTATTAATTAGGTTTTATACGTGTATTAATCACAATGGTAGTAAAAACATAATCTTCTTTATTTTTAGATCTTTTAAACTACGTAACGGATTTTAATAGTTTTCAGCAATATACAGTGTTCGGGTATCGGTGTCGAATACTTTAGAGGGGGGAAAATATGCTTAACGCTTAAGCTAAACGTTAGCTTTTGCCCACGACTTCGTTCTAATAATGATTTCTGGCAGAATTTGGCTGTTTCCCCCTTTTCTCCCTCTAGGGAGGGAATTTCCAAAAATCTTCTCTTAATGGTAGCGTACTCCCCCCGACAAATACACTTGGCAAATTTCAGATCCATACGACCAGTAGTTTCAGCTGTGGGTTGTCTGTCAGTCAGTCAGTACATCACTCAGTAACGGAAGAGTTTTATATATGCTGTATTTTAAACGAGAAATCACGATCTCAATTTTCCCTACCCCCCTTCCAAAATGGCAGCCACCCCATTTTTGTTGTCAAAGCGGATAAAACTGCGCGTCACATCTAGTAATAAACGTAATAATTCAAGATCCTCAAACAATATGGTAAACTGAAGTATGTATTTATCGCAAACAGTTACTAATTTCTACTTTAAATACATTGTATGTACGTTCAGAAGCCGGAACAAGGATATGTATGATACTTGAAGTTCTAAAATTCTATAAAAATATGAGATAACATATTTTTAGAACTATGTAACACGTTAGATGGCCATCTTCTTAAACATCTTCCTTAGAAAATTATTTACACACTAAATTACTTCAGTTGAGATTTGAACCCAGGACCATGCTAACTGTAAAATCTCTAAAAAGCTACCAAAGTTTAGCTCTGTTCTATGGTCTCATCTGTCGAAAAAAATAAGTAAGTACCTAAAAGAGAATGAAAACATCCAGACCATTTTTGTCTTGGGGGAATCGAACCCGTATCCTTTGGCATTGAAGAAAGGTTAACAACTACACCAGTTGAACGTATATAAATTCACTTTTCTTCCAATATCATTGGTGTTAAGTAAGTAATAATTTATTTAGACGTAGGATCTTTTAGGTTAAATTTAGGTCAAATAAAGGTCTAGATTGACTTACAGCTAAATATGAGCGTTAATTCGAAATAATATTGAGAGAATAACTATTCTGACGACGTATTCATGGCCAAGAGCGAGTCAGACTCGCGCACGAAGGGTTCCGTACCAAAAATAGACAAAAAAATCAAGTTTGTTGTATTTGTATGGTAGCTGGGACTCGATTATTACGGGACCCTATTACTGAGACTTCGCTGTCCGTCCGTCTGTCACCAGGCTGTATCTCAAGAACGGTGATAGCTAGACAGTTGAAAATTTCGCAAACTATGTACTTCTGTTGCCGCTATAACAACATATACTAAAAACCCCTTAATTATCCCTTATATACCTTAAATCCCATACAACAAACGCGTTTTTTTGCCGTTTTTTGGTACGGAGCCCTTCGTGTGCGAGTCAGACCCGCACTTGGCCGGTTTTTTTCATACATACATAGTATAATAGGTCCTCTTGAATCACTAAAAGATTTAACCGCACAAACAGCGAGAGCAGCTTTGTTTTGACACATGAGTATACTCATAAATATCTAGTTATACTACTTAAATAAGTTAAGATAAACGAAAAATATAGTTAGCTTTAAAAATATCATAAAAAAGTATGAATATTTAAATGTGTTTACATACTTTTTGCACAAAGTTTACCTATAAATACATGTTTTGTAAAAATTTAGTAAAAATTTAATAAACAAACTTAAAAAAGTATGGAATATTTATAATTATTTAATTAATAATCATTTTAGTACGTCTAACAACCAAGGTTCAATACGGAACCGATTTAAAATTAAAAAAACAACTTCTTGTTTGTTTTTTGTTACATTTCATTTACGTAATCGTCTTATTATACAAAACGTACGATGAATGATTTTATATTACGTTATGTATGTATAGATTTTAATTGAATTTCTAAGTAAAATATAAAAAACAACACGCGTGCGGGGTGTCAAATTAAAATGTGCGTAAGGATTGAGGAGCCAAGTCATGGTTTTAAATTAAAATCATATCCTTATTTAAATCGCCCCCAATTATTATATGGAATATTAAATTTCGAAAAAAGAATAAATTGGCACCTTTAAAAATAAATACATCCCACTAATCATTGATATTATATGCTACTAATATTATAAATGCGAAAGTTTTTATGTTTATGAGTTTGGATGTTTGTTACTCACGCAAAAACTACTGTATCGATTTTGAATAAATTTGGTACAGATATTCCTTATAACTAGGAAAACACATAGGATACTTTTTATCCCAAAATTCCTATGGGGTTGGGATTCACGCGGATAAACTGCGAGGCGCAGCTATAATTAAATAAAAACATATAAAGTTACATAATAAAATTAGTTAAATGACTAAAACTGCAATGCGATTCACTAACAAACTCATCACGGATGTTAACAACGACGAATTCACAGATGTTGCATCGGAGACATCGCTTTTAAAAACAACCGTAATAAAAACCGTATTCGCTAAGCTTCCTAAGCTCGTCGACGATCTGCCGAACAACGACGATGTCTAGGATGTTTGCAGTGTTGCTACGTTTAATCTAGAGTATAATCGAGAAAAATCTCGACTAACCGATATTAAATTTATTTCGTCATTTTAAGTTAATATAAATGCACAATTTTGAGACTACATACCCAATCAAATGCAAAGACCTCGACTGATACATTTTCAAAATGTTCTATTTATTTCGCACAAAAACACATTTTTCATAAAAAATTTTACACTTTAACTAAAAAAATAACCTCACAAACGTATCAAGAAACCATATGTGACTGTTTATCAATAAAGATATTAGTTTTATCAATGAAAATAACTTTTATCACGATTTTGAGTCGCGAATTTTATCAACAATAAACATAGATGCACAAAATACCCAAGATAAGATAATATACATTATGCGTATCAAAACCGACCCCATAAAATGAAGGTACAGTACGCTGATTTAATCTAAAGAACAGTATTTATCAACTATAAGCAATCCGTTGGAGTTTTGGGATAAAAAGTATCCCATGTGTTATTTATGCTTATAAAGTACATCTCTACCAAATGTCATATTAATCGTTCCAGCCGTTTAAAGAAGTAATAAACATACACACTCACAAACTTTCGCCTTTTTAATATTAGTGCGACACTGATAATTTCATTATGTTGTAGTGATGATTATTTGCATACATTTTCGATGGGAAATATTTGTTTGGAATTGTACATCTTGGATCTTTTAACACATCAATGATAAAAGAATAAACTTTATTTACTTTTGTATTAGATAAATAGATAAGGTATGATCTAATCTGTACGCCGTGGTTTACTCCGCTCCTATTGGTCGTAGCGTGATGTTTATAGCCTAGCCTTCTTTTTAAAATTTCTTAAAGTAATAAATATTATATTCTGAGTCATATTTTTAATCTATACTAATATTATAAATAGCTAAAGTTTGTTTGTGAGGTTGTAGGAGGTAATCTCTAGGCCTACTGAACCGATTCCGAAAATTGTTTTAACTATAGATAGCCACTTTATTTTTGTATGATAACTTGTAACAACTCAGTGGGTTCCTGAAGGAGGATGTCGTCGAGGTCCGAGAAAGCGTTGGCGGGATGATCTTACCACCTTCGACAGTAGCTGGTGGGACACTGCGAAGGATAGGGATGGTTGGAAATGTTTTTGGGGGAGACCTTTGCCCAGCAATGGGACACTATAGGTTGACAAAAAAAACTTGTAAGCGGTTTTTTCCGCATCTAGACCTCTCAAGCTGGGTCCCTTTTGTAGTTTTTGTAGGGTATATTCTATCCCCGTATTCTCATAAGGATGGGAATTACAAGGGTGAAACCGCCACATTTTTTGTGAGCATCACAGGTTATATTTTATCCCCGTTTTCATAAGGACGGAAACTACGCCCATTTATCGAGGAAGGTTATTTTATAGGCTATTTTATCCCCGTATTCCCACGGGAACGGGAACAACACCGAGCGCTGCTAGTATATTTAATAAAAAGCAAATAAGTACAATTCCAAAGTCATTATAATGATAATGATGGTGACTAAACACTTCCCATCGATGAAGGTATTCATCATTATTTATTGACGTTACTAGAAACTAAGTAACTAATAGTCACCTAATAATCATAATTAGTTCCTTGGTTGAGTAATTAGATCGTGACGTAAAATATTGACGTACGAAAACGACCCTGGAGATATAGGATAAAAGTTTCGAAGAAGTTTTAAGTTTAAATCTATATCCATAGTGATTGTACTTGTATTTAATATTTTAGGATTTATTAGATTTTTTGTTTATTTTATTGGTATTGAATAGGTTAAACGCGGGCAAAACCGTGGGACAGATGTAGCAATTAATGTGGGCGTCAATATTATTGTTATATTGGTGACACAGTTTAGACTAAAACAGATGTCAAATTTACATTATTATATGGATTTAATATAAAATATTCCAAATACAGATATTTACTTATTTATATTAGTTATGTAAAGAGATAAGTACATCGATACTATTAGGTATAAGTAATGTGCTAATATCGTATGGAGAAAATATTTGATTGTTTGGAACCTAGTAAAATATTCACTAAAACATTTTGATAATTCTTTTACCAAAATAAATGCCCATTATTTCCTAGAACTATTTTTTTTGTATTTTTTCGAATCTCATAAAAACAATAGATTTTTTTCGGAATAAGCCAGCAACTTATTAAAAATATAAGTAAGTACGTACATAAGTGAGTATGAATCGTAAAGAAACACGTTAAAGAAAATTTACGGCATGACTTATTGTTATTATTATGTACGAGTAGAGTACTCTACCTGTAATAAAGAGGAAAAAATAATGTTTGTTTATAACGAAAAGCCACCAAATCTACGACCGATTTATTCTGAAAAAACAGATGTTCATTATAACGAGGAAAAAATAATGTTTTGTTTCCTACTATTAGTTGATAAATATTTTTGGCTGAAATTTGATCAAATATTTTTTAAATAAGTTTTTGAATTTTTCGATTTTTTTATTTTACTGTTTTATTTGTTTATAATTAATTAAGTATGTATTATTTTGTAGTACGAACACCCTTATTTAACTTTTTATTATGCGTAAATGAATATTATTCTAAGAATAGATATTGTTTTATAACATCTTAAAAAATAAATTATACGGAACCCATAAACAATACGAAACACACTTGACCTTTACAGAAAAAAAAACACTAAAACGTAAAAGAAGTAAAAAAACAAACACTTTTAATTAAAATTATTATTCTTTGCACTTGTTTATCGATTTAAATTCATTTTAAATAACTACGTATTATTTTTATAATTTAATGACACTTTTCACAAAATATTGTTATAAAATACGTAATAAATAGACACTAAACGACTTCGAAGTAAAACGAGGCGCGAACCACGGAGGTTTGTTTTGAACTGAAGGCTTTACCGCCAATAACGTTGACAGCCTCAATGACGTAGTTGACATACGAAATAATGGCCGATCAAAATGGCTGTTAAATTGTGTAATTTGTTTTATTTTGCAATTCTTATTAGCATATTCAATTATATAACGTATTGTTAAAATGGACACCTTATTTTGTGTATAAGTTACGTTTAATACGTGCGATGTGTGGTCAAAGTCTAGGTATTTTTTTATTAGATTTAAAATATGCAGTACCTACCTACTTGGAGGTTCTAAATTCAAACGGGTATGTGTATTGTAATTGTATGTTTTGTGTTGTGTGTGTTTGTCAATGATAGACAATGTTTCTAATCAACTTAATAAAAAGAGGTTCTCTTTTAGTACTTCATTAAAGGCCTATGTTAAGGCCATAGATAGGTAATAAAATAGGTCTCCACCATTTATGAATCGATTTTATTTTTTGTACTTATCAGAAAGGAAGGAAAATTGTATTCAATTGCTGTTATTATTATAGTCGTGTTTTTGTTCATTAATTTTTATCCATAATGTAACTGTTAAAAGTTGTAATATCATTTATTTTTCTAATAATACCTATTTATTGTTGCGGATTTTACATTAGGTGCGTGCCTGAGAACACAAACAATCCACCTCTTTGCACAGTAAACTAAAAAAAAAGATTTTCCATTTCTCGTGTAGGTAGGTAGGTACATAAATTAACCTACTTTCGCAGAACTCGAAAACAAGTGCCTATCTTCCTTGACATTTATCCAATAATGGTGAAGACTTGTTACTATTTAATACATGCAAAATAAAATCGTTATGGATATAGATTTCGAAACAAATGCTTATTTTTTAAAGAAATGGTAACACAAAAAACAAAACTGAGATAGTTTTTCGTATTTAGTCGAAAGTAAAACAAATACAAGTCAAATAAAGAACCTACTATTGTTTTTTTTAAAATCGGTTAACAAGGGCATGTTGTATAAAAGTCCCCACCTATTTTGGCCCCACCACAGTGGGTACACCGAAAAAATCTCTAATTTATAGCTTCATGATGGGGACAGCATCGGGGTTAATTCCTGTTGTCCCCAATGCTTCATTATAATCCATAACCAATAATCTGACGTCGCTACTTTCAAGTGGCTGTATTTTTTCTCAGCATCCCACTAGTGTTTATGAGTACTCTCTAAGAGTGTTTTACTCCTTATCACTATCACCTACTCCACAAAGTGTAAGTAACTGGTCCCCACAACGCTAGAGTAAATCCCACTTTAGCATCGTGGGCTCTCCTACTAAATTAAAGGGATTTTAAGGTGGGCATTATACTCGATAAGATGTTAATAAAAAGAAAAAAGACCGAGTGTGGTGTCGTGGGACACCAGGTAAGAACGAAGTTACTTAAAAAAGTATTATTTTCAATGATCAAAATAATTTTCAAAAAAGTTTCTACTCAAAAGTTAGCCATAGGTTACCTACCTTTTAATAATTAAAAAATAAACGCGCGCCGCGCTGTTCGAAATTTGAAAAAAGTGTCGTAACCACTTTTCGTAATATTTTTTTCCGTCTCGCCCCCTTTCACAACACGCGATAAGGAACTTCGTTCCAATATCCCCTACAGACCGTGCGGCCTTCAGAACTCGTGTTATATTCGGCGGGGGCACGTAAATATAAGGGAAGTATTTACCACAAAACAGAGAGGTAACGGAAGTCCTAAGCTGACACCCTGATCTGTGGGAAGTACCTAGTCCCAATCTAAAAAACCTACATGATACCAAAAACCAAATAAGGCGGTGGGGCCTAAGTTTACTCCTCTTCTACGATGTTCGGCGGGAGAGCATTATTTTCATTACCTAGAATAAACAGGCTTGCACTTGACTATAACTCGCCTGATGGAAAGCGATGATACAGCCTAAGATGGATACCGATTCACTCGCGACTTGAAAAGACCCAGATTGTATGTTTCAGGGAACTGCTGATTCGGGAAGGAATCCCGGCCTTAAGAAATTCCTCTCTTTTTCCATGTTGACTCATATTTTTGAGGATCAGAACTCAGCCACCGATATGGCGCCATCAGTGGCTTTGCGTGTACACGACACGACCTACCTTCACATAATACCAAAAACAAACATGTCCTACCTCAATTTACTCCTCTTCTCAGCCAGCGCCAGTTGCTGTGCAGCAGTCAGCACCCTCCTGATGTTGGGCGGGGGGGCGTTAGGGAAGGAGTCGCGACCCTCGTGGGCTGGTCCGTCGTCACCCTCGTTAGGGTCCGACTCGTCACCCACTGTGAAGTTTGGGTTTTGCTCCTGGAAAGGGTTAGAGAAAGGGGTTATGATTATTCTATCGCTGAAAAGCATTTAAGTATATGAGCTGTACTAGGTTTAATAACTCTATATCTATAGGTTTTAACTTGTTAAATAACTTAAAGACCCCAATTGTGCATGTTACGGAAGTAAAGAATCCCGCGTCACTTCCAAATCTATATATAAAAATGAAACCCGTTTTCCTTGGTCACGGCATCACGCGTGAATGGCTGGACCGATTTCACTAATTCTTTTTTTATTGTATTTGTTATTATTAGGAGAAGGTTCATAAGTAAAAAAAATGTGGAAAAGCAAACGGGAAACTTGGGCCACTAGTTAGACATAAAAAGATTGTGGTATTTCCAAAAATCCTCTCGTAGCGGTAGCCTACTCCCCCCAACAAACACAACAGTAGTTTCGGCTGTGCTTTGTCTGTCAATCAGTATGTCACTCAGTAAGGGAAGACTTTTATATAAGTACATAAATAGAAGCTAGATATGACTTCCCAGAATTTGAACTACATAGGATAGTTTGTGCTTACATTTTCTTTAACTTCTTCGGAATCTATTTTTTCGAAGTTATCACTCTCACTGGAGGAGCAGCGTGCTTGTTCCTGCTCCGACATATTTGTACCTGGAAGAAAATAAGTATTTAAAAATAATATAAAAGAACAAAGTCTACAAAATAGCTCTAAAATTACCTGAGTTTATTAAAAACGTTTTGAAATCATTGCCTTCTAATTTGTTTATAAAGTAAGTATCTAGCAATTAATAATTAAGTTTTATTTACGTTAAATAAACTTAGACTTGACTTTATCTGCTATACTCATGGCCCAGTGCTACCCGCGGATCATTTGTGATCCGTGCGGTTAAGCAACGTCTGGCACCGTCATGACTGTGATGGGTCATTACTAAAAATGATTTTTAATTTCATGAGCGTTTCCGTGCTTCGGAGGGCACGTAAAGCCCGGCTGTCGCACTAACATCATCGACAGTCGTTACGGGTAGTTGAGCCCTCAAAAGTCTAACATTTGGTTGAACCAAAAAATGTCGTATTGCCCTCTGGGTTGTGAAGGTCTGATGGTAGTCGCTTCACGTAAAATTGACATTCCGCCAAATCTGGTTAAACTGAAAACCGACCCCAAATAGACATGGGATAAAAATTCGGAAAAGAGAAACTTAGCCTTGACTTTCAAAACAATTTAAATGATAAAGAAGCCTTTGTATTTATGAAGTTCAACTCTATGTATTATTTATTATAACGCCTCACAAAAAACTAAAGGCAAATTTACATCTTCATCTTATGCTACGGAGTAACAAGCGATTTGCTTTAATAAAATATTTAGGCAAACTCAAAATCCATATTTTGTTTCGGCTTTGCTATAATAAAATATTTAGGCACATAACAAAAAGCAAAAGTATACGCCTGTAAGACCCAACAGCAAACCAAAGGCCTCTCTCATCTAGCTTGTTAATTACACTAGTAAGTTTCATCGCAATTCAATAAGAACAGCGTTAATAGCATTTCAATTTCACCCGCCATCTTGTTTCCGAGCGCGCGGGAACGCAGATGGGTAGATGGCATTTCATAATGAAATTTTTGTTCTACAGGAATTTAATATTGAGTCGGTATTTCCGTGAGGTGTTATCAATGATTGAATCCTATTTCCTACTAATATTATAAATGCGAAAGTTTGTATGTTTGTGAGTTTGTATGTTTGTTACTCTTTCACGCAAAAATAACTGTATCGATTTAGATTAAATTTGATACAGATGTTCCTTATAGCTAGGAATAACACATAGGATGCTTTTTATCCCGAAATTCCTATGGGATTGGAATTCACGCGGGTAAAACCGCGGGGCGCAGCTAGTTATATTATAAACGCGTTTGTATGGATGTTTGTTCTTTTGCATGTAAAAACTACTGAACCTATTGAAATTAAATTTGGTACAGATGTTCCTTATTAACTAGAAATAAAACTACGTTTTCACCCGCGTAAATCTTAATTCTGTTTGACTTTAGGTAACAAGGAATTTAGGGACATAATAGAAAAATAAACTAGTGACTATAACCTATATTTGGAATTTTTTGTTCATGTTCAAATCATTCAAAGGGTTTGCATACTTTGAACGTGTTCACATAGTAAGTATTTTTCATCCTGTTCATAAGAATTCTAACGATAAGTACATCAAAATCAGTAGGTATGGGCATTCACTTTTAACACTAACTTAAAGCAAAAGGTTAAAAATTTAATAAAATCAAAACCATAAAATTACATTCGAAGAAATCAAGCATCATTGGCTAATGGCTAAATGCAATGAAAAGAAAAATAAAATGGCGCGTACCAAAATTAAAATTATCGTAATTTTGTTTTAGCCAGTACTGTAATTAAAAAAACAAAAAATATATGTGGCCAGTATTATCACACCTAGTGTTGTGACGAGGAAATAACGATGTTACAGTGATGGTTATTTCACCGCGTGTAACGTTATCTAAATTATTGTTTATCTCTAATGTCAAGTGTCAAATGTCAAGATGTATTGCATATTCTGAAGGTGAAATAGGACGTGTGATTAAAGTATTATTTAACGGAAGTTAAATGAAGGACAAAATCTTTTGTGAAATTTTTGAAACTGTAAAATATTTCATAATGATTTGACTTATAATTCGTATCTTCTCTATAAAGTTATCTTTGTATTTGAACTTTTTGAGCGTAATTCGTTAGACCCCTTATTCGATCATTATTTTCCAATATTCGTTATGCTAAGTATCATATGGAAATGTGTGAAAAATATTACTTATACTTAATTTAGAAAATTTACCTAAACAATTAAATAAAAATCTATTATCGTATCTGCTACAATGATTACATTTGAAGACAAAGAAAATACATAGTAATAGTTGTAACGATGAAGGAATACATCACGAGGAATCCAACACACACCTGCGAAGAAAATCTAAGGTGATTTGAGACAAACACGCACTCGGTTAGCCAAGGCCTTGATCGCTCGAGGCCCTAGCCCGAGGTAGGGCCTTAGCTCTAAGATATGTATATTATATGTATGAGCTGATGATTATGATTAAAATCTAAAGGCCTCTTTCTCATTGATGGTAAGAAATAGGCCATATCTCCTCGCTCGTCATATGAGTATTAGTGATCTAAAACTTAATTTATTTTTAGAAAGTATAAAAAAATATTAGGTTCCAGGAAACAAACACATTATTTATCTCTCGTTTGGAAAGAAGACAAACAAGCCACTAGACCACTACAGTAAGGAAAAATAACAGACAAAATAATACTAGTTTAAAAATCTTCCATTCATTGCATCCTTATGAATTTATCATACGCAATAAGCACGGAAGTACGTATACAAGTTTTGGCAACAATAGATCAATTGATGGGCCTTTGTTGCTCAATGCCAGGTCCGATTCCTAGATAAATGTATGATTATTAACAAATACTAGCGGTGCCCCGGTTTCACCCGCGTAGTTCCCATTCCCGTAGGAATATGGGGATAAAATTATGCTAAAACCTTCCCACTGAATCACTCTATCTATTAAAGCAAACCGCATCAAAATCCGTTGTGTAGTTTTAAAGATCTAAGCATACATAGGGACAGAGAAAGTGACTTATGTAGTGATAGTGATAGTGATGACACTCACTATTCAAGAGTATATTATAAGTTTAATGCGTATATCTGTCAGCCTGTTCCTGTTTTGTTTGGCACTGTAATCTATTTTCACACGAAATAAATAATGCGTAGCGAAATTTTTGATATCCAGCTAATGTATTTATTTATATTGAATTTATGATCTATTTGAGATGGTGATATCATTTAAAGTACTTATATCAAAGGTTGAAGAATAAGTCTGGTCTGGATAGTAGAGCGTTATTTACAATACTTATGTGTAATTAAGTAAATTTTGGAAGAAATACAAAAAAAATAACTAATGAAATAATAGCCAAACTAGAAAAACTAAAATTCTTTCTTCAAAAACAACAGTAGTGACAAAAAAAAACAAATCCAATATAATATGTACTTACTCATCCTATTAAACAGTATTGAAATGAATTCCAATTTGCCATTATATTCAAATTGGTAGAACGTCAACGAGTTCACAAAGTCAACTACGATCGTATGATATTACTGTTTCAACGTGAACGTGTTGTGTTTGTAACGTTATAACGTAACACGTTACAGATAAATATATACTTAGTTGACATTTTGACTATTTGTAATGTTATTTTGTGAAAGAAAGTAAAAGACAAAAAAATATTCAATTCAATTTTACTACATAGTATAAAACAAAGTTGCTTTCTCTGTCCCTATATATGCTTAGATCTTTAAAACTACGCAACGGATTTTGATGCGGTTTGTTTTAATAGATAGAGTGATTCAGTGGGAAGGTTTTTAGCATTTTTTATCCCCATATTCCTACGCGGGAGAAACCACGGGGCGCCGCTAGTTATATATAAATATGACACAATACATTATATTTGGCGCAATTATCGAGACTAAATAGGTTTTGATTTAACTTTTTACAAAATAAGTATCCATATTCGACGTTCTTACAGCGAAGAAAAACATGTGAGAAAACCTACACACGTCTGCTATGAAATTGTAATAATGTTAGAAGTCAATCAACCCACACTTGGTCCGCGTGGTTGACTAAAGACTAATCACCATCATTTAGGGTAGGCTTGAGTTCCTCGGTGAAGAGGAGAGACATGAGTACTCGTATATGAGCTGATGATGAATTTTTGGACTAACAGAACCACGCGTTTTATCCCATGTTAGCTGGTCTCCTATCAGTCGTAGCGTGATGATTTATAGCCAAGAATCATTTTTTAATCCCCGACGCAAAAAGAGGGGTGTTATAAGTTTGACGTGTCTGTGTGTGTGTGTGTGTGTGTGTGTGTGTGTGTGTGTGTGTGTGTGTGTGTGTGTGTGTGTGTGTGTGTGTGTGTGTGTGTGTGTGTGTGTGTGTGTGTGTCTGTCTGTGGCATCATAGCTCCCGAACGGATGAACCAATTTTAATTTAGTTTTTTTTTGTATTAAAGGCATGACATGTTTGATGAAAATCGGTTGACCCGTTTAAAAGTTATGGGGGTTTGAAAGTAATTGTGTTGGGGTTTTTGAAGTGAAAACTTCTTTAGCGGCGCTGAGCACTTTTTTTGTATGGGTAAAAACTTTCAAACTCGCGTCAGGGTCACGTGATGCTGATCGAAAAAGCGTAAGATCAGCATCACGTGACGTTTATGATAACTGAAGTAAGAAACAAACATTGTATTCTACCTCATAAATGATAGTACTTTTATACTTATAATTAAACACAACGTTAATATTGAAGTTTTCACTTCTGCCGGCACTCCCGGAGTGCTACCTTTTTTTTTTTAATTTTTACTTTAATGTTATAGCCAAGAATCCTTTTTAAAAATTGACAACATGAACCAGTGGTTCATAAGATTAGAGCGTTTAACTAAGCTAAGACTCGATTTTCGTACCGAAAATATCGACTAAATATATTATTTTCCGAACAAGTGAATGACGTTGATATTATTGTCTTTTATTTAAACGAACATTGGAAATTGAAATGGATTTTTAACATACGTGTCAATCAAAAAATTTAAGTCAGTAAATAAAAGTCTATTAAATATACAAAAGAAACAGTTATTCAGAATCTACGTCGTTGAAAAAAAAACAAAATTTTTAAAAATAGTTTTTTTTTTCGACATAGTCGTTTGCTTAATGGCTAAAAGAAATCATAGCTATGCCCTTTAATATATATATGGAAACAATAATAATAAAATTAATCAACCTACAGGAAGAAGAATCAAATTAATTTAAACGAAAGAGACCAATTCTGCGTAACCATTAAAAAGTATCGCGCTACTACAAAAAACGTGAATTAAAAATCTGCAATTTACATATTATAAAAGTAGCCGACTTAGATTCTGTTATATTATACAGAATACAGGTTTTTCTATAATTTATGTACTAAAAAATAGTTACGACAATGTGACGGTACAGTTTCGTCAACCAAAAGCAGGTTATGTTGGTTTTTTGACGTAGTATGTAGTACTACTTAGTTTTCTATGCTATACCTACACCAACATACAAGTTCAAATTAAAATTAATTGGAGTAAGGGCCTATTTCACCATCTTCAAGTAACGTTCCGAGTACTCACATGTTTTGTCTTTGTCACTTGATATAAAGTAAGAAAGAGACAAAACTAACTTTACTTGAAGGTCGTGAAATAGGCCCTAATAAATATGTTAAAATGTTAGCCATAGCATGTCTTATAGGTTCCTTCTTTCAGGCAAATACCTAGTAGTTATATCGGTCTACCTACCAACCCTAATAATGAGGGATGATTATGACGCTAAAGAATAGCATTTGTGCGTGAAAAAAATATTTTTACTGGTCATATTGCTTTAAAAAAAATATTTTAAAAAGTTTTTTTTTAAATTTCAAAAAATGTATAGGTACGTAAGTAAATAAATATGTAGGTATGTGGCCTCACAAAGCTCGATTAAACCTTAATTTCAATATTAATAGCTTAAAGAATTATGCGTAATTTCAACATCCAACTGTTCATACAATGTTAGTCACAACCAATAAATAGTCACAATTATGTTTTCTTTTATAAAAAATAATAAAAAAAACTTACTTTCAACTTCCTCCTGCTCCCTGTATAATAACTTAAAAATATAACAAATAACAACAATCCCTATAAATAACGCAATGGTTAACATAAATATAGAACTGTCACAACACTACACATTTAAATCCATGGTTGTTAATTTTAGAAGAAAAAAAAAAAAAATGTAAAAAGTCACAAATCGTACGTCTTCCCGCCAACTTTTTGACATACGACTGTCATTCCCGCGCTCGTAATACATCACAAAACATTTTCAATCACGTTATCAACCGTTTAAAACATTATATTATCGGATGAAAGCAAACTAAACAACCTATTTATTAATTTAATACACATTTTATTTGTATCAGTTTAAAGACACGCGATATTCCATGCTTCGCTCACGAGATGGAACTACTAAAATCATAACGCGCTTTGCTTGACCTTGGTTCTTAATCGTCCAAAATAAAGGAGTAGGTTGGTATAACATAAAGCGCTGTTTCGCTTTGTGTGTATGTTGCGTGATCCCGTTGAACTTTGATTGGACGTTGGATAACGATGTTTTTTTATGCTAAGGTTTTAAATTATACGTTAATAAATTTGTAAGGCAAATAATTACAGATTACTTCAAAGTTTTTATGGTAGAGATGGGTAGACCTATCGATTTATGCAAATAGACTGTGAAAATCAATTTCTGTTACATAAAATCCTATTTTTGGTACACGCACGTGACTTCGATCAAACGAATTCATCGCCTTGTTGACGGACTAGGTCAGGTCAGGCACCTCTGAAATGTCTAGACTAGACTTATCTACGTAGAGCATGGCCTCTTCCTTCCTAATTCTAAACAGTGCGGTTCATAATATCATTGGCATACTTACATAGTTTTATGCAAATGACCATCCAAAAGATTACTTTCTTTCGTTATCATTACACGTCTTTATTTTCTATTCATGAATATTGAATACTTATCTAATACAATAAATACGCAATAGCAAAAGGAAAATTCTCTATTTTTCTGAGTCAGTCGGGTAATAATTTGATTTGTTTTTAACGCCATCTACCGTAGGAGCTAAGAACTATATTGTATAATTCTGATTTACTTTAATTTAGTTAAACCAACTTTGACTAGATGGCGCTAGTATCGTATATTGCCAGTACAAATAATTATTTCCAAAACTGTAGGTTTTAGGTATTTTTTTTATCACAAAATAAAATAAAATCATATAATTTACTGCTTCATGTTATAATGGTTTCACTAGCCCATAGCAAGCGTACAGCGTATTATAACCAGGGCCAGTACGACCACCCATCGAATAAACCAATGACGAAGTGGTAACGACATGGCAAAATCCTCATGCTAAAACAGATTTTTATAAACCGCAGGTACATACATACAAGCACGGATTATAAGTAAGTACAAGTACAAGAAAGACAGTGTTTAAAAAGCTTGCGAGCCCCCACAGAGCCTAGCTACCTAAGCTTTTGCTTCATATTTAGGGCGAACAAAGCGAAGCCCTTCTTTGTGGGACATTTTAGGGAAAAACATCATCACATTGTTATTTATTTTGAATGGTTATAGCCGAACTTCGCAGCCTAATATCGCGATCGTAAAACATTTAAAGTAACTTTTATGTATTTACCCTTCCTTATCAGTTCTTTAATTAAAAAACATCATTACTATATTTTATTTATCTTCCAATGCTCAATGTTTTTAACTGTAGATTTTTAAATTTATACCTGGCAACTGGATGCTTGACCTTGTTTGCTTCCTTCCTGTGCTTGATTGACATCGCTTGACTTTGGCGTTTGTCAAATTAAAAAAAAAAGAATAGCTAAACGTGAAGGACGTGAAATTTCAAAGTGAAATTTCAAACTTTTCCGTGATATTCTCTAGTTTAATTAGTGTGTAATTGATTATATTTTTGATGAATTGTTGTGTGTGAATAATATTTTTTAGTTAAATCAAGATGATTATTGAAAATCCGGACGTTTTTAAGTCCTGGTTGACATCCATATTGGAACCCCTGTGAGTATTCGCTGCCATTTTTAATTTATTATTTACACTAAAAATTTCTAGAAACGCTTAAAAATAACCATGGGTGTTATCTAATCGGTTATTTATGGCGATTATTGTTATTATCAGAACATTACTATAAATGGGAATGCGATGTATCGGGTTTCATGATTTGCCACACGCGTGACGTTATTATTACACATGGCATTTTGATTCACTTTTTTTTCAATTAAATGTGGTATTTTCCGCTTAATTATGTAACATCAAGTTACAGCCAATACTTAATCATACTATTTTCAATCTAATTAATGCACTAGGATAACCTAAACTTGTAAAAACTTACTTAAAAAGTTTGGTCTAAGAAGTCTTGTAAAAAAACTTCGAACTTAGTAAAAGTTGGTGGTCTTATCTCAAAATTCACGCTAAAAGTAAAGTACATCATCTCATTTGTCTTATAACAAGTTTTAAAAGTTTGTTTATGTAATAGGTAGGTTCAAATACTAACTGCACCCCGCGGTTTTTCTCTCGTAAATTCCAACCCCTAGTAGGGGTAAAGAATTTAAATGCCATTCCTGGTTATAAGCAACATTTGTACCAAATTCCACCAAAATATATCCAGTAGTTTTTACATGAAAGAGTAACAAACATAAAAGCATACATACAAACTTACACATACACTTTTTACTTAGTTTTGTATTATAACAGAAGTCTGTATATCCTTTTTACATTAAAATGGAGTTTCAAATTGATATAACTTACACTTTTAAACACCTCTTATCAATAGAATAACAATGATATAGTTTAATTTAAGAACACTTTCTCCTTTTATATTATGAATATGTATGAAAGATATCCAAGTGTAGTTGGTTAGTCACTATCTGCTATACTGAAGGTTATGGGTTTGATTCCTGCTAAAGACAATAATTATTGTGTATGTCAGTTTGTCTTGATGTAGGTGTTTTCTATCTATTCTATGTGAGCATTTTCTAAAAGTATGTTTATCCAATTGTCTAATATGTAAAGAAAACATTGACTATAATTCTGTAGTTCTCTTTCCAATGAAATACTAAAAAAAACTTAATATGCTATATTTAGGTTTAACTTTGAGGGCTCTAACTAACTACCCATGAATACAAAATGTTAGTGAAAATCATAACCCTTCTTTTGGCTTTATCATAATCGGGTAAATAACATAACATAATCATTCACTGCATCATTACATTACAGTAACTGACCCCTAAGTTTGTAACTTGTATCTAGGGTATCAGAAACTACGCACACACTCATTCACATACACACCTAGACCAAGATAAACATTTCACCCCCTACGGGAATTGAAATCACTACCTTACAGATGGCAGTCCGTAATAAAGACCTAAACTTCAAGTAGACCAATATATCACTACATAGTATAAAACAAAGTTTCTTTCTCTGTCCCTATGTATGCTTACATCTTTAAAACTACGCAACGGATTTTGATGCGGTTTGTTTTAATAGATAGAGTGATTCAGTGGGAAGGTTTTTAGCATAATTTTATCCCCATATTCCTACGGGAACGGGAACTACGCGGGGCGCCGCTAGTCCAATTCTAAATCAATGTATTTTCAATTGCTCTCACCTAAATAAACACACACAGACCAACAGAGCGATCTTAATGTATTTATAACCTCTACCTGTGTGACTTGTAGTGTTATAAATATACATCTAAACTTAGCAATTGTTACTCTAATGTTAATTTTATATCGAAAGTATAGTTCTGTATGATTCCACGGATGAGGAATGACCTTTCTAACTGATGGTATTATTAGGATTATGATGAGAAAAGGCTTCACTATGATTGGCTGGTGTGTTGTTCCCAACAAATATGTATGGCTTCACCCAGCCCAGGATTCTAACCTGGGACCTTATTTATAAAAGGCAACAATTACTGCGTGACTGATTTATCAACACAGCTCAAACCATGTAATGGTTTGCTCAGAAATTGGCATACAAATTTATTTATTTACTAGCTGTGCCCCGCGGTTTTACACGCGTAGTTCCCGTTCCCGTTCCCGTGGGAAATTCGGGATGAAAAATAGATGTTGGCCGATTCTCAGACCTACTGAATATGCTCACAAAATTTCATGAGAATCGGTCAAGCCGTTTCGGAGGAGTATGGCAACGAAAACTGTGACACGAGAATTTTATATATTACATTTAAGAAAGGTACATTTACAGTAATGCATATAATATACAGATACTAGCAGCGCCCCGCGGCTTCACCCGCGTAGTTCCCGTTCCCGTGGGAATTTTGGGATAAAAAGTATCCTATGTGTTATTCTGATGTATTTTTTTTTTTTTTTTTGTCCTTGATGCACCACTTTGTGTACTTCAAAATATTGCAATCTAGCCATATTAAGGCTAATAAGCAATTTAACTTTAACTTAAACTAATAAAATGTTTCTGTTAAGAATGTGCCCATCGGCACTTTTCTTATTGTTTTTGTTAAGGCGAAGACACTTTGTTCATGTGTTCTTTACCATAGTACATACACTGCACTTTAACACTATTTACTATCACTACAATAATTCAAAAGGTTTTGTCCTTTTTAAACGTCTTATAATGTCCGTGTTGTCGAGGAGCTGGATAGCCTCAACGTTCACGTGATGATGAAGTCTTTTCTCATGAGCTTCGGCATGTTTTTTAACAATAATGGCAACAGGTTCCACACTGAGGTCCCGGTGGAGGTCGTCATTTCTAACGTACCAGGGAGCATTTACGATACCTCTAAGTACTTTATTCTGGAAACGTTGGATCATCTGTACGTTACTTGATTTGGTACAGCCCCACAGCTGTATACCATAAGTCCATACAGGCATTAGGACTTGTTTGTATAATAGTAATTTATTGTGTACTGATAACGGTGAGTGCTTACCAAGCAGCCAGTACATCTTCTTATAGCGAATTTCTAGCTCATCGCGTTTCTTTTTGACATGTGCTTTCCAGCGCAGCTTGGTGTCTAGTGTCATGCCTAAGTATTTGGCCGTGTTTTCATAGGGTATTGCATGGGTGTTAATGTATACCGGATGATAATTCGTCATTTTATTTGTAAAATCAATGTGAACCGATTTTGATTCATTAAGTTTAATGCGCCACTGTTCAGTCCAATCATATATTTTGGTTACGGCTCTTTGTACGTTTTCCACAGCGACTTCATGAGTGACACCAGTAGCCAGTATGGCTGTGTCGTCTGCAAAAGTTGCAATGGTGCAGTTTTCTATCTGTGGAATGTCACTAGTGTATAATAGGTACAGGACCGGGCCTAATACACTTCCTTGCGGCACTCCTGCTTTTATTTCTTTTAGTTCAGAGTAGGTGTCTTCTTGTTTTATTCTGAACATCCTGTTTGTTATGTATGACTCCAATATGTCAGTAAATTGCTTTGGTAGCATTTTTTTCAGTTTGTACATAAGGCCTTGATGCCACACTTTATCAAATGCCTGTGCTACATCCAGGAAAATTGTAGAGCAAACTTTTTTTTCTTCTAGAGTTGATTCAATAATATTGGTTATTCGATGGACCTGTTCTATTGTAGAGTGCTTTTCTCTAAAACCAAACTGATGCTCAGGGATAAGTCTATTTTCTTCTATAATAGTTTTTAACCGTTTCAAAAATAGTTTTTCAAACAATTTTGACATAACTGGAAGAAGAGAGATTGGCCTGTAAGATGTTACTTCATGAGGTGGTTTACCTGGTTTCGGTATCATAATAACTTCAGCCACTTTCCACACATCCGGTACATGTTTTAGTCTGAATGTAGCATTGATAAGGTTGGTAAGTTTGACCACTGCTTTTTTAGGTAAATGTTTAAGGACTTCTCCGGTAATGAGGTCATAGCCCGGAGCTTTATTTTTATTTATAAATTTAATTTCATAATAAACCTCTCTTGGAGTTACAAGTTTTATTTCTGACTCATCCTGTGGCGATACATGTTCTATAAGTTCAGTGTTATTTTCGTTTGGCTGAAATATTTTTTCTAGGTGGTGCGCAAATCGTACAGCTTTTTGCTCATTGTTGATGGCCCATGTACCATCAATTTCTTTAATAGGAGGTATTTGTCTGGTTGGGTGTTTAATACTTTTAGTGGCTTTCCATAGAGAATAGTCGGTTGTACGGTCACTAGTAAGTTGACTTAGCGATGAAGACATTGTATCCTCTTTGAATTTTTTAATCTCTCTACTAAGTCTCTTTGAAAGGTTATTTAATAAAGTTTTGTCGAGTGGGAATCTAGTTTCCTGCCATATTTTTCTTTGTTTTCTTTTTTTTGCTATAAGCTGTGGAATTTCTATTGGGTACATGGTTGTTATATTTTTTCTTTTTATATCCGGAGTATTATTCCAAGCACATTGTTGGATATCCGCTATAAACGTTTCAAGTTCCAAATTTAGATCTGCTGGAGTCTTCAGTGGTACTTTTAGATTTATTTTAGAGTCTAAGTCATGTTTAAAGCTATCCCAGTCCGTTTTTTTATTAACAAGCGAAGGGATTTCTTTTTTATTTAAGATTTCATCACTGAGAATCAAAATTATTGGGGAGTGGTCTGAACTCATATCAAAACCTTCCTCAATGTGAAGAAAGTTAGGAGAGAGATTTTTATATATAAAAAAGTCTATCAAATCAGGTATTTTGTGAGGATCTGTGGGCCAGTATGTTGGTTTACCTGTAGATAACACATCACATTTAGTTTCTTTAATTGCATTTAACAACTCTTTACCTTTAGTTGTTGTGAGTCTAGATCCCCAGTAGGTATTTTTGGAATTGAAGTCGCCGCCAAGGATAAACCTATTGCCAAGTTGTTTAAGGAAATTTACATATTGATCGGTCTTTAACGTATACCTCGGTGGACAGTATATTGCTGAAATAGTAACCGGGTAACGTTTGGTTTTAATGGATATCCCAACTGCTTGTATTTCAGGTTCTTCACATTTAAAGACCTCGCAATGTTGGATATTTTCTTTTATTATGACGGCACTGCCTCCTCTAGCTTTATTAGTTGGATGCAGTGCGTGATAGATTTTATATCCTTTAATATCTAGGTATGTTTCTCTGGTGAAATGTGTTTCTGATATGAGACATAAGTCAATATTTTCTATGTTTAGGACAGCTTGTAGTTCATTTTGGTGCCGGAGAAGTCCATTGGCATTCCATGCAAATATCTTTACTGACTTAGACATCATTTTTGATACCCAAACGTTTCTCAATATTTTTGAATCTTTCATCATAAGATGAAATGAAATTTAAAATGGTGTTAAGTTTGTCCTCCATGTTTAATGTAGGCTGTTTTTTTGGTTGGGTTTGCGGTTTGAAACCCTTTGTAATTTGTGCAAAAGACACATTCTTCGTCACTTGCTGACTGGGTATAGCTTTTTTTGTAATATCGGGCTTTTGTGCCTGGGTGGTCGAAATTTGATTTTTGTGGCTTATTTTATTTTTCAACTTTTGGAGTTCTTTAGCTACAGTGCAACCTCTGTAGCTAGCTGGATGCTGTTCACCACAGTGAACACATTTTGGTTTGGCTTCTGCGGGTTTCTTGCAGTCTTTCGTTAAGTGTTTTCCAGTGCATTTAACACACCTGGGTTCTTTGGAGCAGTATTTGTGGGTGTGACCATATGCCTGGCACCTTTTACATTGTGGGATTAATTTTGACGTTTTTAGGGGTTGAATGTCTACTTTACAACCCAAAATAGACTGGATTTTGTAGATTTTGTTGACATCTTCATTTTTGTTGAAAGATATCATGAACATGTTTAAAGGTTCCTTTGTCCTCCAACTTAGTTTGTTCACTGCATCTTCAACATTGTATCCTTTAGATACTAAATCCTCTATAATCCGAGCAGGCACACATGTAGAATGCAGATTTTTTGCCATAACTCGTATGGGCCGATCCTGCTTGTTTTCGTAAGAAAACCAGACACAATTATTTTGTAGTAGAAACTGAGTCACAGTCCTATATGAGTCGCCATCTCTACAATTGATTTTAACGACGTTGCCGCTCTTCATCTTAATTAGAAAAGAATCTTTTGCAACGGATGATGACAGAAGATCAAAAAAGCTCTGATAATCTGTCACATTTTCAACAATTATTGGTGGTGGCTGTGGGGCTTTTCTAGCTTTCGGCACTTTTGTAACGTCCTCTCTGGAGATTGATTCCTGTTGCGGGCTGAGTGACTGGTTCAGCTTCCTTTTCTTACGGCTTTGTTGCCGTACCCACTCGGTCTCTTTGGCAAGTTCCTCTTCATCAGTCTCATACTGAACTTGGTTAGAGTAACCTGCTGATGGTTGTTTAGCTGGAGGTGTATTTTTATCCTCCTGAATTTGCACTAACTGTTGTTGTAATTCTACAATTTTATCTTGTAGTTCTTTAACAAGGTTCTCATATTTCTTACGTTGCTCTTTTTCTTCGTTGAGGTACTTGTATAGCAAATGCTCAGTCTCAGTTTTAATTGTGATTGTTCCTGTTGCCATTTTTTCTAACTAAATATTAAATTTATAATGAAGGTGTAACGGAGCCTTAACAATGTTTTTTATTAATTCACTACATAGTCATGCATGATTCACACAATCTAGGTCATCGCGTTGATGACCGGCCGGGCGCACGCGTACCGTACCGAGGTCACTCGCGAGTGTTTGCCGCGTCAGCGCTTTACCCGAACGCGCACTAAAGCAACTGCAACGCAACTGTTCTTTGCGGACGCTGAACGAACACTGAAAGAAGAACAAAACCTTTATAATACTTCATCCTACTAATATTATAAAGGCGAAAGTTTGTATGTATGGATGTTTGTTACTCTTTCACGCAAAAACTACTGAATGGATTTTAATGAAACTTTACAATAATCTTGCTTATACATCAGAATAACACATAGGATACTTTTTATCCCAAAATTCCCACGGGAACGGGAACTACGCGGGTGAAGCCGCGGGGCGCTGCTAGTGTTTAATAAATTTATTACTAGCTGTGTTATACAGTTGGGCTTGCCTGTTTTGAGGTAATTCTGTTGGGATTTTGGGATAAAAAGTGTTGCTGTACTGTATGCTTGTACTTGATATAACTAAATAGTAAAACAGTTTCCTGAAATTATACGTTTCCATTATGTCTAATACTAGCAGCGTCTTATCCCCGTAGTTCTCGTGGGAATGGATATAATATAGCCTATAGCCTTCCTCGATAAATGGGCTATCTAACACCAAAAGAATTTTTCAAATAAGACCAGTAGTACCTGAGATTCATCCAAACAAACTTCAGCTTTATATATTAGTATAGAAGTATAGATAACTTACCTATGTAATAAAAATAAGTAACCCCTGTAATTCGCGTTTTATACCTATCTACCACAAAATACACATACATAATTATATGCTATCGTTAGTAAATACATAAGTACTAAAAATAAGATAAACATACATGTTCACACAAATGTTTGTCTTAGCGTTTGTCACTACTAACTACACCACTTGATTGTCAAAGATATGTAATAACTAGATGTAACCTGCAACCTTACGGATGGCAGTCCGGCATGGTGAACACTCTGCCATCGAGGTCGTCAAATTCGTGTAAAATAGCTTTTTTCAATGGTTAAAATTTCCATTTGAAATAACTTTAATTTTAACAATAACTATATTTGTTTGGTCACAGATGCGATGCCGACCCAGCAGCCCTCGCCAAGTATGTGTACGCTCTGGTCAAGAAGGACAAACCAGTCGAAGAGCTCCGAGAGGTGATGGTAGACCAGCTCGATGTGTTTCTGCAACAGGGTGAGTTACATGTAAATTTTTTTGTTTAATTCATGCATTCGTATCATTCAATTCAGTTCAGCCTGCCTAGCATGACTGTGCGTGATAAATGATATAGACACCACGAAATGATATCGATTTCGGGAGCATGACCAAATGAAATAAAATTTAATATGGCGGTCATTTTTATCAAATTTTGACAGTTGGATGTCAATAAATCGCTGTATCTATCGCGTTTTCGAAGTCATGCTAGCCTAGCAGGCAGCATATGCTTATTTAAAGCGAACATGAACTTTAATATATTTACACTAAATACAGCTTGATCTAAATTGAACTCTACAAGGAGACTACTCTACAAGGCTTTGGGGGTCACCAGTTGCATACTTATGACATTTTTTTTAAAGATTTGAGGGTATCATTAAAAATGAATAAAAAAAAAAATGCTTCGTATATGTAATTTGTTTTATTCTTTTGCTTATCATTTATTGTTAAAACTTTTTTTTTGCACCCTACTCCCCCACAGGACAGGCAATGCCTAGAGTGGGGGCCCGAACTTTTATATTAGAGTTAAGACCCGAAACTCGATAATTGACGGTTTTTGTACTTTTTGATCTAGTCATATTATATGAAAAGCGTATTTTATAAACATGCTTTTAGGTAATAATTAAAGGAAATATTGTCATCTAAAAAATACTCAGAGAAAAACAATATTATACAGAAAACTTATAAAATATATCAAGAAAACTGAACATATGTTTTCTGAATTTCACTTTTAGCATTAACTTCCATGCCTTCGGATTCTAGTAATTCGACCAATTTAGCACTAAAAATTAAACAAACTTAAAGTCCAGATCCTTATTAAGGAAATACTCATAGGAAAATTTAATTGTTATTATAATTATTATTGAAATCGAAAAAAATATAAAGTTAGAATTTGTAAAAATCACACTCAAGAAAATCGTAATTTACGTTGATAAATGATGCTCAAAACGTTATTAAAATTACCTCAAATAATAAAAGAATATTTTCTACAACAATTATACTAAAAAAAAATCTCTAAAACAAATTGTCTTTTTTTCTACAAATATTTTAAAATCATCATAAAACTACTATAAAATCGGACGCACGAAACAATTCAAATCAGTCTGCCGCGAGGCTTTTTAGAGAGAGGACGTATCGCTCCTACCGAGCGTTTGACCTTTGCGGCGCGTACGAATTTTATGCGATAACTCATCAACATGTTTTGATACTCGATAATAATTTTTGTTTTATAATTTGAATTATTTATTAAAAAAAAATATTAACATTTATGATAACAAATAATGTTTTAGAAATAATGAGCAATAAAACAACATTATTTTAAACCGACTTCCAAAAAGGAGGAGGTTCTCAATTCGGCCGGTATGTTTTTTTTATGAATATGTTCAACGATATCTCCGTCAATTCTGTACCGATTACTAAAATTCTTTATTTATTCAAAAGAATGGACTTGCCGTTTGGTCCCATGTCAAGGAAACCAGGATCTAATGATGGCATTCTAGAGAAATTGAGAGGAACTTTAGAAAATCGTAGGGTGATTAGTGCATTTGTTAAGTTTTTCGTTAATTATCTTAAAGCATTATAATTAAATGAAGGTTTGGAGTCGATCTGATGATGGACCTGGAAGATAGTCGAGGGAACTCTTCAACGACTAACAGCAGTTACCTCGTGTTTGGGCTTGATTAATTTGTATCGATGAGACCTTTACAACCAGATAGGTTGTGACACTCAAAAGTAATAAAAAAAAAGACTTTAAAAGCTGAAAAGTATAAAATAACAAATATTTAATTTAATACACCTTTTATGCGATGCTAATTTATACTTTTGTGTGTATGTTACCTATTGATAAGTGTGAAGTCGGTGCCAAGCCTCAAAGAAATAAAACTATTAGAAAAATAAACTACAAAATTATAATTCGAGATGACCGTTAACGAACGTTTGCCCGCTTGGATTGGTCGCATTTTTATTTTATTTATGTGCTACATCGCATAAGAGGTATTACATTACATATTTGTTATTTTATACTTTTTAGTTTTTGAAGTCGGTTTTTTTTAACAAAAAAGGAAACGAAATAATTTAGAAAGTCCTGCTTTTAGCGCTAAAAGGTTGTCCCGATAATATATGTTGTACATATACAGACAAGGCATTTTTCAAGTAGGCGTGGATGACGATATTCAAAACTATAAGGAAAGGAATATCGAAAATTGCTAGCGATTTTAATAAAAACTAAAACTGCAATTAGTATATAAAAAATCAATACCCCATTATGGCAAAAAATATATTATTCACAAGTAAGTTATAGATTTTTTTTTACTCGTATGTTGCTTTGTTTTTAAAAAGTTTCGTTACTTACCAAAAAAAAATCATGTCTTATTTTAAAAACAAAAAACTAAGTATTTGTTTTATTCATTATTCCTTGTTGTGAATAATGGAATATCGAATCGAAAGGTATTACGTAAATTATATCTAATCATATACTACCTTCTACGAATCGTAAAAAAAAATATACTCGTATTTATACTTTTGTCAATAACTTTAACACAATTTATAATTTCCAATGGATCAAAACCGTTCGGCCGGAGTATTCAGAGCGAGCGCGCCGTCACCACATAGACAGTGTGCATGCGGACACGCGTGCGCGTCTGTGTGAGTGAAATTTGAGTTGTCGCGCGGTAGATCACGGCTCTTAAGATTTTTTGAAATAAATTTGAAATTTGAATTTGACATTGAAAGTGCACACAAGACTCACCAATTGATGTCTCGGGGTGATAAGCGCTGCATACTGATTTTGTTATGGGCAAAGCGTGTTGCTTACCATCAGGTGACCATATTATTACCATTGTTACAGAAACAAAGCCGTTCGTGGAGATGCTGTTCAAGTCGCTGGAGACCCACGACTACCTGAAGCCCAAGGAGGGCGGCGACAAGCCCCCCTCGCCGGCCCCCGCCGACCTGGAGCCCGAGAAAGCCCCCGAGACTGAACAACCGGTGTTAGGTGAGATGAGAGGCATTTAGTTATTTATGGTACAAGCGAAGAAAGTTGGTGATTACTTCCGAGGGGCTATTGAGGCCCGAACCGTCAGGCGAGGGTCTTAAGATAGCCGAGGATAGTAATCATCAATACACGCGTGTACCATACAACGTTTTTCAACACACTTGCGAAGAAATTAATAATAATATATATTTTTTCTCTAATAAATAAACAGTTTTTCTATTCGCATCCAACACACCAATGGTGATCGGCCATAGACTAAAAGAATATACTCATTAGAAAAAAACATATGAATGGAATCGACCATAGACCTACCAAGAGTAAGGCAACATACAACCTAGTTGAAGTTTGTTTTTAAAATGTATGGACACGATTTTTTTTGGTATCGAAACTTTTTTTAAAACAAAGCATCTTAAAAACATCTATAACTAACTTGTGAATAAATCGTGTCATTATTCAACTGTTTTTGCACAAATAAGAGCCCCTTTATGAGCAAGTGTGTTGAAAAATAAATTATTGTTTCTCTACAGCTCCAGCCCCCAACGGCTCCGTCCGCTCTCCCCCGCGGCACCGCGTGGTGCTCTCCCGGCCGGCGGCACGTCCCACGCCGGCGGCTTTGCCAACGGTTTTACCGCCGGCACCTGCGCCCGCACCCGCGCCGCCCGTACAACGGACGGTGCACACTGAACAGACGCTTGTTAAGGTGAGATTTAATATATTATGTTCGTAAGTGATATCTTAAAGTCGGAGTTCACTGTGTTTTTATTTAGGCATCATCACTGTTATTTCTTAGGAAGTGATTTAGTAAAGTCAGAATTGTAAATATGTAAAATATGATTTAGATAGCTTACCAAGACAGATGTTCACACTATCCTACTAATATTATAAATGCGAAAGTTTGTATGTTTGTGAGTTTGGATGTTTGTTCCACTTTCACGCAAAAACGGCTGAACGGATTCAATTGAAATTTGGTACATAGACTACCTTTTACATAGGCTACCTTTCCTTTCCTACCATCCCGAAAATCGATAAGATCCTGCAGAAATATCGAAAAAATAATTTAATTCTACAAAATAATTCTTTATCCAGTAACTAGATGGCGCCAGTCTACCGAAAGTTTTTAAATAAATAAAAAGGTTTCACACGATCAAAGACTATAGGAAAAAAATGTTGTATTTTTTGTAATTTGTTTGTATTTGTTATGTAAAAATAATGACTAGTAAATTAAATTTTAGTTTCCTGAATAATAAATAATTTTCACGATGGTTGTTGCCCTATTCCTACTAGATGGCGTTAGCTGTCTCATTGTGGAATTAAAATGTAAAATTTCATGTCAGCCGCGGGTAAAAGCTATAGGCCATATTTTATCCCAGTATGTCCACGGCAAAGAGAACTACGCGGGTGAAACCGCGGGGCGCTAGTCTCAAATACATTATTTAAGAAAGCAAACATACATCCATTCATTTTAAGATTTTGAGATCACCAACATAGTAAAACATGGTGATTACGTCTATTCCTCACATTTATAATCATCAGTGAAAACCTGCAGTCTGCCAGCCTGACTGTGCTATATTTTTTTTTACTGTAATCATCATTCAGGCCTTTGTTTTTCCCTTCTGTAGGACGTCACAAGCTAATAATATATATTTTTTTTCCAGGTGCTACCCCTCACCGAATTGTTAGAGGAACCTATCGACCAGCCTCCCCGGAGAAGAGATAGGAGGAATGACTCGGTTAGTTACATTTACCTAACTTCTTCCGAACCTTTGCCTCATGTGTATAAATGTCGTTAGTTTGTGATACCCTAGACACAGGACAGACAGACAGACGTCGGTGTAATGAGGTGATTGATTGATCACCATAATTTCGGAATAAAAAAAAAGTTGGTACAGTTTTTGTTTTACATTTATTTTTTTGTTTTGAGGCCTGGTCTAACATAGGATAATAAATATTTGTTTGTATATAAACTATTATATATTAGAATCCCTACTATGTAATATTATAAATGCGAAAGTAACTCTGTCTGTTACCTTTTCACGGCTAAACTACTGAACCGATTGACTTGAAATTTGGTACAGGGGTAGCTTATGTTCCGGGGAAGAACATAGGCTATGTTTTATCCCGAAATTCCTACAGGATCGGGAACTACGCGGGGCACAGATAAAAATATAAGAGATTTTGTACGATTTGTCGAGTTGTTGATTATACTGTATGATTTTTTGTTACAGTTGCGTGATAAAGAGGACAGACGCCGCCGTCGGTCTCGCTCCAACGAGAGACGGATGCGCCCGCGCAGACACCAACACTATGAAGATCGCAGGTAATTTATTTATAAATAATACTTTATCTATATCTAATATATAAAATTCTCGTGTCACAGTTTTCGTTGCCATACTCCTCCGAAACGGCTTGACCGATTCTCATGAAATTTTGTGAGCATATTCAGTAGGTCTGAGAATCGGCCAACTATTTTTCATCCCGAAATTTCCACGGGAATGGGAACTACGCGTGTGAAACCGCGGGGCACAGCTAGTAAATTATATAAAAAAATGTTTATTATAAAAAGAAAATTAAAAATAACAAAAACAGCAATATATGGTGATCAATAAAACTATGTTGCAATGAGATTTATATACAACTAGCGGCGTCTCGCGCTTTCACCCGCGTGGTTCCCGTTCCCGTGGGAATACGGGAATAAAATATAGCCTATGTTACTTAGGGTGAATATAACTTTCTAATGGTGAAAGAATTATTAAAATCAGTCTGTACTTTTTGAGTTTATCCTAACTAATATTATAAATGCGAAAGTTACTCTGTCTCTCTGTCTGTCTGTTACCTGTTCACGGCCAAACTACTGAACCGATTGACTTGAAATTTGGTACAGGGGTAGCTTATGGTCCGGGAAAGAAAATAGGATACGTTTTTATCCTGAAATTCCCACGGGAACGGGAACTACGCGGGTGAAACCGCGGGGCGCTGCTATACAAAAATACAAATCTTTTCTCTTTATAATAATAGTGTAGATAGTTTCATAGGGATTTGTAATGTAACACTATAATACATACCTGCAGCGCCATGCGGTTTCACCCGCGTAAAGTCTTAGTTCCGTAATACTAATAATATGCATACATAAAATTTTATTTTGTTTTTATCTAATATATAAAATTCTCGTGTCAGTTTTCGTTGCCATACTCCTCCGAAACGGCTTGACCGATTCTCATGAAATTTTGTGAGCATATTCAGTAGGTCTGAGAATCGGCCAACATCTATTTTTCATCCCGAAATTCTTACGGGAACGGGAACTACGCGTGTGAATCCGCGGGGTGCAGCTAGTTTTTTATATATTTATATTGTAAAAACTTAAAAAATAAGAAATTAAATGAATATATGCATACATATACATTCGACAATAAGCGACTTTGCTTCACACTAAGTAAATATTAATATATAAATGTCTGTTTGTTTGTTTGTGACAGACGTGTGACGTCGAGATCGCCCTCCCCTCGCCGGTATAGGAACAGAAGTCCGCCGACAGACAGACTGCCTAGCAGGTCTAGGTAAGGATATACATAAAAATATGTTGAATTTTCTATCCGTTCACACAAACATGTATTATCCTAGCTTTTATTTGTAAAATCCTTTAATTGGCTTTATGTCACTATAATCAATAATAATTATATAGTCCCCATATTTCCCTATATCCAGTCCATTGAACATCCCATTCCCATAACCCAGTCGTAGTTTTCCATATATTTGCAATAGTCCCAGCAGAACCGGGGACTGTCCTTGGATGCATTTTATAGTGTTATACAGGGATAGTCGCCGGATTGTGCATCCTTTACACAAGATTATATGTCAAAGGGCTTCCGTGTGTTGGCTTTGGCCCCATACTAGCCTTCCAAAAGACCGGGACTCATACTGTAAATACACTGTAAATAAAAAAATAGACTATAATTTAAACAAAAAGTTCCTAAAATATTATAGAAATCTTTAGCATAAATTAATTGGTAGAACACAGTATTGCATATTTTCGAAAAGCTAAATAGGTATATTTTTTTACTGTTCCTATAAATTGCTTCTCTTTCAATCTTTTCAACAAAATATTTTAGTTTTTTTGAGAAAACTCAACATACTTTTGTCTCCAACAGCAAAACATATTATCTATCCCACAAAAATACTCAAAATATCTATAATTTGTAACATAATCCCACAGGTCAAGATCCCCAGTCCCAGTACGCGACAGAGATCACGAGAGGGAACGGGAAAGAGTGAGAATCCCACGGGATTTGGAGCGGGACAGGATGTCGCGGGACCGGGAACACCGGGATAGGATTTCACGGTCTAGGGATAGAGAGAGGTAGGTGTCATCTATCTAATATATAAAATGGTCGTGTCACAGTTTTCGTTGCCATACTCCTCCGAAACGGCTTGACCGATTCTCATGAAATTTTGTGAGCATATTCAGTAGGTCTGAGAATCGGCCAACATCTATTTTTCATCTCGAAATTCCCACGGGAACGGGAACTACGCGTGTGAAACCGCGGGGCACAGCTAGTTATGTATATGTTTTATTTTATTTAAAAAATATACCGGCCCGGTTTTCTTGCCGAATTATCTCGGCTAAGTGCTCCATTGATATTGCCATAACTGAATAAATTATTTTGACTTTTGATACCTATACTAATATTATGAATAAAAAAGCGGTGCCGTTATATAACGGACGTAATACAACGGTGTTTGATGTCACAAGAACAGCGGTCTTTCATTTATTTAAGTAAAAGATGACAAATGGTGTGATAATCGCCACCGTAAATACGGCCGTCTTTTTGCGACCGTAATATTACGGCCGACATGACGGCACCGCTGTCTTAGTTAATCAAAGCTACGTTGAAAGTAATATGTTGCTTTTAAAATTATGTTGGGTTTTCGCCATTCGCTTTTTTTAAAGTTATTTTGTTATCCCTAGATCCCGTGAGAGATCCCGCGACCGATCCCGTGGGTCCACTTCCCCGCGGGATTTGAGAGTAGAACACAATGATGGCTACAAACGGAGATGTCGGGACTTTGATGGTAAGTTTGTATTAATATTTTACTTTTAATATTTTCAGTCGGTATAAAGGTATTTTTCATGACATTTTTAGATCTATTATTATTTGATAGTTATTAAAACATTATATTTAATTGGTAATGGATTTATTATAGTTTCCCTAAAATATTCGGACGAAAGATCCTACTATTTTTTTTTATTTTTTTTTATTGAAAAAAGGCACAACAACAGTTTAACATATTAAGCATTAAAACAGAATACACATATTTAAAGAAGGGTTCTGATATGTAAACCAATAATGGTTGTGTACAGCATTGTCTAGTAAGAACATCAAAAAGTAATAAATCTATCTAACAAAACTATATTAACAAAATAAATGAAAGGGTGTAGCTATTAAAGTTATATATGACTAGTCCTACTAATATTATAAATGCGAAAGTTTGTATGTTTGTGAGTTTGTATGTTTGTGAGTTTAGATGTTTGTTACTTTCACGCAAAAACTACTGCATCGATTTAGATTAAATTTGGTACAGATGTTCCTTAGAACTAGGAATTACACATAGGATACTTTTTATCCCGAAATTCTCATAAGATTGTGATTTACGCGGGTAAAACGTTATCTATATATATAAAAATGAAACCCGTTTTCCTTGGTCACGGCATCACGCGTGAATGGCTGGACCGATTTCACTAATGCTTTTTTTGTTGTATTTGTTATTATTAGGAGAAGGTTCTTATGTAAAAAAAAAACTGGAAAATCAACGGGAAAATAGGACCCGTGCGAAGCCGGGGCGGGCCGCTAGTTACTTTAAAAATATTCATTTTATAATTTGTTTAACCACAGAGAAAGGGTACTGCATGCGCGGCGACCTGTGCTCGTGGGACCACGGCGCCGACCCCGTCGTGTTGGAGGACGCCGCGCTCTCCACCGTGCTGCAGGTGCCCGGTGAGTAGTGCATGGATAGTAGGCATGTAATAGTCATGGGTAGTACGCATCACACATACAACATTTTTATATACCAATGATATATACACCCCTATTTCGAAATGATGGGACTTATTAAAATCAGAATATCTGTAGCAGTAACTGAATCCATATATCCAATAACAAATATCAAAAATGATAGTCGATTACTTATCTTTAAAAAAAACTAAACAAATGTCGTATTACCAGACTGCACACTAGCTATCAAGTATTCTGTGACGGCTCGGGTCGATGACCGCGCTCAGCTGTGTATCGCAGCGTTCGCCGGTTGTTCGGTGTAGAATAACAATAAAATTCAGCGAGATTTTGAAAAACTTTGGACTTATCATAACTTTTTAAATAAAAGCAAAAGAAAAAAACTAGCTTCACTATTATATTGTCACCCGTCGTTTACATTAGCTGTGTGATTAAGTATCTCGAATTCAAAATAGGGGTGTATAATGTATAAGAGCGTAGACGGCGTATGCATTAAGGCCTTTGACTTCCGATCGGAAGGTGCATAGTTCCAAATATGTTTACAATTTTAGAGTATCAGAAACTACGCACACACTCATTCACATACACACCCAGACCGAGACAAACATTTGTGGTTCGAACTAAAAAAAAATCGAACCCGCATCCTTACGGATGGCAGTCCGGCATGGTGACCACTCTGCCATCGAGGTCGTCAACACTAACAAACAAACTATAATGTCCCCCCGTTGTCGCAGAGTACAACCCGCTGGCGCCGGACATCTGGATGGGCGCGCCGTTCGCCGCCTACCCGCCGCAACACCCGCACCCGCCGCGGGAACTCATACCTATACCCAGGTAACGAACACATAGTATTTATTATTTTTATAGATGTACAAATTCTAAATGTTACCTTCTCTTTTTCTTTCTTTTTCCGAACCTTTATCCCATGTCTATTTGGGGTCGGTTTTCAGTTTTAACCAGATTTGGCGGAATGTCAGTATTCAAATGTTACCTTAATTAGTTTATATTTTATGTTAGATATAATTTGTATATTGTTACTGTGACAAATAAATAAATAAATTAGAAGAAAGGATCTAACAAACTTACAATAAAGTGTCTGCTTCGACGCACGACTGGAGGTTGAAAGAGCGACCACAAGCTAGTATCCAACTTTAAGTGCCGTCCGATAAAATTCTAATGTCATTTGTATACATTTTCAATAAACTGACAACCAAAAGATGCGATTACAGCGACGCTAGCACCGGCACAGAAAATATTGTGGCTCAATATTAGCATTACTAGCTGTAATTCATGTCTAGAAGTGCAGAAAATCGAAAATAAATGAGAGGTTTCTATATGCTGCACAAAGCAGTGTTTAAACAGCTTGCGAAAACCCATAAAACCTAGCTGGCTCAGCTTTCGGTACTTATTTTAAATATAGTGGTGTATAAGATGGTACTACTACATACATAATCTAATCTCAAATACTACTCTACGTTAATGTGTGTGTCCGTTGTTTCAGAGTACGTCAGTGTGCGCCGGCGGCTCCGCTCGCGCCGTTACCGCCCCGACACCCTCCCCCAAACAAGAAAAACTTCGATTATAATAGAATTGGTGAGTTTGCACTTTATAGTATAAAATTACTGTCTTTTCCCTTAGTTAGATCTTTGAAATGATCAACGGATTTTAATGCAGGTTTCTTTCAGCAATAGATATATTGATTCAAGACGAAGGTTTATATGTAATATTGTTCTATACGACTGCTGCTATTTTTTCTCTTTAAAATAAGAAAAAAAGATTCATCATCATCAGCTCATATAATGTCCCCACTGAGGGGCTCGAGCCTACCCTGAATTAGGGCGATAGAAGACAAAAAATTTAATTAAAAATCACCCTAGAATGTAAAACAGCAACATACATAGGTGCTATTTTTATTCTAGTACTATTGGCCCGCCCCGGCTTCGCACGGGACCAAGTTTCCCGTTTGCTTTTCCAGATTTTTTTTTCATAACAACCTTCTGACAATAGCAAACACAGTAAAAAAAGAATTAGCCAAATCGGTCTAGCCGTTCTCGTCCTCAGTGTGCCTATAGCGAGTTTTATTTTCGAAAAGTTAACGTTACGATAACGCGGATTTGTATGGGATCGAACACGCCACCAGAAGATGGCGTTAATTTAATCCCATACAAATCTGCGTTATCGTGAAGTGAAACTTATCTAAAATAAAACTCGCATTAGGCGCACAGTTATGGCGTGACAACGGGAAACGGGTTTCATTTTTATATATACACCCTTATTTTGAAATGATGGGACTTATTAAAATCAGAATATCTGTAGCAGTAACTGAATCCATATATCCAATAAAAATATCAAAAATGATAGTCAATTACTTATCTTTAAAAAATACTAAATAAATGTCGTATTACCAGACGGCACACTAGCTATCAAGTATTCTGTGACGGCTCGGGTCGATGACCGCGCTCAGCTGTGTATCGCAGCGTTCGCCGGTTGTTCGTTGTATAATAACAATAAAATTCGGCGGGATTTTGAAAAACTTTGTCTTATCATAACTTTTTAAATAAAAGCAAAAGAAAAAAACTAACTTCACTATTATATTGTCACCCGTCGTTTACATTAGCTGTGTGATTAAGTATCTCGAATTCAAAATAGGGGTGTATATGTAGATTAGATGTATGAATATAAAATCGCCTATCATAATATATTTTGTTCACAGGCATGCCCCGTCCTCCGTTACCGGCGAACGCGGCCAACTGTTCGCTAGAAGTGAAGAAAGTGCCGCGCGGCATGAACGACATCACGCATCTCAACAACCACTTCTCCAAGTTCGGCAAGATTGTTAATATACAGGTGAGAATTCAGTTATCTAAATTATGTAACTCAAAGGTGACTGACTGACTGACTGACATAGTGATCTATCAACGCACATCCCAAACCACTGGACGGATCGGGCTGACATTTGTCATGCAGGTAGATGTTATGACGTAGGCATCCGCTAAGACAGGATTTTGATTAATTCATTATTCCATTATTAATTAAGAAAGTCATTATTCCACGCGGACGAAGTCGCTGGCAAAAGCTAGTTTTTTAATATTTGTGATGGTTAAAGAGAACTAGTGATTGTGATATTTATTAACCCCCGACGCAAAAAGAGGGGTGTTATAAGTTTGACGTGTCTGTGTGTGTGTGTGTGTGTGTGTGTGTGTGTGTGTGTGTGTGTGTGTGTGTGCGTGTGTGTGTGTGTGTAGTTATAGTGTATAGCTCCCGAACGGGTGAACCGATTTCAATTTAGTTTCTTTTGTATTAAAGGGGACTTACGTGCGAGTGTTCTTAGACATGTTTGATGAAAATCGGTTGACCCGTTTAGAAGTTATGGGGGTTTGAAAGTAATAGTGTTGGGGGTTTTTTAAATTTTTAATTTGATGTTTTTCTACTAATTGTCAATCTATCCATTCATCCAGGTGTGCTACGAATCGGACCCGGAAGCGGCTCTGATCACGTTCTCGACGCCGACGGAGGCCAACGTCGCATACAAGAGCACTGAGGCGGTGCTCAACAATAGATTTATTAAAGTGTTTTGGCATAATCCTGATGTAAGTATAATATTTATTTATTTGTGTTTTATATGATGACCTCAATGGCAGAGTGGTCACCATGCCGGACTGCCTTCTGTAAGGTTGCGGGTTCGATTCCCGTGCGGGGTGAATATTTGTGTGAACCACAACTGTTTGTCTCGGTCTGTGTGTGTGTGTGAATGAGTGTGTCCGTAGTTTCTGATACCCTAGATACAAGTTACGGACTTAGTTAGGGGTCAGTTACTGTAATGAGATGATGGAGTGAACGATTATGTTATGTTATTTGTCTAATATCCATAGTATAAACTTCGCTTAGTTTGGAAAAACCAAATCCTACTAATATTATAAAGCCGAATGTTTGTGAGTGTGGATATTTAGATGTGTAGATGTTTGTTCCTTTTTCACGCAAAAACTACTGAATGGATTTTAATGAAATTTGGCACAGATGTTCCTCATACCTAGGAATAACACATAGATTAGATTTTTATCCCAAAATTCCCTCAGCAAAAGGTTCCACGTGGGTAAAACTATTTATATATTTCCTTGTTCGCAGCAAAACAAGCAAGAGAACCTGGCACCCGGCGGTCAGCAGCCGCCCAAGCCGGCCGAGCGACCCAACTCGCAGCATCCGATGTCACACAACAAAGTGCTCATCAACAGGGACAATATCAAGGCAACCGCTGATATTAAACAGGCTAATATTGAAAAGGTAACATATTTTTATTATAAAATGCAAAAGCTGCTGACTGACTCACTTACTCGCTCACTCACTCATTCATTGTATGACTCATTCATTCATTCTATCACTCATTCATTCACTCACTCACTCATTCATTAATTCACTCACTCACTCATTCATTAATTCACTCACTCACTCTTTCATTCACTCACTGACTCACTCAATCAATTTTAGATCACCAAAATGCAATTAGAAAAGCATTACGATTAAGGCTTTTTCTACTCAGTTTTTATAATTTATTTTAATAAAAGAGAAATAAAGTGTTTGTTGGCTGCATAGCATACTAAATACTAGCAGCGCCCCGCGGTTTTACCCGCGTAGTACCCGCTCCCGTGAGCATGCGTAGCTCGTAGTATCATACAATCTCGGCACAATTCACCATCGTGTGTTAAATAATAAAGTAACAGCGCCATCTATTGCTAAGATTTGTGACTACAAAAAGTTACAATAAAACATACGATTACTTATACACAATCCCATGGGAATGTCGGGATAAAAAGTCCTATGTGTTATTCCTAGTTATAAGGAACATCTGTACCAAATTTAATCAAAATCGATACAGTAGTTTTTGCGTGAAAGTGGAACAAACAGTTAAACTCACAAACATCCAAACATACAAACTTTCGCATTTATGATATTAGTAGGATGCAGCCAACAAACAGAGTTATTAGATAAATGTGGTGATTACTGATTACGGCTATTTCTTATTATATTAATATCATTAGTCTAATGAGTGAAAGGCGTTTAGTTTCTTAAGTCACCATAACGCATTAGACAACCGCGTTGAATACACTCAGTCTTCATTTAACCAACGTCATATGTAAGAAAGAGTCTTTTAGTCCGCACTAAAATCTATATACTAACATCATCAGTGTGTGTGTGTGTGAGTTTGTGATACCCTATATACAAGTTACGAACTTAGGGTGAGGCCAAACGAGCGTAATTTTGTGAGTCGTGAGTCGCAGAATTTCGTTCGCAGAAATTCTGCTGTGTTCAGTTTCATAGAAAAGTCCTATTTCATTCACACGGCGACGCAAAATGAGTTGTCTGCCGACTCACACGCATAATATCAACTGAATTTCGGTCGGTGTGAGTTGGGGAGCTTGCACGATACAAGGATCCGTACAAATTTTTCGGATTACAACTGAAAACCCGTCCGTGTGGCAGTCTAACCGAGTTTCAGTTGAACGTAAATTTCGCGACTCATTTTACGCGACTCACAACTCACAAAATTAAGCTCGTTTGGCCTCACCCTTAAAGGTCAGTTACTGTAATGAGATGTTGGAGTCAATAATCATGTTATATTAAGTAATACACCTTTTCAAGAGTTTATTCCCGAAAACCGAATAACCGAACTCGCGTTTGAAGAAGTTTACGTACTATTAAAATACCAGGACATCATAAACTATAGCTGCCTTATTTGCGTTGCATTTTTAGTCTGGTTTAACAAAAGCTGGTAAGCATTTGACACCTTGTCAGTCAAATGTGTCACTTTGACAGTATTCAAAATTGATTGTAAAACCTGGTTTAGTGCTAAACCAGACTAAAAATGCAACGCAAATAAGGCAGTAGGAGTTGGTTAGGTTTTTAAATAATCTATTGCACTGGATGCGACGTGCTGGCACATTGGCGCGAGTTGGGAGAGGCCTATGTCCAGCAGTGGACACATACAGGCTGATGATGATGATGATTGCACTTTAGCTGTCGAAAAGGAAACAAAAAACAAATATCTAAATGTCTTCTGTGATCACGGGTTCTGTAAAGAATCCGAAACGTCAGAAAATGTAAAATAAAATACAACCACGACCGTATCCGTTTAAGTGTTTTATTTCAAATATCTAAAGTTCACTAAAAACAAATTTCTCCAAACAGGAAAAAGAGATGCTAAACGGCATCGAACCCAAGAAAGAGATGCTGAAACCGGTGACCGTTGACAAGGGCAAGCGAGTCATGGAGATGTACAAGCGCGGTCAGGAGTTGTTGCAGACGCAGCTACACCAACAGCGACTGCTTATACAGAAGTTGGAGTCAGGTTAGTACTGAAATATATAGTAAAGTTTATTTAATAGACATAGTTTTCATTAACAATTGGTAAAGGTCGTAATTTCGGGTTCGATTCCCGTGCGAGGTGATTATTTCTAATGTGTGAATCACAAATGTTTGTCTCGGTCTGGGTGTGTGTGTGAATGGGGGTGTGCGTAGTTTCTAATACCCTAGATACAAGTTACGAACTTAGGGGTCATTTACTGTAATGAGATGATGGAATAAATACCGTTTTGTGGTATATTCTACAGAAAAACTACAACACTAACAGATTTGATACTTAATGTAGTTATTACAGTTCATGTCTAGATGCGCAGAAAATTGTTAAAATACTATTTTGTAAATAAAATAAAAAGTAGTTTTCACAATGTACATGCCGCGGGAACAAGGCAGTGTTTGAAAAGCTTGCGACAAAGCCTAGCTAGCTCAGCTTTGGGTACCTAGTTTTTTAATCCTAACTTCCTAACTAATATTATAAATGCGAAAGTAACTCTGTCTGTCAGTCTGTTACCTTTTCACGGATAAACTACTGAACCGATTGACTTGAAATTTAGTACAGGGGTAGCTTATGGTCCGGGAAAGAACATAGGCTACGTTTTATCCCGAAATTCCCATGGGATTGGGATTCACGCTGGTAAAACCGCGGGGCGCAGCTAGTATGTTATAATTTCCGGATAATAATAATGTTTTCTTTTGCCACAGGAAACGTAACAGGCGCCCAGAAAACAGCGCTCATGGAGGCAATCAATTCGGCCCAGGAGGGCATTGAGAAGCTGAGGAAAGAACTAGTCGCCTACAACGGGACTATCAAACAATTACAGGTATGTATATTGGATAAGATTTTTGTATTAGTAGGTGTGGATCGGTGTTTTCTCGGCGTGATTTTTTGTTAGATTTAGGGAAGGTTCATATCTGACGGAACATGCGTCGCGTATTATCGGTCGCGTAACACCAGCTAGGCTAGCATGACTTCGAAAACGCGATAGATACAGCGATTTATTGACATCCAACTGTAAAAAAATATAATAAATATAGCCGCCATATTAAATTTTATCAAATCGTACTACGCCATATTCATTTGGTCATGCTCGCGAAATCGATATTATTTTGTGGTGTCTATATCATTTATCACGCACAGTCATGCTAGGCAGGCAGAACAGACAAATGTATAGAAAAACTCTTGACTGTTCACACTCAACCGATTATACGTTAGTGCGTTGAGAAGTGTTTTTCTATACATTTGTCTGTTCTGTCGTTACGCGACCGATAATACGCGACGCATGTTCCGTCAGATATGAACCTTCCCTTACGCCCAATATTAATATTATAATGCCATAATTTATATGATTGAGATTGAAGATTGATTTTATTCATATTTTTTTATGTATGTCTATAATTTGCAGCGCCCGCGGTTTTACCCGTGTAGTTCCCGTTCCCGTGGGAATGTGGGGATAAAAATGTTAAAAACCTTCCTCTTGAATTACTCTATCTATTACTGAAAACCGCATCAAAATCCGTTGCGTAGTTTTAAAGATCTAAGCATACATAGGGACAGAGAAAGCGACTTTGTTTTATACTATGTAGTGATTTGCGGCGTCCGCGGTTTTTCCCGGTGAGATTGTAGTCAAACGCGTGCCTATCCACCATTAAAAAAAAACCCGCGTATTTCCCGTTCCGGTGAAAATTCGGGGATAACGTCATACTAAAAACCTTCCTCTTGAATCACTTTTTCAATTAAAAACACCACATCAAAATCCGTTGCGTAGTTTTGATGATCATATCACTACATAGTATAAAACAAAGTCGCTTTCTCTGTCCCTATGTATGCTTAGATCTTTAAAACTACGCAACGGATTTTGATGCGGTTTGTTTTAGTAGATAGAGTGATTCAAGAGGAAGGTTTTTAGCATAATTTTATCCTCATATTCCTACGTGAACGGGAACTACGCGGGTGAAACCTCGGGGCGCTGCTAGTTATAGCTAAACATCAAAAAATATAAATAAAATCAATATTCAATCTCAATCGCATGGATTAAGATTGAATATTAATATTGGGCGTTAGTGGGTCTTTTGGGATAAATATTGTTTTTAATTGTAATGTTAGCCGTTTTTAAATCGTGGAATGATTGTTGTACTTCTGTGTTTTTTTTTGCAAAACCGACTTCAAAAATTTTTTTAAATATTATATACAGATATCAATTAAAAAAAAAAACTATGGACTTTCTTTCTTTTAGAATCTGATCGATCAATCCGAAATAATATTTTATTAGATAATAAAAGAATAAAAAATACAAATAAGTCGAAATCTTCATCAAATAGAATAAGATTTTGAAGTCGGTTTCATATTTTTATTATTTCTGTGTGTTAAAATAATTAGGTAAAACGCATAAAGCTCAGAATGCACAGAGGTAACCTAAAGTAGCGATTGTTTACCGTGCACCGTCCAATCCTTATACATATTTATGATATAACTAGTAGCTCCCCGCTGTTTCACCCGCGTAGTTCCCGTTCCCGTGGGAATACGGGGATAAAATATAGCCTATGTCACGCACTGATAAATTAGCTTTCCATTAGTGAAAGAATTTTTGAAATCGGTTCAGTAGTTTCGGAGCCTATTCATTACAAACAAACAAATCTTTCCTCTTTATAATATTAGTATAGACTAGCGGCCCGCCCCGGCTTCGCACGGGTCCAATTTTCCCGTTGATATTCCAGTTTTTTTACATAAGAACCTTCTCCTAATAATAACAAATACAACAAAAAAAGAATTAGTGAAATCGGTCCAGCCATTCACGCGTGATGCCGTGACCAAGGAAAACGGGTTTCATTTTTATATATCGCTCATTTGGTGCTACAATGTCGTATTTACGTAATTACAATTTTTAGAGGAGATTCAATCAAAGATATGATTTCAATGTAGGTATGACATTTTGGGGAGACTTATAATAATCCGAGTCATTTTAAAAGTAGCTTTCATTTGTATTCTTTCTATTAGAGTCCCAGTCGTTTCGATATATTATAAATAACCTAAATTATAGGCATAAATAAAATGACGTGTATGTAAAAAAATATGTAATTATGACATTGTAGCACCAAATGAGCGATATATAGATATAATATTGTATGAGAATCAACTGAATAAAAAAATTTACTTAGTCGAAAAAATATTAGGTCTGAAAATTTTTGATGGTGATCTTGGACGATATAGGTTGACAAAAAAAAAGAATTTGTTAATACACTTATTACATAAAGTACTGGTTAAAAAAACAAACAAGTCGCCTCCTACCTACCTCGAACCATTCTGAGCCTTATCGCCATTGAAATAAGCTTGTGTATCGTACAGGACGACACTGTGGCCCGATCCATGGCACAACTACACTTGAACCAGGTATTTGAACGTTGGATGTGTGCGCGCATGTATTGTGCATTTTGTTATATATCAACACACATATTTATACACATTTTGTGCATTGGTTGTGTATAAAAACACATTTTATGCATTAAAACACATATTTAATCACATTTTGTGCATCGTTAGTAATAAAAACACATTTGTGTATTGGTTGTGTGTTAAAAACCACATGTTGTGTATTAAAACACATATTTAAACACATTTTTTGCATTGGTTGTGTATAAACACACATCATGTATCATTGTATGTGGTTTATCCATTTATTGTGATAGGCACATGTGGTTTAACATTGATTCAATATTATAGATTAGCTTATTGCGCATTTGTTATGTATAAAACACATATTTATAGACACATTATGTATGTGGGTTATTAATTTGTCTTATGTGGTTTAATAAAACACATTGATTCATTATGATATATTGACATGCCATGTTTTATGAAGATCTTATTTTAGAACAGAGACCTCTCTATATCTTAATGATGATATTAGAACACTGAATGTATGATTACCATGCTTGTTTAGTGCGTGTTGGTGATCTCAAATGACGATTTTATTTTAGAACAAAAACATCTTTCTCACTGATTATATTTAGTTGAATGAAGACGTATAACTAGACCGTTTAATTTACACACATCAAAAGTGTCTAGGGATCAAGCATTTTTATGCGGATTTCTTGAGATTGAGATGTGGCTTTGTAATAAATTTATGATTTTATAAATTTATATGGATCCTTTTTGGTGCATTTCATAATTTGAATCAGGAACTGTGAATCAAATTCGAGTAAAAGATAGAAATAGAAATAGAAATAGAAATATATTTATTTCATAACTTAATGGCTAGAGTACACCAAAACTTATAAGCTAGAGTTTTATTAATAAACATATAAAATCTTAAATCTAATATCATAACAAAAATACCAGTTTATTAATAACTTACAATTTTGAGTTAATATTTTAAAAAAATTTGGGGGTATACAAAACAATGTTCATTACCTCCCGTGCTAGTCAACGACTGTGTTACGGCGAGGTAAGAATCTCATTCCGTACAACCATACTACATTGTAATAGAGCAGCAATTAGTTTAACTAGAGTCGTCTATTGTATTAAACAAAAGAAGCCGGTAAGACATGTTAGAATATGTTAAAATGATCAGACGAAATTATTACCAAAAAAATTTCGACAATTAATTCTCCTTTTTTTTTGTTATATTTATTGGTATTATTTAATAGCATTATGGTACTTAAGTATAATATTTTTGTAAAAGTTATTATTATTTTTTTTTTTTTTTTTTTTTTTTTTTTAACTAAAGATGAAATACAAAAGCGAACAAGGAATATAATGAAATCTTAAGGGTATATTAGCATGAACTCAGACCAGTCTAAATATTTTTACAATAAAATAAAGACGATGATTAGGTTATTTATATAAAATACATATAGTATGATAATATGATATATTTCAAATAATTACTTATAATATTTATGAATCTTTAATAGTAATATATATAACAATACGTCCATAGTTAATAATTACATATATAGATATATATAGCATATATTACATTACTTATATATATATTTATATTATTATATGCAATCTAACGATGCATGTGTAACAATTTTTCAGTTCCATCATAATCTAAATTTCCAAGAAACTCATCCAGTGCCCTTCTACACATAAGATTCGATAGCTGTTTTATACTTTTAGTTTTACTAATACGATTGTATAGAAAAGGTGCCAGAAAGTAAGAGAAGCATTGGGCAAAGTGTGTTTTGCATGTCGGAATTTGAAATACCTCATGCGATCTTCTGGCAGATGTTATACTTTGTGACATTACTTTTCTATGTTGTTTCAAAATTAAGTTTTTTATAAACAGCTGTCGAACACTCAATACATTAGATTCGTTGTACAGTTTTGTTGTAGGATATCTATAGTGTCTAAAATTTAGTACTTTTAGGATGCATCTCTGAGCTCTTTCCGCATTTAGAAGAATGCTTTTTTTCGCTCCGCCCCAAGCAGAGATACCGTATGCTATTAACGATTGACATAAGGTAATGTAGACTGTATTACTAGTTTCCGTGTCTTTCAAATTCCTGATTCGTTTAAAAATAGGTATTAGTTTACGTATACGAGTTTTTAGATTGTAAATGTGATATTTCCAATTTAGGTGTTTATCAATTTCTATTCCTAAATATTTAACAGTATTTGAGGTTGTCAAAGCATAACATTTACATGATAGATAGTCATCGCAGATACGGGTATGTGCTTTTAGAATAAAGTCCGTTTCAGGGGGTTGCAAATTTTTCTTTATACTAAAAGTCATGAACTTTGTCTTTTGCAGATTTAAAGTTAATAAATTGTTATTTAACCAGCTAGTGACGTCACGCAAACCTAATTCTGCTGCCATCTTTGCACTCTCCCAGTTTGTGCCATGAAATAGTATAACAGTATCATCTGCAAATGTTATTATCTGCGCGTTTTGCATCTCCATATTGCACAAACAATTGATGTAAATTAAAAATAGCGTAGGCCCTAAAACTGAACCCTGTGGTACACCATAATTAACCTGTAACTTGCAACTGTATAAATTACCTATTTTGACAGTTTGTGACCTCTCATACAGATAATTCCTGAAGAGGTCAAGTGGAATACCTCTTATGCCTATGTTTTCGAGTTTCCTTAGAAGTAATGGGATAGAGACAGTATCGAAGGCCTTTGCCAGATCTAAAAATACCCCTACGCATTTTTTCTTTGAGTCAAGTTTGTTTACAATATTAGTGATTAAATTGTCAATAGCATCTATAGTTGAAATTTGTTTCCTAAATCCATATTGGTTTTGAGAAAGAAAGTTGTTTACATCTAAATAGTTAATAAGTCTACAGTTAATAATCCTTTCAAGAATTTTAGATATTGATGGCAGAAGGGATATCGGTCGATAGTTACTGATACTGTCTCTATCCCCAGATTTGTATACTGGTATCACAATGGATTCCTTTAGAACTTTAGGAAACAGACCTTGCGAGATACACAAATTGAAAATGTGTGCTAATGGTTTTGCAAGAACATAAATGTTTTTTTTGATAAAGATAGAAGGTATACCATCCCATCCCACAGAATTTGTATTTTTTAATGACAATGCCGTTTTGGCTACTTCTTCTTCATCGGTTTCCAGCATCATAAAGGAGTTTAAAGGCTCATTATTATGTTTATATTTTTGGACTAAACCATTTTCAGTAAGGTTTAGTTTCTGCAATATGTCATAAGCAAGATTTTCACCCACTTTGACAAAGTACTCGTTTATGGCATTAATAGAATCTTGAGGAGTTATATTTGTTTTTAATAATTCATCCGGTGTTTCAGATTTATTTGTTGCATTTATGTTACATACTCTTTTAATAACATTCCAAGTTTTCTTTATATCTTTTTTGCTAGCCTGTAAATCTGATTTATCATGCTCGTTTTTGAGATTGAGATTGAGATGAAAATCAGCTGTCAATATTTTCCCTATAAAAACATACAACGCATTGAAGACATTATTAGTGCTACTGTTTCCCTACTACTGATTAAAACCAACGTTATTATGGAGCGGCGACGTCATTTAAGCAGGGAAGAAATGCTCAGAGCCGTGGGAATGATAGAAGCTGGTTCCCGGCAACGTACTGTGGCTTTAGCTCTGAATACAAGTCAGAGTGTTATCAGTCGACTTTGGACACGTTACCGAAGCACTGGTACCGTGGCTGAGCGCCATGGAGGACGGTATCGCTGCACCACACGGAGACAAGACCGATACATTCAAATCTTAACTCGAAGAGCTCCAACAATAACCGCCATGATGTTAGCCGTGCGGCTTCATCACTCTTCAGGGAACTTAATTAGCGACCAAACAGTCAGAAACCGCTTGCATGAAGTGAACCTTCATTCCCGAAGACCGCTACGGGTACCACCTATAGCAATGCACAATCGTAGGATTCGATATCAATGGGCTCTTGAACACAGAAATTGGGCAGAAGAACAATGGCGTTTCGTGTGCTTTTCTGATGAGTCTCGTTTTGGTATGAGACCGGATACAAGACGTATACGACACTGGAGAACCCCTGGACGCCAACAGCGATTAAAATCCTGCCAGGAAGTCCATCCTTATAGTGGTGGAACCATCATGGTATGGGCGGGTATTTGGATCGGCGGAAGAACTGAGTTGATTTGGATCAGAGGCAACCTCAACGCTCAAATTTATGCTGAGACGATTGTATCAGACGTCATCGTTCCTCTACAAGTGCAAATCGGTCCCTTATTTCAGTTAATGCATGATAATGCACGACCGCACACCGCAAGAGTTGTAAGACAGACTCTCGCCGCAGCTAACATCAATGTCCTGCCCTGGCCTGCTCAGTCGCCAGACTTGAACCCGATTGAGCATGCATGGGATATGCTACAGAGAAGAGCTCTGCCGAATATGGAGGGTATCCAGTCGCAAGAAGACCTTTTTTTGTTGTTGTAACGAACACGGGCGGCCATTCCACAGCGTGATTTGGATGAACTCATTTTGAGTATGCCAAACCGATGTTCTTGTGTTGTTAGTGTTCGCGGTAGAAACACGGATTATTAATTGTTTAAGTTACCCAATAAAATTTTAAAGAAAACTGTTATTTCAGTCTTTTTTTCGAACTTTAATGTTAGTGGTTCAAATGTCAAAAATCCCTTTATTAGGAAAATGGCAAATTTCTTTATTAATGCAAAGGTGACTTGGTTTATCGTTACTGTGACAAACGAAAACACTTTATTTGATGAATCCTTAAAGAAAATTTTAATTAATATCAATCAGGAGAAAAGTTATTGCAAAAATATATGTTGATCCCTAGACACTTTTGATGTGTGTATGTTAGTGATGAACCATGGTTAGAAATTATTAAATTGACCCCGGAATCGAACATGGGACTACTTGTTTTGCAGACGCGCATATCATTGACTCATATATTGTTGTGTTGTTTTCTGTTTCATATTTTTTCTTTTGGATTTTTTTTTAGACTATTTTCTGCATGTCAATTTCTTTTTGTATATCTTTTTATATTATATTTCTTTTAGACTTTATTTTTCTTTGAGTGTTTTTAAATTGCTTTTCTTCAATGCGTTTTTTGATGTTGTGTTAACTATTTTTCGTTTTTTATTGATTTATTTTATAAGTACCAATATTACATTAGAATATCACCATATTGGTTTTCGGCTATGTTATTGTAACCCCAAAAAATTTTAGGACAAAAACATATAGGGTTGTTTATTTATTAGGATAAAACTGCATTTTAGACACGAAAGACAGGTAGGATCTCACAAATAAAAATTTTGAATAAAAACGCTGTAAAATATAGTTGAAAAACCAGTAGAATAACTCATTACATATATCATTAACTAGTAGCTCCCCGCGGTTTCACCCGCGTAGTTCCCGTTCCCGTGGGATTACGGGGATAAAATATAGCCTATGTCACGCACTGATAAATTAGCTTTCCATTAGTAAAAGAATTTTTGAAATCGGTCCAGTAGTTTCGGAGCCTATTCATTACAAACAAATCTTTCCTCTTTATAATATTAGTATAGATGATATTATTTAGTTGACATAGTATTAAAAATAGATATAGAATATCCATATATTTAACTTTAAATATTAAAATCACAAAGCATGCGTAAACCATCCGACGTTCATTAAAATATTACATAATATTTGTATTTAGTAATTAATAATTTCTTTGTATCTAAACTCATTGTCATAGGTGTAGTATTTAAAGGTATAGAGGGCTAGTTTAGCCGTAATTGTTGATGTAATGTGTGAGCAGGTAAGAAGTATATCATAGTATTTTTAAAAGAAATATAAGTAGTACTTAAAGCACGGTCGTAATTCACATGAAATCTCGTACGTTGACCTGTAGCTATCTATCTCTGTCGCACCTGCGGAAATTATAATGCGTCCCGCTCGTCATTGCATCCGTGCGTGGGATTGCGACCGTGCTATAGCTGACCCGACAAACGTTGTTTTTTGCCATATTCATTTTAGTGTGGGCCATTTTTATCATTAGGAGTAAAAAGTAGTTTACGACCTCTTTCAGACCTACTGACAAAAAACCATAATATTCGAAGGAGTGCGGTACTAAATAGATTAAACTATGATTATCCACACACTTACTAAATATCGGCGTCAGTAGTCGTGAAAGATATTACGTGTAGCGCAGGGAGGGAGTGGGACGAAAGACCATCCCTCTCTTTTTTCTCTTCCTCCTCCTAATGTCTTGATATCCCTTAAAGACAGGTCCATGGGCTAACGGTAGTTACTTTCTGTGAAATATATAGTGTTCACACCCGTGCACACTGTTCACCGTTAGATGTTGACGCTCTATACCTTTATTAGCTACCAGTGCTCACTGTCATTTGTATATTAAACTCATTGTAAATAGATATTAGGTTTATTTTTGTTGTATAGTTAATAGCTATAATCCTATGTATGTATTTGTAAAAAACTAAAATCTTGTATATTATAACGTGATTATTTTAATTTAGTTTATCTAGAACTAGTGGCCCGCCCCGGCTTCGCACGGGTCCAAGTTTCCCGTTTGTTTTTTTTTTTACATAAGAACCTTCTCCTGACAATAACAAACACAGCAAAAAAAGAATTAGCCAAATCGGTCTAGCCGTTCTCAAGTTATGGCGTGACAACGGGTAACCATTATGTAAATAATTGTATAATCTATCTAAAAATTTGTAATTTTTTGTACTAAACTGTTCGTACTAATATCTGTGCTTCAATTGTGTTTTAATATATGCAAAAAATATATTTTAAGAGCTCACAGCCCACCATAATTTTACACTAATATGGCTATATACTTTTGAGTTTTATAATGTTATAGATAAATCGCATACAAGTAACAACCTGTTCAAAATAATGATTGTGTATTGACGACCTCGATGGCAGAGTGGTCACCATGCCGGACTGCCATCCGTAAGGTTGCGGGTTCGATTCCCGTGCGGGGTGAATATTTGTGTGAACCACAAAATGTTTGTCTCGGTCTGGGTGTCTGTGAATGAGTGTGTGCGTAGTTTCTGATACCCTAGATACAAGTTACGGACTTAGTTAGGGGTCAGTTACTGTAATGAGATGATGGAGTGAATGATTATGTTATGTTATTAAACAGTGATAAGTATGTCGGATTACAGGAGGCGCTGTTGTTTATATTAAACGTCCTAGTAAAACCATTCACCGCTATATTAAGGCCGCTACATGCCGGCAACATTCTAGGAAATCAAAAATTTGACTTAATCCGAATTAACGTATCTCCATTGTAATTTATCCATAAACCACTTTCATCTTAACCACCCATTTTAAGACCATTCCTCCTATTAATGTTAAACAACGTTTGTTCACCAGGTAAACGCCAAAAGGCCGAAGACTCGAGAGGAAGCCCAGAAAGAGATTTTGGACGCTGAACTGGACATGTTTACGAAACAAAATGTGAGTAGTTTGGATATTTATGAATGACGTATTTGTTTTAAGAAGTTTAATTGTTAAAATTTAACCCTACAGGAACCCAGTGCAATCAAAGACCATAGATTTATGTCTATGTATAAAATCCAATATTTTTTGTGTCGGTTATAGACTTTGTAACATCCAATTGATGCTACAAACTGGTTTGATTTGAAATGCAATTGTAATGGTTTTATTTAGGGCCGATTTTTCCATCGCCAGATAACTTTATTCGACGAATAACTTTGAAATTTTGACAGTTATTTCATTCAAAATATGTCAAATGTCAATTTGATTCGTCGAATAAAAGTTATCCGGCGATGAAAAAATCGGCTCTTAGACCACTAAAATCTTTATTACTGGGTACCGACTATATAAAAAAAAATGTTTATTACAACCACTGAATTTAACAATAATCTGTAGAATTACAATAGTAATTAATTATGGACTGATTTCTCCATCGCAAGATAACTTCGAGGAATAATTTTAAAATTTTGACAGTTATTATAAACTGTCAAACGTCAATTTAATCAGCCCTTAATGTTTACTTAACCAACAGTTTATTTATGGAATGTTTTCTTTATCATAACAGGAAGGCCAAGATGTTACCGAGCTGGCTAAGAAGATAGCCGAACTCAGGAAGCAGATGAGCATACAGTTCCCAACACATACCATGATCAGGAGACCGCATTCTAGGTAACAATCATGTCATATCTATCAAGTTTTGTCAACCCGTACTGTCCCACTCTTAACCCGGCCACCGAAGCAACAAATGTTTCCAAGTAGCAAATGTTTCCAAACAACGATTTATCCCATACATTTGTCGAGAAGCAAATGTGTCTTCGGTGGTAAATGTACGGGGGCAATATTTGTTCTTAAACAATTATTCTCAAATAATTAATTCTGGAAACAATTTACTAAAAACATCATTCAATAACCTTCAAACGCTTGATATGTCATAATGAAGTGTGGTGGATGACCCGCACTCGGCCTGTGTTGACTATGGCCTGATCGCCCTCATTCAGAGTAGGCTAAAATCTCACAGTGGGGACCTATATGAGCCGATGATGATGATGATGATGTATTCCATGCCGATTTCGGCAACGGCGACCGTCTTCTGTATAATAGGTTTATGGGTTACTGGTTGGATGATGATGAGCCGATGATGATCATCCCACTGCTGGGCAAAAGTCTCCCCCAAACATCTCCAACTCCTCTATCCTTTGCAGCTGCCCACCAACTACTTGGACGTCGAAGGTGACAAAATTATATATGACTAGCAGCGCCCCGCGATATTACCCGCGTAGTACCCTCTCCCGTGAGAATGCGTAGCTCGTAGTATCATACAATCTCAGCACAATTCACCATCGTGTGTTAAAAAAATAAGTAACAGCGCTATCTATTGATAGGATTTGTGACTACAAAAAGTTACAATAAAACATACGATTACTTATACACAATCCCATGGGAATTTCGGGATAAAAAGTATCCTATGTGTTATTCCTAGTTATAAGGAACATCTGTACCAAATTTAATCAAAATCGATGCAGTAGTTTTTGCGTGAAAGTGGAACAAATATCCAAACTCATAAACATCCAAAGGTACAAACTTTTGCATTTATAATATTAGTAGGATAAAATTCTACACCCTTTAAAGCAATGTCTATTTTTAATCCCACCCTTTTTATTCCATGATTTTAATCGGGCTATTTTGCTTAAGTACTTAGTTAGTTTTTAGTTTCCATTAAACTTAGGTATTAGTCCAGTGTCTTCTCCATTTTGTTATATCCTTACATTAATATAACATTAAAACATGTCCGTTATTTTGTCGCAAGCTATCGAATTCTGAAAAGGAAATTAAGGTATGTAATTCATGCTTGTTTATATTTCATAGACAAGTTTGATTTAGGGTCTCACCACATTTATCGACGAGGAATCGGCTAGTGCCGGACAGAAAAGCCTTTATGTCACGAAATAAAGATGTTATTAATACCATCGCATCGCTACCATTGTTGATTCCGCGTCGATAAGTCTGGGGAGACCCTAAGGTGTAGGCACTCGGCCAGACGAAAACTGACAGCCAAAGCATGGCCAAAAATTCTCGTTTGATTTTATTCCGATGCATTCTTAATTAGGAGTATAATTTTTCCAAAAAATATATGATGTAGTTTTGACCCCTCGTTTTCACAGATGTTTCAAACCAAATATGTTGTGACAAGTTAGCTACAAGTTTTGTATCAAACTTGATTCTTGGTGAAATCGAGGGTAGTTACGCTTTGTCAAAATCAGGAGACTCTTACTTTTTATCTGTTACTACAAACCGTCAACATACCTTTTAATAACTAAAATAATGTTATATCTTTTCCGTTGCACAGAGGCGGCCGATTCAACACAGCGACCCGCTACACGCGCGGCGGTGTCAACAAGGTGTATACGATGAACCAGTCCGTCGACCACAGGCCCAGAGCGCTGCTCATATCCGGCTTCGAGACCGACGAACTCGACTCTCTTTATAAGCATTTCTCGGTGAGTCCAAACTTTACTAATAGTGTGTACTATGCCGAAGTTCCGTAACTGATTTTCGGTTACACATTCCTGACCAGTGATCGGAATAGCAGATTGATTTTGGACTCTTCCATAGTAAATAGTCATAGAAATAATAATGTGGATAAGCCATTCTTTGGTAATTGGTCTCGCCCACTTAAAAAACTACCCATTATTAATAAGCCCGTTTCTATCGTACCAGCAATTCGGCGAGGTAAGCAGTAAGGAAGTAGACCTGGCGGTGCCGCAGCTGGTGCTGCAGTACAAGGCGCGGGCGCACGCCGAGCAGGCGATACTGCACGGACGGCACTATAATGACAGGACGCTGTCGGTGAGTTGAGCGAGCTGAGCGAGCGGAGTGTTAGCTTTGTTGTTGAGCGAGTGAGCAAAGCGTCGAATATTTGATAAAAAAAGGTCAACTTGGATTTTGTCTATGTGGACTATGTAATGTATGTCTGTGTCACTTTTTATGTCAATCCCGGATAGAGAACACATTTTTAAACGTGGCACACATGTTCCTTTATTTAAACTTTTTTGTCGAGAACGTTTACGACTCAATTTCTTACAATTTAACGGGCTTATTGCAATATTACCCTTGAATCAAAAGAATAATAGGGTATGGTACAGTGGTATTAATATATATTCGATAAAGGAATTATAACACCACAGTTTTACGCACATACATCTATGAAAACCCCACATTAACCACCAACTCTCACAGATAACGTGGGTAATGAACGCGAAATCGGCGCTGAGCTCGAACGCGGTTGAGCTACGTGCGCCGCCCACGCTCAACGGAGACGTTACTGCCAACGAGAATAAGGAGGAGGTGAGTTTTAGTACAGTTGCGAGTAGAGTACTTCGTAATATAAGGCCAGTTCAGATTTAAGTGGTATTCGCTACCGTTTGCGGCTAAGAAAACTCATTAGGTATGCGGTGATGCGGAATATTACTGTTTACACTAAAGGTAGGTAATACCAGAGTGAAACCCGCGCGGTATGTACGTCCAGCGTAAAGTTTATTTTAATTAAAATAAATAATAAAACATGACAAATATAATAATAAATAAGCACGTTGATCGCGGTAGATAACTGAACTGACAAGCAATGAGGGCTCTCATTTCCACCTAACTCTATTAGATGATAATATGGGCCCTACAACATTTAGGGCTGATTTTTCCATCGCCAGATAACTTTATTCGACGAATAATTTTGAAATGACAGTTATTTCATACAAAATCTGTCAAACGTCAATTTTATTCGTCGAATAACAGTTATCCAGCGATGGAAAAATCAGCCCTTAGGTTAACAAATATAAAAAATACAATATTAAATTCTTTCTAATTAACAATTAGATCCACCACCACATAACGGACACGTCCCAGCTGTTCGAGGAGGAAGACGACGACGAGACAGAAGAGGACCGCTCGTGGAGACGTTGACAGCGTGACGTCACCCCCCAATACGTCACAGTGCACGTCGAGCTCGGCCACACTCGGCCGCTCTCGGTCGCACTCGTGTTGGATGTACTGTATTATATTGTATACTGTACGATGTTCTAGTGCTGTGCTTGATTTTGGTCGAATTCGACCAGTTTCGGTCAAATTTGTTTTTGGACATACTATTAAAAAAATTTGGTTTGGACATATTATAATTATCTATTTATTAGTATACATTGTTCGACATTCTAAAGTGCTGTGGACAAATTTGTTCGAAAATCTCGACCGATTTCAGTCAAACTTGTTTGATATTCTAAAATTGCGCTGTGATCGAATTTGGTCGAATTTTTCGACCGGTTTCGTTCCTTGTTTTGGACTTAATATTATATTATCTATTGTTCGATATTCTAATGTGCTGTGGTCGAATTTGATCGAATGTTGACCGGTTTCGGTTAATGTTTTAGATTATATTCTATTGCCTTACTCAGGGTGCCTTTCCACCTGAGCTATTCTATGCTACGTTGCTAAGAATGTGTTTGATATCCACCAATCAAATTCATTGGTCTATATAGCATAGCACTAACCAATGACTTTGATTGGTGGACCGAACGCATACATAGTAACGTTGCATAGCATAGCTCTGGAGGAAAGGCACCCTAATTATTCGATAACATTTGCCTTAGTCGAATTTCGACCACTTTCGGTCAATTTTTTTTAAACATACTTTACTACTTTAATACATTGCCTCACGTACAGTCAATCATATCAATTATTCTATTTGATATCCTACTTAAGGCTGGCTTCTCTAAGACCTGATTTTTCAATCTGTGGATAACTTTGTTCGACGAATAATTTTGAAATTTTGACAGTTATTTCATACAAAAACTGTCAAACGTCAATTTTATTCCTCGAATAAAAGTTATCTGGCGATGGAGAAATCAGCTCTTAGCGAAATTACGCCTAATTTGGTCGAATATCTCGACAAAATTCAGCCAAACAAAAAACATTTTCAAAGATTTAAGAAATTGTTTCAAAGGCGCTTTACATATGTTATATTATTTATTTTATATATATAATTTGTTCTAGTAGGCACACCTCGTTAAATTTCAAAATATTTTCCCTTCAAATTTTACAAAAACCTTTTTTTAGCTGTGCCCCGCGGTTTTACCCGCATAATTCCCGATCCCATGGGAATTTCGGGATAAAACCTATCCTTCCCCGGACCATAAGCTACCCCTGTACCAAATTTCAAGTCAATCGGTTCAGTCGTTCACGCGTGATGCCGTGACCAAGGGAAATAGGGATTCATTTTTATATATAGAGATATTATATTTTTCGCCATAAATACTTGAGAATCGAATCCAAAACCTCTTGCTTTCGTTAAGTTACTGGAGATTTTATTAAGCTACGTTAAAAATAGCCTAAATATATTCCTATATTAGTTTCCCTATATTTCTAGAAAGTCCTCAAAAGTCACAGACAAAATATTGATAAAAACACGTGCAAATGCATTGAAATTTCAGCTTTATTCCTATGTATCATAAGCTACATTTTTGCAAGTCATAAAACTTCAGTTTTTACTTAGAAAAATGTATTCTATGCTATAAGAAATAGAGCTCAAAATTCTGTAAAATTCGTGATAAGTACCTAAAGTAAATATTGTTGATATATGAGGTTAGTGTTGCTAGACATTTAGATTTATATATTTAAAAGATTATATATATAATAAGTATATAAGTATTTATACACATAATGATAAATAAGTGCAGCATCTGTCGCGGTTTGACATTATCAGAAACGGTTCAGCATTTTTTGAGACGGGGGTTTTTAATAGTATTGTTTTTTTATGGATATTGTAATTATCTTTTTTCGAAATTAGTCGAGTTTTCGCCATTATTTTTAGAATGTTGAAATAATGCAGTTCAAAACGTTATTAGCATGTCGAATTTAAACGTAACGCCAACCTATAAGTTTTTCTTCAACCAAAAATAACTTAAAATAAGATTTCAAAAAGTCATCATTTATTCAATTAAGGCATCAATGAGGCACTTATGAACGTCAATGAATCTACTACCGATTCGGAATTACATCAGCCGAGAAGAATCGGCAAGAAACTCGGGCTGGTATTTTCTTTTTAAATAAAATACAAATATCGATACAATATCCATAAAAAATAAGTTTATTTTCGCGTTTGAAAATTTTAATTCTGTTTTTCTTAGTCTTAAGAGGCTTTAGTTACAACTGGGTTGAAAAAAAAAACAATAATTTGTCCATTTTGTTTTTGGTTAATTATAACCATAAACAAAGAAATCTATGGGAGAATAGATAAAAGGGGGAGTACTTATAAAAATTGAAAGTGTCCATAGAATATTAAACTAGCTGTGCCCCGCGGTTTAACCCGCGTTATCGCCTCTCCTATTGGTCGTTGCGTGATGTCATATAGCCTATAGCCTTCCTCGATAAATGGGCTATCTAACACTGGAAGAACTTTTCAAAATGGACCTGTAGTTCCTCAGATTTGTGCGTTCTAACAAACAAATATCGTACTATAGCCTTAGTGGCTTAGAGTGGTGCCACGGTTTAACAAGGTCCTGGGTTTAAATCCCATCTGAAGTGAACATTTTGAATGTATAAACCATTTTCAGACTAAGTGTGAAAACACAAAAAATATTACTTCTATCAAAAACGCACAGTTTAATAAAAATCTGTGGACACTTCAAAATCCCTCTTATTATTAAACTAAAAATAACAATGGTTATAGTTAATCCACGTCGTACAGGTAAATAGTCCTTAACTGCCTTATTTCCGTTGCATTTTTAGTCTGGTTTAGCACTAAACCAGGTTTTACAATCAATTTTGAATACTGTCAAAGTGACACATTTGACTGACAAGGTGTCAAATGCTTACCAGGTTTTGTTAAACCAGACTAAAAATGCAACGCAATAAGGCTGCAAAAGTCTAACATTTGGTTTAATAAAAAAAAAACAACATACCAATGTGTTTTCAATTTTCGAATTCATATGTACGATTATTCGACGCTCTTACGGTGAAGGAAAACATCGTGAGGAAACCTTCACTCACCTACGAAGACATTCTTATGTTGTGTGCTCCGTGACTCGAACATTAAAATTTTCAAAACTTCCGGGTTCGATTCCCGTAGTGAGCAATAGTTTTTTTTTCTAAATATTTGAATGCAATTTTTATTTTGACTTAAACCGATGACATGGTTCCTAAGAACAGATCTTTGTATCTCTTATAGTTTTATACTTCCCCCCACTGACTGTTATTTGGGCCACCCTGTATATGAGCTGATGATGGTATATGTGAAAAAGAAACTTGGATTAACTAAACTAATGTTATTTCTGGTTTAATAATAAGTGGTAATAATAGTTCTACCCTCTTAAAAATTGTAAAAAGGTCGTAAAGAAGGAGATTTTTTTAAAGTTACATAAATTTAGTTTTTATTGTTATTTAAGTTTTTTTTTCTTAGTTTTTAATTGATTGTGATTTTTTTAATTTTTTCTCTTTCTGTATTATAAATCTTAGTTTAAATGGAATCAGGAACTGCTAGCACAGAGTTTTATCAAAAACGATACATTGCCTTAATAATTGACGTTTGGTGTACTAGTACAATTTTGATTAAATTTAAAAATAGTATTAAATTAACTATTGTACAAATAGGTAATTAGCAAGCTCTCGTTTTGCACCTAATTTAAAAAACGAACACCAATTTTGATAATAATAATATTTAAAGACAAATATCGTTTAGTCGCCAACTAATAAAGTGTTAAACTAACAAACTTAACAAAAACATCTTAAAGATCCCACTGCAGATCAAATACCTATCTCTCACTGATGATATTAGTACGTGTTAGTACGTACGTAAGTGGATCCCTCTATCACCTCATTACACCGACTGACCCCCAACTATGTTCATTACCTGTATCTAGGGTATCACAAACTACGGACACACATTCATACACACAGACCGAGATAAACATTTGTGGATCCCTCTATCACCTCATTACACCGACTGACCCCTAACTATGTTCATTACCTGTATCTAGGGTATCACAAACTACGGACACACATTCATACACACAGACCGAGATAAACATTTGTGGATCCCTCTATCACCTCATTACACCGACTGACCCCTAACTATGTTCATTACCTGTATCTAGGGTATCACAAACTACGGACATACATTCATACACACAGACCGAGATAAACATTTGTGGATCCCTCTATCACCTCATTACACCGACTGACCCCTAACTATGTTCATTACCTGTATCTAGGGTATCACAAACTACGGACATACATTCATACACACAGACCGAGATAAACATTTGTGGATCCCTCTATCACCTCATTACACCGACTGACCCCTGACTATATTCATTACCTGTATCTAGGGTATCACAAACTATGGACACATACATTCATACACACAGACCGAGATAAACATTTGTGGATCACCTCATTACAACGTCTGTTACCATAGTTTTCGATACCCTAGATACAGGTAATAAATCTAGGAGTCAGTTGGTGTTATGAGGTGATAAATGTATTGATTATAAAAAATAACCTATTTAATCAATAATTCAATAATATACACTTAAAGCTTCCGACATTATCTTATGATATATACAATATATAGTAAATACCTGATAGTATACATAATTATATAGAAAGACTATTACATAACAAGGTCTATGTCCATTTATAGTTGACATCAGAAAAGCAACAAAAAATCCTAATGACATTTTGAACAAAAAATGCCTAACATAAAAAGCTAAGTAGCACAACTTAGCTCAAAAACTCATACTATCTTAATAAAGGCTGATTTTTCCATCGCCAGATAACTTTTATTCGAAGAATAATTTTAAAATTTTGACAGTTATTTGTCAAACTGTCAAACGTCAATTTTATTCGTCGAATAAAAGTTATCTGGCGATGGACAAATCGGCCCTGAGATTAGTAAGTTCATGCCCATAACAGACAAATGTATAGAAAAACACTTCTCAACGCACTAACGTATAATCGGTTGAGTGTTAACGGTCAAGTGTTTTTCTATACATTTGTCTGTTCTGGCGTTACGCGACCGATAATACGCGAAGCATGTTCCGTCAGATATGAACCTTCCCTTAAACGCTGTAATCACCGTAGCAAAATACTGGGCTGAAATTTTTTATATATGACTGAAATCACTGACACGAAAAGAAGAATAAGTAAAGTTACTCACCAAGTAAAGTTAGTTTCGTCTCTTTCTTACTTTATGTCAAATGACATAGACAAACATGTGAGTACCTACTCGGAACGCTACTTGAAGATGGTAAAATTGGCCCTAATATTAATATAATTACTTTAATAGATGTGCCTATATTTAATAAATACTGTGAATCTAGTGAGCCTTAATATACTTCTGTAAGAAAAAGAAAATATAGCCTTCTGTGTACTGAAGGTCTGATGGCAGTCGCTCCACAATACTGACATTCAGACGAATGTGGGTACACTGAAAACCGACCCCAAATAGACATGGGATAAAGGTCTATAAGAAAAGAGGTTATTAATTAAGCGAGCGAAGTTGATTAAAAAGCGAAACGAGCGGAATTTTTGAGGGCTAAATTCCGCTCATAAGCAAAACGAGCGGAATTTTTGATAGCTAAATTCCGCTCATACTTAATAAGTAAGATAAAATGACAACTTTTCTGATGCATGCGAAAATGGACAGCGACCTTTAAAAGCCTTAAAATAAAAAATATATAGTTATATACCCATCCTTATCTAACCTAAAGCCGAAGAGAGATGACAAAATATCCCCAAAAATGACATATAATTATATATTTTTACCATTCATATACATTATACATATTTATAGTAATAATGTATTTTTATTATGACATAGCTTAACCGTCGATTGCTTACTAGTTATAATTAGTATATATTTAAAATATCATCCAAAATACAATCAAAGAGTGAGACTTAAAGAAACTCGTTTTAATGCAATAATATTAATATAATAAGTTAAATAAACGTGCGGTTTTGGAATTGTAATTATTTTGTACGAATTATGCGTACGTACCGATTTTAGTCGAATCTGTCGACTAGTTTTAGTCATATATGGTGCGCTGTGAGCAAAACGAGACGCTATCGCTCTCGCATCTCACTCATCCTCCTGATGAAGGCCACCGTATATGGCCGAAACTAGTCGAGGGATTCGACTAAAATAGGTACGTACGCATAACCGTAATAATAATTAAATGTCTACATCGTACGTTTCCTAAAACGCTTTAGAATTAAAAATAAGCGAGTGAGAAAATTCATCGATTAATGAAAACTTAAAATCGAAATTAATTGTTAATAAGCGAGCGAAACGAGCGTTATCATATTAGGAGAAGCGTAAAAACAAAACATCTTGTTAGATAACCTATTAATTGCATGAGAAACTAATGTGAGATATATAAACTTTCGATAATAAAATATAACACCAAACTACATGTGTGCAAAATTAATTAAGCGAGCGAAGTTGTTTAAAAAAGCGAAACGAGCGGAATTTCCGAGAGCTAAATTCCGCTCATACTTGTTAAGTAAATGAAAAATTAATATATAAGGCAGTCTTGATTTCTTTTGTAAATAGTATTTGTGTGTGCTTAATTTTATAATAGAATTTAAGTGTGGTTATGTTTAAAAGCGGAAATTTAATTAAAATATTTGTAAGTTTGTTAGACTTATATTTGTGTGCCTGCTATGTAGGAAGTCCCTTATTTACTTACTATGGGTATAACCGAGGGACGGATGACCAAACCTTCTATATCCTTCTAATATCCTGTTATCCCTTAACCTCCATCCTTGCTTGTGCCTTTCCCTCGTGTCAAGTGTCCATGGATGACAGTAGTCACAATCTTTTCTGTGCCGGCGGCCAAGATTGGAAGCTCCTATTGTCATTTTGACTCTAATGTCATTTGGATACATTTTCAATAAACTGACAACCAAAAGATGCGATTACAGCGACGCTGAAACCGACACAGAGACACAGATTGTGACTCTATAAGATCAGCACACATACCAAGTATCATTGGTTGACTTTATTGTCAAACTTCAAAATAATAGAAATTCGAATCATGTAGTATATTTTTTTCAAAAATCAACTTTATTAGCTATCAATATACAGTACAAAATTTAATGCACTCGCTAGCTAGAGCGTAACGTTTGACATTTGATTTTGTACCACATTTCAATAGCTATAAAGTTATTTTTTCATTGTACTAAATGCTTTGCTATGGTAGGTATGTGCGATGACCTTTGCCCTAATTCTGAAGTGTTAGGTATGTTCGACTACCTTTAATGTATTAAAAAATCATGATTTATGTACCTTAAAAAACTTGGGCTACACAGAGCAGGCACTAAATATAAGTTAAAAATTTGAGTGAATATAGTTTCAATATATGAAAAATAAAATATGTCAATACCAGATAAAAAAAATGTGGCTCAACAGTACAATTCACTCACACTTTTACACTATGTGTTTCACTCTAGCGTGCAAGGGTGAAGTTGACTTGTTGAGTGTGATATTTACCTAAGTGAAAAGAGTGAACATAGAGTGTGAATGTGAGTGTATTTTTCATATATTCACACTAAATTTATTCGTAATAATATCATATAAATGTAATTCAAAAGCAATACTTATTATTATAATTCTAGGTATAGTTATTATGTATAAAACTAAAAATTGTAATTTTAAACGACCGCTTTTAAATGAAATTACTTTATTTATGTAAATAAGTTATATATATAAAAAGAAGTTATGTCTGACTTTGTATGTACGCATTGTATGAAACAAATATTTGGAAAAAATACGCTGTGACCGTAAAAAAAATTATACGGAATGAAAAAAATATTTTTACAATTGTCAGTACTGGCGGCCGCTTTTAGTTTTTATTAAAAAAACATAGTTTTTTTGTAACGCAAGAAAAGAATGACTTGTGATTTGATTTGTTTGTTTTTGTAAAAAATTGAAATATAAATGAAAAGATTTTATTGCGGCCGCAAAATAAAGGTTTCCATGTTTCAAATGACGTGTATAACGAACGAACAAACTGACCTTCAAGGTCTTGGGTACTTTTCTTTCAGGAAAATCAGGTATAGTATATTTTGCCGTAGTAGAAATCCTCTTTGGGATCCTACGGCACCCCAATGTAACGCGGACGGAAGTCGCTGTGTTTTTAGTGGGTAGGCCCAGCCCTTCTGTCTGTGAGTGCCCTACATGCCCCGTGGGTCCTCCCAATATCGGCTCACGGTGGTATGCAGTTCTATGCATTTTCACTGCGTTAAAAAAATGGTATAGTATATTTTCAGTTCGAAAATGGTGGCCCATCTTTTGACTTGCCGTGCGTGTCCCTACACCTGCACACGCGAGGACCTTTACAAGGCCACTGATAGTGACATATCGGTGGCCGAGTTCTGGTCTTCACAAATACGAGTCGGCACGCAAAGAAGAAGAATCGAAGGCGTAGTGGTTATGGATTTACATTCGGCAGGCGCTGGTTCGAACCCAGCTATGTACCAATGTGTTATCGAATGCAAATGTTTATTCGACATTCCGCTAAACCTGGTTAAACTGAAAACTAACTCCAGTCTGACTTGTGGAAAAGGTTCGGAAGAAGAATACAGTAGTCAACATGCCGACTGTCTAAGAAGTTGCGGGTTCGAATCCCGTGCGAGGTAAATATAATTTACAAATGTTCTTCAATGTCTTACACCGATAAAACTATTGTTCCTTGATGAAACAATCGAGAAAATGACGTCACAGGATTTTGGGAGTCACCGGAATATATTGAAGACAAATAAAGATTTGTTGTGTCTTTTATTTATCCCATTACTCTTTTTTTAAAGTTAAAATAAAGAAAACCAACAACTGCTTGATCCTTGAATCTAATTTATTTATGTATTCGGTAAACAAACAGTTTTATAAACTAAGTACATAATCAAACTAAAGTAAAAAAGTAATGATTAATGACATCCTAAATGCCAGAGATTGTATAAGTCGGGATTGGTAGCGTCTCCTTTTGGGAGCGTCGTAACGTCAGTTGCATATTTTCACGGGACTTGTAGCATCAGCCACGGTACTCGTAGCGTCAGTCTCGGGACTCATAGCATCAATCATGGGACTCGTAGCATCAGCCACGGTACTCGTAGCGTCAGTCTCGGGACTCGTAGCATCAATCATGGGACTCGTAGCATCAGTAATGGGACTCGTAGCATCGGTCACGGGACTCGTAGCATCAGTCACGGGACTCGTAACATCAGTCACGGGACTCGTAGCATCAGTCACGGGACTCGTAGCATCAGTCACGGGACTCGTAGCATCAGTCTCGGGACTCGTAGCATCAGTCACGGGACTCGTAGCATCAGTCTCGGGACTCGTAGCATCAGTCGCGGGACTCGTAGCATCAGTCTCGGGACTCGTAGCATCAGTCATGGGACTCGTAGCATCAGTCGCGTAGCATCAGTCTCGGGACTCGTAGCATCAGTCACGGGACTCGTAGCATCAGTCTCGGGACTCGTAGCATCAGTCATGGGACTCGTAGCATCAGTCAAGGGACTCGGAGCATCAGTCTCGGGACTCGTAGCATCAGTCACGGGACTCGCATCATCAGTCACGGGACTCGTAGCATCAGTCCCGGGACTCGTAGCATCAGTCTCGGGACTCGTAGCATCAGTCTCGGGACTCGTAGCCTCAGTCACGGGACTCGTAGCATCAGTCACGGGACTCGTAGCGTCAGTCATGGGACTCGTAGCATCAGTCACGAAACTCGTAGCATCAGTCACGGGACTCGTAGCATCAGTCACGGGACTCGTAGCATCAGTCACGGGACTCGTAGCATCAGTCACGGGACTCGTAGCATCAGTCACGAAACTCGTAGCATCAGTCATGGGACTCGTAGCATCAGTCGCGTAGCATCAGTTACGGGACTCGTAGCATCAGTCTCGGGACTCGTAGCATCAGTCGCGGGACTCGTAGCATCAGTCTCGGGACTCGTAGCATCAGTCGGGACTCGTAGCATCAGTCTCGGGACTCGTAGTATCAGTCACGGGACTCGTAGCATCAGTCACGGGACTCGTAGCATCAGTCGCGTAGCATCAGTCACGGGACTCGTAGCATCAGTCATGGGACTCGTAGCATCAGCCACGGGACTCGTAGCATCAGTCACGGGACTCGTAGCATCAGTCACGGGACTCGTAGCATCAGTCTCGAGACTCGTAGCATCAGTCACGGGACTCGTAGCATCAGTCTCGGGACTCGTAGCATCAATCATGGGACTCGTAGCATCAGTAATGGGACTCGTAGCACCGGTCACGGGACTCGTAGCATCAGTCACGGGACTCGTAGCATCAGTCACGGGACTCGTAGCATCAGTCTCGGGACTCGTAGCATCAGTCACGGGACTCGTAGCATCAGTCTCGGGACTCGTAGCATCAGTCATGGGACTCGTAGCATCAGTCTCGGGACTCGTAGCATCAGTCTCGGGACTCGTAGCATCAGTCACGGGACTCGTAGCATCAGTCATGGGACTCGTAGCATCAGTCGCGTAGCATCAGTCTCGAGACTCGTAGCATCAGTCACGGGACTCGTAGCATCAGTCTCGGGACTCGTAGCATCAGTCACGAGACTCGTAGCATCAGTCTCTGGACTCGTAGCATCAGTCACGGGACTCGAAGCATCAGTCTCGGGACTCGTAGCATCAGTCACGGGACTCGTAGCATCAGTCTCGGGACTCGTAGCATCAGTCACGGGACTCGTAGCATCAGCCACGGGACTCGTAGTATCAGTCATGGGACTCGTAGCATCAGTCGCGTAGCATCAGTCTCGGGACTCGTAGCATCAGTCGGGACTCGTAGCATCAGTCTCGGGACTCGTAGCATCAGTCTCGGGACTCGTAGCATCAGTCATGGGACTCGTAGCATCAGTCACGGGACTCGTAGCAACAGTCACGGGACCCGTAGCATCAGTCACGGGACCCGTAGCATCAGTCTCGGGACTCGTAGTATCAGTCACGGGACTCGTAGCATCAGTCACGGGACTCGTAGCATCAGTCGCGTAGCATCAGTCTCGGGACTCGTAGTATCAATCACGGGACTCGTAGCATCAGTCACGGGACTCGTAGCATCAGTCGCGTAGCATCAGTCACGGGACTCGTAGCATCAGTCACGTGACTCGTAGCATCAGCCACGGGACTCGAAGCATCAGTCTCGGGACTCGTAGCATCAGTCACGGGACTCGTAGCATCAGTCATGGGACTCGTAGCATCAGTCGCGTAGCATCAGTCTTGGGACTCGTAGCATCAGTCTCGGGACTCGTAGCATCAGTCACGGGACCCGTAGCATCAGTCACGGGACCCGTAGCATCAGTCTCGGGACTCGTAGTATCAGTCACAGGACTCGTAGCATCAGTCACGGGACTCGTAGCATCAGCCACGGGACTCGTAGCATCAGTCATGGGACTCGTAGCATCAGTCGCGTAGCATCAGTCTTGGGACTCGTAGCATCAGTCTCGGGACTCGTAGCATCAGTCACGGGACCCGTAGCATCAGTCGGGACTCGTAGCATCAGTCTCGGGACTCGTAGTATCAGTCACGGGACTCGTAGCATCAGTCACGGGACTCGTAGCATCAGTCGCGTAGCATCAGTCACGGGACTCGTAGCATCAGTCATGGGACTCGTAGCATCAGCCACGGGACTCGTAGCATCAGTCACGGGACTCGTAGCATCAGTCACGGGACTCGTAGCATCAGTCTCGAGACTCGTAGCATCAGTCACGGGACTCGTAGCATCAGTCTCGGGACTCGTAGCATCAATCATGGGACTCGTAGCATCAGTAATGGGACTCGTAGCACCGGTCACGGGACTCGTAGCATCAGTCACGGGACTCGTAGCATCAGTCACGGGACTCGTAGCATCAGTCTCGGGACTCGTAGCATCAGTCACGGGACTCGTAGCATCAGTCTCGGGACTCGTAGCATCAGTCATGGGACTCGTAGCATCAGTCATGGGACTCGTAGCATCAGTCGCGTAGCATCAGTCTCGAGACTCGTAGCATCAGTCACGGGACTCGTAGCATCAGTCTCGGGACTCGTAGCATCAGTCACGAGACTCGTAGCATCAGTCTCTGGACTCGTAGCATCAGTCACGGGACTCGAAGCATCAGTCTCGGGACTCGTAGCATCAGTCACGGGACTCGTAGCATCAGTCTCGGGACTCGTAGCATCAGTCACGGGACTCGTAGCATCAGCCACGGGACTCGTAGTATCAGTCATGGGACTCGTAGCATCAGTCGCGTAGCATCAGTCTCGGGACTCGTAGCATCAGTCGGGACTCGTAGCATCAGTCTCGGGACTCGTAGCATCAGTCTCGGGACTCGTAGCATCAGTCATGGGACTCGTAGCATCAGTCACGGGACTCGTAGCAACAGTCACGGGACCCGTAGCATCAGTCACGGGACCCGTAGCATCAGTCTCGGGACTCGTAGTATCAGTCACGGGACTCGTAGCATCAGTCACGGGACTCGTAGCATCAGTCGCGTAGCATCAGTCTCGGGACTCGTAGTATCAATCACGGGACTCGTAGCATCAGTCACGGGACTCGTAGCATCAGTCGCGTAGCATCAGTCACGGGACTCGTAGCATCAGTCACGTGACTCGTAGCATCAGCCACGGGACTCGAAGCATCAGTCTCGGGACTCGTAGCATCAGTCACGGGACTCGTAGCATCAGTCATGGGACTCGTAGCATCAGTCGCGTAGCATCAGTCTTGGGACTCGTAGCATCAGTCTCGGGACTCGTAGCATCAGTCACGGGACCCGTAGCATCAGTCACGGGACCCGTAGCATCAGTCTCGGGACTCGTAGTATCAGTCACAGGACTCGTAGCATCAGTCACGGGACTCGTAGCATCAGCCACGGGACTCGTAGCATCAGTCATGGGACTCGTAGCATCAGTCGCGTAGCATCAGTCTCGAGACTCGTAGCATCAGTCACGGGACTCGTAGCATCAGTCATGGGACTCGTAGCATCAGTCGCGTAGCATCAGTCTCGGGACTCGTAGCGTCAGTCTCGGGACTCGTAGCATCAGTCACGGGACTCGTAGCATCAGTCACGGGACTCGTAGCATCAGTCTCGGGACTCGTAGCATAAGTCATGGGACTCGTAGCATCAGTCATGGGACCCGTAGCATCAGTCACGGGACTCGTAGCATCAGTCACGGGACTCGTAGCATCAGTCTCGGGACTCGTAGCATCAGTCACGGGACTCGTAGCATCAGTCTCGGGACTCGTAGCATCAGTCATGGGACTCGTAGCATCAGTCTCGGGACTCGTAGCATCAGTCACGGGACTCGTAGCATCAGTCATGGGACTCGTAGCGACAGTCGCGTAGCATCAGTCGGGACTCGTACCATCAGTCACGGGACTCGTAGCATCAATCACGAGACTCGTAGCATCAGTCACGAGACTCTTAGCATCAGTCACGGGACTCGTAGCATCAGTCACGGGACTCGTAGTATCAGTCACGGGACTCGTAGCATCAGTCACGGGACTCGTAGCATCAGTCATGGGACCCGTAGCATCAGTCTCTGGACTCGTAGCATCAGTCGCGTAGCATCAGTCGGGACTCGTAGCATCAGTCACGGGACTCGTAGCATCAGTCGCAGGACTCGTAGCATCAGTCTCTGGACTCGTAGCATCAGTCACGGGACTCGAAGCATCAGTCTCGGGACTCGTAGCATCAGTCTCGAGACTCGTAGCATCAGTCGGGACTCGTAGCATCAGTCACGGGACTCGTAGCATCAGCCACGGGACTCGTAGCATCAGTCATTGGACTCGTAGCATCAGTCGCGTAGCATCAGTCTCGGGACTCGTAGCATCAGTCACGGGACTCGTAGCATCAGTCTCGGGACTCGTAGCATCAGTCGCGTAGCATCAGTCGGGACTCGTAGCATCAGTCGCGGGACTCGTAGCATCAGTCGCAGGACTCGTAGCGTCGGTCACGGGACACGTAGCGTCAGTCACGGGAATCGTTTTGTGGTTCTAGACCATTCTAGACAGACGGACTGCAATCCAACTACAAATTGCGGTCCAGGTGCAGTTTGAATGCAGTTGACAGGCTATTGAGTCGTGCTAACTGAATTCAAACTGCACCTACATACTACAATTTGCGGTTGGATTGCAGTCCGTTTGTCTAGAGCCTTAATGCGTCCTTGTTACACATTTGGCAGCTCGTCGGTCATCGGGAAGCTTCGGGTAGCGAGTGTCGGCTTCGGGTAACATCGAGAATCAAGATCGAGCGGCGTCTCTCTCTTCCACTCGACGCTTCGAATGAAGCACCCATATTGAGCCACAATCTTTTCTGTGCCGGCGGCCAAAATTGGAAGCTCCTATTGTCATTTAGACTCTAATGTCATTTGGATACATTTTCAATAAACTGACAACCAAAAGTTGTGATTACAGCAACGCTGTCACCGGCACAGAAAAGTTTGTGGCACAAATAAAAATGGCATTATGTAAATAATTATTGTAACTTTCAACGAAGTTCATTAAAAGTTTGTAATCAACCACAAATATATCTTTTATTTATAACTTAAAACTCATTCCAGCCGGGCATAAATTCGAAAACGCGATAAAGCAATTTATTGACATCCAACTGTCATGACAGTTGTTATGTAGTCTTTAAGTTTTCCTTTTTTCTTAGCGGATCCTAGGTCATATTTACTATCTCCGTGCAAAATAGCGCAATCCGCTCAGTGGTTTGAGCTGTTTAGGATAGGTTTATATCTGACGGAACATGCGTCGCGTAACGCCAGAACAGACAAATGTATAGAAAAACACTCGACCGTGCACAACCGATTATACGTTAGTGCGTTGAGTGTGAACGGTCGAGTGTTTTTCTATATGAACCCTCCCTTATTGATAGATCAGACAGTCAGTCAGTAACAAACAGTTGCCTTTGATTAAAACAGACAATGAACTAATAGATTTGGATATCAAAAGGTAAACTACAAAAAGTAAATAAAACAATATGTCCAAGAAAAATATTTATTCATATATCACAAGTACAACGTACTAACATCCTAATATTACAATATATTACATTATAAATTGACATATTAATTAATTAAATTCATTAAAAATGCAAAGGCCACATTGCAGTTCGTAATATAAGGCCGAGGACCCACGCAGACAAAGCATCAATGACGTTAGCAAACTGTCATATAATATGCCACTGTAGGTCTACGGCCAAAAATTTACATGCAAATATATAAGCTCAAACATTTTCTATATTTTACAAGTTAAGATCCGATAATTCGTTACAATTTTGCAATTGATAATTGACACAAGCTCGATTAGCAAAATAGTAATGGTGAAACATTTTAGTGACTTCAATATACTTTATAAGAAGTTGCTACACTGTAGTGAATTCCATATTTGAAGTCTATTTGTAGGTGTAGCGACTTCAAATATGGAATTCACAATGATTTGTGGAATCATATACACCCCTATTTTGAATTCGAAACACACAGCTAATGTAAACGACGGGTGACAATATTAAAGTGAAGTTAGTTTTTATCTTGTTATGGATAAGTCAAAGCTTTTCAAAATCCCGCCGAATTTTATTGTTATTCTACACCGAACGCTGCGATACACAGCTGAGCGCGGTCATCGACCCGAGCCGTCACAGAATACTTGATAACTAGTGTGCCGTCTGGTAATACGGCATTTATTTTGTATTTTTTAAAGATAAGTTATCGACTATCATTTTTGATATTTTTATTGGATATATGGATTCAGTTACTGCTACAGATATTCTGATTTTAATAAGTCCCGTAATGTCAAAATAGGGGTGTATAGATTTCAATTAAATTCTGAGCCTTGATTTTTTGTCTGTAAACATTCTTTGCTTCTTCTTAGTTACCTTCTATTTATTTCACCATTTCGAGTAAAGCCAACGCATCTATAGTTTAATATACATTATTGTATAAACTTTGATATTTGCTAATTGCATAAATGCTGTCTTGTGCTTACATAAGCATTCGCATAAATTCGACAAAATATATACATATTTAATAAGCTACTAAAAAGCTCTGCTTTATTTAATAAAATAGTAGTTTTTGCAATTATATTAAGGGCCTATTTCACCATCATCAAATAACGTTCCGAGTAGCTACTCACATGTTTTGTCTTTGTCACTTGATATAAAGTAAGAAAGAGACAAAAATAACTTTACTTGATGAGTAACTTTACTTGAAGGTCGTGAAATAGGCCCTAAGAATTGAGATAATTTTGTAATTTAAAATTGTTTTGTTGGCGATGCCTTTATAAATAAATAAATTATACTATTACTATGGCAATGTAATTTCAACTTTATTTGCATTAGCTTTAAAGTTTATAATACTTTGTGTAAAGTTACACCTATTTATACTAAGGTGTCTTTTGCTAAGCCGTTTTCATATAATTAAGGCTCAAACCCATCGAAGTACACGCAAACGCTACGCACGTGTACTCAGCTTCGCTCTCTATGAAAATGTATGAGGTAAAACCCACCGAAGTACACGCACACGCTACGCACGAAAATGACGTCATTGGTACATTCGTGGCTGACTCGGCTATAGCTCAACGTAGCTGCGTGGCCGTGGACCGTGGGCGTAGCGTGCGTGGCGGTGGGTTCGCGGCTTTATAATATATGTTCTTTAAATTTTGTGTCCAAAATACATTTACGAAATAAACAATTGAAACTAGTTAATATATTTCTATTAAAATCGGTAAGCACACATAATTCGTATAAAATATTTAAAATGTCAAACAACTCAAATAATTATGATTAACGGAATATTTACCATGTATATTATTAAGTTTCCTATATTTATACATGCAACAGCGTCAAAATATCAGAAACTCGAAAACACTACATGGTTTAAAAAAGTCGCTTTCTCTGTCCCTATGTACGCTTAGATCTTTAAAACTACGCAACGGATTTTGATGCGGATTGTTTTAATAGATAGAGTGATTCAGTGGGAAGGTTTTTAGCAACTTTATCTCTAAGGGAACTACGCGGGTGAAACCGCGGGACGCTGCTAGTAAATAACAATATACATGGTAAATATTCCGTTAATCATAAAAAATTGAGTGCTAATAACCATGATAACTATAAAAACTATATTATTCAAGTTTATAAATGCATACAAACGGACAAACATCTATTTTTTCGTGTGTAAATTGACATCAAATTTCAATTCTAAAACAATTCTATACTTAAAGTACATTTTTTAGTAAAATCATTCACTCTGTGTGTTTTCTATCTATGTTAAGTAGGTACCTATGTATGTATGTATTTACATAACACCCCTCTTTTTGCGTCGGGGGTTAAAAAGTATAAAAGTTCGGTGTAAATATTTGTGTGAACCACAAATGTTTGTCTCGGTCTGGGTGTGTGTGAGAATGAGTGTGTGCGTAGTTTCTGATACCCTAGATACAAGTTACGGACTTAGTTAGGGGTCAGTTACTGTAATGAGATGATGGAGTGAATGTTATGTTATGTATAATTTCACCAGAGTGCGCTTTTTTAAATAAATTATCATTTCCTAAGTACATAAGGTATTAAATACCTTTTTATTTTAATCAAATAAATATAAAATTAAATAATTTTAATAACATTAAGTAAAATTATAAATTCGAACGAAATATTGGAATAAAAAAATACTGCTTTTTATGGTAACATTAACTTACCTTAAAGTTATTTTTTTGTAATGGCAAGTATTTAAAAATTGAATTGAGTATTAAAATAATTTGTTCTGGTATAACATAACTATAAAAACAATAAATTTGGTAAAACGTCAAAAATACAATTTAATAAGTACATAATGTAATAAAAATATAAATGAGAAAATAAATATTACGAATATTATTATAGTGAAATAAAAATACTGGTTTTTAATATTAGTATAGTTTTTTTTTATGTATTTTAAAACTGACTTAAAATAATTTGTTCTATTTTAGTTTTTTTTAAATAAGTTAGTATGAGTGGGTGTGTTCACGTCAAAATTACAATGGGTGGGTATCGAAGTTACGACCTCTAGGTCGCCAGGACGACCCATTAGCCATTGAGCTATTGCCGTTTCAAAAACATTCTTATATATAAAATTCTCGTGTCACAGTTTTCGTTGCCATACTCCTCCGAAACGGCTTGACCGATTTTGATGAAATTTTTTGTGCTTATCCGGTATCTATGAGAATCGGCCAACATCTATTTTTCATCCCGAAATTCCCACGGGAACGGGAACGGGAACTACGCGTGTGAAACCGCGGGGCACAGCTAGTTCTTATATAAATATTTATTTAAAATACTTGCCACTGCAAAAAATCATTAAGTACCTAAATTATTTTTAAGTTAAGTTTGCCATAAATAAAAAATAAAAAATTTCTTATTATTTATATTATTCAACTATTGCACAGCATTTTGTTTTAATAACGGCCTATTTCACCATCTTCAAGTAAAGTTCCGAGTAATTACTCACAAGTTATTTTTCACCATCTTCAAGTAACTTTCCGAGTAAGTACTCACAAGTTTTGTCTTTGTCACTTGATATAAAGTAAGAAAGAGACAAAACTCACTTTACTTGGTGAGTAAGTTTACTTGTAAGTCGTGAAATAGGCCATAAGTACCATTGTCTATTAAGTCTAAGTTTGGAAGAGATCGCTTCAAGCGATAAGGCCTTGTTAATAATTGAAATTAGTGGTTTTTCTTCTTTTCTAATTGATTTGTGTAACTCTGTAAGAAAATAATAATGGAATTAATAAAAAAAAATGTTAAAAACATGCACACAACTTCTTTTGTAAAAATTTATCAACAATTTTTTGTAAACTTTGTCAAAATTGTGTGGAATACAATATGGGCAAAAACTCGAGGTATTAAAAAAAGATATGACAAAAATATGGAAAGATTTTCTGGTCGGACAATACTTAATTTTTTCAGATACCACAGTAGAAAAATGGCCTTCAAAAAAGCGTTATCAGCCCTATTTTGATATATTAAGTATATATTTAGTATGATTACCTCCTCGGCCATTTTGAACAGCATGGCGGCGGTGTCCGGTCCCGTCTGTTCCACCAGAGACTTGAATATCCCCGGCCCGCCATCTTGGTCGCTCGACTCAGATCTGAACATAATACAAACGAATATTCTATCACATCATATAATAATACAACATTTAGGACCTATTTCATGATATTCAAGTAAAGTTCCGAGTAACTACTCCGAGGCCCTAAGGGCCTATTTCACGATCTTCAAGTAATTTCCTGAGTAGGTACTCGCAAGTTTTGTCTTTGTCACTTGATATAAAGTAAGAAAGAGACAAAACTAACTTTACTTTGTAACTTTACTTGAAGATCATGAAATAGGCCCTTATGGCCTCGGAGTACGTACTCGGAACTTAACTTGAAGATCAAGAAATTCCCTTACAACCTTACAGCTACGCTATCACCGGGTCAGATAAGTTTGTGGCACAATACCATACTATGACTCATGGTGTGTCATTAATTCATTAGCTATTTTGACGTCACATGACTTGAGTACAGCTCCCTCCCCTCCTCCCATCTCCTGTCTTGCCGTGCGTGTCCCTACACCTGCACACGCGAGGACCTTTACAAGGCCACTGATAGTGCCATATCGGTGGCCGAGTTCTGGTCCTCTAAAATATGAGTCGACACGCAAAGGAGAAGAATCTCCCTGTAGGACCTATAGGATTATAATTTCTATTATATGTAAAAAAGATAACATACCTATTAGAATACGTCCGTATCCTGTCCCGTGACAATATCAGCGTTTCATTTTGTTCGTCCAATCGCTCGCCCGTTGTCGAATCGAACGTGAAGTTTTCAGGGATTGCTAAAGGGGCCTGCAATAGATTATTTTTATTAAAAAAACTGTGTGAAACAGTACTAACTTCAGCTATTTTAATGATATAAAGATTAGAAAACATTAAATTAAAAATTTAAAAAACCCCCAACACAATTACTTTCAAACCCCCATAACTTTTGAACGGGTCAACCGATTTTCATCAAACTTGCCTAAGAACACTCGCACGTAAGTCCCCTTTAATACTAAATTGAAATCGGTTCATCCGTTCGGGAGCTATGATGCCACAGACAGACAGACAGATACACACACACAGACACGTCAAACTTATAACACCCCTCTTTTTGCGTCGGGGGTTAATAAAGAGGCATTTTTTCGTGGATTTTTTTGCTAATGTTACGTCTACAATTTAAATCATTCTTAATTAAATCAAGATGCTTTCAATATTATGGCTAAAATATCATTGTGTGTGCCACAAATTTCTCTATTTCCCATGCCATGAATTACTTCCAATATTTTTTCTCAATTACTTTCATAATGTGAAAGAAAATTCGTCTGTTTTATGCCAGACATTTCTTTCCATACTCACAAATAAGATCTTGGTATAAAATGAATATTTTGATATGGGTATTAGACTATTATTTAAAACTAGCGGCGTCTCGCGGTTACACCCGCGTAGTTCCCGTTCCCGTGGGATTACGGGGATAAAATATAGCCTATGTCACGCACTGATATATTAGCTTTCTATTAGTGAAAGAATTTTTGAAATCGGTCCAGTAGTTTCGGAGCCTATTCATTACAAACAAACAAACAAATCTTTCCTCTTTATAATATTAGTATAGATAACCTAATATTACGTTTTTGCATGTACTATAACTTACATTGGTTAATAACTTTTATTGTTAACATTAAATTTGTTATGCCTGACAAGGGCTACTAAGTTTTAAGTGCCTGTATATTATGTTAACAACTTTATGTATATACAATTAGCTTTGCCCAGCAGTGGGACATTATCGGTTAAAAAAGGTATTAATATACAAAAAAAAACATATTATGCCATAATTTTCCGTAACATGCCAGACATTTCACTTCCAAAATTAATAACCATGATTTTCAACACATACCTGACTTTTAGACAGTAAAGACCTGCGGGGCGGCACTTTGGTGAGCAACTCGAACGGATGGCCAGACTCCACGACGCGACCTCTGTAAGGGAGATATTAAATGAGTTTGTAAACAAATCTTATGAGCTTTCACTAAGGCAATTATCTAATATTATTCTAGTTATTGTAAAGCTAAAATGTTTGTTTACTAGATTGCACATAACATAATCATTCATTCACTACATCATCTCATTATAGTAACTGACCCCTAACTAAGTTCGAAACTTGTATCTAGGGTATCAGAAACTACGCACACACTCATTCACACACACCCAGACCGAGACAAACATTTGTGGTTCACACAAATATTCACCCCGCACGGGAATCGAACCCGCAACCTTACGGATGGCAGTCCGGCATGGTGACCACTCTGCCATCGAGGTCGTCAATTAATTTATTTATAACTTATTTCAAGAACTATCTAGCATTCTATTTTTGCCAGACATTTTTATTTGTTCTATCCGTTTTGTATGTGTCTGGCAATAAATTTTCTTTAACTATGCCATTGTAAAGATATTAGTATAGTATAGTAGGTATACTTACTTATTTGTTTTATAAGCGTCTGGCAAAAAACTACTTTATTAAATACACTATTAAAGATAATTTTTATCTCGGTCTGGGTGTGTGTGAATGAGTGTGTGCGTAGTTTCTGATACCCTAGATACAAGTTTCGAACTTAGTTAGGGTCAGTTACTGTAATGAGATGATGGAGTGAATGATTAAAAAAAAGATATAATACAGTATAGATGCAGTAGGTATACGTACTTGTCCATAACAATAACTCTATCGTAATCCATGACGGTGTTGAGCCGGTGAGCGATGGTGAGCACTGTGGCGTCCGCGAACTTAGTACGAATGGTCTGCTGTATGTGCTTGTCTGTGCTGTGGGGAGAAAATTAATAATTTAATAAATAAACGCAGTTTTAGGTGGGTAGAAATATGATGGAAGATTGTTAAGTAGTGATTCAATATTAATTTACCTTTTCATTTACACAATGTTAACGTGCGTTTAAGCTAGACGAAGCAAGCACAAGCCGAACATGAGTCGAGCTCGAGCCGAGCATTAAATAATTCAAAAGCGCGTCCGTTCGATGCTTGTAAGTCGGTTCACACTACACGAATTTGTGTTCGGCTCGTGCTCGGCTCTCCAAGCCTAGACGCAGCTTAAAATATTGTATGCAACTACATATATTTGTGTGATGAATGCACGTCTGTTTGCCTTGTTGCGTGTTTTCTATATATTCTATATATATCAATAGATATTTACAAAAAAAGTATTTGTTTATCTGCCGGTCGTCTAGCATCTATAGTACCTACAAGCTTCCCTTAGAAACTAGGTAGCAATGTGTAATGTGTCTGGCTATACGACCTATGGTGATTCATGAAATATGTCTAGCTGACATATTATATGTAACTTTATGGTGGCAATATTTGTAATACATGTCTGGCAATTACCCAACTTACTCAGTATCAACATTAGCCGTAGCCTCGTCCAGCACCAGTACCCTAGTGTTCGCCAGCGCGGCTCTTGCCAGACACAGCAGCTGTCTCTGGCCCATGGACACGTTGCCGCCGCCGTCACCCACCTTAGTACTCAGACCGGCCGGCATTTTGGATACCATGTCTGTTAGTTCTACCTGTAAGGAAAAATTGGTTGTTTTGGTTTGCAGATTTTAGGTTGAATGTAGTGCGTGTGGCCGTGTGTGTGTATGAGTGTTAGTGTGTGATTGAGTGAGTGAGTGAGTGCGTGCGTGTGTTTGTGTGAGTATGAATTTGTCTGCGTTGAAGCGCATATGTGGAATAATTGGTATGTGACCGAGTGCGTGTGCGTTTATGTGTGTGTGTGTGTGTGTGTGTGTGTGTGTGACCTGGTCGAGCGCGGCGTATATCTGCGCGTCGGTGCAGCGCGCGGCGGGGTCGAGGTTGTCGCGGAGTGTGGCGGCGAACAGCGCGGGGCGCTGCGGCAGCGCGCACAGCCGCGAGCGCCACGCGCGTAATCCCGCCTCGCGCGCGTTGATGCCATCCACGCATACTGCGCCGGTAATGCGCGACAAACTGCGAACAAATATTGTATATGTTATGGTATGAGTATCGTATATTGTTACACTTGTTCGACTTAATCCGTCTTATTTGCGTTAACTTTTAAACCCAGTTTAACAAAACCGGATTTAAGGTTAGTATTGATTTTAACTAAAGTATACCAAGAAATCCAAAAACCTTAAGTTTTGTTCAAACAATGAACCATATAATCTGTGCTATCGTTCCAAATCATTCAGATTAACAGGTCGTAAAACCCGGTTTGGTGCTGAACCACACTAAAAATGCAACGCTAATAATAGGGAACTTTGAAAAGGCGAAAATGTAGACGAGGTTTTTGGCAAAGTTTAAGTTAGTTGCAAACCGAGAGCTAAGTTAGTTCAACTTAGCTCGTAGTTTTTAATAGTTGTGTACAGACTGCAAACTATGTGCACAATATAGAACACTGCGTCAACTCAGTTAGCTAAGCTATCCTAACTTAGCTTGGTTTTTCGTCTGGCTTTAATCTAATATGAGAGCTCGGATTCAATCGACTTTGAATGAACCACTTTGATTAGTCTGGCTGTTTTAGAAAGTTTTGAAAAAAAAAACTAAGTTAATACTCATATGAAAATCAAGTGAGAATTAAAGTTAAAAAAAAGTTAAAAACGCGATAGATATAGCGATTTATCGACATCCAACTGTTAAAATATGATAAAAATACCCGCCATATTTAATTTTATCATATCGTAGCACGCTTAATTCATTTGGCCATGCTCGCGAAATTGATATTATTTCGTGGTGTCCATATATTTTATAACGCACAGTCATGCTAGGGGGGCTGGTGTGAGAAGTGTCTGGCAAAAGTCATTGACAACAGTAAGTGTCTGGCAATATTGATTAACAAACTGTCTCACTCACCCAAACAACGCATTAACAAGTGAGCTCTTCCCGGCGCCCGTTCGTCCAACTACCGCCACTTTCTCCGCCGGCTTTATGACGAAGCTGACGTCACGGATCGCGTATGACGTATCCTCTTTGACGTCAGCGACGACGCCATCTTTTTTGGGAGGCTTCTCGTATTCTAACGAGACGTCTTTGAATATTATTTCTCCTGGAAAAAATAATAATAATTGTAAATCTATACTAATTGAGCGAAATATCATAATTAGAAATCCGAGCGAGCAAAGCGAGCGAAGTGTCAATATTTGGACAAGATGGCCGATTTTGCTTTCGTCTGTGTGGACTATGATGCAGTTTTAGTTTTTATTTAAATCGGCCTTGAGACTCTCAAGTATTTTTCACTGTTTCTTGTAATTAAAAATTCACCCTATATAATAAACAAAAAACTACCCTCTTTGGGGTAGAATTTAGAAAAATCCTTTCTTAGTCGATGCCTGCGTTAGAAGAGGGATACGTGTGAGAAATACTAAGTTCCTAGACCTAAGGGTTTGGGCTCTGCGTTGCTCTATTAGTTAAACAATTTTGCCTTTTAAATATACTAGCAACACCCCGCAGTTTTACCCGCGTTCTTCCCGCTCCCGTGAGAATGCAGGGATAAAACTACACTAAAAACCTTCCTCTTGAATCACTCTATCTATTAAAGAAAACCGCTTCAAAATCCGTTGCGTAGTTTTAAAGATTAAGCATACATAGGGACGGACAGTGGGAAGCGACTTTGTTTTTAACCCCCGACGCAAAAAGACTGGTGTTATAAGTTTGACGTGTCTGTGTGTGTGTATCTGTCTGTCTGTGGCATCATAGCTCCCGAACGGATGAACCGATTTCAATTTATTTATTTTTTTATTAAAGGGGACTTACTTGCGAGTGTTCTTAGACATGTTTGATGAAAATCGGTTGACCCGTTTAAAAGTTATGGGGGTTTGAAAGTAATTGTTTGGGGGTTTTGTAATTTTTTAATTTTATGCTATGTAGTGACTATATCTAGATAGAATACCTTTAGTGGGCCACTTGTCGAAGTCCAGCGCGGGGTGGCGTGTCCGGAGCGCCTGCACGTCAGGCTCCACCGGCTTCTCCGCCGGCAGGTTCGTGTACTCTAGTATTCTTTCCACCTAGAATTAAAAAGATGATTTGGAGTTTAAAGTAGTCTGTGTCTCTCACACACACCTATAGGTGAGGTGTGTGTGTATGTGTGTGTAAGAGAGAGAAAGAAAAAGAGAGATATAAATATATGGTAGCCTGCTAGCCTGATATAAAAAAATTGAGTGTATGAGTGTGTATGGACGTGCGTGTGTGTGTGTGAGGGGTGTGTGGGTGAGTGTGTGAGATAGAGATATAATATGTGTGTGTGTGTGTGTAAATATGTATTAAAATGAGAAAATTTAAAATAAATATGTATTAATTTAATGCTGGAGATATGCATCAGTAAAAAGTTGTGTGTGTGACAGAGAGTAAGAGAGATAGATGGTAATAAATAAATAAATAAAATGTGTATGAATTACATTTTTGGGCCACAGACGGAGGAGCCGAAAGGAAACTAGAATAACTTAACTCTGTATGTGTATGTATATGTGTGTGTATAAGAAAAATAGAGCGCATGCATGTGTGTGCGTGTATGTGTGTAAGAGAGAAAGAGAAAAAGAGAGAGAGAGAGAGCGTGTGTCTGTATATGTGTAAGGGTGTGCGTGTATGTATGTACGTATGTATGGAGTGTGTATGTGTGTATATATTTGTATGATTCTAATTGCCTTACCGATGTCATTTGGTTCTCGACTTCTGCTGTTTGCCGCATCCCGAATTGGCACATACCGACCAGTCCTATCACTTGGGTTATAGCCAGGCCTACACTACCACCTACAGTAACAAGAATATCATTTAAATAGGGTGAATTTGAAGCTATAAAGGTGGTCCTTCACCGGGAGCATTCGCGTGTAATGTAACGTTACAGATTCGTCTTTGAGCATTACATTACAATAATACCTCCCTGACTAACGAGCATTCGCGTGTAATAATTACAAATTACAATTAACGAGGACTGTGGGGGACTGAGGACTAATCGCCCTCATTCAGGGTAGGGAGAGATAGAGGTGGGGACGGATATGAGCTGATGATGATGATGAATATTTAGTGAATTGTTGATAAATAAATTTATAGTTATTGAGTCACAATCTTTTCTGTGCCGGTGCCAGCGTCGCTGTAATCGCATCTTTTGGTTGTCAGTTTATTGAAAATGTATCCAAATGACATTAGAGTTTGTAAAATTTAGGATGATCTCTGTGACAGCTGTCAGTGAAATCCCGCCTATGTAGTTCTGAATTTTTTGTACTACAGTCAGTACATGTTAATGTCATACTTTATGGGCTTGTCCACCTGTTTAGTGATGGGCGATGTATCACGGACTATAAATTATCAATTTTTTTAAATAAAACTCTATTTCAAATGAAGGTAAATTTTAATTTTGTTGTTTAATTTAATGTCATAAACATTATTTACATATGATATAAAATAATAATAAATAAAATCCAATTCCTAACTTACTCTTGTAATATTCCATCAGAAACTGTTTCGGATATGGATTGGATGTACCCCATTATGAGAATAATAGTTTTTGTAATTAAAATATTCGATTAATTTAGTACCTAGCGTTTAATCTCAATATAATTTAACATTATCATCTTTAATAGTCAGAAACATCGATAATTTCTATCGACATAGATTTCGATCCTGCCAACCCTATGAACGAAAGTTTGACATATGTCACAGAGATCATCCTAGATTTTACAAACTATAGAGTCACAATAACAATAGGAGCTTCCAATTTTGGCCGCCGGAACAGAAAAGATTGTGACTCAATATGAACACATTATAATCTATACTAATATTATAAAGAGGAAAGATTTGTTTGTTTGTTTGTTTGTTTGTAATGAATAGGCTCCGAAACTACTGGACCGATTTCAAAAATTCTTTCACTAATGGAAAGCTAATTTATCAGTGCGTGACATAGGCTATATTTTATCCCCGTAATCCCACGGGAACGGGAACTACGCGGGTGAAACCGCGGGGAGCTACTAGTATTTTATAAATTTTTGATAATTAAATTAATATTTAAATATAAATTGTTAAACTCACCCTCGCTTGCGAAGAGGAAGAAGCTAAACGTAACGATAGAGAGGTACAGACAGCATACCATGTCCATCCAGAGGCCGAAAGCCCTGTAAACATACAATACATTATATTATACTTTTTGTACACCGCAGTTTAACCTGCGTAAATCCCAATCCCGTGGGAATTCCGGGATAAAAAAATCAAATGTGTTATTCCCAGTTTTAAGGAACATCTGTACAAAATTTCATCAAAATCGGTTTTGTAGTTTTTGCGTGAAAGAGTAACAAACATACATGAATCTACTCTTATTTAGTAGTATCAATACTATAATTACTTGATTTGGTTATACAGGTACTTAGTTCAAACCTTTATTATAAGAGTGTTACCAGACCAATCGATCGATCATCGATCGACGGCATCGATCGATGGCAGAATGGTAGAATGTTGTGGCTTCTAAAGAATTTGCATTTAGTTTTGTATTTTGTGTATTTCAATAGTTTTAAGATTAATGTAATTTTCACTGAAGTCCTTAATAAATAAATAAATAATGGAATAGTCGACATCGATCGATAGTTTCTACCAGACCAGTCGATCGACGTTGATCGATGCCTTCGATCGATTGGTTAGTCGAACACTATCTGTCGATCGATTAAAGTTACCAGACCAGTCGACGTCGATCGATGCCGTCGATCGATCGATCGGTCTGGTAACACCCTAACTCCTTTTTAAAAACCTCTTTTTAACCACATTTTAACTCAAATCCTCTTAATTCAACCCCTATTAACATTTTTAAACCCCCTCTTTCAACTTTTTGACCACTTTTGAATCACTGTTCTAACCCCCTTTAGCAATATCTTAATTATTATATTTTATTATAACCCCTTTTTAGGGTTCCGTACCCGAAGGGTAAATACGGGACTCTTAAATAAGACCTAATTCCGCTGTCCGTCTGTCTGTCACCAGGCTGTATCTCATTTCAACACTCTTTCCTAACACCCTTCTGAATCCCAGTCCTAACCGCTCTTTTTAACCCTTGTTCGAACCCCTATTCCAACCACTTTTCTATACTAATATTATAAAGAGGAAAGATTTGTTTGTTTGTAATGAATAGGCTCCGAAACTACTGGACCGATTTGTAAAATTCTTTCACTAATGGAAAGCTAATTTATCAGTGCGTGACATAGGCTATATTTTATCCCCGTAATCCCACGGGAACGGGAACTACGCGGGTGAAACCGCGGGAAGCTACTAGTTACTATATAAAAACTCCAGTTTTCACGTTCCAAACCCCCTCACCTGTTGGTATTAAGCACCAGAGTCCACGACGAGCTGTGCAGGTCCTGCAGCTTGTCGAACTCGCGCGCGATGAGGCGCTGGTGGCGCGTCGAGCGGATGGTGGTCAGACCAGACACGGTGGCGGACACGTGGTTTAGGGATTGGCTGCGGGCTGCGGGGACAGACACATAATGAATTAGTTTTTTTTGCAGCGATATTGTGTCAAAAAAAAGAGCTTCGATGGCGTAGGGGTTAAGGCCGTTGACTTCCGATCGGAAGGTGCCTGGTTCGAACCCCACCAGTACCGCCACGTACCAATGTGTTTTCAATTTACGAATTCATATGTACGTTAATTCCAACGCTTTTACGGTGAAGAAAACATCGAGAGGAAACCTGCACACACCTGGGAAGAAATTCTAAGGTTGTGTGTGAAGTCGACCAACCCGCACTTGACCAGCGTGGTCTAAGACCTAATCACCCTAATTCAGGGTAGGCTCGAGCCCCTCGGTGGGGACATTATATGAGCTGATGATGATGATTGTGTCAATCGTTTGGTACCAGTGTGCCTAGTGCGAGTTTTATTTTCGAAAATTTAACTTTACCATAACGCAGATTTGTATGGGATCGAACACTCCGCCAGAAGATGGCGCTGCTTCGATCCCATACAAATCTGCGTTATCGTAACGACAACTTTTCGAAAATAAAATTCGCATTAGACACACTGAGAAATGGTATGTAGGATTTTCAGGCCCAGCGTTATTTTTAAATGAGGTCATAGTGGACCCAGATATAAAATAGCTTGACATTGTTTTATTATCAATCTACTTGGATGATAATTATGATAAAACGATATGTTTGGTACTGCATAACTCTGATCGGACTAAGATTTGGATCTTGACTCCATAGTAACTTTTGTTCAGCTCAACTATGGCTATCCAACGATATATTACACATAGCTATTGGAGCGGGTACCAGAGTCCATACATTTCCATACATTTTCTGGCATCCTCCTTTAATTAAGTGTTGGCGTGATGATAAACATATAATATTATTTTTAATCATTCCCTCCATCATCTCATTACAGTAACTGACCCCTAACAAAGTCCGTAACTTGTATCTAGGGTATCAGAAACTACGCACACACTCATTCACACACAGACGCAGACCGAGACAAACATTGAATTTTTGTGTGAATCCGGCATGGTAACCACTCTGCCATCGAGGTCGTCAGAATATGGTCAAAATATGTAAAGTTTCTCTTCAAATGATCACAGACCAATAGCCTCGATCCGCTTCAGCTCCCGGCTGGTGCAGAGGAACATGCCCCGCAGCAGGAACATGACGGCCGCCACCGCCGCCGTCGGCACCAGCAGCCACCAGTTCAGGAGGCACACCACCACCAGGATGGCCACTACTTCCAGGAAGAACTGGAACGAGTGTTGAGAGGATTAGAAAATCATAATTACTGTGCCACCATCTTTTCTGTGCCGGCGGCCAAAATTGGAAGCTCCTATTGTCATTTGGATAAATCCTTACTAATATTATAAATGCAAAAGTAACTGAACCGATTGACTTGAGGAATTTGGTACAGGGGCAGCTTATGGTCCGGGGAAAGACATACGCTATGTTTTATCCCGAAATTCCCACTGGATCGGTAAATACGCGGGTGAAACCGCGGGGCACAGCTAGTCATCCATAAATCGCTAGTAAAAAAGATTGTAAGGAAAAAAGATTTGAAAACCTAACTTATAAGCGAGTGACATAGGCTATATATTTTATCCCCGTAAGTCCACGGGATCGGGAACTACGCAGGTGAAACCACAGGGCGCTGCTACTTATATACCTATATAAAACAATGTGGGAGACCTTTGCCCAGTAGTGGGACAATCATCCTAACTAATATTATAAATGCGAAAGTAACTCTGTCTGTCTGTCTGTTACCTTTTCACGGCTAAACTACTGAACCGATTGACTTGAAATTTGGAACAGGGTTAGCTTATAATCCGGGAAAGAACATAGGCTAAGTTTTATCCCGAAATTCCCACGGGAACGGGAACTACGCGGGTGAAACCGCGGGGCGCTGCTAGTGGTTAAATAAAAAAATTAAGTACATGAATTTACATCTGAATAACAAAAGTAGTAAAATACTCACACCAAGACAATCGACCAAAGCCACGGGCAATAGCGTGTCAACCTGTCCCATATCCTTTGAGAACCTGTTCAGTATCCTGCCTGAGGGGTTGTGGTGGAAGAACCACATTGGGGCGCTGGTTACACCTCTGGAAGTGAAATCGTTATGGTTAATATTGAGGATAGGATGGGATTTTTATTATATGTGTGGTGTGTGTGTGTTTGTGTATGTGTGTGTGTGTAGAGGATTTTTGTGTGGATATGTTTATACTGTATAAGCATGTAAACGTCAATTTTATTCCTTGAAAAAGAGTTATCTGGCGATGGAAAAAATCAGCACTTAATATAATATACTTAGGGGCTATTTCACCATCTTCAAGTAACGTTCCGAGTAACTACTCATATGTTTTGTCTTTGTCACTTGATATAAAGTAAGAAAGAGACAAAACTTTTCTTGGTCAGTAACTTTACTTGAAGGTCGTGAAATAGACCCTTAATACAGTATTTTCGGTATTATACACCTGCTTGACTAAGGCCTAATCACCCTAATTCAGGGTAAGCTCGTGCCCCTCGGTGGGGACATTATATGAGCTGATGATGATACACTTACTTAAACATAGTATCGTGCAGTGTAACGGAGGCCTTGATACAAGTGTTGTAGAACACGACCAGCTTGTTCCACGTGAAGAATATGCATATAGCGATGAGACTCGCGTACACGTACACACACTGCTCGCGAGTCAGGTGGAACTTGTTGGCGGACAGGTCTTCGAACGATTGACCTGAAATTAAATATTATTATTGGCAAATCATAAAAATTCAATCATAGTTATCATCACCTTATAGAAATTAAATATTTAATGATTAATATGTATTATTTAAAATTATTAAACGAAACGTACGATTTAGACTTTTTAATTATGTTATACGTGTTGTTAAATCGGTACGTAGGCGTAACTAGTATAATAAATCTCGGTCCATTTTAATATTGTAATTCATTTAAAATAAACATTAAAATGACTATTAAAATTAACTTACTGCTTTGTGCGCTGTTGACTTCTTCTATATTTACCCTGAAAAATAAAACCTGAATTAGAAACATTGGTAGCAACCAATTTCTTATTATAAAACATGCAAAAAGTTTGTTTACAAGTTCATAAAAATAGTTCGGGCATTAAAGATAAAAATAGCTATTTTAATTACAAAAGGAGTTCTGGTAAAGTTAAAAACGCCACTGTGGCGATATCTACACACCACATAGGAACTAAATACTAACGGTGACATCTATCCGCCACTATAGCAAGTAAATTGAAGAGTCCTGAATCGCGGTAGAGAAATTTACAGAGCAATTAACCTAATAATTGCTCTGTAAACATGCGATACGAGGATTGACTACAATCGTCGACACAGTAATCGCATCTTTTGGTTGTCAGTTTATTGAAAATGTATCCAAATGACATTAGAGTAAAAATGACAATAGTAGCTTCCAATTTTGGCCGCCGGCACAGACAAGATTGTGACTCTATAATGTCATTTGTATACATGTTCATTACACTGACAATTATCTGACAACTAAAAGATGCGATTGCAGTGACGCTGTCACCGGCAGAGATATGTTTGTGACACAATACATTTGTGGATCCCTCTATCACCTCATTACACCGACTGACCCCTAACTATGTTCATTACCTGTATCTAGGGTATCACAAACTACGGACACACATTCATACACACAGACCGAGATAAACATTTGTGGATCCCTCTATCACCACATTACACCGACTGACCCCTAACTATGTTCATTACCTGTATCTAGGGTATCACAAACTACGGACACACATTCGTACACACAGACCGAGATAAACATTTGTGGATCCCTCTATCACCTCATTACACCGACTGACCCCTAACTATGTTCATTACCTGTATCTAGGGTATCACAAACTACGGACACACATTCGTACACACAGACCACGATAAACATTTGTGGATCCCTCTATCACCTCATTACACCGACTGACCCCTAACTATGTTCATTACCTGTATCTAGGGTATCACAAACTACGGACACACATTCGTACACACAGACCGAGATAAACATTTGTGGATCCCTCTATCACCTCATTACACCGACTGACCCCTAACTATGTTCATTACCTGTATCTAGGGTATCACAAACTACGGACACACATTCGTACACACAGACCGAGATAAACATTTGTGGATCCCTCTATCACCTCATTACACCGACTGACCCCTAACTATGTTCATTACCTGTATCTAGGGTATCACAAACTACGGACACACATTCGTACACGCAGACCAAGATAAACATTTGTGGATCCCTCTATCACCTCATTACACCGACTGACCCCTATGTTCATTACCTGTATCTAGGGTATCACAAACTACGGACACACATTCGTACACACAGACCAAGATAAACATTTGTGGATCCCTCTATCACCTCATTACACCGACTGACCCCTAACTATGTTCATTACCTGTATCTAGGGTATCACAAACTACGGACACACATTCGTACACACAGACCGAGATAAACATTTGTGGATCCCTCTATCACCTCATTACACCGACTGACCCCTAACTATGTTCATTACCTGTATCTAGGGTATCACAAACTACGGACACACATTCGTACACGCAGACCAAGATAAACATTTGTGGATCCCTCTATCACCTCATTACACCGACTGACCCCTATGTTCATTACCTGTATCTAGGGTATCACAAACTACGGACACACATTCGTACACACAGACCGAGATAAACATTTGTGGATCCCTCTATCACCTCATTACACCGACTGACCCCTAACTATGTTCATTACCTGTATCTAGGGTATCACAAACTACGGACACACATTCGTACACACAGACCGAGATAAACATTTGTGGATCCCTCTATCACCTCATTACACCGACTGACCCCTAACTATGTTCATTACCTGTATCTAGAGTATCACAAACTACGGACACACATTCATACACACAGACCGAGATAAACATTTGTGGATCCCTCTATCACCTCATTACACCGACTAACCCCTAACTATGTTCATTACCTGTATCTAGGGTATCACAAACTACGGACACACATTCATACACACAGACCGAGATAAACATTTGTGACTTACAGTGGCGTAGCGTAGTGGGGGCGGCAGGGGCGGCCCGCCCCGGGCGGCACATTTTAGCGGGGCGGCAAAATTTCACAATAAATAATAAAAATATTTGAACCATTTCATATTTTTAACGCAACTACAAAGGACCGATTGAAAAGAGCATGGAATTTTTCATTACTTATTCTGTAACGGATTCGGGGAATCCCCTTTCTTTGAATGATATTTTGTAGCGACTGCTGGCAACACCGTCTACGACTTGCGGGGATTCCCCGTATTTTATTTATTGCTTGGATTGTTTATGGCTAACAAAACAACAGCGAGAATGACTGACGATTCAAACAAAGTTTTATTGATGTCTCGTATCGTAATTTACGAAATGTGTGATGCTATAGACATTGATGGTGCAATTAAAGACTTTGCTCTTAAAAAAAGTAGACGTATAAATTTACTTTGACGTCTACTTTTTTTAAGAGCAAAGTCTTTTATTATAATAGTATAGTTCTAGTTTTTATTAAAAATTTATTTGCGTTTTATATTCAATTCTCCAATTATTTAATTTTGTCAATCTGACGATCGACAGCTGTACCTAATCTGCGGTGATAGGTATTGTACAGTCGAGCTCACATCAAGCTATACACTCGCAGTTCCAGTTTCGAGCTTATGCGTTTGTTAATAAGAATGGTGCAAAGTCCAAAGTGTATAGGTTGACGCGTTCTTGAGTGTACCTGTTATAAAAATGTATCAATGTATAATAAAGATGATTGTAAAACTTAGATAAACTTTTTTATTTAAATGTATGTTATGTAATGTATAGTATACATTAAATTGAAATATCTAAATAAGAGGGCGGCAAAATTGTCTTCCGCCCCGGGCGGCCGACACCCACGCTACGCCGCTGGTGACTTACCATTCTTTTAACCATAGATCAGCTGAGGAATAAAATACTTGTGCTAGTATGAATAGTAGTATTAGTAATGCCATAGACAATTTGTGACCGCCGCTCTTTATGTAAGCCATATAGACGCTGTTGTCTACAGAACCTTTGTGTTGGGCTTCGCCTGAAAAAAATAATTAATCTATATATATAAAAATGAAACCCGTTTTCCTTGGTCACGGCAACACGCGTGAATGGCTGGACCGATTTCACTAATTCTTTTTTTTTTTTTGTTGTATTTGTTATTATTAGGAGAAGGTTCTTATGTAAAAAAATCTGGAAAATCAAAGGGAAAATTGGACCCGTGCGAAGCCGGGGCTGGACGCTAGTATTTTAATAAGTCCCCTTAAGTTAAGAAAGTGTAGGTTATGTTATCCTTACTAATATAAAAAAAATGCGAAAGTAACTCTGTCTGTCTGTCTGTTACCTTTTTACGCCTAAACTACTGAACCCATTGACTTGACATTAGGTACAGGAGTAGCTTATAGTCCGAGGAAGGACAAAGGCTATGTTTTATCCCGAAATTCCCAGGGGATCGGAAACCGCGCGGGTAAAAATGCGGGGCACTAGCTACAGTTAGTGTACTATATTCCCACGAGATCGGGATTTTACGCGATTGAAACCGCGGGGTTTTGCTAGTGTATAAAAATAATAATAAATCTAATATATAAAATTCTCGTGTCACAGTTTTCGTTGCCATACTCCTCCGAAACCGGCTTGGCCGATTCTCATGAAATTTTGTGAGCATATTCAGTAGGTCTGAGAATCGGCCAACATCTATTTTTCATCCCGAAATTCCTACGGGAACAGGAACGGGAACTACGCGTGTGAAACCGCGGGGCGCAGCTAGTAAATAAATAAATATAACATACCTTCATATTTAGGATTCAAATTGTTGTCCAAGTCCAAATTGAATGATAACTGGGACGCTTCGGACATCGACCGTTGGGACCGCAACTTGCAACTGTGCTCCTACAAAGTTATATTAAAAACGGTTTAGTTTCATTTTTAAGTGTATTTTTAGCAATAATTATCTAAAATATAACATAACATAATCATTCCCTCCATCATCTCATTACAGTAACTGACCCCTAACTAAGCTCGTAACTTGTATCTAGGGTATCAGATACTACTATATAACTAAAATACTGAACTAATTCATAATAATTAATATAAAATTCTTTAGTTATATTTCTATTTTATTAATAAACTACTTAGTGGCCATTTCACAACCATCAAGTAAAGTTACTCACCAAGTAAAGTTAGTTTTGTCTCTTTCTTACTTTATATCAAGTGACAAAGACAAAACATGTGAGTAATTACTTGGAACTTTACTTGAAGATGGTGAAATAGGCCCTTAAAATGAGAGACTACAAGGTTTTTGACCAGTCGCCTTGAAGCCACGGTAGCTCAATTGGAAGAGCGGTGCAGCGGAAGCACGGTACCGGGTTCAAGGCCCGGTTGAGGCGAAAATTTTGAATGCATTTTTCAAAATACATACATTTACATATTTTTTGTTAAACCAATATTAAATTTTTCTCTATGAGCTAAACGACTAATATATTATTGAAATAGTTTTACTAACACTTCTCTTGATATCAGCCTTGTCTGATTTTGTTATCAAATTGTAAACCTAAAGGAAAAACAATTAAATTAAAAATTTAAAAAACCCCCAACACAATTACTTTTCAACCCCCATAACTTTTTAACGGGTCAACCGATTTTCATCAAACATGTCTAAGAACACCCGCACGTAAGTCCCCTTTAATACAAAAAAAACTAAATTGAAATCGGTTCATCCGTTCGGGAGCTATGATGCCACAGACAGACAGATACACACACACGCAGACACGTCAAACTAATAACACCCCTCATTTTGCGTCGGGGATTAAAAAAGTTTTTATTGATATTTCAATAACATAACTGATACAGCCTGGTGACTACGGACGGACGGACAGACAAACAGACACATAGACGGACAGAAGTGTCTTAATAAAGGTCGAAAAATAAACTAATCAGCCATCTTTGATAGTCAGCCATCTTTGATAGTCAGGAATCTTTGATAGTCAGCCATCTTTGATAGTCAACCATCTTTGATAGTCAGCCATCTTTGATAGTCAACCATCTTTGATAGTCAGCCATCTTTGATAGTCAGCCATCTTTGATAGTCAGCCATCTTTGAATAGTTAACCATCTTTCATAGTCAGCCATCTTTAAATAGTTAGCTATCTTTGATAGTCAGCCATCTTTAATAGTCAACCATCTTTGATAATCAGCCATCTTTGATAGTCAGCCATCTTTGATAGTTAGCCATCTTTGATATTTAGCCATCTTTGATAGCCAGCCATCTTTGATAGTCGGCCATCTTTGATAGTCAGCCATCTTTTATAGTCAGCCATCTTTGTTAGTCGGCCATCTTTGATAGTCGGCCATCTTTGATAGTCAGCCATCTTTGATAGCCAGCCATATTGGATTTGGCTGGAATGACGTCAGTTATCTAACCAAGTAAGTATGATACTAACTAGGTAGGTAAAAGCGTGACATTGTCTATGCTTTGTGGAAGCTCGCAAAATTTTTGCCCGCGGCTTATAAAAACCTCTTTATTATTTCGTTACAAAATAATATTGTAACTATTTTCTGCACATCTAGACATGAATTGAAATAACTATGTCAAATATCAAATCTGTAGGGGTTGTAGTTTTTCCGTAAATTGTACAGTCAGCGTCAGATAAAATGTACCGTCCCTTGGTTGCCATACTAAAGTGCAGTTACAAAGGGGACAGCTTTTATCTGACGCTGACTGTACCACAAAACTGTATAATTTTATTTTATGTATATTGTAAATTGTATAATCAAAAAGTTGTATTTCCAGATTGTACTGTTAATTTTTAATGCTTTTTTTGTTGTTATTTTTTCATCTATCTTATGTCGTCCAGTGTAGACTGTTTCTTTCTTTTTATAAATGATTTTATTTAATCTATTAGTGAAAACTTGTAATTAGATTTCAGTATACATGTCAATGGCATGTAATTATTATGTACTAGCAGCGCCCCGCGGTCTCACTCGCGTAGTTCCCATTCCCGTGGGAATACAGGGATAAACTAACAAGATAGCATATGTCACTCGTCTACAAAATAGCTTCCCATTAGTGAAAGAATTTTTGAAATCGGTTCAGTAGTTCCCGAGATTACCCCTTACCTTAATTTAACAAACACACAAACTTTACTTCTTTATAATATTAGTATAGATCACTATTTTTTGTGTTAGCTGTAAGTTTTCCGAACATTAATAAATAAATAAATATTTTTTTGTATTAGATACTAACCAAAGTCTCCGGATTCTCGTATGCTATAGCTTTTTTCTTCTGTTTCTCTTCCTCTGTCTTTTCTCCGAGTTCTATTAATTTTTCAAAAGCAGCGACGCCATTTTTCAATTCGTTGTACGTTCCTTGTGCTGCTATCTGTGTGAGATAAATAATAAATCATTCACTCCATCATCGCATTACAGTAACTGACCCCTAACTAAGTCCGTAACTTGTATCTAGGGTATCAGAAACTACGCACACACACATTCACACACAGACCCAGACCGAGAGAAACATTTGTGGTTCACACAAATATTCTTTCAAAGTTCACACCTTCCCTATTAGTTCATACCTTCCCCATTAGTTCCTACCTTCCCCATTAGTTCACATCTTCCCCATTAGTTCCTACCTTCCCCATTAGTTCACACCTTCCCCATTAGTTCCTACCTTCCCCATTAGTTCATACCTTCCCCATTAGTTCACACCTTCCCCACTAGTTCATACCTTCCCCATTACTTCACACCTTCCCCATTAGTTCATACCTTCCCCATAAGTTCCCATCTTCGCCATTAGTTCCTACCTTCCCCATTAGTTCACACCTTCCCCATTAGTTCATACCTTCCCCATAAGTTCCCATCTTCGCCATTAGTTCCTACCTTCCCTATTAGTTCACACCATCCCCATTAGTTCACACCTTCCCCATTAGTTCACACCTTCTCCATTAGTTCCTGCCTTCCCCATTAGTTCATACCTTCCCCATTAGTTCATACCTTCCCCATTAGTTCACATCTTCCCCATTAGTTCCTACCTTCCCCATTAGTTCACATCTTCCCCATTAGTTCACACCTTCCCTATTAGTTCATACCTTCCCCATTAGTTCCTACCTTCCCCATTAGTTCACACCTTCCCCATTAGTTCATACCTTCCCCATTAGTTCACACCTTCCCCATTAGTTCATACCTTCCCCATAAGTTCACATCTTCCCCATTAGTTCCTACCTTCCCTATTAGTTCACACCATCCCCATTAGTTCACACCTTCCCCATTAGTTCACACCTTCCCCATTAGTTCATACCTTCCCCATTAGTTCACACCTTCCCCATTAGTTCCTACCTTCCCCATTAGTTCACATCTTCCCCATTAGTTCACACCTTCCCCATTAGTTCACACCTTCCCCATTAGTTCCTACCCTCCCATCAGTCCATACCTTCCCCATTAGTTCCTACCTTCCCAAATTAGTTCACACCTTCCCCATTAATTCACACCTTCCCCATTAGTTCACACCTTCCCCATTAATTCGTACCTTCCCCATTAATTCACACCTTCCCCATTAATTCATACCTTCCCCATTAGTTCACACCTTCCCCATTAATTCACACCTTCCCCGTCAGTTCTTACCTTCCCGCCGCTCATGACGCACACGCGGTCGGCAGTCCGTGCGAATTGCACGCGATGCGTCACTAGAACGACACCGGCTTCCCGCAGGAACCCACGGACGCATTCCTCGTAGATGGCTTGGGCTACCTGTACAGGGATATAATAAAAAATAGTGGTAATATCCAAACTAATATTATGAAGAGGAAAGATTTGATTGATTTGACCCCCTCAAAAACCGAAATTTGACATGTAACCTCGCCTTAAGTATTCGTTAAACGTCTCTGAGTGCAGTTTTAAATACTGTTAAGTTATAATGTAATTTTCACTTATCTTCCTAAAAAAAACGTGTGGCACTCGGGGACTGCCGCGGTAAAGCTATTGCATAGCAATTTTATCAACTAATTGTTTTTTTTATTTTTGTATTGCAATCCTAACCTTAGAAATTTTGATGTCGTACTTGGGACTTCATACAATAAAAACTTTGTCTACATTACTATAAAAACTTTTTGGAAAATTTACAAAAATAAAGTTTTCGATAAAAAAATAATAAAAACTTGAGGTTTTTTTCGTTACGGAGTTTCTGGATTCGGTCCCCGCGCTCAAGGCCCTCGATAGAAGCTATGCAATAGCTTAATAAATAAATTAAAATTAAATTACCTTAGTATCGACAGCTGCCAAGGGATCGTCCAGTAGGTATATATCGGCCACTTGGTACACACATCTCGCTAGAGATATTCTCGCTCTCTGACCTCCAGAGAGAGACGCACCTAGTGGACAATATAGCGAATTTTAAGAACAATGCTTAAAATTATATTCTTGAATTTTCACGGGATTTCAAACACATTCAAATTATTAATAATAAAAAAAAATACTTTGAAAATCACTACATAGTATAAAACAAAGTCGCTTTCTCTGTCCCTATGTATGCTTAGATCTTTAAAACTACGCAACGAATTTTGATGCGGTTTGTTTGTGATTCAGTGGGAAGGTTTTTAGCATAACTTTATCCCCATATTCCTACGGAAACTACGCGGGTGAAACCGCGGGGCGCCGCTAGTGTTTTATACTTTTTGAAAACAGGCTACTAATACATTTGGGTTTTGAAAAGTATAAACCAAGAAAGTTTATTAGTTTATGTACACAATTTTCAGTTAAATTCAATTCAAATTAATTCAAAAAGTTTTTTAACTTATTTTTTTGTCAGAGTCACATATCAACTTACCCCGTTCCCCAACTACAGTCTTGTCTCCATGCGGCAGTATCTCGAGGTCGCTCTTCAGCTGACAACACTTTATGACCTGCTTGTACCGGCGGAGGTCTAGCTCTTGGCCGAATAGGATGTTTTGACGGACCTGGGAAGAAAATGGGTGTGAAATATTGTATTTTACTTAATAATACCAAACAAAAAAAGAAGGTGCGAAACGCTTGATATAACGAAATATTTCTTAAATCGAGTTATAATCTTAAAACATTAACAATCATGTCACCTTTCAAACATAAGAAATTGCATCAAAATTAGGATACCACGGACAGACAGAAAAATATTTTTGAAGCCGACTGAACCTTTGTCTAAAGTAAGTCAAGATTTTTGAAGCCGATTAAGCCCAAAATGTTCACTCTCATTCAGCTTAAAAAACAGTTGAAAACAGCACAATTGTTATTTAGAAAATAAGTTTATTCATATATAAATAATTAGGAATACATATTATGTACTTGACTTACATTAGACAAAGGTTCAGTCGGCTTCAAAAATATTTTTCTGTCTGTCCGTTTTGGGGATTTTTGAAGCTATTCCCAAAATGTTCGCTAGATATTTTGTTTGAAGATAGAATTTTTAAGATGCATTTCTTATATAATTATATTTGTTTTTCTAAGGCATAATATATAAAATTAAAAATACAACTTACCGAAGCCTCAAAAAGCCAAGGATCCTGTGACGCGTACGCTATAACCCCGCTGACTTGTAAATGTCCTTTGGAGGGGGTCAATTCCTTCATCATAGCTTGGAGTAGTGTGGACTTACCGGACCCTACTATACCTACTATTGTTGTAAGGGTGTTTGGTTTTATCTGTAAGGGATGAAATAAATTAATATCTATACTATAGTCCGGTCGTAATTCACAGGAAAGTTCGTAAGTTGTCCTATAGCTATCTATCTCTGTCGCACATAGCTATCTATCTCTGTCGCACCTATAGCTATCTATCTCTGTCGCACCTATAGCTATCTATCTCTGTCGCACCTATAGCTATCTATCTCTGTCGCACCTATAGCTATCTATCTCTGTCCCGCTCGCACGGATGCCATGGCGAGCGAGACGCATTATAATTTACGCAGAGAAAGATAGCTACAGGTCAACGTACGATATTTCATGTGAATTACGACCGGACTTTACATTTACATATAAATAAAATTTAAGTGTCTCTTTGTAATTTGAAAATAACAGATTTTTATTAAATGTATATGAAAGTATATTTATCAAACTAATATTATAAAGGCGAAGGTGTGTGAGTGAGTGTGTATGTTTGTTACTTATTCACGTCTAAACGTCTGGAAATTTGGTACACATATCCTTATGATTAGGAATAACACATAGAATACTTTTATCTGGAAATTCCCACGGGAACGGGAACTATACAATTAAAACCGCGGAGCACACCTAGTTATATAACCAAAACTTACAATAAGATTAATATCCGTTAAAGCGGGTACTTTTCCGTCTATAGACGCGTCATCCGCATTTCTCCAAACTGCGTTGAAATCCTTGAATGTTAACAGGATTTGGGGCTTCATCGCTTCAAGGTTCGTTTCTGATTTTATGTAGGCTTGTTGGCTGAAAAAAGAATATATAACATAACATAATCATTCACTCCATCATCTCATTACAGTAACTGACCCCTAACTAAGTCCGTAACTTGTATCTAAAACTACGCACACACTTATTCACACACACACACACACATACAGACCGAGACAAACATTAGTGGTTCACACGAATATTCACCCCGCACGGGAATCGAACCTATTAAGGTGATCTGTAGTTTCTGACACCTTAGATACAAGTTACGGACTTAGTTAGAGGTCAGTTATTGTAATGAGATGATGGAGGGAATGATTATGTTATTTTTATTATTTAATAGTTATTGAAGTCAAACGCTCCTTTTCTAATTTACTCGTTTTGTTTTAATCCCACATGCACATTTTAATTTATTAATAAATAATATTAAAGTCAACTTATTCCTTTTAAATTTTCTCATAAAACTTATAAGACAACTCATCAATGTCATTGAAAACCACTTATAATTTGTAATTTATTCTTTAATCTTACTTAGGTCAAGTCATCCCATCTCAAAGCATTAAAAAAACTATTGAAGTCAACACCCCCACCACAAACCAATTGAAAAAACATTGAAGACGACATGCACCCCTATTATTTACTTATAAGAACCAATTGAAGTCAACACCCTCATCTCAAACCAACTAAAAACCACAATTGAAGTCAACACCCTCACCTCAAACCAACTAAAAACCACAATTGAACCACATTGTTTTGAGATGGGGGTGTTGACCCCCATCTCAAAACAACTAAAAAACAAATGAAGTCAATACACCCTATCCAAATCAAATAAAGATTCAATTGAAGTCAACTCACCCATTCCCAATCTTCTCAAAAACCCTAGTCTTCACTGCAGCCTGTTCATCAATGGTTGTCAAATCGACAGGTTGACAAGGCACTTCGGGCAACAGTAGAAACTCTTGCATTCTTGTGACACTGACATAAGCTTCAAGTGTAAAAGTGATAGCTAATGGTAAAAAGTCAACTAGCGTGTATTTCAGAATATCGTAGTAAGAAAATATGACAAACACTTTGGCAGCTGTCAAAACGTTGCCAGCGGAAATATACGTGATGACACTTAGTAGTATGGCAACTTTGGTGTTGAGTTTGACACATGATATCATGACAGCGCGGAGCCATGACATTTTTTTTATTACGTTCATTTCTTTTCTGTAAAAAAATAATGGTTAATTTATTAGTATCAAACGAAACGTACGTCATCATATATAATTATTTAACAAAACGGGATGTTAGTACGTACTTATTGAAGTCGAAATCCTCGACTAGTTTCAGCCACGTCCGGTGGCCTTCATCAGGAGTCGAGGATTTCGACTTAAATAAGTACGTACTAACATCCCGTTTTGTTAAATAATTAATTTATTAGTGTCCTGTCAAAAATAATCCTAATGCAAAACATTAGGATTATTTTTGACAGGGCCAGGGACAATGGCCGTTTAAATATTCGATCTGTCTATGTGCTTGTCAACGGATATAAAAAAATAAACTTTGAATAAATCTGTCATTCACATTTATGACAGACTAGCTGTGCCCCGCGGTTTACCCGCCTGGAACCTTATCCCGTGGGAATTTTGGGATAATGCGGTATTCCTAGGTATGAGGAACATCTGTACCAAATTTCATTAAAATGCATTCAGTAGTTTTTGCGTGAAAGAGGAACAAACACCCACACATCTAAACATCCACACTCACAAACATTCGACTTTTTATTTACCTTCTAGCAGACCCAATGATCCGTCCAAACGCGCTCTCCCACGCGTACATTTTGATGGCCTCTATACTCTGAATCACTTCGTTCATAAGTCGTATCCGATTGTCTGTCCTTACGGCTGTTTTTCTACGTAATTTCGATGATATTTTGCCGAGATATCCTAAAATAATATTAATTCTATTAATATACATACTTAAAAATAGCTGCTTGTACGTTAGTAGAATGACATTTTAATCAATATGTACATGTATCGGTACACATATCTCACATCGCCATCTAGTCCCAAACTAAGCAGAGCTTGTACTATGGGTACTAGACAATATACCCTGAGTAAATATGTATATACGGATATACATACTGACACAGGGTGAATTTTACAAACGAATTTAAACTAATATAAATATGGAAAAATGCTAATGACTCTTGAGGGCAATTTTAATAAAAACTAAAACTGCGTCATTAGTTTTTTTTATCAATACTTCTAGATAGAAATCGAACCAGTTGATTTTGAAAAACACTTTATATCACACCAACTGACAGTGTTGCTAATAAGGATTTAATTCTACGAAGTTATGACATAAGTACGGCAAACTTTAAGAAAATGCTCATTTCGATGCTACAAGCTTTACTTAGTTCAGGCCTAGATGACATGTGTCACAATGGCGATGACAGATGTCAATTAACATACATATGTCAAGACGACCTAGATGGCAGAGTGGTCACCATGCTGGACTGTCATCCGTAAGATTGCGGGTTCGATTCCCGTGCGGGGTGAAATATTTGTGATAACAAATGTTTGTCTCGGTCTGGGTGTGTGTGAATGAGTGTGTGCGTAGTTTCTGATACCCTAGATACAAGTTACGGACTTAGGGGTCAGTTACTGTAATGAGATGATGGAGTTAATGATTAATTAACTTACCTTGTAATGGTATAAAAGCTAGTAAAAATGCTACGCCAGCGAAAGTGGCGACACCTATCTGTCTATACATCAAATAGACTATAAGTGAACTTTCAATAGGCGTTCTTATCAGATCAACCAGAAATAGACAAGCCATGTCAAATCTTTGGGCGTCAGTTGTCAATAAGTTGATGACATGACCTGTCAATCCTTCTGACGCTTTGCCACCGACTGTCAAATCTAGGCTTAGGAGCTGGAAAGGAAATTTTATGGTTATTTTAAATCTATTTACATCTCCAGGGTGACTGGTATCGGCCGTTACCAATATTCGATCTCTCTATGATTTTGCTTGTTAACGGATACAAAACTCTTAACGGATACCTGGTAAACATTTGACACCTTGTCAGTCAAATCTGTCACTTTGACAGTATTCAAAATTGATTGTAAAACCTGGTTTAGTGCTAAACCAGACTAAAAATGCAACGCAAATAAGGCAGTGTAGTATGTAATATGACAGATTATTCAAAGTTTCCATAGTTTTATATTCGACGAGATCAAGATCATCGATAGATCGTATATTGGCTAAGGAATACCCCATCCGAAATATTTTATTTTTATACCTTTTAAAGAAAACAGCAGATTTTATATAGTTTTTGGGAGACATTGTTATTTTTAGCAATTTCTTAAAACAAATGTTTCATTGATGACTTCAAAATATTTGTATAATATAGATCTAATAAATTATTTTAATGATATTAAAGTTAATATATTATAGAACTAGCAGCGCTCCGCGGTTTCACCCGCGTAAATATAATATAACCTATGACACTCCGGGATAATATGGCTTTCCAATAGTGAAAGAATTTTTGAAATCGGACCAGTAGTTCGGAGCCTATTCGATACAAACAAACAAACAAATCATTCCTCTTTATAATATTAGTTTAGATTAAAAAAAACATAAAAAATCCCAGTTTCTTTGTTGTAGATATGATTAATTTATGTAATGTTATAAATACCTTTCTATAAATGAGTGATCCCGTGGCGACCCTTATTTTCATCGCCATATTGAGAAGCCACAGCAACATGGGGTTCATGCACACCGCGCTTATGGCCATGAAACTGTAATAAATACAATCGAACATTTATTAAGCTATTGCATAGCTTCTATCGAGGGCCTTGAGCGCGGGGACCGAATCCAGAAATTCCGTAACGAAAAAAAAACCTCGCGTTTTTATTGTTTTTTTTATCAAAAACTATTTTTTTGTAAATTTTCCAAAAGTTTTTATAGTAATGTAGACAAAGTTTTTATTGTATGAAGTTCCAAGTACGACATCAAAATTTCTAAGGTTAGGATTGCAATACAAAAATAAAAAAACAAGTAGTTAATAAAATTGCTATGCAATAGCTTTACCGCGGCAGTCCCCGAGTGCCACACGTTTTTTTTTTGTGGTGGGATAATCCCCCAGTCGGCACACTCCCACAACATTTAATTTTTTAACCTCAGGTGGCAATTGAAACCACTACTATTACTACTGTCACTAGTTTCTGCTATAAAGCCAATCCATCAATATTGTCAACAGCTGAATTACGGTCTCGGTAGCTCACTTGGATTAATACGGTACAACACTCCAGCACGGTCTTGGGTTCAAAGCCCAGCTGAGGTGAAGATTTTGAATGTTTAAAAAATAATTTCAGAGCTTCTCATAAAATTATTTTTGACTAGCGGCCCGCCCCGGCTTCGCACGGGTCCAATTTTCCCGTTGATTTTCCGTGTTTTATTAATAAGAACCTTCTCCTAATAATAACAAATACAACAAAAAAAGAATTAATGAAATCGGTCCAGCCTTTACGCGTGATGCCGTGACCAAGGAAAACGGGTTTCATTTTTATATATACACCCTTATTTTGAAATTGCGATACCTTATCTCACAGCTAATGTAAACGACGGGTGACAATATAATAGTGAAGTTAGTTTTTTTCTTTTGCTTTTATTTAAAAAGTTATGATAAGTCAAAGATTTTCAAAATCCCGCCGAATTTTATTGTTATTCTACACCGAACAACCGGCGAACGCTGCGATACACAGCTGAGCGCGGTCATCGACCCGAGCCGTCACAGAATACTTGATAGCTAGTGTGCCGTCTGGTAATACGACATTTATTTGGTATTTTTTAAAGATAAGTAATCGACTATCATTTGTGATATTTTTATTGGATATATGGATTCAGTTACTGCTACAGATATTCTGATTTTAATAAGTCCCATATTTTTAAAATAGGGGTGTATAGATTACAATATTATGTACTTACCCGACTACGCCAGCCGCGTAGAGGTATGCGTGTGTTTTGGGTATCCCAGATTGGGAAGATGAGAAATAATTTATTAATCCTTCTAGACATACTGGTATCGATAATCTGGAAACATGGGAAAAAATGTTACATAACACTTCATCTCATTACAGTAACTGACCCCTAACTAAGTCCGTAACTTGTATCTAGGGTATCAGAAACTACGCACACACTCATTCACACACACACAGACCGAGACAAACATTTGTGGTTCACACAAATATTCATCTCGCACGGGAATCGAACCCGCAACCTTAAAAATGGAAAACAGTAATAAAAAAGGTCACTTAATAATCAATCACTCTTATCAACAAATTTGAAGATTACACAAATATGTACCTCACACGGGTATCGAACCCGCAATCGCTTGTTTGGTAGCCCAGCATAGAGACAAATATTAAAACTTACTTAAACGTAGCATCTACGACGGCGAATAAAAAATTTACTATAATAAATCTCAATCCATAAATTTTCAAAATGGCGCGGAGTAACGACGGTTTCTTGCCTTTTTCTGAAAATAAAAAACACAAATATCTAAATGAATCTTTAATGGAATAGATACTAGCTAGCAGCGCCCGTTCCCGTGAGAATGCGGGATAAAATTATGCTAAAAAACCTTCCCCTTGAATCACTCTATCTATTAAAACAAACCGCATCAAAATCCGTTGCGTAGTTTGAAAGATCTAAGTACATAGGGACAGACAGCGGGAAGCGATTTTGTTTTATCTACACTATATAATATTATAAAGAGGAAAGATTTGTTTGTAACGAATAGGCTCCAAAACTACTAGACATATAAAAAAAATCTTTTACTAATGAAAAGTTATATTATCAGTGAGTAACATAGGCTATATTTTATCCCGGTATGCCCACGGGAAAGAGAACTACGTGGGTGAAACCACGGGGATAGTAATTGATAACTTGTACTGATAATAACATTAAATTAAAAATTTAAAAAACCCCCAACACAATTACTTTCAAACCCCCATAACTTTTAAACGGGTCAACCGATTTTCATCAAACATGTCTAAGAACACTCGCACGTAAGTCCCCTTTAATACAAAAAAAAACTAAATTAAAATCGGTTCATCCGTTCGGGAGCTATGATGCCACAGACAGAGAGATACACACACACAGACACGTCAAACTTATAACACCCCTCTTTTTGCGTCGGGGGTTAAAAACCTTGATACTTAAGTATATTGACAGCTTACCCTGTTTCAACAGTTCCTGTTTCCATTTATCACTTAACTCGTCACCGCGCGGGGAAGCTTTGTGCCCGGGGGAGCATCTGTAATTAACGACAAGCTAGGTTACTGGAAGAGATCACTCTTAGTGATAAGGCCGCCCATTGTAACACTTAGTATAAGTAAAAATTTTGTATTATTTTATTTTTGAGGTGTGTACAATAAAGAGTTATAATCTAATCTAAGTTACTGTCTGACTGACTGATATATCAACCACTCAAATTCTACTGAAAAGCATGCAGATAGTCATTATGACTTAGGTATACAAAGTAACTGAAATAAAAAACCGGTCAAGGGCGAGTCGGACTCTCTCACGAAGGGTTCTGTACCAAAAACGACAAAAACACGTTTGTTGTATGGGAGCCCCCCTTAAATATTTATTTTTATTGTTTGTTGTTACAGCGTCAATAGAAATGCATCATCTGTGAAAATGTGAACTGTCTAGCTATCACCGTTCTTGAGTTACAGCCTGGTGACAGACGGACGGACAGCGAAGTCTCGTAATAGGGTCCCGTTTTTATCCTGGGTACGGAACCCTAAAAACGCAGTAAGTATATAAAAAGCAACCGTCACTGACTGACTGATCTAATATACTAACCTGTATACTTCTGATATACTAAGCTGTCCTTTTCTTCCTTTAGCGAATATATCTCGGGTATACCTGAACAAATAATTATATTTATAAATGATGTATAGATATAAAACGCCCAGACCAAGACAAACAGACATGTGACATACAAATGTTTGTCTCGAGCGGAAATCGGACCCGTAACCTTCGGCATAGCAGGCAGTCACTACCAACTACACCACGCGGTCATCAACGCATATTTCAGGCAGAAAATACGTATACTACTGACTGGGCTGATTGACTGACATAGTGATCTATCAACGCACAGCCCAAACCACTGGACGGATCGGGCTGAAACTTGGCATGCAGGTAGATGTTATGACGTAGGCATCCGCTAAGAAAGGATTCCCACGGGATTGTGAAATGCGCGGATGAAACCGCGGGGCACAGCTAGTAACGTCATGTCTCGATAAGTGGGCTATCCAACATAAATATTATTTCAATTTCAACCAGTAGTTACTGAGATTAGCGTTTCAACCAATCAGACTATTCAGGGTAGACTAGAACCGTCGAGCTCGATCAAAGGGCTTAAGCCCTCCCTAAATGAGGAATAAACAGGAAAGATTGTGACTTAATTCATATGAATCCGAAAATTGTAAACACATTGGTACGTGGCGGGGTTCGAACCAGGCACCTTCCGATCGGAAGTCAAAGGCCTCAATGCAAAAGACGCTCCTCAATTAGAAATGGGATAAAGGTTCGGAAGAAAAAGAGGCGTCTTTTTTTTGTTTTAATAACATAATCATCCACTCCATCATCTCATTACAGTAACTGACCCCTAAGTTCGTAACTTGTATCTAGGGTATCAGAAACTACGCACACATTCATTCACACGCACAAATAAGTAAAATCAACTTACCAATATGAAAATTTTGAGAAATAATTCGCACTTTCCCTCGGATTTTGTTTTCTTTCGGTATCAAAATATCCAGGATCCATTATTAAGTATCTATATAAGTAACTATGTATATAAGTACACTTATATATTAAATATTTAAACTAATACCGTTAATGGCACTTGGGTGGTATATTTTATATATTTATATAAACTTAATTGATGGTATGTTCAATTGACCTGAAAAGAAAAGAAAACATACTTAGTAAATCTTTATATATAAAACTCTTACCGAGTGATGTACTGACTGACAGACAACGCACAGCCGAAACTACTGGTCGTAGAGAGCTAAAATTTGGCACGTGTGTTTGTTGGGGGGAGTAGGCTACCACTAAGAGAGGATTTTTTTTAAATTCCCCCTAAAAGGGGGGTAAATTGAAAACTACGCGGGTAAAACCGCGGGGCGCTGCTTGTTACTTTTAACTACGCAAAATGTTTTGTTTTATTTTACACTAGTAGCGCGCCACGATTTCACCGGCGTAATTCCCGTTCCCGTGGAAATACGGGGATACAATATTGCCTATGTCACGCACTGATAAATTAGCTTTCCATTAGTGAAAGAATTTTTGAAATCGGTTCAGTAGTTTCGGAGCCTATTCGTTACAAACAAACAATCAAATCTTTCCTCTGTAGTAGTATAGCTATAGATTATGTTATCTATTGCATAAAGTGAACGAATGGAAACGAAACGACCCTTGTGACCTTAATGGAGGGTGTGGCCCTGGAAACACACCCCCGGTGATCAAGGTTAAGGGTAGTTTTTATAAGTTAGATAGATATAATGTACTGTTTGCAACAAAAGTACATAAGTATATTAATTAAAAATCTATTAAATTATTTATGATTTAATAGTAAAATAGTTGTGCCCCGCGGTTCCTCTCGCGTGGTTCCCGTTCCCGTGGGAATTTCGGGATAAAAAGTATGCTATGTTCTTTCCCGGACCATAAGCTACCCCTGTACCAAATTTCAAGTCAATCGGTTCAGTAGTTTAGTCGTGAAAAGGTAACAGACAGTCAGACAGACAGAGTTACTTTCGCATTTATAATATTAGTTAGGATTAGGATTAGGATATGCTGTAATACCAATGCCAAATAGGCTTATGGCAGTAGACAAGAGGGTAGTTTCCTGTGTTAACAAATTGAAATTCTAATTAAGGCTCAAACCCACCGAAGTACACGCACACGCTACGCACGAAAATGACGTCATTGGTACATTCGTGGCTGACTCGGCTATAGCTCAACGTAGCTGAGTGGCCGTGGACCGTGGGCGTAGCGTGCGTGGCGGTGGGTTCGCGGCTTTAGTCCGTCAGATAGATTTCGAAAAATATTAGACACGTATTTTTTTGTTTTATCAAATTAATAAAATGAATTAGTTATAACGCATTAAAGTTTAGGAGTGAAGGCTTGTGACGTCAACTGTTGGTGAAAATTGTAGCAATCTGTGACGTTTCACGTTTTCGACGCACTGTATCGTCTTAATTATTTGTTTACATGAAAAATAAAAAAATACGTGTCCAATATTTTTTTCAAATCTATAAGACGGTCAATTTTTTTTTTTAGTCAACTACCATATCAAAGGCATCTATCTATAATGATTATGAAGATGTAAGATACCGCAGCAGACCAAAGGCTTCTATTATCTCTCTCTTTCTCTCTCATCGATGATCCAAAGCTTGTTTATGAATTTTCCGAAAAGCATCTTTTTAAGATACGGCAAAAATCATCAAAGTAAAGATCTCTGTCACTTAAGGTACAATTCCAAGTCGGGCCGCAGACCGCAAACTGCAACGGCAAACTGCAAGAGACAATACTTGTTTCTATCAACATCTCTGGAATTGATTCCGAGCGCGGCTACACTGCTGCCTGCAGTCGCGACGTGCTCTTTCATAGATGTTGATAGAAAAGTATTGTCGCTTGCAGTTTGCGGTCTGCGGCCCGTCTTGAATTATACCTTTATGCTATTAGTACAAGGAATACAAAAGTGTTGGTGATCTCAAAACTGAGGCATAACATTTCATAACAATAAAAAAAAAACATTGAATCGACTGTTTTTAGGGTTCCGTACCTCAAAAGGAAAAAACGGAACCCTTATAGGATCACTTTGTTGTCCGTCTGTCCGTCCGTCTGTCAAGACCCTTTTTCTCAGGAACGCGTGGAGGTATGAAGCTGAAATTTATATCAATTACTCAGGTCTACTGTCCCTTGAAGCTGTGAAAAAATCAAACTTCTAAGCCAACGCAATCAAAAGATACAGCCGTTTATGCCGCAAATTTTCGACACTTGCAAGGGAATCAAAACCTACAGGGTGCTTCCCGTGAACTCAGAATCTTTAAATTTGGTACGAAGCAACGTCTTATAGCATAGATAAAGGAAAAATTACGAAAACCATAAATTTTTAGTTACATCACATAATATTTTTTTTTTAATAATTTTAACCTTACTACCCATTTCCTCATAAACGCGTAGAGGTATTAAATTGAAATTCATACCAAATACTCAGGTCTATAATACCTTTAAGCTGTAACAAAATCAAACTTCTATGTCAACGCAATCAAAAGAAACAGCAATTTAAGCTGCATATTTTGAAACTCGCAAGTACTCGCAAGGGAATCAAAACCTAAAGGGTACTTCCAGTCGACCTAGAATCTTGAAATTTGGCATGAAGCAACGTTTTATAGCACACATAAAGGAAAAATTCCGAAAACCTTAAATTTTTAGTTACATTACAAAATATATATTTTTTAATTATTTTGTAATGTTATGAATTTCATTTTGCAATAAAAATACCATAGTTATGACTCGATTGTCGTAATGAACGAACTTTGTAAACCTTGCAGGTTTGTACGGAAACCTCGGTGCGCGAGTCCGACTCGCACTTGGCCGGTTTTTTCTCACGGTACGTTACTTATATCACAGTCTGGCGGAAATACACAATCACAAAGGTCAATAAATACTCGTAGATATTCCCTTGACCACTCGTAAGTTAGTATCTATTACAAACTTGCTACAACAAAAGGTATTCCCTTGACTAGTTAGTTACTATTTATAACTATCAACCTTTTATAGGTGAACGATTGAAATTATTTTCCTTATTTTTTTTATTTAAATTACAAAGAATGCACATTAAAAACATTATTTTTCTGCCATACTGACAAGCAATTTGTTGGCAGCTTATTTATAAAGCATACTCGTACAAGAATTTTAAAACAACACAACGAATTTTGATGCGGTTTTCTTAATAGATAGAGTGATTCAAGATACAACATAGTTATTTCAATTGATGTCTAGATGTGTAGTAAATAGTTATAACATTAAATTAAAAATTAAAAAAACCCCCAACACAATTACTTTCAAACCCCCGTAACTTTTAAACGGGTCAACCGATTTTCATCAAACATGTCTAAGAACACTCGCACGTAAGTCCTCTTCTAAATTTAAATCCGTTTATCTGTTCGGGAGCTATGATGCTACAGACAGACAGATACACAAACACACATATACACACACAGACACGTCAAACTATAACCCTCTTTTAAAAAATATTATTGTGTAAATTAAATAAAAGAAGAGCTTTTTATATGCCGCTATTATGTGTTTAATAATATTGCGAGCTCCCACGAGACCTAGCTAGCTTAGCCTTTGCTACCTATTTTTATCCCTGCATTCTCACGGGAGCGGGAACTATGCGAGTGAAGACGTGGGGCTCTGCTGGTGGCAAACTAAAGGAAGATAATCATTATGAATAACATATTCGAAGGAGGAAATCCCTTAATATTTTGATGAATCAACAGTAGGTATATAATCCAAATAATTGACTAAAACAAATTAATAATTTGTTATCTTCCGGTTAACTTCGTAGAAATAATGTGTATTGTCACTAGGGCTTTCCAATTGGGTGTCATACAAGGCTGTGTCATCTATACTACTATTAATAATATTACAAAGAGGAAAGATTCGATTGTTTGTTTGTAACGAATAGGCTCCGAAACTACTGAACCGATGTCAAAAAATCTTTCACAAATGGAAAGCTACAATATCAGCGAGTGCCATAGGCTATACTTTGATCTCTGTTTTCCCACCTCTGTTTCTGCATGCCAAGTTTCAGCCCGATCCGTCCAGTGGTTTGGGCTGTGCGTTGATAGATCACTATGTCACTCAGTCAGTCATTTAGATAAGATTCATTACAATCAAACAAAAAAATTAAAAATATCCCCGGTTTTACTCGCAGCCCCAAGAGAGTGCAGGGATTAAATTATGCTAAAAACCTTCCCCTTAAATCACTGTATCTATAAAAAAATATGGCATCAAAATCCGTTAAGTAGTTTTAAAGATCTAAGCGACTTTGTTTTATACTATGTATGTACCTAGTGTCGATAGCAATGACGATTCAAAAAAAGCTATACATAAATAATTCACCAAAATTTACATTAAACCATTTACAGAAAAAAAAGTAAAGATAAACAGAATTTACGAGTGACTCATTATTCACAATAGTCTTCATTGACCAATAAGTGTTGAACTCCCAATGTTAGGACAAATAATAACGTTACGGTTCAAATAATATTTGATGGGTTGTTAATTGTGTGTTGAAAATGGGGCAAACAGATAGTGATTAAGCAGAGTTTAAACGAAGCCAGTGATTGGCGCCAGTGTTTAGACAAGCCAGTGCGCTGGCCAGCCGGGCTAGCATGACTTCGAAAACGCGATATGATATAGCGATTTATCGACATCCAACTGTCAAAATATGTTAAAAATACCCGCCATATTTAATTTTACCATATCATAGCACGCCATGATTCATTTGCTCGCGAAATCGATATTATACCGTGGTGTCGATATATTTTATTACACACAGTCATGCTAGGGGGGCTGGCTTGTCTTGTAAACTGTTTATACGATCGCAATAACAACCCAGCACTAGCCAGTGTAGGCTACCGGTGCCAGTACTGGCTTTGTATGAACTTAGCTTTATTTAAATCAATTTTGAAGAGTTACACTTCAGCTGTCAATGATATTGTGTTGCGCAATTTACGAGTATAGAGTCACCAAGTTTTCTGTGCTGGTGACAGCGTCGCTGTAATCGCATCTTTTGGTTGTCAGTTTATTGAAAATGTATCCAAATGACATTAGAGTCAACATGACAATAGGAGCTTCCACTTTTGGCCGCCGGCACAGAAAACTTGGTGACTCTTTAAACAAAATTATGGATATGGCAGTATTTATGTTTCAGACATTTTTTTTATTTTAAACCCATAGTTTATCCCGCGTTATCTCCGCTCCAATTGGTCGTAGCGTAATGTTTTTTGCCTAGCGATTTTTCCTAATCTCCTGGGAATGTCGGTAAACTATCTGTCACTATCTGTCACTGTCACATGTTATTTTTTTAATCAACCTGTATTGTCCCACTGCTGGGCAAAGGTCTCCCCCAAATCCCTCCATCTGTCCCTGTCCCTAGCCAGCTCCTTCCAATCTCTGTCGAACCTCTCAAGGTCTTGCCTCCAACGTGTCGGGGGGCGACCCGGGGACCTACGCCTACGCGTGTTAATAATCCCAAACCCTAGGCATGTTAGGTAAATAGCTTACATAGTTGAACCCAGAAATCGAACTCGTTAAAAGCCTGGCTATTGAAAAATCTAATTATAAAATTCTCGTGTGACAGTTTTCGTTGCCATACTCCTCCGAAACGGCTTGACCGATTCTCATGAAATTTTGTGAGCATATTCAGTAGGTCTGAGAATCGGCCAACATCTATTTTTCATCCCGAAATTCCTACGGGAACGGTAACTACGCGTGTGAAACCGCGGGGCGCAACTAGTTGTTTTTATAATATTAGTGACTATTATGACAGGTGAAATGTTATTGATTCTTAGATTTCAAATTGTAAGTTCCTACCCACATAAATGTTAAAAAAAACTAATTTTATTATATTCCTTGAAGATTAAAATTGTTACTCTTAGGTGATCGCATTATGTTTTACTTACTGTGCCCCGCGGTTTTACCCGCGTGAAACCTTATCCCGTGGGAATTTTGGGATAAAAAGTATCCTATGTGTTATTCCTAGGTATGAGGAACATCTGTACCAAATTTCATTAAAATCCATTCAGTAGTTTTTGCGTGAAAGAGGAACAAACATCCATACATCCATACATACAAACTTTCGCATTTATAATATTAGTAGGATGTTAAGTTTTATTATAAACTGTTAATATGATTGCACGCCCGTGACGGGTAAAAACTGTTGTCCAATTGATATAATTTTAAGAAGACCTACATGCACCAGTTTTTTTGAGCAATATATTATTCTTATTCCGGAATTGGCAGGCAAGTGGATGCTACTAAACAGCCGAGGCATTGCGCAGGCCTAAATTTTGATAACAAATTAGTGACTAACTTTGATACGCGTATCTAATGATGAGCTTAAAATAAAGTTATCTAGTGATTCATGGAAGGCAAACACTACAGGGAAATACGATAAGCTGAATTTCCACTATTTTGAAAGAAAAACATTTTATTTCATCATCCATCACACACTACACAATAAAAACTAAGAAAGTACTTATAATAAAAACTGGCCAAGTGCGAGTCGGACTCGCGCACGAAGGGTTCCGTACCAAAAAGGACAAAAATACACATTTGTTGTATGGGAGCCCCCTTAAATGTTTATTTTATTTTGTTTTTATTGGTATTTGTTGTTATAGCGGCAATAGAAATACATCATCTGTAAAAATTTCAACTGTCTAGCTATCAACGTTCTTGAGATACAGCCTGGTGACAGACGGAGAGCGAAGTCTCGTAATAGGGTCCCGTTTTTACCCTTTGTTTACGGAACCCTAAAAATTAAGAATAACAAAAACATATAGGTATTCAAACAAATATTTGAATTGATACACCAATTCCGATATTTTTTTTTGTTAACTAGAATAGGCTTGCACTTGACTGTAACTCGCCTGATGGAAAGCGATGATACAGCCTAAGATGGAGGGTGCTCGCCTAGAATATACCTATGCACTCGCGACTTATAAAGACCCAGATTATATGTTTCAGGGAACAGAGAAGCTGGCAGCTGTTCCTATGTTACTCATGGTGAATATAGCTTTATAATGGCGAAAGAATTATTAAAAACGGCCCAGTAGTTTTTGAGTTCATTAATTACAAAAATACACACAAAAATAAAATTAATTCCTCTTTATAATATTAGTGTAGACAAGCTATCAGAAGGGTCATCAGAACCGGTCGACCCTACCCTGAATTAGGGCGATCAGGCCTTAGTCAACCACAGGCCGAGTGTGCGACATAACACACAACACAACAACTGGGCCCTGATTCTCTAAACTATTAAGCTGCGATAATGCTACTCAAATGTGTTTTAATATCAACATTATGGCCGTTTTTTTGGCATTTGTTGTCATTTTGGTATTCTCTTAGTGACAACTATTCCGCTGACTCAATAGCTCCATAAAACTTAGATGGTTGTCATGGAAACAGTATTCTGACGTTTATTTGTCAACATTTTTATATGCAACAAAGACCACTGATGGAGTAAGAGCCCGCTACTGCCTGACCTTCGTCATTTTATAAAAGCTGAAAGTTTGTCTACGTGTGTCCCTAGTACAGGTAAGAATGATCCCCACCCATGAAGCTGAGGCAGCGGTGGCTTTGGCAGATAACAGGTAACAAAGGTGTATGAAATTCCATCTCAATTTCGTCATAGTATAAAACTCTATTTTTTGATATTTGATGCATAATGATATCAAAAATCACGTTGCTCAATGCCGGACAGCTAGTATGGTTCCAACCCTCTGCCGGACACCCTTAAACTATGGTAATTTATAATTAAACTTACGTCATTTTATAAAACCTAAATTTTATATATAATTTTTAGGGGGCCTATTTATCTATGTTTCCATAATTGCCGGACAGCTACGACGGTTCCATCATCTTGCCAGACGCATTCAAAGTGATGAGCAATAGCCCGTGAGTGCCTAACTTTCGTTATTATATAAAAGCTGAAAGTTTGTCTACGTGTGTCCCTAGTACAGGTGAGAATGATCCCCACCCATGAAGCTGAGGCAGCGGTGGCTTTGGCAGATAACAGGTAACAAAGGTGTATGAAATTCCAGCTCAATTTCGTCATAGTATAAAACTCTATTTTTTGATATTTGATGCATAATCATATTATAACTCACGTTGCTCAATGCCGGACAGCTAGTATGGTTCCAACCCTCTGCCGGACACCCTTATGTTTGGACTCTGTTACCCTCTCCAATAGCTATGTGTAATATGTCGTTGGATAGCCATAGTTGAGCTGACAAAAGGTTCCTAAGGAGTCAAGGTCCAAATCTTAGTCCAAACAGAGTTATGCAGTACTAAACATATCAATTTATCATAATATCATCCACGTAGATTGTTAAAAAAAAACAGTGTAATGGTATAAGGTTATTTTAGGTTTTTTATTATTATGAACATTGCATAGTTTAAGGGTGTCCGGCAGAGGGTTGGAACCATACTAGCTGTCCGGCATTGAGCAACGTGAGTTATAATATGATTATGCATCAAATATCAAAAAATAGAGTTTTATACTATGACGAAATTGAGCTGGAATTTCATACACCTTTGTTACCTGTTATCTGCCAAAGCCACCGCTGCCTCAGCTTCATGGGTGGGGATCATTCTCACCTATACTAGGGACACACGTAGACAAACTTTCAGCTTTTATATAATAACGAAAGTTAGGCACTCACGGGCTATTGCTCATCACTTTGAATGCGTCTGGCAAGATGATGGAACCGTCGTAGCTGTCCGGCAATTATGGAAACATAGATAAATAGGCCCCCTAAAAATTATATATAAAATTTAGGTTTTATAAAATGACGTAAGTTTAATTATAAATTACCATAGTTTAAGGGTGTCCGGCAGAGGGTTGGAACCATACTAGCTGTCCGGCATTGAGCAACGTGATTTTTGATATCATTATGCATCAAATATCAAAAAATAGAGTTTTATACTATGACGAAATTGAGATGGAATTTCATACACCTTTGTTACCTGTTATCTGCCAAAGCCACCGCTGCCTCAGCTTCATGGGTGGGGATCATTCTCACCTGTACTAGGGACACACGTAGACAAACTTTCAGCTTTTATATAATAACGAAAGTTAGGCACTCACGGGCTATTGCTCATCACTTTGAATGCGTCTGGCAAGATGATGGAACCGTCGTAGCTGTCCGGCAATTATGGAAACATAGATAAATAGGCCCCCTAAAAATTATATATAAAATTTAGGTTTTATAAAATGACGTAAGTTTAATTATAAATTACCATAGTTTAAGGGTGTCCGGCAGAGGGTTGGAACCATACTAGCTGTCCGGCATTGAGCAACGTGATTTTTGATATCATTATGCATCAAATATCAAAAAATAGAGTTTTATACTATGACGAAATTGAGATGGAATTTCATACACCTTTGTTACCTGTTATCTGCCAAAGCCACCGCTGCCTCAGCTTCATGGGTGGGGATCATTCTTACCTGTACTAGGGACACACGTAGACAAACTTTCAGCTTTTATAAAATGACGAAGGTCAGGCAGAAGCGGGCTCTTGGTCCATGAGACACCATAGCCATATGAATAAATGTTAGCAGAATACCAAATTTCTGACACTCTCGTTATAGTGCCTCAATATCGACATATTGTCTGATCAATAATGTCAAATTGCAGACTTGCCCCAGGATTTTATGAGTCTATGTATTTGTAAGGGCTAATCTCTGAATCAACAAAACCGATTTCAAAAACTTTTTACCAATAGAAAGACACATTATTTGTGAGTGTTATTACTACTACATAGTATTTACAACAAAATCTCTTCCGCTGTCTGTCCCTATGTATGCTTACATCTTTAAAACTACGCAACAGATTCCAATTAAAACCAGCTTAGATAAGTCACTCTATAGATCCCATGTCATACACTGAGCGATGCAATAGACAATGGCCAACATTTGCAAGGCTGTGTGCGTGTGGTACGCACACAAGCTTATAGCCAGCATCGTCTTACTCGAATGCATAGAGTTGCCAGCTAATGAATCTTCCCTATGAAATGGGGAAAACTGTAAAATTGAGTCGTGTTAATAAAAATATTTTAATAAGATGAATTTTATTGAAATTAATAACTTAAATGTATGGGGTGTATAGCAACATATGCGATGTGATAAAATATCCTTTTTGCCCATTTTCCTATGGGTGAATTTCAACAAATGCTATTTTTGAAGTGAAAACTTCTTTAGCGGCGCTGAGCACTTTTTTTTGTATGGGTAAAAACTTTCAAACTCGCGTCAGGGTCACGTGATGCTGATCGAAAAAGCGTAAGATCGAGGGGAAGGGAGAGGAACTAGTATCTCCCACTCTTTCTACCGTGCCTGAGTGTGCTGCTCTGTTTAGGCGGCACAGGGCGCTTGCGCGAATGACCGTGTGTGTTTATATACAGCGTCCCACGCGTATCCAAGGATGGTGACAGATAAATAACAACATATAAATTGTCATATTTGTGTACGATAGCGCAATAAATAAACATTGTATTCTACCTCATAAATTATAGTACTTTTATACTTATAATTAAACACAACGTTAATATTGAAGTTTTCACTTCTGCCGGCACTCCCGGAGTGCTACCTTTTTTTCATTATATCGGTGAACTTTTTCATTTTTTTTTTGTACTTATATTTTTCAGGTTTTATGTAATCATTAGGATATTAAATATCCCTAAATTCAATAATATCATCAACGTATCATTTAAGACTAAGGAGTAAATTTAGTTTGAATTTTGAATTCTACCGATGCGATGTGACAAACCGGCACCGATTATTTTTCTGTACACCGATTTGTTTAGCTACCGAAATGATATACATATTCAGTGATATGATAAATTTATGTGTACAGCCTTCTTTTCTTTTTTTAATATACCTATTTTAGCTTAGAATAATAAAAATGTTTATATTTATTAACATAGTCTTTAATTAAATGAAGTATAAAAAAACAAAATCTGTTATAAGTTAATGACACGGCATCAACCGATATGATAAATAAAAATGACTTTTAGTTTCATAAGCGTTTCTGTGCTTCTGAGGGCACGTAAAGCTGTTGGTCCCGGCTGTCGTACTAACTAACATCATCGACAATCGTTACGGGTAGTTAGAGCTCTCAAAAGTCTAACATTTGGTTTAACCAAAAAATGTCGTATAGCCCTCCGATGGCAGTCGCTTCACATAAAATACTGACATTCCGCCAAATCGGGTTAAACTTAAAACCATACAATATTATTAAGAGGTTGATTAAATCAGTTCAGTTAAAGATTATTCTAATATTATGGAATGTAAATAAATAAAATAAAATCCATTTATTGCTTATACATAAGATATAGGTAAGTAAAATACAAACATGTTTTTTTTGTTACATAAGCAAAGGGTGATGGCTCAGCTTTGTGCTACCCGGAATAGTGTACAACTCATGGAATCAAATAAGGTCGAAATGTAAAAAATACGAAAAAATTACGGAGGCAAAATCGCGGGCGAAAGCTAGAAATAATATACAAGCAACTAAAATATTTATTTTAATTAAGCTAACTGTTATTTAATTTTATAACCATAAAAATATTTATTACACATATACTTTAGTATCGTCATATACGTATGCATATTGTCACATTTTATTTTATTACATTGATAAATGTATAATAGGTATAACATACATACAAAATAAAACTACAGTGGGAAATTCTAAATCTGATATCAGGTAACACTAAAAAATGGCGCAATGGCGGCGTGAAAAATTCATCATTTGATAGGTTTTTTTTTCATAAAATACTATAAGATTTGAGTTACTTTCCGATGGGAGGAGATAGTGTTAGTTGTTTTTAAACGTCCTTTGTAATTCCTGCTGGTTTTCATTGCACAACTTGTCAATTTCAGCAAAATAACTGAATACAAAATCTAGACCGTGCGTGTGTATTGTATGACGTTACAATGAACACTAAGGAGTATGGAACACCTTAGTGGTCAACAGTTAGCCATTATATTTTTTGACGCTATGGCACCGTCCATAGTCAATCTAGAGGTGACTTATCTAAGAAAACCAGGTATAGTACTGATCGAAACTCTTTTGTAGTAAAAAATACAGTTATATTACAATAACCTCCAGTTTTAAGGTTAAAATTTAACCTAATAATCCTTAATTACCATGTCTAGCGTTTCAATCTTCAATTTGTAATGCCAATGACCTACTTACTTGACCAGATTAGATAGATACCGCATCTTATTGATAGACTAACTACGCCCAGCGGGTTTAACCGCGTAGTTCCCGCTCCCGTAGGAATATGGGGATAAAATTATGCTAAACCTTCCTCTTGAATCACTCTATCTATTAAAAAAAACCGCATCAAAATCCGTTGCGTAGTTTTAAAGATTTAAGCATATATAGGACAGACAGCGATAGCGACTTTGTTTTATACTATGTAGTTATAGTGACTAGCTATGCCCCGCGGTTTAACCCGAATTAGCTCCGCTCCTATTGGTAGTATCGTGATGTTATATAGCCTTTCTCGATAAATGGGCTATCTAACACTGAAAGAATTTTTCAAATCGGGCCAGTAGTTCCTGAGATTAACGCGTTCACACAAACAAACTCTTCAGCTTTATAATATTAGTATTGATAAGCAAAAGTATGTCACTAGTTACATTGGTCATCTTAATATCTATGTAATATAATATGTATCACTCAAATGATGTATGAATCTTCGGTATAGAGGCATAATTAGTCAAGTTATAGAGTGAAATTGTTCAACGGTGAACAGTGGCATGAGTGTGAACGTAATATATTACTACCGGTTGTTTGGTAGAGGGTTGACCAAACGGGATGGGCCTATTTGGGAGTTACAATTTGGCAAAAAAAATTTTTGTTAAAATAAAAAAAATATCGACAAAATTGTATTTTTTTTTTTTCGAAATTGCGACTATTTATCCCTATAACTTTTTTTGAGCTGGTTCCAGTCAAATTTTTTGATTGATAATGGTCTCGGATATCACCTGGTCTGCTCACAGCATTTTCAGACCCCTACAAGGTCTAAATAATTTGTTATGACCACTTAACGCTAGGGAAATGAAAAATAGAAATCTTATAGGGGATCTATCAACTCAAATAAAAAGAAAACGAATTGTAACCGAGAATTTAAAACTCGTTTAAAAACTTCTCTGTTTATCCCTTATTTTAATGGTATACTACAAGTTTTACAAAAGCCAAAAAACTTGTTAAAAATTTAGGTGCAAAGTGGAAATGGAAGAATAAGATATTTTTAAAAACAAATTCCAAGTTTCGCTTAAATACGTCACAGTATGAATAAATTTGGATTTATCTGAGGTCTTCTGAAGATACTGAGATGCTGTAGTGACTTTATTAGAAAATAATTAGTCTTAAAACAAGAAAAATGGACTATCTCTATACAGGAAGATATTGCTTCCAAATCAAGATTTCCCGTCTCTGGCAACCGATTAAAGACAAATCCCATAGAATATGTTTAGTAAAACTAAACAATTGAAGTCTATTGTTACTCTTTTTCACTTTACTGATATCATGAATGAGAAAGAATCTTTCTGTCAGTATTGTATTTTACTTACAACTGTTTTTTTTGTAAGTTATCAAAATAACCGCGATTTTTGATAAAAAAAAATATCTCTAAGTAAACAAGCATACTCAACTCAAATTTATAATTTTTAATAGCGGCACCCCGCGGTTTCACCCACGTAGTTCCCGTTCCCGTGGGAATATGGAGATAAAATTATGCTAAAAACCTTCCCACTGAATCACTCTATCTATTTAAACAAACCGTATCAAAATCTGTTGAGTAGTTTTAAAGATCCAAGCATACATAGGGACAAAGAAAGCGACTTTGTTTTATACTATGTAGTACATGATTCACCTGCTTACGCATCGCATTAAGCGTGCTAATAGATAAAAGCACTCTATCCCTTTACCTATTCTTCTTCAATCTTACTTTTATCTATCACTAGGGTAGTGAATGATTTATCTCCGCTTATCGGAGAAGTTCAAAATCAGTATTCACGTGTTACTTCGATATGATTACAAATTCTAATTCCTATTACGATATATGACGTTACTTCCTACTTCCAATTATTTTTATCCTACTAATCACTACATAGTATATAACATTACATTAAAAATTTAAAAAACCCCTAACACAATTACATTCAAACCCCCATAACTTTTAAACGGGTACACCGATTTTCATCAAACATGTCTAAGAACACTCGCACGTAAATTAAAATCGGTTCATCCGTTCGGGAGCTATGATGCCACAGACAGACAGATACACACACACACACACACAGACACGTCAAACTTATAACACCCCTCTTTTTGCATCGGGGGTTACAAACAAAGTCGCTTTCTCTGTCCCTATGTCTCTATGTATGCTTAGATCTTTAAAACTACGCAACGGATTTTGTTGCGGTTTGTTTTAATAGATAGAGTGAGTCAGTGGGAAGGTTTTTAGCATAATTTTATCTCCATACTCCTACGGGAACGGGAACTACGCGGGTGAAACCGCGGGGCGCTACTAGTTATAATAGTATAAGTACTCGTAGAAATATACACTATACTAGCAGCGCCCCGCGATTTCACTCGCGTAGTTCCCATACCCGTGGGAATACAGGGATAAACTATAGTGCTATAAACCTCACGGAGCCCGAGACCTTCCCAACGAATGCAAAATCTAAATCTAAATCGGTTCATGCGTTCTGGAGTTATAGCGTCAGGAAGGAAAACCCGACTTATTTTTTTATAGTAGACTAGTAGCTCCCCGCGGTTTCACCCGCGTAGTTCCCGTTCCCGTGGGATTACGGGGATAAAATATAGCCTATGTCACGCACTGATAAATTAGCTTTCCATTAGTGAAAGAATTTTAGAAATCGGTTCAGTAGTTTCGGAGCTTATTCATTACAAACAAACAAATCTTTCCTCTTTATAATATTAGTATAGATTACAATTTATTTATTTATATTATGTATTTACTTATTATGCAAAACTATGTTACAGTTTGAAGGGTAATGTATACAGTGTAATTACTAAATACTAATAATACTCAGAAAATGTAGTCACAATATGATAAGCGTGGTTGTACAAGGTTTCACAATACGATTTATCTAGTAGAGATAATATTTGCGACAGACAGACAAGTCATCTACTCTTTCTAACTATGAATTATTCGAAAAAAAATTATAGTTCTTATTAAAAAAAAATCTTAGCTGGAATTTGAACCCAACCAGCTCAACCCAGTACAGCGCAGCACAGCTCGATGTAGATTTGTCACCCGAACCGCTTACATCTTTAAAACTACGCAACGGATTTTGATGCGGTTTTCTCTAATGGATAGAATGATTCAGTTCAGAATTCATGTTTGACGACCTCGATGGCAGAGTGGTCACCATACGGGACTGCCATCCGTAAGGTTGCGGGTTCGATTCCCGTGCGGGGTGATTATTTGTGTGAACCAGATATTTGTGTCTCGGTCTGGGTGTGTGTGTGATACCCTAGTTACAAGCTTCGAACTTAGGGGTCAGTTACTATAATGAGATGATGGAGTGAATGATTATGTTTATGTTATTCAAGGGAAAGGTTTTTAGTATAATCTTATTCTAGAATTCTCACAGGAGCGGGGCGATACTTGTTAATATTTTGAAATGCCATCCAAATACAGTAGGCAGGGTATTTGTTTGAAAGAGTTATACAGAATTTACATAACATAGCGGTCAATCTGTACGTGGTAGTTTGTCACTGCAATTGTAAACATTGAATTGAAGTGTCCAATGTCTGTCTGTTACTTAAACATTATTGTTTTCTCATTATTTGTTCGAGAGCGATGGGTTAAGTTAAGGCCTTTGACTCCCAGCCCCCCTAGCATGACTGTGCGTGATAACTGATATAGACACTACGAAATAATATCGATTTCGCGAGCATGACCAAACGAATATGGCGTAGTACGATTTGATAAAATTATATATGGCGGATATATTTATTATATTTTGACAGTTGGATGTCAATAAATAGCTTTATCGATTTCGCGAGCTTGACTAAATGTCATAAAATTAATCATGTGGTAAAATTAAGGCAGGCATTTTTATCAAATTTTGAAAGTTGGATGTCAATAAATCGCTGTATCTATCGCGTTTTCGAAGTCATGCTAGCCTAGCTGGGGTAGGTATGTAGTCAGTGAAATGACTGGGCACACTCTCACCAACTGATGTCTCGGGGTGAAGAACGCAGTACACGGTAAGGCGCAAACCCACCGAAGTACACGCACACGCTACGCACGTGTACTCAGCTTCGCTTTCTATGAAAATGTATGAGGTAAAACCCACCGAAGTACACGCACACGCTACGCACGAAAATGACGTCATTGGTACATTCGTGGCTGACTCGGCTATAGCTCAACGTAGCTGAGCTGCGTGGCCGTGGACCGTGGGTTTAGGGACACGAAATAAGTATCGATACTTTGTGGTATCGATACAATCGATACCGATACTCAATGAGTACTTTTTGCCAGGTATCGTATCGAATAATAAATTTAGCGGTTAATGGCTGATCTCCGAACCCAATTTAAGACTTGTGATCAAGTGACTACCTCACTAGTCTCATCGAATTCGTATGTACGTGTTTTCGACACTCTTATGGTGAAGAAAACATAAAACCGCATCAAAATCCATTGCGTAGTTTTAAAGATCTAAGCACACATAGGGACAGACAGTGGGAAGCGACTTTGTTTTATACTATGTAACCTTCTTTTCCGAACTTTTATCCCATGTCTATTTGGGGTCGGTTTTCAGTTTAACCAGATTTGGCGAAATACCTATCAGTATTTTACGTGAAGCGACTGCCATCAGACCTTCACAAGCCAGAGGGCTATACGACATTTTTTGGTTAAAAAATGTTAGACTTTTGAGGGCTCTAACTACCCGTAACGATTGTCGATGATGTTGGTACGATAACCGGGACCGACGGCTTTACGTGCCCTCCGAAGCACGGAAACGCTCATGAAATTAAAAGTCATTTTTAGTAATGACCCATCACAGTCAACGGTGCCAGACGTTGCTTAACCGCACAGATCAAGTGATCCGTAGGTAGCACTGGGCCATGAGCGCTTTTATACTATGTAGTGAATATGATATATGTATTTTTAAACAGCTAGTTAATTATAACTATAAATCCATGTAAGTACGTTATCTAAATCAAATAATATAGTTTGCAACGTAAAATTAAATACACAATATTTACAATGTAAATAAATTAATAAAATATTTATTCTACCGTTTTCCATATAATTGTAACATAATCAAAAAGTAAATATTACTACTGCTTTTACCTTGTAGATATATAAATAACAGTTTTATTTAATACTAGCTTTTGCCCGCGACTTCGTCCGCGTAGAATAATGACTTAATAATAATAATCGGCGGGTGTCATAGTCCCCATAGTTCCCCAATATCCAGTCCATTAAACATCCCATTCCCAGTCGTAGTTTTCCATATATTTGCAATAGTCCCAGCAGAACCAGGGACTGTCCTTGGATGCATTTTATAGTGTTATACAGGGATAGTCGCCGGATTGTGCATCCTTTACACAAGATTAAATATGTCAAAGGGCTTCCGTGTGTTGGCTTTGGCCCCATACTAGCCTTCCAAAAGACCGGGACTCCTTAATAGTCCCGTGAATGGAAAAGACATAACAATAATAATAATAATTTGCCCGCAGGGCACCTTTGAGGCGGGGTGTCGGGGAGTAGCGACCCCGCGGACCTGACGCGCTCCCGGGGGAGGTCACCATTCCTCACCTCCGCTTGCCTTCACTGGCCGGCGGAGTGAGCACTGACGAGGAACAGGTCCCCCACCTCCGTGCTTGCCTTCATTGGCCGGCCGGAGTGGAGCCCGCAAGAGCATTTTGGTGCTCGGAGAGTGAGGGGCGTTGCGTAAGTGGTGAGTTGGCTTAGCATGAAGCTGGACCCTCGGGCTCAGTGGATCGCGGTTTAAAACCCAGGGCGTCTGCTCCACTCTCAAAGCCGCTCGTTTCATGTTGCCCCCATGTTGCGACTCGAGCGACTTGTTTGGGGGGCCCAGTTATAGAGCTGGCAAGTCTCCATCCGCCACTTCGTACATGTTTATAGCATTGTATCGGCGGGTGTCATAGTCCCCATAGTTCCCCAATATCCAGTCCATTTAACATCCCATTCCCATAACCCAGTCGTAGTTTTCCATATATTTGCAATAGTCCCAGCAGAACCGGGGACTGTCCTTGGATGCATTTTATAGTGTTATACAGGGATAGTCGCCGGATTGTGCATCCTTTACACAAGATTAAATATGTCAAAGGGCTTCCGTGTGTTGGCTTTGGCCCCATACTAGCCTTCCAAAAGACCGGGACTCCTTAATAGTCCCGTGAATGGAAAAGACATAACAAATAATAATTTATTACCATAAAAGCACTTCACAATATTTGTAAATTACACAGACCCCCACACTAGGCTATGCCTGTCCTGTGGGGATATTTTTAATGAGTTACAATTTGGTTTTAACTGCGAGCAGATTGCGAGTACAGTAATAACATTATTCAGAAAATAAAATCATAATAAGCATTGAAACAAAATACCAAAATAACAAAATTGACCTTACAACATGAGTATTATTAAATTGTATGAAACAATCAATAAAAATGTCTAGAGAATCTAACAAATAGTTATAAAATATTAAGTTAAACATTTATGTTAATTTCTAAAATATTTTTAAAAATTATAATTAAACAATGAAATTAAAAGAAGGTACTCTGGAGTAGTTATACAGAGTTTGTAAGTTACACATTAAATAAATAAAAGTATGATGTAAGAAAAGTGATTATCAAATAACAAAATCAGCTTACAACATGAGTATTATTAAATTGTATGAAACAATCAATAAGAAATGTTTAGAAAATCTAACAAATAGTTATTAAATATTAAGTTAAAACATTTATGTTTATTTACTTCATCATACAAACTTTAATCCCCATCTACCTGCATGCCAAGTTTCAGCCTGATCCGACCAGTGGTTTGGGCTGTGCGTTGATCACTATGTCAGTCAGTCACCTTTGAGTTATATATATTTAGATATAGAACGATAATGGGTGGTATCTCGTGGCTACGCTATAATATATAAATAAATTTAAATAAAAAATTAAAAAAACCCCCAACACAATTACTTTCAAACCCCCATAACTTTTAAACGGGTCAACCGATTTTCATCAAATATGTCTAAGAACACTCGCACGTAAGTCCCCTTTAATACAAAAAAAAACTAAATTGAAATCGGTTCATCCGTTCGGGAGCTATGATGCCACAGACAGACAGATACACACACACACACACACACTGACACGTCAAACTTATAACACCCCTCTTTTTGCGTCGAGGGTTAAAAAGTTGAGTCAAGTATTATACTATTGCAACATATTGCCTTATATATTGTCAACAAGTCCCTTTAATTAAAGTTAACAATGTGTCCACCAAGACAATTGTTCTCAATTAAAATGAAGGAATGGTTCGTTGTGATATGACAATAAAAATATAGCTTTTTCTAATAATAATCCTGTTTCTGAATAGTGTCCGCGGTTTTACCCGCGCAGTTCTCGTTCCCGTAGGAATATGGGGATAAAATTATTGCTAAAAACCTTCCTACTGAATCACTCTATCTATTAAAACAAACCGCATCAAAATCCTTGCGTAGTTTTAAAGATCTAAGCATACATAGGGACAGAGAAAGCGACTTTGTTTTATACTATGTAGTGATTTATTATAGTAGTTTCACCCGCATATTTCTCTTTCTCGTGGGCATACCAGGACAAAATATACATAGGCTTTGTCCTATATTTTCGGCGCTTCTACTCCTTAATATGTAGGTTTGTGGTCTATGGCCTTCACAGTTATTGTTTTCACCATGAAAAGACACTATATATATATATATATATGCTTTTCTCAATAAGCTGACGGACTGAGAAGATAGCCTCACAGGTTCCTCTCTCTGGTCGAAACCCAAACTGCGATTCTGGTAGTACCGATTCAGATAGATGCAGTAAGCGATTTAGGAGAATTCTTGCAAAGACTTTACTGGGAACTGACAAAAGAGAAATGCCTCGATATGAGTTGCAGTCAGAGCGATCACCCTTGTTTTTATACAGCGAGCAAATGCGCGAGATTTTGAAGCATTTAGGTACATCTTCTTCGGCCCACATGCGTAAAAACAACTTCCACATTACATCGTGCAGCTTTTCACCGCCATACTTCAGCATTTCTCCACAAATGTTATCCATCCCCACGGCCTTCTTATTCTGCTGTTGCTTGATTGCAGTTGTAACCTCACACAATGTTAGAGGTTCAAGCAGATCTTCCCTAGGTGTACTTTGAGGAAGCGAATTGATATAATTAAAATCAGCAGATCGGTTAACATTAAGAAGATCGTTGAAGTGTTGAGCCCAGCGTTCTAAAATATCGTCTTTGTTGGTTAGAGGTGTTCCATCCAATGATTTTAGCGGTACTTTTGTGTGACTAACGGTACCGGTAAGCTTACGAATCTCACTATAAAAGGCACTTAATTCAAAATACTTACAGTCACTTATAGATACTAGACAATTAAGTGCCTTTAATGAAAAGACACTATAACACAATAGACAATAGAATAAAGTAGTAATTAGTCTATGACCATGTTGTCATACATCACTACTTAGTTACGGGTATTTTATATACATACTTTCGTCTATAGAACAGGCGGAATCCGTAGGAATTTTACATGAATAATTTAGAAAAAACTGCGTTCAAAAAAATCCTTACTAATCCTTACTAATATTATAAATGCGAAAGTAACTCTGTCTAACACTTAAACGGATTTTTGTCGTGGTTGTATTTTGTTTTACATTTTCTGACGTTTCGGATTCTTTACAGAACCCGTGATCACAGAAGACTAAGGATGGAAGACGTCTGTACAAAGTAATGTAAAATGTTTTCTACCTTCAATATTTTGAATATAATTTTAAATACATTGTGAATTTACCACAGATTCGGAAATACATCAGCCGAGAAGAATCTGCAAGAAACTCGGTCTGGTTTTTTTTTTATATCATTTTTTAAATAAAATAAATTACAATGCACTTTAAAATCAATACAATACAAAAATAAAACGTCAGAAAATGTGAAACAAAATACAACCACGACAAAAATCCGTTTAAGTGTTTTATTTCAATGTGTAGTGTTCGTGTAAATCAAAGATATCAATAAGTAACTCTGTCTGTCTGTCTGTTACCTTTTCACGGCTAAACTACTGAACCGACTGACTTGAAATTTGGTACAGGGGTAGCTTATGGTCCGAGGAAGAACATAGGCTATGGTTTATCCCGAAATTCCCACGGGAGCGGGAACTACGCGGGTGAAACCGCGGGGCACAACTAGTATACTAAATAAATCTACTTTAAATATTATACACTAGCAGCGCCCCGCGGTTTCACCCGCGTAGTTCCCGTTCCCGTGGGAATTTCGGGATAAAAAGTATCCTATGTTCTTTCCCGGACCATAAGCTACCCCTGTACCAAATTTCAAGTCAATCGGTTCAGTAGTTTAGCCGTGAAAAGGTAACAGGCAGACAGACAGAGTTAATTTCGCATTTATAATATTAGTAGGGAAGTAGGGATTAGTAGGGATAAAAAAAAATACCAGCCCGAGTTTCTTGCCGATTCTTCTCGGCTGATGTAATTCCGAATCGGTGGTAGATTCATTGACATTCATAAGTGCCTCATTGAGGCCTAATTGAATAAATGATTTTTGAATTTGGAATTTTAATTTTCCCACATTTTATCCCAAATTTCCCACGGGATAAGGTTCCGTGTAGGTAAAGCCCCGGAGCAGTCTAGGAGCTAGTTTTAAATACATTCAATCGTGCATTTAACTAATGAGTCAGAAAAAGTTTCCTGTGAACATAGATGAGGAAAAACATAACAAAATCACACGATTTAAACCACGTTAAGCTATTAAGTAAATAATACATAAAGCAGGTAAATATGTAAAAACCCGGTTTCACGAATAAGTATTTTTAGAACTACTACGAAACGATTTAATTTCGTAATTATTTTTTTTTGTGTATAGGTTGCGCCTTTAATTCTCGTTTAAGGTAATTATTAGGGTTCCGTACGTAATGGGTAAAAACTGGGCCCTGTTACTAAGACTCCAGTGTCCGTCTGTCAGTCAGTCTGTCACCACACCAGGCTGTATCTCAAGAACGGTGATAGCTAGACAGTTGACATTTTCACAGATGATGTATTTCTATTACCGCTATAACAATAAATAACAGACTAATAAGTATTTAAGGGCGGCTTACATACGACAAAAATTTATTTGCCGTTTTTGAGAAACCCAAAAACAGAATAAAATAAATATTTGAGAGGAATCAAGGATTACATACGACAAACGTTTTTTTTTTTGCTTTTTTCCGTTGCGGAACCCTTCACGCCCCTCTCGCGCTTGGCCACATTTGTGAATTTTGTGAACAGAACACTGTTTTCTGTTAATCTTAGTCTTGTTATCAAAGTTTTTCCCCAAATCATCTAAACTAATGATATTTCCGAATAGACAAACGACCTTGTGATGGTCATTTAGCGGCCTTGGACCAGCCGCGATGAAGCGAAGAGGTTTTAATTACTTTGTACGGGTTATGCGTACCGATTGTAGTCGGTACCCTCGACTAGTTTCAGCCACATACGGGTAAGGTAAATAATAATAATAAAGTTGCGGGTTCGATTCCCGTGCGGGTTGAATATTTGTATGAACCACAAATGTTTGTCTCGGTCTGGGTGTGCGTGTGAATGAGTGTGTGCGTAGTTTCTGATACCCTAGATACAAACTACGAACTTAGTTAGGGGTCAGTTACTGTAATGAGATGATGAAGTGGATGATTATGTTAAAGACCTAGATTACATGTTTCAGGAACAGATTATGCACGTACGTAGGGAGGGAGTTCCATATTGGCGCTGTTTGCTTAATGAAGGTGGTTCGCGTCCACTTTCATTATACAAACACGAGAAAACGTTCCTGGTGACTTTTCCCTACCATCGGCAACCAAAAAGAGTAAGGATAGTTAGTCAGAGCTGCCCGGCAAGGGCTCGCTTGAGGTAACCCAACTAATATCCTCAGGGCATACACTGATACCACAGTATAAAAATGAGTACTAGCGTATGATACTGAGTTTCTGGTAGATAGGCCTTGTTCTTCCGGTGAGGAGAACCTCAAATAAATATCTGGAGTCCATCTCCCATTCTTGATTCCGAAGGAATGGTTGGTGGAAGGCTGCGCCGAATAGGGATGATTGAAATTGTTTGGTGGTAGATTCAGCAATCATCATAAGTGCCTCATTGAGGCCTTAATTGAATAAATGATTTTTTATTTCTATTTTGTTTCGGGGAGACCTTTGCTCAGCAGTGAGACAATAAAAAAGTTGATGTAATGATAGAGAGATCCACAAATGTTTATCTCGGTCTTGTGTATAAATGTGTGTCCGTAGTTTGTAACAGATAAACCGGAAAAGAATTTAGAGGTCAGTTGATAAAACTAAGATAGAATGATTATGATATGTTTACTTATATTAAATCATAGAATTAAGAATAAACAATTCTTTTTTTTATTTGATGTTTTTTTTAAACTTATTGTACAAGTGTTAGTTTTGTTTAAAGTTTTATTTAACTACTAGCAGCGCCCCGCGGTTTCACCCGCGTGGTTCCCGTTCCCGTGGGAATACGGGGATAAAATATAGCCTATGTTATTCAGGGTGAATGTAGCTTTCTAATGGTGAAAGAATTATTGAAATCGGTTCAGTAGTTTCGGAGCCTATTCGTTACATACAAACAAACAAACAAACAAACAAATCTTTCCTCTTTATAATATTAGTATAGAAAAAGATAAAATTATAAAAAAAATATACAGATCCTAACTAATATTATAAATGCGAAAGTAACTCTGTCTGTTACCTTTTCACGGCTAAACTACTGAACCGATTGACTTGAAATTTGGTACAGGGGTAGCTTATGGTCCGGGAAAGAACATAGTTTATCCCAAAACTCCCACGGAAGCGAAAACTACGCGGGTGAAACCGCGGGGCACAGCTAGTAAAAAATATAAGAACATTAGAAAATATAAGTAAATAAGTATACAAAATAATATACTGGTTTAATTAATTGTTATTATACACTAACGCTTATATGGCCTTCATTAATAAAGCTATCTAGTACAAAAGGATTTTTTGTAACTGGAATAGTAGTTCCAGAGATAAAGCATGTTCAAACAAACTAGATATTTAAACCTCTTTATGATATTTGCTAAGAAATATGCAGATTTGTGAAAACAAAGTAATTTAGTAGATGAATATGGAAATGACTAAGCATTGTTCTTTGTTTTACCTTACTTTTATGTACTTATTTAAAGCTCTATAAACATGGCTTTGTTTTGAGATCACCGACACGCAATCGTGTTTTCCTCCTTCCTCCTTGTTTTAATTTAATCAGTCAGAGAGGTCATTGGCCTGAGCTGAGATTTGGCAGGAAGATTTTCATTTTATTTTATGTGCAAATATTATTAGTTTATCAATATTAAAATACGTTTATTAATATTTTTATAATGCTGATTGAAAATAATATTTTTAAAATAAAAATGCTTCGGCATTCTTTTCGTAAGTATACAAATAAATAAAAATATTTTTGAACTGTTGCACAATGTTTTAAAATTATTTGCATACCACTTCTTGTGAGTAAAAAGTAGTTATTAATTTACGTGTGAACGTTGTTTAAATAATAGGTAATAAAGGATAATCAAGGTCCTTTTTTACGGAGATGTAAGTGTGCACGTATTTAATAATACTTTCAAAAGTAAAAATCACGTCCTTAGCAACCACGAAAACTATTAGAAATCCTTGAGATTTTATTCGTACAGAGACTTTTACAAAACACATTTATTTTGATACTAAACAAATAATTATTTAATTAAAAAATCCACTTACTTGTAACAAACTTTCAATTTTTTTCTGTAATAGTCAGCTGTTAGACAGCTGATAGAAAAAAATAGCACAAATAATCACAACCACACAATCAAATAGCACAAGAAATTAACTAAATAAATATTTAAACTTTTTACACAGACTTAACAATTAAAAATGCAAGAAATAATTATTTAACACTTTCACAGCGGAGCGTTTAGAGCGCCGCTTGATACGGTACGCGGGCGTATTTCTGCATAATTGTGAACATCATAGAAAAATAACGGATAGGGGTATATGGATAATTCTTTTTGTGTTTAAAAGATATACTTTTATATTTTATGGATAATAAATAAAAAAAAATTATAGTATATAAAATAATTTAATACGAGTAAAGTAAACATGGTCATTTTTTATAAAAAAAAAAAAGTCATACAGACAAAAACAGTCACACTCGCTCCGTACTCTCGCCGGCGGTCGACTGAGTGGGCGCGGGCGATCGCGAACTGTAGCTATCGCGTTCTTACTACATACAAACATTGTATATGTGTGTGTAGCTTATGAACTAAGCTACAAACGTGTACAAGGCGGATCACGACAAGACGTCGTGATTTTCTAATAAACATTTGAAAGGCGGTCACGAGTGCTACTCGTGATTCGCGCGTTAGAGAAAAATATGAATGCCGAGCTGAGGTCGTGATCCGCTGTGAAAGTGTTAAACGTAACTAAAATATAGCCCCACATTTGGACTAATTTGAAAAATGTCTCTGACAGCGGCAGCCTGTCATGCAATGCCATTCACCTTTTTTATTACTTTAGTGTTGCTACAAAAAGTTGTAAACCGGAAGTATCTTATAATTTTTATCTGGCAACACACAACACGGGAGTTGCAAAATTTAAAACATAGATGGCGTAAAAAAAATATCAGTAGTAGCGCCATCTAGCATAGAGTAAGCAAGTTGCTAAATGTTGAATATACATGGCGTTAATTTTTTTTGTAGCGCCGTCCAGTATTTAGTACGTATACTCATCACTAGATGGCGCTTAACCAAAATGTTTATTTTATCTCCATTTTATTTTTATCGGGGATATTAAATATCCTAGCTAGCTTTAAAAAATGTCTGGTGAATATTATGATAAGCAACCTCATAAAAGTATGTTTATTTTGATGTATAAGCTAAATCATTGTAACGTTTCATTAAAATCCATTCAGTAGTTTTTGCATGAAAGAGGAACAAACATCCATACATCCACACTCACAAACGTTCGGATTTATAATATTATAGATTTAGATAACTTTATAAATGTTTTATCTGGTTAGATCGGTTAAGGCAGAGGTTTTTGTTTTTCTACCGAGGAACAAAATAAAACAACAATTGTATACACAAAACTATATTTAAAATATTTACAGTCATAATATATTAAAGCCACTACATAATTATTATTAATTTAAACAAAAATAATAATAAGATAAAACAAAAAACAAATATTTAACCGACTTTTGTGAGACGGCATTTTATTGTCATATCTTGCTAATCTAAGCATATGTAGAGTCAGCATCAAGTTAACTATAATAATATCGGGGCACGTATCACACATCGCAATCTAACCCCAAACTAAGCAAAGTTTGTACTATGGATACCTAGACAACGGATACACAATATTTTATTCAAATATTTGTCCAGAAATTAACTGAATGAACTATATCAAATCTGTAGATGTTGTAGTTTTTCCGTAATATGTACCACATTCATCATCATCAGCTCATATAATGTCCCCACCGAGGGGCATGAGCCTACCCTGAATTAGGGTGATTAGGCCTTAGTCAACCGCGCTGGCCAAGTGCGGGTTGGTCGACTTCACACACAAACTTAGAATTTCTTCCCAGGTGTGAATGTATATAATATGTACCACAAAACTGTATAAATAGGGATGTCGACTGGGTAAACAAAATGAAATTCTAATTAGTCCGTCAGATAGATTACGAAAAAATATTAGACACGATTTTTTTTTATCATCAAATTGATAAAACTGACTTAGTTATAACGCATTAAAGTTCAGTAGTGGGGGCTTGTGACGATAATTCTTGGTAAAAAATGCAGGTAGCTGTCACACGAGTTTTCTATGCACTATACCGTCTTAATTATTTGTTTGTATCAAAAAAGAGAAAATACGTGTCCAATATTTTTGCGAAATCTATTTATCTGACGGACTAATTAGATTTTTTTTGTCGACATCCCTATTGTTGCATTAGGAGGGCTTCGCTTCGCTAGCCCTAATTATCTATCCATTATTTAGTACCCAATACATACCATAGTACAAATCCATCATATAAACTCTACATGATTGCGTTATAATTTCAAATAATTAACGAATAACTTAAGGTGAAGTAACAAGATTCCTGTTCGGCGTGAAGCGGTGGTCGGGCGCGACTTTGGTCGCGTGTCGCAGCGACTCGCAGACGCGATGCGACGCGACGTGCGACAGGCGCCCGCTGCGACGCACCGGCGTCACCGTCACCACGGGCGTTTGGGATTCGCGGCTGGAATACGACAAATGTGTAATTTATTAAAAAAGTGGTTAGGTTAGCCAAAGACCGTAACATCTGGAAGCAAGTCCTCAATGGGAATATTGGTTGGTCGGGTACATCACGACGCTCAGCAGTGAACAGACGAATGAAGGAGGATGTCAGGTGGGAATTTTGGGATAAAAAGGAATATTCTATTTTATTTATTTACTAGCAGTTTCAACCGCGTAGTTTTCTATTTACCCCCCTTTTCTCCCCCTAGTTCGCCATTGCATCCGTGCGAGCGGGACGCATTATAATTTACGCAGGTGTGACCGAGCTCTGGCGTAGTGGCTGTGCAGCCCGCTTACCGTTACGCCGGCACTTAGCGCCCGGCGATGTCGCCCCCGGGGGGTAGTGGGGAGAACCTCCACCGCTCCATCTTGGTGGAGGGTGAGTCCCACATACCCCGCTGCTTCGACACGGGGATGCGTCAACGCATTTCCCCCGGTACAACAACAAAAAATGTGACCGAGATATATAGCTACATGTCAACGTACGATATATCATGTGAATTACGACCGTCAAGACTAAGAAAGTTATAATGTACTCACAGTTTAGCCTGTTGCACAGCAAACCTGATGATGGTACTTTTGAAGACGTTTTTGACGTCAACCATCTTCGGATTCGGCTGCCGCTGGGTGCCGCTGACTGGACTGATTTTGAGCTGCATGAACTTGTCTAGTAACTGGTCTAGGTTAGCTTCTACCACTGATCTCTGTAATGTTTAATAAAGTTTTTATAAATGGCGGAATCTCTTTAAACGAAAAAAGATATCAGATTATCATTCTCAAAGAAATCACGCTAATTTATTTTCTTCACCGGTGTTTTATGGCAGCTTTCTTAGGCTTAACCATAGTTTAAGTGGGCAATAGTGTACTAGGTAGTAAGACTCATATATTACGACTAGTAGCTCCCCGCGGTTTCACCCGCGTAGTTCCCGTTCCCGTGGGATTACGGGGATAAAATATAGCCTATGTCACGCACTGATAAATTAGCTTTCCATTAGTTAAAAAAATTTTTGAAATCGGTCCAGTAGTTTCGGAGGCTATTCATTACAAACAAACAAATATTTCCTCTTTATAATATTAGTATAATATTTTTTTTTTCATAGAAACCTTTCTAGTTACGTAATTTACCGTTGTATTATGGTAATTATATGACCGCACCACTATCATAGGTAACCATAGCCTTAGGCTCTAGACAGACTGCATTTCAACTACAATCCGATCGCGAATAGCACTTGATATAATAGCGCAATAGAACGTACAGCTATTTACTGTCTAGAACGTGATAGTGACCTATTTACTACTATATTACAGGCGTTATATGATGGTTGTGCTATCTTACGAAACTAAGGGCCTATTACACGTAAACTCACCAAGCAAAAGTTAGTTTTATCTCTTTCTTACTTTATATCAAGTGACAAAGACAAAACATGTGACTACTCACATGCTTTGTCTTTGTCACTTGATATTATCGGAACATTACTTGAAGATGGTGAAATAGGCCCTAAACCTAGTTTATAGATTTTTATTTTTTTTATATACCTTTTGACATGTTTTTTTATTGTAAAAAAAATACCAGCCCGAGTTTCTTGCCGATTTTTTTCGGCTGATGTAATTCCGAATCGGTGGTAGATTCATTGACCTTCATAAGTGCCTCATTAAGGCCTTGATTGAATAAACGATTTTTGATTTTGATTTAGTAACGTACCTCCGTCCCCTTAGCGATGGCCTGTTCCCAGCAGCTGACGGAGGCGGGCAGGTCGCCGCGCGTCTCCTCGAGCGCGGCGCGGCACTCCCAGTACGCCGCCGTACTTGTGATATAGGGGAACCGGCTGCGGATAGCGCGCAGCCACCGGGCTGATTGCTGGTAGTCGAAGCCCTGGGAATACGAAGGATATTTGATGTTTTTATTTTTTTAATTTATTTAATTAATTTAAAAAAATCTTAGTCGTATTACATATTCTGCCAAACTGAATACCAGTTATCGGCAGTCAGTTCTCAATTACATTAATTTGATTTCGTTTTGCTTAGAGTTGCTTACTATAACTAGCTAAAAGCGTGGCTTTGTTTGGGCTCGCGAGTTTTTTTCTTAGTTATTCTAAGTTTTATAGTACAGTATTTATTTGGTGAATAGACCACGTATAGACTGCAGGTAGACTATGATTCCTCAAGATTATATTAAGCCTGAACCTGAGTTGTTAATCCTTGTAATGCTTTAATTCTTGAAAACGCGACATATACCAAATACCTATGTTAGGCCAATCTCCAATGTCCACCACAGCTTTATCTAACGTCAAGCCTTGTGACTTGTGATTGCGAAAGCTTATTGTATTATTTCCTGGAACATTTAGTATTCCCACTATTCCAATATTTAGGTATGGTTAGTATCGGACACAGCCATTATTGTCATACGTTGTATATGAGAATAATTTTCATATCGAAATATTTATCACTCGTGAGTCGTGGCATTTAATCGGGAGGACAAATCCATTTTCAACCCTAAGGAAAATGGGCGTTCCGTCCTATATGTTGTAACACTTTGTGCCCTATGTCATTTGAAAGATCTCGATGACTACAACATCTTCTAGTATGGGCTGAAGTCTGTATCTCGTGCAGGGAAACTGCTGGAGCTGGTTAACTGCGCCTCCAAGGACACCCACCTTGTCAGGGGGGTGGGGGGGCTTAGTAGTCGCGGTTGCGCGTCGAACCGCGGCGAAGCTAAGAGGCGTCCAGGGCGAGGCCTGCGGGCAGAGGCTGCGGGGCCTGTCCGGGTCCGCAGTGTGAGGGGGCGCTGTTGCAGCGCTCGGAGGTGCGGGGCCGCGACAGGAGTGGAGTGTCGGTATCACGATGCGCCGCACTCCCTCTCAGTCGGCACCGCTTGGCGTGATGCCGGACTCGGAGGGGTTGCCGGGGAACACCATCCTCGGCGGCCGTCAAGGCCCGCCTCTCCGTGTGTTCCTCTGAACAGCAGAGGACACCATGGATTTGAGGCGGGTGGAGGGTGGTGAAGCGGGTAGTGGTGTTGCGTGGCAGAGGGCCGTACACCGTGCTGCTGCAGAGCGACCTGAGAGGAGTACGCTGGAGGGGGCCTGCGGGTCATACGCCTCAAGTTGCAGTAGAATAACATCTGATCCTGCGGCGCCCGCTTAGAGGCGCGGAGGGAATGCGCTGAGTTTTTAGTAGGTAGGCCTCGCCCTTCTGGCGGGGAGAGCCCCACATAATCCCGGGAGTCCGCCTCTATTACTCCACTCCGGGGTATGCAGTTTAATTCATTTTCTCAGCGAAAAAAAGGGCTGATTAACTGACTCCATGAGGTATCGTCCTGTCATGATGTAACACCTATGTCATTTGAAAGCTCTCAATGAGTACAACAACTTCTTGTATGGGCTGAAGTCTGTATCTCGTGTAGGGTAACTGCTAGGGCGGATTAACTGACTCCATGATATGTGATTCTGAAATATTTCTCAAAAAAAGATCCATAAAAAAATATACTTATTCGTTTAAAAAAAAGAAACAATCAAAACCGAAACTGCAATGTTCATACATCAATATTCACTATGAGAAAGTTTGGAAAGTCGTGTACCCTTACCACTCAAAACTGATTCCATGATCGGGGTAAGTATACACTAGTTTCAGCCACATACGTAAGGCCTTCATGGATAAATAGTTGAGGGTTTGGATAGGTACGTACTCGTAACTTGTACGGACGGACATACGGGTAATCCTTAAAAAATAAATAAAATATTTACTTCGCAAAAACTGTATGATGATCATTGTACCCAAAATCTTGAACTCCAATTATCTCCGTAATGCGATACTACTTTAGAGTTCTTTACTCCAAAATTATTTTTTCGTTCGTATGTGTGTTCGCTATTCATATTGTATAGTTTTCATTAAGCGCCGCGCAAGTTAACATCAGCCCAAGAAAGTGATATCATGATGGAAGTTGATCACTTGGCCACGATATCCAATTTGAGTAGGTACACTGAAATAACTGGGTTTCTTTTTAAAACGTTAGGTTGTGGTCCTGGAACCATAATATTGTCTATACAAAGTCCTTTGTTTTCGATGTGCAAATCGGTGCAAATCAATCCAAAGAAGATGACATGAATTACCACGAACACAATTAGATTCTAGGTACATCTCGAGGTCTTCTCTGGCTTTCCTTTATATCGACCATCAAAGAATGGTTAATTTCGTGTCCGAGGAGGCCAGCTAACGTGCGTTTCTGTGGCACTTTATTAACTTTCCTTGTGTAAATATAACTATCACTTATTTTTTTTCATAGAGATAATGTTTGTTTTTTTAACCGGGGGGCTCTGCCCCGCCAACTCCCCGTTTTTCTTTTTCTCTCCTAACTTCTGGCATAGTTTTGCCACAAGGTGAGCATTGTGCCACGAACACAATTATATTCTATATCTCGAGGTCTTCTCTGACTTTCTCTTACATCGTCCTTATCTATCTTTTCCGAACCCATATCTATTTTTGAGGTCTGTTTTCAGTTTAACCACATTTGGCGGAATGTCAGTATTTTACGTGAAGCGACTGCCATCAGACCTTTACAACCCAGAGGGCTATACGACATTTTTTGGTTAAACCAAATGTTAGACTTTTGAGGGCTCTAACTACCCGTAACGATTGTAGATGATGTTAGTACGACAACCGGGACCGACGGCTTTACGTGCCCTTCGAAGCACGGAAACGCTCATGAAATTAAAAGTCATTTTTAGTAATGACACATCACAGTCACGAACGGTGCCAGACGTTGCTTAACCGCGCAAATCAGTAGTGATCCACGGGTAGCACTGGGCCATGAGCGCTTCAAATCCATTAGAGAACGGTTAATTTCGCGTTATAGGAGGCTAGTTAACGTGCGTTTTTGTGGCATTTTACTATAGCAACTATTATAATTTCGAAATCAGTGTTAATTTTATTCATTATATTAAACTTTTTTTTTATTTCTATCATAGAGATGTTTGTTTTTTTTAACGGGGGGGCTCCGCCCCCCCAACCCCCCGTTTTTCTTTTCTCTCTCTTATTTTTGACATATTTTTGCCACAAAGTGAGCATTGTGCCACGAACACAATTACTACACCTTCTCTGGCTCTCCCTTACATCGTCCATCAAAGAACGAATAATTTCGCGTAACGTACGTTTTTGCGGCATTTTACTATAACAACTATTATCATTTCGGAATCAGTGTTCAAACTTTCTTTTTAATTTCTATCATAGAAATGTTTGTTTTTTTTTAACGGGGGGGCTCCGCCCCCCCAACCCCCCGTTTTTCTTTTTTCTCTCGGCCTCCTTCGATGACACATTTCTTTTAAACCGATGAAATTGTAAACAGAATCAATTTCACAATGTACAAATCCATTTCTTTTTATTTCGATTTTTTTACGGCATTAGAAACATGAAACCTTCATGCTCGAAACTGGATATCAACGCCATCTATTGTGTGCCGAATGACACTAAGTCGTAATCGTTTGACATTTAAATGACATTTTAACCCCAATAACCCGGCTAATTTGAGAAGTATTTTTTGTTAATATGTTTATATGTAATCAATGTATATTATTTATAGACGTGTTGTATTACGCATCCATTTTATTTCTCGAAATTTAAATATTGTTTGCAAAATTGTTAAAACCTTTTTCTTTATTTCATTTACAAAATGATATAAAAACCATTTTCTGCACATCTAGACATGAATTGAAATAACTCTGTTAAATATCAAGTGTAGGTGCTCTAGTTTTTCCGTAATATGTACCACAAAACTGTAAAAACTGTTGAATTAGGAGGGCTTCGCTTCGCTCGCCCTAATAATTAGACTTGCTTACTATAATAATTAGACTTGCTTACTATAATAATTAGACTTGCTTACTATAATAATTAGACTTGCTTACTATAATATTTTTTTAGGTGGTAAAAAAGTGTATAATGTTATCTAAGTGCCTCGCTTAATCCCGTTTTGAAAATGGATCTGTGCGACACTAAGGTGGTTGAAATAAAGTTTAGGAACTACACACGCAGTTGCAAAGCAATAGGGATGTCGACAAAAAAAATTATTCGATTTCGAAAAAATATTGGACACGTATTTTTTATTTTTTCGTTAATAAAGACGATACAGTGCATAGAAAACTCGTGTGACGTCACAGCTAGGTGCACTTTTCACCTAGAATTATCGTCACAAGCCCCCACTCCTAAATTTTAATGCGTTATAACTAAGTCAGTTTTATCAGTTTGATGTAACAAAAAATACGTGTCTAATATTTTTTCGAAATCTATCTGACGGACTAATTAGAATTTCATTTTGTTTATCGACATCCCTATTACATTATCGCCTCTGTTGTGCTTTTTCTCACTATGTATAGCAGTTTTCAAATACCAAAAAATTTAAATAACAACATACCTCTCTCAGCAAATCAGCCAGATCATTCAGCGCTCCTATAACCAACTCATCGGAACTTGTCAACGTATCAGCTGAAGTAATCGTCGACTCATTGAAATTGTGGCTCTCATTGAAATCAACACTCTCACTCACGCTGCTGACCCTTCTCCATTTATCAATATCAATCTTATGTACATCGCTTAAAGTCTCTTTTTCATCGTTCATATTTTCTTGATACGACCCGTCATCGCTATCGGAGTCCATTGCAATATTTTCCTTATTCTCTTCATCGTAAAGCTCAAATTTGGGTACCGAATCTGTTTGCATATGATGTAGCCCGAAACATTGCAAATGATGGTACGAGTCTAGTGACTTCCCGCGTTTTTGGAGCCAGTTTTTCAGTCTCGCTTGAAGCTCTTCCGGTCTAGGTGTCATTAATGACATTGGTGTCATAAATTTGACTTTTTTGACCTCACTTTTGACAGCAGATGTCACTTTTTCTTCTTGTATTATGTCATCTTCGGTTAAATGTGCTTTGTTTAACTTGTCACCTATAGAAGCCCATTTGTGTATGCAATTCTGCATCTCGCTTCTGCTAATACGCTTGAAATGTACGGCTGATATTGATCTCCTGACCGGCTTAGTGTCAAAATTCTTACTCATTATTAGAGTTGAGTTTTTAATTACCTTTTTCAAGTAATTTGGGTCTGATTGCAGTTTTTCTATATCATTTACAGTTTTTTTAGCATCAATCTTTGGCTTGTACAGTCTTTCGAACACCGATTCAGTTTTGCCGGAATCCATTTTAGGAATCATAGATTTTCTGGCCAAAATTGGTTTATGTATATCCTTAGAAGCTGTTACAGACATACTCTTTCTCATAGCGTTTTTAACGGCAAATTTAGTCAAATTATTAGTCTTACTACTTTTAGTTATTTTTATTTCTTTTAAGATTCTCTCATCTATTTTCTCACTGGCCTGAACGTTCTCCGGGTTTCCAGATTGTTCTACAGTCTTTTTCAAAGTCCGTTCCGGAACAATAGATTTCCTATATGTAACGTTAGGATGTTTGTTTGTTTCTGTTTTCAAGTCTTTCTTTCCATAGCTGTTAAGTCTTAAAAGACTGGTCTTGTTTTCAACGACTTTAGTCTTGTTTTCAACAACTTTAGTCTTGTTTTCAACAACCTTAGTCTTGTTTTGGCTAACTTGATTTGTCTTGTTAGTTCCATTGATCAATTGATTGGTTTTAATGTTGTTATTGGCATTGATCAATTGACTACTAGCTTGATTTTTAGTATTATTACTACCATTGATCAATACATTACCAGCATGGTTCGTCTTAGCGTTGCCAGCAACAGGCGCTGTGCTAGGTCTCTTATTGATATGTAAATGGTTTTTAACAGGTGCAGGGACATTTTTGAGTGTGGAAACACTGTTAGTTTTGACGAGTTTGTGCGAGTGAGGTGGTATATCGTTGTTGTTGTATTTTTTTAGATTGAACTCTCTGAGCTGGAAAGGAAATATTGATTTATTGATTACTTTTTACATAATATAAATATGCATAAGATATTAAAATGAACATAACATAATCATTCCCTACATCATCTCATTACAGTAACTGACCCCTAACTAAGTCCGTAACTTGTATCTAGGGTATCAGAAACTACGCACACACTCATACACACACACACACACACATGAATTAGATATTTTGTTATACAATTTTTAATTATTTTTTAGGATGCCTAAATGCAATGTAAATTAATTTTGATTTGGTCCACCAGTCAAGTTTTTAAAATTATTATTTGTACTACAATCTGTCTCCTTTTGGGACATTAATTAGTAAGTTGATCATGATTAGGTTATTTAATCCAGTCAGGTAATACAAAAATATTAAAGACATATTGACGACCTCGATGGCAGAGTGGTCACTATGCCGGACTACCATCTGTACGGTTGCGGGTTCGATTCCCGTGCGGTGTGAATATTTGTGTGAACCACAGATGTTTGTCTCGGTCTGGGTGTGTGGGTGAATGAGTGCGTGCATAGTTTCTGATACCCTAGATACAAGCTTCGAGCTTAGTTAGGGGTCAGTTACTATAATGAGTTGATGTAGTGAATGATTATGTTATGTTATATTTTTTTGTTTTAATCATTATATCAAATCAAGAAAAATAGTAACCCATCACATTAAAATTGGAAAGTGTGAGTTAACTATGTCTCCATTATGTATAAATCACAAACTGCATACACATTAATACACTCACACATACCGAAGTAAACATTTGATATTCAAACATTTACCTCACACGGGGATCTAACCCACAACCATCCGTTTGGCAAACTGACAGCATGTGTACTGTTTAATAGATACTATATATTATACTATTTAAGTTGTTTTTAAATAAAAAAATAAAATCATACTTTCTCAATCCGAGCCTTTTCTCTGGCAATGCGTTCTTCCCTCAGCTTATTAATGCGTTCCTCCATTGAAGACATGATTGCAACCTTCTAGATCCTTCTTAAAAGTTCTATGAGCATGAAGTTTTTACTGAAAAAAAAAAACATACCGGACTAATTGGGAACCTCGTCCTTAATGGAAGTATTAAGTAGGTGGATGTTCGCAATAATTTGGACAAAAGGTATCCATGGTTTAATCCGCGTTGATATTGACGACCTCAATGGCAGAGTGGTCACCATGCCGGACTGCCATCCGAAGGGTTGCGGGTTCGATTCCCGTGCGGGGTGAATATTTGTGTGAACCACAAATGTTTGTCTCGGTCTGGGTGTGTGTGAATGAGTGTGTGCGTAGTTTCTGATACCCTAGATACAAGCTTTGAGCTTAGTTAGGGGTCAGTTACTATAATGAGATGATGTAGTAAATGATTATGTTATGTTATGTTATATTTTATACTGTAGGAATATGTAGCTCGCAATTTAACTAGCGAAAATACTAAAGAATTAACAAAAAAAATTTATTTACGGTAAGGTTACAAATAATAATGTTGTTAAGTATATGTTCTTATTCGCGGCATTCTTACTCTTCTAATATTGCATACGGCTCTAATTAATGATATAGTAAAAAACGTGTAATTTAAATGTGTTATCTAGCTTTTAAATACAGTTTATACAGAAAAAGTTTTAGTAAAAATATATGTACGAATATTCTTCATGTTTACCTTTCAAGATATAATCGGTTATTTTAAGAATTCACTTAAATATCGCACTCACTATCTTTTTAATAACAAATTATAATACTTTTCCAGTATTCACACGGTCAATTGAATAAAATTATCACAATTTAACCGCTTCAAAATAACTTTTCGGGCAACTTCAATGACGGTTATCAGAATTTTAACGACAATTTTCAAAAATTCGTAAACAAACAAAATACAAAACAAGAGAACATCACCTAGTCTATGGTTTAACTAGGGGTGGATAAATCGGTTTTAGTCGATTATGTTATTTTAATCGATTCAGATTCGATACATAATAAATTGATTTAAACTTGATAAATTGAAAAAACCTTGAGCATTTTGATTATATTTAAATGGTTGCATATTTCCCATTCCCAGATAGATTTCGGCAGAATTTGTAAAAATATGAGCGAATCCTATTTTGACATATATATCTGAAAAAAAAACTGTCAAAGTCTGTCCCACTTTTGCCGTCAATGTCATGTTTTTACAAAAGTACCAAAGTGACGTCAACTTTGTCAATAATCACGCACGTCACGTTGGTTGGCTGCATTGGTGGTGTTAATGCCCGCTTGGTCACGAGTGCGCCAGTCAGACTCCGATTTGAATCAATTTAGCAAAATCCATATTAGAATAAATAAAATATTTGATTGTGAAATTCCAGGTGAGTAATTCCAATATATTTACTTACGTGACGTCTGCTTGTTATGTGTGAAACGTGGCATTATGTTTAGTAAAGTGCATTTTCATGTAGTGATGTGGAAAAAAAAAGTTTGCCGGCTGCTCTGCTAGCCGCGCGAAATTGTGAGATTTTTGTAAAACAGGTTTTGTGCATATAAAATTTTATAGATGTTTTTAAAGCCTTACGAAACGATTCTTTTGGCTTCTTATTGATTCTACGGATGTATTTTAGTGCACATAAATATATTTTAACAACTTATTTTACCATATTTTTGTGGTCGACATTTGAAAATACGTAAAAAGAAATCTCTCTAAAATGTGTACGTAAAAAAATGTTTTTATGGAATATGTTGTTATCATAACCGAATTTTAATTAAAATTAATTGTTAATTAATTATTTACCTACTGCTGTACAAAACTAAGTTTAAATTACATATAACCTACGTACCGCTATTAAAATATTCTAATAAGTACATAGATAGGTACAATAATTAAAATAATTTTGATAAATATTAAATTAAATATTGATTCATACCTATACGGGAAACATAGTTTTTGGTTTATTACGTACTTCCAGTTATTTATAGCAGTTGATAAATCTATATTGTTGTGAAAATAACTTATTTTCCTTGCCTACCCACTTAATTAAATATAAATACCTAGGTTGACTAATAAATTATTGTTTATTTGCGCTAATCATCCTAAAGGATACTACTACATACTTACCTATAGTCAAGGGAAAAGCAAAACGCGCATTTTTTGTGACTATCCAAAATTTACTTTCACACAAACCTGGGCCTGACTATTTTGAACACAACAAAAATAATAGGGCACTAGAACACATGCGACTTTTTACCGCGCGATCTCGCTAAGAAATCGCTTCGCGCGATATAGCTAGCGACATTATCGGCGGAAGCGACCATCGTACGAATAGCTGCAAAGACGATCAATAGCTTAGCTAACCTAGGTTACATTTAAAAACTATATTGTAACTAGCTGAGCCCCGCGGTTTCACCCGCGTAGTTCCCGATTTCGTGGGAATTTCGAGATAAAACATAGCCTATGTTCTATGTTCTTTCTCGGATCATAAGCTACCCCGGTTCGGTTTCGGTTTCACTCGCGTAAATCCCAAACCCTTGGGAATTTTAGGATAAAAAGTACCTATTTGTTATTCTTGCCTAAAAGGAACATCTGTACCAAAATTTATAGAAATCGGTTCAGTAGTTTAGCCGTGAAAAGGTAACAGACAGACAGACAGAGTTACTTTCGCATTTATAATATTAGTTAGGACATAGTAAGGATAGTATCCGTATATCCTTATACTGAGTTTTGTATCCGTTGACAAGCAAAATTATAGATAGATCGTATATTGGGAACTGGCGTAAGTATATCAAGTGCAGTATACTTTTACTTAGTTGTAAATATAGCTCGTGATGGCAATGCCTGTCATATGACACTGCTAAGATAACAAACAGAACTGTTGTTTACTTTGTTAATTACGGGCGATTAGTATGACTTTTACGTGTTTTCGACTGCATTTTTATTACTTACTTACCCTGTTAGGTAATAATGAATAAGTAGTCCGTGGTTTTCAAAAATAACATAACATAATCATTCACTACATCATTTCATTATAGTAACTTATCTAAAAATAGTGCCTTATTTTTAACCGACTTCCAAAAAAACAGGAGGAGGTTCTTAATTCGACGCGATATTTTTATAATTAATATCTTTTACGGGACATTTACACGTACCTATGTCGAATCCCTCGACTAGTTTCAGCCACGTCCGGTGGCCATCATCAGGAGGATCAGTGCGGAGCGAGAAGCCGTCGCGGGCGTATCGCACTCATCCTCCTGATGATCGCCACCGGACGTGGCTGAAACTAGTCGAGAGTTTCGACATAGGTACGTGTAAATGTCCCGTAAAAAATATTAATTATAAACAATGACGTACGTTTCGTTTAATAATAAAAAGCGATATTTTTAGTATTCTGCACTCTGCATTGATCGCGCGATCTCAAGTTGGAATCTTGCAACTTGCAACGAGTATTCCCAAGTGATCGCCGATCTTTTAAAGAGAATTTGTCCTAGTTGTTAGTCTTTTGAGGGTTCTCGCGAAGCAAATATTTGTTTTTTTTTCTTATTCCCCTGTCCGACTGTCGATGATGTTAGTACGACAATCGGGACCGACTTGTGACCGACGTGCCCTGCGAAGGCTCCGAAGTACGGAAATGAAGACACTTCGGTAATGGATGCAAAAGTCAGAATAAAAATAGGTTTTAGTGCAGCGCAAATATTTGTATTTTTATAAAAAAATCCCATTCCCGTGGGAATACGGGGATAAAAGTCTATGTTACTCAGGGTGAATGCAGCTTTCTAATGGTGAAAGAATTATTATGTTTACAGTGAAATTTCAATATATTTTACAATATACTTTCGACGTACATCATAAAGTATATAACGTACTCGTATATATTAACATACAAGCTGCGCCCCGCGGTCTCACCTGAATCCCAATCCCATGGGAATTTCGGGATAAAAAGTATCCTATGTGTTATTCCTATTTATAAGGAACATCTGCATCAAATTCAATCTAAATCGGTTCAGTAGTTTTTGCGTGAAAGAGTAACAAACATCCAAACTCACAAACATACAAACTTTCGCATTTATAATATTAGTAGGATTATGCAGTGAATGATTATTATGTTATTATTAGATTTCCGATCCGATCCCAGGAGGATCCGATCGATTTAATTTAATATGCGCTTAAGATGACACTTTAAATGGAGTGTCATATTTAAAAATTTTATTTCGTAACATATTAAATCCAGGTAAACTGATAAGTGACTACAAACGTTCTCGTTGTACCACCTATTTCCGGGCATAAAACGTTTGCGTGTTTTAATTTGACGTGTGGCGCCATCTCTGTAGTGTTATAAGTACTAAATAGCCAGATCCACACCGGACGATCCACTGCGCTCCGATCGCGCGCGCGCGGGCCATCCTACTAATATTACAAATGCGAAAGTTTGTATGTTTGTAAGTTTGGATGTTTGTTACTCTTTCACGCAAAAACTACTGTATCGATTTAGATAAAATTTGGTACAGATGTTTCTTAGATAGATATATTATGTATAATATAGTTATTATATTACTGGTAGCGCCCCGCGGTTTCACTTGCATAGATCCCATTCCCATGGGAATTTCGGGATAAAAAGTATCCTATGTGTTATTACAAACTTTGACGACCTCGATGGCAGAGTGGTCACCATGCCGGACTACCATCCGTAAGGTTGCGGGTTCGATTCCCGTACGGCGTGAATATTTGTGTGAACTACAAATCTTTATCTCGGTCTGGGTGTGTGTGTGAATGAATGTGTGCGTAGTTTCAGATACAAGCTTCGAGCTTAGTTAGGGGTCAGTTACTATAATGAGATGGTGTAGTGAATGATTATCTTAAAACTAGCAGCGCCCCGCGGTTTTACCCGCGTAGTACCCGCTCCCGTGAGAATGCGTAGCTCGTAGTATCATACAATCTCGGCACAATTCACCATCATGTGTTAAAAAATTAAGTAACAGCGCCATCTGTTGGTAGTATTTGTGACTACAAAAAGTTACAATAAAACATACGATTACTTATACACAATCCCATGGGAATTTCGGGATAAAAAGTATCCTATGTGTTATTCCTAGTTCCAAGGAACATCTGTCAAAATCGATACTTACAGTAGTTTTTGCGTGAAAGTGGAACAAACATCCAAACTCACAAACATACAAACTTTCGCATTTATAATATTAGTATGATTATATACCTACTTGTATACTATTTATTCTCTTTGTATTCACGGCTATTGGCATACATATTAGTAATGCATGATAAACTGATGATTATGGAACTGGCGCAACTGAGTTATGGTCGTTTTTGAACAAAATTATAATAACTAACGACGCTATGCGGTTTTACTTTCGTAGTTGCCGTTCCAGTGGGAATTTGGAGATAAAATATGGTTTACTACAGCGCCCCGTGGTTTTTCCCGCGTAGTTCCCGTTCCCGTGAGAATGCGGGGATAAAATTAAGCTAAAACTATAAAAAAAAGAGTGATTCAAGAGGAAGATTTTTTATCCCCGAATTCTCACGGGAATGGGAACTACGCGGTTGAAACCGCGGGGCGCCGCTAGTAATATTAAAAAGCCGAATGTTTGTGACTGTGGATGTGTGGATGTTTGTTCCTCTTTCACGCAAAAACTACTGAATGGATTTTAATGAAATTTGGTACAGATGTTCCTCATACCTAGGAATAACACATAGGATACTTTTTATTCCGAAATTCCCATGGGATTGTGTATAAGTAATCGTATGTTTTATTGTAACTTTTTGTAGTCACAAATCCTACCAATAGATGGCGCTGTTACTTAATTTTTTTATCCCAAAATTCCCACGGGATAAGGTTCCACGCGGGTAAAACCGCGGGACGCCGCTATTTTATTTATAGTTACACTATTCCAAAATCTTTGAACAATAGTTTTACTACGCAGTGGTTTATTTTTAAATGATATTGATAATAAACTTAATTGATGTAAGATAAAACTTAATTGAGTTATTAGTTTATTACTTTTCTAATAAAAAACAGATCTATAAAATATTACATATTATTATGAAATTGAAAGTGTTTTTATTTTAGGGTTCCGTACCCAAATGGTAAAAACGGGACCCTATTACTGACTTCGCTGTCCGTCCGTCTGTCACCATGCTATCTCAAGAACGGTGATAGCTAGACAGGTGAAATTTTCATGATGACGTATTTCTATTGCAGCTATAACAACAAATACTAAAAATAAAATTAAAATAAATATATAAGGGGGGCTCCCAATACCATACAACAAACTTGATTTTTTTACCGATAATGATACGGACTCCATACAACAAACGTGTTTTTTGACGTGAAACGTCTTTAAAATCGCGCCGAAACATACCAGGTTTAAAAAGTGGACCATAACGAAAAGGTCTATACAACATCGTACCTTAATAATTAAAAAACTATTAGTCTTAGAAACAAAAATGTGGTGTGAATATTTCACTTATATAGTCAGCTCGCTGTTATGACATTGAATTGTCTTGTTTTCATTTCAATCTTTTACTTTAAAAGCGATTCGCTGACATAGACGTTTCACGTTAAAAGCAACGGCCGTGTGCCCCGGCACAGCCCCACCCGATTTTTTGTCGTTTTTGGTACGGAACCCTTCGTGCGCGAGACCGACTCGCACTTGGCTGATTTAATTTAAAAAACCCCCAACACAATTACTTTCAAACCCCCATAACTTTTAAACGGGTCAACCGATTTTCATCAAACATGTCTAAGAACACTCGCACGTTAGTCCCCTTTAAAACAAAAATAATTAAAATCGGTTCATTCGTTCGGGAGCTATGATGCCACAGACAGACAGATAAACACTCACACACACAGACACGTCAAACTTATAACACCCCTCTTTTTGCGTCGGGGGTTAATCAAACTATCTTACTGTTTACAAAAATCTTATGCCAAACGCGGTCACAGCGAGTCACTATCGCACCCATGACTCACGAGACGTTAAAAGTTTTAAAAGAAATCGATTTTAAATGTGACTTACTCATGTGTGGAATGTATGTTGTAGTGAATCACGCCGTTATCTTAAGGTGGCCATTGACGAGTCAGTTTAACTGATCAGTTGAACTGGCGTCCATCCAAAAATCGTTAATCACCGGAGCGATTCCAGATTCCAGTGGGGAAAACTAGTTGGCCAAAAGGTGGCCATTGACGAGTCAGTCGAACTGATCAGTTGAACTGGCGTCCATCCAAAAATGATCGTCAATCACCGGAGCGATTCCAGATTCCAGTGGGGAAGTCTAGTTGTTGTCTAGTCTAAAACTTTTGGAGTAACGCCACAGTTTTATGTCTGGACTGATCAGTTAAATTGACTCGACTATGGCCACCTTTATGTTATCTCCACTCTGAGATGAGTACCAGTCGACTTTGACTGCATTTTGTGCTGAATACTTTTCTAAAAGATGTTTTTAAAGTATTTTAGCCCAATTTTAACAGTTAATGTTTTACTAGCAGCGCCGCGCGGTTTTACCCGCGTAGTTCCCGTTCCTGTAGAAATATGGAGATAAAATTATACTAAAAACCTTCCCACTGAATTACTCTATCTATTAAAACAAACCGCATCAAAATCTGTTGCGTATCGATACAGTATTTTTGCGTGAAAGAGTAACAAACATCCAAACTCACAAACATACAAACTTTCGCATTTATAATAGGGTAAGTTCGCCGGTTCGCGTCCATTTAGTGCAGTTGGCGAGTTCGACGGCGATTATAAAAATATCCCAGCACTCATTTCTATGTAGAAAAATATTTAATATGTTCGTTATATAGTCTATTTTAAGATTAACTTTTAGTTTTGTTAAATATATCTTTGATTTTTTTGTTAAATAGGGAAATATCAGAAATAGCCGTTTTAGCCGGTTTGCGTCCAAAAAATCCAAATCGCGTCCACCTATGAACCGGTTTGCGTCCACTAGCTTAGTAAAGGAATAAAGGGGTGATATTTATATAAATTTGTAAAGAAAGATTGTATTTTAACAATTTCTTTAAGAATATAAATATTGAATAGATATTATTATTATTAAAAACATTATTATCACTACAATCACCACTTAAAAATATAATAAGATCTGATCCGTCTATCGGTCTAAGTAACTTTCTTGAGGCATACTATTCAATAAAACTCTTCCTTCTTCCACCTTGTATCGTGTTTCCATACTGTTTAATCATCATCATCAGCCTGTTTGTCCACTTCTGGACATAGGTCTCTCCCAATGATTTCCAGTGGGGACGGTTGATCACAGCCAGCATGCAATGCAGGCAACCTTTACCAGGTTGTCTGTCCATCGGGTAGGCGGTCTTCCTACACTGCGCTTCCAAGTACGTGGTCTCCATTGTTGGAGATCCTAGCTGCTTCATCGGCCGTCAGTTCTCCTTGCTACGTGCCCTGGTCTTCCACCGATTCTGCCATGACTTCGATGTCGTTGGCAAATGGATGGTGAAGGCGATGTTGATGCCAAGTTCTTTCTATTCCAGAAGCTCGATGGCATCTTCCAATACTGTCCAAATAGTCCCAGTCTCTTTACTCCATCTGGTCTGCGCCCACTGATTTTGTTCAATATTGTGGTCTTGGGAATAGTATACATATGTATCTTATCGATTTAATCTTCTCTCGAAATTAATTTAACGCTTTCTTTAACTTTTCTTCTGTGTATGTACTTCTTCTTTCTTGTCTCCGAAGAACTGATCTTATTTAAGATGAGTTCTTCCTTGATGACTCGTCTTATTTAAGATGAGTTCTTTGGAGACAAGAAGAAAGAGAGAAAGAGAGAGATATTTTTCTATTTAGAAAAAAAAACGAAAGATATTACGCATTTCATTTAAAAATTTAATTATAAACACATAGTCTTCACGAGAAAAATACAGTAATAATAATTAATTTTATATTATAAAAACTTAAAATATAACAAAATAAATAAATATATGAATAATTAATACATTTTAAATTATAATTATATAGCAAGTCAATCGTATTTATTTAACGAAAATAGTGGACGCAATTCGGATTACTATTATCACTTGTAGGTGTAGTTTGCGTCCATTGCGGACGCAAACTGGAAATTTTGTATATTCGATGTAGCAATTCGCGTCCACGTTATTTTATTAGTTAAATATGAAAAACATTAGCAAATTCATAATTAATATTATTCCTTTTTTCATTATTAAAGTCTAGAAACCGCTATGTATCCTAAAATTCACATAAAACTATTAAAAACTTACATTGAACGCGCCGCTGCACACTACTTGTTTCCTAAAAATCCCGCAAAAACGCTCTCCCTTGATGACCAGTCAGATTAAATTATTTTTTTTACGGGATTGGTTTGTCGCACGGACCTTTTATCCATGCGTGTGTGCTCCTTATACATTGAGGTATTAGCGGTAGTGTCTATTCATTTAATTGGTGTGTTAGTTTACTTATTTTTAAAGGGAGATCCTTAAAGTGGACGCGAACCGGTACATGGACGCGAACCGGCGAACTTACCCTATTAGTAGGATGGCCCGCGCGCGCGCGATCGGAGCGCAGTGGATCGTCCGCTGTGGATCTGGCTATTTAGTACTTATAACACTACATAGATGGCGCCACACGTCAAATTAAAACACGCAAACGTTTTATGCCCGGAAATAGGTAGTACAACGAGAACGTTTGTAGTCAATTATCAGTTTGCATAGATTTATGTTACGAAATGAATTTTTAAATATGACACTCTAATTGATTATTGATAATTGATTATTGAAGTGTCATCGTAAGCGCCATCCTATGCCATCCTACGCCATCATATGTATTCGGGGATAAAATTATCCTAAAAACCTTCGCCTTGAATCACTCTATCATTTAAATTAAAAGAAACCGCATCAAAATCCGTTGCGTAGTTTTAAAGATGTAAGCCTTTTTTTACGCGGTGAAAATGCATAGAACTGCATACCACCCTGAGCCGAGATTGGGAGGGCCCCCGGGGCATGTAGGGCTCTCCCAGCCAGAAGGGCTGAGCCTACCCACTAGAAACACAGCGACTTCCGTCCGCGTTACATTGGGGTGCCGTAGGATCACGAGGGGGATTTCTACCACGGCACTCCAACGCCGGGCCCGCACTAAAGGCGGCGCCCCCCTCCTTGTGAGGACCTCTCCGAAAGTGAAGACGTCCCCGACTACTGGTACCGAGGGAGAGCGTCCTCCCCGAGACGCTCGCCCTTTTTATCAGGAAGATGTAAGCCTACTAGGGACAGACAGCGACAGCGACTTTGTTTTATACTAAGGTATAAGAAATTGAATTGAAATCCAAAAATTGCCATTTTAAATTTCATCACACCTATAAATATTTAATAATCACTCGAGTTTAAAAGTCAATCGCTATCACAGACAAACATAACTTTATTTATTTATATAGATTACGTATTTACGACTTGTATAGTACATAAGTCTTTGACCGAAACTGACCCTGAGACATGAATAATTATTATTTATTATAACTAAATCAATCACTACATGTTGCTGTTTGTTTTAATAGATTGAGTGACTCAAGAGGAAGGTTTTTAGCATAATTTAATCCATGCATTCTCACGGGATCGGGAACTACGCGGATGCTGCTAGTCTATACCAAAGAGCACAGCTAATTCTGCATATTCTCAACGTTTGGAAGATAGAGGCTTTCCCAGCCCAGGCTTTGCCCTTAGTTCCCCACCCTAGGTTCGATCTTTCTCGATTTTTGAGAGAAATATAGATTTTCATCATCACATAGGAGCTGATGATAAAATCTACATTCCTCCCAATTTTTTTTCTTTCCATAACAAAAATCAAACGAAGTCGGGCAACGCTACCGAGATAACATAACATCGTTTTGTATAGGACGATTTGCAATCATAATATTATTATATTTGCGACAATAGCCTCGGATCGCCATATTGAAAACAATTGAAGGAAGGCATGTATTTATAATTTAAATTATGATATTGTTACTGCGGTAGGCAGCGGTTTTATGAGGATAATTTTGGCGACCTTGTCAAACTGCAAACATTTTTATTAATCAACGTAACGTACGTCATTGTTTATCTAATATATAAAATTCTCGTGTCACAGTTTTCGTTGCCATACTCCTCCGAAACGGCTTGACCGATTCTCATGAAATTTTGTGAGCATATTCAGTAGGTCTGAGAATCGGCCAACATCTATTTTTCATCCCGAAATTCCCACGGGAACGGGAACGGGAACTACGCGTGTAAAACCGCGGGGCACAGCTAGTAATTAATATTTTCACGGGATATTTACACGTACCTATAAGTCCCGTTCCCGTGGGAATTTCGGGATAAAAAGTATCCTATGTTCTTCCCCGGACCATAAGCTACCCCTGTACCAAATTTCAAGGCAATTGGTTCAGTAGTTTAGCCGTGAAAAGGTAACAGACAGACAGACAGAGTTACTTTCGCATTTATAATATTCGTAGGGATTTGTAGTTTGTTATAGCGGCAATAGAAATACATCATCTGTGAAAATGTCAACTGTCTAGCTATCACCGTTCTTGAGATACAGCCTGGTGTGGTGACAGACTACATTTAAACCTTCCTCTTGAAATCACTTTATTGCTGGTGATATTTGTGACTCGGGTTGGAGCCTTGACAAAGGCTTTTTGGGTGGCCCTGAAAAGGACCGTTGAAAATTGGCCGTCGAGTCGTGGTGGAAGGATCGGCTAGTCTGTGTTACCGACTTGCCGTCCGCAGACCATTGAACCCCCCCCGGGGCGCGCCGGGCGCATGCTTATTATGATACGCCACTCGGGGAGTCTATCCGGGCACCCCAAGAAAACTGTAAGAATTACAAAAATGACCATGGGTGAGGATCGAACTTACGACCTCTCTATCTGTCCTCAACTATTGGGCTATAGCCGTTTTAACATAATCATTCACTCCATCATCTCTTTTACTTCATTGAAAAGTTGCATAATGCAACTTTGAGGACGAGCTATATAACAATTATATAGATTTTAATACATTTTTTTTTCCTCAAACGTTCGTGGATATTTGCTTATAACTGCACATGCCTGCTGCAACAGGCGCCGCTGTCGCGGGCGCTGCGAGTGCTCAACGCTCTGTCTGAAAGGGTTGATTTGTTTTCGTGCTCGCAGTCTCAGTTCACAAAGGAAGCGCATCAAGTAGTTAGCTATTTTTATTTGTAATAGGTATATAATGTAATTTTGTTTTTAATTTTTAAGTATTTCTGCACTAACGCTTTAGGAAATAGCCTGTAATGTTAGTGTATGTGTGTGTAAATAAATAAATAACTTTTTTAATTTTGCTTCTACGACTATGACAAATTAACTAAAGACGCAGATAATATTATTGGCAAAAAGAAATGCTAAAAAAAAAAATTGTGGGACCTATAGTTTGTCAGATAAACCTTCAACCCCCTTTTTCCAAGATGGCGGCCGTTGGACAAGGGTTGCAACCCCACAAACTTGGATTTAACTTTAAACTGACCCCCTCTTGACATCCCAAAAATAAAATTGCGTCCTCTGAGAAATGTATTTTTTAACCCCCAACGCAAAAAGAGGGGTGTTATAAGTTTGACGTGTCTGTGTCTGTGTGTGTGTATATCTGTCTGTGGCATCATAGCTCCCGAACGGATGAACTGAGTTAATTTAGTTTTTTTTTTGTATTAAAGGAGACTTACGTGCGAGTGTTCTTAGACATGTTTGATGAAAATCGGTTGACACGTTTAAGGAGATTAATAAGTTATGGAGGTTTGAAAGGAATTGTGTTGGGGGTTTTTTAAATTTTTAATTTAATGTTATTCTTTGAAAGATTTTAATGAACTATTTATAGTAACTGATTTATAAGTTCGTAACTTGTAAGTAAGTCTTTGCCTTTTGAAATAAACCAAGCGTGCCGTATCACCAGTAAGTGAGATTGTAAACAATTGTGAACAAGGTCAGTCTGGGTCTGGATAAGGACAAGAACCGGTACTTACATACGTCATGCGAGTGCTTAATGAGAATAATTAATAACGTTGGAGGGCTATTCACTTTCATATTATTTACTTAGAATATTTAGGCAGTTTATATTACAGTGATACAATTTTGAGACCAAGATCTTATCACACTAATAAACGCGTAGTTCCCATTCCTGTGAGAAAACAGGGATAAATATAGCCTATGTCACTCGCTGATCAGTCGATCAACTTCGATCGAAGATCATCGATGCCGTCGATCGATTGGTCGTGGTAACACCCTAACGTGAAATACACTTAGTGAATCTACCGCCGATTTGAAAGAAGAATCGGCAAGAAACTTGGGCAGGTTTTTTTTAAATAAATTAATAAATAACTCCATGAAATGTCTAATTGTGTTCCCAAAAAATATAACAAATAAGAGAGGTCTAATTAGGTCTAAGGCCATCTAAGGTTGTACAACAAATCAAATGTCTTAAAATTAATCACGTGGTAAAATTCAATATGGCGGGTATTTTTATCAAATTTTGACAGTTAGATGTCAATAAATCGCTGTATCTATCGCGTTTTCGAAGTCATGGTAGCCTGGTCAATCGCTAGAACAAAACGATAGCGTGTTCTAATTTGTCTACTAACGCCATCTATTGAGAATGGGTATACAACTTTATCGAACAGTACATCCTATAAAAAATTTCGTTAATTGTATTTATGAATGAACAATTCAACTGGCTAGATTATGATTCGATAGGTTTCTTAGAATTTAGTGAGACATGCATGCCATACAACATTGTACCTTATTTGCATATACATACGTTATATTATGACCTTGGTTTCCGTACTACATCCTACTAATATTATAAATCCGAATGTTTGTTCCTCATTCACGCAAAAACTACTGAATGGATTTTAATGAAATTTGGTACAGATGTTCCTCATACCAAGGAATAACACATAGGATATAATTATTTAACAAAACGGGATGTTAGTACGTACTTATTTAAGTCGAAATCCTCGACTAGTAGTAGGATTTCGACTTAAATAAGTACGTACTAACATCCCGTTTTGTTAAATAATTATAGATGATGACGTACGTTTCGTTTAATAATAAAACACATAGGATATTTATCCCAAAATTCCCACGGGATAAGGATTCACACGGGTAAAACCCGCGGGGCACAACTAGTAATACCAGATAGTAGTAGGTATGTACTTCTAATAAGATATTGTCGAACTGTTAAACTAAGGGTTGTAAGTTCGATTCCCGAGCGAGGTAAATATTTATACTGTTCCCCGCGTTTATTCCGCGTAAATCCCATTCCCGTGGGAATTTTTGGATAAAAAGTATCCGATGTATTTTTCGTGGTTATAAGAAAAATCTGCACCGACGTCCAGTAGTTCTTACGCAAACAGACATTCATAAAATATTTTATATTATATGTTTCACCCGCGTTGTTCCCATTCGCGTGGGAATACAGGAATAAAGTATACCCTATGTCACTCGCTGATAATATAGCTTTCCATTAGTGAGAGATTTTTAGAAATCGGTTCAGTAGTTTGGGAGCCTATTCGTTACAAACAAACAAACAAATCTTTTATAATAGGTATTAGTACATAAGTTTATGTAGCTACTAGCAGCGCCCCGCGGTTTTACCCGCGTAGTACCTGCTCCCGTGAGAATACGTAGCTCGTAGTACAATCTCGGCACAATTCACCATCGTGTGTTAAAAAATTAAGTAACAGCGCCATCTTTTGGTAGGATTTGTGACTACAAAAAGTTGCAATAAAACATACGATCACTTATACACAATCCCATGGGAATTTCGGGATAAAAAGTATCCTATGTGTTATTCCTAGTTATAAGAAACATCTGTACCAAATTTAATCAAAATCGATACAGTAGTTTTTGCGTGAAAGTGGAACAAACATCCAAACTCATAAACATCCAAACATACAAACTTTCGCATTTATAATAGTAGGATATACTTTAGGCAAACTTGCGTCCATAGATGTCAATAACCATGAAAATAACGTTGAACTCCTACAATCAAAACAACTTATAAATACTAGGATTTAGAATTCTAGATACAATCATAGTCATAATTTACATAGCTGTTTAATTTTTGCTAAAATTAAATCGTAGTGGAGTTTTAGTACCTAAACAAAATATAGGTATTGGCTATACCGGGTTAATTTTTAACCCCCGACGCAAAAAGAGGGGTGTTATAAGTTTGACGTGTCTGTGTGTGTATGTGTGTGTGTGTATTTGTCTGTGGCATCATAGCTCCCGAACGGATGAACCGATTTCAATTTAGTTTTTTTTTGTATTGAAGGGACCTTACGTGCGAGTGTTCTTAGACATGTTTGATGAAAATCGGTCGGCCCGTTTAAGTTATGGGGGTTTAAAAGTAATTGTGTTGTGGGTTTTTTAAATTTTTTATTTAAGTAATGTTATTATTCAAATCCGGAACTATAAGAAATATCGAAAAATGCTGAAAAGACGACGCCGATTTTTATAAAAACCAAACCGGCAATACCCATGAGATTTAAAAAAAACAATACTCGCCAGGAAGACTATACACTCACCAAGTTTTTTGTGCCGGCGGCCAAAATTGGAAGCTCCTATTGTCATTTTGACTCTAATGTCATTTGGATACATTTTCAATAAACTGACAACCAAAAGATGCGATTACAGCGACGCTGTCACCGGCACAGACAACTTGGTGACTCTATATGCCAATAATTGTCATACCCTGTATTATCACGCTATCTGATAGTGTTGTTAATAAGGACCAAATTCTACGAACTAATGAAGATGCTCATCACTACATAGTATAAAACAAAGTCGCTTTCTCTGTACCTATGTATGCTTAGATCTTTAAAACTACGCAACGGATTTTGATGCGGTTGTTTTAATAGATAGAATGATTCAGTGGGAAGGTTTTTAGCATAATTTTATCCCCATATTCCTACTGGAACGGGAACTAAAACCGCGATGCGTTGCTAGTTCTCTAAAAAATTTTTGGATAAAAAATATGTGCTAGCGTATATGAAATATCAGTATACAGTTAGGTATAACATATAAATAAATTCCATTAAAATTTGTGCCTGTCAATGTTGACTCGCTGCCTACGCATGACGTGAACCCCTTTCTAAGTAAAAGTGGTATTTTAAGATCATTCGCCTGTCCGCCATCCGAAATACATTCACTAATAATGTTATACATATATTATGTACCTATGTGTGTGTGTTGTGATGTATACTTGTGTGGCATTTGGGTGTGAAGTTTCTTAATATTAAACTATCAATTATGTTCCTATTAGGTTTTATGTTCTTTTTTTCATATTTTTTATTATAATTTCTCAAAATTTGTTATTTAAAGTTCCTCAAATATTTTTTTAGCATAAGCTGCTTGTCTATACTAATATTATAAAGAGGAAAGATTTGTTTGTTTGTTTGTTTGTAATGAATAGGCTCCGAAACTACTGGACCGATTTCAAAAATTCTTTCACTAATGGAAAGCTAATTTATCAGTGCGTGACATAGGCTATATTTTATCCCCGTTATCCCACGGGAACGGGAACTACGCGGGTGAAACCGCGGGGAGCTACTAGTGTTATATAGTATCGATATGTGAAAACATGTAAGTGGTTAATAGCTGTCCATTAAGTTTATTGTGACTGTATATAAAATTAGAACTGTATGTTATCCCTGGAAATAAAAATACACACATCAAAAGTGTCTAGGGATCAAGCATTTTTATGCGGATTTCTTGAGATTGAGATGTGGCTTTGTAATAAATTTATGATTTTATAAATTTATATGGATCCTTTTTGGTGCATTTCATAATTTGAATCAGGAACTGTGAATCAAATTCGAGTAAAAGATGAAAATCAGCTGTCAATATTTTCCCTATAAAAACATACAACGCATTGAAGACATTATTAGTGCTACTGTTTCCCTACTACTGATTAAAACCAACGTTATTATGGAGCGGCGACGTCATTTAAGCAGGGAAGAAATGCTCAGAGCCGTGGGAATGATAGAAGCTGGTTCCCGGCAACGTACTGTGGCTTTAGCTCTGAATACAAGTCAGAGTGTTATCAGTCGACTTTGGACACGTTACCGAAGCACTGGTACCGTGGCTGAGCGCCATGGAGGACGGTATCGCTGCACCACACGGAGACAAGACCGATACATTCAAATCTTAACTCGAAGAGCTCCAACAATAACCGCCATGATGTTAGCCGTGCGGCTTCATCACTCTTCAGGGAACTTAATTAGCGACCAAACAGTCAGAAACCGCTTGCATGAAGTGAACCTTCATTCCCGAAGACCGCTACGGGTACCACCTATAGCAATGCACAATCGTAGGATTCGATATCAATGGGCTCTTGAACACAGAAATTGGGCAGAAGAACAATGGCGTTTCGTGTGCTTTTCTGATGAGTCTCGTTTTGGTATGAGACCGGATACAAGACGTATACGACACTGGAGAACCCCTGGACGCCAACAGCGATTAAAATCCTGCCAGGAAGTCCATCCTTATAGTGGTGGAACCATCATGGTATGGGCGGGTATTTGGATCGGCGGAAGAACTGAGTTGATTTGGATCAGAGGCAACCTCAACGCTCAAATTTATGCTGAGACGATTGTATCAGACGTCATCGTTCCTCTACAAGTGCAAATCGGTCCCTTATTTCAGTTAATGCATGATAATGCACGACCGCACACCGCAAGAGTTGTAAGACAGACTCTCGCCGCAGCTAACATCAATGTCCTGCCCTGGCCTGCTCAGTCGCCAGACTTGAACCCGATTGAGCATGCATGGGATATGCTACAGAGAAGAGCTCTGCCGAATATGGAGGGTATCCAGTCGCAAGAAGACCTTTTTTTGTTGTTGCAACGAACATGGGCGGCCATTCCACAGCGTGATTTGGATGAACTCATTTTGAGTATGCCAAACCGATGTTCTTGTGTTGTTAGTGTTCGCGGTAGAAACACGGATTATTAATTGTTTAAGTTACCCAATAAAATTTTAAAGAAAACTGTTATTTCAGTCTTTTTTTCGAACTTTAATGTTAGTGGTTCAAATGTCAAAAATCCCTTTATTAGGAAAATGGCAAATTTCTTTATTAATGCAAAGGTGACTTGGTTTATCGTTACTGTGACAAACGAAAACACTTTATTTGATGAATCCTTAAAGAAAATTTTAATTAATATCAATCAGGAGAAAAGTTATTGCAAAAATATATGTTGATCCCTAGACACTTTTGATGTGTGTAAATAAAATATTATGTACTTTAACAACTGACCCGGTAAGAACTAGACATATTTATTCATCTCCATTCAGCGTTTGTCCATACAAAACAAGGATTTTGTTTCCGTGGGAATAACATAATCATTCACTACATCATCTCATTACAGTAACTGACCCCTAACTAAGTCCGTAACTTGTATCTAGGGTATCAGAAACTACGCACACACTCATTCACACACACCCAGACCGAGATAAACATTTGTAGTTCACACAAATATTCACCTCGCACGGGAATTGAACCCGTAACCTTACGAATGGCAGTTCGGCATGGTGACCACTCTGCTATCGAGGTCAATACGGGGATATAGCTTATTTTATTCCCGGTTTCCAACGGGAACGGGAACTACGCGGGAAGCACGGGGCGCTACTATCTCTTATAAAACGTAGCTTAGTTATTTATATCATTAGTTCATCTTATATTATGTCCCCACCAAGGGATGCGAGCCTACCCTGAATTAGGGCGATTTGGCCTTAGTTTATTTTTAACCTAATCCTGAAAATTCACTAGCGCTTTATATATAATATTATGTGGTAGAAATTAGAACTGAGTATATATCGATTTGTCCAGCTGACCTAGTTACTTAAGGTAATGTAATATGAAACTTAAGTTAATGTACCTAAGGTGGGTTTTGCAATACAAGTTATTTTGACTTTTTGGCCGGGAATATAATATTAATATTACACGCGCTGTTTTCTTTTGATGCGTAGATTGTTTTTATACAGAATTCTAGACTTTATTATTAATATTAAGCCTTAGAGATCTGAACATATATACATACATATATTAAGTACTAGCTGTGCCCCGCGGTTTCACCCGCGTAGTTCCCGATCCCGTGGGAATTTCGGGATAAAACGCCTATGTTCTTTCCCGGACCATAAGCTACCCCCGTATCAAATTTCAAGTCAATCGGTTCAGTAGTTTAGCCGTGAAAAGGTAACAGACAGACAGAGTTACTTTCGCATTTATAATATTAGTTAGGATTAGGATATAAATCTTCCGTTACTAAGTGATGTACTGACTGACTGACAGACAATGCACAGCTGTTTGTATGACGGAAGTAATTATTCCACGCGGACGAAGTCGCGGGCAAAAGCTAGTTAATATAATAAAGCTGAAGATTTTTTGTTTGAACCAAAAATACTGCTCAAATCTAGAATCAAACTTCAACATACAACAACCCTAATCCTTAACCGCTTTGCTAAAAGGCCACCAATCAAATCAAATCAAATCAAATCAAAATCAAATCAAAAAGGCCACCAATGTGTGTCCATAGTATAAACAAACATACATATTTAAAAGCCTATCCACTCGGTTGGTATAATAGGATTAACGCGGAGAAAGGTCAGGAAAGGGTGCCTGTATACAGACTCCTGGCTATAATATTAGTATAGTATTGGTAATTTCTCCAAAGCTGGCGCGAGCAACACATAGACATTTTACTATAGTGTCTGTGAATGTCACTCAAAGTGATGTCGCACGTCACAGTCATCATGACAAGTCATTCCGTCCCTCTCGCGCGCGGTCAAGCTTTTGAGTATAAACGGGATAGTGTTGGTTTTGAAACTTAACTTAAAAATACAGCGTCGATCAACTTCAAAACTGGTTATTCTCTATTCGTATAAAACAAATAATTTATTTTGAAACATACCGTATTTCCTCGCTTAAGGGGGATGAAAAATAATGTGTTGCACTCGAGTGCAAACAATTTTTAACTTTGTGCTCTTGACTCCCTCGCTAACGCTCAGGATTCTTATTTTGAAAAAAACATACAATCTGAAACATACAATCTGGGTCTCTTTAAGTCGCGAGTGAATCGGTATTTTCTAGGCGAGCACGCTCCATCTTAGGCTGTATCATCGCTTTCCATCAGGCGAGTTACAGTCAAGTGCAATCCTATTCTGGGTTAAAAATTGAACTTGTGCTTATTATGATATTTTGGCATGTTCCTTACTTAAATATTTGTGATTCTTTTTTTTTCCCTGTCTCATATATCTTGCTTGACCAACTGTAAAATTTATCTGGTTTAGTTAGTCGACACAAAATTTGAGTTCCAATCCAGTTTTAATCCTCTCCATTTGCTTGTACTTAGCTAAGGTTGATTGTAACTTGTATTGTGTTTAAATAAATAAAATAAAAAAATACAACAGGTAGCGTCCAGACCTCAGTATCTCAGTTAGACGTTCCAAAAACCCGTTAATCCTTTATTCTCACCCAATTTAAAACCATACAGTTCAAAAAGGTACTTTCAACAATCATCTCTCGAGATACCAAGTACAGTCATTACCTTATCTGACATTATCGCGGCCATCATGATAAATAAACCATGCTATAGTATGTACGATTATACTCCATGGGTTTTGATAACGATTGAAGATTTTATTTCTTGAAAATATGCTCTGGTTTTTTGTAGAGAAGGCGGAGAAATGTATGATTTGACGTCAGTAGCCATATTGGAAGTGACAGAATACGGTTTACATTGAACTAGCGGTATAAATTATTGTATGGTGTCACTCTTTTCCGAACCTTTATCCCATGTCTATTTGGGGTCGGTTTTCAGTTTAACCAGATTTGGCGGAATGTCAGTATTTTACGTGAAGCGACTGCCATCAGACCTTCACAACCCAGAGGGCTATACGACAACTTAAGATTTTTAAAGTAAAGTGGTCGCCATTTTACTTGCACATTAAAACCATCATATTCTAAGTTCTGAGTTCGACTGGCCACACCCATTGTCTGGCTAAGTGACGTAATTTTAAATTCAATATGGCGGCCCCCCAAAGCTGGCCGATTCTTTTTTACTACCCTCAGTTTTTATAATTAAATAATACTTGTTTTTATTTGTTTTCTCGTTTTGTTTTCAGTTTAATATAAAAACTACAAAATGATAAACGCAGTTAACGAGTTTATGGATGATTTGCGGTGAGTTTTGAACGAGATCAATTAATATGCATGTTCAATAACTTACTAAAAAATAATGACTAATTATTGACTAAACTAAACCTAACAATAAAAATACTAACTGTAGTTAATTATAAAGATAAACTAACGCTACTTATTTGACTAACAATTTTAACCCGCCTTACACATTTAAAACATTATCTTCTTAAAATTGCAATATATCTACGTGTGTGTGAATGAGTGTGTCCGTAGTTTCTGATACCCTAGATACAAGTTACGGACTTAGTTAGAGGTCAGTTACTGTAATGAGACGATGGAGGGAATGATTATGTTATGTTATCTCGTCTGCTTAGATCTTTAGGGGTCGCATGATGATATTTATAGTCTTTCTCAATGTTCTATTTAAGGGGCTACCTAATGCAAAAATATGTTTTTTATTGTATGTTTTTCCTGAGATAAGCTTGTTGTAAAGCAAAAATATGTTTTTACATGTTTTATTTGTATTTCCTGAGATTAGCGTGTTGCTAATTTTCTTATACCTACCAATCTATATTCGTTGTTTGCTTATCAAATTTAGTATGTTACATTTTTGAGGCCCAAAATAAATGATTCCGGATGACCAGTATAGGCAGTGGTCCTATCGCGGGCGAGTGAGCGATGAACTATCGGCTATTTTCTCGCCCAAGAAAAGGACAGTGAATGTACATTCCGTGTCAACGAAAGAGATGCACATATTATTTATAGTTACTCGCCTGTTCACACCGGCGAGTACTCGCTCAGAGAGTTGGCGAGTACTCGTTCACTCGCTCATCGCCGGTGATGGAATCACTACCTTAGAAATCCGTTATTTGTGACTGTGATTTCATTATGTAAACACATTGATACATAATGTATACGAGTATGTATTCAACAAGAGTATTCTCCACAAGTCACGATCACATCAATGAAACGACTGGTGTTACATAATTTGAATTTTAAGACTGTTTGTAAGGAGTGTCTGAAGTATACACCAGTAGTACAGAATAATTAATAGTAGTAGCCAGTAGTTTTTAATTGGTAGATGTCCCCGGGTCGCCCCCCGACACATTGGAGGCAATATCTTGAGAGGTTCGACAGGGATTGGAAGGAGCTGGATAGACACAGTTGGAGGGATTTGGGGAAGACCTTTGCCCAAGAGTGGGACAATACAGGTTGAATAATAAAAAAATGATGCCCAAATGTGTGTTGGTGATTTAAAATCTGAGCCATGTTTAAAAAATTGATAATAATGCAATATCAGCCAAAAAGATCTAAGTATCGGCCTGTTTCTCACTGTTTGGGGGGCACCAAAAGCTCTCTCACTGATGATACAGCCTTATTTAGTAAAATATGTACTTAAATAAGTTAAATATACCGCACAAAAATTTTGCACCACAATCAACTTGCCCTGCTAAAAATTTCGTGTTATCACGCCATATGACCTTAACCTGTAAAACGACGACAAACACGCGAACACGTTTCAAACAGACACTATATTTTTAACATAATTTACACCATCAATCATGTCATGGGAATGTGCTAATAAGTCTCGAATGGTCACGTCATAATATGAGGCATCATACGCTCAGTCTTAGCTTGGTTTTGTTTAAAAAATTAACGGTAGTGTCTTTGCTTTAAAAAACAGTTTTAAAAAAAGAGTGTTCTACATTCAAAATAATTATTGTTATTGTTGTGTTCTTTTTTCAAATGTGTTGATTGGTGACGTCCCAAAAGTATCTTTGCTTTGAAAAACGAAAAGATTTAAAAAAGAAGAGTGTTTTACATTCAAAAATTCTTGTTGCCTTTTTATGTTGTGACGTCACGACAATTACTTTGCTGAGAAAGTGAGATTTGAAAAAGAAGAGTGCTCTACATTCAAAATTTGTGTTCTTATTTCAAACGTGTTGTGAAGTCTATCGAAAGTGTTTGCTTTAAACCAGTTAGATTTGAAAAAGAAGTGTGTTCTAAATTCAAAGTTAATCTTGTGTTCTTTTTTTCAAATGTGTTATGACGTAACGAACGTATTGTTTCAAAGAATAAGTTTAAAAATGCTGTTCTTATTTTAAATTTAGTTTTGTTTTAAAGAAGTTTAAAAAGGGAATAACAGTTTCAATTCGGAATATAAGGTTCTGTTTTCAAATGTTTTGTATACGGTGACGTAATAAAAAGTGTTGCCCTTGTTGTTACATAATTCGCTTCAAAACTTTACTTATATATGGCAAGAAGTTTAGAAGAACTGATTGTATTAAAAAGAACTGCTTTAAGATATCTCTTGGCTAGAGAATCTAGACTTTTGGCGTTAGGAAAGAAACCAGTTAACAAGAAAATAGCTAAGTTTGTTAAGAAACATCAACAGAACGATGTTTGGACGAACTTTTGTGATTCTTTAAATGAAGATTTGACGAGAAATATAAACGTTTTTGAATGGCGACCGGAAGAAAAGAGAGAAAATAAACTAAGGAGATACAGACTCTTTTCTGAGACTAAGGAGGTTTTGAAATATAATATGTTGTTACGGTAAGCATTACGTATACGCTATAGCACGGCCAAGTCGGTCACGCCATTGCCTCCGTGCGAGCGGGACGCATTAGTAATTACGCAGGTGCGACAGAGATAGATAGCTACAGGTCAACGTACGATATTTCATGTGAATTACGACTTCTAGTTTTACACTCGTCAATTTCGATCCCGTGGAAATTTTGGGATAAAAAGTTCACATTCTTTATTCATCATCTGTATTAAATTTTACCAAAATCGGTCCAATAGTTACAAACAAACAAATAAAAAAATATCTTGTCTCGTTAAAATTATCGTTAATTACACTAGACATAGCAGTCGCTTTGGTAAATGATTTTCAAATTTTTAAAAAGTTATATTTTCAGCCGTGATTAAAAATCACATTTTGAACTAAATTCGACGACCTCGATGGCGGACGAATGACCATGCCGGACTGCCATCCGTAAGGTAGCGGATTCGATTCCCGTGCGGGTTGAATAATTGTGTGAACCACAAATGTTTGTCTCGGTCTGGTTGTGTGTGTGAATGAGTGTGTGCGTAGTTTCTGATACCCTGGATACATGTTACGGACTTAGTTAGGGGTCATACTGTAATGAGATGATGGAGTGAATCATTATGTTGTTATAATTAAAAATAAGTCGGGTTTTCCTTCCTGACGCTATAACTCCAGAACGCACGAACCGATTTCCACGGTTTTGCATTCGTTGGAAAGGTCTCGGGCTCCGTGAGGTTTATGGCAAAGAAAATTCTGGAAAAAATTCACCAGAAAAGCGGGAACATCTTTTGTAGTACGTTTTTTTTTTTTTTATTAATTTTCGCCGGGTTTGCTAGTGTTATGAATAAAAAAAACCCAAAACGTTCTAAATACAAATAATAATACACGCGTACAACCCACTCCACAAATTACAATTGTTAGTCAACATTACCCGATAAGATATGGATCTACATACCAATTAATTAATGTATCAATGCCTAATCAAATCGATAATCGCCATTTACATTATTGCAATTAATATTTGTATTTCCATCTCTCAAAATAACATGGAGCGTCGGTGGCTCAGGGGTTAAGGCTGTTGACTTCCAATCGGAAGGTGCCTGGTTCGAACCCCACCAGTCCCGCCACGTTCCAATGTGTTTTCAATTTACGAATTCATAAGTACGTTAATTTCGACGCTCTTTCGGTGAAGGAAAACATCGTGAGGAAACCTGCACATTCCTGGGAAGAAATTCTAAGGTTATGTGTGAAGTCGACCAACCCGCACTTGGCCAGCGTGGTTGACTAAGGCCTAATCACCCTAATTCAGGGTAGGCTCGTGCCCCTAGGTGGGGAAAATGTAATGAGCTGATGATGATGAAAATAACATAATTATGGTATAATACAATATGATCATCATCATCAGCTCATATACGTCCCCACCGAGGGGCTCGAGCGTACCCAGAATGAAGGCAAATTCTATAACCACTACGCTATCGACGATCAAAATACAACAGATTTTTATGAAATAAAAAATCGTGTGGCACTCGGGGACTGCCGCGGTAAAGCTATTGCATAGCAATTTTATCAACTAATTGTTTTTTAAATTTGTATTGCAATCCTAACCTTAGAAATTTTGATGTCGTACTTGGGACTTCATACAATAAAAACTTTGTCTACATTAATTACTATAAAAACTTTTTGGAAAATTTACAAAAAAAAGGTTTCGATAAAAAAATAATAAAAACGTGAGGTTTTTTTTTCGTTACGGAATTTCTGGATTCGGTCCCCGCGCTCAAGGCCCTCGATAGAAGCTTTGCAATAGCTTAAAAGCCATTTAGTTATAATTGAATTAAATAAATAAAAAATAGTACATAGTATAAAAGTTGTAGTTTTTCAAGTCCTAATCGCCACACAATATAATATCAATCTGTCAACTCATAGAAATAAAATAGATTACTGGTACAGATTGCAAAAAAGTGTATTTACACATATTTATATGGGACTAGCTGTGCCCCGCGGTTTTTCCCGCATATTTCCTGATCTCCAGGTAATTTCGGGATAAAACATAGCCTATGTCCTTCCCCGGACCATAAGCTATCCCTGGTTTTTGTGACTCATGGGGTCGGAGCCTTGACAAAGGCTTTTTTGGTGGCCCTGAAGAGAGCCGTTGATGGGAATTAGCCGATTATTTATTATTTAAAATATGAATCGACACGCAAAGAAGAAGAAGCTATCCTTGTACCAAATTTCAAGTCAATCGGTTCAGTAGTTTAGCCGTGAAAAGGTAACAGACAGATAGTTACTTTCGCATTTATGCCCCGGGGGTTTAAGTAGGTAGCACTCTACCGCTCCATCTTGGTAGAGGGTGAGTCCCATATACTCCCGTCGTTCCTTCACAAGCGGCGGGAGATACGTCAATAGATTTCCCCTGGTAAAAAAAAGGAGAGCCCCTCGGTGGGGACATATTATGAGCTGATGCTGATGTTTTTTTGCTGATCCTACCTAATATTATTACGAAATACAAACACAAAATATTTTATCTATAGTATTTTATCTGTATGATAAACACAGATACCTAACATTTATTTTAGTTAGACTTTTCTTCTTGAGTGGTGAGATAGGAGATTTTTGTTAGTTTTATTTTAAAAATTACGGTAAGTTTGTATTTCACTATTTTCCTAACATGTTTGACGACCTAGATGATGGCAGAGTGGTCACCATGCTGGACTGTCATCCGTAAGGTCCCCGTGCTGGGTGAATATTTGTGTGAACCACAAATGTTTGTCTCGGTCTGGGTGTGTGTGTGTGAATGAGTGTGTGCGTAGTTTCTGATACCCTAAGATACAAGTTACGAACTTAGGGGTCAGTTACTGTAATGAGATGATGGAGTGAATTAATATGTTTGAGATCACGAACATTCTTTATTGTACAGTCACCGTCAGATAAAAGGTACCACCTTGGTAATGCTCACTTTGGTACCAACCAAGGGACGGTTTATCTGACACTGACTGTTATTAATATCACTGAATAAGACGCTTTTCGTTTACAATAGATTCATAATTTGAGATTACCAACACTTTATTCAGAATTCGAAGAAGTATACCTGTCTCACGATTTCTCAAAACTTCAGAGGCCCATATTTTTCGAACCAGTGTTGCCAGTGTAAAAATATTTCGTGTACACATAGAGGACATATACAGCTATAACATACTCTAATATAAAGGAAATCCAAGATTTGACTTTTTCGCCGATGTCCGTTTTACGTGAAATGCCCCATATATTAAACTAGCGGTGCCTCGCGTTTCACCCGCGTAGTTCCCGTTCCCGTAGGAATATTGGGATAAAAATGCTAAAAACCTTCCCACTAAAACACTCTATCTATTAAAACAAACCGCATCAAAATCTGTTGCGTAGTTTTAAAGATCTAAGCATACATAGGGACATAAGGACTTTGTTTTATACTATGTAGTGACAAGCGTGATAATTACGGCTATTCCTCTTCACTGAGAGACGTCATTACTCTACAGTAAACTCTATCATGACTATATTTGCATTGGGTTTTCACATTTACAAAATTAATATAAAATCATTATAAAATATCATGATTTTGTTATTTATAATGACTGTTGCAATCGCCATGATAAGGGTTCAATCAGAATAATTAAATTTGCCAATTTAATGAGGAAAACATTATAATAAGCTTCAGTATACATTGTGACGTCGAGGATAGAACAGTAACTGAAACCAGTGGAAGTGCTAGTTCATATAGTTTATAATAAGCACTAGGTAGCTAAAAGTGTAGCTTTGTGACTCGCAAGACTTTTAAAATTTGCCTTTTGCCCGTGCGGTATATTGTATACTATAAGATGAGATATAAGACGTTCGTCAAATTCTTTAGGTGCACCTTTTTCTTCTCTTCTTCCTCTGGGATAATACGCCTCTGATTACCCTTCCAGTAATGTGCAGTGACGTATTAAGACTACATGATGCTCTAACTAAGCAATCCTAGCCTGTGCCTCCCCCCAGGACAGCATCGGTGAACGGCGAATAAAACGCGGGCCTCCCCTATCCTTATTCTGGTGTTTTCTGGTGCAAGACGTGTTGCCTTAGGCAATTGCTTAATTTGATTAAGGGTTAATCCGTGACTGGAATGTGTTCATACAAAGCCTATCACATTTAGGCGAATGCCTATTTTGCCTGGGATATACGCTTCTGCCATAACCCTTCGAATTTTGTGACATCCATCCTCATAACATGACTTTCCCAAGCTAATAATAAAGCCGATGATTCCACACCATACCAAGCTAATGACGACCTCAATGGCAGAGTGGTCACCATACCGGACTGCCATCCATAAGGTTGCGGTCGATAACCGTGCGGGGTGAATTGTGTGAACCAGAAATGTTTGTCTCGGTGTGTGTGTAGTTTCTGATACAAGTTACGAACTTAGGGGTCAGTTACTATCGAGATGATGTAGTGAATAGTTGTCATGTTATACTTATTCTCCATTTCTTTGTTACAGAGGCGGCAGAATGACGGAAGCGCCTGTAGTTCAGGTGGAACAGGGCCAGCTGCAAGGCCGTATCGCGAATACTCCATCGGGGAAGGCGTACTACTCATTCCAAGGCATACCTTACGCTAAACCGCCGCTTGGGTCTCTCAGGTTTAAGGTAATCCTTACTTATTAATATTAATCCTTACTAATATTATAAATTCGAAAGTAAATCCGTCTGTCTGTTACCTTTTCACGGCTAAACTAACTTGAAACTTGGTACAGGGGTAGCTTATCGTCCGGGAAAGGACGTATGTTTTAAAAATTCCCATGGAATCGGGAACTATGCGGGTAAAACCGTGGGTTGGAGCTAATCCTAACTAATATTATAAATGTGAAAGTATAACTCTATCTGTCTGTCTGTTACCTTTTCACGGCTAAACTACTGAACCGATTGACTTGAAATTTGGTACAGGGGTAGCTTATAGTCCGGACATAGGCTATTTTTAATCCCAAAATTCCCACGGAATCGGGAACTAGGGCGGGTAAAACCGTGGGATGGAGCTAGTTTAATATAAAGCGGAAAAAGAGCAATGGCTACGTACATTTAATGCAGTATTTTGCAAAAGCAATAAGCCAAATGTTAAACCTTTTTTAACCTTCACTTGGCGTCGCCTGTCTTGGCCAAACAATTGTTACTTTAAGTTGGCTATCAGCCATGAATGTTGAGTAATACAATACCTACTTAATTACGTAAGCACCAAAAGTTTCATACAATTATGTTAGTTTTAAAGTTTCATGCAAAAGTTATCTGAGTTTTGATATGATTTAAGGCCTTAATCCACTTGACTATATTCAGACGTTCTAAATCGCTTTCTAATTAGTAAGTTATTCAATATAATCATTCCCTCCATCATCTCATTACAGTAACTGACCCCTAACTAAGTTCGTGACTTGTATCTAGGGTATCAGAAACTACGCACATTCACACACACAAAGACCGTGACAAACATTTGTGGTTCACACAAATATTCGCCCAACGGCGGATCCAGGGGGTGGGTCATGGGGGTCATGACCCCCCCCTGAGCAGGTTCCAGGACTTAGGTGGACCACTAATTGAACATAATGATTTTATTTATAAAAAAAATTGTCACAATGCAGAGGCGCCAGGAGGTGGTCACATAGTCACGTTAAGAACTTATAATTTAATTTTGATATAAACCAAGCGTGGTGAGCGTGTACCTGGGCCTATTTGGGAGATACACGTCGGCCAAAAATTTCCTTCTTGTTAAAATTAAAAAAATATCGCCAGAATTGTAATTTTTTTTCCACATTGCGTCTATTTATCCCTATAGCCTTTTTGAGCTGGTTTCCAGTCAAATTTTTTGATTGGTTATGGTCTCAGATATGACCTGGTCTGCTTACAGCATTTTCAGACCCCTGCAAGGTCTAATTAATTTGTTAGAATTGGTCACACTTCTTTCTCTTCTTTTCCGAACCTTTATTCCAAATTTATTTGGGGTTGGTTTTCAGTTTAATCATATTTGGCGGAATGTCAGTATTTTACGTGAAGCGACTGCCATTAGACCTTCACAACCCAGAGGGCTATACGACATTTTTTGGTTAAACCAAATGTTAGACTTTTAAGGGCTCTAACTACCCGTAACGATTGCTGATGTTAGTAAGATGCTGTAGTGCAGACTTCCGAGCTGCAGAATGATTTCGAATCATCAAATAAACAAATCATTCATGAATCTATTCTCTTTTAGTACGTAATGGAGGTAGAAGCCATTTCGCCAGCACAGTAAAAAGAATGAAAAAAAAAGGCTGTAAATGGTATAGCATCCCACCAGACGCGTGTGCACACTACTGGATGTATTCTTAACCCTTTAAGCGATTGCCAGAGCGAAATCTTGATTTAGGAGCAATATCGTCCTGTCATTGAGATAGACCATTGTACTTGTTTTAAGACTAATGATTTTCTAATAAAGTCACTACAGCATCTCAGTATCTTCAGAAGACCTCAGGAAAATCGAAATTAATTAATACTGTGGCGTATTTAAGCCAAACTTGGAATTTATTTTTAACATAATCCTATTATTTTTCTTCTATTTCCACTTTGCACCAAAATTTTTAACAAGTTTTTTGTAATAAGTACATGTAGTATACCGTTGAAATAAGGAATAAAGAGATAAGTTTTTAAATTCTCGGTTCCACTTAGTTTTTTATTTGAGTTGAAAGATCCCCTATAAGATTTCTTTTTTTCATTTTACTAGCGTTAAGTGGTCATAACAAATTATTTAGACTTTGTAGGGGTCTGAAAATGCTGTGAGCAGATCAGGTGATATCTGAGACCATATAATCAATTAAGAAATCAAAAAGAAAACGATAAAAGGTAGCAATTTGGAAAAAAATATTAAAAAAAATCAATTTTGGCGTTATTTTTTTTAATTTTAACAACTAGGTTAGTTGGTTAACTAGTTAACTTGTTGGCCAAAGTGTATCTCCCAAATAGACCTTGGTACACGCCCACCACATATGGTTAACCCTCTACCAAACACCTGGTATTGTGTGTTTTGTTATCAAAACTAAATTATAAGTTCTTAGGTACTACTTGACCACGACTATGTGACCCCCTCCTGGCGCGAAAGCTGGATCCGCCCTTGTATTCGCCCCGCACGGGAATCAAAACCGCAACCAAATTGGTCCAGTATTTTTTACGTGAAAGAGTAACAAACATCTACATTTATAATAATTAGTAGGATAGCTCATTTAATCTTCTTTAATATATAAAATTCTCGTGTCACAGTTTTCGTTGCCATACTCCTCCGAAACGGCTTGACCGATTCTCATGAAATTTTGTGAGCATATTCAGTAGGTCTGAGAATCGGCCAACATCTATTTTTCATCCCGAAATTCCTACGGTAACGGGAACTACGCGTGTGAAACCGCGGGGCGCAGCTAGTAATACATATATCCTTTAAAGATCTCGTTACACATAAAAGTATTTGTTTAAATTGTAAACTTGGTATCTACAGTACATAATCTGTCGCATCGTCAAGTAAATAAGATAAAGTGATACAACCATCTCAACTTATATAAGTGGGAATTACGTGTGATGTAAACTGAAAGATATTTTTGTTGATAACGGAGTTTGCTGAAAGTTTTTTAGCGTAAAAAAAAACATTTTTTAATATAAACGTTTTTTCAAAAATTCTAATTCTAAAATATAAAAAAAACTTATCTACTCATTCTCGCTCACTCCACCATACGCCAATCTTATTTATTTATTTGTTTAAGAAATGTACATTTACAGTAATGCATATAATATACAGATATGAAGTATTATAAAGGTGGTTATGGTGGTATCTTATGGGCATGGATAAAAAGTCTATCCTATGTATTAATCCAGACTTTAAGCTATATGTGTACCAAATATGTATTTCTATTTGATGAAACGAGAAGGAGTAACAAACACACATATTCCTATAAACATAAACTGTCGCCTTTATTAAAATCAACATCAAATCCATGTACGAGAATCGAACTCGCAACCCGTTCGGGCAGTTCAACTCTGCCATTTAGATAGTCTACTTTAACCGAAATTTATTTTCTTTTTCAGGCACCACAACCAATAGAACCATGGGACGGAATCCGCGACGCAACCTCCGAGGGCAACGTTTGCACTCAAATCAACTTCCTAAACGGAAAACAGTACAGTGGGGACGAAAACTGCTTGTTCCTCAACGTATACACTCCCAGCATAGACGGCTCATTCCTCCCTGTAATGGTATATATCCATGGAGGCGCCTTCAAGAGCGGTTCAGGCAATACTGACCTTTACGGCCCTGACTTTTTGGTCGAAAAAGACGTGGTAGTAGTCACAATCAATTACAGATTAGGAGCCTTAGGTTTTCTATGCCTAAACACGCCAGAAGTTCCAGGAAATGCTGGCATAAAAGATGTGGTGTTAGCTCTGCAGTGGGTTAAGGAGAATATTGGCAATTTCGGTGGTAATTCCGGGAACATGACTATTTTTGGTAACAGTGCAGGTGGAGCGACTGTTTCTTTGTTAACAGCAAGTCCTTTGTCCAAAGATTTGATCAGCAAAGCCATAATACAGTCAGGAAACGCGTTAGGCAATTGGTCCTTCCAGAAGAATCCAATTGAAAACGCAAGAAAACTAGCTGCTTTGTTAGGTTCTGACGCGGAAAACGTTGATGATATATTCGAATTTTTGGCTGCTACTTCAGCTAAAGATATAGTTGAAGCTGAAGAGAAGTTAAATCCTTCGGAAGAGGTCGATAATTGGGTGCACGGGTTCGTTTTAGCTGTCGAAAAAGAGTTTCCAGGCGTCGATGCAGTCATCACAGAACCATTTATAGATATTCTTACATCAGGACGCGTTGCTCACATACCTACCATGATAGGAGCAACGACATTAGAATTCGCTTTTGAGAGGAAATCTGACGATCTACAAACATTGATTCCTGATGATTTAAATATCGAAAGGAATTCGGAAACTTCAATTCAAATAGCGTTGGAACTTGAAAAGTTGTACTACAAAGGCAAGCCTAGCTGCGTGAATAGTTTGAACGATTATTACCACTTACTGTCAGACAAACTGATTAATATTTCCACGCATAGATACGTGAATTACCTGGTACATTCCACCAACGTACCAATTTATTACTACAAGTTCGATTATTTCGGCGAGTTGAACATTTATAGCAAACTTTTTGGAGGACTAAGTCTGAAAAATGCGATGCATATGGATGAACTGGGATATATTTTCAAGAATGATTGGCAGAAAGATGTGGAGCCTACGTCAGATGATTTGAAGATCAGAGAGCGAATGGTCAGACTGTGGACTAACTTTGCTAAGTCTGGGTAAGTTTCATTCTTTATTCAAAAACTTTTCAGTCTCAAAATCTGACTGGTCGAAATTTTACATGTGCATTGTTTTGTCTGTGGCATAGTAGTTCCCGAACATTTGAACTGATTTTGATTTTTATAAACTGACTTCTTGTCTTGGTTGTGATTCAATAATACGAGTATATCCCAAAAATTCGCTATTTATAGCGAACTTGTTACGAACGAATGAGACTGTGCAATAGTTAAAAATGAAAATCGCCATCAGCCTACTGCAATCAATTTCTATAAATTGGTACATATAAGTAAAACCAGAGACTCACTTCAATGTGACGATATCCAATAGCGATTGTACTGACCTTCTAACATAGCCTAGGCAAACTAAACAAAAAAATATACAAAAAAAGTTTTTTTTAATTAATTCTTGTTTTAATTTTCAGAAACCCAACTCCCGAAGAAAACAAGTACATCACCCTAACCTGGCTTCCAGTTTCAAAAGACAACTTATACTACCTCAACATAGGATCCGAATTATCCCTGGGCACAAACCCAGACAAAGAAAAAATGGACTTCTGGGACAACCTTTACAACAAACACTTCAAAATCTGGCAACATCCACAGAAAAATGACGTTGACGTTTCCCACAAAGTGACAACCAACGACGTTGACGTTTCGCACTCAGTGACAACCAATGACGTTGACGTTTCGCACTCAGTGACAACCAATGACGTTGACGTTTCGCACTCAGTGACAACCAATGACGTTGAAGTTTCACACACAGTGACAAATGACTTTGAAGTTTCTCGCAAAGTGACAGAGAGTATAAGTCAAACTGTCATTGTTACTGAGAGCTATGTGACAGAAAGTGGTGAAACTGAAGTGCAAGTGACAGAGATTACACAAAACGCCGACGAGCCCCCTCAAGTTACACAGGAGGTCTACAAAATGGTCGAAGACCCTGTCAAATTTGTCGATGAGCCCCCCAAAATTATAGACGAGGCTGCTAAGTTTGAAACTAAAGAAGCTTCGCCTGTCAGTCCCGACCCCCCAGTAGTTGAGACTAAAGTAGAGCCCCCTGTAGTGGAACCCCCCAAATTTGAGACCCCCAAAGAAGAAGAATCTGCAATAAAAGTGTCTGAAAGAATTTCTGGAATTATAGATGAAGCGCCTAAGCAAATTAATGGGAATGGGATTGAGAAGAAAGTGAGAACTTCTAATGAGATTAAGATGGCTCAGCACTCTAATGGGGCGCCTAAGGAGGTTATCCGCGCAAATGACCCCCCAGAAGACGATTTACCCAAGAACATAGGGGTCAATAAGTTTGTCAACTTCTTTGAGTCCCTTGGAGGTAAGAAGTAAAGAAGTCAGAAGTTGGAAGTCTTCTAGAACTTGGTAAGAAGTTAGAAGAATTTTTTTTTTAGTAGTTCTTCGACTTGGCTTATTTTATTTATATGTAGTTTCTTTTTCGATGTTTTGGCTTGGTCGTACGTCATCATTATTCTAGTATTTAGTGTTATAACTTAATATCATAATTATATAACTAAAGGCATTTTGTTTAAAAAAATAAGCCTTGGAAGGTCTGTAAATGTATGTCACAAATGTCATCTGTCAAACTAAGTCAAAACCTCAATGTCAAAATAGTTGCTTTACTGTCAAATTAAGTCATTTATTGTGCCAAGTCAATTTATTTGTAGTTTTATTTTCGATTTAAATTAAAAAAGCATTCCAAAATTTTAAGATTAGTTTAAAACTACGATATTAAAAATTAGATAGTCATTAATATTAAAAAAAAACTATTTTTTGTCTTCCTTTTAAGATTGTTAATAGTACACCTATTTAAAAAGTACTATTTAGAAATCTGAGCTGAAATCTATAATACTATATTTTTCATATTTATTGTTATAAAATTCCATACTTTGTAATGTAAAAAAACTTTGACATTCCATTCATTATGTCACTGTCATCATGTCTCTAATTTAATGTACTTTATGTCAAATTGCGAAGTCCCTTAAAATAAGGAGGGTAGATGTAAGAAGCACAATTTATATCTTAAAAAAGTTTCTATAAAATCTTTTAGATATACTTTTCCTTACTACCCTCAATAAATTCGAATTTTCTAAGCCCCTATTTAGATCAGCATTTTGATTAACTATATGTGCAATAATTCTTCATAATAATATTATATTTAAACTACACATTAAATTGCACTTAAAATATCTGTAGCTCCAGCAACTTTAGCTGTATAGTGCCACAATCTTTTCTGTGCCGGCGGCCAAAATTGGAAGCTACTATTGTCATTGTGACTCTAATGTCATTTGGATACATTTTCAATAAACTGACAACCAAAAGATGCGATTACAGCGACGCTGACACCGGCACAGAAAAGATTGTGGCACAAAAAGTATGGCCGTCATTCGCCATTTTGAATTCATGGCGTACGTCACAAGATGGCGCCTTAATTTAATTCGATATTTAAAACAATTCTATATTTTCTATCTATATTAATATTTTATATACATGTGTTTAAGCAAAATATATAAAATGATATTTATATTTTATAGACTATGTAATTCGTGCCAATAATTATTTTTTTAATGATTTACTACGAATCATTTAATCATTTTTATTATCAATTAGTCATCATTATTTTTGTATAATTGTAACATTATTAGAATAAACATTGAAATTATGTTGAATTTTATTTATTTTATTTACCTTACTCCCTGTTCTTCCCAGTAAGGGTGCCGTTCCACCACCAGAGCTATTCTATGCTATGTTGCTTTAGTGAATATGATTGATATCATAGTTTAATTATACACATCATCATCATAGGCCTTTACATCTACATAAGATGATTTAGGTGGCGTCAGGTGATTGAACAATTTGTGATAGAACATTTCTGTTCATGGCTAAAGAGCCGTATGCGGGAGTGACAGCCGCGACCACATTTTACACAAATGAAGGACCCCGGGGTTGTTACGGGGTTTGCGGCACGTTGATGACGTCTATTCCGTTTGTTTGCTAAGTCATCGAGCCTAGCAACGTCCAACCAATTATACACACCAATCGTATTAACTGAATGAAATATTAAATGGATATGATTGGTGGATATTAAAAGCATAGCAACGTAGCATAGCATAGTTCTGGTGGAAACGCACCCTAAAATAGGTAATTTTAAAAACTGCATTTAATACTTTCACCTTAGTTGGCAAAATGTTGAACGCTTTTTAAATTACAGCAATGTACGAAACACTGCATAATTTTACTACTTTACGGTCGTAGAAGACTAGAGCTGGAAATAATTCTAAACATGAAAAAAATTGACGTGGCCTTAATATCTGAGACCAGATTTACCAGCAAAAGCTTCATTTCAATTAAGGGCTATACTGTTTATGCTACTAACCATCCGTCGGGAAAAGCGCATGGAGGAACGGCTGTACTAATAAAATCGAATATTAAACACTACCCGCTTGAACCTTTCTCAACTGACAAAATACAAGGCACGCTAATCAAAGTGAATGGTATAAACTCGGACACCACTCTTGCTGCAGTCTACTGTCCTCCTAAACATCAGATATCACGCGAAGACTATGAAATATTTTTCTGTCAACTCGGACAGCGCTTTGTAAGTGGAGGAGACTGGAATGCCAAACACTCCTTCTGGGGATCCAGGCTAGTGACAACTCGAGGCAGGCAGCTCTACCAAGTCGTGAATAATCTTAACCTTGATTGCTTGTCCACTGGTGAACCAACCTACTGGCCGACTGATCCACGAAAAACCCCCGACCTACTAGACTTTTTTATATCAAAAAACATTGCTATCAACAACACCAATATTGAATCTGACTTAGATCTCACCTCAGATCACTCTGCAGTTACTCTCTACGTCAGTAACAAGATTATACTGACTGAAGCACTTCCCAAAACTTATAATAAGAAAACTAACTGGGAAAAGTATCAGGATATTATCACAGATGAGACACAGCTTATGATCTCTCTGAAAACCATTGACGAGGTTGAACAGGCAATAGAAAAACTAAACCAATCAATCACTGACGCGGCAAATCGATCCACGCCTCAGTATAAATCGAGACACGTAAAAGAGCATGTATATCCTGCATTCATCAAGGACTGTATAGCTAAAAGACGTAGACTTCGCAGAGTATGGCATATAACCCACTATACAAGAGATAAGACTGCCTTCAATAACGCCTCACAACAACTAAAAGCAATAATCAAAAAATGGGAAAACGAAAACCTTCAATCTCATGTCGCAAAACTAACACATACTAGCGATACACACTACTCTTTGTGGAAGGTTACCAAAAACTTAAAGCGGCCAAAACAACAGATTACACCAATAAAAACTCAAATGGGCTCTTGGGCACGCTCCGATTGTGAAAAAGCTAACACATATGCCAACCATCTGCACAAAGTTTTTGAACCACTCCCTAGTAACAATCAACATCTAGACTATGAGATAGACAGATACCTACGCTCCCCAACTCAAATGTGTTTACCTCTGAAACATGTGACATTACATGAACTAAGACAGGAAATCCTAAAACTACAAGAAGGTAAATGTCCTGGCTATGATCAAATTGACGCTACTCTACTAAAGCAGTTACCAAAAAAAGGGCTACTGCGCATACTAGCTATCTTTAATGCATGCTTAAGATTGTCATTTTACCCAAGCCAGTGGAAAATAGCACAAGTCAAAATGATACTAAAACCAGGCAAACCAGCTCAAGATGTGGCATCGTACAGACCCATAAGTCTCCTACCGGTAGTTGGAAAACTACTGGAAAAAATTATACTGAACAGAATGCGAGAACATCTACCAGAAATAATACCAACTCACCAATTTGGCTTTAGAGAAGGACATGGTACCATCGAACAAGTGCATCGTTTGGTTGATGTTATTGGTAGAGCGCTGGAAAACAAACAATACTGCTGTGCAACCTTCTTAGACATTAGTCAAGCCTTCGATAAAGTCTGGCACAAAGGGTTACTCTACAAAATTAAAAAAAAAATACCACACTCTTTTTATCCATTGTTGAAAGCTTACCTTGAAAATAGATGCTTCGAAGTAAAATACAATTTAGACATATCTCAAATGCATCCAATTAAATCAGGAGTACCGCAGGGTAGCATTTTGGGGCCAGTTCTATATCTAATCTTCACATCAGATATACCAACTCATGATTATACCACTACGGCAACATATGCAGATGATACCGCAATCCTTTCATCGCATGAAAATCACGAAACCGCATCCAAGAGGCTCCAACTGCACCTGACTCTAATCGAAGCGTGGCTTGAACAGTGGCGCATTAAAGTCAATGCAGATAAATCAGTTCAAGTAACAACTCAGAAGACAAACCTGCCCACCTGTAAAACTTTGCAATACAGAGATCCCACAGTCAGATAATGCCAAATACCTAGGTATGCATCTTGATCGACGCCTCACTTGGCGTACACATATATGGACCAAGAGGAAACAATTGGACTGCAAACTCCGTAATATGTACTGGCTTATAGGACATAAATCGCAATTGACAGATGCAAGCAAAATGGCTGTATATAAAGCCATACTGAAGCCTGTATGGACATACGGAATTCAGCTCTGGGGCACATCCAGTCACAGCAACATTGAGATACTGGAGAGGTTTCAAAGTAAAACAATGAGAGCTATCCTACTAATATCCTACTAATATTATAAAGGCGAAAGTTTGTATGTATGGATGTTTGTTACTCTTTCACGCAAAAACTACTGAATGGATTTTAATGAAACTTTACAATAATCTTGCTTATACATCAGAATAACACATAGGATACTTTTTATCCCAAAATTCCCACGGGAACGGGAACTACGCGGGTGAAGCCGCGGGGCGCTACTAGTGTTAAATATTCCTTGGTACATTAGCAACAAATGGGTGAACCTAGACTTAAAATTGCGAACAATAAAGGAAGAGGTCGAGTCACACAGTAAGAGCTACCAGACCAGACTCTACAAACACATCAACCACTTGGCTGCTGAACTGCAGGGAGTGGGTACTGTAATATACTCTCGACTCAAGAGAAACAGTATACCAGATCTAGCAACAAGATTTGCAGACAGTAGATGAGTTTTGCACCAATGGGTCCATTACTCAGCTGAAGACATATAAAACCGATGAAAATTCATCTAACATCACATTAGATTATTGTTCAAATGGAACAGATTGCTAAGTAACAGGATTGAAAAAAAAAAAAAAAAAACTTTACGGTCGTAATTCATATGAAATATCGTACGTTGACCTGTAGCTATCTATCTCTGTCGCACCTGCGTACATTATAATGCGTCCCGCTCGCCATTGCATCCGTGCGAGCAGGACGCAATACGTCATCGTACGAGGTTCTCTGTGAATTATAGGTAAGAAATAATATAACTATTTTCAGTACATAAACCTTTTATTCACAACAACCAAATAAAATATAATAAAAAATACATTTAAGTAACCATTAACAACCTTTTTATTATAAAAATAAGTGTTTAAAAAACAATTTACTTCATACATCTATTTTAAACTACATTTAAATTGAATTTAAACTTTAAAACCACTGAACCGATAGACTATTTTTGGCAAAAAAAATATTTCTCCTAATCGAGACTAGCATTTATACCTTTTTGTTAAACTAGGTTTAAACCCATAAGACCGCGAGTCCACGGTAATGAATTTGTCTTGTCGGACACAGACACGATAATAGTTATTTATGGTACAAGCGAGGTAAGTTGGTGATTACTTCCGAGGCGCTATTGAGGCCCGAGCCGTCAGGCGAGGGTCTGAAGATAGCCGAGGATAGTAATCATCAATACACGCGTGTACCATACAACGTTTTTCAACACATTTGCGAAGAAATTATCATTTTTCGCGAATAAATAAACAGTTTTTCTATTCGCGCGCATCCAACACAACAATGGTGATCGGCCAAAGACTAAAAGAATATATTTATTAAAAAAAAACGAATGAATGAATGAATGGAATCGACCATAGACCTACCAAAAGTAAGGAAACATAGTTGAAGTTTGTTTTTAAAATGTATGGACACAATTTTTTTGGTATCGAAACTTTTTTTAAATCAAAGTAATTTAAAAAAACAATCTATAACTCACTAGTGAATCAAGCGTGTCATTATTCAACTGTTTTTGCACAAATAAGAACCCCTTTATGAGCAAGTGTGTTGAAAAAATATTCATGTACATACTAGATCTTTTCTTGTCTGTAAAAGACAAGAAATTCTTTACAGAACCCGTGATCACGTGATCACCCCAACAAAGTAATGTAAAAAGTTTACTACCTTCAATATTTTGAATATAATTTTAAATACATTGTGAATTTACCACAGTTACTGGGACAGTAAAATGACAGATATACTTATACGACCTTATTTATGTTGCATTTTTAGTCCGGATTAGCATTTAGTGCTAATCCAAGTTTAACAATCAATTTTAAATACTGTCAAAGTGACAGATTTGACTGACAAGGTGTCAAATGCTTACCAGGTTTTGATAAACCAGACTAAAAATGCAAATAAGGCAGACAAAGTTTTGTAACCGTTGGATAACTTTTGTAGCACTGTATTCTAAGAAATTTACTTCTAGTTAAATTATAACTTTAAGGGCCTATTTCACCATCTTCAAGTAACGTTCTGAGTAAGTACTCACATGTTTTGTCTTTGTCACTTGATATAAAGTAAGAAAGAAATAAAACTAACTTTATTTGGTGAGTAACGTTACTTGAAGGTCGTGAAATAAGCCCTAAGTTAATATTTATCCCAGTATTCGATCATTAATTATAACTTACAATGTGTTTTCATTAAACTTATCCAGAATAGTAAGTTTTCTCTGTCTAAATCCTTTTCTAAAACTATGTCATCGTTAACGTGTAACGTGTATTTATTATTATTAGTATAAGGCCGCCATTGTTCCTTTTGTGCATGCCATGATGGTTTTCTGAAAAAAGGAAAGAAAAATATTAGCAGTTCCTCGCGGTTTCTATTTCCCGTGGGCACACCGGGATAATAATAATAACCAACCATGTAGTTCCCGTTCCCGCGGGAATACAGGAATAAAATATTATGTTACTCAGGAATGTAGCGTTCTAATGGTGAAATTTTTGAAATCACAGTACTTTTTGATTTTATTTTTACAAACACACACACACACACACACACAAAATACAAAAATCTTTCCTTTTTATAATATTAGTGTAGATAAATAAATAAGCTATAAAATAATTCATGAAATGGAGATGGGAAATTAGTCAGCCATCTTTGAGAGGGCGCCATATTGGAATTAGTATGACGTCACATGCTAAAAATCTCATCTCAAACTGTAAAGGACAACTGCTGAAATTCAGTCGTAATTATTTCCCTCTCACACATACATACAAACGGTACAAGTTAAAAAATAAACTTACCCATATTTCATAAAATTACAAAAACTTTCGCTTAGAAAATCGACTATTTCTTGATCCTTTGCCGTGCATAGATCAGCTTTATTCTTTCTATAGAACTGATATAGCGTCATATCGCCGTGAGTAGCGCCTTTAAGGCCTATACTCTTCATAACTCTAGTATTCATATTACCAAAATAACTGAATTTCAGCAAATATATCTGATCCCAACATTTTGAAAGCATCTCCGAAAAGAACATAATATAAATAATGAAATACGCATCTGACAGCATTTTGACGTATTCTGCCTTTGAACTGTCATTTAGTTGTTTATCTGTCAAATAAAATTGACGTATCTTCGCCGCCATCTTGGATTTGTCTATTACAATAGAGTATTGAGGTATGAAGTTAGAGATATCGTTTTCATATTTTATTCCTTTTGAAGTTTTCATGAATAACGCACCTTCATGTGAATTATAGGATATTAGCATAGGTATTTTAGTGAATCTATTTTCAAGTATCGTCACTTTTGGATGTTCAGCAAAAAATTGTTCTACGCCATCAAATTTCTTTTCCACTACAGCTAGCAAAAACGCGCTTATTAAGTACGGCGATTTGCTCATTTCACAAGCAGCGTACGCCATTAATAAATCTTCACAGGGCGCTTTAGTAAAAAACTCTAATAACTCATGCTTATTCTTGCTTTCAAAGCCTAAAACTGAGGCAATTTGCGAAGCTTTCTCTATAGGATCCGCTTCAACCATGTACAATTCAGCTGTACAACATCCAGACATCGCTACAACTTTACTAAAAAGCCCAGCTGTCATTTTTGACACAATATATGACGTAGCAATGGCGGCTCCCGCGCTTTCTCCGCCAACTGTCACATTTGACGGATCGCCATTGAACTTGTCAATGTTTTTGTTCACCCATTTTAAAGCCATAACCGTATCTTTTAATCCCATATTCCCTGTACATTCTGGTAAGTCTAAACATAACCACCCTAAGATATGTAATCTATAGTTCATGGTGACTAAAATAACGTCGTTTTTGAGCAGATAATCTGGCGTGTAATAATTGCCATGTCCAAAAATTAATCTTCCGCCGTGTATGAAGAAGAAAACTGGCAGTTTTTCCCTTTTTTCGTATGGCAATGTGGGGGTGTATATGTTTAAGTAAAGGCAATCTTCTGAGCCGTCAAGTGAGCCAGTTGAGTAAGGATTGGCTTGTATACATTTGTTTCCAGGTTTTGTGGCATCCAGGATACCTTTCCATGGTTCTATAGGTTCTGGATTCTGAAAAAATATAACATTTTTACTAATATTATAAAGCTGAAGAATTCGTTTGTTTAAACGCGCTTATTCCAGGAACTACTGCGCTGATTTGAAAAAATATTTGAGTGTTAGATAGCACATTTATTAAGGAAAGCTATATTTTATCCCTGCTTTCCCACGGGAACGGGAACTACAGTATAACCATGGGACAATTTCTTTATTTAAAGATACAGGAGTCCAAACTTGGCCGAACCTGTGATATGCTCTCTTAACATCTATAATAATATTATAAAGAAGTAAAGTTTGTGTGTTTGTATATTTATTAAATTGTAAGGGGTAATCTCGGGATCTACAGAACCAATTTCAAAACTTCATTCAACTATGTGACATAGGCTATTTTATCCCTGTATTCACACGGGAACGGGAACATAACATAACATGATCATCTCATTACAGTAACTGACCCCTAACTAAGTTCGTAACTTGTATCTAGGATATCAGAAACTACGGACACACTCATTCACACACACACACAGACCGAGATAAACAGTTGTGGTTCACACAAATATTCACCCCGCACGGGAATCAAACCCGCAACCTTACGGATGGCAGTCCGGCATGGTGACCACTCTGTCATCGAGATCGTCGAATTCGTCATTTAGTTCAAAATGTGATTTTTAATCATGGCTGAAAATAAAACTTTTTAAAAATAAAAAATTCTTTACCAAAGTGACTGCTATGACTACAGTGTACAGGTACACTTATAATCTTTGGTTCACACAAATATTCACCCCGCACGGGAATCGAACCCGCAACCTTACGGATGGCAGTCCGGATGGAACTACGCGGGTGAAACCGCGGGGCGCTGCTAGTCCATTATAAATAATTTACTTACAGACATTTATTTTATTTTGTAAACAAGAGGAATAATGTTTTAAGACATAAATTATAATATAAATACGTACCCTAAACCTGAGTTTCCCAACCGGCGGTTTAGCATAAGGTATGCCTTCAAAACTGTAATACTTCTTCCCATAATACGTCACACATTGCTTGCCTCGAAGAGTACCTTCGTTCACTGTGACGTCACAGGACATTTTGTTACCTGAAATTGATAGAAATAATTATTAAATAAGGTAACAAAAATATTTGAAGTCACTTTTATTTCAGTCGTTATGGTTCGCATGCAAAAATATAACATTAATATTTATAACCGTGATTTATAACGACCTCGATGGCAGAGTGGTCACCATTCCGGGCTGCCATCCGTAAGGTTGCGAGTTTGATTCCCGTATAAGCATGTGCAAAAACATGTCTGCTTGTTTTTACTAACCATTCTAAGTACATATTTACATAAAATAAGTATCTGCCTTATATACCTATGTAAAAATCTAAAGAATATGCACCAGTCATCAATGTTTATGCACATAAGTGATTACCTTGAACGTAAATCGAACTTGTGACTTTAGACATTGCAATTCGCAGATCGTTACCAATTACGTTATTTTATTGTCAATTTTATAGTTTAACATCTCATGATAATTAGCTACATTTTTTAAGGGCATGAGCTAAGTGCTACGATATTAAAATATACGACAAATTTAAAATACACTTTCAATTTAAATAGTTTTATTTAAAATATCGATAATTTATAATTCGTGGTCACGATGATACATCGCCCATCACTAAAGAGGTCGACATGCCCATAAAGTATGACATTAACATGTACTCACTGTAGTACTAAGAAATTCAGAACTTTATAGGCGGGATTTCACTGACAGCTGTCACAGAGATCATACTAAATTTTTTTTACAAACTATAAGTACTACAAGCTTATAATGACTAAGTGATAGTCGCTATAATCACAATGTTGAATAGACAAGGCTCAGACAAGGCTACTTAAAGGACCATGCTCAACCGTGCGTTTAAAATGACACATCTTCTTCTTAGCGTGTCGACTCATATTTTTGAGGACCAGACCTCGGCCACCGATATGGCACTATCAGTGGCCTTGTAAAGGTTCTCGCGTGTGCAGGTGTAGGGACACGCACGGCAAGTTAGAAGATGGGCCATTGTTTGGGGAGAAATGCCACACAGACATGCACTATCAGAGCTGTGCATGTTCTCCTTGCTTCGGCCTACTTGAGTCCGCAGTCTATTTATGGCACTACAGTCAGTATTACGCTAGTACTCATTATTATTCTGTGGCATGGTCCTGGGTTCAAATCTCAGCTAAGGTGAAAATCTTGCATGTAATTTTGCACAAAATAATTTATACGAAAAATGGCCATTAAATCGACAATATATACAATAACATTAAATTAAAAAATTTAAAAAACCTCCAACACAATTACGTTCAAGCCCCCATAACTTTTAAACGGGTCAACCGATTTTCATCAAACATGTCTAAGAACACTCACATTTAAGTCCCCTTTAATACAAAAAAATGAAATCGGTTCATCCGTTCGGGAGCTATGATGTGATGCCACAGACAGACAGATACACACACACACACACAGACACGTCAAACTTATAACACCCCTCTTTTTGCGTCGGGGATTAAAAATTATGGACTTACAAGTTACAACTTTCGCGTTTCGCGTATTAGGGTGCCCCCAACAAGAAGTGACCAAAAAAGGCCTGTCCATACGATAAATAGATATTTACGTCAAGTTTAGCCTAAAACAAGACTTGGTTTAACTAAAAATATCGCAATTTGTATTATTGGTAGTACTTTATCTTGTTATCAATGCAATTATTTATCTTTAAGTGAGATAATTCAAATGTAACTATAGCTACGTGGTATTAATTTCATAATAATTGTCTCTGTTGATTGAAATTTCAGGATAAAACTTAGCCTTAGTTACTTTCTATAACACCAGCTATCATTCAGTGAGAATCCGTCAAAATTGGTCCAACCTTTTCAGGGATTAGTCGGAACTAACATAACTAATTAATTAGTTTGCTAATCTTTCAACGTAAAAGCTACTGAACCGATTTACATAAAATTTGGTACAGATGTATCTTATTATACCAGGAATAACACAACATTTTTATCCCAAATATCCCACGGGATTATTATTAACGCAAGTGAAACCCCTGTGCGCTACAAGTACTTTCATAGATACCTATGTATAAAACGTTCGTTATTTTGACAATAACATAACATAATTTTTATCCCAAAGTTCCCACGGGATTAGATTAACGCGGGTGAAACCGGGGTATCCTGCTAATACTTTTATATACTTACATAAAACATTGTTATTTTAACAATACATACAGAACAGACAATTCAATTTTATTCATGAGTATAGATAATTTATTGTTATCTTGAAGTAATTTTAATATGACCTCATATTATTTATTAGGGTAATAAATTAATTAGATAATAAATTTAAAATATCTGTTCTTAAAGGCGATTTATTCAAGTGGGTGTGATAGACAAAGTCCGAAAGTAGAAATAACATAACATAATCATTCACTACATCAAACACTTTTTTTTTTTCAACGCGGTGAAAATGCATAGAACTGCATACCACCGTGAGCCGAGATTGGGAGGCCCCCGGGGCATGTAGGGCTCTCCCAGCCAGAAGGGCTGGGCCTACCCACTACACAGCGACTTCCGTCCGCGTTACATTGGGGTGCCGTAGGATCCCGAGGGGGATTTCTACTACGGCAACTACATCAACCCTTAAGTTCGAGACTTGTATCTAGGCACTATATACAAGTCTCGAACTTAGGGGAGTTTAGTTTCTGATACCCTACATTCTAGCTAGGGTATCAGAAACTACGCACACACTCATTCACATACACCCAGACCGAGACACACATTTGTGGTTCACACAAATATTCACCCCGCACGGGAATCGGACCCAGATGGCAGTCCGGCATGGTGACCACAATGCCATTGAGGTCGTCAAAATAACGAAAAACGCTAAAAAAGAGTTTTAAGGCCGATTATGATAAAAACTTTAATAATAATGATATCATCCGATAGAGAACTAAAGTAACCAACATAGCTCACAGAATTACCAAGCTGAAGTGGCAGTGGGCCGGCCACATTTCCCGAAGAACCAATAACCGATGGGGTAAACGATTTCTGGAGTGGAGACCGCGATCAGGCAGACGAAGTGTGGGCAGGGCCGTAGTTAGGGGAGGGGCATTGTGGGGTAATGATACTTTTTATCCCGAAATTTCCATGGGATTGGGATTCACTCGGGTAAAACCACTGGGCGCAGCTAGTTAGTAATAAATCCCTACTTAATATTATAAATGCGAAAGTAACTCTGTCTGTCTGTTACCTTTTCACGGCTAAACTACTGAACCGATTGACTTGAAATTTGGTACAGGGGTAGCTTATGATCCGGGAAAGAACATAGGATACTTTTTATCCCGAAATTCCCACGGGAACGGGAACTACGCGGGTGAAACCGCTGGGCACAGCTAGTTACACATAATGGAACTTATACTTACAAATTATTCTAAAAATCATGCTTGAAATACATTAATTTATTTAAGTAATTAGTGGAATTATCCTCCTAATTGTTAATTACGGAAAACTACCTAAATATATAATACTACATGTAAAGAAAACACCTAAACCATGAGAAATATAATACATAATAATAAAATAAGTTCACAGTAAAACTGGTTAATATTAACAGCAATTTTTTGTATAGTAATAATTTTAATTGAAATTATACCTAGTTTAATTTTAAAATTAGTGTTGATTTATATTCTTGAAATATAATGCTTATTTTTTCCTCATTTAATTAAGTAATTTAATTAACAATAGGTATCATTGTATTGCTAATTCTTTGTGCATGTTGTATTGACGACCTCGAGTGGTCACCATGCCGGACTGCCATCCGTAAGGTTCGATTCCCGTGCGGGGTGAATATTTGTGTGAACTACAAATGTTTGTCTCGGTCTGGGTGTGTGTTTGAATGAGTGTGTGCGTAGTTTCTGATACCCTAGATACAAGTTACGAACTTAGTTAGGGGTCAGTTATTGTAATGAGATGATGGAGTGAATGATTATGTTATGTATATTTTATTTTAAGAATGATGGAAATAAACAGCCTAATTTACTTGCCGATTCTTTTTGCTGTTATTTCTGAATCCGAGGTAGATTCACAAAGCTTTTAGGGGAAAAAGCGCAAAGTTAACAAACAACTTTGTCATTTAATTGTTATTTTATGTATGAAAACTTGTAAATTACATTTTATATTTGTTTGTACATACTTTTTATACATGTATTTAGCCGTAAGAACATTATATACTTAAGTATGTATTTAGCCATAAGTTTACACAAGAACAATAAAATAAAATTAGTAGGTACTTACTTTATTTTTACAAAGATATTAAGTATAGTGATAATTAACTATGGGGCACAGCCAGTGTCGTACCTAGCATGGTGGCCAGGTGTCCCTGGGGCGGATTTTGTATAGGTATCACCCCCAAACTCAATAAGTAGAAATCTCGCCTAAGAAAAACGACTACTAGGCAATTAGGAATCTCAGATTATTTTATTAGTAGCGGTTTTTTTATATGTGGAACTATAACTGATGTTCAAAGACGGATTGTGTGTCACCCCTACACGGGTGACACTGGGGCGGGCCGCCCCCGCCGCCCCAAGCCACTACGCCACTGGGCACAGCTTGTCACATAAATCCTTCTAATATTACTAGCTGTGCCCCGCGGTTTCACACGCGTAGTTCCCGTTCCCGTAGGAATTTCGAGATGAAAAATGGAGATGTTGGCCGATTCTCAGACCTACTGAATATGCTCACAAAATTTCATGAGAATCGGTCAAGCTGTTCTGTCGGAGGAGTACGGGAACGAACATTGTGACACGAGAATTTTATACTTTTATAGGATAAATGCATGTCTTTGAGGATGGATGGATGTTTGTTACCTTAGATTTTGGTACAGACATTTCTTATATTCAGGATTAACACATATGATAATGTTTGTCCTGAAATTCCCACAGGATTGAGATTTTAGTTCTAATTTAAGTAGCTAATTTCATATAATTATTTAATCTTTTAAAAATTGCAAGTACAATTATTCAAGAAAATATTCCTGTCTGGATGTGTGTATAATTGTCTATAGTTTGTGATAACCTAGATACAGGTAATGAACATAGTTTAGGGGGAATGATTGTGTTGTATAATCTATGATTGTGTTGTATAAATAATATATCCTAAGTATTTTATCGATACTTATATTATGAAGAGCAAATATTTGACTGTTTGTTTGTTATGATTTAACTGAAAACTACTGAAACGATCTAAAAAAATCTTTCACTAATGGAAAGCTAAATTATCCGTGAATAATATATGATATATTTTACCGTCATAATCTCTTGGAATAGGCCCTACGCACTGTTACAAAAAACCTAGTATACAACTTTATGCTTATTATGGTTATTAGTTTTTTCTTAGTTACTTAGCCTATAATGAATTAAAATTAAACTCCTTGTATTTATTTCCTTAGAAAGAACAAAAAATGTTCAGTTAGTAGCACTAAGTATATTGAGGAAAACTATTTAACTTTTCGGTTAGTAGTTAAGGAAAACTAAAAAATAATCCTTCCTAACTTATAAATTATTTACTTAAGCAGTGCACATAGTTACGCAAATTTTACATTACATAAATTCACAGCTATCTCATAACCCGGCCTAAATGAAATGTTTGTTAGAACCAGAAACAAAAATAAAGTTATTTCTTTTAATTATTTTTTTTCTTGCTCAAAATAATATTATTACCGAGGCATATCTATAGTGAAAAACGTGCCAACTATTCACCAATACACACAATAATTATTTCTTTACAAAAGAAAACAATTCGCGTCGAAATAAATACCTTTTCAAACTTTTGAATATCCAGCTGACGATGACGAATTCCCTCTTCTTTCTACCAAACAAACCGAACTAGACTAGACTTTCAAACTTAATCCATTTTAGTGATGTACAGTGCAGATATCGTCCGACTTAATCCGGAATTTATTGTTTACTAGCTGCGCCCCGCGGTTTTACCCGCATGAATCCCAATCCCATGGAAATTTCAGTTTGCGTGAAAGAGTTACAAACATAATTTTGTCGTATTTATGCACTTACATGTATAAAAATCCACTAAATTATCAGAAAATACACAAACTGACATTATTTCATTTATAGGTATTTGTGTTATTTTAATTTCTGTCTTCCTATGTTGAGCTTTATTTTTTAATTAAAACTATACTTACCTAGTCCGTAAAAAATACAAATAATGTGTTTTTATAACAGGAGATGGTCCAGGCGTTCTCAAATAATAAAGTTTAAAATATATAAAAAACTAGCAGCGCCGGTTTCACTCGCGTAGTTCCCATACCCGTGGAAATAGAGGGATAAACTATAGTGCTATAAACCTCACGGAGCCCGAGACCTTTCCAACGAGTGCAAAACCGTGGAAATCGGTTCGTGCGTTCTGGAGTTATAGCGTCAGGAAGAAAACCCGACTTATTTTTATATAGTAATCTAGTAGCTCCCCGCGGTTTCACCCGCGTAGTTCCCGTTCCCGTGGGATTACGGGGATAAAATATAGCCTATGTCACGCACTGATAAATTAGCTTTCCATTAGTGAAAGAATTTTTGAAATCGGTCCAGTAGTTTCGGAGCCTATTCATTACAAACAAACAAACAAACAAATCTTTCCTCTTTATAATATTAGTATAGATATGCCGAACAAATTGAGATTCTCCTTCATATTTTGATATCGGTAAAAAACGTTTAAAATAACCGGTATCTTAATAATCGGTTAAAACCGGATTATCAGACATCACTATTCCCAGCTGTTCTAAACGTCAGGCTGGCAGCTGTCAATGTTATCCACAGATGTACTAAACCAATATAAATCAAAAGTACCGTAACGTAAAGGCCTTGGAAGATGCATCACGAGATTTTCATACGGGCAGTGTACCAAAAAGGCATTGCGGAGTTGTAGTACTTGTTAATTTGTCCTCCAAAAACCGCCAAAGCTACGGTTTATAGCAAGGTGTAAGTAAAGTAATAAAATTATAAAAATATTCCCTGACTCGGAAAGCTTACCACAAGACTATGTTACATGGAATTACTAAAATATCGATAAAATACATCAAATTCGCTGTTTGTTTTCATATTGGAAAAGGAACATTACTAATACACATCACTAGAAAACTGTCATGGCCGCCGTCCGCCATCGCCATTGCGACATATGTAGCGTGACAAGTCATGTCATTTAAGTCCATGATTTATGAAAAATTCCAATGGCAGATTCTTTCTTTGGGTTCGATACATCGTCATCGGTAAGTATTTACCACATTCCACTCGTTTAGACAATTCATTTGATATATAATAAGTGCTATATTGTTCAACTTTCGTGATTGCCAGCACGCCACTTAGTTTGTTGGAATATGCAGTTTACTCCTAAAATCTAGTTTATTGACTCATTCTTGCATCTAAAAATGGTTATTTGTGACTTTATTTCCGTTTTGGACAATATGCCAGTGTTTAAAAGTTCCGTTTTGAGCGGTAAAATAGGTTTAGTATCCCAGGCTTGATCATACAAAGTTTGTCGTACAGATAAATATATATTGTTTGTGTTTTATGTACGTTATTGTCAGTATATTCTTGATAATACACGTAATTTATGTTCTAGGGAATTTTATTGTAACATAGTTGCATAAACAGTGAGTTTTAAGTGTTAAATAACCAAAAATATTGTATGTTTTTACTATATGAAAGGTGATATTTGTATAGAATTAGACTGTTCTGAGTCATACTTGTTGTTTTTGGCGTTATAATTGTGGTATTACGAATGTAGATACTTTTAAATGCAGTGTTGCTGTAATAAATAATGATAAATATTGAGTTTTTACACATAATTTAAAAAATACACATGATACTCTTTGTGGGAAGTGTGCCTTTCTAATTCATTCTTTCATCACTTTTTGCAATATCTAAATGATTTTAATTTTAAGAAGTGTATCTAAACTTAAGAAACTAAAGAGCTACGCGAAACATTTATATATTTTTATTAGTAGGGAAGCATGTTTTAAAAAAAAATTGTTTATTAAGGCCTTGTAACACTTGCTTAATGCTGTACCATCACTGAGTAATAATCTGCTTTATTCTAAGTTGTTTTCGGATATCACTCAATCCTGTTAGAATTTCGAGATAAAAAGTATCCCATACATTATTCTTGGTTATAAGGAACATCTGTACCAATTTGAGATAAAAGTATCCTATTCTTGGTTATAAGGAACATCTGTACCAAATTTTATCAAAATTGGGCCAGTAGATTTTATTTGAAGGAGTAACAAATATCCATACTTCCTCAAATACTTTCAATCAATAATTTAACATAAACATAATCATTTCCTCCATCATCACATTACAGTAACTGACCCCTAACTAAATTCGTAACTTGTATCTAGGGTATCAGAAACTACGCACACACTCATTCACACACACCCAGACTGAGATAAACATTTAAGTAGGATTTTCCGCACATTTCTTGGCCATCAGCAATTGTCAGAAAATCCTTCTTAAAAACATCTTTTCCTATCACATTACAATGATAAGGGAGAATCACATCTTTCCATACATCATTTATTTAAAAGAATCTTAATTCTAATTCGGGCACCCCCACTAGGCATCACCTGGTCCTGGTCCTGTCCTGTGAGGAAGGGGTGCAAAAGAAGTGTTAACTATGGAATTAACTCAACATGCACTTGAGTGGAAAAGGGGAATCCCCTTGTGGTGTTTTAAAATTCACTAGAGATTGTGGTTTTACATTTATTTTAATGTAGTGATTATTGAGATTTTCGCAGGCAAAACCGCGGGAACAGCCTTTAAAATAAACCAAACTGTACTCCAGCACTGACTATTGGGATAGCACACTTATGAACTATAAATAAATAATGAAATTAGTTATTGCACAATATTACGCAATGTTTTCATATGCTTGAGAGTGTTAGGAAATATAATCACTACATAGTATAAAACAAAGTCGCTTCCCGCTGCCTGTCCCTATGTATGCTTAAATCTCAAAAACTATGCCCGTTGCATAGTTTTTGCGATTTAAGCATACATAGGGACAGGCAGCGGGAAGCGACTTTGAAGTGGTTCTTTTAATAGATAGAGTGTTTCAAGAGGAAGGTTATTAGCATAATTTTCATCCCTGTATTCCTACGGGAATGGGAACTACGCTGATGAAACCGCGGGCGCCGCTGGTAGGTAATAAAACATGTATTTCTGAATGTATTGTATTGTTGTAGAACTTAAATGACGACGAAGGCGGCGGCGAGGGCTCGGAGGAGGAGTACGATGCCCTCAACGACGAGACCTTTGGTCATGGAAGTGAGTATATTTACACTTACTTTCATTCATTCATCAACTTGAGAGCTGTTGCTCTTGTGTGTGTAACAGGTGCAACTCCCTCCATCTGCCCCTATCTAAGGCCTCCTTCACCTCCTTATACGACACGACACCGACCTTATCCTTTATCTGGCTCATGTAACTTATTCTTGGCCGACCCCTTCCTCTTCTTCCTTCTATTTTTCCCTCCAAGATGTTCAATATGAATCTGTCATGTCATATAAGGTGACCATAATTTTTCATATTTTGCTGGAGATGGTCTTTATTGATGTTCTCCTCTCTTGTAACACTTTACATATATAAAATAGGTAAAGATTTTAAACTATTGCGAACTACATACATATACCATCAAAATATAGTTCATTATAATTTCATTGAAGTAATAAAAAGAAAACCAAAATAAAATAACAGAACCCAAAGGTTTAAAACTGGTCACTTCCTCTTGATCTTGTTGCCCATGAAATTGAGTTTTCTATAAATCAATAAGATCTGCTGGGCAAGGGTCTCCCCTAAATTCCTCCATCTGTCTCTGTCCCTAGCCAGCTCCTTCCAATGTCGAACCTCGGGGTGTCGGGGGGCGACCCGGGGGTCGCCCCCCACCATTCTTCTCACATGGCTCGCCCATCCCGGGTTGATGACAGACACCTGTATGAAATTCTAGTGTTGCGTATCGTCCTCATTCAGAAAAGCCTCGAGTCCCTAGCTGAGGATGTATATGTGCTGATGATAATTGTTATAATTGTTTGCCAACCCGCACTAGACCCGTGGTAGCCTAAAGCCTTATCGCCCTTATTCACGAAAGCTTCGAGTCCCTCGGTGGGAACATATATGAACTGATGATAACTGTATGTCGTTGTTTCAGATGACGAGTTCGATTGGGAGGTAGAACATGAGCATCTAGCACACCAGCTCGAGAGCAGCCGCCGGCACGATGGCATCGACGACCTCGCTAACTCACAACTTGGTAAATATACAAACTAGTGGTTTAGCTAGCTAGATAGTAGACCTCATGGATTTGTGGTTTAGTAGATAGTTTTAGATAGATAGTAGATGGTTTAGCCAGATAGTAGACCTTGTATAGATCGATGGATGTTAAACAACAATAACATTAATTTTTCTTCCTCCATTTTGCCCACATTTTTCACCATATAAAAAAAAAAACTCTCGGGGACTGCCGCGGCAAAGCTATTGCATAGCAATTTTATCTACTAATTGTTTTTTTATTTTTGTATTGCAATCCTAACCTTAGAAATTTTGATGTCGTACTTGGGACTTCATACAATAAAAACTTTGTCTACATTACTATAAAAACTTTCTGGAAAATTTACAAAATAAAAGTTTTCGATAAAAAAATAATAAAAACGTGAAGTATTCGTTACGGAATTTCTGGATTCGGTCCCCGCGCTCAAGGCCCTCGATAGAAGCTATGCAATAGCTTAAAAAGCTTTCAATGAAATAAACTTGTACTGCCTTATTTACGTTTCATTTTTAGTCTGGTTTAGCACTAAAGCAGGTTTTACAATCAATTTTGAATACTGTCAAAGTGACAGATTTGACTGACAAGGTGTCAAATGCTTACCAGGTTTTGTTAAACCAGACTAAATATAAGGCAGCTAATGTCCCAATAACTATATTTATGGTGGAAAGAAGTGAAGTGAAGACAAAACTACATAGTATTGGTACAGTAAGTAAAATGACAGATACACGGAGTTTTGTATCCGTCGCCAAGCAAGATCATAGATAGATTGAATATTGGGAACGGAAAGGCCGTAAGTGCCTTATCCATCCCTCTACTAAACCTTACTTTTTCTTACTACAGAGGCATCCCTATCGCAGTTGGTTCTGGACGAGACGGATTCGCCGCTCACACACACCATCGGCTCCAGTGTGTGGAGGCACGATCCTATACCACAGGTAATATCATAATTTATTAAACTATGTAAAAACAGGGTCCTGAAAACACTGTTAAGAAGAGTGAGCAAAACTGTATATTACATAAACCATTTGGTTGAACTCACTTAGAACTTGTTTATAAATAAAAAAAAATATGTAAGTATGACATTCCTTATAAATAATCCATACCGAAAATGTCCTTGAAATGGCTCTGAAACTCTTATTACGGCAACATTTTAATTTACTGAACTTAGTAATAGCGATCCGTTTTACCCTTTGTGTACGGAACCATAGAAATTATAAGGGGCGTATCTCGTAATGTAAAATCAGTCGGCAACTTTTTGCGTAAATTCGGCATAGTGTTTCGTCCTCCGTTCAAATGACGTAGCAGGCGTAATCATGCCATCCTACGGCACCCCAATGTAACGCGGACGGAAGTCGCTGTGTGTGGGTAGGCCCCCCCTTCTGGGAGAGCCCTCCATGCCCCGGGGGCCCTCCCAATATCGGCTCACGGTGGTATGCAGTTCTATGCATTTTCACTGCGTTAAAAAAAAAGGCTTAATAATCCCAAACTTCTGTCGCATAACTTTTGCGTAGTATCTTTAGACACACTAGCCATAATATCCAAACTTGACCAATGCATATTGATGTTAATATAAAAATCCCTCATTGTATTTTCAGCGCCCCCCTCACCAACCGCTCAAGAATGTGTGCACGGTTGAGGAGTTGGAGCGCCAGCTCCGGCAGTCGCAGACACAACAACAGACGTACAACAATCATAGCTTTTTTCAGGTAAATACAGGCTTCTAATAAGATTCTTAATCATCAAGAAAGTGCGTCTAATATTCATACACGAGAAAGCGTTTGCGAAATGTTCAATGTAAATGGTCATAATGGTAGTTTACATATTTATTGGCTTCTAATGCATTTTAATTAATGAATAAATAAATATGTCTTCATAAAAAAAATCACTGTTAATCTCTTACATAACAAATAATAAAAGAAAATATCCTTCCACTAGCGGCGCCCTGCGGTTCAACCCGCGTTATCTCCTCTCCTGTTGATCTCAGAGTGATGTTATATAGCCTATAGCCTTCCTCAATAAATAGGCTATTCAACACTGAAAGATTTTTCAAATCGGACCCGTAATTCCTGAGATTAGGGCGTTCAACCAAACAAACTTCAGCTTTATAATATTAGTATAGATAAGCTTTGCGTAATTAATTATGCGATATGCGTATTTATTTTCCAATTTATTTTCCACAGCCCCGATTTCCAGTCATCCTCCAGCGGCCCCCCGGATTGCAGGGCCCCGTGCCGCTGCCCTTCGCCCCCCAACAACAAATGAACTCCAACATGAACCAAATGAACCAGTCGCTCAACAAAATAATGAACCAACAACCCCCCATGAATCAAACCAACCAAATGATGAACCACATCAACCAGATGGGCCAAAATGTGAACCAGATGGGCCAAAATGTTAACCAAATGGGACAAAATGTTAGCCAATTCATGCAAAACAATCAAATGAATCAATTTCAAAACAACCACGGACCGATGATGTCTCAAAACATGCATCAGATGGGTCAAAATCCAATAATGCAAAATCAGATGGGACAAAAAATGAATATAGGACAAAATCACAATCAAATGCAGCAGAATATGAACCAAATTGGACATAATATGAACCACGTTGGTCAGAACAGTCACAATGTCAACCATATGGGTCAAAATCCCAGTCAGATGGGACAGAATGTAATGCCAAACGGAAACCAGTTTGGGCAAATGAATCAGTTTCCGCCCATGATGGGCCAAAATCGAATGATGGCGCCTCCCCCTGGTATGAATATGCCGCGGCAAAATTTTAGTCCAAACATGGGCCAGTTTAATCATAACTTTCGTGTAAGTATTTTTTATTAGTACTAGTACTAGTGTTTATGAATATTTTTAGCGATTTTTTATAAGAGGCGTCTCTTAATATGTATGTAAGTATTTGGTATTTATATTTTAAACTTGTTCTATGGCAATTGTGTATCGATTTTAATTATTATTACTCCGTGATTAGAATGTTACTTAGATGAAGCTCTCATCTAAATTCTAGATGAAGCTTAATCTAAATTTTTTGATACTTTTTTAGGAACTAAAACTCATTAAACTTTGTATATTATAGAATAATTTTCGTAATTTGATATTTTATTAAAACATTTACTTAATAGTCCTTTTCTCTAATTTTTCCAGGGCCCAGGACCAAAACAGAACGAGCAACCCCAACAGCCAAACATGATGATGGGCCAACAAATGATGATGAAAAACCAACAACCCATCAACCATCAGAATACACAAACTATGAACCAGATTGGACCAAACATGAACCAGATGGGTCAAAATCCCAATCATATGAGTCAAAACCACAACTCGATGGGACAAAACCCTAACCCAATGGGTCAAAACCAGATGAGTCAAAATAACCAAATGGGACAAAACCATATGAGTCAAAATAACGCAATGGGACAAAACCAGATGGGTCAAAACCATAACCAAATGAACCAAAATATAAACTCAATCGGTCAAAACCAGACCCAAATGGGACAGAACTTAAGCTCATCACCCCAGAAAGGTCTCAAAAGTGATCCGAAGAAAACTAGAATATTTAATAATAAAAATCAGAGTCAGAATCAGAATTTAACCTCCCAAAGTTTGGTTCAGTTGATTCAAAATACCCATCCGATGTTACAGTTTAATAATTTTCACAACGCAAGCCATCATCCGATGTTGAACAGAAATAACCAGTTTAACGTGAATAATTTTGTGAACCGGCCCAATGGGGTTTTCAATAACGGGAATGGCGGTAATAGGTGAGTTAACTTTTTAACTGATTTTGGAAAAGGAGTGTGTTGATTTTGGTTTTTTTTATCGACTATAGTCCGGTCATAATCTAATATATAAAATTCTCGTGTCACAGTTTTCGTTGCCATACTCCTCCGAAACGGCTTGACCGATTCTCATGAAATTTTGTGAGCATATTCAGTAGGTCTGAGAATCGGCCAACATCTATTTTTCATCCCGAAATTCCCACGGGAACGGGAACGGGAACTACGCGTGTGAAACCGCGGGGCGCAGCTAGTTCACAGTAAATTTCGTACGTTGACCTGTAGCTCTATCGCACCTGCGTAAATTGCGTCTGCTCGCCATTGCATCCGTGCGAGCGGGACGCATTATAATTTACGCAGGTGCGACAGAGACAGATAGCTACAGGTCAACGTACGAAATTCTCTGTGAATTACGACCCGACTATCAGCGACCCACTGCTTCACTCGCGTAGGCTATACTGGGATAAAATATAGCCTATGTTAAAAGTGGACTCAAATCTTTCCTCATCTCAATTCCCCAGATCTCTCCTCGCAGACGACGATTCAGAGGGCGACGAGTACGCGGGCCTGATGACGCAGCGAGAGAAACAATGGCTCATCAACATACAGATGTTACAGCTCAACACCGGCACGCCGTATATACACGACTTTTATTATACTGTAAGTGTGTTTATACTATAAGATTATTTTCTGATTATTTTTTGTTTGTATTAAAATTTTAAAAAATATCAACCCATGTTATATGTATGTCGATTCTTCTCGGCTGATGTAATTTCCGAATCGGTGGTAGAATCACATTCGACTTTCATAAGTGCCTCATTGAGGTCCAGAGTGAATAAATGATTTTGGAATTTTGTGCACGTTTTTTCCCGTTTTCCGTAAGACTTTTGGATTAAACGATGTACAGATGTCCTTTATAAATAGAATAACAATACTATAATGTATCCAGTGTACCATATATTTCACTTAATTCGGAATTTCTCTAAAATACATCCAGCCGATCTTGACCTATAATTGGTGTTAATAACCCAACTTCGTTTTGTATATTTCCAGGTATTCTTAGAGCGACAAGCTCAGAAGCAGAAGGAGGGCGTGAAAGAAGCACACAAAGTGAACCAGCAGAATCATCCGTTTTACAGCGGAGGTATGTAAAAATTACTAAAATTAAAAAACCCCCAACACAGTTACTTTCAAACCCCCATAACTTTTAAACGGATCAACCGATTTTCATCAAACATGTCTAAGAACACTCGCACGTAAGTCCCCTTTAATACAAAAAAAAAAACTAAATTGAAATCGGTTCATCCGTTCGGGAGCTATGATGCCACAGACAGACAGATACACACACACACACACAGACACAGACACAGACACGTCAAACTTATAACACCCCTCTTTTTGCGTCGGGGGTTAAAAATATAGTCTGTTTATATGTGACCTATTAACCCCTTCGTTCCTGGCGTCCATTTGAATGGACATACATTTAAAACCACTGTATTTTAGGATTTTGATCAGTGAATGCAAAATTAAAACAATATAATTGTACTTTTAATCATTATAAGAAATCTACTCTAAGAAAAGACAAAAAATACATAGTGGGTAGTTTTAAAAAATCTAGTAAACTGATAGCTATCGTCATGAGTACGCGTCAAGAAAGTAAGTGCAAATGATTTATGATTTTTGATATTATATTGTAATTTTTATGAAGTCAATTTTTATTTTCTTGTAGAACAGATCTTTACGATTACATTTGAATAATAATTACTATCAATAATTTAGATTTTTTGTACGAAAAGTTTAGTAATTGCAATGTCCATTGCAGTGGACATTAGGTCTAAGAAGTCGTTTTTTGAATATGCTGAATGTATGAGAAGTATGTGTATTTTAGCTTTGTTTTTCTTCTTTTTAGGGTTCGATCTAGCTAACATTCGAGATGTCGATAACTTGCTATCACTTCTTGAAAATGGTGTAATATCTGATATTGAAGAGGATAGTGACGACGAAATAATACAGCCTCAATTGGAAAATACTGTTAGTGTGGGTAGTGATGTTCTATATCCTAACCATACGTTGCCTCCGGACGATGCTGAAGAAGAAGAAGTGACAATCGAACAGGAGGAGCCATTACCTGGACCAAGTCGTCACCCCGCTCAACGTAAAAAAGATATAATTTGGAGGAAGCATCTGGAATTTGAGCCACCAGAATTTATATGGTCACCGCCTCCACCTTCACAAATGGAATCTCCACTCGCACCAATCGAATATTTCTCGAAGTATATACCTGACTCTCTAATAGAAGATTTTGTTTTCTATACCAATTACTTATTAACTAAGGTAAGGTAACTAATATCACTAAAGATGTAGTAGTTCTAAAATGGATGGACAACAAAGGGGTGGTTTTGGCTTCAAATTTCGTAGGAATTGGCGAAGCCGACGAAGCAAGGCGATGGAATAAAGTTTCAAAAGAATATATAACCATTCCTCGGCCAGAGCTTGTGCGATTGTATAATCACGGAATGGGGGGTGTAGATAAGACTGACCACCTTATAAGTTTGTACCGCATATTTATTAGGTCAAAGAAATGGACATTGCGTATGATTTTTCATGGCATTGACTTGGCACTCACTAACAGCTGGCTCGAATACCAGGCCGATTGTGAAGTTTGTAAAATTCCTAAAAATGAAGTCTTAGATCTTTTACATTTCCGACAGCGTGTCGCACATGCTCTTATCAAAATGGGACAGCCACTTATAAGAAGAAGGGGGCGTCCCACTTCAGCTAACAGCAGTCCTGATTGTTCTCTCACTAGCACTCCCAAAAGAAGACGTGGTGTTGAAACACGACCTGCATCTGAAGTTCAGTAAGATTCTGTTGACCACTTACCAGAATATGATAAGAAAAAAGAAGCTACCAGATGTAAGAAACCAGAATGTAAAGGAAAAACACACGTATACTGTCTAAAATGTGATATACACCTTTGTTTCACAGGAGAAAGGAACTGTTTTCGCAGCTATCATCAAAAATAATTTAATTATTAAAATAAAAAAATGAATACTCATGTTTTTTCAATAGAAACTTAAACTTTTAGTATAAATTTTAACATTAAAATTATTCATAAACCTGATTTAGAAAAACAACAATTAAGTCCCCATGTCCATTGATATGGACATAGTTATAATAAAAAAACTAAAACTAAAATTTAATATTTTTTTATTTTATTATAACCACTAACCCATAAGAATATAAAATAAATCAAAAAAAAATTTTTTTGCCTGCTAAAATTAATTTAGGTTCGAAGGGGTTAACATGTGACCCGCGGTTTTACACGAGTTAGCTCCTTTCCTATTGATTTTTGTGTTATGAAAGTTATGATACATAACCTTTCTCGGTAGTGATGATGGTTTCTTGGCCGATTTCGGCCTCAGTGACTTTATTAGTTTATACAATATCAATTCGCTTGACCGCCTCAATGGCAGACTGGTCACCATGCTGGACTGCCATCCGTAAAGTTTCGGGTTCGATTCCCGTACGGGGTGAATTTTTGTGTGAACCACTAATGTTTGTCTCGTTCTGGGTGTGTGCGTAGTTTCTGATACCCTAGATACAAGTTACGAACTTAGGGGTCAGTTACTGTAATGAGATGATGGAGTGAATTATTATGTATTATGTTAGTATGCTTGGTGGTTCAGCTCCTTGCAGGGGCTATCTAAAGCTGAAAAAAAAAACAAATCGGATCGGTAGTTTCTAAGATTAGCATGTTTAAGCCAACATACTCTTCAGCTCTATAATATTAGTTCGTACAGATGTTGTGTTTATCAAAATTAAACTATAAACATTTTGTATGTTTCAGGTGTAAAACAAGAGGGGATGCGCCGCGAGAGACACAACTCTAACCGTCACAACTCACTGAGCGAAGAGTCCGCGCCACGGACGTACGTGCCCGCGCAGTTTGAAAACTCGCTAGGGAAGTTACAGGTATAACATTGATTCTTTATGTATAGCTGTGTGAAAATAAGGTATACCTTTAGGGCTGGCGCACATGTGCGATGCGGCGTACATATTACCAAAACTTGGCCACTGATAGCGCTATATCGGTGACCAAGTTTTGAAAGCCGAAACTGAAAACCGACCCCAAATAGACATGGGATAAAGGTTCGGAAAAGAGAGTATCCTACTAATATTATAAATGCGAAAGTTTGTGAGTGTGTTTTATAACTAACTGTATTATATCTAATTTATTCCCAGTGCGGCAGCGTGACGGCGCCCCGCAAGATAATCGACGTGGAGGTGGTCGGCGCGGAGCCGCAGACGCAGCGCAGCTCCCGGGCGCCCAGCGTCGCCAGCACTACCAACCCGGCAGAGGTATGTATACTTATAATAATTCAATATTTCGACAAAATATTAGACCCATTTAACTTTCGTCAGTGTTGGTTGGTTTTGTTTACCGATCCGGACGAAACTTGGCAAATTCGTCGGAGTAAGAGCTAGTTCAGGTACGGCGCAATCCGCGCGAACGGAAGCTCCCTGTTAGATTTCTCATTACTTTACGCTAATTTATTATTTAAAACACCTATGTTAAACTAGATTTGAGTTTCATAGAGTAGTTGGAAAAATAGACATCCTAACTAATATTATAAATGTGAAAGTTACTCTGTCTGTCTGTCTGTTACCTTTTCACGGCTAAACTACTGAACCGATTGACTTGAATTTGGAACAGGGGTAGCTTATGATCCGGGAAAGAACATAGGCTATGTTTTATCACGAAATTCCCACGGGAACGGGAACTACGCGGGTGAAACCGCGAGGCGCTGCTAGTCTTGCATAAGTTAATAATTCATTACCGCTTAAAAAAAACGAACATTTCCCCACTATTTAGAACTGTCCCTTATCGTTTATAATATTCATTCCTTTTTTCTTTCTGCAGGTCCCCCGAGAAGTGAAACGTACAAAACAGCTTCTGCTGGACATCGAAGCGTTATACCTCATATTGCTACGATTGGAAGAGCTCAATGATCCACTCGCTATTAGTAACGCGTTTATATTGAAGGTATGTACTTTTTAATAATGTGGTTTATACGCCGCGCGCACAAGGCACTGTTTAAAAAAGGATAGAAACATCAAGCAAAACCTTATTCAATAAAGCCCGGTCATAATCCACACGAAAGTTCGTACGTCCGTAAATTACAATGCGTCCCGCTCGCACATTGCATCCGTGCGAGCGGGACGCATTATAATGTACGTAGGTGCGACAGAGATAGATGCTAACATTTAAATAAATATTATTTTTTTAAATGTTAGCAACACTGTTTCTTACACTGGTATGTTGGTATAATTGTTTCTTGCAGTACTAGTGCAAGTGAAAACCGACTCTAAGGTGACGAAACTTTTTATTCCGTGACTGTACACAGCGAGGGTTTCAAGTAGGCTGAGCCTTGGTTTCAAGCCAGAAAAAATGTTTATAATTAGGCAAAAAAATAACAATTGCATTTGAATAAAAATATATTTTTAATCGTTACAGGAAAGAGAAGAAAAACAGAAGCAGTTAGAAGCGGCGCAGAAAGAGATGGACAATGAGAACGAAGACGAGTCGAACGTGTTCCTCAAGAATATAGAGTCTGTGCAGCGACGGCCGAAACAGGACAGTCCCAAGAGCGAGACTATTGATAAGAGACAGGTGAGCACAACGAGCGAGCAGAGTGAGCGGAGTGAGCGAAGCGTCAATATTTAGATGAGACTAGCTTCTGCCCCGCGACTTCGTACGCGAAGAATAGTTATTTTGGGCTAACGCTATATATCGATGTAATAAAATAACTTTAATCAATATGTGGGTCTGGCAGTCGAGATTAAAATTAAACAATAAACACGCCTATATTATTCGTTATCACTACATATGTAGTATAAAACAAAATCGCTTTCTCTGTCCCTATGTATGCTTAGATCTTTAAATCTACGCAACGGATTTTGATGCGGTTTGTTTTAATAGATAGAGTGATTCAGTGGGAAGGTTTTTAGCATAACTTTATCCCCATATTCCTACGGGAACGGGAACTACGCGGGTGAAACCGCGAGGCGCCGCTAGTGACATATAAATTAGGTAAACTTTCATATTTTATGTACACTACATAATAAAAATTAGATATCATTAATTACAAACTCCTATTAGATATCATTCAGGACAGGCCCTAGCCCCTCCTTAGGTAGCTGATGCTGACCCCCTAATATCACTTCCACGCCACTACCTCTTCCACTCCACTCCCCTTCCACACTAATACATCTTCCACACTGCTCCCACTTCCACATCACTCATCATTACTTATTTCTGGTCTTGTACCCTTGGTAGGGAGATCAATGAACTGGTTATGATGATTTAAAACAAATTGGTACGTGGTGGGGTTCCAACCAGGCACCTTCCGATCGAAAGTCAACATTACACCGTCCTACATCCACACTAATCCCATTTCCACATCTCTACCACTTCAACGCCTATCCCGCATCCACACCACTCCACTCCACTTCCACGCCACTACCCCTTCTACCCCACTACCACTTCATCCCATTTTTTCATCTTTTCTTCGGAAGAGTCGGCGTTTCATTACACAATACATATTCAGTAGAACGCCGATTATCTGAATTAATTGGGACCGGGGTCCATTCGGATAATCGAAAATTCGGATTATCGCACATAGACTGCACATAGCTGGACTCGCGCACGAAAGGTTCCACCAAAAATGACAAAAAAACACGTTTGTTGTATTGTGAAGCCCCGCTTAAATATTTATTTTATTTTATGTATTTTTTCCTATAGCGGCAATAAAAATAGAAATACATCATCTGTGAAAATTTCAAGTGTAGCTTTAGCTTTCACCGTTCTTGACCTTGAATATGCATCATTCTCTCATATCATACGTCCAATGTCCATGGTTCTTGATATAGTCAGCGAAGTCTCAGTAATATGGTTCCGTTTTTACCCTTTGGGAACGGAACTCTAAAAACGATGTCAGGAACACGTAGAATAAACTATAATAAGTTTAACACAGTTCTACAATATCTATAGCTCACTTAAACATCTCGATCCAGAGTAAGTTATTTTATTTATTTATATTTAAGTTGCAATCCCAGCGGGCCTTAACGAAAATCCCTACTAATATAATAAATGCGAAAGTAACTCTGTTTGTCTGTCTGTTACCTTTTCACGGCTAAACTACTGAAATAATTGACTTGAAATTTGGTACAGGGGTAGATTATGGTCCGGGAAAGAACATAGGCTACGTTTTATCCCAAAATTCCCACGGGATCGGGAACTACGCGGGTGAAACCGCGGGGTACAGCTAGTACAAAATATAATAAATCACAAAAATGAATAGAGGTACATTACATAGTAACTTAGGACCGATTCGGTTAATCGGCGTTCTACTATATTGGAAAGTGTTTTAGATTCTGCGAAAAAATCTGGAAAGATTCTGGATTGTAACTAAGCGAATCTATGTATGAATAATAAGTGGGTGATTTAGTTATAAAAAAACCCTGATCGACTTAACTAATTTCATATCATAAAGCTAAAATCGATAAATCGCACATGAATAATAATTTTGGTATAGTAATATTTTAGATCAAAAATGTCTGAAGATATGATAAGCAGAAATCAAATTATGAGTAAAATATCTAATTAGGGCGAGCAAACCGATGTCCTTGTAACGCAACAATTTGGTACATTTTATGAAAAAACTACTTCACCTACAGATTTGATATTTGAAATAAGAAGTTATTTAAATTAATGTCTAGATTTATAATGCGGGGTGAAGAATATTGATAAATATCTATTAATAAGTAAAAATACGGTATTTTTTTTATTTAAGAACTTATAGTTTTGATACGCTGCCTCTTTTTCCGTCAATTTATTTTAGTCCGCCATTTTGTCATTCAGCTGTCAAATTAAAAATTGAAACACATGTCAAAGGAGTATTGATATCAATTTCGACGCAAATCAACCCCAAAATAACTTTTTACCCCTTTTTAATCATGTTAGGTGATGATTTTAAGAAAAATGAGTATCACATATTTAATTAATCTTTTTGAAGAACATTTATGCCAAGTTTGAACTTAATCAGACCACGGAATCACGTTGTCCCATACAAACTTTGCAACCCCTTTTCACCCCTTTAGAGGAGGAATTTTCAAAAATCCCTTCTTATCGGACGCCTACGTAATACAAATAACACACCCTCCAAGTTTCAGGGCTCTACGATCAGCGGTTTAGGCTGTGCGTTGATCCATCAGTCATTCAGGACAAAGCCTTTTATATAATGATATAGATAAGCCGATTTCGCTTTGGGCTATTTTTTGAAGAATCCTGACGAACCAAGATTCAGGCTTAATAACGTAACAAATAGAGTTGCTTTGGCATTTATAATCTTTATATCTTTGTAATTCATATTAGTTGCCTTACTTGGTTAAAACATGTTGAGGTGATAAATTAGGATTCCAGTAGACAGTTTTGTCTACTCACCACCAAGAACCAAATGTGGCAAGTAATATGAATTACAAAGACACAAAGATTATAAATACCAAAAGAAATAATTTATTTATGAAGTTAGAAAACTTGGATTTTCTTCATTAGACCATATTCTCAGCCACTTAAAATCCATTTACCTAACCTAACCAAATATTCATTTAGGTGGTAAACCTAGCCGTGATACAGAAGCCGGCGCCCGTGAAGAACTTACTGGACGAAGACAAAGATGACCTCATCAACAAGATGTTCGCGGGCCTGCTGACCGGCGACAGACTGGCCCAGATACTTACTGTTAGGAAAGGGAGGGTGAGTTATTTAACTTTTTCTAAAGCTTTTGCTAAAACATTATTCCCATCGACCCCAATTCCTATCGAATGCCACTTCCCATTGGACCCCACTTCCCATCGAACCCCACTTCCCATCAGACACCACTTCCTATCGGACCCCACTTCCCATCAGACCCCACTTCCCATCAGACTCCACTTCCCATCGGACCCCACATCCCATTGGAACCCACTTCCCATCAGACACCACTTCCTATCGGACCCCACTTCGCATCAGACTCCACTTCGCATCGGACCCCACTTGCCATCGGACCCCACTTCCCATCAGACACCATTCCCATTGGACACCATTCCCACTGGACCCCACTTCCCATCAGACACCACTTGCCATCGGACCCCACTTCCCATCAGACCACTTCCTATCGGACCCCACTTCCCATCAGACCCCACTTCCCATCAGACACCACTTCCCATCGGACACTATTTCCATCAGACACCATTTCGCATCAGACTCCACTTCCCATCGGACCCCACTTCCCATCGGACCCCACTTCCCATCAGACACCATTCCCATCGGACACCATTCCCATTGGACACCATTCCCATCGGACCCCACTTCCCACCAGACACCACTTGCCATCGGACCCCACTTCCTATCAGACACCACTTTCCATCGGACACCATTCCCATCGGACCCCAGTTCCCATCAGACACCACTTCCTATCGGACCCCACTTCCCATCAGACACCATGTCCCATCGGACCCCACTTCACATTAAACACCACTTCCCGTCGGACCCCACTTCACATTAGACACCACTTCCCATCGGACCCCAGTTCCCATCAGACACCACTTCCCATCAGACACCACTTCCCATCAGACCCCACTTCCCATCAGACACCACTTCCCATCGGACCCCACTTCCCATCAGACACCACTTCCCATCGGACCCCACTTCCCATCGGACCCCACTTCCCAACGGACCCCACTTCCCATCGGACCCCACTTCCCATCAGACACCATGTCCCATCGGACCCCACTTTACATTAGACACCACTTCAGACAGCTATACAGTGGCTCAAGAACAATTGCAAATGCAAATGACCACTGCGGGGGAGTTGATTGATCTTGTTAAGAACAACACCGAGCAGTTGTTTGTTTCAAGTAATAGTAAAGTAGATAATTATGATAATAAACCTCCCCCTAACGCGAGAGTATGTGTTGATCCCACGCCCTCAACCAACTCTGCTCAGCTCATGCCGCAGCTGGATATAAAGACCTCGTCTGTTTATGTTTACTCAGATCAATTGGGCCTTGATTTGGGATCTTTATTATCTTTTAAGTTAAAATGCAAAGTAGTAAATTATTGTATGCCCAATGCATCCTATAAACATATAATAGATAAGGTTTTGCATAGTAAGTTAAGTAGCTCATCCATAGTTATTATTATGGTGGGAAATAGCATAGGTGTTAGTAGGAAGGAGATGGTGGACAGCGTAGGTAAACTTTTGGGGTTGCAAGTTAGTAAGGTAATGTTAGGTGCTTTTCCTTATTCTAGTTCTCTTACAGAACTAGATAATAAGCACATTTACTCATTAAACAATATTATGTATAATTTGACATGCCGTCATAGTGACAAATTATTATATTTTGACAATAATAAATTTATTAATAGTTGTAAGTTGACACAGGACACTTTACATGTCCCAAGGAAATGTAGACATTTGATTGCTACTCTAGTAGCTTATTGTATTGATAGTGTTATAAATAGTATAACATTTTCTACTGACCGCACAGTAGTTAGTACATGTACTAACGATAATACTGTGTCTTTAAACTTTTAGATGTGACAAAAGAGAAGCAGTCTGCACTTAGTAGTTTATCTTTTTATTATCAGAATATTAATCGCTTCTCTGGCAAAGTACTTGACATTGAACTGTTATTAGATAAATTTAATTTTGACATATTATGCTTTTGTGAAACTTGGTTAAAGGCAGATAGGATGCAATTTAATGTTAATAATTTTAAGGTAGCTAGTGCTTTCAATAGAGTATCCGCGGAAGGGGGTGGTTGTTTGATTTTGTTAAAGAATAATATTAAATTTAAAGAAAGGGTCGATATAACAAAATGCTCTATTGAACGCACTTGTGAGATAGCTTGTGCAGAAATTGATGGCTACATTTTTGTTTGTGTTTATCGGCCTCCTTCATCTAACTTTTTAGCTTTTTTGTGTAACATGGAGGGGATGTTGAGTAAATTATCTAGTAGTAAAAAGTCACTTATAATATGTGGAGACTTTAATATAGATTTGTTAGTTGATTCTTCGGATAAGTTAAATTTAGTTTCCTTGTTTGAATCGTTTGGTTTGAACTTCTGTTTCAGTGAGCCTACCCGAGTCACTTATTGTACGAAAACATGCATTGACAACATATTTTCAAACTGTAATATTCTTTACAAGGGTTGCATCAGCGGTGTCAGGTCAGATCATCTAGGTTTACATATTAAAATTAATAAAATACTAACACCTAAGCCTTTTATTATTAATCATCGACCTCTCCCTGAGTATAGGTTACAGAGGTTAGACTTTCAGATAGATTTGGACCTAGGTATTAGTCAGTTCTCTTCAAATAACCCGCATGATATTTGTTCTCATATTTTTTCAGTCATAAGCAGCAACATTGATAAAATTTGTCCTAGGAAAAATATTATGGTAAACGGTAAGTCTTGTTTTAGTGACTGGGCTACTAAAGGTATTAGGAAAAGCAGGGACGTTTTGTTTGAATTATATTTTAGAAAGTCGTGTACCAGCGACGAAACGTTCCATGAGTATGTTAGGAGCTATTCCAAGATTTTTAAAAGGGTTTGTCTATTGGCTAAGTCGAAACATACTAGTAGGTTTATTCGTCAATCTAATGATAAAATCAAAGCTGTTTGGAAAACCGTCAACAAAGAGACAGGTAGGACTATTCCAAGGGATACCACATTCACATTGAGAACTAAGCATTTTTCCATTACGGACCCAATCTCTGTAGCAAATCATTTTGAAGATTTCTTCAGTAATATTCCTAAGGAAACTACTAAGAACCTCACGTCTTCTACAGCTAGAGCCGAGATACTTCTTAGGAAAAACTTTAAACAAAGTGTTCCGAGTTTTGCTTTTAAGCCTGTTTCCATAGTTCAGGTTATAAAAACCTTTCGATCACTTAACATGAAAACCACAGAAGATTTATGGGGTATGTCAGTCAAGTTATTGAATTCTGTTATTGAGACCATAGCTCCTCACCTCACTGCGCTATTTAACCTGTGTTTAGATAATAGTATTTTCCCTGATGTGATGAAGCACAGCAGAATCACTCCTATTTTTAAGTCAGGTTGTAAGGAGGATCCCAATAATTATAGGCCGGTTTCTGTTCTTCCTGCTCTTAGTAAGATTTTCGAAAAAATAATATTAGATCAGTTGCTTTCTCACTTTAGTGACCACAATATATTACATAGTAATCAGTTTGGTTTTACAAAGGGCAAGTCGACTACGGACGCTGGGGCTAAACTTTTAACTCACATCTTTGAGGCCTGGGAAGATTCACATGATGCTATAGGTGTATTCTGCGACCTTTCCAAAGCTTTTGACTGCGTTGATCATTCGACGCTGCTTTCTAAACTTCAATGTTACGGTATTCGTGGTCCTGCTCTAGGTCTTGTTAAATCGTATCTAGGAGGACGGCAACAGAAGGTGAAGATCAACGACGTCCTATCAAAGGGATCATTGCTAGAAATGGGCGTGCCACAGGGCTCAATTTTAGGTCCATTCCTGTTCTTGTCGTATATTAACGACCTCCCTTACATGATGGAAGATCTATGTAGTATGGTTTTATTCGCAGATGACACTTCTTTGCTATTTAAAGTGAATAGGAAGGATAAGGATTTGGTAGAAGTAAATAGGTGTTTGGCTTTAGTTTCGGACTGGTTTTCTGCTAATAATTTGCTCCTCAATGCGTCTAAAACTAAGTGTATTAAATTTTCACTACCCAATGTCCGAGCCATTGAATCGAATGTCTTTTTGGAAGGAACGAAACTTAAAATAGAAAGTAGTACTAAGTTTCTAGGTATAGTTTTAGATTCTAAGTTACAATGGGGATCCCACATTGTCGGTCTTTCAGGGAGGCTGAGTTCTGCTGCGTATGCTGTTCGTAAAATTAGGGAACTAACAGATGTGGGAACGGCAAGAATTGTTTATTATGCGTACTTTCACAGTATTTTGTCTTATGGCATTTTACTATGGGGGTGTGCCGCGGATTTAGATTCAGTATTTATATTACAAAAACGAGCAATTCGGGCTATTTATAATTTGGGGTCGAAAGAGTCATTAAGGGAACGTTTTAAAACATATCAGATTCTTACTGTTCCCTCTTTGTACATTTTTTAAAATATATTGTATGCTCGGAAACATCGTTTTAATTTTAAAGTTAATGGCGATCTTCATAATTTTAATACTAGGAATAGGCATAAAATCGCCATCTCAGGATGTAGGTTAGCTAGGACTAAAAAGTCCTTCATTCATAGATGTATTAAATTTTATAATAAAATCCCCCGGGAAGTGACTGGGCTCTCTGATGGAAGGTTTAGATCACACGTTAAAAACATTTTGATAAGCAAAGCATATTATAAGGTTACGGACTACATCAATGACCGGGATGTCTGGAATTAAATTTCTGCACCCGCAACCTCAACATGCTACTTTTTGATTATATAGGTACATATAAGTATTTTGTCTATATTTATAGATTTTATTATTTGTTTTTTTTTATCTGTGACATTGTGCTAGTTTTAAGGTACTGATTGTATTTTATTTTATTTAAAAAAAAATACCAGCACGAGTTTCTTGCCGATTCTTCTCGGCTGATGTAATTTCCGAATCGGTGGTAGAATCAATTTTGACGTTCATAAGTGCCTCATTGAGGCCTTAACTGAATAAAGGATTTTTGACTTTTGACTTTTGACTTCCCGTCGGACCCCACTTCACATTAGACACCACTTCCCATCGGACCCCAGTTCCCATCAGACACCACTTCCCATCGCACCTCATTTCGCATCAGACACAACTTCCCATCGGACCCCACTTCCCATCAGACACCATGTCCCATCGGACCCCACTTCACATTAGACACCACTTCCCGTCGGACCCCACTTCACATTAGACACCACTTCCCATCGGACCCCAGGTCCCATCGGACACCACTTCCCATCGGACCCCATTTCGCATCAGACACATCTTCCCATCGGACTCCACTTCCCATCAGACACCACTTCCCATCGGACCCCACTTCCCATCGGACCCCACTTCCCATCGGACACCACTTCCCATCAGACACCATGTCCCATCGGACCCAACTTCATATTAGACACCACTTCCCATCGGACCCCATTTCGCATCAGACACATCTTCCCATCGGACTCCACTTCCCATCAGACACCACTTCCCATCGGACCCCACTTACCATCGGACCCCACTTCCCATCGGACCCCACTTCCCATCGGACCCCAGTTCCCATCAGACACCACTTCCCATCGGACCCCACTTCCCATCGGACCCCACTTCCCATCAGACACCATGTCCCATCGGACCCCAGTTCCCATCAGACACCACTTCCCATCGGACCCCACTACCCATCGGACCCCACTTCCCTTCGGACCCCACTTCCCATCGGACCCCACTTCCCATCGGACCCCACATCCCCTCGGACCCCACTTCCCATCGGACCCCACTTCCCATCGGACCCCACTTCCCATCGGACCCCACTTCCCATCAGACACCATGTCCCATCGGACCCCACTTCACATTAGACACCACTTCCCGTCGGACCCCACTTCACATTAGACACCACTTCCCATCGGACCCCAGTTCTTATCAGACACCACTTCCCATCGGACCCCATTTCGCATCAGACACAACTTCCCATCGGACTCCACTTCCCATCAGACACCACTTCCCATCGGACCCCACTTTCCCATCAGACACCACTTCCCATCGGACTCCACTTCCCATCAGACATCACTTCCCATCGGACCCCACTTCGCATCAGACACCACTTCCCATCGGACCCCACTTCGCATCGGACACCACTCCCATCGGATCCCACTTTCCATCGGACGCCACTTCCCATCGGACCCCACATCCCATCAGACACCACTTCCCATCGGACCCAACTTTCCCATCGGACCCCACTTTCCCATCGGACCCCACCGATGGGAAGTGGGATGACCCCACTCCCCCGAGTGACCCCACTCCCCCGGGTGACCCCACTCCCCCGGGTGACCCCACTCCCCCGGGTGACCCCACTCCCCCAGTGACCCCACTCCCCCGGATGACCCCACCCCCCAGTGACCCCACTCCCCCAGTGACCCCACTCCCCGGGTGACCCCACTCCCCAGGTGACCCCACTCCCCGGGTGACCCCACTCCCCCAGTGACCTCACTCCCCCGGATGACCCCACTCCCCCTGTTGCTGCGACTCATAGGGGTGGTCAACGATATGTCTGATGCAGACATCGAAAAAGGCGTCGTACGACAGAACCCAGCAATCGGCAGCTTAGACAGCGGGGACCTCAGGTTAGGGTTGTTAGACGGACAAAAGGCAGAACACAAGGGCTACACAATGTTATCCTTGAGGTCTCTCCCGTAGTTTGGGGGCTGCTCAAGGACAAAAAGGTACATGTCGGGCTGCAGCTCATTCAAGCGGTGGACCAGTCGCCGATAACCCAGTGCTTCCGCTGTCTTGGGTACAATCATAAGGCCCGGGATTGCGGAGCGACACAACACTGTGGTTATTGTGCAGGAAACCATGATACACGTCAGTGCAAGCGCGATGACTCTCCTCGGTGTGTCAACTGCTCCGCATCTGAGAGCTCAGACATCAGCCATCCGGCTTATAGCAGCCAGTGCCCTGAATGGGCCAAATGGGACAGGATAGCTAGGCTGTCAGTAGTGTACTGCTAAGGGCACCCAAGGTGATGACAAACAGCGCACTGCAAAATAAGCCCAAAATCCTCGTGGCACAGTACAACTTAGGCAGAGGTAGACTCGCTATGCAGGAGTGCCTCAGGGAGGCTTCGACACGCGGAGTGGCTGTACTCATTGCTCAAGAGCCCTATGTTGGATCCAAGGCGCACATCACCACCTGCCAGGGTTATCGGGTTGTCCAGAAGATCTCCACTGATCCAGGTAGACCAGTCCGAGCGGCCATAATCGTCCTAGATCCAAACCTGCAATTCACCTCCAACCCCGACCTATTACATGAAGACATGGTGGGGGTCGAAATTCTCTTTGGGGGAAGAAAGGTAGGTTTCGTCAGCTGCTACATGGACGGGAGTCGGAATGTATCGGAGGACACCACGCGGCTATGCAGGATCATTTCCAAAATGACCACCAATGACACTGTAATTGGTGGTGATGTAAACGCGAGTAGTATGTGGTGGCACTCAAAGAGCGATGACGATAGAGGAACAGAAATTGTTGAGACACTAGCAAGCCTGGAAATGTACATCCTAAACACAGGCAATGTGCCAACCTTTCAGGTTTACAGGAACAGTAGGCTGTACAGCAGTATAGTAGACATTACAGCTTGCACTACCTCGCTCCTGAACAGGATCAGTGGTTGGCGGGTGGACGAAAACTTCTCAACTCTGTCTGACCATCGCCCAATACTATTTGTCCTAAGCGCTAGTGCCGCCGTACAGCAGGACCAGGAACGACCCAGTACAAGAGCTTACAACGCGAAGAAAGCGAACTGGGCAAGCTTTCGGAGTGCGTTAACCGAAGCCATTCTGTCCAATCGGATAGCTCTGGAGGACATAAACACTATCCGGAACGCAGAGGAGCTCGACCTGGCAGTTAGCAAGCTATCTAGCAGCATAAAGGAGGCCGCAGATCTAGCTATCCCTAAAATTCTCGCTCGGAAACCCACTCTATCAGGGACATGGTGGAATTCAGACTTAGATCAGCTCAAAAAGAGCATGATCCGATTACGGAGTCGAATCCGCCACTCTAACCCCAGACGCAAACCCTTGGTCATCCAAGAATATCTCGAAGCCAGGGAAGCATACAAGGAGGGTATGGAGAGAGCTATCACCAAGAGCTGGAAGGACTTCTGCACTACTGAAAAAGGGGAGAGCATTTGGGACAGGACTTACAAGGTAATAAAAAAGTGCACCCCTTTTCTAGAAGACAAATTGCTAAAAGCTCCCTCAGGCCAGACTCTCTCAGAAGACGCATCAGCAGGTCTTTTAGCCCAAACATTCTTCCCAGATGATGACCAGCTCATGGACTCTGCGAACCACATCGCCATCAGGAGAAGGGTAGCAAGCACCAGAGTTGGACTGTTCGACAACCAACACCTCCAAAGTGACACATTGCCGTTTACTGACCTTGAGGTCAGAACTGTGCTAGGAAACATGAGTCCAAGGAAAGCTCCGGGTGCTGATGGCTTCACGTCGGACATATGCCAGGAAGCGTATTCGTGTGCTCCGGACATCTTTCTGGCTGTTTTCAATAAATGCCTATTCCTCGGACACTTCCCATCACTGTGGAAAACTGCCACCATCAAAGTCATCCCCAAAGCTGGCAAAACCGACTACACCAGCGCCAGGGCCTACAGGCCAATAGGGCTACTACCAGTACTCGGCAAAATTCTAGAGAAAATGATGACGAATAGGATGCAATGGCAGCTCTGTCACGACAAGAAGCTCAACAGCCGTCAATATGGGTTCACCAAGCAAAGAGGTACCGATGACGCACTGTATGATGCCGTCACGGTAATTAAGCAGGGTGTCCTCAACAAAGAGCTGGTGGCTGTGGTGTCTTTGGACATAGAAGGCGCGTTTGATAATGCTTGGTGGCCAGCCATTCTGGACACGCTTGAGGCCAAGGAAATTGACGCTGCCGTTTTGAGATTGGTTCACGGCTACCTTAGTGAACGCACGGTCACCCTCAACTATGCTGGCAAAAGCGTCACCAGGTCAACCACAAGAGGCTGTATCCAGGGCTCTACTTGCGGGCCAATTTTGTGGAATGTCCAGCTAGACCCGTTGCTGGACAAATTGGAAGAGCAAAATATCCATGTCCAGGCATTCGCTGATGACATTCTGCTGGTGGCCCGAGCTCACTGTGCTAGTGACCTTAAGGCCATATTGGAGAGAAGCCTAGCCGCTGTTTCGGAGTGGGGCTTACTACACAAACTGCGGTTCGCGGCCCAAAAGACCCAGGCTATACTGGTTACCAAAAAGCTCAAATTCGAGGTGCCCCATATTGTTTGGCAGGGTAGCCCCATTGTTTTCGGCGACAGCATCAGGGTGCTGGGTCTCAATATTGACAAGAACCTGAACTTCCGTACCCACCTTGATGAGGTCTGCCGAAAAGCCATTAACATCTTCCAAATGGTCTCACGTGCGGCGAGGGCACAATGGGGTTTGAATTCGGCTATAATCCGCACCATTTATGTCGCGGTGGTAGAGCCCACCATCTTGTATGCCGCGCCAGCATGGGCCCATATTACCACCAAAGCTTACGCCCGAAAGCGCCTGGATGGGGTTTTTCGCAAGTTTGCCATCCGCATAAGCAAATCCCACCGCACAGCTCCACTCACGGCGTCTGCTCTCCTGGCTAGAGTGTTCCCCCTGGACATCAGAGCGAGGGAAAACCTTAGCCTATTCGAGGTCAAACGAGGCAGGCCCTTGTCCGAATTACCCGACAGAAGTCTGCAGACACCAGCCCCGGTCTCCAGACTCCCGCACCCGGCGAAGAGGGTCGAACTTCATTTCAGTCATATAAATGACCAGGATGACCTTGCCGGTGTTCAACCAGAACTATGGCCTCAAATATATACCGATGGCAGCAAAATTGAGGGGAGAGTAGGCGCAGGGGTCTCTTTTTCGCAAGAAGGCCTGGAGACTCGCTCAGCCAGCTTCCGCCTGGAGAACTATTGTTCGGTCTTCCAGGCTGAACTCTGTGCCATACTCCATGCCGTTAAAGCCATGGTCCAGCATAAGGCCTTCAGACGTGCACACAATTTAAGCGACTCCCGTTCAGCGCTTGAATGCATCCGGGATCCAAACTGCTTACACCCCATAGTGACAGACATACGGGAGACCCTGGATGTGCTGGAGGACCTGAACGGTGAAGTCAAGCTGCACTGGGTGAAGGCCCATATTGGCTTATTGGGCAATGAGCGGGCTGACGAACTGGCCAAATACGCAGCGCTGCACAACAAGCGCAGGCCCGCGTACGACAAGTTCCCTCTATCAATGGCAAAGCATATTTTAAGACAGAGGTCCATTGCGGAGTGGCAGGACCGCTACACAGCGTCGGCCACCGGGCAGGTTGCCAAGATGTTCTTCCCTAATGTCACGGAAGCCCACAAGATCCTGGGAAAGATCAATGTGACAAACATCGAGGCACAACTGTTCACGGGCCACGGGGGCATACTGCATTACCTGCACAGGTTCAAGCTGGCCAGCTCCCCGGAGTGCCCGTGTGGTTCCGGCGCTCATCAGACCACGGCCCACGTACTTCTTGATTGTCCAATGTTTGGTGGAGCGAGGCTCGACTGCGAGAATGCCATGGCCACCAGGCTCAACAAGGAGTCCTTGCCGGGGATCGTGGCCGGGGATGACACAAGAAGAGCATTCATGAAATTTGCACTGCATGTGCTGCGCAGGGTTGGAAAAGAAAATGGGTCGTATAAATTATAGTATATAAATTAATTAATTGCAATAGATATTACATTATTATAGAGTATATTTTATTTAGTAAAAAAAAAAAAAAAACCTAGTACTTAAATATAGAAAAATTATATAATCAGGCAAGAAGGTTGCCACATTATGATAGTGGCAGAAATATAAGGAAAAAAAAAAAAAAAGACCCCACTCCCCCAGTGACCCCACTCCCCCGAGTGACCCCACTCCCCCGAGTGACCCCACTCCCCGGGTGACCCCACTCCCCAGGTGACCCCACTCCCCGGGTGACCCCACTCCCCCAGTGACCTCACTCCCCCGGGTGACCCCACTCCCCCAGCTGAGTGTAAATACCTCACTCACGCTCGCGCTGCCCTCCTTTGACACTCGCGCGAGCGTTGGGCAGTGGCAGCGTCATGGCGAGTGGCAGCGCGAGAGACCCATTTACATTCAGTCGTTGCCCACTTCCTGTCTAATGTAAATGGGGTATTAAAGAAAACCGCATCAGAATCCGTTGCGTTGTTTAAAAGATGTAATCATACATAGGGACAGACAGCGGGGTGACTTTGTTTTATACTATGTAGTGATTATAACAATGTTTCCCGTAGTCCCTAGTGTGCCGGGTATCCGCTCGCGCGCGTGGCGACGGCCGGCTGCGCGGCGTGTGGGCGCGTGCGCTAAGAGCACTACCTTCGTTGGCAAGACGACCTGATGATGGGACGCTAGCTGCGCTGGGGCCGTGCTATGCTAAGTAAGGAGATATATAACATAATCATTCACTATATCATTTCATTACAGTAACTGACCCCTAAGTTCGAAACTTGTATCTAGGGTGTCAGAAACTACGCACTGACTCATTCACACACAACACATACACTCATACACACGCCCGTTGTTTCAAATGTGCGAGTACTCGCCAAATCGCTGAGCTACAAAAAATTACTCGCCGACTCGCTCAGTGAAAATCGCCGATAGTTCATCGCTCACTCGCCCGCTGTCGGACCACTGCCTAACTCTCCTCTCCCCCCCCAGATACATAGAGAGCACCTCGAGCTGGTCGCCCGTGCTGGAGTCGTGCGGCATGCTCTCGGAGGCGCTAGATCCAGCCAGAACGCCTTACGCTCTTACTACCTCGGTGAGTAGTGTTTAGTTTTCAGTTAGGGTTTAATTTAAAATGACCATAATCGGCTCATTATCAGCTCATATATCTCCCCACCGAGGGGCTCGAGTCTACCCTGAATCGGGGTGGTTAAACCTTAATTAACCACAACCTACGCTTGTCTGCGAACTATTGCTCAGATAAATTAACCTAGCTTGAACTCGAAATGATCTATTTAAACTTACACGGCCTTATTTGCGTTGCATTTTTAGTCTGCTAGGCTAGCATGACTTCGAAAACGCGATAGATACAGCCATTTATTGACATCCAACTGTCAAAATTTGATAAAAATGCCCGCCATATTATTTTGACATATTATTTTACGTATTTATGACACCACATGATTAATTTTATGACATTTGGTCATGCTCGCGAAATCGACATTATTTCGTGGTGTCTATATCATTTATCACGCACAGTCATGCTAGGCAGGCTGGTTTAGCACTAAACCAGGATTTACAATCAATTTTGAGTACTGTCAAAGTGACAGATTTGTCTGACAAGGTGTCAAATGCTTACCAGGTTTTGTTAAACCGGACTAAAAATGCAACGCAAATAAGGCAGTCAATGTTTGTTAGGGTTAAATCTTGTAACTTGTAACAGTTATTCTCAATAATTGAGTAGAAATCAAAGATGGTAGTGGAGTTCTTCTTGACTACTTATCTATTTTGAACTATCATCTCATGTATTTTTGTAATAAATAATATGTATTTTTCAATTTCAGTTCACACTAACATGCGTGTGCGCGCTTATAGAGAAAGCATCATTCCTAATAAACACGCTAGAAGCGACGGCAAATGAGCGTCAATGGTCGAAATTCTTAAAAACTCTCGCGAGAGCGTTGAAAAAAACAAACTTAAACGTCGCGAGGCCTCTAAAACCTTTACCGGAAAACAAACTAACTTACCACTTGAAACAAATTGAATCTAGAAATACGATAGAGATATTGCAAAGAGGCAAACCGGCAGAGTTTGCGGACTTGACGAAAACTGACGTGCTTGAACAACTGATCAAGCACTTGTGTTGACGGTGATGTTGTCTGTCTTTGTTCGCGGGCTCGGATGACAGTTGGCGGTGCTGGCATCGGGACTTGGCATTTTGACGTGTGTTGAGATTGACAGGTGTCACATTGTCAGGTGTCAGTTTGACGTTTCGGAATGTCAAGTGTCACTTTGGCGAAGATGTCATTTTGACGTTTCGGTGTCAAGTGTTTTTTGACAGTTCAAAGCGTGTTTGTTAGGACTCAAATGTGAAAGAGAAATGTAATTTTAGTGTTGTTATTAAGAATTTATTAATGCATTCATGTCGCTTAACGTTTTTTTTAAATGTTCACTTTCACAATTGTGTTGCCAGACGTGATTTGAACTGTCAGATTTGTTGCCATTTGAGAAAAAGCGCTCGCGAATGAAATAAAGACAGAAATGCGAGAATTGTTATACAATTTCGATTTTATATTGACAAGCTTTGGTGATTCAATTGCAATGACAGATTCATTTGAAAAGATGTGATTGGCACTAATGGTAATCTAGTATTCAAGATTTTAAATCTAGGGTATGTACCTTAATAGCTCAAGTTTTTAGGACATCGCCACGGCAATGGGCAGTCCTAAGGTCAAATCCTACCTTAGATGAAAATGAAATGTCTAATATAATCACAATCATGTGAAACCCTTAAATTTTAAAGTAATGTCTTCATCCCACTGTTAACGAAATGTCCACTCGCTTCGGTGAAAAAAATGGCATAATGGCCATTGTTTAGCTCTAATCCGAGCAATTTGTCCTATACCGCCATCAGGTCTACGGTCTTATCTGATAAGGGGATGCCCCCTTATCAGATAAGACCTATAGCCTAAGCCTATTTCCACTTCAAATTTCCATTATGCCGGTTATTTTTCTCATTACAGATCTCTTTATTTTATTTTCCTAATTTGTTCTTATCTCCAAACTGTGTAACAAATCTTGGAAACATAAATAATTATTTAAATTTTATGTCCATTTTTCCAACGACCTGAGTATATAACCTTTCATTTTTTTAAAGATGTCCCCTTTTGAACATTTCAAAGGCTTGCGACATGGTAAGCAAATAACGAGACAAAAAACAACAAAATTACCAATATATTTATTAAATTTTAAAGTTTAAATCATGTTATATAAATCTGTCAAATTGCAATATGAATCGTAAAACAAAATGGCGTCCTGTCAAAATAGAAAAATCGAAATTGTCACGTGACTTGTTGATGATAATAAATCGTTATATCGAATAAAATAGTACACTAGGAGGTCGAAACTTAATGAATTTTACCCAATGACCTCAAAATATTTACTTATTATTATAATAAAATTGATTTTTATTTAATTTTTTTAACGTATCTACGGTAAAATGTCGCGTAGACAGATATTGTTTTTGAATCTTTGTAAAAATCTGACATTAGCATAATTTGACATTTGACGTTGACAGCCATCAGTGGTCTGTCAAATTTGACAAGTGTCAAAACTTACTAACTCTCGCCATATTTTTAACGCAGCTGAAATAATTTGTAGTAAAGTAAAAAATAAAATAAAAAAGACAAATTTGGGCCTAACAGTTGGCTTTGAACATATTAGAATTTTTGAAAGATTTGTTTGATAATATAAAAAAACGCGCACTATCACAAAATGTAGATACATACTATTAAGGCTGGCAACATGTGAATCGTACACAGATTAGAGAAAAAAAACTATTTAATATAAAAAAATCATTCATTTATTCTTGTAAATATTAAGTACAGATAATAAATCTTTATCCACTGTAATATAGTATTTTTTTTTATTTTTATTTTTTAACAAAGTCCATTGAATTTTTGTCAACATGGAGGTTATATGTTTTCCAATCCATTACAAATTCATGGATAGAGTTACAACACACGTTCTGAAGCTTAGCACGCACTAGGATTAAACACGAGCGGTTTATAAATTTATTATTTCATACGGGTTATGCGTACGTACGTATTTTAGTCGAATCCTTCGACTAGTTTCAGCCAAATATGATTAACATACGGTTTAAAATAGCTAAAAACGCATACAAACACTGTGACTGCCATTTTTCTTAATACTTCAATACATTTCTGGTAAATAGTGTAATTAAATAGCAGTAAAAAAGCGTTTTTAATACCAGTCATTGAAAAAATTCGATGCGTGCGCTTATATGAGTTTAAAAATCTATGTGTATGTGTAGATTGTATAAGAAAACAATGGTATTTAACATGTTTAATAACGTAGGCGTGCAATATAACATTGTTTAATAACAGGCGTGTTATATAACAAGTTTTATAATATGTTATATAACATAGACTAAAAGCAAGTATAGTTTTTGCGCGCGGGTTTTATCGTAGTGCGTGCTAAACCTAATATTGGTTTTATAAGAGTCATTTAAAAAAATGTATTGTTGATAAAGTATTTATTTTAATAAAATATAATGTTTATAGAATGTACATAATTTATCTTTTAATTTATTTATATGTCAACTTATGATTACAAACTTTATAAACTAAAAAGATTTTTAAATGATAATTTATAAACTAAACTACTTATAACTTATTAATTTACTGTTAGTTAATAATGTATAGGGCTTAGGCTATCCCAGAAACACAAAAACGTAATTAAAGGTACAAATTCAAGACGGGCTGCAGACCGCAAACAGCAACCGCAGACCACAAACTTCAACCGCAGACCGCAAGCGACAACACTTGCTTCTGTCAACATCTCTGAAATTGATTCCGATTGCGGCTACACTGCTGCCTGCAGTCGCGACGCGTTCTTTCATAGATGTTGATAGAAAAAAGTGTTGTCGTTTGCAGTTTGCGGTCTGCGGCCCGTCTTGGAATTGTACCTTTAGCAATAAATATATATTTTTTTTAGTTTTAAAATAAATTATTGTAACCTGTAGTATAGTTTACAATTTATCCACAGTTGAAAATTTCGCGAGAATAATCTATCTATGATTTTGCTTGGCCACAGATACAAAACTCTGTATAGAGTCACAATCTTTTCTGTGCCGGTGACAGCGTCGCTGTAATCGCATCTTTTGGTTGTCAGTTTATTGAAAATGTATCCAAATGACATTAGAGTCACAATGACAATAGGAGCTCCCAATTTTAGCTGCGGCACAGAAAACTTGGTGGCTCTATATAATCTGTCAATTAATATACATTTATGACATATGTGCAGAGTTTTGTATTCGTTGACAGTTAAGTTCATAGATGGATTGTATATTGGGAACGGCCGTTAGTGTTTATAATCATATTTTGACATATAACTACCTCTCTCTCTGATTAATGTGTGAGAGAGACACAACTATTGGCCAACGTATATAAGAAACAATTTTATCTTTGTACAACGTAAATTCATACTTAAGTAGATGTAACAGAGTTCAAATTAGAAATTTTAGAATTTTCGACTGAAAAAGTTTGAAATTACCATTCAAAAATGTTCCTTATTGCAACTTCATAAGTATGAAATTACGTTGTAAAAAGATGTATCTTTCTAGAAATGTATTTCTAGTGGTAAAGTTTAGCTTGCCTAAAAGATAATATAGTGCCTCAAACATAATATCTTCCGGTGACAGCGTCGCTGTAATCGCATCTTTTGGTTGTCAGTTTATTGAAAATGTATCCAAATGACATTAGAGTCAATATGACAGTGTTAGTTCCAATTTTTTCCGCCAGGTTAGATATGTTTGTGGCACTATAATAAGTTATATTATAAAAAAAATTGACTTAAAAAAACCAAAAAACATCGTGTGTTGTCAAAAAACCCTTAGAGAATTGATTTTTTATACAAATTTGTTTTTTAAAGCGTCTGTGATCGGTAACTGTTGAGACTTATTTTTTAAATTATTTAATAATTTCGTTTTTTTTTGTGAAAAAAGAATCAATTCTTTAAGTTTAAAAAAAGAATCACATTTAAAAAATTTGTTTTCGTGAATGTGAGGGTAGATTTAGATTTTTAAAAAATAAATAAATAAAAATAATGACTTATGTTATAGAAAATGGGGGTTTTATATATTTGTTTTCGCGCCCATTATTATAAAGTGCCGATCTAATTTATTTCAAAGGCATCTTTATAATAGATATAATTTGGTATTACGTAAAAAATGCCTTCACCTATGTTTTCAATTCAGTTTTTTTAAATATAAATATTACTTAAAAATCATTTTAATCTTTCCAATTTCGCATTAGTTGGAGGCATTTTTAATTTTTAATTATTACTTATATATGTAGTTAAATATATATAGATGTATATAAAAAACTGCCACTTAAGCAGGCTAAGATCATTATAAGGTAAAAAAATTGTTAAAATGCAACATTTTTTGTACTATAACTTTTTTATTTCATCGATACTTAGGCGGGAGTTTCTATTTTTAATAATAGTTTATAGTTTTTTTTTATCCATTAAATACATAAATTTGTTTAAAGTATATTATTGTGGTTTTATTATTACAATATTTTATCTCCATTATAGCGGCGCCCCGCGGTTTTACCCGCGTACTTCCCGCTCCCGTGAGAATGCAGGGATAAAATTATGCTAAAAACCTTCCTCTTGAATCACTCTATCTATTAAAACAAACCGCTTCAAAATCCGTTGCGTAGTTTTAAAGATCTAAGCATACATAGGGACAGACAGCAGGAAGCGACTTTGTTTTATACTATGTAGTGATACATTTACAGAATCTCTACGACAATATTATAAATCAGAACAGTTTGTTTGGTTGAACGCGCTAATCTCAGGAACTACTGGTCCGATTTTAGAAATAATTTCAGAGTTAGATAGCCCATTCATCGAGGAAGGCTATAGGCTATATGACATCACGGTACGACCAATAGGAGCGGAGCTAACGCGGGTTAAACCGCGGGGCACAGCTAGTACAATATGATAATCACAACTTTATTCTTGAGTAAATACTTAACAGTATAGACATATTATATGTGTGAATGATGTGTGCGTAGTTTTTGATACCCTAGATACAAGTTACGAACTTAGGGGTCAGTTACTGTAATGAGATGATGGAGTGAATGATTATGTTCTGCTATATAATTTAGTAAACAAATATTTTGATTAAAGCTTGTTATATTGTTTTATAATTTAGTTATTTCAAATTCTTGATGCTTTTGATTTCTTTTCTTAAACGTAGCGAAGTTTTGTGGTTGAAGCGGAGATGGATGGATCTGTAAATGTGAGAAGATAATTAGTTTTTCAGAAAATTTAACTGTACGAAAGAAAGAACAACAATACGAAAAAAGTAAGTTAACAATGAAAATAATGTCATAAGAAAGTTCTTATTTTGACTTTACATCGACAAATATACATAAATGTTTATATAATAAATGAAAAATAAGATGTTACGGATATACTTTCCGATTGAACACAATTTTCTTTTTCAGATTAAATAAATATAAGTACTTATGTAAGTAAGTAATTCAAACTATATACTTAGTTCAAAAACGACCAAAAAACGTAACACCCCAAAAATCTGTTTAAAACTAAAGTAAATAAAATAAAATAATTCCCTTCTTAGTTTCATACAATACAAATAATGAAGGTAACAACCCCAAACAGCAAAAAAAAACTAAATTCAAAACCCTCCATCCAGTCCCCGATTAACTCTTAATCAAATAAAGCAATTGCCTAGGGCACCACGTCTGGGGGCACCAGAAAACACCAGAAGAGGCACCAGAACACAAGGATATGGCACCCAGGGCCGTAGCTATGCTTCAAATGACAAATGCCCTACCTTGTTGAACATAGCGAGCTCAGTTAGCTGACCTTTTTTTTTCGTCGTCAAATTCCACTCTAGCTACAGCCCTGGGGGGCCGAAGGCTTGGATTGCTTATGCTTAGTTAGGGCATCATGAAGTCTTAATCCGTCACTGTCCATATCTAAAATCAATACTTATACAAAACTACACATATATACTTACAAACAAACAGTACATATCTTCAATACTATGAGAAACTAGACAGTTTGAGTTCTTGTAACATATCGAAGACAGTTTCCACCAGTCTGTATTTCATTTCGAATACTGTTCTCCTAGCGTCCACTGAGCCATACTTCATGTTTAATGTGAAAAGGTCTGGGAAAAACTGAAAAAGAAGGTAGTTTTTAGTATTAAGATGACTGATGCTACGAGTCCCAGGGCTGATGCTATGAGTCACAGGACTGATGCTATGAGTCCTGTGATTGATGCTACGAGTCCCAGGACTGATGCTATGACTCACAGGACTGATGCTATGAGTCCCAGGACTGATGCTACGTGTCCCGTGACTGATGCTACGAGAACCGTGACTGATACTACGAGTCCTGTAACTTTTGGCATAGCAAGCAGGGTCTCTCACTACCAACTACATCACTTGAATCACTCTATCTATTAAAGAAAACCGCATCAAAATCCGTTGCGTAGTTTTAAAGATCTAAGCAAACATAGGGACGGACAGCTACTACGACTTTAACATAACATAATCATTCACTACATCATCTCATTATAGTAACTAACCCCTCACTAAGTTCGAAACTTGTATCTAGGGTATCAGAAACTACGCACACACTCATTCACACGCACACCCAGACCGAGACAAACATTTGTGGTTCACACAAATATTCACCACGCACGGGAATCGAACCCGCATCCTTTCGGATGGCAGTTCGGCATAGTGACCACTTTGCCATCGAGGTCGTCGTTTTTGTTTTTAACACCCGACGCAAAAAGTGGGGTGTTATAAGTTTGACGCGTCTGTGTGTGTGTGTATGTCTGTCTGTGGTAACATAGCTCCCGAACGGATGAACCGATTTCAATTTAGTTTTTTTTAAAGGGGACTTGGGTGCGAGTGTTCTTAGACATGTTTGATGAAAATCGGTTGAACCGTTTAAAAGTTATGGTGGTTTGAAAGTAATTGTGTTGGGGGTTTTTAAATTTTTAATTTAATTGTTATATACTATGTAGTGATGATGTAGTAACTCACCGGTAAACCTGCCATAGGTTCAGATGAAAATTCTTGCATCATCTCATTTGCTTTTAAAATCGTCGCGAACTGTGGATTCATATGGAGCAGTTGTAGTTTGCTCTGCAAAATGATAAATATTGACTTTATAGCGAGTATAAGTAGCGGCACGAAACTCTAGCGCTGACCGTTATTGCGCAGAAGTCAAAAATAAGGTATCACAGGGGGGCTAGAGGGACGAGGGGAGTGTGTGCGTAGCGCCGGTTGGCTAGTCTGCTGTACTTCGTCCCCCGCCACCATAGCACACTCCGCGGACATCGAATGAACAGTCGCGTTCTAAAGTATATTATTATTGCCGTTAATGGATAGTTTTTTTAAGTTTAAGTTTGTTTGATATTTTTGGTTTTTTATTAGTGTAATTTTAGTAGATGGTCAATACTATACAACTTAATATTAATGTTTAAGTTAACTTTAATATTAAGTAGGTAATTATTAATATTAGCGCGCGCAACAGTACCTAATATCATCCACATTTCACATCATTTCATTTCATGATAGACTATTTATTTAAATAATAGTTATTTATGGTACAAGCGAGGTAAGTTGGTGATTACTTCCGAGGCGCTATTGAGGCCCGAGCCGTCAGGCGAGGGTCTGAAGAAAGCCGAGGATAGTAATCATCAATACACCGCGTGTACCATACAACGTTTTTCAACACATTTGCGAAGAAATTATCATTTTTCGCTAATAAATAAACAGTTTTTCTATTCGCGCGCATCCAACACAACAATGGTGATCGGCCATAGATTAAAAGAATATACTCATTAAAAAAAAATCGAATGAATGAATGAATGGAATCGACCATAGACCTACCAAATGTAAGGCAACATAGTTGAAGTTTGTTTTTAATATGTATGGACACAATTTTTTTTGGTTTGGAAACTTTTTTAAAACTAAACAATTAAAAAAAAAATCTATAACTCACTAGTGAATCAAGCGTGTCATTATTCAACTGTTTTTGCACAAATAAGAGCCCCTTTATGAGCAAGTGTGTTGAAAAATATGTTGTTAAAAATATTTGTTAAAGTAGTTATAGTAATTTTAATTGAGTTACTTATACGTAATTGTATTTTGTTCGCTACTGTACACATGCGCAGCTATCCCCTCTACGTTTCGCTCAGCGCTAAACTTACGTGCCGCTACCTATACCCCATGGTTTTCTATAAGTACTTATACTATTACTAGCAACGCCCCGCGGTTTCATTCGCGTAGTTCCCATTCCCGTGGGAATACAGGGATAAACTAAACTACTATGTCACTCGCTGACAATAATAGCTTCCCATTAGTGAAAGAATATTTGAAATCGGTTCATTAGATCCCGAGATTACCCCTTATAATTTAACAAATATACAAACACATAAACTTTACTTCTTTATAATATTAGTATAGATAAAGAGGAAAAAAAATGTTAGATTGTAACGAATAGGCTCCGAAACTACTGAACCGATTTCAAAAATTCTTTCACCATTAAAAAGCTACATTCACCCTGAGTAATATAGGCTATTTTATCTCTGTATGGGAACTACGCGATTGGAACCACGGGGCGCTGCTAGTCTTGTATAATTTTCAATCCCGTGAGAGTTTTCGAGTATAAATATGGTATGAGATATTTCTGATAATATCCGTCTACTCGCAAAGAAGATTTGTGAATTATAGTGGGTATCCTACTAATATTATAAAGCCGAATGTTTGTGATTGTGGATGTTTGTTCCTCTTTCACGCAAAAACTTCTGAATGGATTTTAATGAAATTTGGTACAGATGTTCCTCATACTTAGGAATAACACATAGGATACTTATTATCCCAAAATTCCCACGGGATAAGGTTCCACGCTGGTAAAACCGCGGGGCACAGTGTGTAAATATTGTCAAGGAAGCAAATACCTCTCTTTTCTTATCCACTGCTTCCCTCACTTGAACTATGACATTTCGAGTGCCAGCTTCCGCGTTCCACCTGGGAAAAGGCAAAACAATTGAGAATATAGGACTTAACATACATCTAGATCAATAAAGAAGAAAGCAGGACATAGCCATCATCAAAGTACTAGGGTAGCATCAAGCTAAAGGAGATATATGTACTTAGAATTAATACCCTAGGATTTATGAATATTTGCTTATATATAAAAAATTACGCTTAAAGGTTATGCTCTCCTGGTACTTCAATCATTCTCCAAAGAAAGTTTTTTTTTTTTTTTACTTATCCTAGGTAAAGCTTTTCGTTGGACCTCGGGTAAGAAAAATATGACCCGTGGTACAACAAGTTCTACAAACATTTTCGTTGTACCACGGGTAAAATTTCTTCCCCGTTGTCCAACGCGTTGAACAAAGCTGTTGGACTACGGGTCAGTCGCCATATAATGTCCCCACCGAAGGGCTCGAGCCTACCCTGAATTAGGGCGATCAGTCCTTGGTTAGTCACCACAGGTCGAGTGCGGGTTTGTCGACTTCATACGCAATTCTCTACCACACATTTTCTTGCAGGTGTACGGCCTCTTCACAATGTTTTCCTTCACCGTAAGAACGTCGAATAATCTTACATTTTAATTCGAAAATCATGATCAACCTGATCACCGTCTTTCAAGGTAGGCTCGAGCTCCTTAGTAGGGACGTATATGAGCTGATGATGACGCCAACCCACCTACTCCACTGGAAGTTATAAGCCCTGGAGAGGAATGCCATCGCGTGGTAGTTGTGCCGCTCCGACACCCACTCCTTAGGACAGGAGCCCTCCACGTGGTTGTACGCGTCGAAATCGGGAAAGAAGTCGCACGCTGCCTCTTTCATAATCTTTATAGTAAAAAGGGGTGTTATTCAATTATACTATTCTTGCTTTTAATATTTTTTACCTCTTAAAAAAGGAGGAAGTTCTCAATTCGACGCGATCTTTTATTTTATGTAAGTATGTTCATAATTATGTACTTGAAAACGTCTGCACCGATTTGAAAAATTATTGTACCTTTAACTACCCGTCGTATATTCTTATTTGGGTTTTTTCCGTATTAAATTTCATTTAAATTTAGAAGGGACAAAGGGTTCAATAGTTTTGGCGCAACAGCGCAACAGACAGACCGAGTTAGTTTCGCACTTAAAACATTATAACAGCCGTTCCAATATTCGATATACTATGTATGAATATACTATGTATGGTTTTGCTTGTCAACGGAAACAAAACTCTGTCTACTTAACTGTCATTTTACCGTCCAGATCGATTATCACAAAAATCATAGAAACATCGAATATTGGCAACGGCTGAAAGTAAAAATAAGGAGAAAAACGTTCGTACCTGCGTCATCCGCTTCACACTGTAAGGCTTGTTGAAGTGCTCCTTGAGCGCGGAGGTGGTGGCGTTGGCGATCCACTTCAGCCGCACCGAGTTGCCGACACACAGCCACGTGACCGTCACACACACGCCCGTCACCGTTATTATTACACCTTTACTGGCAATATTCAAATTTAAATTCAAATTAATTTTCTGCAATTAAAATAACCTACTTGTAATTATTGAGAGTTTACCTCCCTCTCGATATTATAAATGAATTTATTGAAACAGATAAGATGTGAAAAGTTGAATACTTCCGAGGCGCTATTGAGGCCCGAGCTATGAGGTAAGGGTCTGAAGATACCCGAGTGTGTGTATGAAAAAATACTTACGAAATGAATTTAATTTAGATAAAAGTAGGTATTAATGAAAATGAGACCTTAAAGCTCTTTTAGAAATCTGTTTAAATGAATCAATTGTGAAATTAAAAGCAAATGTATTTAGAAGAAAATTACTTACGATTCGAAATCGAAAAAAATTATGTGAATTCGTGTACAAAATAATAACTTGATCGGGAATCGAATCTAAAACGCTGAAGCAATCCTACGCCACTTATGGCCGTTCCCAATATTCAATCTCTCTATTCTAATATATAAAATTCTCGTGTCACAGTTTTCGTTGCCATACTCCTCCGAAACGGCTTGACCGATTCTCATGAAATTTTGTGAGCATATTCAGTAGGTCTGAGAATCGGCCAACATCTATTTTTCATCCCGGAATTCCCACGGGAACGGGAACTACGCGTGTGAAACCGCTGGGCGCAGCTAGTTCTTATATATAAAAAGCATGGAAACTTTGAATAATCTGTCATTTTACATACTTACATATGACAGATATACTTACAGAGTTTTGTATCCGTTGACAAACAAAATCATAATTAGATCGAATATTGGGGACGGTCAATAATGGTCATTAATAGTTATTAGACAAACATGTAAGTACATGGTAAATATCCTCATAGATACTATGATATATTTATCTAAAAATAATTTTAAATGTACCAACTTTAGAATTTTGAAACAATTGTGATTGATAAGTACTTTATTAAATTTAAATCTATTTTGATATTTCACAAGATTTAAATATAATTATCACGAAGACATAATTATAGATAATATTCTAAATATAAATTAAGTTTTATCTATATCTATACTAATACTACAAAGAGGAACGATTTGTTTGTTCATTTGTTTGTAACGAATAGTAGGCTCCAAAACTACTGGTGTGTGAATGAGTGTGTCCGTAGTTTCTGATTCCCTAGACACAAGTTACGGACTTAGTTAGGGGTCAGTTACTGTAATGAGATGATGTAGTGAATGATTATGTTATGTTATGTTATAATACTTGTCTAATATATAAAATTCTCGTGTCACAGTTTTCGTTGCCATACTCCTCCGAAACGGCTTGACCGATTCTCATAAAACTTTGTGACCATATAGATACAGTAGGTCTGAGAATCGGCCAACATCTATTTTTCATCCCGAAATTCCTACGGGAACGGGAACGGGCACTACGCGTGTGAAACCGCGGGGCGCAGCTAGTTATAAGTATAGATTTATGTTACCCATTCGGATCTGGTTTTAGATCCCATCCTTGATATGGTAAATTGCTGTATCTTAACGCTGCTATACCGATGGGCCCTATAGAGAAAAAAAATCACCATTTACTTTCATCAGCCGGGCTAGCATGACTTCGAAAACGCGATTGATAAAGCTATTTATCGACATCCAACTGTCAAAATATAATAAATATAGCCGCCATATTTAGTTAGGTAAGTTGGTGATTACTTCCGAGGCGCTATTGACGCCCGAGCCGTCAGGCGAGGGTCTGAAGATAGCCGAGGATAGTAATCATCAATACACGCGTGTACCATACAACGTTTTTCAACACATTTGCGAAGAAATTATCATTTTTCGCTAATAAATAAACAGTTTTTCTATTCGCGCGCATCCAACACAACATTGGTGATCGGCCAAAGACTAAAAGAATATACTTATTAAAAAAAATCGAATGAATGAATGAATGGAAGCGACCATAGACCTACCAAAAGTAAGGAAACATAAGTAGTTGAAGTTTGTTTTTAAAATGTATGGACACAATTTTTTGGTATCGAAACTTTTTTAAAATGAAAGCAATTTACTATAACTCACTAGTGAATAAAACGTGTCATTATTCAACTGTTTTTGCACAAATAAGGCACAAATAATCCTTTATGAGCAAGTGTGTTGAAAAAAATATTAAGTAACGTGCTACACTAAAACTCAAGGTGCTCCTTCACCGCGAGCATTCGCGTGTAACGTAACGTTACAGAGAGCATTACATCAGTGAAGGAGAATCGAGCATTACAATGCGCACCTTGTAATTTATTAATTGTAATTTGTAATTATTACACGCGAATGCTCGTTAGTCAGGGAGGTATTATTGTAATGTAATGCTCAAAGACGAATCTGTAACGTTACATTACACGCGAATGCTCCCGGTGCAGGTGCAAATTTACAATTTAATTATATCTCAAAATCATTCATACTCACAAAGCACGCCAGTTCGAAATTGGACCGTAAGTTTATCCTCATTGAACTTATAATCGTTTACGTAGTTACTGGTCCACAGCTTGCGGTTCTCCTGCCACTGGCACACCACGGGAGGTTCTGACCACATCACGTCTTGGGGAAGACTAGAAATGGAAACATGACAGAAGTTATTTACCTACCAGCTGTGCCCCGCGGTTTCCCCGCGTAGTTCCCGTTCCCATAGGAATATGGGGATACAATTATGCTAAAAACCTTCACACTGAATCACTCTATCTATTAAAACAAACTGCATCAAATCCGTTGCGTAGTTTTAAAGATCTAAGCATACATAGGGACAGAGAAAGCGACTTTGTTTTATACTATGTAGTGAAGTTTCTTAAAAATACCAAGTTAGTCATTATTATTATCGACATTGCGTGCTTTGAAATAAGATCGAAAATCAATTAACACAACAACCAGCATCGATACAAATACAGACGAAAAACGCGCAAGTGCTAATAGATCTTCGATCTTATTTCAACGTACACAATGTCGATAATAGTTTAACAGTGGAAAATGCTCTGCGTTACGCTTCGTCTTAAACGCTCTATATGTCATAGAGTGAGTGAATGTCTCGCCTAAAAAACAGTTCAGCAGTTTCAAATTTACAAACAGACAATGCCATTTTAATTATCTGTAAACATCCTACCTAACTAATATTATAAATGCGAAAGTAACTCTGTCTGTCTGTCTGTTACCTTTTCACGGCTAAACTACTGAACCGATTGACTTGAAATTTGATACAGGGGTAGCTTATGGTCCGGGGAAGGACATAGGCTGTTTTATCCCGAAATTCCCACGAGATCGGGAACTACGCGAATGTAACCGCGGGGCACAGCTAGTTATGTAATATATTGAAAACTTGAAAACCTACGTACTCAATAAAAACAAGCGCCAGTTTCTCGTACTCCGCCTCCGTCCTCTTCATCTCCGCCTCTATCTCCTCGGGGGTGCGGGTGACGCCGGGCGCGGGAGGCGCGGGCGCGCGGTACTGCACCTGGTACTTCATCGGCTGCAGGGTCTTTGGCAGCTGGACTGTAGGGGGAGACATTAGTGATTGTTTGTCTTTGGAAGGTGTACTTTAGAGAGAGAAAGTCTTGGTTTGTCTATGGCAGCTGGACTGTGGGGGGAGAAATTGGTGATGGGTTGTTTTTGGTAGATGGATTTTAGAAAGAAAGAATTAATTAAATAGACACGGGTTGTCGTGCGAGTGTTCTTAGACATGTTTGATGAAAATCGGTTGACCCGTTTAAAAGTTATGGGGGTTTGAAAGTAATTGTGTTGGGGGTTTTTTAAATTTTTAATTTAATGTTATTTATCTGCCATATCTGCCGCCCCTTTTAGTCTACACGCGCCATTTTATATCGTGACGTCCCTAGAATATCTACAATGTACTACCAGTACCCGCTTAGACCGAATCGTATAAGAGTCCTACTACTTGCAAAATTGATTACAATATGTTTTTCATTTTACTATCTGGCCAAGTAAGTACTTTATTTGATAAAGTGCTCATCCTTACGTCTTATTATCTCTTACGATAAGATTACTACCGCGGGGGTATGTCAGATAGAAAAGACAAACCACAGAGCATAGCAAAGATAATATAATCACTACTTTAAAGCATAGAAAGAGGTAATGCAGTGAGGGTTTCCTACAAGTAAACATCAATATAAGGCGATTAAACCACAGCAATAGGCATGTGTGGCATTTCTCCTCAGAAAATAATACTCTTGTTTTGCCGTGCGTGTCCCTACACTTGTACCCACCGCGGAATGCAGTGGAATAGACTTTTTACAACAAAATTGTATAAACCATAATAAATTTCAATTGGATACCATGCAAACTAAATACGAGCCCAAATAGGCCGCGCGTCTAGCGGACTACCGGTTAATCTTCGTGCATTCTCTAGAATTCCACTGCCTACTAGCCTCTAGTCTCTCGTCAAAATTAATGCTTCCATTTTATTCCGCGGCGGTGTAAATTAACTCTAAAACGGTTTCATAGAAGCCATTCATGAGATCCGCTACACAGTTGGACAGCGCGAAGCAGTCGGGCGGTACCGAGTCTTAAATTCTTAATCGACTTACTAAGCCGAAATTAAAACACCTGACGCCACTTATAAATAATTTTAAGTAGATGTAAAAGTCAATAGTGATGATGATGATGAAGCCGAAATCAGTGTAGCTATCACTAACTTCATCAAGAATTTCTGTAGTAAACAGATTTTATCCGCGAAATTCCCACTCGATTGGGTTTAAAGCGTGTGAAATCGCGTGGCACAGCTATGTACTTTCATATAGATGTATCATTGAAAATTACTAAGAAAATCAGGTTTGTTACAAATCAAGATATATTCAAATCTACATAAGCGAAATCTATGGATACGATAAAATTTAAATCGTCCGTATTTACATACGAACTTATCGAACACAATGAATTGGAAACAGATAAGATAATATACGAAAATATGAGTTATCTCAATACTGATGATATCCATGTACACTGATATATTGAAAATTGAAAATACAACGTCACATCTGCGAAATTAACTGTCAAAACTGTGAATAATAAGAAAATAAAATGGTCATCAAATAATTATTAAAGTTTCGGACAAAAACTATGTTTGTCATGAAATAAATCGTGTTTTCGAAAAGGTTTTTGATAATAAATGTGTTTTATATAATGCTCAAGTGATTGTGAAGTGTACAAGGAAATAATTTATTGAATAGATAATGAAATCATTTGTTTTTGCGATGTGAGTATCGATTTTTTGTCTTTGATATAAATGTTGAATAAAATAGGACCTAAGAATGACCCTTGTGGAAATTATAAAGGAAAAAAACTTTTGGTAGCTTAAATATTTGTGGTTTTCTTTTAAGTATTTCTTATTAGTTGCTCACCACTTCAGCTTTGCAAGTTTCAAATGAAATTCTGCAAATACTTTAAACATTTTGAACTTAGCTAACGTTTGAACCCAGACCAATGGCTTTGGTAGTTCGGTTGGAGTACTTAATATAAAATATATATTAAATTAAGAAAAACATAATAAGGTTGCGGGTTCGATTCCCGTGTGGGGTGAATATTTGTGTGATCCACAAATGTTTGTCTCGGTCTAGGTGAGTGTGTGCGTAGTTTCTGATACCCTAGATACAAGTTTCGAACTTAGTTAGGGGTCAGTTACTATAATGAGATGATGTAGTGAATGATTATATTATATTATTATATTATAATGAATAATGGAGGGAAAGTATAATTTACATGAGTCAAATATAAGATAAGGTCGGTGTCGTGTCGTATAAGGAAGTGAAAGAGACTGCTTTGGACAGAAGTAGAAAGGAGTTGCACCTGTTACAAGCACAAGAACACTCTTTAAATAGATATGATAGATATTTATCTGTTATAATTAAAAAAATTAAAAAACCCCCAACACAATTACTTTCAAACCCCCATAACTTTTAAACGGGCCAACCGATTTTCATCAAACATGTCTAAGAACACTCGCACGTAAGTCCCCTTTAATACATAAATTGAAATCGCTTCATCCATTCGGGAGCTATGATACCACAGACAGACAGATACACAGTACACACACACATATACACACACACACACACAGACACGTCAAACTTATAACACCCCTCTTTTTGCGTCGGGGGTTAAAAAAGATAATGAAAATTATTTAAAATATGATGAAGCTAATTAATTGATAAAGATCATCAACATAACATAAAAATATTAGGACAAAAATTTATATCAGTACTGTGCCTCTTTTATCGTAAACTAGCTTCCCGCCCCGGCTTCGCACGGGTCCAATTTTCCCGTTGATTTTCCAGATTTTTTTACCTAAGAACCTTCTCCTGACAATAACAAAGACATTAACAAAAAGAATTAGCCAAATCGGGATAGCCGTTCTCAAGTTATGGCGTGACAACGGGAAACGGGTTTCATTTTTACATTTATAGATAATTAGCGGCCCGGCCCGGCTTCGCACGGGTCCAATTTTCCAATTTTCCATTGATTTTCCAGATTTTTTTTACATAAGAACCTTCTATAGAATATTAGAAAACTACAAAAGAAAAAATTTGGCGAATCGGTCTAGCCGTTCTCAAGTTATAGCGTCAGGAAGGAAACCCCGACTTATTTTTATATAAGTAGATTTTTAAAACCATAAATTCGAAAATTACACCAGTCGAGATGAATCGGCAAGAAACTGTATCTCTGTTTTTTATCTCTTTACTCGTTTTAAACATAAAAGATGACTTTAGATTTTAGAATAACCGAGGCTTTTATTCTGGGTTCAAATGAAACTAATGTGAAAATTTTGAATGAAAGTAAAATATCGCGCACAAAAGTTCTGTTCACTTCCACACTCATTTTATAATTGAAATAGCGGCACGCCACGGTTTCACTCACGTAGTTCCCGTTCCCGTAGGAATATAGGAAAAAAAAAATGCTAAAAACCTTCCCACTGAATCACTCTATCTATTAAAACAAACCGCATCAAAATCCGTTGCGTAGTTTTAAAGATCTAAGCATATATAGAGGTTCCTCATTGATGATATTAAATGTACAGAAAGGGGGTGAAGGACGCCTCCTTAGAAAGGGGCAGATGGGGGGAGTTGCACCAGTTACACAAACAAAAGTAACAGCTCTTACATTGATGATGATGATGATGAGGAGAAATAGCCGTTATCACCACGCTTGACAAATTCATGTTGGTGACCGCAAACCCGAGCCATGTTATTGACTATTTTTTTTACTTTCACTTTGAAGAAGATCTTTTCTTTATTCTTTAGGGACTAGACTCATTACTAAATGCAGAGTGCATTCGCATGATAAAAACACATTTGTCCTCATTTTCTACTGGTTTGCCGCGAAAGCTGAATAGACGCGGAAAGCTGAATGGATGCGTACGCGTCTCCATACAAAACAACGATTTCGAAACAAACGCTGATTGGAGCTGAATAAATGTGTCTAGTCCCTAAATCACCACGCTTCCCCTAAGCGTGTCAGTGACCCCAACCTCCTCCCATGTCGTGTTCCAGTGTGCAGTTTGTCCTGTTCTCGTTGTCGTCGCCAGTCCAATACCCCGGCCACATGTCAACATGTCTGACCGGCTACATGACGCAGCTGCAGTCGTGGGTCGATGAGATTGGAACGCTTATAGTTGAAGAAGGTAAGCTTAGGGCCTATTTCACCATCTTCAAGTAACGTTCCGAGTACGTACTCACAAGTTTTGTCTTTGTCACTTGATATAAAGTACGAAAAAGACAAACTACCTTTACTTGGTGAGTAATTTTACTTGAAGGTCGTGAAATAGGCACTTATTTTTAAAAATTGACTAATGGCCGTTCCCAATATTCCTGTCTATGATCTTGCTTATCGACGCATACAAAACTGTCATTTTACATGCATTTATTATAGATAGCTGCGCCCCACGGTTTTACCCGCGTGAATCCCAATCCCATGGGAATTTCGGGATAAAAATGATCCTATGTGTTATTCCTAGTTATAAGGTACATCTGTACCAAATTTAATCTAAATCCATTCAGTAGTTTTTGCGTGAAAGAGTAACAAACATTCATACATCTACACTCGCAACTCGGCTTTATAATATTAGTAGGAAATACAGAGTTTGGTATCCGTTGACAAGCAAGATCATTTATAAATCGAATATTGGGAACAGCCAGATTTTTTTATTCAAATTATTTTAACCAATTTTTCAGATAAACGCAACGCAATAGATCTTTCCGGGGTCTTGAATCCTGCGCCGGTTCTCTCAAAGACATTACAAACTCTCGCCAAAAACGCGACTGCAAAGTACCTCAGTATGGCGAGATGTCAACTCAATAGAGTACCTGTGGTAAGTTTCATCATCATCATCAGCTCATATATGTCCCCACCGAGGGGCTCTCCCTACCCTGAATGAGAGCGATCAGGCCTCAGTCACCCACAGGCCGAGTGTAGAGTGGTCGACATCACACACAACATAATCGTTCCCTCCATCATCTCATTACAGTAACTGACCCCTAACTAAGTTCGTAACTTGTATCTAGGGTATCACAAACTACGCACACACTCTTTCACACACACAGCCTTAGATTTTTTTCGCAGTTGTGTGCTGAGGTTTCTGAACGATATTTTCCTTCACCAACGAAAAATTATAGTAACAGTTACCATAAATCTAAGAAGATTAAGATTTTAAAGACGACCTCGATAGCACAGTGGTGGACCATGCCGGACTGCCATCCGTAAGGTTGCGGGTTCGATTCCCGTGCGGGATAAATATTTGTGTGAACCATGAATGTTTGTCTCGGTCTGGGTGTGTGTGTGTGTGTGTGTGAATGAGTGCGTAGTTTCTGATACCCTAGATACAAATTACGAACTTAGGGGTCAGTTACTATAATGAGATGATGGAGGGAATGATTATGTTATAATCCCTCAAAATATTAAACAATTTGAATTCGCAATCAATTGCTGATGTATATAACATTTGCCTTCCAGATATTCTCAATGTCCGATTCCCAAGGTAGACTATTATCAGATACGGTGGAGTATATGTCATTCTATGGAAACCATTTCGTTGACGTCAGCTCCTCCGATGAAGTATATGACGTATTTATAAACGCAACAGACGCTAGAGGCACGGTTGTGTCTACTGGATACCAGAGGCAAGGTACGGTTTATTTTAAACAAACAGCGTCCTGCGGTTTCACCCGTGTACTTCCTGTTCCCGTGAAAATGCGGGGATAAATTTATGCTAAAAACCTTCCTCTTGAATTACTCTAAAACAAACCGCATCAAAATCCGTTGCGTAGTTTTAATGATTTAAGCATACATAGGGACATAAGGACATAGGGACAGAGAAAGCGACTTTGTTTTATACTATGTATGTAGTGATGATGAAGCTTTTATTTAACTTGCTATCAATGTATGTCCGGGTGGAATCTGGCTACAGATATCTTCAACTTTTTTTATAATTATATTGCCACAATGTTTTCTGTGCCGGTGACAGCGACGCTGTAATCGCATCTTTTGGTTGTCAGTTTATTGAAAATAGATCCAAATGACATTGGAGTCAAAATGACAATAGGAGCTTCCAATTTTGGCCGCCGGCACAAAAGATTGTGACTCAATACACGTTTTTGACTCAATACAATTTGAATGACAATACACTATAAGCTATATGACGTCATTCTAAATCCAATATGGTGGACCATCCAAGATGGGGGTATTATTTAAACAGACTCTACAATAACTTTGTAATAAACAGATGAATTGCGGGTTAGATTCCTGTGCGTGGGTCTAAAATTTTCATGTCAGTATGTCCATTTGTCCATATATTGTCTCTCTGTACTAACATCAGTAAAAGAAAGGTCTTTACATAAACTATCCACTTACATAATCTCTTTTTTTTCAACCCACATCGTCCATAACACATAATCTACACAATCTTTTAATTCTTTGCAGAAACTAACGCTGTATGGTCAGTAGCTCTCAGAGATGTATACCTGCCCAACATTAAAGAATTAGATCTCAGAGCTTCATCAATACAAGTGTTAAGCGCGAACATATTTATGGGAATGCCTCAGCTAGAATCACTTTATCTCGGAGAGAACAAACTAGTATTCATCGACAGCGAAACCTTTTTAGGTCTAGACAACCTTCTACACCTAGACATAAGTCTAAATGAAGCATTTGATGAACGTGGAAACATGAAAATAATAAACACAGATGCATACGACGTCTTCAATGGACTCAAAAATTTACAGTCACTTGATTTGTCTTTTACTAGAATCACTTTAGCTCATATGAGTGTGTTTAGAAACTTTGGAAGTCAATTGAAAAGGTTATCTATCTGTGGAACTGGTATATCGAGCTTGCCTCCTGATGTTTTCAATCAAACTTCACTACAAATCTTGGACGTATCTGGAAATTATGGCATTTTAGCATGGGATAACGTTTTGAGAGGTCTAGAGAATTCTCTAAGAATCATATACGCTAAAGACATTGGTTTACGATCTATAAATCTATTCCAAAACTTTACAAGACTAGAAGTCATTGATTTATCTAAGAATGAAATTGAAAGTATAAGTCCAAGAGTCGCTAAAAGTCTTGTCAACGTACAAATACTGAATTTAGATAAAAACAGACTGACAGTGTGGAATAATAAGACGTTCATTCAAATGCCAGAACTAAGATTACTATCATTGAGAGACAATAACATCAACTTAATAACAGAACATATTATAAATGATCTTGCAAACGTATCATATGTTGCTTTGTCCAGAAATTTTATAGTATGTAACTGTCACTCCAGAGATTTCTTCGATCTAGCGATGGCTAACGAGCACAACGCAACAAATTCCGTGTTACAAAGCAAAATGGTGTCTAAAGATATAAAGAAGCGTAACATTTATTTTCATACAGCTTTTGAGGAATATAATGAACTGATTGAACATAGACAATTGATAGATATTCATGAAGAAGATTATATTGAGAGGAACGAAGATTTGAATGGAAGTTTTGTGTTGCTAGACTATGATCCGTCTACGTATATGTGCGTTATGGTCCCAGAGAGTCGCTCTGTGGAGTTCTCTTACGTAGCATCTTGCAATGCTGTACCGAGAGACGTCAATTTTCTTACTTCTAGTAATGATGGTTGGAATAAACTGTATCTAATGTTTGCTTTGCCTTGTGTATTGGTAGTACTGATAATAGTGTTCGTATTTAGAAGGTATTTCAGATATTGTTGTATAACGATGAGGAATTCTGCCATGTTGAGTCTGGTGCATAATACTGATGTTATAGATGGTGAGTCTACTGTACTTTATAGACTTATTAATATCATAATTCTCTGGTATGTAGCCGTGTTTGTGTTTGCAAGTACTGAGCCTTTCGGTTTTACCTAATCCTCTTGGGAATTTTGGAGTACTAATTGTCCCGTTTATTATTCCTGTAATAAAAGAGCAAAAATTTCCATACATTTTTCCATCCATAATCATAGAAACTTTTATATTTATATTTGATGGGTTTAACCAAAAATATTGCAGCACAGTTGCAGAAACAGTTACACATTTAGTTACACACAACACGATTTTAATGGTCCCGACATTAATGGTCACGTTTTCTTGCAGACGACACGATATTCCATTACGATGTGTTCGTGTCGTATTGCCACGAAGATAGGAACTGGGTTTTGGATCACCTCATTCCACATTTGGAGTCGGATTGCTCCATCAGCGCTTGTCTACATGAACGGGACTTTCAGGTAAATTTTATCTATATTAGGATTAGAGCCTATTTCACCATCTTCAAGTAACGTTCCGAGTACCTACTGTTTTGTCTTTATCACTTGATATAAAGTAAGAAAGAGACAAAACTAACTTTACTTGTTGAGTAACTGTACTTGAAGGTCGTGAAATAGGCCCTTAATATTTCATTTAATTCTATCATCTAATTCAATTCAATTTCAATTCAATTTATTAATATTTTCTAATTTAGTTACAATTTATTTGATGTGGTTATTGAGACATTACCTCCCGTGGGAGTTACTAATAAACTGTGTTCCGGCGAAGTAAGGCCTCTCAAACCACGTACACATAAAATATAACTAAGAAAAGAAATTAAATATATACCTTATAAACTAACATATATAATTTTATATACTTAAAGCTACAAGTTTAAATTTAATTTAACAGCAACAGCGTCTCTCTCCATCTACTTCTGTCCAAAGCAGCCTGTTTCACTTCCTTATACGACACGACACCGACCTTATTTTATATTTGACTCATGTAGCTTATTCTAGGTCCACCCTTCCTCTTCACCTTTATTTATCCCAACTTTCTATGGTATCGGTTTTTCTACTTTTTCCCCAATAACCTAACTATTTCTTTTCGTCGTCTGCTGTAAATGGTATTTAATAATGTTCTTTTTAACCCCCGACGCAAAAAGAGGGGTGTTATAAGTTTGACGTGTCTGTGTGTGTGTGTATCAATCTGTCTGTGGCGTCATAGCTCCTGGATGAACCGATTCCAATTTAGTTTTTTTTTGTATTAAAGGGGACTTACGTGCGAGTGTTCTTAGACATGTTTGATGAAAATCGGTTAACCCGTTTAAAAGTTATGGGGGTTTGAAAGTAATTGTGTTGGGGGTTTTTTAAATTTACAATTTAATGTTATTTCAGTGTAACTTATTCTTCCACCATTTTTACATTTTGAATACTTCTAATAATTCACTTGGTTTGTTCTAGGTTGGACATTCAATATTGGAGAATATAGTGTCCTGCATGGACAGATCTCGGTCCATAATGTTGATCATTTCACACCGGTTTCTGCTCAGCAAATGGTGTCAATTTGAAATGCACTTGGCTCAACACAGGTAAATAACAAACCACTTTATCTCGGTCTGGGTGTGTGTGAATGAGCGTGTGCGTAGTTTCTGATACCCTAGATACAAGTTACGAGCTTAGTAGTCAGTTACTATAATGAGAAGATGGAGTGATTGAAATAATTAAAATGGTGTCAACATGATACCCGTTTTGGCCATAGCAAGTATTTATATGTCTAAATTACTAGTTCTTTTACATATACTACTTTATTTATATTATTGGAACGTGGAGCAAACCCTATAAACATAAACTGCCTTATATGCGTTGCATTTTTAGTCTGGTTTAGCACTAAACCAGGTTTTACAATCTGATCGAAGTACAATTTTGAAGACTGTCAAAAGACTAAAGTGACAGATTTGACTGACAGGTGTCAAATGCATAAACCAGGTTTTGTTAAACTAGGTTTAAAATTTAAGTAGCGCAAAAAAGACTGAGAAACTTTTACTAATTTTATGAACTGAATAAGAATGAGAATAGTTTTTGCTCAAAAACTGGTACATGGGTGAATCTGTTATGTTAGTATTAATATTATTTATCTTTACAGACTCCTAGAAACCCGTCGTGAAGACCTAACACTAGTCCTTCTAGAAGAAATACCAAGATCAATGCGTCCCAACACGTTGCACTATTTGATGCTAACAAAAACTTACATAGTTTGGCCAAAAGATGGCGCTGAACGAGAACTATTTTGGAAACGGATGAAGAAGTCATTCATGTGTTTGAAAATGAAAAGTTTGACGAGCGAAGTCACTGCCTAGAAGTGCGAAGTAAATTTACAAGAAGTAAAGTCAAGATTTCTGTCAAGATTATATTTATAAAAAGAATTTATTCAAATCTGTAAAGTAAGCGGTGATCATCAAAAAAATCTGACGAAATGAGAAGAACCTCTTCCTTTTTTGAAGTCCGTTAAAAATGCCTTCAATTAATTACTTATATTATTAGTTAAATTTCTGCCTGTTTAGTTAATAATTCAATAAATACAATTTTGAAGTTGGTTATTTTTTAAAGTGATATTTTATTTCTACATTTTTATGAACAATGAAAGAAATAAATATTTTTTTTACTTTTGTAGTAAGTTATTACATTTGATTGTTTAAGCGGTACACGCGTATGTACTAGAAAATTAAAATGTAGGTTTTTTTTTTTCTATTTTGTAGACCCCTACATGTCATAATAATGACAGTAACTCTATCTGTGCTTTCCATTCAAACTGTTCAGTAGTTGCATATCGTAACTAATCCTAACTAATATTATAAATGCAAAAGTAACTCTGTCTGTCTGTTACCTTTTCACGGCTAAACTACTGAACCGATTGACTTGAAATTTGGTACAGGGGTAGCTTGTGGTCCGGAAAAGAACATAGGCTATTATTATCGTACGTATTATCCCGCAATTCCCACGGGATCGGGAACTACGCGGGTGAAACCGCGGGGCGCTGCTAGTGTGTTAATAAATCAGTCAGTCAGCAACGACCCTATGTCCCCACCGAAACGCTCGAGTCTACCCTGAATTAGGGCGATCAGGCCTTATGGTCGACCACAGGATGAGTGCGGGTTGGTCGACTTCACACACAACCTTCGCTATTTTGTTCCAAGATGTGTGTATCTGTATGTTCTTTTGTTTTCTTTCTAAACGATGTTTTCCTTCACCTATGTACTTTACTTACTATAGTTTGTAAAATTTTGGATGATCTCTGTGACAGCTGTCAGTGAAATCCCGCCTATAAAGTTCTGAATTTTTTAGTACTACAGTCAGTACATGTTAATGTCATACTTTATGGGCATGTCGACCTGTTTAGTGATGGGCGATGTATCATCGTGACCACGGACTATAAATTATCGATATTTTAAATAAAACTCTATTTCAAATGAAAGTGTATTCTAATTTTATCGTATATTTTAATATCATAGACATAATTTACATTTGATTTAAATTAATAGTGAGTAAATACAATCTAATTTCTAACTTACTCATGTAATATTCCATCAGAAACTGATTCAGATATGGATTGGATGACCCCTTTAAGAGAATAATTGTTTTTTTTTTAATTAAAATATTCGTTTAATTTAGTACTTAGCGTTTAATCTCAATATAATTTAACATTATCATATTTAATAGTTAGAAACATCGATAATTGCTATCGACATAGATTAAGATCCTACCAACCCTATGAACGAAAGTTTGACATATGTCACAGAGATCATCCTAGATTTTACAAACTATACGATAATATATACGATTTACATACATATTACCCACAGAACTTAGAATACTCTATGGTAATATACTTTTTAAACTTTCGCGATCGGAATTCATTGTTTGCATGATTACGCGATTAAGACCTGCTAATCATGCAAACAATGGACTCTATGGTAAGTATAGACATGTTATCTACTCTCTGGTTATATCGGAACGCGTGTCGCCAGTTGACAGTGACCAACACATTGACATACTATAACAAGAAATTAACAATACTGGTGAATGGTGTCCTATGGGACACACCTTTGCGGCGACAATATCACGCGTCTGTCAGACTTCTTTACTTACCATACCCTATTTACACTATGCTCCTGCTCCTGCTACTCGCGCTGCCGGAAATATTTCCCAAAATACTTCCGCGGTAGTACGCTATCTACATTATGCTGCAATGAGCAGGGAAGTGACGAGGGAAGTGGGCAGTGGCATAGTATAAAGGGGTCACTCGTGCTGCTACTCGTCATGCCGGTGCCGTCATTTGTATGTCACTTGGTACGTGGGGACTGAGTGAAATAGCGTATATGTTCTCTCTCGCTTGCCCTCCTTTGACTTCCGCACGAAAAACCAACACTCGCGGGAGCGTTGGGCAGGAGCAGCGGCATGACGAGTAGCAGCACGAGTAACTGTTTATACTATGCCGCTGCCCACTTTCCTCGTCACTCTCCTGCTCATTGCAGCATAGTGTAAATGAGGGGATAGAGTATTCCGAGTTCTGTGGTATTACCTATAGGTATGTTATGTATTTATACTTACACGTAGTAACGAAGACATCGTTGAGCATTTTCTTCGGTTGCGGAGGCGTCGTTAGTAGGTCGAGATTGAGGACTCCGCCGCATATTCTGGACACAAAATATTAAAGGTTGTGATTAATGATGCATGTATGCATCCTACTAATATTATAAATGCGAAAGTTTGTATGTTGTTTAGATATCATCTTAGTAATATTTGCTGCTAAAAACATACACAATTGATTTCTCGAATAAAATAACGAACATGAAATTTTTCAAAACTTTCGGATTCGATTCCCGGGGAGACTAATAGCTTTTTTCTATGACATGGTTCCTAAGATCAGATCTTTGTATCTCTTACAGTTTTAGACTTCCCCCCACTGACCGCTCTATTTGGGACATCCTGAATCCTGAATAAGTATATATAAGAACTCTCTTACCTATATTTCCTTAAATTAACTTCTCCTGCGCGCGTTCTAGTCATACATTTCTTCAAATATTTGCCGAAATTTAATGCTGAAACAAAAAAATATAAGTACACATATTAGTTAAGTACCTATCTCATTTCTGGTCTTATCCTCACTTCCTTAGTAATATTATAAATAATAAATATTTTATTTTTCAAGAGGTAGGTACAACAAAAAAAATACAAAAAAATACAAAGTACATTTTACACAAAAAATCACCAACCTACAAGAAAAACAGGGTCGTGTTCAGTAATCGTTGCGGCCCGCTAAGGCCACAACACTGATCTTCCACACGGCCCGTTGGGAGTGACACACAATCAAGGAACATTTTTACTCTAGGGACACATAGATATTATAATTCTTAAACACTAACTTGCATAAACACTGGCACAGTAACACGAAACACTAGAACCACAGATAAAAATATATCTGTGGTTCCAGTCGAGCTTGCAAGTTGTAAATGTATCAATAATTCATTAGGCCGATTTGATTGATTGATACTAAACAAACAAACAATTCAACCAATTAGAAAAAAAAAACTATTAAAATTAAAAATGGCCACTTGCAAAGACAAAAAACAAAAACTATTAAAAATTTATTAAATATATTAATAAATGCGAAAGTAACTCTGTCTGTCTGTTACCTTTTCACGGCTAAACTACTGAACCGATTGACTTCAATTTTGGTACAGGGGTAGCTTATGGTCCGGGGAAGAACATAGGATACTTTTTATCCCGAAGTTCCCACGGGATCGGGAACTTCGCGAGTGAAACCGCGGGGCGCTGCTAGTTTTATATAATACTAGCGGCCCGCCCCGGCTTCGCACGGGTACATACACACACACATACACCCTTTTTTTGCACTGGGTTTAAAAAAAAAAGTAAAATTATAAAGGAAGTTTGAATTCTTTTTTTATGAATTTTTTTTATTCATATTTTTTATTCATGTTTTTTTTTGTATTAGCCGCTCGGCACTTTATTTTATTACATTGACTCCCCCCCGTACCCCAGTGACGCTTACATGGAGCCTACATCGCATGCTGGCTAGCTGAGCGCGGTGAGCGATAACCACGCGACTTTTTTCTAATACTTGCATTTTTAAACTCGTGATATCTTCCGAATGAAATGTCCGAATTGAATAATTCAAAAAGTTATAAAAAGGTATTAAAGCCGTCTTGAATATAAAGTAATTTATTTTGATAAGGATTAATACCAAGGTACAAATGAAGAGCCTTTTCTAGAGGCGGCATATATCTATATATATAAAAGAAAGTCGTGTTAGTTACGCCACTTATAACTCAAGAACGGCTGGACCGATTTGGCTGAAAATTGGTGGAGAGGTAGTTATGAACCAGGAAAAGGACATAGGATACTTTTTATCCCGAAATTCCCACGGGAACGGGAACCACGCGAGAGAAACCGCGGGGCACAGCTAGTAAATTAATATTTTAGAATAAAAAACTGCTTACTGTGACATAACTATAATATTTAGACATATGCTGTCGCGACACTTTTTGTAGATAATGATGAGTTCTGCAAAGTCGTAGTGAATGATTTTGTTCTATCATCAATAGTTTTCGCAGCGCACGCGACGTATGGAATTTTTCAGGTGTTTTTTTTACACCTTATGTTACATTATTGGAGTTTTATTAAGGATCCCTAATTTTTTTTTAAATATTATATAGCCTATGTTACTCGGGGATAATGTAGCTTTCCAAAGGTGAAAGAATTTTTGAAATCGGTCCAGTAGTTTCGGTGCCTAATCATTACAAACAAACAAACAAACAAATCTTTCCTCTTTATAATATTAGTATAGACTAAAATATAATGAGGAAAGGAAAGATTGTTTGTTCGTTTGTATTAAATAGGCCCCGAAACTACTAGACCGATTAGTAAAATTCTTTTCCTATTAGATAGTTTACATAGTAGGCTATTTATATTTTATCCCGATATGCCGACGGGAAAGAAAACTACTCGAATGATACCGCGGAACATAGCAAGATATTAATAAAATAAGATAATAGTTATTTATGGTACAAGCGAGGTAATCATCAATACACGCGTGTACCATACAACGTTTTTCAACACATTTGCGAAGAAATTAATAATAAAATATTATTTTTCGCTAATAAATAATCAGTTTTTCTATTCGCGCGCATCCAACACAACAATGGTGATCGGTCATAGACTATAAAAAATATACTTACTTATTAAAAAAAACGAATGAATGAATGAATGGAATCGACCATAGACCTACCAAGTATGGACACGATTTTGAAATAAAAGCCCCTTTATGAGCAAGTGTGTTGAAAATGTATTTATTTACCATTTTGTTCACTAATGAAGATCCTTGGATCGGGTAGAAATGGCGGCTCCAACATGTTCAAATTGTCTAAATCCTCTTTTTCTTGCTCATTCTTCGTGTAACTGGAATTAAAATCATATATTAAACAGAGTATAGCTATACAGTTGAACTTTTCACAGATGATGTTACGCTATGAGATACAAATAGACGGTGTCTTAGTAATAGGTTATCCATAGAGAGAGCCACCCTGTATAGGTACTGACATATTCGTTTCGTTCGCCGCACGGTTAACATATACGTGATACAATTTATTCGAAATATCTAGTAAAAACTGTGATTTTAAAGTGAAGAATAGTAAATACTACTTGTAATTATAAATGGTTAAGTGTTGTGATAAATAGTTTAGTGAATTATATCCAAATTCTGCTTAAAATCAATAAAAAACTTATAATACAAAATTTCATTACATTTTCTCTCGTGAACGCGTAAGCGACGCGTTCTGCATGGCGCTTACGCCCTTTTGGCCGATGCATTGAAGACAGTGGCCGGCGGTCGACGTGTTATGTGTTTGTACGAGTATATTTGAGCCAGTTAAATCAAGTACGCTTTTGAACTATTTTCTATCTACCCACGCATAATATACCACTCGATTACATTGATTTTATAACATCAACAATAAAACATTTTTTTAAATCATGGATTGTAAGAAATGTAAGGAACAGATTAAAATGGAAGAGATACTCAAATGTAATACATGTCTCGGTATGTTTCACTTTCTTTGTGTTGGTTTGAATGAGGCTGATTTTAAAAAAATATTGCCTATGAACAAATTGAAATGGAAATGTCCAACATGCAAGTCAGTAAAAAAACATAGTAGTCCTTCGACATCAAAGGATAATCCAAATTCTTCCCACTCCATCATAAATATAGATGCGAATGCTATAATGGACCACTTAGATGCTCGTTTCGATGCTTTGAAATTAGCAATAGAAACTTTGCGTACTGATGTAAATGATAAACTGACGCAACTTTCTACCACCGTTAATGCTTGGGAAGCAAAGTTTAATTCATTCGAATCATCAATGTCTACAGTAAACGCACAAATTCATTATCTTGAATCGGAAAATAAAAAGTTAAAAGCCGAAATGGACATTCTGCGTTCGAACATCAAAGACATATCTGAATACAACCAGCGTAATGACCAGTGGGTTCGTCGTCTCAATATCCAAATTAACGGTGTACCCGAAAAAAAGGGCGAAAATTTGATTGAGTTTTTAAAAATATTAGCTCAAAAATCAAACTTCAAACTGGACTGTAATACAGATATTGACTTTATAACACGTGTGGCAGTAAAAAATGACACGGATAATAAATCACCTAAACCGATCATATTAAAGATGCACTCCAGATACAAGAAGGATGATTTCTTATCGTCTCTGCGTAAAGTCAAAAAATGGACAGCGGGTGATATAGGCATTACGGGAACACAGAGCCATCATACAATATATTTTAACGATCACCTATCTGCAAAAAATAAATCTCTTCTACGCCAGGCCAAACTATTAGCGAAGGAAAAGAATTATGCTTATTGCTGGGTTCGTAACTGCACTATTATGGTCCGCCGCAGCGATCAGTCACCTGTTATCCACATTACTTCAGATGACGCTTTAAACAAGATTACATAAGTGCTAAGTGTCTCGATTTTGGTCTTTATACGGCTTTTTATTTAATTTTTCACTTTTTTTATGTACTACTCATAACTGAGAAAGTATATTTTTTACCATGTTTGTGTATTTTATTAGAGGAGAATTCAAAAGGTATGTTTAGTATCGCATTAATATTAGTATTGACATTTAATAAGTTTTTGTTATGTATATGGCTTTACTTATGTATTTTTGATTATCTGCAGTATTTTGGATATAGCTATACTATCCAATGATTTTTAAAATTTATTATCAAAATGTTCGCGGATTACGCTCAAAAACTACGCTTTTTTATAGAAATATTTTAAATATTGATTACGACATAATATGCTTGAGTGAGACTTGGTTGCTACCTGGTATATCTGACACGGAATTATTTGACTCCCGTTACACTGTTTACCGAACTGACCGCGATTACGAAAAATTAAAGCTTACGAAGGGAGGGGGTACTCTCATCGCAGTTCGCCGAGGCATCTCTATAAACATGCGTAACTCTCGACCGTTGCCTAGCATGTTATATGATGCTGATATCACCTGTGTTAATATTATACTTAATCATGCACCCAAATCAACTATTTTGCGCATGTTCTGCTGTTATTTTCCACAAAGTAAGGATCAACTATCTGCTCAACTGTCATTTTTTGAATTCATTTCAGATTTGAAATTAGATTACTGCTCTGACCACTTTTTAGTATTAGGTGATTTTAACATTAGAAACGCTGTGTGGTCTATGAACCCATCAATTAACTCCTTAAGTCTTCAAAACCCACAAGACGATAATTTAACAAGTCAGCTGTATAATTTCTTGTGTTTTAATGATTTGGATCAGTATAATAATATAGATAACAAAAATAATAGAAAACTCGACCTTGTTATATCTGATATTGATTGTAAAGTTAATCGTGTGGCTCCTTTATCTTTGCCTGAAGATGCTCATCATCCGTCTTTTTACATTAATATTGACTTAAATACGGATCTCATGAACTTACAGCCAATGTCACGTATAAATCGTTGCTTTCATGCAGCTGATTATAATTTAATTAAATCTAAATTGGCTGAAATTGATTGGCAAGATATACTACCAAGAAGTGACGTTGAACTGGCTGTTAATAGGTTTAACGAAATAATTAATAAAATAATAGAAGATTTTGTGCCATCCAAAACTATAAGTAACACAAAATATCCAGTTTGGTACTCTCGCAATTTGATAAATTTAATTAATAAAAAGTTTAAACTACATAAGAAATGGAAAATATATGGCAGAATATCTGATTACAACTCATTTTCTGAAATGCGTCGTTCAGTCAAAGAGCTAGAAACTAAATGTTATGATTTATTTATTAACAGATCTGAAACAAATATACTACGAAATTCAAAATATTTTTGGTCTTATATCAAATCTAAAAGATGTAATAGTGATATTCCGGATACTTTATACTTTAAAGACTCTGAAGGTACAGATGGCCAAGCTATTGTCAGTCTGTTCAACTCATTTTTTCAATCCGTTTTTCAGCCTATTTCCGCAGTAATTCCACCTACAATAGAAAGTAATACTTTGAGTAACAATTGTATCATTAATAATGTTATAATAGACGTTCAGACAGTCTCTAAATATTTAAATAAACTTGATGTGTCGAAGGGTAGTGGTCCTGATAATATTCACCCAATATTTTTAAAACATTGTTCTGAGCAGCTATCTATCCCTTTAACTATATTATTTAACCTCTCTTTATCAAAAGGCACTATGCCCTTAGTCTGGAAAAAATCATTAGTAGTACCAATTTTTAAATCTGGAGATAAACATGACGTAGCTAATTATCGTGGCATATCTAAACTATCAGTAATACCAAAACTTTTTGAAAAAATAGTATTTGATTCTATTTTCCCAGCAGTTAGACCATTTCTCACTGTGAAGCAGCACGGTTTCATTAAGGGTAGATCCACCGAATCTAACTTATGCGAATTCTTGGATGTAGTCCTGGAGAGTATGGAGAAAGGTTATCAAATAGATGCTGTGTATACTGATTTCTCAAAAGCATTTGATAAAATTTCTCATCCTATTCTGATAAGAAAGCTTGAGAACATCGGTATACACGGTGATCTCCATAGATGGTTGGTTTCATATTTACGGGATAGAAGTCAAGCTGTTGCGGTGAAGGGTTATACATCCAATTTTGTACCTATAACATCAGGCGTGCCACAGGGATCTCACCTCGGTCCCTTGTTGTTTAATATTTTTTTGAACGATGTAGTAAGCTGTTTTAAACACTCTAATGTTTTATTGTATGCAGATGATGCTAAAATTTTTGCTAATGTTAAATCTATGGAGGATTGTAAAATGTTTCAGAAAGATTTGGATAATTTTTGTACTTATTGTTTGGTCAATGGATTGAAGTTGAATGTAGATAAATGCAACACTATATCTTTTACTCGTAAAAAATGTCCAATAAATTGTAATTATAAACTGTGTGATAAAACATTGAAAAGGTTAACAGAGGTCAGAGATCTTGGGGTGCAGCTGGATTCTAAGCTTTTATTTGCAACACATATAGATAATATTACTGCTAAAGCATATAAAATGCTGGGTTTTGTTTTCAGACAAAGTAAAGATTTTAAAAATATTGAAACTTATGTAACATTATATAATTCATTAGTTAAAAGTCAATTAGAATATGCTTCAACTGTATGGAGCCCCTCGTACAATAAGTACAAGGAACAAATTGAAGCTATTCAGAACAAATTTGTTAGGAGATTACAATATATTTTCAAACAACCTTTACCGAAACTTACTTCGCTTGAGTTGAGACGTGAGCATAAAGATCAATTATTTTTATTTAAAGTTATTAATAATTACATAGATTCGCCTTATTTGTTAAGCCATATACATTTTAAATGTCCTAAATTACATCCCCGTACAAAAACTGTATTTTCTGTGCCAGTGTGTAAAACTAATTATTCATGTAATCGATTTTTAGTAAGATCATGTAGTATGCATAATAGTCGATACTGTCATATTGATTTATTTCATTACAAACTTGGTGGTTACATTCGTTGTGTAAAGAATGTTCTCTAATATTTATGAATTTTGTTTTTTTTTAAACCATTTTTTTTTTTAATTGTACCAATGTAGTCTCTTTATTTTTGTTTTTTACTTCTTCTATGTACTTACAACAAGAATTAAGTTATAAAAATTGATATTGTTCTTCACTTTCTGAGTTACTTACTTGTGAAAACTATTTGGCTCATGTGTTAGATTACTAGATTTTAAGTTTTTTTGTACTATAAATAGCTGTATGTTTTCCTAATAATAAATAAATAAATAAATAAATATAAAGATCAATTGCTGTTCGTTAGTTTCGCTAAAACTGGAGAACAGCTCTACCGATTTAGCTAATTTTGGTTTTGAATTATTTGAAGTCCAGGGAAGGTTTAAAAATGTGAGAAAATATAAAAATACCTACCTATGACTTTGTTTCATTCATAACTAGCAAACCTGGCGAACTCCGTTTCGCCACCAGATGGCTTCGTTTTATAAAAAAGATTTTCCCGCTTTTCTGTTGAAATTTTCTTTGCTATAAACCTCACGGAGCCCGAGACCTTTCCAACGAATACAAAACCGTGGAAATCGGTTCGTGCGTTCTGGAGTTATAGCGTCAGGAAGGAAAACCCGACTTATTTATATATAGTAGATTTTATTGACAATACGAAAATCACCGGGTCAGCTTATAATTAATTAGGGCGAGCGAAGTGAAACCCTCCTAACGCAAAAAAAACAGTTTTGAATCTTTACGGAAAAACTACATCACTTACTGAGTTATTTCAATTAATGTCTAGATGTGTAAAAAATAGTTATAATAATATTTTGTAAGGAAAATAAAAAAGTGGTTTGTCTATGTCCCCACAAAGCATAGACAAAGTCACGCTTTTAGCTACCTAGTGAATAAATATGTGTACTAACGGATTAGCCTTCAAGAAGGCCTCAATGGCCCTGGTCTTCTCCCGGATGTCCTTGTAAAACGCGTTCCTGATATCATCCTGTTCTTTCTTCACGCGCAGCATCTCGACATGTTCTTTGACGTTGAACACGAATAGATCTGTAACAAGTTAATAAAATAAATAAAGGTAAATATCCAGATTCATATTTATTTACATTGGAAATGGCTTTTAAGTTCATGTTTCATGAGCGTTTCCATGTTTCGTAAATCACGTTATCTGTTCCGTTTGTCGTACTAACCACTTCTTCTTTGATGTTGGTATGTCAACCGGGACCGACGGCTTCTATGTTAAGCCGAAGCATATTCCATATCACTACATCATAGTATAAAACAAAGTCGCTTTCTCTGTCCCTATGTATGCTTAGATCTTTAAAACTACGCAACGGATTTTGGTGCGGTTTGTTATAATAGATAGAGTGATTCAGTGGGAAGGTTGTTAGCATAATTTGATCCCCATATTCCTACGGCAACGGGAATTACGCGGGTGAAACCGCGGGGCGCCGCTAGTTTGTTATACGAGGGGGGGTCAAAAAGTTCGCGGAATGGAGGGGATAGCGGGGGGTGGGGGACCTGCCGCAGGTAGTAACTAATGAGCAACTCTTTGTGAGTATATATGCCAAGTTTGAACCTGATTGTGTCAATAACCTTTGACCTGTCGTCGATCAAACAAGTGAATCCGGAAGAAAAACTTGAACATGGAAAAAATCGAGTTTCGTGCCGTCATAAAGTTCCTCACTAAGCAAGGAAAACCACCTCAGAAAATTTTGGAAGAAATGTTATCAGTATACGGGGACTCTTGCCCTGGGAAAACCATGGTGTACAAGTGGAATAGCCTTTTCAAGCAAGGCAGAGAGTCTCTTGAAGACGACCCTCGCTCAGGACGGCCGATTGAGGCCACCACCTCAAACATCGTTGAAAAAGTGGAGAATCTTATACTGGAGGATACTCGTTTGAAGAAGAAACAACTTGCAGAAATGGTTGGAGTATCACCTACAACCATTTTAAATATTCTACACGACAATCTTGGGATGTCAAAAGTCAGCGCAAGATGGGTGCCAAGAATGCTCACACCACCACAGAAACAGCTGCGCGTCGAGTATTCAAAGGAGTTTTTAGACCTCTGTAGCGCCGACAAGGAAGGAATTTTTGCAAGACTTGTTACTGCAGATGAAACTTGGGTTCATCATTATGAGCCTGAGTCGAAGCAAGAGTCTATGCAGTGGCATAAAAAGGGTCAGCCCCCCCCTAAGAAATACAGGGTGTCACAATCGGCTGGAAAAATCATGGCAACTGTTTTTTGGGATACAGAGGGTATTTTATTAATAGATTATAAAGATAAGGGTGTTTCTATAACGGGAGAATACTACGCTAATCTACTAAGACAATTAAAAGAAGCAATCAAGGAGAAAAGGCGGGGAAAGTTGACAAAGGGTGTGCTGCTTTTGCATGACAACGCACCGGTACACAAGAGCCGCGTTGCGATGGCTGCCCTTCATCACTGTGGCTTCGAAATGTTAAACCATCCTCCCTATAGTCCAGACTTAGCCCCCTGTGATTATTTTTTATTTCCCAAATTAAAAAAAGAGCTTCGGGGGAAGAAATTTTCCGATGATGAAGAAGTCAAGTCGGCGATTTCGGCCTATTTTGAGGACAAAGACAAATCATTTTTTTTCGACGGTATTAATAAGTTAATAGAGAGATCTGAAAAATGTATTCGACTTAAGGGGGAATATATTGAAAAAGAAAAATAGTACAGTATTTTATTTCACCCCCCTTCCCCTCCGTTCCGCGAACTTTTTGACCCCCCCTCGTAAGTATTTATTTATTCATTTATTGCGTACATGTTTTTGGGTATAGGCAGATCTTATAAATACCAGGGAAGTATTAAAAACATGAACCCTGCAAGGGCACAGCAATACACAAGTAAAATAATAATGACATATTAAAAAACAATATGTGCATGATGATAAAATCCCGTATAAGCTATTTTGTTTAAATGATATTAACCGTGTTAACATACCTTCATACCGATTCGGCATTTCAGCGAGCAACGCGAAGCTTCTAGAGCTCTCGCTGAGCAAGTCTATCATGGTCCGGGCGGCGCGCACGCACACGCAACTACCGTCAATGATCTTGGGCAGTTTGACACCCACTTTCATCGCGGGGAAGGATAGTTCTACTGGTTCCCTGGGGAAAATAAATTGAAATTATGGTTTATTGTAGATCGAAACAGTGGTTTATTTTTATCTACTTTATACTAGCAGTGCCCCGCGGTTTTACTCGCGTAGTACCCGCTCCCGTAAGCATGCGTAGCTCGTAGTATAATACAATCTCGGTACAATTCACCATCGTGTGTTAAAAAAATAATTAACAGCGCCATCTATTGGTACGATTTGCGACTACAAAAAGTTACAATAAAACATACGATTACTTATACACAATCCCATGGAAATTTCGGGATAAAAAGTATCCTATGTGATATCCCTAGTTATAAGGAACATCTGTACCAATTTTAATCAAAATCGATACAGTATGTTTTTGCGTGAAAGTGGAACAAACATCCAAACTCACAAACATACAAACTTTCGCATTTATAATATTAGTAGGATAGATAATATTTGATTGCTTATTTTGCTTCATAATATAATATACCTACCTATAGATACATATTTAATTTCAGCAATATTTAGTGATGACTTACTACACACATCAAAAGTGTCTAGGGATCAACATATATTTTTGCAATAACTTTTCTATGTATCGGTCTTGTCTCCGTGTGGTGCAGCGATACCGTCCTCCATGGCGCTCAGCCACGGTACCAGTGCTTCGGTAACGTGTCCAAAGTCGACTGATAACACTCTGACTTGTATTCAGAGCTAAAGCCACAGTACGTTGCCGGGAACCAGCTTCTATCATTCCCACGGCTCTGAGCATTTCTTCCCTGCTTAAATGACGTCGCCGCTCCATAATAACGTTGGTTTTAATCAGTAGTAGGGAAACAGTAGCACTAATAATGTCTTCAATGCGTTGTATGTTTTTATAGGGAAAATATTGACAGCTGATTTTCATCTTTTACTCGAATTTGATTCACAGTTCCTGATTCAAATTATGAAATGCACCAAAAAGGATCCATATAAATTTATAAAATCATAAATTTATTACAAAGCCACATCTCAATCTCAAGAAATCCGCATAAAAATGCTTGATCCCTAGACACTTTTGATGTGTGTATATTGGTCATTTCTCCAAACCTGGCGCGAGCAACACAAACATTTTACACACGTATATTGTCTGTGAATGTCACTCAAAGTGATGTCGCACGTCACAGTCATCATGACAAGTCAGTGCGTCCCTCTCGCGCGCGGTCAAACTTATGAGTATGAACGGGACAGTGTATGTAGTATGTGTAATATATTTTGGTTTTGGAATTTAAAAATACAGCATGATTGTATTTCATTCAACCAACTTCAAAACTGGTTATTCTCTATTCGTATAAAACAAATAAATTATTTTGAAACATCCATTATTTCCTGAGATTATTGCGTTCAACCAAACTAACTCTTCAGCTTTATAATATCAGCTAGTATAGATTTTTATAGAATAAAATTGAAAAGTGTTTTTGAGAAAGAAACCGATTTTGAAAAAAAAAGTTGTTTAATAAAGTTATCATTTCTTACTCACGGATCAGGCTCCAACGGTTTAGGTTTGCGGGTCGGCATTCGAACAGCCACCCACAGGTTCAGTCTCAACCCTTTGAACTCTCTCTGGTAAGTCGCTAGCTTTATGGAGTGGAACTTGAAGTGGTGTTCTAAGTCTCTGAGGAGTGTGTAGGAGGCCAGTTGCATGGCGGTGGAAAGCTGCGCGCGGAGGGCTAGGCGGACCTGGATAGATATTTTATATAGATGTTTATGAGTGTGTGCGTAGTTTCTGATACCCTAGATACAAGACGAACTTAGTTAGGGGTCAGTTACTATAATGAGATGATGGAGTGAATGATTATGTTATGTTTATTTATCAATTTACTAGCTGTGCCCCGCGGTTTCACCCGCGTGGTTCCCGATCCCGTGGGAATTTCAGGATAAAACATAGCCTATGTTCTTTCCCGGATCATAAGCTACCCCTGTACAAAATTTCAAGTCAATCGGTTCAGTAGTTAAGCCGTGAAAAGGTAACAGACAGACAGACAGATAGAGTTACTTTCGCATTTATAATATTAGTAGGGATTTATTCGGATGTTGGGAGCAATGATGGAATTGGAACAAATGATAAGGAATTAGAAAAACGAAATATTATGGAAGCTCTGTAAGATAATCCTAAACAGTGATGAAAAATCGTAGAAGTATAATTTGATGGAATAGTGACAAACGTACATTCGTAAAAAGGTAGAATTGCTTTTTATTGCTTATAGTATCACAATGATTATGATTTCTGCGAAGTAATTTATTTACATTTTTAGCCTAACTGGGCTTCACGAAGTTCCTTGTCTATCAAGCCTATAAAAAACTTGAAAAACTTTTCCTTACCTCATTATAACTTTCCGCTTGTAACTTCGTATACTGCCTTGAATTCGCCACAAACTCCTCCAGCATTTCGAGCATCTGGGAATTTAAAAATAAATAAGGTATTATCGACACGTGAGTGGGTGGTGGCGCGGCATGGGGAAGGCTTATATCCAGCAGTAGATGGTAACGGGCTGACGATGATGATGATTATCGACACGATATAATACTGTTACCCCTCATTTATACTATTCTGCAGTGAGCAGGAAAGTGACGAGGAAAGTGGGCAGCGGCATACTGTAAATGGGTCACTCGTGCTGCTACTCGTCATGCCGCTGTTCCTGCCCGACGCTCCCGCGAGTGTCGGTTTTTCGTGCGGAAGTCAAAGGAGGGAGAGCGAGAGAGAACATATACGCTATTTCACTCAGTCCTCACGTACCAAGTGACGGCACCGGCATGACGAGTAGCAGCACGAGTGACCCCTTTACACTATGCCACTGCCCACTTTCCTGCTCACTGCAGCATAGTGTAGATAGCGTACTGCCGCGGAAGTATTTTGGGAAATATTTGCGGCAGCGCGAGTAGCAGGAGCAGGAGCATAGTATAAACGAGGGGTTAGAAATAACAAGCGAGAAGGCGGGGCCTAGCAGCGCGTCATCGTGACGTCAGAATGTGAAAGCCGCAAGACCAGTCGGACGGTGCACGAAGAGGGCGCTCACTTTACGTTTGGCGGTTGGATGTAACGGACGTGTCTCGTTGCTATAATATTGAGCATAGGGTACCTAGGTTCTAATTAATTATTTTTGGTGATTAAATCTTATTTAGTTCTATCGGTCTTTATTTTTAAAAACTCAACCCCACTTCTGGTTTCTAAGAATACTATAATCTTCTCCCGAACCTTTATCCCATATAACTGAGGTCGATTTTAATTTTACCAGTTTTGGTAGAATGTCAGCATGTTACGTAGAGCGACTTAATTTTTTTTATACTGGTTCATATATATCCACAAGGAGAAAGCAAAATCGGCCTATATGTTCGCTTTGCTCGCTCGGTGAATAAGTTTGAAGTAAGCCTGTGCTCCACGTATATCACATATCCCGCGGAAATCCTTAGCGGATGCTTACGTCATAACATCTACCTCCATGCCAAATTTCAGCCCGATCCGTCCAGTGGTTTGGGCTGTGCGTTGATAGATCACTATGTCAGTCAGTCAGTCAGTCACCTTTGAGTTATACACCCCTATTTTGAATTCGAGATACTTAATCACACAGCTAATGCAAACGACGGGTGACAATATAATAGTGAAGTTAGTCTTCATCTTTTGCTTTTATTCAAAAAGTTATGATAAGTCAAAGTTTTTCAAAATCCCGCCGAATTTTATTGCTATTCTACACCGAACAACAGGCGAACGCTGCGATACACAGCTGAGCGCGGTCATCGACCCGAGCCGTCACAGAATACTTGATAGCTAGTGTGCCGTCTGGTAATACGGCATTTATTTAGTATTTTTTAAGGATAAGTTTTTTAAAGATAATCGACTATAATTTTTGATATTTTTATTGGATATATAGATTCAGTTACTGCTACAGATATTCTGATTTTTATAAGTCCCGTAATTTCAAAATAGGGGTGTATATATTTAGATTCCATACACTATCATTCGAAACAATAACATATCACACTTACAGGCAATGCCTCAATACAGCGGCGGTCCAGCTCGCTATCGTCACAGCGCGCGGTCTCCCGCCAAATGTGGAGATAGGTGTTCATCTGGGTGGTCACGCGCGGGTCGGGGAGACCGTCGCAGCGGAGGTATTGTTGCCACTGTGGAAATTAAATTAAAAATTTAAAAAACCCCAACACAATTACTTTCAAACCCCCATTACTTTTAAACGGGTCAACCGATTTTCATCAAACATGTCTAAGAACACTCGCACGTAAGTCCCCTTTAATACAAAAAAACTAAATTAAAATCGGTTCATCCGTTCGGGAGCTATGATGCCACAGACAGACAGATACACACACACACACACACACAGACACGTAAAACTTATAACACCCCTCTTTTTGCGTCGGGGGTTAAAAATAGTAGTTAAGGCCTTTGACTTCCAATCACTAGGCATTGGTTCCCCGCAATGATCTATATATTTTTGACTCTGACTGTACCAATGTTTTAAAGTTTCAAATACAAATTGTATGTACTTTTATTCGACAATCTAAAGGTGCTCGTGTAATGTAACGTTACAGATTTGAGCATTACATCAGTGAAGGAGAACCGAGCATTACATCAGTGAAGGAGGAGAACCGAGCATTACAATGCGCACCTTGTAATTTATTAATTGTAATTTGTAATTATTACACGCGAATGCTCGTTAGTCAGGGAGGTATTATTGTAATGTAATGCTCACAGACGAATCTGTAACGTTACATTACACGCGAATGCTCCCGGTGAAGGAGCACCTGAAGGATGGAGGAAAACATCGTGAGGAAACCTGTATACACAAATTCTAATACTGTGTGCTACATTACAGGGGAGGGGAGAGACAGAGGTGGAGACGTATAAAATAAATCTATACTAAAATTATAAAGAAGTAAACTTTGTGTGTTTGTTAAATTGTAAGGCGTAATCTCGGGATCTACTGAACCGATTTCAAAAATTATTTCACTAATGGGGAGCTATATTGTCAGCGATTGACATAGGGTATAGTTTATCCCTGTATTCCCACGGGAATGGGAACTACGCGAGGACGGCGCAGCTAGTAAATTATCAAGAGAATGAAATGCCAAACTGACGCCATACTTCGGGTATTAAAAACTGATAAACAAACCTCTGCATCCATTTGCTTTTTGTTTTGATACGCGAACTTTTGTTTTTCGAATTCTGAAAAGAAAAGAAATATATTAAAAGGTTATTGTGATTTATGGTTAAACCACGTCAGGCACCATAGTCGTCGTAACGAATGGCCGTTACAAAGTGGCTATAAATTTCCATCGTGGTACAGCAAAAAACTTCTTAATCTAAGGTATAAGTTGGTACCCGACTGCAGACAGCAGCACCAGACCACACGTGTCGCCGCGCCACTACTGGTTTGTATGTATTTCCATGAAATTACACTCGTAGTGGGCGACATGAAGCTAGCTTCGCGTCGCCGAGCAGCAGACGGCGAAGTGTCACGATGACGTTAGGCGGCGACGTGTGGTCTGCTGCTGCTGTCTGCAGTCGGCTACCAACTTATACCTTTATGCATAAGTTTTAATTTAATTGTTGTGAATGGTTTTTTACCGTTTAAAAATTTAAATAAATAACAAATAAACGTACTATGAAACAGTAGCGAGGTTTTCTGCAGTATGTCCCGCCGGACCTCTTGCTGTGCCGTGTCTTTTGCCAGCAGCTCGGCCCTTTCCCGGCTCAGGGCCGCACGCTTCTCCTTGGCTCCTGCCAGGATTGCTTGTCTAATAAAATAATACATAGATTAAAACCCATCCATCCGAACTAATATTATAAATGCGAAAGTAACTCTGTCTGTCTGTTACCTTTTTACGGCTAAACTACTGAACCGATTGACTTGAAATTTGGTACAGGGGTGGTTTATGGTCCGAGAAAGAACATAGGATACTTTTTATCCCAAAATTCCTACGGGAACGGGAACTACGCGGGTGAAACCGCGGGGCACAGCTAGTCATCAATAATACTAATGTTTCCTGGGCGGTATGTCGCAGGTCCATAAACTTACACCTGTCGCTACAAGCTGGCTAAATAATCTGGAATCTGATCCACGTAGGATAGTCACACGCAATGATGATGATATTCTTCGTCTTCTATCTATATATCTATCTATATACACCGCTATTTTGAATTCGAGATACTTAATCACACAGCTAATGTAAACGACGGGTGACAATATAATAGTGAAGTTAGTTTTTTTCTTTTGCTTTTATTTAAAAAGTTATGATAAGTCAAAGTTTTTCGAAATTCCGCCGAATTTTATTGTTCTTCTTTCTACACCGAACAACAGGCGAACGCTGCGATACACAGCTGAGCGAGGTCATCGACCCGAGCCGTCACAGAATACTTGATAGCTAGTGTGCCGTCTGGTAATACGGCATTTATTTAGTATTTTTTAAAGATAAGTAATCGACTATCATTTTTGATATTTTTATTGGATATATGGATTCAGTTACTGTTACAGATATTCTGATTTTAATAAATCCCGTAATTTCAAAATAGGGGTGTATATAAAACTCTTCCGTTACCGAGTGATGTACTGACTGACAGACAACGCATAGCCGAAACTACTGGGCAGAGAGCTGAAATTTAGCACGTGTGTTTGTTGGGGGGAGTAGGTTTTTTTCTTTTCCGAACCTTTATCCTATGTCTGTTTGGGGTCGGTTTTCAGTTTAACCAGATTTGGCGGAATGTCAGTATACGTGAAGCGACTGCCATCAGACCTTCACACCCCGGCTATACGAAATTTTTTGGTTAAACCAATTATAAGACTTTTGAGGGCTCTAACCACCCGTAACGACGGTCGATGATAACTAATGTAATTTAATTTAAAATGTCCTATAAACGTTACTAACTAACTTTTCTGCCTCCTTCTCCGCTCTCCATTCTTCGATCCGCTGTATCAGCCAGGCCTCGCGTTCCTTCTTATTCATTTTCTTCCAGTTTTTGGGCTGTTCATAGTTTATCTTACTTAGTATGTTTTCATCCACTATTTTTTTGTTTTTTTTGGGTTTAAATAATGAAAATAGATTTGTTTTTTTTTCGTTTTTTTTGTGAAAAGATTGAGCAATAAGAAAATTATTTAAAAAAAAATGGAAAAAAAAATTGTCGATAAATAATCTAGTTTGATTAGTTATTGATTAAAAAATATAAATAAAAAATCTAAAAAAAAGAAAAAATAACAAAAACAGGGGAAAAAATATTTCAATGGATTTTTGTCGCGGTTTAATGTTGGTTTTCAGATGTTTTGTATTCTTTACAAAATCCGTGATCACAGAAGGCTGATGTGTAAGAAGTAGTGTAAGTCTATGCGAAGTAGTGTAAAAAGCTTGAGAGAAATGTAAAACAATAATTAAAACTGCGACAAAAATCTATTTATCCCGAAAAAAAACTGCCGAAAAAAAAAAGTTGATGAACACAGAAAAAAGAAAAAGTTCATAAATAAAAAAGTAAGTATAACTTTTTAATTTGTAGTTTTAAAATTTAATTTTTAAACGTGGAGCAAGTTTATTTTTTATTTTTTAACTTTTAAAAAAAATATTGCTGTCGCTTTAAAACTTTAAAAAAATATTTTTCGTCTAAAACTTTTTCAACAATTTTTTCGTCTATTTTTATTGTTTTAAGAACTTGTATCTCCATGTACACACACAGTACTACAGAAAAAAAACTCACTACGTCACCAAGTGAACTCGGAATGACAAAAGAAACATGAAAAAATATAAAACGCCAAACATTCCGTGTCAGAAACCCATAAATGTCATAAAATCCGTAGAAATTTATGTATTATTATAGAAAAACTTCATAAAATGGAAACTTTATGATCTATGTGTTGTTTGGAACCAAATTTTCGGATTCAAAACAAAATAATAAAACCGAAATCAGACATTAGATGATACGACACGATATTTTGCGTTTCGTGTCGTAACGTGACGTTTAAAGCAAGTCAATTTCATTTACGGATTATGGAAGGCCACTTTGTACCAATTTTGAATTTCTTTCGACACTATTCGGGTAAGGAAAACATCGTTCAGAAACCTGCATACACCTGGTATGAAATCCTAATGTTGTATGCTCCGTGTCCCGCACTCACACTGTGGGTGACTGAGGACCATGAAGTTGTAGGTAAAAAATGGAGCCCACACTTGGAACAACAGCTTGAGTCAAATACCTACGTCTCTATAGGTCGATCTCTCTTTTTAGTCAGACACTCTCTTTTTAGAGGTTACCTTAGTTAGAAAGAGAGAGCCTGCCCACAGAAAGCGCGATAGTGATACATATGTAGTTATGCTTCAAGTAGGTATTCGAAGTGTGGACTCCATTTTTTACCTTTAACTTCATGCTGAGGACTGATCGCCCTCATTTAGGGAGGGCTTGAACCCTCTGGTAAGTACGTACCGAGTTAATCGAATCTCTCGACTAGTTTCAGCACATAATATTGTTATTTTTTAGGTTTTACATTAAAATTTAAGTAACTACTCGAAGAATTTTAAATTTCCTGGTAAGGAACCAGTTCCATACGAGTAATTTAAAATCTTCGATCGGAACCTTCGAATTTCAATTCAAATTCTGAAACTTCGGTTCCGTAGAAGGCCGAAGCGTATGAATCAAAGAAAGTCTTACTTTCTCAAAATCCGGTATTTCTTCCTTCTCCTTGTCCTTCTTCCCTTTCTTCCCTTTTCCTTTCTTCTTCACTTCTTCCTGCTCCTCTTCAACCTTTACTTGCTCCTCTGTTGAAAGAAGAATTGTTTAAATATTCTTTTAATGATGGTCTTATAGTGATGATGAATTTAGAAATGATATCATCTAGACTAGATTGAAGAGTAGATGGTTTATCATGCTCAGCCCCCCCTAGCATGACTGTGCGTGATAAATGATATAGAAACCACGAAATAATATCGATTCCGCGAGCATGACCAAATGAATATGGCGTAGTACGATTTGACAAAATTAAATATGGCGGCAATATTTATTATACACACATCAAAAGTGTCTAGGGATCAAGCATTTTTATGCGGATTTCTTGAGATTGAGATGTGGCTTTGTAATAAATTTATGATTTTATAAATTTATATGGATCCTTTTTGGTGCATTTCATAATTTGAATCAGGAACTGTGAATCAAATTCGAGTAAAAGATGAAAATCAGCTGTCAATATTTTCCCTATAAAAACATACAACGCATTGAAGACATTATTAGTGCTACTGTTTCCCTACTACTGATTAAAACCAACGTTATTATGGAGCGGCGACGTCATTTAAGCAGGGAAGAAATGCTCAGAGCCGTGGGAATGATAGAAGCTGGTTCCCGGCAACGTACTGTGGCTTTAGCTCTGAATACAAGTCAGAGTGTTATCAGTCGACTTTGGACACGTTACCGAAGCACTGGTACCGTGGCTGAGCGCCATGGAGGACGGTATCGCTGCACCACACGGAGACAAGACCGATACATTCAAATCTTAACTCGAAGAGCTCCAACAATAACCGCCATGATGTTAGCCGTGCGGCTTCATCACTCTTCAGGGAACTTAATTAGCGACCAAACAGTCAGAAACCGCTTGCATGAAGTGAACCTTCATTCCCGAAGACCGCTACGGGTACCACCTATAGCAATGCACAATCGTAGGATTCGATATCAATGGGCTCTTGAACACAGAAATTGGGCAGAAGAACAATGGCGTTTCGTGTGCTTTTCTGATGAGTCTCGTTTTGGTATGAGACCGGATACAAGACGTATACGACACTGGAGAACCCCTGGACGCCAACAGCGATTAAAATCCTGCCAGGAAGTCCATCCTTATAGTGGTGGAACCATCATGGTATGGGCGGGTATTTGGATCGGCGGAAGAACTGAGTTGATTTGGATCAGAGGCAACCTCAACGCTCAAATTTATGCTGAGACGATTGTATCAGACGTCATCGTTCCTCTACAAGTGCAAATCGGTCCCTTATTTCAGTTAATGCATGATAATGCACGACCGCACACCGCAAGAGTTGTAAGACAGACTCTCGCCGCAGCTGACATCAATGTCCTGCCCTGGCCTGCTCAGTCGCCAGACTTGAACCCGATTGAGCATGCATGGGATATGCTACAGAGAAGAGCTCTGCCGAATATGGAGGGTATCCAGTCGCAAGAAGACCTTTTTTTGTTGTTGCAACGAACATGGGCGGCCATTCCACAGCGTGATTTGGATGAACTCATTTTGAGTATGCCAAACCGATGTTCTTGTGTTGTTAGTGTTCGCGGTAGAAACACGGATTATTAATTGTTGTAGTTACCCAATAAAATTTTAAAGAAAACTGTTATTTCAGTCTTTTTTTCGAACTTTAATGTTAGTGGTTCAAATGTCAAAAATCCCTTTATTAGGAAAATGGCAAATTTCTTTATTAATGCAAAGGTGACTTGGTTTATCGTTACTGTGACAAACGAAAACACTTTATTTGATGAATCCTTAAAGAAAATTTTAATTAATATCAATCAGGAGAAAAGTTATTGCAAAAATATATGTTGATCCCTAGACACTTTTGATGTGTGTACTTTGAAAGTTGGATGTCAATAAATAGCTATATCGATTTCGCGAGCATGACCAAATGTCATAAAATTAATCATGTGGTAAAATTAAATATGGCGGGTATTTTTATCAAATTTTGACAGTTGGATGTCAATAAATCGCTGTATCTATCGCGTTTTCGAAGTCATGCTAGCCTAGCTGTATGTAAACATGATTGAGTTACAATATACAAGAACCAAAAAGTATTGACGACAAATTGCGCCTTTTTGCGTCGCGTCGTGTCGTATCGTAGCGTGATACTAACCTAAGTAACAAAATCTGGTACTATAATGCAGTGGTCCCACCGCGGGCGAGTGAGCGATGAACTATCAGCGAGTTTCTCGCCCAAGAAAAGGACAGTGAATGTACATTCCGTGTATTATTTATAGTTACTCGCCTGTTAACTATTATGCATCTCTTTCGTTTACACGGAATGTACATTCACTGTCGTTTTCTCGAGCGAGAAACTCGCCGATAGTTCATCGCTCACTCGCCCGCGGTGGGACCACTGCATAAAAGACCTGGGAATAATTAAGAACGTGATAATTAGTATTCATATTTAGTTAGTTACAGCGTCGCATTCGCATACATTACAGCAGAGCGTCCGGCGACACGACACGACTGCCACGACACGATATTATTTCTATGGGTATAAATTATTGACTATACCTTGAGGTAGCGAGTCTTCCGACCATTGGAACAAGTCACTGGCCACTTTTTCTGTCACTTCTTCCTCGACCACCTAGAGTTACGTGAAAATAAATTATTTGATTAGATTAGATTTAGATAAAATTCATTTTTTTTCTTCTGGCACTAAAATTCAGTTAAGATGTTCTTTTTAACCAGGTATCACAAAATATACCTTAAAAAAATTACGCCAAAATTCCCACGGGAATAATGGGATAACTAGCGTCAAATTTAATGTAAATAACTATGGGTGTCATGATGATGTATGGGTGACTGTTAGTATGTCACCTAGGTGACAGAAATAAATAATTTTAAAAAAAGTATTACCTTTTTCTTTTTCTTCTTTTTCTTGTCCTTTGGTTCTGAAATTAAAATTGATATTAATTAAAAAACTTATTCTTTGTGTTTTATATGTTTCATACAGCTAAACTCTTTTATACGCGACTAAAACCGAAAGGCGTTGCTAGTTATCTTACTAATATTATAAACGCGAACGTTAATTTGTGTATAACTCTTTCAAGTAAAATCTACTGAACCGATTGGCATGCGCTACAGATGTACCTAAGGAATAACACATAGGCTACATTAATTCCCAAAATTCCCACAGTATTGGGATTTACGAGGGAAAAACCGCGGGACTAAACTATAGTTTGTAAAATCTAGGATGATCTCTGTGACATATGTCAAACTTTCGTTCATAGGGTTGGCAGGATCTAAATCTATGTCGATAGAAATTATCGATGTTTCTGACTATTAAAGATGATAATGTTAAATTATATTGAGATTAAACGCTAAGTACTAAATTAAACGAATATTTTAATTAAAAAAAAACAATTATTCACTTAAAGGGGTCATCCAATACATATCTGAATCAGTTTCTGATGGAATATTACATGAGTAAGTTAGAAATTAGATTTTATTTACTCACTATTAATTTATATCAAATGTAAATTATGTCTATGATATTAAAATATACGATAAAATTAGAATACACTTTCATTTGAAATAGAGTTTTATTTAAAATATCGATAACTTATAGTCCGTGGTCACGACGATACATCGCCCATCACTAAACAGGTCGACATGCCCATAAAGTATGACATTAACATGTACTGACTGTAGTACTAAGAAATTCAGAGCTACATAGACGGGATTTTATTGACAGCTGTCACAGAGATCATCCTAAATTTTACAAACTATAGACATAACATCACGTTACGACCAATAGGAGCGGAGTTAACGAGCTAGTATAATAAACTAGCAGCACCCCGCGGTTTCAGCCGCGTAGTTCCCGTTCCCTTGGAAATTCGGGGATAAAATGATGCTTAAAACCTTCCTCTTGAATCACTCTTTCTATTAAAACAAACCGCATCAAAATCCGTTGTCTAATTTTAAAGATCTAAGCATACATAGGAACAGACGGCGGGAAGCGACTTTGTTTTATACTATGTAGTGATAAATTTGGATAAAAGTCAATGAATAAAACAATAATATAAGTTATATAAACGCATGAAGGTAATAAAATTGAGTATAGGGTAATAAAGTGCTTACCTTACATGGCAGGGCGAGTTTATATGTGTCGACGTGTTTTTGACAATGGGGTTGCTATATGACATTGATCAAACAGTATATAGGGCAGGAGGTTAGGTGTAGCGCACAGTGAGAGCTAATACTGGGTGGAGGGAGGCGAAGATTTTTATATTATCAATATACTACTAATATTTATTATTAGCTCAGAAGCTTGATGGAAAAAATTGATTGTTTGTTTGTAACGAAATGGTATGTGTATGTCGTGGCCATATCGGTTTGCCCACTTCATGAAATTGGTCGATAATTTTATGAAGTGGTCGCATTTTATGAAATATCTCACTGTCTATTGGCCACATCATGATGTGGTAAGGGCAGATCAATGATAAAATATCGCTTCTAAATAACATCTAAATTACATCATTTTAGCGCTTCGCCGGCTGCTTCCGCGGCACGGTCGCTACACTCGCTCGGCTCGCGCGATGTGTTGTCGCAGTTCTAACATAAACTAACCTACGACCTTGTGAGTAGTTTAGGCGACGTTGAGGAAAAAATCGTGTAATGATAAAAATTTAATGTTTTGATCAAATTAAGTTGGCCACATCATGCAATGCGGTCGCTACTAGTTAAATGGCGTAAAGTCACAATCTTGACTCCAAGCCAAGCCAAGTGCAAGGTGGATCCAAGTCCCAATAGAGGTGATAATTTGTCAAGTCCTTCAATAACAGGAGGTAGTGATTCGAAGGAGGCGCTCGTATATGAAGCTGTTTGGCGTAGTCATAATCTCAAGTCCAAGCCAAGTGCAAGGTGTATCCAAGTCCCAGTTGAGGTGAAATCTGTCAAGTCCTTACCTTCAATAACAGGAGGTAGGGACTCGAAGGAGGCACTGGTATACGAGGTGTCGGTGAACTGGACTTCCTCCACTTCTGGCTCCGGCTCCGGTTCCGGTTCCGGCTCGGGTTCTGGCTCTAAGAAAAAAAAAATTTATATAGCACTATTTAAATTACTGAACAAAATCATACTGCTTGTGTTAATTACTTAACAAAATCATACAGCTTGTGTAAATTACTGAACAAAATCATACAGCTTGTGTAAATTACTGGACAAAATCATACAGCTTGTGTAAATTACTGAACAAAATCATACAGCTTGTGTTAATTACTGAACAAAATCATACAGCTTGTGTAAATTACTGAACAAAATCATACAGCTTGTGTTAATTACTGAACAAAATCATACAGCTTGTGTAAATTACTGAACAAAATCATACAGCTTGTGTAAATTACTGAACAAAATCATACAGCTTGTGTAAATTACTGGACAAAATTATACAGTTTGTGTAAATTACTGAACAAAATCATACAGCTTGTGTAAATTACTGAACAAAATCATACAGCTTGTGTAAATTACTGGACAAAATCAGAAGATGAAGAGACATATCGACATACACATGTTTGTCTTGAACGGGAATCAAACCTTTATCGAATACTTTGGCATAGGAGTCAGGGTCACTACCAATACGCTAGGGCGGATCGAGAAATGAAATGACCGCCACAACACAGAGGGCGATACAACATTTCTCTGTCGAATGATATAAACACAGCCAAGAAGAATTAGCGAAATCACAAACCACGCTTTTTTAATGTGTGTTGATCATCATCATCAACAGCTCATTACATTGTCCCCACCGAGGGGCACGAGCCTACCCTGAATTAGGGTGATTAGGCCTTAGTCAACCACGCTGGCCAAGTGCGGGTTGGTCGACTTCACACATAACCTTAGAATTTCTTCCCAGGAATGTGCAGGTTTCCTCACGATGTTTTCCTTCACTGTAAGAGCGTCGAAATTAACGTACTTATGAATTCGTAAATTGAAAACACATTGGTACGTGGCGGGACTGGTGGAGTTCGAACCAGGCACCTTTCGATTGGAAGTCAATAGCCTCAACCCCTGAGCCACCGACGCTCTCATAATATGTGTTGGTTATGTCAAACTACGATCCTATAGCAGATCACACTGATGATATTAGTAAAGTGAGGAGAAATATGCGCAATTAAAACAAACACGCTTTTTGAATGCATGTTGGTGTTCTCAAATCCTTGATTTGAACTCGTTTCTTATGGATTACGTGAAGGAGAACATAGCTATTAAATCATCAATGTTTTTTATACCTTTGTCTTCCAAACCTTTATCCCATATCTAGATAAATCTTTTCAGTTCAACCAAATTTGTCTAAACGTAAGTTTTACGTGGAATACTGCCATCAGACCTCCATAACTCAAGCGATACGACATTTTGGTTAAACCAAATTTTTCTTTTGAGGGCTAAATAGTAACGACTGTCGATGATGTTAGTAGGACAACCGGGGCCGAAATAACGTGTCCTCCGAAAATTATTCTTACGGATATTTTCTTGTTGTTTTTCAATTAATTATATTGAAAATACAGACGTACCAGGTTCCGGCTCCTAAAACAAATTAATAGTATGTATTAGAAATTTGACTAAAATACAGGACTTATCAATATCCTACTTCCTACTAATATTTTAAAGCCGAATGTTTGTGAGTGTGGATGTATGGATGTTTGTTCCTCTTTCACGCAAAAACTACTATACAAGTTACAAACTTAATTAGGGATCAGTTACTATTAAGGTGCTCCTTCACCGGGAGCATTCGCGTGTAATGTAACGTTACAGATTTGAGCATTACATCAGTGAAGGAGAACCGAGCATTACAATGCGCACCTTGTAATTTATTAATTGTAATTTGTAATTATTACACGCGAATGCTCGTTAGTCAGGGAGGTATTATTGTAATGTAATGCTCACAGACGAATCTGTAACGTTACATTACACGCGAATGCTCCCGGTGAAGGAGCACCTTATTGAGATATGTGTAGTGAATGATTATGTTATGTTATATATAAATATACACACTAACCTTCTTTTTCTTTGGTTTACCCATGATTAATATGAATTATAAACTGATAATTAATAAAATAAAAGATTACAAAATAATTAATGTAAATCCAAGTAGAATTTTTTATCAAAAATGTTTATTTTTTAATTGTCCAAAAGAAGTTGACATTTGACATTTTAATGACTCATTTGACTTTCTTTAACAAAATAATCTATTTATGTTAATGAAACTTTTTTGTTAAACTAATTCAACAGTTTTCCAACAAGGTGACACTGTGTAACACCGTGTCACTATCTTTATGTAAATACTAGCTGTGCCCCGCAGTTTTACCCGCGTAGAACCTTATCCCGTGGGAATTTTGGGATAAAAAGTATCCTATGTGTTATTCCTAGGTATGAGGAACATCTGTACCAAATTTCATTTAAATCCATTCAGTAGTTTTTGCGTGAAAGAGGAACAAACATCCACACATCCAAATATTCCCACTCACAAACATTCGGCTTTATAATATTAGTAGGATTGTGTGTTTGTGACGAAGAAGAAGGAAGAAAAGATACTTTTAACCCGGTTTATGGTGAAGGAAAACATCGTGAGGAAACCTGTACTCGGCCTGTGGTCGACTAAGGCCTTATCGCCCTCATTCAGGATAGGGAGAGACAGAGGTGGGGACGTATATGAGCTGATGATGACTTTTTATCCCAAAATTTTACAGGTTAGACATTTACGCGTGTAAAACCAGGGGGCCCTGCCAGTTTCACCAGCGTAGTTTTCAATTTACCCCCCTTTTCTCTCCCTAGGGGGGGAGATTTCCAAAAATCCTCTCTTAGTAGTAGCCTACTCCCCCTAAACACACGTGCCAAATTTCAGCTCTCTACGACCAGTAGTTTCGGCTGTGCGTTGTCTGTCAGTCAGACAGTTAGTACATCACTCAGTAACGGAAGAGTTTTATATTTGATTGCTTGTTTGCATTGAATAGACTACAAGTAACATATGCAATATTTTATCCCGTTATGCCCACGGGAAAGAGTGGGTGAATCCGCGAGGCGCTGCTAGTCCATAATAAATATCTCAATTAATCCGCCGTTAACACTAGGATATGTATTAAATCCATAAATTATACCTTTAATACGCAATTTCATTCAATACGTGATATTAGCTGAGTTTAAAAGTGTCATATTGCACTTATGAAAACGCTGAGTAATATTTCATAAAGGTATGTTCATAGTATACGATTTTGCTTTTATATCGACTACTGGCTGTGCCCCGCGGTTTCACCCACGTAGTTCCCACGCCCGTAAGAATGCAGGGATAAAAACCTGCCTCGCGAACCACTCTATCTATTAAAACATACCGCATCAAAATCCGTTGCGTAGTTTTAAAGATCTAAGCATACATAGGGACAGAGAAAGCGACTTTGTTTTATACTATGTAGTGATATATTAGCTTGCTTTTATGTTGACTATGCCCCGCGGTTTAACCCGCGTTGACTCCTCTCCTATTGGTCGTACCGTGATGTTATATAGCTTATAACCTTCCTCAATAAATAGGCTATCTAATACTGAAATATCATTTATCATATATCGCGCGTTTAACTGAATAAATTATTTTTGACTTTGAAATCATTTTATTACACTCCATAGGCATAAAGGACTTACAAAAATAATTCAAATTAATCTAATGATTATCCATATAAATATGAGATCGTAATCATATGATATGATTTTCGATGTAAAAACGCGGGGCGTTGTTATTACTCATACTTATAATATGGGTCCATATTGGCTCACCTAAAGTTCTTTACCCGAAAATGTTTTTCCTAACTATTTGTAGTCCGAATGATCATTCTTCCTAAAAATTTTCATCCTAAAGTTTTAATTCATACTATTTGTAGTGCTACCGACGATGCTCATAACACTGATGTGTCCGAAAATTTTAATTACTCACATCATTAATGTAAACATATTTAAACTCCTACTGTTTTTTATCATAACGCTTTTATCCCTAAACATACTTACCATAATATTTTCACTCATGCTCAGAAAGAAACATTTACCAAGTGTAATAAAAAATTATATACGGGTAGAAGATGATATTTATAGTTTTAATGATTATTATACGACTCGTTTACGGTTATGCTTATGGCCTGGGAGTTTACCATAACCATAACTAAAGGACCAATTCGGTTCTGGCACTTCGCCGGCCGCTGCCGCGGCACGCTCGCTACGCTCGCTCGGCTCGTGCGTTGGGGTCACAGTTCTAACATAACCTAAACCAATAATTAGGAATAGGACCGATTTGTTACTGGAACTTGACTGAATGATTGGAGCAGGACTCTGGTTTTGCTCGCTCGGCTCGTGCGTTATATGTTATACCTACATGTTATGTAAAAACAAAGTTACGAAAAATTTATGTATATAATATTGATTATAATAAATAAAAATAAATCTAAACAAAAAAGATATGACTTTGAATAATAGTATGAACGATGGTTATGTTGAGAAAATATAGGAAAACAAATGTTTCGGAATTAAAACATTAGTGACAAAGATTTTAGGAGTTGCGATTGTTAGGAAGAAAATTTTCGGATTTCCAATTATCGGAGTTGAAATTTTAGGTGAACTTTGGCGCACCCTTATAATATACTATCAACGCCCAACGTTTCACCAGCGTAGTTCCCGTTCCTGTGAGAATACGGGGGTAACTATATGAATATGGGAAATAAATATAGCCTATGTTACTCAGGGTAAATGTAGCTTTCCATTAGTGAAAGATTTTTTTAAATCGGTCCAGTAATTCTTAAGAGCGCGTTCAAACAAACAAATAAACTCCAGCTTTTAAATAATGATACAGATTTCAATAGCAATAAACAATAAAATATTTCCTCTTTATAATCTAGTCTAATATATAAAATTCTCGTGTCACAGTTTTCGTTGCCATACTCCTCCGAAACGGCTTGACCGATTCTCATGAAATTTTGTGAGCATATTCAGTAGGTCTGAGAATCGGCCAACATCTATTTTTCATCCCAAAATTCCTACGGGAAAGGGAACGGGAACTAAGCGTGTGAAACCGCGGGGCGCAGCTAGAACAATAAAATATTTCCTCTTTATAATATTAGTATAGATTAATCAAATGAACCGAGACCGCGAAGTGAATAACTAAATTAATGTACTTATTGAAACTTGAAACAATTGTCGCGACCTTAACCTGCTGCGCACGCTAAACTATTGCCACAGTGCTATTAACATACAGTAGGCCGACTGACGATAATAACATAACATACATAACATAATCATTCACTACATCATCTCATTATAGTAACCGACCCCTAACTAAGTTCGTAACTTGAATCTAGGGTATCAGAAACTACGCACACACTCATTCACACACACACCCAGACCGAAACAAACATTTGTGGTTCACACAAATATTCACCCCGCACGGGAATCGAACCCGCAACCTTACGGATGGCAGTCCGGCATGGTGACCACTCTGCCATCGAGGTCGTCTAAATAATGCAGTGGTCCCATCGCGGGCGAGTGAGTGATGAACTATCGACGAGTTTCTCTCCCAAGAAAAGGACAGTGAACGTACATTCCGTGTAAACAAACGAGATGCATATATAAATAGTGACTAGCTAGCAGTGTGAAAGCGAGTAACTATAAATAACTAGCTGTGCCCCGCGGTTTCACCCGCGTAGTTCCCGATCCCGTGAGAATTTCGGGATAAAACATAGCCTATGTTCTTTCCCGGACCATAAGCTACCCCTGTACCAAATTTCAAGTCAATCGGTTCAGTAGTTTGGCCGTGAAAAGGTAACAGACAGTCATATAGACAGACAGAGTTACTTTCGCATTTATAATATTATATATACTAGTTAGGATTAGGATTAGGAATAGTTAGGAATTAGGAATAGGATAAGTGCATCTCTTTTGTTTACACAGAATATATGTACACTGTCCATTTCTTGGGCGAGAAAATCGCCGATAGTTCATCGCTCACTCGCCCGCGGGACCACTGCCTAGGACTATAAGTTATCCGTATTGAGCCACAATATTTCTGTTACACCCGCGTAGTTCCCATTCCCGTAGGAATACAGGAATAAACTATAGCTTATGTCACTCGCTGACAATATAGCTTCCCATTAGTGAAAGAATTTTTGAAATCGGTTAAGTAGATCCCGAGATTACCCCTTACAATTTAACAAATATACAAAGATACAAACTTTACTTCTTTATAATATACATAGATAGATACATAGATGTGTCCAAATTACTTTATAGTAAAAACGACAATAGTAGCTTTCAATTTTGGCCACCGGCACAATAAACATTGAGACACAGTATCAGGGGCCCGATTCTCTAAACTATTAAGCCGTGATAATGCTACTCAAATGTATTTTAATATCAACATTATGGCCGTTTTTTTGTCATTTGTTGTCATTTTGGTATTCTCTTAGTGACAACTACTCTGCTGACTCAATGGCTCCATAAAACATAGATGGTTGTCATGGAAACAGTATTCTGATGTTTATTTGACAAAAAACATGAATTTTGATATGCAACAAAGACTACTGAGACACCATAGCCATATGAATAAATGTTAGCAGAATACCAAATTTCTGACACTCTCGTTATGGTGCCTCAATATCGACATATTGTCTGATCAATAATGTCAAATTGCAGACTTAGGCTCCTGAAGTAGCGGCATGCGTAATAACAAAGGAGTCGGACTACTGGTAGTACCAATACTGTGGCATTGCATTATGTTTATTCATCATTTACAAAAATACAATACTTCAATACCCATTAAACGTTTGAATAGAAAACATATTTTAAATTATAATTTAAAGCAGTGCGCTTAGTTATTTGAAGATCGTTAAACTTAGTGATAATTTGTATTCCTCCTCACTGTACTAATATCACCAGTGAGAGAGACGCATTTAGTCTGTGGAGCTGATTTTTAACCGACTTCACAAAAAGAAGGAGTTCTCAATTCGACGCATTTTTTTTCTTTTCTTTGAAAGGGTAAGTGATAGTCTTGTTTTAAATTGGCCATTTTGATTTAATATAATTAAAAGTAAAGGCGAGTCTGTTTTTATTTAAAGTAAAAGTGATTAATTGCAATAATTTGAGTTATGTTTGTTAATTAAAATACTTAAGTACTTACAACAACTGCTACAAATTCCTCCCCATAAATCGACTCGTTTTAAAGGCTGTTTTAGGTTAGGTATTCTGCAGCAAAAATATGGAATATCATACCCCCTCCTATGAAAAATAAATTAAGTAACATCTGTTTCAAAAGTAAATTCAAAAATGCACTTCTAAAACGTCAAATTACTGCAGAAAATCTTTTAAAATCATACTGGTACACACTTCCCCTTAGCTCATTCTTTTAACATTCATTCCTATCCTAATCAACCTGTATCCTCTTCTCATATATTTATCTTAATAATAGTATGTTTATAATATGTCCTTTTAAATTTATATCCACATCATTATATACATATATTTTTGTCTTAAGTAGATGCTATGTTGGTTAAAACTTGTTTTAAATTTTATTGTCATTTTATTTTTAATTTTTATTGTCATTTCATTTTTATTGTTATTTTAGTTATTTTTGGTGTCAACTACCTACCTCTCATGGCTCTCATAACACCTAGAGAGCAGGGGGCATCCGAAAACCAGCGCTGTACTGAACCTTCAGTACAGCAACAGCTGAGATGCCTCCTCTTGCTTCATTTGTTTAGTTTCTAAGTTTAAATGTGTGTTTGTTTTTTTTATGGGGCAATAAATGTTTTTTACTTTACTTTACTTTACTTTACTTAATCTAAAACTAAATGCTAATTAATAAATATTTTACAAAATGACTAAGTGCATGAATTGAAAAATTACAACCAGAAAAAAATACAAATTTTGATGTTATGTTACAAATTACTTAATATTATATTTACTCTATATGTTGTTCTAGCTGTGCCCCGCGGTTTCACACGCGTAGTTCCCGCTCACGTGGGAATTTCGGGATAAAATATAGACTTTTAAAAATCACGCACTTAGTCAGTCAGTTTGGGATAAGCCTATGTTCTTCCCCGGACCATAAGCTACCCTTGTACCGAATTTCAAGTCATTCGGTTCAGTAGTTTAGCCGTGAAAAGGTAACAGACAGATAGAGTTACTTTCACATTTATAATATAAGTAATTTTGAAATGATGGGACTTATTAAAATCAGAATATCTGTTGCAGTAACTGAATCCATATATCCAATAAATATATCAAAAATGATAGTCAATTACTTATATTTAAAAAATACTAAATAAATGTCGTATTACCAGACGGCACACTAGCTATCAAGTATTCTGTGACGGCTCGGGTCGATGACCGCGCTCAGCTGTGTATCGCAGCGTTCGCCGGTTGTTCGGTGTAGAATAACAATAAAATTCGGCGGGATTTTGAAAAACTTTGACTTATCATAACTTTTTAAATAAAAGAAAAAGAAAAAATCTAACTTCACTATTATACACCCTTATTTTGAAATTGCGATACCTTATCTCACAGCTAATGTAAACGACGGGTGACAATATAATAGTGAAGTTAGTTTTTTTCTTTTGCTTTTATTTAAAAAGTTATGATAAGTCAAAGATTTTCAAAATCCCGCAGAATTTTATTGTTATTCTACACCGAACGCTGCGATACACAGCTGAGCGCGGTCATCGACCCGAGCCGTCACAGAATACTTGATAGCTAGTGTGCCGTCTGGTAATACGACATTTATTTGGTATTTTTTAAAGATAAGTAATCGACTATCATTTTTGATATTTTTATTGGATATATGGATTCAGTTACTGCTACAGATATTCTGATTTTAATAAGTCCCATATTTTCAAAATAGGGGTGTATTGTCACCCGTCGTTTACATTAGCTGTGTGATTAAGTATCTCGAATTCAAAATAGGGGTGTATATATATCGCATACCTAATACATATATCGCATACAGGTTGCTAGGTAACGGAAAGGATATAGGCTAGTTTTTATCCTGTAGACTACTGTTCCCGCACATAACCTCAGGGAGCAGGGGGCATCTGAAAATCAGCGCTTTTCGAGACTCCGGTCTCGGATAAGCATCAGCTGAGATGTCATCCTATTGCTACGACTTATCTACATACTCGTATTATTAATTATATCTATTTGTAAGTTCATCCATGTGTTTTAGTAGCAATAAAGATTTATTTTATTTTTTTATTTTATCCCAAACTGACTTGTTAGCAAAGCAAATTGCCTCAAAATCACTCTTAATTTAGTACTTACTTATTCATAAATTTTATTCTCTTTCGCAGTTGCAGACATGGGTTTCCTGGAGGAAAGAAATTTGGATGGCGTCCCAACTATCCCTGAATATTATGCGGGAAAGACGATATTTATTACTGGAGGGTCCGGTATGTTTTACTTTTATACTAAGGGCCTATTTCACCATCTTCAAGTAACTTTCCGAGTACGTACTCACATGTTTTGTCTTTGTCACTTGATATAAAGAAAGAAAGAGACAAAACTAACTTTACTTAATGAGTAACTTTACTTGAAGGTCGCGAAGTAGGCCCTAGGTACTTACAAATCCTACTTCATATTATAAATGCGAAAGTTTGTATGTTTGTGAGTTTGGATGTTTGTTACTCTTTCACGCAAAAACTACTGAATCGATGTGGATTAAATTTGGTACAGATGTTCCTTATAACTAGGAGTAACACATATGATACTTTTTATCCCGAAATTCCCATGGGATTGGGATTCGCGTGGGGTACAGCTATGTAGTAGTATTATAAATGGGAAAGTAACTCTGTCGCGTTTTCACCTCATAACTACTGAACCGATTTAAATGTTTCATCTAAATTGAAATTATTTTTGAATATTTTTTTCCCATGGAATAAGTTTCCGTGCGAGTAAAATCGCGGGGCACCAGTAGTGTTAAATAAATTAAAAGACTTTTTTGTGATACGAAATTTTTGGTTAAACCAAATGTTATATCGGGTGTAACATACGAAAAACTTATTTAAAAAAAATATTTTATTAATAATGAAGTTTTTCCATTCACGGTACTATTAAGGAGTCCCGGTCTTTTGGAAGGCTAGTATGGGGCCAAAGCCAACACACGGAAGCCCTTTGACATATTTAATCTTGTGTAAAGGATGCACAATCCGGCGACTATCGTTGTATGAAGTTTTTATTATTAATTCCAGGATTCATGGGCAAAGTTTTGATCGAGAAACTTCTATATTCATGTTCCGAGTTGGACCATATTTACCTGCTACTAAGATGCAAGAAAGGAGTCATGCCTGAGAACAGACTTGAAGAACTTTACTCGTCGCAAGTAAGTTATAAAGTTTACTAGCTGTGCGGTTTTACCCACGTAGTTCCCGAGGGGATTTCGGGATAAAACGTATGTGCCTATGTGCTTCCCCGGACAATAGGCTACCGCTGTACCAAATTTCAAGTCAATCGGTTCAGTAGTTTAGCCGTGAAAAGGTAACAGACAGAGTTACTTTCGTATTTATAATATTAGTAAGGAAGTAAGGATTTACTAGCTGTGCTGTGCAGTTACCACGTCCCGTTCCCGTGGGAATTTTGGGATAAAAAGTATCCTATGTGTTATTCCTAGTTATAAGGGACATCTGGACCAAAAGACATTCTCCACATTTTATACATTTTTGTTCCAAAATCGAAAGTGCCAAAGGAAAAAAAAACTGTATATTCTGGCCGGCAATTTTAATTTGGACCAAAATGGAGGATGTCCTTTCATATAAATCGCTCCAGCCGTTTAGAGGTGAAGTAGAAACAAACATACAAACTCACGTACACACTCATATTATTATAACTAGGAAGAAAACCATACCCTTGAAGATTTTGAGATAGCCTGGGTTACTCCTTATAACAATAGCTATCTGCGAGTGAAAGAACCATCAAAATCGGTTAAGCCATTTCAGAGATTAGCCAGACAGTAACAAACAGACCGACAATTTACAAAAAAAATAAATATATTAAGTATATTGTATAATTTCGTATGCATTTAATAATAACATTAAATTAAAAATTTAAATAACCCCCAACACAATTACTTTCAAACCCCCATAACTTTTAAACGGGTCAACCGATTTTCATCAAACATGTCTAAGAACACTCGCACGTAAGTCCCCATTAATACAAAAAAAACTAAATTGAAATCGGTTCATCCGTTCGGGAGCTATGATGCCACAGACAGACAGATACACACACACACATACACACACACACACACAGACACGTTAAACTTATAACACCCCTCATTTTGCGTCGGGGGTTAAAAAGCGGTTATTTTGGTTCACAGTAGGATGTTTCAGGCTGAAATATTTATAAGTTTTTAATAGTGAATTCCGCTGATATAACTTTACAATTATCCATAATTGCATTGCAATAATATATCGCAAGTACCCTTGACCGACGTGAATGATGTTCACGCTATACGATAGATACTATCAAGGTGAATATAGTAACACTTAGGGCCTATTTCGCGACCTTCAAGTAAAGTTGCTCATTAAGTAAAGTTAGTTTTCTCTCTTTCTTACTTTGTATTAGGTGACAAAGACAAAACTTGTGAGTACTTACTCGGAATGTTACTTGAAGATCGTGAAATAGGCCATTACTCGTAGTAGTTAAAAGTAATCGTTTCACACGTGTAAATCTCATTTTTAATTTTGAAAACAAAGTTTTGAATTTGAATTTGAAATGAGAAAAAAATTTGAATCGATACAGTAGGTTTTGCGTGAAAGAGGAACAAACATCCAAACTCACAAACATACTCGTAGTTTCGCATTTGTCTATACTAATATTATAAAGAGGAAAGATTTGTTTGTTTGTTTGTAATGAATAGGCTCCGAAACCACTGGACCGATTTCAAAAATTCTTTCACTAATGGAAAGATAATTTATCAGTGCGTGACATAGGCTATATTTTATCCCCGTAATCCCACGGGAACGGGAACTACGCGGGTGAAACCGCGGGGAGCTACTAGTATCTAATATTACGAGTAGTAGGATGCGAAAGTAACTCTGTCTGTCTGTTACCTTTTCACGGCTAAACTACTGAACCGATTAACTTAAAATTTGGTACAGGGGTAGCTTATGGTCCGGGGAAGGACATAGGCTATGTTTTATCCCGAAATTCCCACGGGATCGGGAACTATGCGGGTAAAACTGCGGGACTGTATAGTATAACCAACTATGTAGTATAGTTATTCTACTAATATTATAAAGCCGAATGTTTGTGAGTGTGGATGTGTGGATGTTTGTTCCTCTTTCACGCAAAAACTACTGAATTGATTTTAATGAAACTTTACAATAATTTAGCTTATACATCAGAATAACACATAGGATACTTTTTATCCCGAAATTCCCAAGGGAACGGGAACTACGCGGGTGAAACTGCGGGGCGTTGCTTTATAGTATATTTTAAAGTTTTGATGAACTATGCAGCTATTGTAGTCAAATTTAATGCTTAGTTTCAAAACATTGTTGAGTCAAATTTTATTTATTTATGTCATCGACCTTTGTAACTTAACATACATACTTACTTACCTATTTCATTTATCTATTGTTTTAATGTAAATAGCATTCCCCAATGAGTAGACATTTTTTGATAATAATTAGGTATTACGTTCTTATTTATTTTATCGACATATTTATTTATGTTATTTATTCACATATTTTATTAAACTAGCTGTGCCCCGCGGTTTTACCCGCGTGGAACTGTATCCCGTGGGAATTTTGGGATAAAATTCCCAGAAAATAAAAACCGGCCAAGTCGGGGTCGGGCTTGCACTGTACACACGATGGGTTCCGTACCAAAAATATATATATTTTTTTATTACTGTTATAGCGGCAATAGAAATTTAAAATCATCTGTGAAAATTTCAACTGTCTAGCTATCACCGTTCTTGAGATACAGCCTGGTGACAGACGGACAGCGAAGTCTCAGTTATAGGGTCCCGTTTTTACTACTACTTACTCATAAAGAGATGAAATAAAGTTACCAATTTGTTTCTTAATTGCTTAAAATTATTGAATTTAATTGAAATGAACAGACTCTCTCTTTTCCGAACCTTTATCCCATGTCTATTTGGGGTCGGTTTTCAGTTTAACCAGATTTGGCGGAATGTCAGTATTTTAAGTGAAGCTACTCCATCAGACCTTCACAACCCAGAGGGTTATACGACATTCTTGGTTAAACTGAAATGAAAAGACTCTGTCTCAGCGTAAAAATGTAAATTGATATTTTTTGATTCCAGGCGTTTGATAGATTGCGGCTTGAGAAACCAAATGTCTTCCAATCTAAAGTATCGGTGGTGGCCGGTGATGTCATGGAAAGTGGGTTAGGTAAGCAAAAAAAATCGCCAATCTTTTTTATCCCATGTCTTTTTAACCCCCGACGCAAAAAGAGGGGAGTTATAAGTTTGACGTGTCTGGTGTGTGTGTGTGTGTGTGTGTATGAGTGTGTATCAGTCTGTCTGTGGCATCATAGCTCCCGAACGGATGAATCGATTTCAATTTAGTTTGTATTAAAGGGGACTTACGTGCGAGTGTTCTTAGACATGTTTGATGAAAATCGGTTGACCCGTTTGAAAGTTATGGGGGTTTGAAAGTAATTGTGTTGGGAGTTTTTTTAATTTTTAATTTAATGTTATTAATTTATTAACCAGATTTGACGGAATGAGAGTTTTCCGAACCTATTTTGGGGTCGGTGTTCAGTTTAACCAGATTTGGCGGAATGTCAGTATTTTACGTGAAGCGACTGCCATCAGACCTTCACAACCCAGAGGACATTTTCGTTTAAACCAAATGTTAGACTTTTTGAGGGCTCTTAACTACCCGTAACGACTGTCGATGATGTTAGTACGACAACCGGGACCGACGGCATAACGTGCCCTCCGAAACGAAAATTGATTTGTTTGCCGGAATGTCAGTATTTTACTTTAAATAAGAACATTTCTTAAATACTTTAAATTACTTTTTAGGTCTCTCTGAGGATGATCGTATACTACTTATTAACAAAGTCAACATAATATTCCATGTTGCTGCAAGTGTCAGGTCAGTTTAATTTATGTAATTTTATACCATAATCATTCACTCCATCATCTCATTACAGTAACTGACCCCTAACTAAGTTCGTAACTTGTATCTAGGGTATCAGAAACTACGCACACACTCATTTACACACACACCTAGACCGAGACAAACATTTGTGGTTTACACAAATATAACATATAACTATTTTATTTTGAACATATTTCTTTTATTTGTGACAACATTATGATAAACCGTTTTTTTTTTAAATATAATGTTTGTTTTTTTAGAAAATACTGAGATTTAGGAATAATGTTGCCGATGACAAATGTTTGTCTCGGTGTGGGTGTGTGTGAATGAGTGTGTGCAGTTTCTGATACCCTAGATACAAGTTACGGACTTAGGGGTCAGTTACTGTAATGAGATGATGGAGTGAATGATTATGTTATGTTAATTAATCTTAAGTTTTCTTTGACATTCATAAATGCTTCTTTAAGGCACAAACTGTTTTTGTTAAATAATAATCTTATATATAAAATTCTCGTGTCACAGTTTTCGTTGCCATACTCCTGAAACGGCTTGACCGATTCTCATGAAAATTTGTGAGCATATTCAGTAGGTCTGAGAATCGGCCAACATCTATTTTTCATCCCGAAATTCCTACGGGAACGGGAACGGGAAACCGCGGGGCGCAGCTAGTATAATAATAAATTTCTCCTTTTCTGGTTGTAGGTTCGACGATACATTGGCATTCGCGGCTACCATGAATCTGAAGGGTACTAATGAAGTAGTCAGTCTGGCGAAGGAGACAAAGAACCTTTCTGTAAGTAACTTTTATAATCTTACTTCGATTTACTTGTTACCTACCTTTCCATATTGGTAGAGCTGATATTAACCCTGAGCGTCGGTGGCGCAGGGGATAAGGCCGTTGACTTCCGATCGGAAGGTGCCTCGCTCGAACCCCACCAGTCCCGCCACGTACCAATGTGTTTTCAATTTACGAATTCATATGTACGTTAATTTCGACGCTCTTACGGTGAAGGAAAACATCGTGAGGAAACCTGCACACACCTAGGAAGAAATTCTAAGGTTGTGTGTGAAGTCGACCAACCCGCACTTGGCCAGCGTGGTTGACTAAGGCCTAATCACCCTAATTCAGGGTAGGCTCGTGCCCCTCGGTGGGGACATATATGAGCTGATGATGATGATGATGATGATATTAACCCTGTCGGAACCCGGTCCGTCTCGACCGGGGAAGCACCAGTTAGTGCCTAGGGGCGAAGATCCAAAAGGGGTGGAAACTAGAGAAACAAAAGAGGATGCCAGAAAATGTATGGACTCTGGTACCCCTTCCAATAGCTATGTGTAATTGTTTGGATGGCCATAGTTGAGCTGAACAAAAGTTACTATGGAGTCAAGGTCCAAATCTTAGTTATGCAACATATCAGTTTATCATAATATCATCCACGTAGATTGGTAAATAAAAACAGTGTATGGTTATATTTTATTATAAAAAATGCATTCTCCTTATTTTGGGTAGTACTCCATAGTAACTTTTGTTCTACTCAACTGTGGCTATCCAGCGATATATAACACATAGCTATTGGAGGGGGTATCAAAATTTGCATCATCCTTTGAAAAGGGTGACAACGACAGAAAGATATTTCATTTCGTTACCATGCGTTTTGTATGGTGAGGTGAGCAAGAAATCCGGAACCTCTCTTCTTTCTCCTTCTCAGTCTCCTCCTCCTACTGTCCCGTTATCTCGTGTTAGTAGTAAGATTTATCTGAAGTCTTATTTCAATAATTTCTTTCCAGAGTTTCGTGCACGTGTCGACGTCATACTCGAACACGAACCGGGAGACCATCGAGGAGGTGATGTACCCGCCGCACGCCGACTGGCGGGACGTACTGCGCATGTGCGACCAGCTCGACGAGCACACGCTCAGGGTCTTCACACCCAAGTGAGTATTACGAACATCTCCCGTGTGGGAGACCATCGAGGAGGTGATGTACCCGCAGAAAAATCAATGAAAAGACGTCCCCGAAAGTCAGGACATTCCCAGACCGCCGATGGTGGATGAGATCCTAGTCAGACCCACCACACCCCGGTGCTAGTGGGGAGGGTTTGGGAAGACCTCGGAAGGCGGCGAGTCCAGCGTTTTCCGGCGGAGCAGATCATTGGTCAGTGCCTCACAGACCTGCTCAACGCTCATTGGCTTCCTTCTGCGCGATCATGTCTACACAGAGACTCCCCCCCCCCTCTCTCTTTTTAAGCTACTAGGGTTTGTTTCTGTAGACCCAAGGCGGTTGAAGGTGCAAACCCATCGAAGTACACGCACACGCTACGCAAGAAAATGACGTCATTGATACATTCGTGGCTGACTCGGCTATAGCTCAACGTAGCTGAGCTGCGTGGCCGTGGACCGTGGGCGTAGCGTGCGCTGCGGGGGGTTCGCGGCTTCATTCCGTCACAATATGATTGCCTAGCCACGCCACACTCATGGCCTGGAGTGCTTCCCAGTCTAATGACAACTACTAACAGCCATAGAATTAGAAGGCTCAAGTATAGCTCCTTCTTAGCTTATAGCAATGAAGATTTAGTTTGGCACTGGAAACAAGATGGCGACGGTTTCCTAAAGATTTAGTTCTCGACGTCAGCATCGTCTAGAATCCCCTATTTTTGATGAATGTTTCTAGAATATAAGGTGGCGTTCCCTAGAATCCTCTAATTTTGACAATTGTTTCCAGGATATTAGGCGAACTACCAAATACGTATACTTTTACAAAGCAGTTGGCAGAGCATGTGGTTTACGAAGAGCGTGGTAAACTGCCAGTTGTCATATTCAGACCATCTATAGGTAGGTATTTTTCATCCCACTAGCTCGGAAAGTATGCTTTTAATCCTCGATATCTGGGGGTAAAAGTCGTCTATAGTCGTAATCTCAAGAGTGGAAAGTATCGGGGTCGCTGTGACAGCCCCTGCAGGACCCAAGGCATTTTCGATAACTGGGAGTAAAAGTCGTTTTTGCGCTCTAGAGGTTAAAGTAAATTTGAATTTAGAACATCGTGTGCACTAAGTGTGATGATGTTTTGAATTCACAAACCATCATACAACTTTTTTTTATTTAAAATTCAAACTCGGAACCTTCTTGGTGTGCAAGACTTGCTTCTTTTTAATTCGCTTTGCGCGTGATATTTTATTTTCATTTAATATTGTGATTGTTTTATGTTTCCATTTAGTAATTTCCTCGCTGAGGGGGGATGAAAAATAATGTGTTGCACTCGAGTGCAAACAATTTTTAACCTTGTGCTCCTTTGAGTCCCTCGCTAACGCTCAGGATTCTTATTTTGAATCACGAGCGCAGCGAGGATTTTAGAATCCTTCGCTGGCTCGGTCCTCAACTGGAGCCCCGGTTAAAAAGCAACGTTGCACTCTTGTATAACAAATAACTATTGTTTACCCCATTAAAAATATATGTTCCAAATTATATCTGAATCGATACGTCGTTCGATCGTTTTCGCTCCCGTAAAAATGAGGGTATAAAACTACAAACACCTTCCTCTTGAATCACTCTATCTATTAAAAAACCGCATCAAAATCCGTTGCGTAGTTTCAAAGATCTAAGCATACATAGGGACATAGGGACATAGGGACAGAGAAAGCGACTTTGTTTTATACTATGTAGTGATGATGTTATTTTTTTCAGTAATAAGTAGTGTTGAAGAACCGCTGAAGGGATGGATCGAGAACTTCAATGGACCTGTGGGATTGCTGGTCGCCAGCGGAAAAGGTAGGTTAATTGTATTTATAAGTATTATTAGTAATTGTATTTTCCTGTCTTGAAAATATTATAATAGTATTTATAAGTAATTGTATTTTCCTGTCTTGAAAATATTTATTCGAAATCGACGACCTCGATAGCAGAGTGGTCACTATGCCGGACTGTCATCCGTAAGTTTCCGGGTTCGATTCCCGTGCAGGGTGAATATTTGTGTGAACCACAAATGTTTGTCTCGGCCTGGGTGTGTGTGAATGAGCGTAGATTCTGTTACCTTTAGATACAAGTTACGAACTTAGTTAGGGGTCAATTACTGTGATGATGTAGTGAATGATTATGTATGTTATGAAACTACGCCATCGTTCTAAACTGCCTAGTCAAACAAGACTCGCCCGAAGTCTTCCTATGCCTACATCTACAACGCTGAAGGCCAGTTGTACTGTGCGCCGTGCAATAGGTCCTTCAAGACGAAGTTTGTCTTTGCAAGCTACATCAGCCGGGCAAAACGCGACAGATAAGTATATCTATTTATCGACATTCAACTGTCCAAATATGATAAAAATACCCGCCATATTTAATTTTAGTACGTGATAAATTTTATCACATTTGGTCATGTTCGCGATATCGATATCGCTATTTATCGACATCCAACTGTCAAAATATGATACAAATACCCGCCATATTTAATTTTAGTACGTGATAATTGTTATCGGATTTGGTCATGTTCGCGAAATCGATATAGCTATTTATCGATATCCAACTGTCCAAACATGATAAAAATACCCGCCATATTTAATTTTATCATATCGTAGCACGCCATAATTCATTTGGTCATGCTCGGGAAATCGATATTATTTCGTGGTGTCTATATATTTTATCACGCACAGTCATGCTAGGGGGGCTGAGCTCACGACCGAGCTCATTAAGCCGAGGCTCGCCGTTAACGGACACGACAAGGAGGACGATATATTCAAGCTCATATTCAAGATTGAAATAAAACACTTAAACGGATTTTTGTCGTGGTTATATTTTGTTTTCATTTTCTGAAGTCTACTCGTATTGTGATCACGGGTTCTGTAAAGAATCCGAAACGTCAGAAAATGTAAAACAAAATACAACCCCGACAAAAATCCGTTTAAGTGTTTTATTTCAATGTGTAGTGTTCGTGTAAATCAAAGAACTCATATTCATGATTTTCAAAAGCTGAAATATGGCCATAGCTCAAGCTCAGTTAGCTTAGAACAGCTCCACAGCACAATCTTGGGTTGATAATGTTGACGACCTCAATGGCAGAGTGGTCACCATGCCGGACTGCCATCCGTAAGGTTGCGGGTTCGATTCCCGTGCGGGGTGAATATTTGTGAGAACCACAAATGTTGGTCTCGGTCTGGGTGTGTGTGTATGAGTGTGCGTAGTTTCTGATACCTTAGATACAAGTTATGAACTTAGGGGTCAGTTAATGTAATGAGATGATGGAGGGAATGATTATGTTATGTTTGTATGTAAACTTTTATTAATGTTTTCTTTTTGTATCTAGGTATAATGCGAAGCCTCTACACTGACCCGAGTTTGAAAGCCGATTATATTCCAGTGGATGTTTCTATCAAAAGTATGATAGCCACAGCTTGGATAAGGGGAACTAAGAAGTAAGACTTTTTCACTTTTTTAACCCCCGACGCAAAAAGAGGGGTGTTATAAGTTTGACGTGTCTGTGTGTGTGTATCTGTCTGTCTGTGGCATCATAGCTCCCGAACGGATGAACCGATTTCAATTTAGTTTTTTTTTTGTATTAGAGGGGACTTACGTGCGAGTGTTCTTGAGATGTTTGATGAAAATCGGTTGACCCGTTTAAAAGTTATGGGGGTTTTAAAGTAATTGTGTTGGGGTTTTTTAAAAAATAATGTTATATATAGAATAAGATCAATTCAAGATTAATTTAAAATTCAAATATATTTAAAAGATATAACATAGTAAGGTAAGGTTGCGGGTTCGATTCCCGTGCGGGGTGAATATTTGTGTGAACCACAAATGTTTGTCTCGGTCTGGATGTGTTTATGAATGAGTGTGCGCGTAGTTTCTGATACCCTAGATACAAGTTACGAACTTAGTTAGGGGTCAGTTACTATAATGAGATGATGTAGTGAATGATAATGTTATGTTATAAAAAAATGAGTTTGTAGCCCGTTAATGGTTGGTGCTGTGCGTTGGTCTATCAGTACATCACTTTAGCCTTTTAAATATGGAAAGAACTAGCAGCGCCCCGCGGATTTACCCGCGTAGTACCCGCTCCCGTGAGAGCGCGTAGCTCGTAGTATCATACAATCTCGGCACAATTCACCATCGTGTGTTAAAAAATTAAGTAACAGTACATATTTTTCTTTCCAGACTGGACCCATGTGATGATATACAAATCTACAACTGCTGTGCTGGTAATTTGAACAGCATTACTATGGGGGAGCTGGTCGCCATCGGCAAGGAGTCGGCCAAAGACATACCGCTTGATGACATGCTGTGGAACGTCGGGGGAAACCTCACTACCTCGTCTAGTTTGCATTACTTGAAGGTAAATTAATTACTTATTTGAAACTGTACCCTGCAGTTTTACCCGCATAGTTCCCGATTCCGTGGGAATTTTGAGATAAAACATAGCCTATGTCCTCCTCGGACTATAAGCTACCCCTGTACCAAATTTTAAATCAATCGATTCAGTAGTTTAGCCGTGAAAAGGTAACAGACAGAGTTAGTTACTTTCACATTTATAAAATTAGTCAGGATTATTAGGAAAATCCATGAACCTTAATAGAAATTGCAACACAATAATTATAAGGCAAGAAGTCGGCCAAAGACATACCTTTGGATGACATGCTGATGCATGTGGGATGGGAGGTGGTGGGATGAAAAAATATTTTTCATCCCACCACCTCCCATCCCAACTTCATCCCAACAACCATCATACAACTTTTATTTTATTTAAAATTCAAACTCGGAACCTTCTTGGTGTACAAGACTTACCTACTTATTTTTTAATTTGCTTTGCGCGTGATATTTTTATTGTGATTGTTTTATGTTTCCATTTAGTAATTTCCTCGCTGAGGGGGGATGAAAAATAATGTGTTGCACTCGGGTGCAAACAATTTTTAACCTTGTGCTCCTTTGAGTCCCTCGCTGACGCTCAGGATTCTTATTTTGAATCCCTCGCTGCGCTCGTGATTCAATTTTAGAATCCTTCGCTGGCTCGGTCCTCAACTGGAGCCCCGGTTAAAAAGCAACTTACAAATAACTATTTTAGGGCGAGCGAAGCGAAGTCCTTGTTTTCATCAATTTTTACAGTTTTGTGGTACATCATACGGAAAAACTACAACACCTACAGATTTATTATTTAACATCCGTCTAGTTCTGCAGAAAATCTTTATATTATATTTTGTAATTTATATACCACGGGCAAGTGTTAAAAAATCTAGTGAGCCCCACAAAGTCACGCTTTTAGAAACCTAAGTTTTTTTTCGGTTTTATCATTTGTGTGAAGTCGACCAACCCGCACTCGGTCTGTGGGTGACTGAGGCCTAATCATCCTAATTCAGAGTAGGCTCGAGCCCCTCGGTGGGGACGTATATGAGCTGATGATGATGATGATTTCAGGTGCTGCTACTCCATCTGCTACCAGCTCTCTTGATAGACACTATATTATGGATTGTTGGTAGAAAACCTATGTAAGTATTTATTATAATGAGATGATAACATAACATAATAACATAATCATTCCCTCCATCATCTCATTACAGTAACTGACCCCTAAGTTCGTAATTTGTATCTAGGGTATTACAAACTACGCACACACACATGATGTAGTTAATGATTATTTTATGCTACGAGTATACTAGTGTGGCCCGTGGTTTTACCCGCATAATTCCCGTAGGACTTTCGGGATAAAATAGTAAAAGTAGCCTATGTCCTTCCCCGGACCATAAGCTACCCCTGTACTTTCAAGTTCAAAAGCTTAGTTTAGTTGGGGTCCTGGGTTCAAGTCCCAGCTACGTTGAATATTTTAAATGTATTTTTTTAAAATACCTAAGTGTGTGAAATACTAATAACATTAAATTAAAAATTTAAAAAACCCCCAACACAATTGCTTCAAACCCCCATAACTTTTAAACGGGTCAACCGATTTTCATCAAACATGTCCAAGAACACTCGCACGTAAGTCCCCTTTAATACAAAAAAAAACTAAATTGAAATCGGTTCATGCGTTCGGGAGCTATGATGCCACAGACAGACAGACACACACACACACACACACATACACACACAGACACGTCAAACTTATAACACCCCTCTTTTTGCGTCGGGGGTTAAAAAGTATCTTTCTAAAATTCTTAATTTCTTTCCAGGTTAACAAAATTACAACGACGTATTTACATAGCCAACCTAGCATTAACCTATTACATAACACAGCAATGGACGTTCGACAATACAAACCTCATCTCGCTCCGATCAAGTATAAAAGAAAAGGACAAAAAACAGTTTTACTATGAAATTGAGGAGGTCGATGTTAAGGAATTCTTCTATAATGCGTGTTTGGGAGCTAAGACTTATTTGTTGAAGGAAAAATTGGAAAATCTGCCGAAAGCCAAAGCTCATTTTCAAAGGTAACGTTTACACGTTTAATAATTACGAGTAATTTAAGTTGTTTATTTTGATGTGTGTGTATGTCTGAAGCTTAAATAATATCAGAGACCAGAGAGAATCTTGGTCGTGATCCCTGCTATTCTATGGTCTGAAGTATGTCTTTTAGTCTATGGCCGATCATCATTGTTGTGTTGGATGCGCGCGAATAGAAACACTGTTTATTACCAGAGAGAATCTTGGTCCTGATCCTTATTCTTTCCCCCGTTTAGACAATGCTCCTGCTCCTGCTACTCGCGCTGCCGGAAATATTTCATTTTCCAAAATACTTCCGCGGCAGTACGCTATCTACACTATGCTGCAATGAGCAGGGAAGTGAGGAGGGAAGTGGGCAGTGGCATAGTGTAAAGGGGTCACTCGTGCTGGTACTCGTCATGCCGGTGCCGTCACTTGTATGTCACTTGGTACGTGAGGACTGAGTGAAATAGTGTATATGTTCTCTCTCGGTCTCCCTCCTTTGACTTCCGCACGAAAAACCGACACTCACGGGAGCGTCGGGCAGTAGCAGCGGCATGACGAGTAGCAGCACGAGTGACCTCTTTATACATATGCCACTGCCCACTTTCCTCGTCACTTTCCTGCTCACATAGTGTAAACGAGGGGTATGGTTTATTTATTAGCGAAAAATGACATTTTATTATTATTTTCTTCGCAAGTGTGTTGAAAAACGTTGTATGGTACATGCGTGTATTGATGATTACTATCCTCGGTTATCTTCAGACCCTCGCCTGACGGCTCGGGCCTCAATAGCGCCTCGAAAGTAATCACCAACTTACCTCGCTTGTACCATAAATAACTATTATTTCTTTTCAGAATGATCATACTGGACTACGTAGTGCGGTTTGCCTTCTACGGACTAATTGTATGGTGGGTCTTACACTTGGATACCGTACAAAATATATTATTATGTTTATTTGATTTTGTATTTAATTAAATAAATAAATATTTGCTTGAGTTTTTAATTATTTTTATTAATTTTATCCGACTACACCAAAAGAAAGGTAGAATTCTCATAGAGATAGTACACATAGAGCCGGGGAGCCAGGTCTCCAGTTGTCCGTTGGTTAGAAAGGGAGAGACGATCGCACCCTGTCTGTCTCTCTCTACTCACGCATGCGCACTTGGCGCGAAAAATCAGCATAGCAGCAGACGCGTCACCTCCAGTCACCTCTATGCCTTTACTGCGCATGCGTCAGTAGAGAGAAAGTTAGAGTACCGCGTTCTTCTCTCTCTTTCTAACCATAGGACGTTTCCACCCACAGGCAGCCATATGCCTTCCCTGCTCTAATGAGAATACTTCATCAATATTGACAATTATTTTAGCTTTAACATACCATCTGTCATACAACCCAGGTTATTATTTAGGTGAACCTGAGTTGTGCTAAAAATCTACTAAGAAAAAAAGGAAAAAGTCGCAGGGTTTTTTTTAGTTTCTAATAAAAGGACATTTCTTCTTAAAACATTAGTTTATTTTATCTAAGACTAGTTTATTTTAACTAAAGTTATACAGTAAGTAAAAAAAGAAAATAATACTATAAGTACCTAGGATTAAGTAGATTAGTTTAGAGTACATTTAAAAAAAATCTTAAACCTACACATATAACAGTGGTCCCACCGCGGGCGAGTGAGCGATGAACTATCGGCGAGGAAAAGGGACAGTGAACATACATTCCGTGTAAACAAAAGAGATGCATATATTATCTACTAGCAGCGCCCCGCGGTTTTACCCGCGTAGTACCCGCTCCCGTGAGAATGCGCAGCTCGTAGTATCATACAATCTCGGCACAATTCACCATCGTGTGTTAAAAAATTAAGTAACAGCGCCATCTATTGGTACGATTTGTGACTACAAAAAGTTACAATAAAACATACGATTACTTATACACAATCCCATGGGAATTTCGGTATAAAAAGTATCCTATGTTTTATTCCTAGTCATAAGGACCATCTGTACCAAACCAAATTTAAACAAAATCGATACAGTAGTTTTTGCGTGAAAGTGGAACAAACATCCAAACTCACAAACATCCAAATACAAACTTTCGCATTTATAATATTAGTAGGATAGTTACTCGCCTGTTCACACCGCCCGGCGAGTAACTATTAGTATATGCAACTCTTTCGTTTACGCGGAATGTACATTCACTGTCCTTTTCCTGGGCGAGAAACTCGCCGATAGTTCATCGCTCACTCGCCCGCGGTGGGACTACGGCCATAATTAGGTATATATACTTTAATCACTCTATCATAAAATTATGGCAACAGAACTATGTTAATTTTCAATTTCTTCCTCAGTTCACCCTCACTTTCCACCCAATTGAATAAAAATAGTAGGGGTGCCCACGATGCTAAATTTCAATTTCTAAAATCAGATTATACAGATAAGCGATACCAAATGAAGCTCCTATTTGTTAATCTGATGATTCTGATGGAACACAAGCCCGTGGCGGCCTTCTGAAAACTCGACTAAAAATTAAAAAATATCTAAATAGTGTGTTGTTGTGTTGTTGACAGAATTTCACACAGTGTGGTTCAGCTTGATCTCCTGGTCGTGCTGAACCTTAATCTGACAATACGGTTAAGGGACTTGAACTATGAAAAAAAAATTCTGCCCTATGCGCGCGTCACTAGATAGAATTTTTACATTTAGTGGAGGTATTCGTCAAGGTGTAAGGTATCATCCCCTATGTTAATCTGCCACGCTCGGGTAAATCAAAAATCCCCTCTTCGGATCCCCTACTAAAAGCAATCGTCAAAAAAGTCAATTGCAAGTTTCGTCAGGATCCGTTTAAAACTGTCCTCTATCCCGGAACTGACAAAGTGATACAGACATACATTATTCATTTACACAGTCCACATAAACGATAGCATAAAATTCTTTCTGTTTTTCAAAATCGGCCATTTTGTCCAAATGTTGACACTTCGCTCACTTCGCTTGCTTTGCTCGCTCGATCCACAAAAATCCTGATTATTTTATGGGTGTGTGTGAATGAGTGTATGCGTAGTTTCTGATACAAGTTACGTACTTAGGGGTCAGTTACTGTAATGAGATGATGGAGTGAATGTTATGTTATTTTGCACTTGAATAACCAACTTCACAATAAGCTGGACTTTCGTAAACATCCCTTTCTCCTTCAGCGTTAACGTACGGACCGGTTTGGAATTCATTTACGTAAATACCTTGGTTAGGTTCGTTGGTATAAATACTGATTTCAGCATACGGCGATTCGGTTTCTATAATAGTCGCTTGATTTTTAAGTTGTTTTTCAGCGATATTTTTCAATATTTCCGCGTAAGGATTCTCAATATGTCTTTCGGTTTTTGGTGTAGGTTTTGCATACAAATCTTTATTTAAAGTATTGTTAGTACTCCTTAGTATCTTAGGAGTAGGCTTCGCGTACATTTCGTCCAATCGCTGGTTGATAGGTAGAGAGTATGCATCAGAATCGTCACCATCAATGGGTTTGCTATATGTATCCCATTGGGACGGATGAGCCATGGGTCCTTCGTTGTGTTCTGGCAAGTTTTCGTAGTTAATTTCATTTGAGGTTCCCTGTAAAATACAAATAAATTAATTTAAAAGTGGTGTAGTGATTCAGTCTGCTATGCCAAGGGTTCGATTCCCGATTAAGACAAACATTAAATTCAAGAAATACCAACTAGCACGACAACGTGATGTTAAATATAATAAAATAAAATAAAGTCATAGCAGAACCGGGGACTGTCCTTGGATGCGTTTTATAGTGTTACTACCGGCGCCCCGCGGTTTCACCCGCGTAATTCCCGTCCCCGTAGGAATATGGAGATAAAATTATGCTAAAAACCTTCCAACTAAATCACTCTATCTATAATAACATTAAATTAAAAATTAAAAAAACCCCCAACACAATTACTTTCAAACCCCCATAACTTTTAAACGGGCCAACCGATTTTCATCAAACATGTCTAAGAACACTCGCACGTAAGTCCCCTTTAATACAATAAAATAACTAAATTGAAATCGGTTCATCCGTTCGGGAGCTATGATGCCACAGACAGATACACAAACACACACACACACACACACAGACACGTCAAACTGGTGGTTGGAAAAGACATGACAAATAAAAAAAAAATACCTGTGGCACTCGCTTCCTTTTCTTGTAAATGCAAATTAGTAAAATAATAATAATTATAACTATTACAATCACCGCTCCACAGATAATATAAATTTTATTATCTGACCAAAAATCTGACCATTTTAGTTCTGAAAAAATCATATTTTTTATTATTAGAAAAAAAAAACCTGACATGTGAGAGTCGGACGTCGTACCTATGATACACGTGTGTATTGATGATTACTATCCTTGGTTATCATCAGACCCTCGCCGGCGGATGGAGCCACTGACCGCTCAATGGCGCCTCAGCGGTAATCACCTACTTTACACACTTGTACCATAATGTTCTATTATAAAACGTGTTGAAACTTAACTGGTTGATGGCTTCAAGAAGTCCCGTTCAGGAATCTCAGTATTGCGGATACCTGCGTTATTAATATCATCTAGCGAAGAAAATAATGGTACATCTGAAAGAATTCCAATCAAGTTAAAAAAACATTCATTCATGACATAAAACCACATCTTTCCTGTGCCGGCGGCCAAAATTGGAAGTTCCTATTGTCATTTTGACTCTAATGTCATTTGGATACATTTTCAACAAACTGACAACCAAAAAATGCGATTACTGCGACGCTGTCACCGGCACAGAAAACTTAGTGACACTATATATATACAGGGTGTCCCGTAAGTAGTGGACCAACGGAATGTGGGGGATAGGGGAGACCGTTACCTACCAGAATAACCAAAATTTATTGTCCTAGGCCTCATAGTTTTGAAGTTATAACGTTTTTTAGTAAGTAGATAAAATTATCGTACTATGTGCACATTTCTCTTAATTCTACAAAATCTATTACTTATTTTGATGTTATTTTTATTCAAGGGCGTTAAGAATACATAGGCTTTTCTAATTTAAATCATTTTTTAGTGTAGTTATCATTAACATTAAAATTAATCAACAAAACAAGTGCAATTGTTAAATTTCAAAATACTCTAAGTGGTATTTGAGCTGAGCTGGTGTAAAAAAAATGTATTGTAGCCTTGTGGCACTTTATTTTAAAAACATCTACATATCATAAGGATTACAAAAACGTATAACACTGTGGTTTCAAATGAGTAGATTTTTATTTTAACTAATATCAACGTAAAAGGAAACTTTTGAGAGAAAACAAAAATTCATTGCTAATTATGGAAATTCGTTTATTTCTCAATTTATTTTTACATTAAGGGTTCAAAATGCTTTTCTTTAGCTCTTGTGCATTAAAACATCTTCGTATAAAGTCTTTTTGTAAACTTTTTTGGGCTCTTTGATGTTTTTTTATCAATTCAGCAACATGATTGAAATTTTGTGATAACTCTCTTTTTATCAGAAATATTTGTCTCATTAACTGCTTCTTTGAGGAAACCCCATAGAAAATAATCCAAAGGATTCAAGTCTGGAGATCGTGGCCTATTTCATGGCCGATCGCTGGCCATGAAATAGTACCTTCGCGTCCAAACCATCGATTTGGGAACGTCTCATTCAAAAATTCAGTCACTTACCGTGAATAGTGGGCAGGTTCAACTTCGTACTGCAACCACATTCTCTCCCGCGCAGTTTCAGGCCTTATGCATAACCAACATCTTCGAATAAAGTAAAGAAGTACGCGAGAGTATGTGGTTCCGCGCAGTTTCAGGCCTTGGCCATAACCAACATCTTCGTTAAGTTAAGAAGCACGTACGAATGTTGCAGTATGAAGGTGAACCTGCCCACTATTCACGGTAAGTGACTGAATTTTTGAATGACACGTTCCCAAATCGATGGTTTGGACGCGAAGGTACTATTTCATGGCCAGCGATCGGCCATGAAATAGGCCACGATCTCCCGACTTGAATCCTTTGGATTATTTTCTATGGGGTTTCCTCAAAGAAGCAGTTAATGAGACAAATATTTCTGATAAAAAGAGAGTTATCACAAAATTTCAATCATGTTGCTGAATTGATAAAAAACATCAAAGAGCCCAAAAAAGTTTACAAAAAGACTTTATACGAAGATGTTTTAATGCACAAGAGCTAAAGAAAAGCATTTTGAACCCTTAATGTAAAAATAAATTGAGAAATAAACGAATTTCCATAATTAGCAATGAATTTTTGTTTTCTCTCAAAAGTTTCCTTTTACGTTGATATTAGTTAAAATAAAAATCTACTCATTTGAAACCACAGTGTTATACGTTTTTGTAATCCTTATGATATGTAGATGTTTTTAAAATAAAGTGCCACAAGGCTACAATACATTTTTTTTACACCAGCTCAGCTCAAATACCACTTAGAGTATTTTGAAATTTAACAATTGCACTTGTTTTGTTGATTAATTTTAATGTTAATGATAACTACACTAAAAAATGATTTAAATTAGAAAAACCTATGTATTCTTAACGCCCTTGAATAAAAATAACATCAAAATAAGTAATAGATTTTGTAGAATTAAGAGAAATGTGCACATAGTACGATAATTTTACCTACTTACTAAAAAACGTTATAACTTCAAAACTATGAGGCCTAGGACAATAAATTTTGGCGATTCTGGTAGGTGACGGTCTCCCCTATCCTCCACATCCCGTTGGTCCACTACTAACGGGACACCCTGTATTTATAGATACACAGGCTGCACTAAAAGTATCGGGAATGGAATATTTCCACTGTTCTTGGTTTAAAAAATCGTATACCATTTATTTATTTTAAAAAAGATTCTCGGTCTTGCCACAAGCACTCTCTTTTGAGAGTGACTTATCAAAGGACAGAAAAGGACTAAGGATATCAAAGGACAGAAAAGAGAGTGACTTACTCTCCTTTGAGAGTACTTATCAAAGTTACTCTCTTTTGAGAAGTTACTCTTTTTAAGTCACTCTCAAAAGAGAGTAAGTCACTCTCTTTTGAGAGTGACTTATCAAAGTTATAGACGTTGAGAAAATGGAATTGACTCGAGAAAATTCAAGAGCGATGATTTATTATGACTTTCGAAGTGGTTTAACACAAAAACAGTGTGCTGACCGGATGATTTCTGCATTTGGTAATAAAGCCCCATCCAAAACCACAATTTATCGCTGGTTCGCTGAACTTCAACGTGGACGTGTCAAGCTCAGTGATGATCCCCGTCAAGGTCGTCCAAAAACTGCAGTCACCAAAAAAAAAACGTTGATGCTGTGCGTGAGCTGATTGAGGAAGATAGACATGTGACATACCGCGAAATTCAGGCAACAGACATTCGAATGAGCCAAATACAAATAATCTTGCATGAACAATTGAAGTAAAAAAGTTGTTTTCCCGATGGATACCGCATTTGCTCTGTGAAGAGCAAAAAGCGGCTCGCGTTACATGGTGCCTCAAAACTCTCGAAAGATTCCACGCAGGATCCTCAAATGCTGTATATAACATCGTACCAGGTGACGAATCCGGGATATACGCGTACGAACCCGAAACAAAAAACCAGTAACGAGTTTGGGTGTTCGAAAATGAGTATCGTTCGTTCACGGAGTGTTGCAAAAAAAATGGTGGCCACGTTTGTCTCCAAAACCGGCCATGTTGCGACTATTCCTCTTGAGGCACAAAGAACGGTTAATGCAGAATGGTATGCTAGCATTTGTTTGCCACAGGTAGTTTCTGAACTCCGTAAAGAGAACTGCAACCGCCGCATCATCCTCCATCACGACAATGCGAGTTCTCACACCGCGCACAGAACAAAAGTGTTTTTAAAGGAAGAAAACATAGAATTATTAGACCACCCGCCGTACAGCCCCGACCTAAGCCCTAACGATTTCTATACTTTCCCTAAAATAAAGATTAAATTGCGTGGTCAGAGATTTTCATCACCTGAAGAAGCTGTAGACGCCTACGAAACGGCTATTTTGGAGACCCCAACTTTTGCGTCAAATTTCGCGGAGAATACTTCGAAAAGCAATAAATACATTTTTAAATAGTAATGTTGTGTCACTTCCTTGATTCCCGAAATATTCAGTGCAGCCCTCGTATATATTTAGATTACCCTCTGTTTGTGGTTCCGGAATTTCAGGTTCTTTTGGCCTTTTTTGTCTGACCAACACAATCTGTGTCCGATGGCCAACTGTCTCACAAGTAACAGTTGACGTTGTATAGTTTTCCTTCAAAGTGAATCCCATATTTTTACATATTTTATCAGATATCGGCTTACATATTTTATCATTTTGTTCCTCTTCTTTAACTTGTTGAACTGTGAAACAAGGGATACTTAATATAACATAACATAATCATTCACTCCATCATCTCATTAACTGACCCCTAACTAAGTTCGTAACTTGTTTTGCGAAGTGTCTTAACACACTTGCTCATAAATGGACTCTTGTTTGTGCAAAAACAGTTGAATAATGACACGTTTTATTCACAAGTGAGTTATAGGTTTTTTTTAATTGCTTTGTTTTTAAAAACATTCGATACCAAAAAAAATGTGTCCATACATTTTAAAAACAAACTTTAACTATGTTGCCTTAATTTTGATAGGTCTATGATCGATTCCATTCATTCATTCATTCGAATTTTTTTAATAAGTTATGTCCTGGCCATATCGAGAAACGATTGCTTATCATTGATCTGTCCTAAACACATCATGGCCAATAGCCAATGAGACATTTAATGAAATGTGACCACTTCATGAAATTATCAACCATTTGGTCATTATGGTCAAATTTACGATATGGCCACGACAGTAACATAATAATTTTCAATCAAATTCTTCTTTCTACCTGTATAGGTCCACGTAGGTTGTGTGTCACTGCTGTAACATGAAAAAATTGACATTTTGTTGTCTTCATACGGATAACTTATAACCGTTTTATGGCTTTCTTTGTAAAACATTAGCATTTTTGAAAGCGGCACATTTACTAGAAAGTAAATAAATAAATATAAGTAAGTAAATCAATTACAACGTTGTACAGATTGTATTGAGCCTCAATCTTTTCTATGCCGATGCTGGTGACAGCGTCGCTGTAATCGCATATTTTGGTTGTCAGTTTATTGAAAACTAGTAGCTCCCCGCGGTTTCACCCGCGTAGTTCCCGTTCCCGTGGGATTACGGGGATAAAATAGCCTATGTCACGCACTGATAAATTAGCTTTCCATTAGTGAAAGATTTTTTTAAATCGGTCCAGTAGTTTCGGAGCCTATTCATTACAAACAAACAAACAAATCTTTCCTCTTTATAATATTATCAAGTATAGATGTATCCAAATGACATTGGAGTCAAAATGACAAAAGTAGTGTGGCGACATCTACACACCACATAAGGAACTAATTACTAACAGCGACATCTATCCGCAACTGAGGGAAATAAACTGAAGAGTTCTGAATCGCGCAAGCGAAATTTACAGCGCAATTGACTATGTATACGAGAGCTGCCCACCAGACAACAACACGTGTCTGGTCGGAGGATCCTCCCTTTTCAAATGGGGATCTCCTACCCCTAAAGTAGCTTCCAATTTTGGCCGCCGGCACAGAAAAGATTGTGGCTCAATAATGATACTTACCAAAACTTTCATTAAGTAAATTCAAAGTAAGAGTGATAGTAACATCTTTTATCGTCACGTTGGGATGCTCAATAGATCTATTAAAATTTAGTAGACATTCAAACTGACTGCCATTGTCTTTCTTTAAACCGGTAATTATTTTTGATTCTCCATTTGTAGCTGTAATAAATAGCATGTTAGACCCAAAATAAAACAAGAATAAATTAAAAAAAAACCTTTTTAAAAACAAGCTTTATTAGCTTTTATTTGCATTGTCATGAGACTTAAGTATGCCAAACAGCTCAATCGGATAACCAGAAGTGGTCGAAAAATGCTTGTAAGATTTGATTACAGACAACGGGACAGGTGACACTAAATAAAAACTTGTAATATTATAAAAAGGGTGTGCCAGCTCTGGACTCATAGACTAATAGCTGCGCCCCGCGGTTTTACCCGCATAGTTCCCAATTCCGTTTGAATTTCGGGATAAAACATAAGTCCTTCCCCGGACTATGAACTACCCCTGTACCAAATTTCAAGTCAATCAGTTCATTAGTTTGGCTGTGAAAAGGTAACAGACAGAGTTACTTTCGCATTTATAATATTAGTAAGGATTATTGAATAGAAATAACATAACATAATCATTCACAACATCATCTCATTACAATAACTGACCACTAACTAAGTCCGTAACTTGTATTTAGGGTATCAGAAACTCCACAAGATGCGATTACAGCGACGCACAAAAAATATTGTGGCACTTCTTCAGTGAGGCGGCCAACAGCTATAGGTTGACCGTTTATCAAGTGAAACGGCAGAAATTGGAAACTCGGTGACAATGTCAAAATGGCATTTATTTATTGTCAGTGTCTTTAGTATCAAGTGCTCCGTGTTTTAAATCTTTATTTATAAATTTAAAATATTAAATAATCTAAAAAGCATGTAAAAGTGATGCCCCACATACTATTCTAAAGGATGACTAATGGATTATAGAGAAAAGTAAGCAGCTGGTCACTTTATTTCCTTAAAACTAAATACACATATGGATTTTGACTGTTACAGGTTTGTGTTGTCAGTTTTTAGTTAAATTCTCGACATATTTTTCATTACAGTAAATTAGGTAAGTAAGTTAATAATAAAAAATAATACCGTTTGTAATGATTTAAATAAATAAAAATACTTTTATTGTCAAAAGCACAAAATATAAAAACAACATACAGTGGCTTAAAATAATAATTTTTGACAAAAGGTAAAGGTGAATTTACATAACTTATCGAAGTTCGTGAAATACCCAATAACAATTCTTGATTGACGACCGAGTCAAAGACTACAGTGGTGTATTTGGTGGTGACCCTGCCTGTTATGCCGAAGGTTACGAGTTCGATTCCCGCCCAAGAGAAACATTTACTTATATTTGATTAACATAAAAGGATTATTGGGGGAAAAACCTACAGCTTGTCAAACTTTACATAAGTAAGTAAAGATAACTTCCTTTTTTTTTCAGATTAGTTTTAATTGACAGAGGAGCAAGCAGATTTAAATGACATACAAGTTAGACGGTGTAGTGAGACGGGTTAGCAAAGGGTGTACAGTCTGGACCGAAATAATACTGCGTGTGCACTATCCAAATCTATGACTTATTTATTTCACTATATGTACAGTCTCGGAATGAAAAGGTTCGTCAATTTTCAAATTGATTCGTATAATGTGTCGCGAAAACATATTACCTTTTGAAACTATGGTAAAGAATAGACTCGGGTTAGGGAAAATAATGTTCTACTGCTCGATAATAAAGTTCAAAATTATTCAGATCAGTGTTGTTTGACAGGATAAATATCTTGTCAACAAGATTTTTGATAAACTAAAACCTTCTTGTTGGTTCAATCTGCCATTATTATTTCTATTAAAACTATTGTCAATCGGTCAATGTCATCATTGCAAAATATCAAAGAGGTTTTTATATACCGCGCGCACAAGGCAGTGTTTAAAAAAGGATAGAAAAATCAAGCAAAACCTTATTCGATAGCAAACGTCATTCTATTTATTTAAATGTTAGCATCACTGTTTCTTACACTTGTATGTTGGTATAATTATTTCTTGCAATACTAGTGCAAGTGGAAACCGACTCTAAGGTGACGAACCTTTTCATTCCGACACTGTACTTAATAATAAATGTATAAAATACCATTTTTGTGTTTTTATTTATTTACATAAGTATGGTACTGAGAGCACTATAGTCTATCTTTGTTTGTGTGTAATGTTTTGAAACAATATAATTAGGTTTCTAACGATATAATAAAGCATTGAATATTTTATAGATTGTGTTAGTCAAATTAAACGATTATTTTTTGCCTATATTAAAGCAAGTTAAAATGTAATGGCAATACATGAGAAAGAGATGCCTAGTTCTCTGTTTCATGGAAACCAACGGTGGCGGTCCCCGTTGTTTCACGACTGCGTTGGCTTGTCTATAGTCTATCAGACATATCAAAATGCCTCTGTCAATCGCTCTCAGAGATATTTTTTTCTAAATAACACGATTTTAGTATCTAATAAATAATGTACCTAATAAAATATAATGATGCTTTAATTTATCGTTTTTTTTATTTTGCCACAAATGTTTTTCTCGGTCTGGGTATGTGTGAATGAGTGTCTGCGTAGTTTCTGATACCCTAGATACAACTTAGGGGTCAGTTACTATAATACACTTGAGAGCAAAGAAATCGCACACCTGCTCAATTTTCGTTTCAAGGTTGTTTTTTTAAAACATGCTTATATTTTTATTCCCGTTTATATACTGAATTAAAGTACACACTGTCAGCTTTCAAATAACACCTTAAGATAATCCATATCCCTTAAATTCATTACAGTAAAGCCAAAAGAACAATTGCATCGGAAATCACTCGTTTCAGGTAGTGCTAATTGAGCGACTAAGAACGGGTATAAAAGGTGAAGGGTTGGGTGAAACTGCATCATCTGCATATCAAATTGTAGCTTGGAAAGTCAGCTATAGAACACGTGCACATTAGAAACAAGAAAATGGATACCCCACCAGAAATATCAGGTCAAGTGGTTGCGCTAATTGAACATGGCCACAACCAGATACAAATAGCCAGACAGTTGAATTTATGCCAAAACGCTGTTCGGCGAGTATATCAGCGTTATCAAGAGAGTCGTAGCTTTAGTCGCCGATGAGGTTCTGGCCAAAAAAGCACAGCATCGGAGCGTGATGACCATTTTTTTGTGACCTCATCATTAAGAAATCGCCAGTTGAATGCTGTTAAGCTCTGTCCGCAAGTCCAGGAAGTGAGAGAAGTTAAAATTATCCAGTAGACAGTTAGAAGAAGACTAGCCAAAGGAGGTCTGATAGCGCACAGATCAGCTATCACACCAGAATTGACCACAGGTCACCGACAAGCACGACTACAGTTTGCTCGAGAACATTTGGATTGGACGATGGACCAATGGACAGCGGTACTGTTCTCTGACGAGTGCAGGATATCTCCATGGCAACGACGGACGTGAAGGAGGCTACCAAAGACCAAATGAGCGATTCAACCCGTGTTGCTTCTCAGTACGCGTCTCGTACGGCGCCTAGCTCAAATCAATGTTCTCGAGCAAACTGTAGTCGTGCTATGTATGTTATTTTAAATAATTATATTGACTATACTTACTATTTATTCCAGACATTTCAGAAACAGGGTCAAATTTTTTAATGCTATAAATATTTTGATTGAATAAAACTTTTATTTCGAGTATTTCATCTTCTATGTATTCGTATAAAAAATGATCTGCCTCTTTATAAGGAGCAAGAATTAATCCATTCACTATAAATCGTGGCTTTTCTAAAATAGTTCATAATTCATTATTATTATCATATGTTGTGAAAGGGGGCTAGACGGAAAAAAATCTTACGAAAAGTTGTCACGACACTTTTTTCAAATTTCGAACAGCGCGTTTTTTTCATAACTAGCTGTGCCCGCGTTTTACCCGCGTGGAACCTTATCCCGTGGGAATTTTGGAATAAAAATATCCATAATAAAAATAGTATCCTATGTGCTATTCCTAGGTATGAGGAACATATGTACCAAATTTTATTAAAATCCATTCACTAGTTTTTGCGTGAAAGTGGAACAAAACATACACACTCACAAACATTCGGCTTTATAATATATTTGCTAAATCTTTCGAGTAAAAACTTTATTTTTAACTTCTTTTTAAAGGAGTTTTTTTTAAAGTAAAAAGACATCCAGTCTAGGCTAAGAAGATTTTTGTATGTAGTAGTCGACCACCATTTTGTTTTTTTAATTCAACGGCGCACTTTGAAATAGAAAAAAAGATATTAAAAAAGATATTTTGGCAAATTAAGATATTTTGGCAAATAATGAGTTGGGAAATAATAATTTGGGAAATGATAATTTGGCAAATGATAATTTGACAAATGATATTTTGGCAACTGATAATTTGATAAATGATAATTTTGCAAATGAAGAGTTGGGTAATGATAGTTTGGGAAATAATAATTTAGCAAATGATAATTTATCAAATGATATTTTGAAAAATGATATTTTGACAAATGATAATTTGGCAAATGATATTTTGGCAAATGATAATTTGGCAAATGATATTTTGGCAAATGATAATTTGGCAAATGATAATTTGGCAAATGATAATTTGGCAAATGATAATTTATCAAATGATATTTTATCACATGATATTTTATCACATGATATTTGACAAATTATATTTTGGCAAATTATCAGATATTTTGGCAAATAATGAGTAGGGAAATAATAATTTGGGAAATGATAATTGGGCATTAATGAAAATGATGAGTTGGCTAATGATAATTTGGCAAATGAAGAGTTGGCAAATGATAATTTAGCAAATGATGAGTTGAGAAATGATGAAATGGGAAATGATGTGACTTTATATATTAATTTTTGTTGTTCGTAATTGTGTTCATTGTCCATATTTATAAGATAGGATGATAAAAATAAAAAGATAAATGGCGATCGACCAGTAATAGTCCGGGAGCCAGCAACAGATTTTCATGACCAATTTCCTCTCAAGCGCTAATTAGTAAAATGCATCAGAGTATAGTATTATGAAGCCTTGTGAACGTCAGCTGGCACTCGGTTGGGGGGATGAGCGGGTGTAGCCTCCCACGCATGAAAAAAAAAATACATTCACTGATTTCCTCTCAGCTGAAATTTTGTCAAATTGTAGCTCATCTAATATCTCAACGAAAAAAAATAATCAGCTGGTTACAACGTGGTGTATTGTACGTCAGCTGGTGTCTCGAACATGAAAAAAAAAAATATTTTCAGTGATTTCCTCTCAAACAAAAATTTACCTGATGATAGCTTATATGTAACTGTGGATAAATATATAGGTCAGCTGGCTGTATCTTGGTGGAAAAACCGTCAGCTGATACTTTGAAAGTTATTACATAGGAGTTAGGCAGGAGCATCTACTGTCAATTTAAATGCATCAGCTGACTAGCTTTTCCTCGACTTATTGCTAGCTGATTTTTTTTATTTATCGCATCAGTATATTAACAATCAACTCACAAATTTTCATCTGGGAGGAAATGACGTATCTTTAATTATTCGACATAGCGCTGCTTCAATATGAGAGTTGAGTTGAAATAAATATTCTGTATCAATGTTTTTGAAAATCAGATCCTACAGCTTCATATAATTGAGTAACATTGATAAATCTTTGAGCTTTCTCAACACCAATTTCCATGCAAATGTGGATATTTTCTGATATGTTAGCCATGTTAGCTAACATAATTATCAACACGTCAGTGTCGGGACAACGAATTGTCACGTTCGCATTAATATTAATGTGGCAAACATGGAAAATCATTCTTGTGTCCGCTTCTTCGTGAGCCGGACACGAAAACTCTTCAACTAAAGTTTTTATGACTTTTGAATCATCAACTGTGTATCTGTAACAAGCGTCTGCACTTACATAAACAGTTTTATCTTTAATAGGTATACGGCCACATATAATCTTCTTCCCAATTTTCAATAAAAAACTGTACCAGTGCTTCCTTAAAATTAACGTTCTTCAGCTCAAGTGAAAAATCTTTTTTTCGTACTTGGTCAGGGCCGTCGATATAGAAGTATGCTTGCTCCATGCCTCGTAACTTATGTTCAGTATCTTTAATTCAAATTTAAATAGTGTGAAAGAACCCATGCGAAATCGATATGCGTTACTGATTGAAGATTGATGGTATTTAGTTCCGATAATGCATCAGGTGGCAGCATACACTCAATAAGTCTTGGTTTTTTGGTAAATTTTGTTGGTTCATGAGTGACAATATCAAAACTACGCCTATGTTTACGAGATCGCACTGTGCTAATATTTTCCGCATTGGTATTTCCCTGCAAATTATCGTTCTCAGCTGCTTCTTCTATGATGACAGAACTTTCCAAATTTGACTGTACATTTTCATTAGCTACTTCTTCATTGATGGTCAGGCTGTCAATTTGAAAATGTAGCTCTACATTTTCGTTTCTACTTTCTTCTGGACAAATTATATTTTTTTCTACCTGAAAAATTATACCTACGGTATCGTGAAGCGTGTCCTTCCCGGTTTTCGTTTCGACGAAACGATCATAGTTATCAAATGCAACTCCAGTATATAAGCCAGATGTTCGTTTAATACCTTCTGGACAAATTTCAGAAAGTTCACAAGAAGTGAATGTTGCTTCAGTTTCAAGACCCTCCAATGTGCTGTAGCTGCAGCAATGACCGTACCGATTAACAATGTAATAACTATGTAATAACTTTCAAAGTATCAGCTGACGGTTTTTCCACCAAGATACAGCCAGCTGACCTATATATTTATCCACAGTTACATATAAGCTATCATCAGGTAAATTTTTGTTTGAGAGGAAATCACTGCAAATAAAAATTTTTTTTCATGTTCGAGACACCAGCTGACGTACAATACACCACGTTGTAACCAGCTGATTATTTTTTTTCGTTGAGATATTAGATGAGCTGCAATTTGACAAAATTTCAGCTGAGAGGAAATCAGTGAATGTATTTTTTTTTTTTCATGCGTGGGAGGCTACACCCGCTCATCCCCCCGACCGGGCACCAGCTGACTTTCACGAAGCTTTATAATAGTATACTCTGATGCGTCTCACGAATTATCTCTTGAGAGGAAATAATTAACCAAATTTGCACCTGGCTCACGGACTATAAGTATGTCAATGTTTTTTAGTGTTTGAGGTTCGTTAAATACTTAAAATATAAAACTTATCCGTATTCAGTAAATGTTTATATCTTACCATATTCTGTTATTTCTTTATGCACGAAGTTTAGTCTATATGTATATATGTATTTCGGTTTATTTGCATTATTATATGTTCTATAATATTTAAATTTAATATCAATGTATTTACTTTTCATAGTCTTTGTAAGTTTTAAACGCAGATATTTATTCGCTAGAAGTGCGGTAATGTCTGCAAACCATAATTTACAATTATTTTTCATCCCCCCGTAACATAACGTTACGTTACATTATGTTACATTACGTTATGTTGTAGTAGTAGTAAATAGGTATTTTTTTGTCATTTGCCCAGCAGTGGGACACAATAAATTGATACATACAGTACCACAAGTAAAATACTTGGCCATTATCATGCCCATGATGTTGTAGGTAAAAATGGAGTCCACACTTCGAATACGTTGAAGCATAACCTATGTATCACTGTCGCGCTCTCTGTGGGCAGGCTCTCTCTTTCTAACTTAGGTAACGTCTAGAAAGAGAGAAGAGTCCACGCTAAAAAGAGAGATCGGCCCACAGAGACGTAGGTATTTGCCTCAAGCTGTTGTTCTAAGTGTGGGCTCTATTTTTACCTACAACTTCATGATCATGCCGAAAGTGATAAAAAGTGAATAAATTTCGTGGTATTTTCCGTACATCGATGTCGGATACTTTAAGGGGGTAAAATATGGTATTTTTTATCGACAAATCACGATTCCAATTTTCTCTAGCTACCTTTTTTATGTAGAAAAAATGTGAAAAAATAATTGATTTTTATTTTTGTTATTTTATAATAAGATATGGAATAAAATTTTACATTCCATAATAACCTACATTATTAACTTTCAAATGAGACATCGTTCATCTTCCTAGGACGTTTACATGGATAGCAATGACCAAATCAATACAAGCATCCGTGCGTCGAGTTGAAAAAAACAAAATGGCTGCCATTTTGTAACGGTGGCAGCTCATTGAATCATGATTGCGCAGAAAATTGGAATCGTGATTTGTCGATAAAAAATACCATATTTTACCCCCTTAAAGTATCCGACATCGGTGCCCGGACACCCTGTATATTAATACATACTGTTGTATATTATTTCTGCTGCATTGAGATTTCCTTCACAAGCAATGGTGATCATTTCGCCATCGATATATTCGTATGAACTTTCAAAGTCTATGTCCTCTGATTCCACAGGTGTTTTTTTAATTTCAATGTCATTTATTTTTATAGAGTCATTTTTGGAGTCTGAAATATAACGTATTTATTTTATTTAACCATAAAGAACTCAAAATGGAGAGATATAATAGCGCCCACGAGGCTTCAATGGCATAGTGGTTAAGGTCATTGACTTTCATTTGGAAAGCGTTGGTTCAATCCCCGCTACGTACCAATATTTCAAATTTCCGAATTCACACGTGCTTTTAAAGCCACAATCTTGTCTGTGCCGGTGACAGCGTCGCTGTAATCGCATCTTTTGGTTGTCAGTTTATTGAAAATGTATCCAAATGACATTAGAGTCACAATGACAATAGTAGCTTCCAATTTTAGCCGCCGGCACAGAAAAGATTGTGGCTTAATAATTTTGAAACGAACCAAACGAACCTGATAAAATATATTTGTTTTCACTTCTTTTTCTTCTAACATTATTTTTGATAAATCTTTTATCGGATCCTCCAATAATATCATCAAATATATTGCTTTCAAATAAATTGTCGTGTATATCTCTTTTTGATTTCCTTTTCGGGCCACTTAAATAGTTTTTGTAATAATTTTCGTTGTACAAGTTGAGATATGCGTCGGCTATTTCAATTTTGGTATTATTAATATGGATTTTCGCTGCTTTTAATTGCTTCATTGCATCTTTTGTTAATTCTGTTCTGTCATTCTCAAAATCTTTCCTGTCTCTATCAAAATCTTTGAATGTTTCGTAATCGGACTCTTCATAATCCGAACAGTGAATTTTATTAAAAATAGCCATTAGGACAATCAGATAAGTAATTTTTAACATGTTTGTAATGAAATAAATCTTCTTTTTAACTGAAAACAATAAAAAAAACCTTTTTAAAAACAAACTTTTTATTGCATTGTCATGGGACTTACATAAGTATGCCAAACAGCTCAATCGCATAACCAGAAGTGGTCGAAAAATAGCTTGCAAGATTTGATTACAGTCAACGGGACAGGTGACACTAAATGAAAGCTTTACTGCATATAGCTGAAAACTTTTTTCAATTTTCTTCCATAAGAGATGACTCTCCTGACTTCTACCCTCCATACTTCAGATGAATTCGTATGGCGACTGATATTAAGATAAAATATCATAGTATAATAGCTCTGTGCAGCGCCCCTAAGTTATTGAAGCAAAGATATTTAAATTTGAATTTGATTTTCGAATTTGACTTCCATCTCTCATCACTACCGTATACACCCCTATTTTGAATTCGAGATACTTAATCACACAGCTAATGTAGACGACGGGTGACAATATAATAGTGAAGTTAATTTATTTCTTTTGCTTTTATTTAAAAAGTTATGATAAGTCAAAGTTTTTCAAAATCCCGCCGAATTTTATTGTTATTCTACACCGAACAACCGGCGAACGCTGCGATACACAGCTGAGCGCGGTCATCGACCCGAGCCGTCACAGAATACTTGATAGCTAGTGTACCGTCTGGTAATACGGCATTTATTTAGTATTTTGTAAAGATAAGTAGACTATCATTTTTGATATTTTTATACGGATTCAGTTACTGCTACAGATATTCTGATTTTAATAAGTCCCGTCATTTCAAAATAGGGGTTTTATTATTAAACGAAACGTACGACATCGTATATAATTATTAAACAACGGGATGTTCATACGTACTTATAAAGTCGAAATCCTCGACTAGTCGAGGATTTCGAACATCCCGAACATCCCGTTGTTTAATAATTATATCAAAATAGGGGTGTATAAGGACGGAGTCAAAGCGCTCGCCATCATACATTTTTTGTGTTTTGATTTGAACGGAAGTGTTGTAGCAAGCGTTCGTACTTATTAGCATTCTATAAATTCAATTCTAAGGACTCTAACACTTTCTCCGTCAATTATGTACTGATTTTTACCCTGATCACATGTATACGATTTTTATATTAAGTATATTGTAGTTTTTATGTGTGAAATAAACTTATAATTATAATTTTATTATTAAACGAAACGTACGACATTGTTTATATTTAATATATTTTACGGGAAACTAGTCGAGGGTTTCGACATAGGTACGTGTAAATGTCCCGTAAAATATATTAAATTATAATTATAATTTATTAAAATAATATTATGTGATATTAAAGTAAGTACTTATTTTTATTGTTTTATGAACGTTTTCCTTTTTTCTATCGACCTATCGACAAATCCCATTTTCCATGTTACGTACAACGGGTGCGCCAAAGTTCACCTAAAATTTCAACTCCGATTATTGGATATCCGAAAATTTTCTTCCTAACATTTTTTATCCTAACAATCGCAACTCCTAAAATCTTTGTCACTAATGGTTTAATTCCGAAACATTTGTTTTCCTATATTTTCTCAACATAACCATCGTTCATACTATTATTCAAAGTCATATCTTTTTTGTTTAGATTTATTTTTATTTATTATAATCAATATTATATACTTCGTAACTTTGTTTTTACATAACAATAACATGTAGGTATAACATATAACGCACGAGCCGAGCGAGCAAAACCAGAGTCCTGCTCCAATCATTCAGTCAAGTTCCAGTAACGAATCGGTCCTATTCCTAATTATTGGTTTAGGTTATGTTAGAACTGTGACCCCAACGCACGAGCCGAGCGAGCGCAGCGAGCGTGCCGCGGCAGCGGCCGGCGAAGTGCCAGAACCGAATTGGTCCTTTAGTTATGGTTATGGTAAACTCCCAGGCCATAAGCATAACCGTAAACGAGTCGTATAATAATCATTAAAACTATAAATATCATCTTCTACCCGTATATATTTTTAATTACACTTGGTAAATGTTTCTTTCTGAGCATGAGTGAAAATATTATGGTAAGTATGTTTAGGGATAAAAGCGTTATGATAAAAAACAGTAGGAGTTTAAATATAATTACATTAATGATGTTAGTATCAGTGTTATGAGCATCGTCGGTAGCACTACAAATAGTATGAATTAAAACTTTAGGATTAAAAATTTTAGGAAGAATGATCATTCGGACTACAAATAGGAAAAACATTTTCGGGTAAAGAACTTTAGGTGAGTCAATATGGACCCACGTACAACACTAGGCATGCGAGTAGATATGTGTATGTGTAACCATGAAGATGTAGGTAAGAGAGAGATAAAAATAATAGAGCCCACACTTAGAACAACAGCTTGAGACAAATACCTACGTCTCTGTGGGCCGATCTCTCTTTTTAGCGTGGACTCTGTCTTTCTAGAGAATTTTCTCTTTTATCTCTTTCTAAAGAGATCTCTTTCTAACTAAGGTAACCTCTAGAAAGAGAGAGTCCACGCTAAAAAGAGAGATCGGCCCACAGAGAGCGCGATAGTGATACATAGGTTATGCTTCAAGTAGGTATTCGAAGTGTGGACTCCATTTTTACCTACAACTTCATGTGTGTAAGTAATGCGAGTGATTTACACGACACTGTAATGTCACCTATTACTCGACCGAACTAAACATCACCAGTCTCGGATTAACCCTTAATCAAATAAAGCAATTGCCTAGGGCACCACGTCTGCCCCCCCAGGGACGCCCACCTTGTCGTGGTGGGGGGGGCTTAGTAGTCGCGGTTGCGCGTAGAACTGCGGCGAAGCTAAGAGGCGTCCAGGGCGGGCTGCCTGCGGGCAGAGGTTCAATGCATTTTCTCAGCAAAAAAAAAAAAAGGGCACCACGTCTGGGGGGACACCAGAAAACACCAGAAGAGGCACCAGAACACAAGAATAGGGCACCTAGGGCCGTAGCTATGCTTGAAATGACAAATGCCCTACCTTGTTGAACATAGCGAGCTCAGTGTTAGCTGACCTTTTTTTTCGTCGTCAAATTCCACTCTAGCTACAGCCCCCAAAGGCTTGGATAGCTTAGGGCATCATGAAGTCTTAATCTGTCACTGACTATCACACTAAACTTTACCCGTGATGTCATCCACGCGAAGTCGCGGCCACAGCTAGTATTAAAATATATGTCTAATATATTACATAGGTATTACGAGTTCCTAATTGGCTTTTCACACACATTTTCCCTGTTATAAAGTACCGTTTATTTTAATCATAAACATGTTTATTACATTTAAATTGAGATTTAATTTATATTATTATTTTCCTAAAAGAATTATTTTGATAACAAATATGTACAGTCACGGAATGAAAAGGTTCGTCACCTTAGAGTCGGTTTTCGCTTGCACTAGTATTGCAAGAAACAATTATGCCAACATACAACTGTAAGAAACAGTGATGCTAACATTTAAATAAATAGAATGAAGTTTGCTATCGAATAAGGTTTTGCTTGATTTTACTATCCTTTTTTTAAACACTGCCTTGTGCGCGCGGCATATAAAAACCTCTTTGATATTTTGCAATGATGACATTGACTAATTGACAATAGTTTTAACAGAAATAAAAATGACAGTTGCTCCAACAAGAAGGTTTTAGTTAATCAAAAATCTTGTTGACAAGATATTTATCCTGTCAAACAATACTGATCTGAATAATTTTGAACTTTATTATCGAGCAGTAGAACATTATTTTCCCTAACCCGAGTCTATTCTTTACCATAGTATCAAAAGATAATATGTTTTCGCGACACATTATACGAATCAATTTGAAAATTGACGAACCTTTTCATTCCGAGACTGTACTAGTTTAGTTACTTCACAATCTTTTCTGTGCCGACGGCCAAAATTGGAAGCTCATATTGTCATTTTGACTCTAATGTCATTTGGATACATTTTCAATAAACTGACAACCAAAAGATGCAATTACAGCGACGCTGTCACCGGCACAGACAAGATTGTGACTCAATAATCGCGGATCACATGTTATCTGTACGGTTAAGCTACGTCTAGGACCGTCATATTAGTGATGGGTGGCCGTTGATAAAATACTTTTCATAAGCGTTTTCATGCTTAATACTGCAACCCCCAGCAAATTTATAAAATGTAGTCAAATTTAGAGGCGTCAAAATTCTAACCTAAAAATATGATAACCGTAAAGAATTCAAAATGGAGAGATATAATAGCGCCAACGAAGCTTCAATGGCATAGTGGTTAAGGTAATTGACTTTCATTTGGAAAGCGTTGGTTCAATCCCCGTTACGTACCAATATGTTTCAAATTTTCGAATTCACACGTGCTTTTAAAGCCACAATCTTTTCTGTGCCGGTGACAGCGTCGCTGTAATCGCATCTTTTGGTTGTCAGTTTATTGAAAATGTATCCAAATGACATTAGAGTCACAATGACAATAGGAGCTTCCAATATGGCCGCCGGCACAGAAAAGATTGTGACTCAATATACCTCTATTCAACGCTCTTACGCTAAAGGAAAACATCGTGAGAAAACAAACTTACAAATAAATAATGTAAAACGCTTAAAATTAAATATAATAATTATTTACTTACATAATACAACTTGACACTATTATATATATTTACTTACTAATATTATGGGTTATGAATTCATAATAAGTACCTACAACATTGTTAACGGGACAACACTTCGTATAAAATATTGGATTTAAAACGAGTTTGCGTTGAGGAAAAAATATCATTTAATTTATCCTTATAAGTACCTACTAGCAGCGCCCCGCGGTTTCATCCGCATAGTTCGCGCTCCCGTGAGAATCCCTACTAATATTAATATTATAAATGCGAAAGTATCTCTGTCTGTCTGTCTGTTACCTTTTCACGGCTAAACTACTGAACCGATTGACTTGAAATTTGGTACAGGGGTAGCTTATGGTCCGGGGAAGAACATAGGCTATGTTTTATCCCGTAATTCCTACAGGAACGGGAACTACGCGAGTGAAACCGCGGGGCACAGCTAGTTTAGGAATAAAATTATGCTAAAAACCTTCCTCTTGAATCTCTCTATCTATTAAAACAAACCGCTTCAAAATGTGTTGCGTAGTTTTAAAGATTTAAGCATGCATAGGGACAGACAGTGACAGCTACTTGGTTTTATACTATGTAGTGATGGTACTTACTCATAAAATTGTACGTAATGTCATTTAACCGTCCGAATAACCAATCCGAAACCGTCCGAAAAACCATCAATGGTTTGTAGTCTTGTCTTAATTGTGTCCACCATTTTTATTGTTATTGGGACGGTGAAATGACAGATATACCTCTGCCTTATTTGCATTGCATTTTTAGTCTGGTTTAACAAAACCTGGTAAGCATTTGACACCTTGTCAGTCAAATCTGTCACTTTGACAGTATTCAAAATTGATGGTAAATCCTGGTTTAGGGCTAAACCGGACTAAAAATGCAACGCAAATAAGGCAGACAGAGTTTTGTAACAGTTGATAAGCAGGATCATAGATAGACGAATATTGGAAACGGCCATAAGTAACCTAAGTAACCGGATATAATAACGAGAATAAATTAAAAAAACCTTTTTAAAAACAAGCTCTTTTTAACCCCCGACGCAAAAAGAGGGGTGTTATAAGTTTGACGTGTCTGTGTGTGTGTGTGTATCTGTCTGTCTGTGGCATCATAGCTCCCGAACGGATGAACCGATTTCAATTTAGTTTTTTTTGTACTAAAGAGGACTTACGTGCGAGTGTTCTTAGACATGTTTGATGAAAATCTGTTTAATCCGTTGACCCGTTTAAAAGTTATGGGAGTTTGAAAGTAATTGTGTTGGGGGTTATTTAAATTTTTAATTTTATCTTTTATTGCATTGTCATGAGACTTGCATAAGTATGCCAAACAGCTCAATCTAACCAGAAGTGGTCGAAAATGGCTTGCAAGATTTGATTACAGACAACGGGACAGGTGACACTATATAAAAGCTTGTAAAAAAAGAAGTTTTGTATCCGTTGACAAGCGGAATCATAGATAGATCAAATATTGGAAACGGCCTTAGGTATTCTAAGTATTCGGATATATTTAAAAAAAGCTGAAGTAAATAATATTTCAAATGAAACCACGTTATTTAATTAGTATTTATTGACGTAATAATAATAAGCTGTAATATGTCAACAGGAATATCAAAAATAAATTTTTCCTTGTGCGCGCTAGTCATATTTTCAGCGCCATTTTTACACCGTCGCTCATCCTTTGGACGTTAAATGTCTAAATTATTATTAAAAATGGACACGAAATTGTTATATTTAAAAATAATTGTTCTTCTGTGTTTCCCGTACGTTTATAGTGAGGGTAAGTGCTTATTTCTTATGTAACTAATATTATAAATCCGAAAGTTACTATGTTTGTGAGTTTAGATGTTTGTTACTCTTTCACGCAAAAACTACTGTATAGATTTAGATTAAATTTGGTACAGATGTTCCTTATAACTAGGAATAACACATAGGATACTTTTTATACCGAAATTCTCATGGGATTGGGATCCTCGCAGGTAAAACCGCGGGGCGCTGCTAGTTATAACTTATTTGTTCACAGATAATATTGTAAAAAAATATTTGCAATTCTACACAATTTTTGACGATGAAGTTAATGTCATACAAGGTCAAGATGTGAGTCTGGGAATCGAATTGAGGAATGTTGATTTAAATATAAAGCAATGTCAATCATCGTAAGTAAAATAAATAAAAAATAAAATGAAATAACATTAGTCCATCAGATAGATTTCGAAAAAATATTAGACACGTATTTTTTTGTTTCATCAAATTAATAAAACTGACTTAGTTATAACGCATTAAAGTTTAGGAGTGGGGGCTTGTGACGTCAACTGCTGCTTAAAATTGCAGCAACCTGTGACGTTTCACGAGTTTTCGACGCACTGTATCGTCTTCATTTTTTGTTTACATGAAAAATAAAAAAATGTGTCCAATATTTTTTGGAATACAAAATTTTTTTAGTCAACTAACTTATTATTTTGTAATCTATTTAACTAAAACTTTATTTAAAGCCTATAAAATAATACTATAAAAATATGGGACAAAGGTCCCGGGACATGTATCGGCGACATGTCATGCGAAACCGGCCGATTTCACCTGTCATTTTTTTTAACCGAATTATATGAAATTTGGTATAAATGTTTCTTATATCTTATATTATCCCAAAATCCCACGGGATACGGTGCAAAACCATGCAAAACCGCGGAACACAGGTAGTCAGTAGGTAATGACTGGTACCTGATTTTAATACGAACATGGATAAAGGAAAATAATTACGATTAATTATAACAAATCTGTTTACAAAATTATAGTTATTTATGGCACCAGCGAGTAAAGTTGATGAATACCTCCGAGGCACTATTGAGGCCCGAGCCGTCAGGCGAGGGTCAGAAGATAGCCGAGGATAGTAATCATCAATACACGCGCGTACCATACAACGTTTTTCAACACATTTGCGAAGAAAATAATAATTTTCGTTAATAAATAAACAGTTTTTCTATGCGCGCGCATCCAACACAACAATGGTGATCGGTCATAGACTAAAAAAAATATACTTATTAAAAAAAAACTAATGAATGAATGAAAGGAATCGACCATAGACCTACCAAAAGTAAAGCAACATAGTTGAAGTTTGTTTTTAAAATGTATGGACACGATTTTCATTGGTATCGGAACATTATTAAAAACAAAGCAATTTAAAAAATAGCGTATAGAGTCTATAACTCACTAGTGAATAAAACGTGTCATTATTCAACTGCTTTTGCACAAATAAGAGCCCTTTTATGAGCAAGTTTGTTGAAAAGACATTATATTATTTATTTTCCTTTTTAATGACGTAAATAAATTATGTTGTGATGTGGATTTTCAACGGATTTACGAATATAATCATAGGTACCATTTTTCCTTATGTGAAAACCAAATTTGGTTCAAAAGTAATTTATTTTGGTTCCCTTTTGCACTCATGATTTTATGAACTTCAAATCCTAATCCTAACTAATATCTGTCTGTCTGTCTGTCTGTTACCTTTTCACGGCTAAACTACTGATCCGATTGACTTGAAATTTTATTTGGTACAGGGGTAGCTTATAATCCGGGAAAGAACATAGGATACTTTTTATCCCGAAATTCCCACGTCAACGAGAACTACGCGGGTGAAACCGCGGAGCACTGCTAGTGACTTATAATACTAATATACTCGTTCTTATACTAATATATATCTATACTAATACTATAAAGAAGTAAAGTTTGTGTGTTTGTTAAATTGTAAGGGATAATCTCGGGATCTACTGAACCGATTACAAAAATTCTTTCACTCATGGAAAGCTAATTTATCAGTGCGTGACATAGATTTTATCCCTGTATTATTGACACGGGAACGGGAACTACGCGGGTGAAACCGCGGGGCGCTGCTAGTCTTCTATATACGTATATATAAGTACTTATCTATACATATAAAAGAAAGTCGCGTTTATAACTCAAGAACGGCTGAACTCATTTGGCTGAAAATTGGTGGGGAGGTAGCTAAGAACCAGGAGAAGGACATAGGATACTTTATCCCGAAATTCCCACGGGAACGGGAACGACGCGAGAGAAACCGCGTGGCACAGCTAGTTTGTATTCAAATCATAAGTAAATCAAAAGTAAATCATAACATAATCATTCCCTCCATCATCTCATTACAGTAACTGACCCCTAACTAAGTTCGTAACTTGTATCTAGGGTATCAGAAACTACGCACACACTCATTCACATACACACCCAGACCGAGACAAACATTTGTGGTTCACACAAGTATTCACCCCGCACGGGAATCGAACCCGCAACCTGTAAAAAACCAGCCATGTGCGAGTCGAACACGCGCATGAAGGGTTCCATACCACGGATTCACGTTCGGTTCTACTAGATGGGGCGATGTGTTTGATTTTAGGTACTTAAATTCATTTTCATCCCACTAGCTCGGAAAGTTTGTTTTTAATCCCCGATATCTGGGGGTAAAAGTCGATTTTAATCTCAAGAGTGGAAAGTATCGGGGTCGCTGTGACAGGCCGTGCAGGACCCAAGGCATTTTCGATAACTGGGAGTAAAAGTCGTTTTTGCGCTCTAGAGGTTAAAGTAAATTTGAATTTAGAACATCGTGTGCACTAAGTGTGATGATGTTTTGGATTCACAAACTGTCATACAACTTTTTTTTATTTCAAATTCAAACTCGGAACCTCCTTGGTGTACTTACTTATTTTTTTATTTGCTTTGCGCGTGATATTTTTGCTTTTCACTTAATATCGTGATTGTTTTATGTTTTCATTTAGTAATTTCCTCGCTGAGGGGGGATGAAAAATAATGTGTTGCACTCGAGTGCAAACAATTTTTAACCTTGTGCTCCTTTGAGTCCCTCGCTGACGCTCAGGATTCTTATTTTGAATCCCTCGCTGCGCTCGTGATTCAATTTTAGAATCCTTCGCTGGCTCGGTCCTCAACTGGAGCCCCGGTTTAAAAGCAACTTTGCACTCTTGTATAACAAATTACTATTAGTCCCTTATAGGACAAGGTTTTAGATTGCCTCAAAATCTTTCGAAATTACCAGCCATCTCTTGGTCTAGTAATCTAGTACATCAATGTGTATGAAAATGAAGAATAATTTACGTATTTTTAACCCCCGACGCAAAAAGAGGGGTGTTATAAGTTTGACGTGTCTGTGTGTGTGTGTGTGTGTGTGTCTGTCTGTGGCATCATAGCTCCCGAACGGATAAACCGATTTCAATTTATTTTTTTTGTATTAAAGGGGACTTACGTGCGAGTGTTCTTAGACATGTTTGATTAAAATCGGTTGACCCGTTTAAAAGTTATGGGGGTTTGAAAGTAATTGTGTTGGGGGCTTTTTAAATTTTTAATTTATGTTTTATTTTTCAGATGTGAAATAAATGACATCAAACTTCCAAATGAAAACTGCTATTTTCTATATATTCCACACAATAAAAGTGGATATGTTACTGTAAGTATTTGCCAGTGAATCAAAATAAGTTTGTGCCATTTACAAAGCCAATTATAGTCCTAGAGTTAATACACATAGAGCAGGGAAGGCATACGGCTGCCTGTAAGCGGAAACGTCCAATGGTTAGAAAGAGAAAGAAGATCGCGGTCCCCTATTATTGTACAAACATTTGAGTCGTTAAACGAATAACCGCGATCATCTCTCTCTGTCTAACTGACGGACAATGGAGGACCTGGCTCCTCTGCTCTATGAACCTCGCAAAATATTGTACAATGTATTGGCGCCAAAACGAGAAAATACAATGAACAATCGTATAAAAATGACAGATTCCAAATTCAAATGTAATATTTTTTTATTTTTGATTGTAACAGTATTTATGGCCAGACTAAGTATAATACAGATTATATGAAATAATGATTATAGTGTCAGAAACATATCTGTGCCGGTGACAGCGTCGCTGTAATCGCATCTTTTGGTTGTCAGATGATTGTCAGTGTAATGAAAATGTATGTAAATGGCATAATAGTCAAAATGTGTGATTACAGTGAGTGCACAAGTATAAGTTGGCGGTGGTGATTTGAGGAACTAAAACTTAAAAATTCACTTTGACACTATAAAGTTCATTGTAAACATCACTTTGCATATCTTGGAAAATACTTAGCCGTTATCATGCCTGAAGTGATAAAAAGTGAATAAAGGATATTGGGCAAAACGTCCCAAGTGCTGTAGCACTTCGTGTGATACATCATTCGATAGGTATGATGTACCGCACTAAGTGCTACAGCACTTAGAACTCCTTGCATAAAGTAGGCATATATTTTTTTTAAATGGCTGTAACTTTTTTCTGTCGGGGAATTCGGCTTCACTCCGGTAGAATCATTTGTTCCTCTTAACGATACCTATCGAATGATGTATCAGACGAAGTGCTACAGCACTTAGAACTCCTTGCATAAAGTAGGCATATATTTTTTTAAATGGCTGTAACTTTTTTCTGCCGGGGAATTCGGCTTCACTCCGGTAGAATCATTTGTTCCTCTTAACGATACCTATCGAATGATGTATCACACGAAGTGCTACAGCACTTGGGACACACTCCATACAAATCTGCCCATTGTCCTTTCGTGGTATTTTCTGTACAGTGGCAATACTGGCATTGTGTGACACAGTGGCGCTCAGCCGCGCCAAGTCATACTTGTGGCATTGTAATTTCCAATTTTGGCTACCGGAACAAATATTTTTGTGGCATTCTAAATTTTTTATACTATGGGATAAAGTACTGGCCACTAACATTTAAGATAACTTATCTATTTGTTCGGAATTCAAAAATATAACTAAAAAGAAATCATAATGTAACAAAGTTGTTTTTACAAGCTTTTATTTAGTTTCACCTGTCCCGTTGTCTGTAATCAAATCTTGCCATTTTTCGACCACTTCTGGTTATCCGATTGAGCTGAAATTTGGCATACTTATGTAAGTCCCATGACAATGCAATAAAAGCTAAAAAAGCTTTTTTTTTATTAGCCACTATTTTTTTAGTAAGAGAGCCGTAGAACAATGACCTTCACCGATCTGATAACCAGATGAAACTGACTTTTTATATGGTTTAATCATTACTAACAAACAGCTCTACAATATAAGAATAGATAATATCATCTCTGTTGCATAATTTACAGGTCTTAATCTCGCACAACATAATTATTATTTACCTCGACGTTTCGACCAGGTTACACCGATCGTGTTCACGAGAAGACTGAGTGACCTGTAAATTATGCAACAATGAATTCCGATCGCGGAAGTTTAAAAAGTGTAATATCATCTCTTTTTCTTTTAGACTGTTTTTAACAATATAAAAACAAATTATTCTGGTAATTGGAGTTGCCACTTTGAATTGACTGATGACGAATTTAATAGTTTAATGGACTCTGTGACTATTGCAATGAAAATGAATATATACTCCATAGAAGGAAATAAAGAGATAATATATATACTTTCTTTACAAGGTAAAAACATAATAACATTTTTTTTAATGAGGTTCACACAAGTATTTATCTCGGTCTGTGTGTATGAATGTGTGTGTCCGTAGTTTGTGATACCCTAGATACAGGTAATGAACATAGTTAGGGGTCAGTCGGTGTAATGAGGTGATAGAGGGATCCACAAATGTTTATCTTGGTCTGTGTGTATGAATGTGTGTGTCCGTAGTTTGTGATACCCTAGATACAGGTAATGAACATAGTTAGGGGTCAGTCGGTGTAATGAGGTGATAGAGGGATCCACAAATGTTTATCTCGGTCTGTGTGTATGAATGTGTGTCCGTAGTTTGTGATACCCTAGATACAGGTAATGAACATAGTTAGGGGTCAGTCGGTGTAATGAGGTGATAGAGGGATCCACAAATGTTTATCTCGGTCTGTGTGTGTAAAAAGACGGAGGTTCTTTAATCGTTCTATTTTTCAGTATGGCATTACGTACTTATTGGTGTAAGTGTCGCACTGGCGTTATTCGTAGTATGCCAATGTTGTTACATCTCAAAAATTAAAAAACGTAAGTTTTATATTGATATCTTTGATTTACACGAACACTACACATTGAAATAAAACACTTAAACGGATTTTTAAACTATTGCAAAGCTTCTATCGAGGGCCTTGAGTGCGGGGATCGAATCCAGAAATTCCGTAACGAAAAAAAACCTCACCTTTATCGATAACTTTTTTTTTGTAAATTTTCCAAAAAGCTTTTATAGTAATGAAGACAAAGTTTTTATTGTATGAAGTCCCAAGTACGATATCAAAATTTCTAAGGTTAGGATTGCAATACAAAAATAAAAAAAACAATTAGTTGATAAAATTGCTATGCAATAACTTTACCGCGGCAGTCCCCGTGGCCACACGTTTTTTTTTTGTCGTGGTTGTATTTTGTTTCACATTTTCTGACGTTTCGGATTCTTTACAGAACCCGTGATCACAATACGAGTAGACTTCAGAAGTTAAAACAAAATATAACCACGACAAAAATCCGTTTAAGTGTTTTATTTCAACGTAAGTTTTATTCAATTTATTTATTACTTTACTCACTGTGCGTAAATCCCATTACGAGGATATTTTGGGATAAAAAGTACTTATCTTATGTGTTATTCATCTTATAAGAAACATCTGTACCAAATTCGATCTAAATCGGTTCAGTAGTTTTTGCGTGAAAGAGTAACAAACATCCAAACTAACGAACATAGAAATTTTCACATTTATAATATAAGTAGGATATCCACCGTTTTATTTAAACAAAACATACAGCATAAATAGACTTTCCGAAATTAAAATCGTTTCCAATATTAAAAAAGTTTTACCCGCGTAAATCCCAATCCCACGGGAATTTCGAAAACAGTAACCGATGTACATTCTCTCCGAAGCTTTCTTTTATCCTTATCCTTACTAATATTATAAATGCGAAAGTAACTCTGTCTGTCTGTCTGTCTGTTACCTTTTCACGGCTAAACTACTGAACCGATTGACTTGAAATTTGGTACAAGGGTAGCTTATGGTCCGGGGAAGAACATAGGCTATGCTTTATCCCGAAATTCCCACGGGAGCGAGGAAACCGCGGGGCACAGGTATACTATATAAGTTTTCTATTATCGTCTTAATTATACATCCCTATTTTGAAATTACGGGACTTATTAAAATCAGAATATCTGTAGCAGTACTTAACTGAATCCATATATTCAATAAAAATATCAAAAATGATAGTCGATTATTTATCTTTAAAAAATACTAAATAAATGCCGTATTACCAGACGGCATACTAGCTATCAAGTAGTCTGTGACGGCTCGGGTCAATGACCGCGCTCAGCTGTGTATCGCAGCGTTCGCCTGTTGTTCGGTGTAGAATAACAATAAAATTCGGCGGGATTTTGAAAAACTTTGACTTATCATAACTTTTTAAATAAAAGCAAAAGAAAAAAAACTAACTTCACTATTATTTATTGTCACCCGTCGTTTACATTAGCTGTGTGATTAAGTATCTCGAATTCAAAATAGGGGTGTATGTTTGAAAAAAAAATACGTGTCTAATATTCTTTCGAGATTTATCTGAAGAACGAATTTATATTTTTTTGTCCTATTACCGGCGTTTATATCTTCTTATTTACTTTTTCATGTTATTATTTTTTAGGTAACATACGAGCGGTTGATACGTTATCTGGCTCTAACGGCTTTAAACGAAAAGACGATTTCGGTAAGTAAACCTTATTAATCAATACTAATACAAACAACACCCTTCGGAACCTTATCCCGTGGGAAATTTGGGACAAAATATAGCTTATGATTTTTCTCAGACTCTAGAGTATCTATATACTAAATTTCATTGAAATCGGTTCAGTAGTTTTGGCGTGGCAGCGCGACAGACAGATTCATTTATATTATTACTAGCTGCGCCCCGCGGTGTCACACGCGTAGTTCCCGTTCCCGTGGGAATTTCGGGATGAAAAATAGATGTTGGCCGATTCTCAGACCTACTGAATATGCTCACAAAATTTCATGAGAATCGGTCAAGCCGTTTCGGAGGAGTATGGCAACGAAAACTGTGACACGAGAATTTTATATATTAGAAGATATTAAACTAATAAAGTCTTATTATTTTAAACTAATAAGTTACGCATTTATAATATTAAAGTAAGAACATCGTCAATGTAAAACAAAAATGTGAAAAACCCGACTCATAAATAATAGGGCCACAAAATTATCTGACCCGTGGCCAAAATTCCAATTATTGTGCCACAATCTTTTCTGTGCCGGTGACAGCGTCGCTGTAATCGCATCTTTTGGTTGTCAGTTTATTGAAAATATATCCAAATGACATTAGAGTCAAAATGACAATATGAGCTTCCAATTTTAGCCGCCGGCACAGAAAAGATTGTATCACAATAGTTCCAACAAATTATGTCATTGTGATTTAATGACAAGTCACTTTAATACACTGTGAAATCAAAATGCGATTACAGCGACGAAGCCACCGGGTCAGAGAAGTTTGTGACACTTAGTATCAATATTTTTTCATTAAAATGTTTTTTTTCTGTTATATCAAGCACGATACAGCAAAACTCCGCACTCGATTCATCGAATGACAATATCAGATCCAAGAGAGAGCGGAATATATGAATGCTTAAATGTCAAAAAAGGTAAAAAACTGTACAATTACGTTGTGTTTATTATTAAAAAAAAAGTGCCACAAACATATCTGAGCCGTCACTGTTATCGCATTTTTTGGTTGTCAGATAGTTGTCAGTTTATTAAAAATAGTTCCCGCGGTTTCACCCGCGTAGTTCCCGTTCCCGTGGGATTACGGGGATAAAATATAGCCTATGTCACGCACTAATAAATTAGCTTTCCATTAGTGAAAGAATTTATGAAATCGGTCCAGTAGTTTCGGATTCTATTCATTACAAACAAACAAACAATCAAACAAACAAACAAATCTTTCCTCTTTATAATATTAGTATAGACTAGCAGCGCCCCGTTGTTTCACCCGCGTAGTACTCTTTTCCGTGGGCATATATCGGGATAAAAATAGCCCGCCTCGCACGCTCGTGAATCCGTAGCTCGTAGTATCATACAATCTAGACACAATTCACCATCGTGTGTTAAAAAAATAAGTAACAACGCCATCTATTGGTACAATTTGCGACTACAAAGAGTTAACAATAAAACATACGATTGCTTATACACAATCCCAGGAGAATTTCGGGATAAAAAGTATCCTATGTGTTATTCCTAGTTCTAAGGAACATCTGTACCAAATTTAATCTAAATCGATACAGTAGTTTTTGTGTAAAAGAGTAACAAACATCCAAACTCACAAACATACAAACTTTCGCATTTATAATATTAGTAAGATGTAGTCAAATGACATTTTAAACAATTATGACTGTATTAGTTCCAAAAATTTTAAATATTAATTGTCCCCGGGTCAAATAAGCTTGTGGCACCCTATAAAAAAAAATCCGACAAAAACATGTTTGTGGCACTATATTTCTTTCCAATCTGTCACATGTGTGGCACTATGCCACAAACTTCATATAGTACTAACAGGTCCCCGCGGTTTCACCCGCGTAGTTCCCGTTCCCTTAGGAATTTCGGGATAAAAAGTATCCTATGTTCTTTCCAGGACCATAAGCTACCCCTGTTCCAAATTTCAACTCAATCGGTTCAGTAGTTTAGCCGTGAAAAGGTAACAGATAGAGTAACTTTCGCATTTATAATATTAGTTTGGATATCAATGGCCACAAACTTGTCTGACTGCTATTTCATAAAAATAATGAACGTTCTTAACAAAAAATTTTGGTACCATTACAAAAAGAGATCTGCTTTTTACAATTTGATCCTACTGTAAAAAGTCAGTTAATACCTATAGGCCACTTCTTTCTAGCAGCGCCCTACGGTTTTACCTGCGTAGTTTAGTTTCTACTCTCGTGTGAAAAGGGATAAAATTATGCTAAAAACCTTCCTCTTAAATCACTCTATCTATTAAAACAAACCGCATCGAAATCCGGTGCGTAGTTTCAAAGATTTAAGCGTACATACACTTTTTAAACTTTCGCGATCGGAATTCATTCGGCCGGGTTACACCGATCGTGGTCACGAGAAGACTCTTTTCTTCTTGGTGTAACCCGGCCGAAACGTCGAAACGTCGAGGTAAATAATAATTATATTTTACGCGATTAAGACCTGTAAATTATGCAACGATTGAGCGTACATAGTACAGAAAGCAAGAAGCGACTTTGTATTATACTATGTAGTGATTATTCATTTATTGTTTGTTTCTATAGAACCTGTCCCTGAGCCTCCTCCAATAAGCACTTTACCAGCACGTGAGTATTGATCTTAATTATTAGATTTAAATGTATGTAATTTGGTACTTAATTCGCTTAAAATTAGCTGTACTGTAAGTTTTAATATTTAATTGCACCAATAAAGGTATTGAACGAATCACTTGTGATTTGTGCGGTTAAGCAACGTTTTATTGTTTGTTTAAATTCTATAGCAGTGGTCCCACCGCGGGCGAGTGAGCGATGAACTATCGGCGAGTTTCTCGCCCAAGAAAAGGACAGTCAAACTAATGTAGGTACATTCCGTGTAAACAAAAGAGATGCACATATTATTTATAGTAACTCGTCGCCAGCGAGTAACTAATACACCCCTATTTTGAAATCGAGATACTTAATCACACAGCTCATGTAAACGACGTGTGACAATATAATAGTGAAGTTAGTTTTTTTCTTTTGCTTTTATTTAAAAATTTATGATAAGTCAGTTTTTCAAAATCCCGCCGAATTTTATTGTTATTCTACACCGAACAACAGGCGAACGCTGCGATACACAGCTGAGCGCGGTCATCGACCCGAGCCGTCACAGAATACTTGATAGCTAGTGTGCCGTCTGGTAATACGGCATTTATTTAGTATTTTTTAAAGATAAGTAATCGACTATCATTTTTTTTTATTGGATATATGGATTCAGTTACTGCTACAGATATTCTGATTTTAAAAGTCCCGTAATTTCAAAATAGGGGTGTATATGCATCTCTTTCGTTTAAACGGAATGTGCATTGTGCATTCACTGTCCATTCAGCTGAATGGATGCGTACGCGTCTCCATACAAAATCGTTGTTTTGTATGGACAAACGCTGAATGGAGCTGAATAAATGTGTTTAGTCCCTTAAAGGACAAGGTTTCAGCTTGCCTCAAAAACTACCGAAATTACCAGCCATCTCTTGGTCTAGTACATCAATGTGTATGAAAATGAAGAATAACTTACGTATTTTGAACCCCCGACGCAAAAAGAGGGGTGTTATAAGTTTGACGTGTCTGTGTGTGTGTATCTGTCTGTCTGTGGCATCATAGCTCCCGAACGGATGAACCGATTTCAATTTAGTTTTTTTTTTTATATTAAAGGGGACTTACGTGCGAGTGTTCTTAGACATGTCTGATGAAAATCGGTTGACCCGTTTAAAAGTTATGGGTTTGAAAATATTTGAGTTGGGGGTTTTTTAATTTTTTAATTTAATGTTATTTATGTTATAGCCACACCGAAACCGACCCACAAAGTGCCTCCAATCCAACAGACTCACAAACCAGTAACTCCGGAGAAACCGACGAAAAAAAAACCCCCTATGATGATACTACCTGCTAATAACACGGGTAAAGACATCAAAATAATTTCCTTTTCAACACACTTGCTCATAAAGGGGCTCTTATTTGTGCAAAAACAGTTGAATAATGACTGACTGACTGACTTGATTCACTAGTGAGTTATAGATTTATTTTTTTAAATTGATTAGTTTTAAAAAAGTTTCGATACCAAAAAAAATCTTTGAAAATAACCATTTTTCCCCTCCTACTATCAGAAACAATATAACAATATATAAACTAGAAATAAAATGTAAGTTAAACAAACTTACTTACTTAAATAATTTCTGGGAAGTAATGACACATGATTTTTATTTCATTTTTCATTCTAGTCTTCTGACAAAAGCAGCTTTTTCATTAGGTAAAAGAAAATATACTTTTCAACACACTTGCTCATACAGGGGCTCTTATTTGTGCAAAATCAGTTGAATAATGACACGTTTTATTCACTAGTGAGTTATAGATTGTTTTTTTAAATTGCTTTCATTTTTAAAAAGTTTCAATACCAAATTCATACATTTTAAAAACAAACTTCAACTATGTTTCCTTACTTTTGGTAGGTCTATGGTCGATTCCATTCATTCATTCATTCGATTTTTTTTTAATAATCTTTGGCCGATCACCATTGTTGTGTTGGATGCGCGCGAATAGAAAAACTTTTTATTTATTAGCGAAAAATGATAATTTCTTCGCAAATGTGTTGAAAAACGTTGTATGGTACACGCGTGTATTGATGATTACCTCGCTTGTACCATTAATAACTATACTTTAAACTTTTTCAAAATCAAATAAGTATCTCCACTCACACAGCGAATTCTGAAAAGCGATGCGCCTCACTGATAATTAAATGAACATAATTATATACTTTTAATTTGATAAAATTCATTGTTTCATACAATTTGGCTCATCCATTTAAACAGACTTCAAAAAAGGAGGAGGTTTCTCTAATTACGACATTTTTTTTACAGATACAGTGAAATCGATAGATAAATCTCTGAAAGTGATGGAGAGACAGAAAGCCCCTACGCCTACTCCGATCACCACTGAGGAAGAATATGAAGGTACATACATAATAATGTTTGTCTCAGTCTGGGTGTGTGTGTGAATGAGTGTAGTTTCTGATACCCAAATTCTAAGTAAGTACTTATAACATAACATAACATAACCATTCACTCCATCATCTCATTACAGTAACTGACCCCTAACTAAGTCCGTAACTTGTATCTAGGGTATCAGAAACTACGGACACACTCATTCACACACACACCCAGACCGAGGTAAATTACAAGCTATGATTCTAAGTACTGAGCAATACAATAAAAATGATTTTTTTTCAGTAATGGGACCTAACCAGAATACATCGCATTTGCAAAATAAAATTGGTAAGCAGACTACTAATTTTTAACCCGCGACGCAAAACGAGGGGTGTTATAAGTTTGACGTGTCTGTGTGTGTGTATGTGTGTGTGTGTGTGTGTATCTGTCTGTCTGTGGCATCATAGCTCCCGAACGGATGAACCGATTTCAATTTAGTTTTTTTGTATTAAAGGGGACTTACGTGCGAGTCTTCTTAGACACGTTTGATTTTGAAATCGGTTGACCCGTTTAAAAGTTGGGGGTTTGAAAGTAATTGTGTTGGGGTTTTTTTTAATTTAATGTTATTACAGAAGCAGGGACCCGCGGTAACACCCGCGTAGTTCCCTTTCCCGTAGGAATATGGGGATAAAATTATACTAAAAACCTTCCTCTTGAATCACTCTATCTATTAAAACAAACCGCATCAAAATCCGTTGCGTAGTTTTAAAGATCTAAGCATACATAGGGACGTTTATAGTTATTTATGGTACAAGCGAGTTTAGTTGGTGATTACTTCCGAGGTCGAGTCAGGCGAGGGTCTGAAGATAGCCGAGGATAGTTCATCAATACACGCGTGTACCATACATTTTTTTTCAACACACTTGCGAAGAAATTAATAATAAAATATCATTTTGCATCGCTAATAAATAATAATCAGTTTTTCTATTCGCGCGCATCCAACACACCAATGGTGATCGGCCATAGACTAAAAGAATATACTTATTTTAAAAAAAATCGCGTGAATGTATGGAATCGACCATATAGACCTACCAAAAGTAAGGCAACATAGTTGAAGTTTGTTTTTAAAATGTGTGGACACAATTATTTTACTTTTAAAAAAACAAAGCAACTTTTAAAAAAGTCTTTAACTCACTAGTGAATAAAACGTGTCATTATTCAACTGTTTTTGCATAAATAAGAGCCCCTTTATGAGCAAGTGTGTTGAAAAGTAGTTTTATTTCAAGACATTGACTTTGATTTATACTACGTAGTGATTTTTAGCTTTTAGCGACTAAAATACGTAAGTATGTACCTACACTTTAAATACGTACCCTACACGGAACACGTATAAAGTAATTAATATTTATTATCTATTGCAGCCAATGAAGACCAAGAAATGCCGAAACCAGTGCCTAAATTGAACAATATAATGCCGAATCAAATAGCGATCACACCCGCTATGATAAGGGCACAATTAAAACCTGGTCAGTATTCAATTACACTACACAACAACTTTTTTACTTTACCTTACCTAACCCAGTCCCGGATTAACCCTTAATCAAATTAAGCAATTGCCTAGGGCACCACGTCTGGGGGGGGCACCAGAAAACACCAGAAGGGGCACCAGAACACAAGGATAGGGCACCCAGGGCCGTAGCTATGCTTGGAATGACAAATGCCCTACCTTGTTGAACATAGCGAGCTCAGTGTTAGCTGACCTTTTTTTTTTGTCGTCAAATTCTAATGTAGCTACAGCCCTGGGGGGGCACGAAGGCTTGGAGTGTTGCTTATGGCATCATGAAGTCTTAATCCGTCACTGACCTTACCTAACACCTCCCTTACCTTTACTTTATTACTGCGACCAAGATTAACTTTCTATCCGCTTAAAGGTACAATTCCAAGACGGACCGCAGACCGCAAACTGCAAGCGACAACACTTCTATCAACATCTATGAAATTCATTCCGAGCGCGTCCGCGTCGCGACTGCAGACAGCAGTGTTGAAACAAATGTTGTCGCTTGCAGTTTCCGGTCTGCGGCCCGTCTTGCAATTGTACCATAATTTGTTTTTTGATAATAAATATTGGATGTAATGTTTTTAATGTGTATTTTGTTTTCAGTATCGAAACCACTGAAGCCTACAAATGAAATAATCAGACCGCAACCCAAAGTAATTGCGACTCCAGGTAAAAAAAACGTTTTTTTTTTATCAATATCTTATTCTTTGAGTATATATATGACATATAGTAGATTTCATAATGCGTTGCATACGTTGCGTACGTGAGACAAATGTGTTCCTAGCCTAATTCTTGGTAAAAAATGTACGTAGCTGTGACGTCACACGAGTTTTCTATGCATTATATCGTCTTAATTATTTGTTTGTATCAAAAAAGAGAAAATACGTGTCCAATATTTTTGCGAAATCTATCTGACGGACTAATTAGATTTTTTTAGTCGACATTCCTAATAACTTATTTTCTTTTATTGTTGTTACAGTATCAATACATCCAATAAGTAAGAAACCGTCAGTTCCCTTACCGACGCAACCAGTTCAATGTAAGTACCGAATTTTGACAACGACGATGGCAGAGTGGTCACCACGCCAGACTGCCATCCGTAAGGTTGCGGGTCCGATTCCTGTGCGGGGTGAATATTTGTGTGAACCACAAATGTTTGTCTCGGTCTGGATGTGTGTGTGAATGAGTGTGCGTAGTTTCTGATACCCTAGATACAAGTTTCGAACTTAGTTAGGGGTCAGTTACTATAATGAGATGATGTAGTGAATGATTATAATATTATTATTAATTTAATAAATTATGATGGGCTACTTTCGTATTACAATCCTTAGTTCCTATTTCACCATCTTCAAGTCAACGTTCCGAGTAGTTACTCACAAGTTTTGTCTTTGTCACTTGATATAAAGTAAGAAAGAGACAAAACTAACTTGGTAAGTAACTTTACTTGAAAGTCGTGAAATACCTGTTCCTCTTCTTAGCGTGTCGACTCGTATTTTTGAGGACCAGAACTCGGCTACCGATATGGCACTATCAGTGGCCTTGTAAAGTTTCTCGCGTGAAATGCCCTACTAGTATTTTAAATGCGAAAGTAACTCAATCTATCTGTCTGTCCTTTTCACGGCTAAACTACTAAATCCTCAGCTCATAGAGTCAGTTAAGGACATCCGTCTAAACCGATTGACTTGAAATTTGGTAAAGGGGTAGCTTATGGTCCGGGGAAGAACATAGGCTATGTTTTATCCCAAAATTCCCATGAGATCGGGAGCTATGCGGGTGAAACTGCGGGGCATAGTTATTCAAAATTCAAAAATCATTTATTCAATTAAGGCCCCAATGAGGCACTTATGAAGGTCACTGAATCTACCACCGATTCGGAATTACATCAGCCGAGAAGAATCGGCAAGAAACTCTGTTTCTATTCGTAGTTTTTAACTATTATTTTAACTATTCGTAGTTTTTATAAAAAAAAAATACAATAAATTGTAGTAGGTTTCATTATTATTATTATTTTTTAATAGATTGTATTTTTTTTTCAGTGCCAACCACATTCAAAGCCCCATTTCAAAGGAAACCGCCCGCTCCTGTGCCAATTATACCACAGTCAGGTATGTTTCAATTTAAGGGAATAGTGTATTTAAGGGGGACTGTCAATCTCGATGGCAGAATGGTTCTCGTGCGGGATGAATATTTGTGCGAACCACAAATGTTTGTCTCGGTCTGGGTGTGTCTGTGAATGAGTATGTGCGTAGTTTCTGATACCCTAGATACAAGTTACGGACTTAGTTAGGGGTCAGTAATGAGCATTACCAAGGGGGTACCTTTACCTGAAGCTGACTGTACATGCCAAAGCACTGGCAAGGAATCACAAGGCATTGGCACGGGCAGTCTCGAGTGGCCAGAACGAATTGTTTCCGATTGTCTGCATATGATATCCTACTAATATTATAAATGCGAAAGTTTGTGAGTTTTAATGTTTGTTCCACTTTCACGCAAAAACTACTGTATCGATTTTGATTAAATTTGGTACAGATGTTCCTTATAACTAGGAATCCCGAAATTCGAATGGGATTGTGTATAAGTAATCATATGTTTTATTGTAACTTTTTGTAGTCACAAATAGTACCAATAGATGGCGTTGTTACTTAATTTTTTAACACACGATGGTGAATTGTGCCGAGATTGTATGATACTACGAGCTACGCATTCTCACGGGAGCGGGTACTACGCGGGTAAAACCGCGGGGCGCTGCTAGTTGACTCATATCCTTTGGAACAAAGTGCAAAATGCAAATGCATTATTTAGGGCTCTAACGATTCAATGATTCAGGTGTTTAGGGAAATACGACAATTAGCGAAGAAAAATGCTGTAAGCAGACCAGCTAGGCTAGCATGACTTCGAAAACGCGATAGATACAGCGATTTATTGACATCCAACTGTCAAAATTTGATATATGTAAATACCCGCCATATTGAATTTAATCAAATCGTACTACGCCATATTCATTTGATCATGCTCGCGAAATCGATATTATTTCGTGGTCACGCACAGTCATGCTAGGGGGGCTGGTCATATCGAGACCATAACCAAACAAAAAATTTGACTGGAAACCAGCTCAAAAAAGCTATAGGGATAAAAAGACGCAATTTCGAAAAAAAAATGTCAATTCTGGCGATATTTTTTTCATTTTAACAACAAGGAAATTTTTGACCGAAGTGTATCTCCCAAATAGGCCCAGGTACACGCTCACCACGTTTGGTTAACCCTCTACCAAACAACTGGTATAATGTTATCAAAATTAAATTATAAGTTCTTGACGTGACCACGACTATGTGACCACCTCCTGGCGCGAAAGCTGGATCCGCCCCTGTCTCATACATACAAACTCTTGTTTTATCTTACAGTATCAGCTGATGAAGCTAATAGCTCTGACGAGGAATGGACGTACGAACCTTTGGAGAACTTCAACAAGATGGAGGACGACGATGAGACAGCCATTTACAATAACTATCCGGCTCAAAACTTCTTATAACTAACACTTTTATTTACTTTGAACCTAATTAGGTAGGAATTTAGGGCGATAGTTTCCCCCAAACATCTCCAACCATCCCTATCCACAGTCCCACCAACTTAAAGTTGCGGGTTCGATTCCCGTGCGGAGTGAATTTGTGTGTGAACCACAAATGTTTGTCTCGATCTGTGTGTGTGTGTGTGTGTGAATGAGTGTGTGCGTAGTTTCTGATACCCTAGATACAAGTGACAAACTTAGTTAGGGGTCAGTTACTGTAATAAGATGATGGAGTGAATGATTATGTTATGTTATTTTGGGATAAAAAATATCCTGTGTTATTCAAAGTTATATGTGCGTATGGATTGAGGAGCCAAGTCATGGTTTTAAATTAAAATCATATCCTTATTTAGTAGTAAAATAACTGATTTTGTAGGACAAACGCTGGATTTTGTAGCAGGACAGGTAAAAAAGTTACATCGGTGTAATAGTGGCTCCTCAATCCAAACATCTGAACTGAGGAGCCATCCGTATCTCGCAAAGTAACAAAAGTAGGTGTTTGAAATTTTTATACCATTTAGTAGTAATTATGTATGGTGCCTATAAAAAATCTGGATCCAATACCATTGAAACTTTAGGAACTATAATACTGTTAGTATGGCTCCTCAATTCATACATCGGAACGTAATTTGCTATGAAACTGATTGTTTAATTAATAAATCGGCTTCATGATTATTTAGTAGTAGGTGTGTATGAATTTGTAGCATAGGACTTTACTAGCTACAGTTAATGAATTTAGTAAATGAACGTGTTTTATTTGGTTCCTCAATCCTGACGCTCGGCATATAAACAATTGATTGCACTTGACTGAGATCACAGCGAAATCAAGGTCAAGAAGCACTAACATTTAGTAGTGACTACTACTAAATGATTATGTATAATTCATTACTGTACCTATTAGGAAACCTAAAAAAATATTGTTTTAAATATTGTTTAAGAATTCGCTTGTTAGGGTGACGAATAAACCAGGATAAATAGGTTTTATAAATTTATTTTTAAACATTGTCAAAATTTTAATACAAATTAAGTAAATGTAGATTAATTGGTACGGAATCCGCTCTACTTCATATCACAGATGATCTAACCGAAGCTTCTGATTTGGGCCAGACTAGCATACTTGTGCTATTAGACTACTCCAGAGCCTTCGACTGCGTACATCCGGAACTCCTTCTAGCAAAACTTGAGCACTATGGCTTCTCGTTAAACACATGCCGGTGGTTTGAAACTTATCTAATGAACAGAAAGCAAATGGTTATGACGGACGGACATGACGGACAAAATAAATTCTCTTCCCTGCTACCTATAGACCGTGGGGTTCCTCAAGGTTCCTTGCTCTCTCCAGTCCTGTTTTCAATTTTCACTGCTGACTTACCCTTACACATAAAACACTGTAAGTACCATTTATACGCCGATGATACACAACTGTACTACTCTTTCCATGGAAAAGATATCAAACAGGCAATAGACAAAATTAATGCTGACTTAAATAATATTCACGACTGGTCAAAAAAGAATTCCTTAGTACTTAATCCTTCCAAATCACAGATGCTGGTGCTAGGTACTAAACACCAAACGAAGTGCATTTCAGACTGTGTAAACATGATTAAAACTAGCTAAAAGCGTGGCTTTGTGTGGGCTCGCGAGGTTTTTCTTAGTAATTCTATGTTTTATAGTAAGAAAGAAAGAAAATGCTTTAATTGTTGAAATCGCGCGATACCACAGAGGTACCTTACCTATGTTAGACCAACAGAAATTTATTTATGTCCAATGTCCGCCACAGCTTTATCTAACGTCAAGCCTTGTGACTTGCGAATTGTGATTACGAAAGCTTATTGTATTGTTTCCTGGAACATTAAGTATTTCCACTTTTCCAATATTTAGTTATGGGTGGTATTGGACTCAACCATTATTGTCATACGTTGTATGAGAATAATTTTTATATCGAACCATTATCACTCGTGAGTGCGTGGCATTTAATCGGGAGGACAAATCCATTTTCAACCCAAAGGAGAATGGGCGTTCCGTCTTATATGTTGTAACACTTTGTGTAGGGCATATTTGAAAGCTCTCGATGAGTACTACAACTTCTTGTATGGGTTCTTCAGTCTGTATCTCATGCAGGAAAACTGCTAGGCTAGGGTGGATTAACTGACCCCATGAGGTGTCGTCCTGTCATGTTGTACCATTTTGTGACCAAACATCATTTGAAAGGTCTCGATGAGTACAACTTCTTGTATATGCTGAAGTCTTTATCTCATGCAGGGAACTGCTAGGGCGGATTAACTGACTCCATGATATGTGATTCTGAAATATTTCTCGAAAAAAGTTTCCATAAAAAACATATTCGTTTTAAAAAAAGAAACAATCAAAAACAAAACTGCCATCTTCATACATCAATATTCACTATCAGAAAGTTTGGAAAATCTTGTTTAGTCTTAGAGTCATCAAGTTTTCTGTGCCGGCGGCGGTCAAAATTGGAAGCTCCTGTCATGTTGACTATCCGTGCGGTCCAAATTGCGTTTTTTCGCGCTTACGGAGTGAAGTGATCGAATTGAATGTATTTGCACCAACGATAGTAATGGGACGTCATCAGTGACGTCATTAAGGTGTGCAAACGCTGCACATGGAAAATAGGTTGTGCAGTGTGTGCACAAATGTCAAACTCAAAATTTGAAGTTTTAGAATTTGATTTATTTTAGTTTTTTATTAAACATTTATGTTTACAATGGTTAAATATTGCATTCTGATCAATTACTAATTACAACAACTGTTTTCTGAATCTTGCAATTTGAAATGCCGAGTACGTAACTCTAATTTTGATATTCTTGCACACACGTACACACACAATCCTGGTCCGATTAGATAGCGCGCAAACAGCGCACATAGCGCATTAGCGCACATATTAATTTTGGTTCACGCGTGTGCACTGTTGGTAGCGTTTGTAATGTTTTTATAATTCTGAACGCGCTTTATATTTCTAAGGTCACCCTTACCACTCAAAACTGATTCCATGGATCTGTGTATACACTAGTTTTAGCCACATACGTAAGGCCTTCATTGATAAATAGTTGAGGGATTGGACTAAAATCGGATGGGTACGTAACTTGTACGGACACACGGATAACCATTAAAAAAATATATTTACTTTGTAAAAACTGTATAATGATCATTGTATTTAAAATCGCAAGCTTACACCAGCCCAACAAAGTGATATCTTGATGGAAGTTGATCTCTTGGCCACGATATCCAATTTGAGTAGGTACACTGTAATAACTGGGTGAACTTGCGCTATTAATTGCTCTTCGACGAATTTTAATTTCTTTAAAACGTTAGTTTGTGGTTCTGAAACCATACTATTGTCTAAACAAAGTCCGTTGTTTTCGATGTGCAAATCAATCCAAAGGATGGAGGATGGCATGAATTACCACGAACACAATTAGATTCTAGGTACATCTCGAGGTCTTCTCTGGCTTTCCTTTACATTGACCATCAAAGAACGGTTAATTTCGTGTCCGAGGAGGCCAGTTAACGTGCGTTTTTGTGGCACTTTATTATATCGATTACACTAATCTCTTAATTAAACTTTCCTTTAATTTTTATTACAGAGATTTTTTTTTTTTTAACGGGGGGGCTCTGCCCCCCCAACCCCCCGTTTTTATTTTTCTCTCTCTAACTTCGGACATAATTTTTCCACAAGGTGAGCATTGTGCCACGAACACAATTATATTCTACATCTCGAGGTCTTCCCTGACTTTCTCTTACATCGTCCATTAGAGAACGGTTAATTTAGCGTTCTAGGAGGCCAGTTGCCCGCTCGTGGCCCAGTGCTACCCGCGGATCACTTGTGATCTGTGCGGTTAAGCATCGTCTGGCACCGTCGTGACTGTGATGGGTCATTACTAAAAATACTTTTAATTTCATGAGCGTTTCCGTGCTTCGGAGGGCACGTAAAGCCGTCGGTACCCGCTGCCGTACTAACATCTTCGATAGTCGTTACGGGTAATTAGAGCCCTCAAAAGTCTAACATTTGGTTTAACCAAAAAATGTCGTATAGCCCTCTGGGTTGTGAAGGTCTGATGGCAGTCGCTTCACGTAAAATACTGACATTCCGCCAAATCTGGTTAAACTGAAAACCGACCCCAAATAGACATGGGTTAAAGGTTCGGAAAAGAGAAGAGGAGGTTAGTTAACGTACGTTTTTGTGGCATTTTACTATAACTACTACTATCATTTCGAAATCAGCGTTAATTTTATTCATTACATTAAACTTTCTTTTTATTTCTATCATAGAGATGTTTGTTTTTTTTAACGGGGGGGCTCCGCCCCCCCCAACCCCCCGTTTTTCTTTTCTCTCTCTTATTTTTGACATGCTTTTGCCACAAAGTGAGCATTGTGCCACGAACACAATTACTACATCTTCTCTGACTTTCCCTTACATCGTCCATTAAAGAACGATTAATATCGCGTAACGTATGTTTTTGCGGCATTTTACTATAACAACTATTATCATTTCGGAATCAGTGTTCAAATTTTCTTTTAATTTCTATCATAGAGATGTTTGTTTTTTTTTAACGGGGGGGCTCCGCCCCCCCAACCCCCCGTTTTTCTTTTTTCTCTCGGCCTCCTTCGATGACACATTTCTTTTAAACCGATGAAATTGTAAACAGAATCAATTTCACAATGTATAAATCTATTTCTTTTTATTTCGATTTTTTTACGGCATTAGAAACATGAAACCTTCATGCTCGAAACTGGATATCAACGCCATCTATTGTGTGCCGAATGACACTAAGTCGTGATCGTTTGACATTTAAATGTCATTTTAACCCCTATAACCCGGCTAATTTGAGAAGTATTTTTTGTTAATATGTTTATATGTAATCAATGTATATTATTTATAGACGTGTTGTATTACGCATTCATTTTATTTCTCGAAATTTAAAATTTGTTTGCAAAATTGTTAAAACCTTTTTCTTTATTTCATTAACAAAATGATATAAAAACCATTTTCTGCACATCTAGACATGAATTGAAATAACTCTGTTAAATATCAAATCTGTAGGTGCTCTAGTTTTTCCGTAATATGTACCACAAAACTGTAAAAACTGTTGAATTAGGAGGGCTTCGCTTCGCTCGCCCTAATAAGTGACACTGTGATTGGAGAGGTGAAATCTGCACGTAACTTAGGTCTTGTGTTAGATAGTGAGCAAAAATTTGTTACTCATATTAATAATAAAATTAGAACAGCCTTTTTTAAACTTAAGACGCTTTACAAAATTAGACCTTATATAAGAACGGAATTGCGCCTCATGTTAACAGAGACACTAGTCCTCTCCCATTTTAACTATTGTAGCACAGTCTACAGTCCCAGGCTTAGCCTCAAGTTGGAGCGTGCTATACAGCGAGTACAAAACGCCTGCATTCGTTTCTCACTTAACGTCCCCAAAAGAGATTATATAACCCCTCACTTAAACAAGTGCGGCATATTAAATATGCAGGCCAGAAGAGAGCTACAATATGCATGCACCGTTAAACGTATAATCTATAACAAAAAACCTGAATATTTATATGAAAAGCTAATATGGATAAGAAAACTAAGAAGTGCCCGCTCTACTACAGAAAACCTACTCAAAATACCAGCTCACAGCTCATCACGGTATAGGGGTTGTTTTAAATTTTTAGCAGCAAAAATATGGAATGACCTCCCTCCACCTTTGAAAACGAATATCAGTGTCCATTGCTTTAAAATAAAATACAAATCTGCTCTATTAAAACGCCAACTTGCTGCTGAAAATTTAAGATATACCTATGTGAAGAATTTGCAATTAAAAAACTATTTCCTTTAACCCTTAAATAAAATGACGTATATAAGCCAAATCATCCTAACGTACACACACTCTCACGCATACACACTCACACGCACACAAACACACGCATGCACACACACGCAACCACACACACATACATTTTTTTAATATCTTATAGCCGTAAATGGATCGTTTTTATTTCATTTTTTTTTTCTTCTTTTTAACAAATTGCACTTTTATTATTATTAATATTTTTAAGAATGATAAATATTGTTATTTCTTGTTTTAAATTATATTATAGAAACAGTCACGTGAGCCCTCCGTAAACTGTAACCCCCGCACCACAGCTCAGGGGATGAGGGGTGACTGAAAAACAGCGCCGGCTGAAACATGTTTCAGTCAGCACACGGCTGAGTCACTTCCTTTTGTTCTTTTAATTATTTTTGTCCATCCTTATTTTTATTATTTTTTATTATTCTAGTTAATTAAGTTATGCATAAGACCTAAGTATTATTTGTAAAAGAACAATAAACATATTTTTATTATTTTATTATTTATTTATTAATTACAAAGATGAAGTGAATGAATGAATAAAAAAAGTGATCAGGATTGAGGAGCCAAATAAAACACGTTCATTTACTATATTCATTAACTGTAGCTAGTAAAGTCCTATGCTACAAATTCATACACACCTACTACTAAATAATCATGAAGCCGATTTATTAATTAAACAATCAGTTTCATAGCAAATTACGTTCCGATGTATGAATTGAGGAGCCATACTAACAGTATTATAGTTCCTAAAGTTTCAATGGTATTGGATCCAGATTTTTTATAGGCACCATACATAATTACTACTAAATGGTATAAAAATTTCAAACACCTACTTTTGTTACTTTGCGAGATACGGATGGCTCCTCAGTTCAGATGTTTGGATTGAGGAGCCACTATTACACCGATGTAACTTTTTTACCTGTCCTGCTACAAAATCCAGCGTTTGTCCTACAAAATCAGTTATTTTACTACTAAATAAGGATATGATTTTAATTTAAAACCATGACTTGGCTCCTCAATCCATACGCACATAAAGTTATAAGGAACTCTAAATCAGTTCAGTAGTTTTAAGTTAAATCTTTTTTCTATACCTACTACATCACTACATAGTATAAAACAAAGTCGCTTTCTCTGTCCCTATGTATGCTTAGATCTTTAAAACTACGCAACGGATTTTGATGCGGTTTGTTTTAATACATAGAGTGATTCAGTGGAAAGGTTTTTAGCATAATTTTATCCCCATATTCCTACGGGAACGGGAACTACGCGGGTGAAACCTCGGGACGATGCTAGTAATATTATAAAGAGGAAAGATTTGTTTGTTTGTAACGAATAGGCCCCGAAACTACTGAACCGATTTTAATAATTCTTTCACTAATGGAAAGCCAATTTATCAGTGCGTGTCATAGGCTATATTTTATCCCCGTATTCCCACGGGGACGGGAACTAGGCGAGTGAAATCGCGAGGCGCTGCTAGAGAAACAACACAGAGATAAGACATTTTTAGTTAAACCAAATAAGCTACCCGAGTCAATAACTATTCATAAGCAAACATATAAAACTAAATACATTTAAAAAATATGCTTAAATAAAGCTTAAAAAAAAACAATTTTAGCAACATTTGTGTATTTTATTTCTAACTACTTTTAACAAATAATTACATTTAAAACTAAATAACAAAGTTTAATACTAACAATTATATTCATTCATCCACCCATACATCCATCCATACATCCCTCTATTTGACATCATCCTCCCCGAGTGGGACCTTCTTCTGGTCCTTATAATGTCGTCTATCTTGTGTAAGTCCTTCAGAGATATCTCATACATACATCCATCCATACATCTCCATACATCCCCCTATTTGACATCATCCTCCCCGAGTGGGACCTTCTTCTGGTCCTTATAATGTCGTCTATCTTTGTAAGTCCTTTAGAGATATCTCATACATACATACATCCATCCATCCATACATCCCCCTATTTGACATCATCCTCCCCGAGTGGGACCTTCTTCTGGTCCTTTATAATCTCGTCAATCTTCTGTAATTCCTTCAGAGATATCTCATACATACATACATCCATCCATACATCTCCATACATCCCCCTATTTGACATCATCCTCCCCGTGTGGGACCTTCTTCTGGTCCTTTACAATCTCGTCTATCTTGTGTAAGTCCTTCAGAGATATCTCATACATCCATACATCCATCCATTCATCCCCCTATTTGACATCATCCTCCCCGGGTGGGACCTTCTTCTGGTCCTTTATAATGTCGTCTATCTTGTGAAGTCCTTCAGAGATATCTCATACATACATACATCCATCCATACATACATCCCCCTATTTGACATCATCCTCCCCGAGTGGGACCTTCTTCTGGTCCTTCATAATCTCGTCTATCTTGTGTAAGTCCTTCAGAGATATCTCATACATACATCCATACATCCATCCATACATCCCCCTATTTCACATCATCCTCCCCGAGTGGGACCTTCTTCTGGTCCTTTATAATCTCGTCTATCTTGTGTAAGTCCTTCAGAGATATCTCTCCCGTTCCCCGCTCTATGGGACGCGGTTGGGATGCGTCTGGTTTCCAGCCGAGGAAATTTATTATCTGGTATGTGACTGGAACGCCACGGGAATTGTGTTCTGGCATTTCCTGGAAAAAAAGGTTTATAAAGTCATATCTCATAACATGTTATGCCATGACATGTCATCACGTCATGTTAGTATAGTATAGAGTCACCAAGTTTTCTGTGCCGGTGACAGCGTCGCTGTAATCGCATCTTTTGGTTGTCAGTTTATTGAAAATGTATCCAAATGACGTTAGAGTCAAAATGACAATAGGAGCTTCTTTCTTCTCTTCGGAGGAAGACTTGATGACTTTATACACAGTTATGTTATGTCATGCCATACCATGCCATGTCACATAATATTATTTACCTTGCCATACATCTCGTCATAAATAGCCATGGCTCCGAAGATCACATCCTTGTCAAGTCTCAACGGCCTGTTGTATGCTGCGTTGCTGTCGCCTAAAGAAATAAAGAAAAAACGGTTATAATTTTATAGCCGAATGTTTGTGAGTGTGGATGTTTAGATGCATGCATGTTTCTTCCTCTTTCACGCAAAAACTACTGAATGGATTTTAATGAAATTTGGTACAGATGTTCCTCATACCTAGGAATAACACATAGGATACTTTTTATCCCAAAATTCCCAAGGGATAAGGTTCCACGCGAGTAAAACCGCGGGGCACAATAGATAAATTTATTGGTAGTATGAAGTTCGCCGGGACAGCCAGCATGTACATATTATTTTTTTATGTGTTAATCTTAAAAATTGAGATGATAAATGAATAGAAAAAAATAATAAATACCTAATGCGCGAACGTCCCTCATAACGTGCCAAGCGCTCGGATACCAAACTGTTAGGGAATCGACGTCAACTGTTTGGAGAGTGAAGCCCGCACTGGAGAGAGAAAGGGAATATTAATTAATTTAATCTAGACTAATATTATATAGAAGTAAACTGTGTCTGCCTTATTTGCGTTGCATTTTTAGTCCGGTTTAACAAAACCCGGTAAGCATTTGACACCTTGTCAGTCAAATCTGTCACTTTGACAGTATTCAAAATTGATTGTAAAACTTGGTTTAGTGCTAAACCGGACTAAAAATGCAACGCAAATAAGGACAGTATGTGTTTGTTAAATTGTAAGGGATAATCTCGGGATCTACTGAACCGATTTCAAAAATTATTTCACTAATGGGAAGCTATATTGTCAGCGAGTGACATAGGCTATAGTTTATCCCGAAATTCCCACGGGATCGGGAACTATGCGGGTTTAACCGCGGGGCACAGCGTCTGCTGTATATTTTAGTGACTCAATAGTATATTGTATCAACTCACGCGGTCATAAGCCCCCCGATATCTCTGATGCTGGTGAAGGGGGACACGTGCGCCGATAGCCCCCCGCGCCTCTCGCCCTCCGCTAGCTGCAGAGCTTGACGCAGCTCCATCAGGGTATCACCGCCGTATACGCTGGATATGAATACCTGGAAATAATAATTAAAACGCTGAAGAGTTTGCTTTTTTCACTAAATACTCTAAGCTCAAAAACTACTGTTTTGATGTCAAAAATTCTTTCAGTGTTGGATAGTCTATTTATCGAGAAAGATAGTCTACTTTTATATCACACTAAGGGCCTATTTCATGACATAAAGTAAGTAAGAGACAAAACTAAATTTACTTGGTGAGTAATTTTACTTGAAGGTTGTGAAATAGGCCCTAAGTATTATCTGACACCGTCCACCGTTTCCCTTCTTTCTGAGATAATGTTTCTTTCTTTAAATAAAGCGCAAAAGCAAAGATAAGAAGGAGAAGATGTATAATTACATGAATAACTTACCCCATCAGGCTTCAAACACGCCATAACTTTGTCGAACACCCCGGGCAGGTCATTCACCCAATGTAGAACTAGCGATGACACTACCAAGTCCACGCTGTTATCAGGAAACTGAAATAAATAATAGTAAATATTCAATTAAACTGATAAGTGAATGGATGTGTTTGTATGGATGTGTAGATGAATATATGCATGGATGTATTGATGGATAAATGTATGTACGTAGGATTTATGGGTGGATGTATGGGCGGATGTATAGATGTCTTGGATGTATGTCTATATTTATGTACGGACGTTTGTTTCACACCAAAATTACTGAACCAATGTATAAGTTTGGTACAGATGTTTCTTATAAATACAGCATAAGATACTTTTTATCCCAAAATTCCCACACGACTGGGATTCACACAGCTGTTGACCATTGCTCCATAATTTTGCATGTAAACGGAATAGACGTCATCAACGTGTGGACCCCGGTGTTGTTACGGGGTTTGCGCCGTAACAACACCGGGGTCCTTCATTTGTGGAAAATGTGGTCGCAGCTGTCACTCCCGCATAGGGCTCTTTAGCCATGAACAGAAATGTTCTATCACAAATTGTTCAATCACCTGACGCCTCCTAAATCATCTTATGTAGATGTATAGGCCAATGATGATGATGACCATTGCTTTGTCGAGATGGGTCTGTGATGTGTCATACATATAGTGTCACTCTCTCAACACTCTCTGACATAAAGTGACAGATGTATGGATAGATGTATGAAATGTATGGATGTATTGAAGAATGGATGAATGGTTAGATGAATAATATACACTGTTTCATTAAACTAATGCTACTAACATCAATATTCTCCTCGTCCATGACAACCTTCTCGTACTGGACGCCTTCCCCAACCATTGCTTTGTCCAGATGAGTCTGTGACGTGTCACACAGTGTCACTCTCTCAACACTCTCCGGGATAAAGTGACGGGAGACGTAGCCGCGGCATGCTCCTGTAATTAGGATGCCTTTCTTATGTAGTTACATTCAAATTAATAAGTAAAAGTAATTATAAACATTAAAGTGTTAAAATTAGTACACACTAAGACAAGGATCACCATTGCACCAAAGATAAGGAATTGCATACAACTTTTAGGCTAGGCGTATGCTGACACGCAAGCGACGGAGGGCAGGGCAGAGCAGATTTTGTGTTGCATGGAACGACGAGAGAGAGAGCAAGACAGATACTTATCTGCGTCGCACGGGCCTGCGCCGCAGTGACGTAGTTCAATGATATTCCATGCTTTACAAAATCTGCTCTGCACTCACACTATTAATTATTTTTGTTTATATGTTGTGTCAAAAATGAAACCTGTATCTTGTTTGACGACTGTGCCACTAGGATCGTCAAATTTATAATCATAGTTTCGAACTTAGTTAGGGGTCAGTTACTATAATGAGCTGATGGAGTGAATGATTATGTTGTTATGTTATAGGTAGATAAAATTTTCAAGTCTTACCCAATTCAACAGCATTTTTGAAAGTCCTTTTAATATCAAATACTCGATCGGCTGTCCGCCATCCAATTTCCTCCTTCACATACTCAGCTAAATGGTAATCATCTCTCAGGGCTGCTCTTTCTCTTTGTAAAACCTTTAAAATCAAAAACCATTAATTCAGTTAAGGTCTTAGAGAAGCACTTATACCAAAAGTGAAGAGCGACGCAGGGGCTTTTGACTTCCGATCGGAAGGTGCCTGGTTCAAACCCCGCCACATACCAATATGTTTTCAATTTTTTAATTCATATGTGAGTTTATTCGATGCTCTTACGGTGAAGGAAAACATCGTGAGGAAACCTGCACCTGCGAAGAAATTCTAAGGTTGTGTGTGAAGTCGACCAACCCGCACTTGGCCAGCGTGGTTGACTAAGGCCTAATCACCCTAATTCAGGGTAGGCTCGACCCCCTCGGTAGGGACATTATTTGAGCTGATGATGATGATGAAAGCTGTTTAGCCAAAAAATAGCTAAGTGAGGTTGTGGGTGTAGAAATTGAATGCTAATCAAGATTTTAGTTACCTTAGTTTTCCTATCAAATATATTCATACTCCGGTACACAGAACTGGCTAATTTCTTTTTAGAACTAGTACTACAGCTACGAAAATGTTGAATATTATTACGTAAATATGTAGTTTCTAATATATTTTTGTAAGTATTCAGCCGTAATAGGCATTTTGAGGCGTTTGTAGTAGACATATTATTGTATTTAAATGTTTGTTTTCAAAACATTACTTTGTCGTAAAATATTTATTTAAACGATCTTAAATTGTGATTATTATTGTTATTTTGGGGTTATGTTTTGATTTTCCAATTTTCCCATGGATTCCCCCGATTTGTCAATTTTGACATAATGAACACAAATGACAATGACGTTACTAACATGTTAAAAGAATTCGTTCAAAAAAAATAAATCTCTGAAAAAAAAGCCTTATAATAATTCCTTGAAATACGGTAACAATTTCTTTTCTACTTATAAAAAGTATGTATGTAATACCTAAATTGTTTAGGAGTAATACGTATACAATACATGCATGTTTGGGTAGTCTACGCATGCATATTTCATTTTTTATTGCTAATAATTACATACAATTTTTGAACGAATTCTAAGTAATCCATCAATTTCTGGAAAAATGACAAGTACGTCAAACTTATCAGCTGTTTTCATATTTTGCATTGCATAAATCATAAATCATAAATCATAAACTTTATTTGCATTACTAAGTGTTCATACATAAAGTTGTTAATATAATATACAAGCACTTAAAACTTAGTAGCCCTTGCCCTTGCATTGCATTTATTTGGCAAAGAATTTTACACAAATATTCTTAGATAAAAATACCGTGTAGACAGTTAAAGTAACTAGGAAAACACTGAACAAAACAACTAAATGTAAATAACAATACATTTCTAACCTCCTTACGAATAATAAATAAAAATATAACCTATCACATTATTATTTTCAGATGTGGCCGATTTTAATGCAATTTTTAAGAAGTAACGCAGCATACATTACACTACCAGTCGCGGCTGTAGTCGGTGTTATAGGATATAATTTAGAAAGCTTATTATCTGATAGATATACGCCTTATAACAGTAAGTATTTTACGCTTCTAAATTATTTATTATGTAATTTCTTATCAAGATTTCTGAGGCTGGGGGTTGCTGGTTGATTCCCTAATGAAGTAAATCTTAGCCTTACTAGTATTCTACAATAACATTATAAAGAAGAAAGATTTGATTGTTTGTTTGTATCGAATAGGCTTGTATCTTGTTCCCGTGGGAACTTCTGGATAAAAAGTATCCTATGTGTTATTCCTAGTTATAAGGAACATTGTTCTAATTGATACAGGAGGTTTTGCGTGAAAGAGTAATAATAATAAACATACAAACAAACAAACTTTTGCATACTTATATAATATTAATAGGACTAGTCAAATTCCTTACTATTAAGTAATATTTTTTTAATGCTTTTTTCTAGAACCCGTTCAAGATCAAAGATTGGAAAGATTATCAGAGGAACAATTGCTCAGTGATCCCACTAAAGTAGAGAAATTAAAGTACAAGGAAAATGTACTCGGAAGAAATGTGTCACCATCTTTATTAAAGGAGTAGTTTTAACTAAATTATTTAGAATAATATTTAATTACCATAGAACAAAAAACCGTTTAAGTTCTTATGAATTCTCTTCAATAGACAATAGAAACAGCTAGACCTCTTAAAAATCTTATAAAAATCATAGACAATAAATTATTTTTTTCTTGTCAATGGATTTATGTAATAGCTCAGCTTGGCAAATGAGTTTGAGTGAAAAAAAGTTGCTATAGGCGCCAAATATTATGGCACTTGTAAATTAAGTGTACAAAAATATTGTTTATAGACAAAATATTTTATTTTATACTTCCCATGGTGTCTGCAAAATGGTACACTTAACTAAAGAACCTATTTATGTAAAACTGTATGGTTCTAATTTACCCAAACCATAGATTACATGGCTTTTTAACCATGGATTCACAAATCTTTGTGATGTAGGATTATCCTAAAGGGTGCCAAAAGGAAATTTCGCTCAAACTCAAGTATGTAGCGTTGGCATTTAACTGGTTATATATCTAACTAATAGATTATACTAGCTCTTTCCTTGTCTATAATATATGCCTGTTCTAGTCTAGTAAACCATATTCAGGCTTATCAAGTGTTAAATGTTGGCATTTTTATTGTATAGTACAAAATAAAGGATTAATTTTGTAACAGTTTTTGAATCAAAATAAAATTTATTTAGTGTATTTTTGCTTTTTTTTTATTTCCATAAAAAGACGTGTTTTTGTCTCGTTACTTCAGAAATTGCTTCTGGCAATATAAAAAGCAAAAAAAATTTACATAATCCTGTAAGTGGATATATGAGGATAGATGAGATGTAATTGTTGGTTTAAAATGTACCAATGGTTGAAAAAAACAAGATGTATTTAGCTTGTTTTTTAATATACTACAGGCGTCCGTATTAAAGCTTGAAAGGGTTTTTTACTACTCGCGCGCGCGCGCGGTCTAGGCTTTAGTGTGTATGTGACGACTACTTAATGCGTAGAACATGATAAAAACTATTTTATCTATTGATTTTACATGTTTCTTTGATGCTTAGAGCGTTCAGAAATGTTCTTACATTTAAATTTATTATTCGCGCCATTCGCCTTAAAATATTTGTAGTAGAAAATGGTAGAATACTTTTACATCCTGGCAATTTTCCGCATGTCAATAAAATTAAAAAAATATCCGCTGTCATTGAACCGCCACAAAAAAAACCAACGCGCATCGCTTCTCTTTTGGAATTTAATGGTAGTGTAACAAGGCTCGCTTTGTTTTAACCGCATAATTAGTACGTGAAAATCTTCAACTAAACTAGTAAACAATGCGTTAATAGTGTTTTCTATGCCGGCTACGGTGTATTTAAGTGTTATTTCGTACAGAGAGAGGCGAATTTGAGATCAATATCTGTATTGCATTATGCGCTTGTAGCGTCCGTCGTTACAATGGAGAATAAAACGGGGGTCAGTATTCAGGACCACTGGATGAAGAGTATGATGGAACCGGCGACCAGCGACAAAAATGATCGTTCTGTTAAACACGAGAAAATGGGAGAACAGTACAACGGAGATACAGATAGAATTTTGAAAAGGTACCAATGCGATGTGTGTGAATTGACGTTTGATGGCTTGGAATACTTGATGCTGCATAAAAAGTTTCACGGTAACGATAAGGATGAGCCGCCTATGGACCCTGAGCCGCAGCCGACGCCGAAATCAGGTATAAAAAAGCGTCGTAAATTCAAATGCGACCAGTGTGATGTTAAAGTCAATTCTCAGTACCATCTCGATATACATAGAAGTAAGCACGAAGGAGTCGCCTCCAAAAAGTACATATGTGAGATCTGCGACCGTAGTTTTGTAGCGGCACAATTCCTTAAAAGCCACATGCAGACTCATTCAGCTACGAGCACGATAAACTGTGAAATCTGCAACAAAAGCTTCACAGGTCATGCTTACTTAAAACTTCACATGCAACTACATAACGACATTAAGAAGTTCAAATGCTCCAAATGTGACGATATGTTTCCAACGAAGAGCTGCCTGAAAAACCATATGAAGAAGCACACAAAAGCTAAAAACTTTAAATGCGATTTATGTCAGAAGCTGTTCGTGTCTAAGATTACGATGGAGAAGCATCGGCAGACGCATGAAGGGCAGCAGATAGACTGTCTCGTTAAGTGTCCGCAGTGCGATCGGACGTTGCACTCATCTTTGCTAAGAACTCATCTCGCTAGAGCGCATCCCGTCTCGAATGATGACGATGTTAAGAGACCGCATAAGTGCACAACTTGCGGCAAGAGTTTTATCGTTAAAATCAATTTGAATCTCCACATAAGGGTCTGCCATCCCGACTTGGCTGAGCCCGAAGATGATGATGAAGACGTTATGACAGATAACTCGTAGTTTTAACAATTATTATATAAACCATGTATTGTATTACTTAGTACGGAATATACTTTTTTATGCTAACTTTTGATATGATTTTGATTTTATTTTTTAAGAAAGAGACTTGAAGACAACATAAAAAGAGAAGGAATTAAAAAATTAAATTAAAATACTGTCTATAAAAAATGTTGCTACTTTTTCTGTTAGCAGTATCCCATGTAAATTATTATCCCGTGGGAATTTCGGGATAAAAGTATCCTATGTGTTATTCATGGTTGCAAGTTTCATCTAAATTGGTTCTGTAGTTTTTTCAGAGTAACAAACACATACAAAGTTCAGCATTTATAGTACATAGTAGGATCAGCTATGCCCTGCAGTTTTACCCGCGTAAATTCTTATCCCGTGGGAATTTCGGGATAAAAAGAAGTTTTGTGATCCATGTAATCTATACTTACTGATATGATGTAAGTAACTTATACAATGTATAGGTAATGTTTTTTTTTTAAATGGGTTTATTCTCTAAATTTTGTAATAATAAAGTTTGGGAATTTCGGGATAAAAAAGAAGTTTTGTGATCCATGTAATCTATACTTACTGATGACAAAGCTGAAGAGGTAGGTACACACAATGCACTTATCTCAGGAACTACTGGTAGCCTGGTTATCGAATATAGGTAATATGGCGCTCCGACCAATAGAAACGGTGCTAACGCAGGTTAAACCACGGGACGCAGCTAGTATTGGGCAAAGTAACTAATTAAATATGTATATAGAATATTATCCAGGTAAGAAACTACCTTTGCATATTTCAAATTAATTGGTACAGAAGTATTTACGTAAAGTTACATAATATATTAATAGTAGGTAAAGTGTGAGAGTTAATTTTAAAATATGCTGTAATCTCAAGAACTATTATTCCAATTTTAAAAATTAGTGTTGCCAATATTGAAATAACAATTGAGAAGGTTTATAGGAGCATAGCAGTACAGAGTACACCACAGATCAGGGAGTCACCTTAGGGCTTCGTCCTTCAACACGGGTGAACCCGCTTTATAATATGTACTAGTCAGCCCCACGGTCGGTTTTACCAACAAAGTTCCCGATTTCGGGATAATGGCTTTGAATAAAAAAATGTTATGCTAAATATTACGTTAATTTCTTATACATTAATTAGATAAAAAATAATGTAATTTTTTATTGCTTTTATTACGAACTAGCTGTGCCCCGCGGTTTCACCCGCGTGGTTCCCGATCCCGTGAGAATTTCGGGATAAAACATAGCCTATATCCTTTCCCGGACCATAAGGTACCTCTGTACCAAATTTCAAGTCAATCGGTTCAGTAGTTTAGCCGTGAAAAGGTAACAGACAATTACTTTCGCATTTATAATACTAGGTATTGCAGTTGGTTAGTATGTTCTTTATCCAAAATAGTTCAATGATGATAATTATGCTCTTTCATCAATATACTTACCAGAATAAGATCGAATAAAAAAATACTAATCGAAATTGGTCGAGCAGTTTTGAGTTATACTTGTAGCAACACATAAAAGTTTTATTGAGAAAGCAAGAAAAAATTGAAGAGTTTTTATGCTAAAATATTTTATTTTATAACTTAATGATTATTCTTTATTTTCTACTGTTTCAGGGTCTTCTTTTGGCGTTTCTGTTGTTGTTTCAGCAGCCTTTTCGGATTGCTGAAAAAGACAAATAAATTATTATTTTACAAAAAATATAGCCAACTAACGCCATCTAGCGCTGTCTGGCAACAGCAATTAATTTTAACTAATACCGATAGATGGCAGCACGTATATGAAGTGTTTTCTCTATTTGTAACCGACTTCAGAAAAGGAGGAAGTCTTGAATTTAAACACTTAAACGGATTTTTGTCGTGGTTGTATTTTGTTTTACATTTTCTGACGTTTCGGATTGAAAGGAGGAAGGAGGAAGTCCATGCTTGAGCCACTAGGCTATATACACCCCTATTTTGAAATTACGATACTTATTAAAATCAGAATATCTGTAGCAGTAACTGAATCCATATATCCAATAAAAATATCAAAAATGATATTCGATTACTTATCTTTAAAAAATACTAAATAAATGCCGTATTACCAGACGGAACACTAGCTATCAAGTATTCTGTGACGGCTCGGGTCGATGACCGCGCTCAGCTGTGTATCGCAGCGTTTGCCTGTTGTTCGGTGTAGAATAACAATAAGATTCGGCGTGATTTTGAAAAACTTTTACTTATCATAACTTTTTAAATAAAAGCAAAAGATAAAAACTAACTTCACTATTATATTGTCACCCGGCGTTTACATTAGCTGTGTGATTAAGTATCTCGAATTCAAAATAGGGGTGTATAGCGAAATATACAAAGCTATTTTTCCGAAATTTGTTTCAGTGAAGCTTTCAGTGTTGGATAGCCCATTTATGTAGTTTTCAATTTATCCCTCTCCCCCTTTTCTCCCCTTAGGGGGGGAATTTCCAAAAATCCTCTCTTTGTGGTAGCCTACTCCCCCCAACAAACAAACGTGCCAAATTTCAGCTCTCTACGACCAGTAGTTTCGGCTGTGCGTTGTCTGTCAATCAGTCAATACATCACTAGGTAACGGAACAGTTTTATACTATAAAATAGTACTTATATACACCCCTATTTTGAATTTGAGATACTTAATCACACAGCTAATGTAAACGACGGGTGACAATATAATAGTGAAGTTAGTTTTTTCTTTTGCTTTTATTTAAAAAGTTATGATAAGTCAAGTTTCAAAATCCCGCCGGATTTTATATTTATTGTTATTCTACACCGAACAACAGGCGAACGCCGCGATACACAGCTGAGCGCGGTCATCGACTCGAGCCGTCACAGAATACTTGATAGCTAGTGTGCCGTCTGGTAATACGGCATTTATTTAGTATTTTTTAAAGATAGGTAATCGACTATCATTTTTGATATTTTTATTGGATATATGGATTCAGTTACTGCTACAGATATTCTGATTTTAATAAGTCCCATCATTTCAAAATAGGGGTGTATATAGATAGATGAATGATTTGTGTAAATGCTGTTTTAACTGTTAAATAAATAAACAACTTACCGCTTTTTTAACATCATCATTTTTCTTCTTCTGTAAATATTCACTGACTTCTCTCGTCAGTTTCAATTCTTCGATCAAGCTTGGTTTCAGGGGATCAAACACAGATGGCGGTATCGCGTCATCTTTCAATACTTCTATGAAGTGTTCGTATCTTTTCGTTAAAGCAGAACCGTCAAGCGCACTTATTATCTCTTTGAATACTGAGTTCATTTTCAACTGAAAAAAATAAAAATTTTAATACTCGTAACTAGCAGCGCCCCGCGGTTTCACTCGTGTAGCTCCCATACCCGTGGGAATACAGGGATAAACGATAACTAGAAGGTTCAGAGTTTGAATTTTAAATTAAAAAAAAGTTGTATGACAGTTTGTGAATCCAAAACATCATCACACTTAGTGCACACGATGTTCTAAATTCAAATTTACTTTAACCTCTAGAGCGCAAAAACTACTTTTACTCCCAGTTATCGAAAATGCCTTGGGTCCTGCGGGGGCTGTCACAGCGACCCCGATACTTTCCACTCTTGAGATTTAAATCGACTTTTACCCCCAGATATCGAGGATTAAAATAGTTATTTGTTATACAAGAGTGCAAAGTTGCTTTTTAACCGGGGCTCCAGTTGACCACCGAGCCAGCGAAGGATTCTAAAATTGAATCACGAGCGCAGCGAGGGATTCAAAATAAGAATCCTGAGCGTCAGCGAGGGACTCAAAGGAGCACAAGGTTAAAAATGTTTTGCACTCGAGTGCAACACATTATTTTTCATCCCCCCTCAGCGAGGAAATTACTAAATGAAAACATAAAACAATCACAATATTAAGTGAAAAGCAAAAATTTCACGCGCAAAGCAAATAAAAAAATAAGTAAGTACACCAAGGAGGTTCCGAGTTTGAATTTGAAATAAAAAAAAAGTTGTATGACAGTTTGTGAATCCAAAACATCATCACACTTAGTGCACACGATGTTCTAAATTCAAATTTACTTTAACCTCTAGAGCGCAAAAACGACTTTTACTCCCAGTTATCGAAAATGCCTTGGGTCCTGCACGGCCTGTCACAGCGACCCCGATACTTTACACTCTTGAGATTAAAATCGACTTTTACCCCCAGATATCGAGGATTAAAAACATACTTTCCGAGCTAGTGGGATGAAAACATACTTTCCGAGCTAGTGGGATGAAAAAGTAGCTTCCACTTTTGGCCGCCGGCACAGAAAACTTGGTAACTCTGTACAAGTACTTATGCCAAATTTCAGCTCAATCGGTTTACCAGAAGTGGCCGAAGACTTGCAAGATTTGATTACAGACAACGGGACAGGTGAAACTAAATAAAAACTTTCGATAAGTACTTGGTATAATATTTCAATAAGGGCCGATTTTGGTTTCGTCTTATTTTCTACTAACAGCAGCCCGCAGTTTCACCCGCGTAGTATCCGCTCCCGTGGGAATGTGGGGATAAAATTATATTAAAAACCTTTCTCTTGAATCACTCTATCAATAAAGAAAACCGCATCAAAATCCGCTGCGTAGTTTTAAAGATCTAAGCATACATAGGGACAGACAGCGGGAAGCGATTTTGTTTTATACTATGTAGTGATAGGACCAAAATTAATTAAATCTATAGAGAAGAGATAACACATACGTACGGATGAAACCGCGAGGCACAAATAGGTAATTATAGAGTTATTGTAGTTATAAAACTTGTTTTGTATTTCAATCGTTTTTTGTCAGTCAGTTAAAACGTAAACAAATTAAAATGTTATGTTGTTTTGTTTCATTTCATTAATAAAACAATATACTTAAGTAAGTAATTGACTTAGGTAATTAACTTGCAAACAACATCCTTATTAATATTATAAACGCAAAAGTAACTCTGCCTGTCTGTTACCTTTTCACGGCTAAACTACTGAACCGATTGACTTGAAAAGTACAGGGGTAGCTTATGGTCCGGGGAAGGACATACTTAGGCTATGTTTGATCCCGAAATTCCCACGGGATCGGGAACTTTTGCGGATAAAACCGCCGGGCACTACTATACCTAATTTATATAATAAATAATAAATTTAAATAAAATTATAGTTAGTACTTACATTTTTAATAATGTCTAATCCTTTAGTCGACACGTCTGTCTATAATGAGTACAAAACATAAAATGCACAAAAACTTATAACTACTTTATCAGTGTATTTCAGTTGCAGGGTTTGAAAACATTTTTAACAAATAAATATTTTTATACTTATATTTTTTTTCAATCCTTTCGCCCTTGACTAATTGTGCTTAGTCCGGTTTTAGTTTAGGGATTAGACACATTTATTCAGCTCCATTCAGCGTTTGTCCATACAAAACAACGATTTTGTATGGAGACGCATACGCATCCATGCAGCTGAATCGTCTCCATACAATCACAATCGTAGTTTTGTTTCATCAAATTAATAAAACTGACTTAGTTATAACTTATAACGCATTAAAGTTGTCGCTTAAAATTGCAGCAACCTGTGACGTCACAAGAGTTTTCGATGCACTGTATCGTCTTAATTATTTGTTTAAGTACATGAAAAATAAAAAAAACTTTTTTGGAATTCTATGTATAAAACGGACTAATATTTTTTTTTTAGTAAACTACCCTATTGTAGTATACAAAAAGTAGTGCTTAATAATCTTGCGAGCCACAAAGCCACACTTTTAGCTACTTCAGTTTAATGAAATAACCAACAGTGTCGCTCCCCTGAGGTTAAAAGATTAATAAAACAATTAATAAAACATTAATTGAAGGTAAGTATAATAACAAAACAACATAATGGTATAATCTTATTAATATTTCATTGGAACGGAATATTCAACAAGCGGCCATTGTTATTTTGAACCGATTTGAAAAAAGAACGGGGTTCTTTCTTAATGCGGTTGCATTTTTAATTTTTTTTTAATTCTTAGCTACTTTATTTACTTATAATACTTACTTAAATTAGTAGAATTTGAAAAAAATATATAACGATAAATACATAAAATCTAGGATGATCTCTGTGACAGCTGTCAGTGAAATCCCGCCCATATAGTTCTGAATTTCTTAGTACTACAGTCAGTACATGTTAATGTCATTCTTTATGGGCATGTCGACCTGTTTAGTGATGGGCGATGTATCATCGTGAACACGGTAACACAGAAAATAGTATGTAACTACTTTGATAACTACCTATGTATGCATATACATATGGTTTCACCCGCTTAAATCCCTTAAATAGAAACTCAAACTAAATCGGTTCAGTAGTTTTTCCGTGAAATTTAAACAATACTCAATCCATCCATTTAATCAAACTTTCGCGTTTATTATATTACTAGTGGCACCCCGCAGTTTCACCCGCGTAGTTCCCGTTCCCGTAGGAATATGGGGATAATTATATGCTAAAAACCTTCCCACTGGATCACTCAATCTATTAAAACAAACCGCATCAAAATCCGTTGCGTAGTTTTAAAGATCTAAGCATACATAGCGACATAGGGACAGAGAAAGCGACTTTGTTTTATACTATGTAGTGATGTAGTAGGACTTTTAATTAGTCACAAGTAATTATTTTATTGTGTTTGCTCAACTTATTTTGTTTTATGAATATGATCACAAAAGACAACCCCACTGAGTTTCTTATAATTTCAGTTTTTCTCCATAGAGGGCGCGTTTTACTGATAACTATTATTTTGAACAATTAAATGGCGGATAATATATGATTTTATGCATGAAAATACGATTAAATATTGTAAATAAAAATGGCTTTGAATCTAAATATTACTTTAATTTCTTATTTACATAATTTAGACAAAAAATAATGTAATTTTTTATTGCTTTTATTACGAATAAAATTAAGTAAATTATGATCTGTTTATATTAAAATAAGAAAATCTAATACGAAATTAAAACCTAAAAACATAACATAACATTATCAATACAAAAAAAATATTTGCGTGAAACGAAACGCAATCCACCCCTAAGGGTAATGACTCACGACCAACCCCTACGGAAAGTCGGAAACATACGACAGTAGCCGAACACACACGACCGTACCGCGTTTTATACTACGCTTAAAAATTAAAATCCAACAAATATTATGTAACAATCCATAATTTTTTACGTAAAAAACAAGTCTTTGCCCAAAAAAGTGTACAATAAGAAAAAAATCGTTCAGAAATAGCAAGTGAAAGCAATGTTTGAAAAGCGTGGTGATTTTATTGATTTTCTTGTGACGTACAAATTAAACAGTGTATGCGGATCGCAGTGTTATTTTTAGACGGTTGTGTACATTATTAATTTATTTTTTTATTGTTTATGTGCTAAAACAGTGTTTAATTATGTAAAAAAAGTCGGTGAAATGGTTTAATTCAATGCCTATTAAAAATGCAATTTCCGAACAGTGATTCTAAATTCAAACGAGAAAGATACTAATAAGAAAAAAAATGTGTAGAAAAAAAATAAAAAGGATGTCTCTAGTTTTTAAGCTCAATTATTTATTACACTCAAAGAAATAATTCGAAATTCGAACGAGAAAGATTCCAATTAGAAAAAAAATAGTGTAGAAAAACATAGCGTAGAAAAAAATAAAAAAGATGTCTGTATTTAAGCTTAATTTATTAGACTCGAAAAAATAAATAGGTTTTTTTGAAGCCTAGGTTTACTAGTATCCTCTGAAGAAACCTATTTTCTACCTAATTCCATCATCAAATTAGCTAAACGATACCAAATTATTCTAACTTCGTTTTTTTAATTTGAACTACATACGACCTTCATTAATACGAATTTTCATTTCGATACAATTTTATAAAGAATTGTTTGGCTTTAAATAATTTCAAGTGAATTTTAACAGCTTCTAAATACATAATAACGTTAAGTAAATAATTTGATTTACGTACGCTTTAAATTATTTTCTTTAAATATGTGCATTTTTAACATACTTTTTTTAAATTACATACTCGACGAATTATTTCTTGCAATCAATTTAGAAGTGCATTTGTTCTTTTTTTAAATTTGAATTCCTTTGAATAATTATTTCAATTTTATAATCGTTCTTAAGATTAATTAAGAAGATTATAATTTAAATTGGCTTGTACGAGTATAATGCAATGTAGTTATGTTTTTGCCAAATTAATAAATTTATTTTTAGTACTTACTTTTAAATCTTAATTTAAATCTGAATCTCTAAATAAGATTTTTCATAAAAAAATGTGGCCATTTTTCCTATAATTTTCCCATTTTTCGGGTAAATTTACCAAAATTTTCGGAATTAAGTACTTATATAAGTATCGAAACATTTCTTTTGTGAAAATAAAGAAAATTACTTTTCGTTTCGGGTAGTTAGTCCCGCAAAAGTGTAGGATTTGGTAAAACCAAAAACTGTGATATCGCCCTCTGTGTTGTGTAGATCTGATGACAGTCGCTTCACGTTAAATATTTGACATTCCCCCAATCTGAAAACTAACCCAAATTAGAAATTATTGAGTCATAATCTTTCCTGTGCCGGCGGCCAAAATCGGAAGCTCCTATTGTCATTTTGACTCTAATGTCATTTGGATAACTAATTGGATAAAGACTAATATTATAAAGAGGAAAGATTTGTTTGTTTGTTTGTTTGTTTGTAACGAATAGGCTCCGAAACTACTGAACCGATTTCAATAATTCTTTCACCATAAGAAAGCTACATTCACCCTGAATAACATAGGCTATATTTTATCCCCGTATTCCCACGGGAACGGGAACTACGTATATGAAACCGCGAGACAATGTTAGTAATAAAATAAAACCTACAAGGCCGATATAGGTTAAAATCTCGAACATTTTAAAACTTGGTAAAACATAGTTGTATTCTGGCAACACTCCAAGTTATTTCAACTAATGGCGTTTCAAAATAATGGAGCGAAAAAATATGTTATGAAACCAAGGTTTAAATAAATTAACTTTCAAAATATAGTTACTTAAATACTTGCAATATTTTTACCTTAGCTGAGATTTGAATCCAGGACCTCTGATTGAAATAACGATATTTGACAGGGAATTAAGTAATTTGAAAATAAAAATACTTACTTAAATAATTTTGACTTCAGCTGGGAAGTGATCCCCAGACCTCCACAACACAGAAGGCGATACGACATTTTGGTTAAACCAAATGTTAGACTTTTGAGGGCTCTAACTACCCGTAACGACTGTCGATGATGTTAGTACGACAACCTGGACCGACTTAGGGTGAGGCCAAACGGGCGTAATTTTGTGAGTTGTGAGTCGCGTAAAATGAGTCGCGAAATTTACGTTCAACTGAAATTCGGTTAGACTGCCAAACGGACGGACGTATTTTCATTAGTAATCTGAAACGTTTGTACGGATCCTTGTATCGAACAAGCTCTCCACCTCACCCCGACCGAAATTCAGTTGATATTATGTGTGTGAGTCGGCAGACAACTCATTTTGCGTCGCTGTGTGAATCAAATATAACTTTTCTATGAAACTGAATGCAGCAGAATTTCTGCGAACGAAATTCTGCGACTCACGACTCACAAAATTACGCTCGTTTGTCCTCACCCTTAACGTGCACGAACTACGGAAACGGGAATGAAATCAAAACCACTTTTTGTAACAGCCACCCATCACTTATATAACGGTGGCAGACGTTGCTTAACCACATTTACTGGGAATGTAAGGAAATCTGGTGGATTGTCATTATTAAGTAGGTACTTAAGTTACGTGGAGCGACTGCCATCAGACCTTCACAACACAGAAGGCGATACGATTTTTACTAAACAAAATTGAACTTTGAAAATAGGTTACAATATTTTTACCTTAGCTGGGATGTGATCCTCAGACTATTCTCTAAGGTTTCACGGAGTTTTTTTTTCTAAAACATAAATACTTACTTATTTATTTACATAATTATGATCATATAACAAAACAATCATTCACTCCATCATCTCATTACAGTAACTGACCCCTAACTAAGTTCGTAACTTGTATCTAGGGTATCAGAAACTACGCACACACTCATTCACACACACACACACCCAGACCGAGACAAAGTTTTGTGGTTCACACAAATATTCAACCCGCACAGGAAGCGAACCCGCAACCTTACGGTTGGCAGTCCGGCATGGTGACCACTCTGCAATCGAGGTCGTCGATCATATTTACTTTATAATAAATTTGCCTTGAGCTAACGACTTTAAAGAGTTCTCTTTTATTATGTAAATAACACTAAATAACTTTAATAGGCATTGAATTAAACCCTAATTCTTCAACCAGAAACCTGAAAAACCAAATGAAAACTAAAACATAAAGACCGTCCATTAAAACCATGTTAAAGTGTCTGAAAATAGAGAAAGTGACTGAAAAATGTATGAAATGACACGGTTATTGTATAAATATGATTTGTTTTGATGTATTCATGTTGTTTTGCGTGTGAAATACAAGATGGAAGGGTCTGGGGCGGCCACGGAGGCCCACCAATATGTGGGACCCTTCAGATTGGAGAAAACTTTAGGGAAAGGGCAAACAGGTATGTTATTTTGTTCTAATACTTATATTATTTAAAAGCTCTTAATATTGGACACATCACACATCGCCATCTAGTCCCAAACTAAGCGAAGCTTGTACTGTGGATACTAGACAGACCAAGAGTCCAAGACAAACAGAAATGTGACACACAAATGTTTGTCTCGAGCGGGAATCGGACCCGTAACCTTAGGCATAGCAGGCAGGACCAACTACACCACGCGGTCGTCATAATAATTGTACTAATTGTCTCTACTTATAATAGGTACTTATGCGCGTCGTCCTAATTGGCAGTGATCGTACGATGGTACGTTTACATCGTGCGATGAAAACGTATCGTGTAGGTACGATTATTTGCTGTTATACGTCAATAGTGCAATGTATGGGAATCGAACTCACAACCTCTCGATTGCCAGACCAATAGACTATTACCCGTTATTACGATTAAGGAAATGTAAATAAATAAAACCAGAAAATATGTTTATTTATTTTTTAATATCTCTGTATCTTTGGACGCGTCGTTTCTGTTCGGATTCTTCAACGATTGCTTGCAAGAGGCTGTTTGTCAGGAATGGATCTGAAAATAAACAGACACAATACTAAGGGCCTATTGCTCACCAAGTAAAGTTAGTTTTGTCTCTTTCTGACTTTATATCAAGAGACAAAGACAAAACATGCGAGTAGATCCTCGTACAACGAAATATATATATTTTTTATTTTTGTCTGTCTGTTTGTACCGGCTAATCTCTGAAAAGCTGGACCGTTTTTGACGGGACTTTTATTGACAGGTAGCTGATGTAACAAAGAGTAACATAGGATACTTTGAATCCCAAAATTCTCAGGGGATTGAGATTTACTTAGGTAACTTTTAATACGTCTACGGAACATTAAAAATAGATTATTTTACCCCATTTTTTTTTATAAGTACCAAATTCGATTGAATATTAATGACAAACAACCGTTAAAAATCCATTGTTTCAAATGCCTATTAGAATTAAGTAAACAGTATAAAAGAAATAAATTAATTATAAAATATAATTAGTTAACCAAAATCTATTGGAGTTCACTAGGGGTGTCAAACAGACAGTGGACCTTTTGGTCCAGGGGGTACATGCGAAAGTAACTCTGTCTGTCTGTTCTCTTTTCACGGCTAAACTACTGAACCGATTGACTTGAATTGGTACAGGGGTAGCTTATAGTCCGGGGAAGGACATAGGCTATGTTTTATCACGAAATTCCCACGCGATCAGGAACTATGAGGGTAAAACCGCGGAGCACAGCTAAATCCCGGTCGTAATTCACAGAGAATATCGTACGTTGACCTGTAGCTATCTATCTCTGTTGCACCTGCGTAAACTATAATGCGTCCCGCTCGCACGGATGCAATGGCGAGCGTGCTATAGTAGGCTATATTTTGTCCCCGTATTTTTATGGGAACGAAACTATGTGGGTAAAACCATGAAGTTGTAGGTAAAAATGGAGCCCACACTTAGAACAACAGCTTGAGGCAAATACCTACGTCTCTGTGGGCCGATCTCTCTTTTTAGCGTGGACTCTCTCTTTCTAGAGGTTACCTTAGTTAGAAAGAGAGAGCCTGCCCACGGAGAGCGCGATAGTGATACATAGGTTATGCTTCAAGTAAGTATTCGAAGTGTGTGTCATTTTTAACCCCCGACGCAAAAAGGAGGTGTTATAAGTTTGACGTGTCTGTGTGTGTGTGTGTATCTGTCTGTCTGTGGCATCATAGCTCCCGAACGGATGAACCGATTTCAATTTAGTTTTTTTTATATTGAAGGGGACTTACGTGCGAGTGTTCTTAGACATGTTTGATGAAAATCGGTTGACCCATTTAAAAGTTATGGGGGTTTGAAAGTAATTGTGTTGGAGGTTTTTTAATTTTTTTTACCTACAACTTCATGGGTAAAACACAGCACAGGCACAGCTATTTATAAAAATAGAGTGGCAACCCTAGCAATAGCTATTAAACCTCATTTCGCTGTCCACACCGGAACTATTGACATGAAAGGTTCTCTGACAGTGACATCCGATACTGTCAACGTCAACTTAGCGCGGGAAAATAAATAGTTGTTATATTAGAAAAATAAATGAATTTGTATTTTAAACTGAATTAAATTAAATGTATAATGATAGAAAAGTATTATTTACCTAATTCATTGAATTTCAATAAGTATCTTAGAAGATATCGCAGTTTTAAAATAACATCGCAGCAAAATTATGATCAAGATCACAGATTACTAAATAGTTACTACGATAAGGCGCCCCGGCCGGTGCGCGTTGGCATAGAATAGAATAACAATTTTTTCACCTTCTCCGTAATTTACGTTTTACCCGCGACTTCATTTACGTAACGTATAAATCACTACATAGCATAAAACAAAGTCGCTTTCTCTGTCCATATGTCCCTATGTATGCTTAGATCTTTAAAACTACGCAACGGACTTTGATGCAGTTTGTTTTAATAGATACAGTGATTCAGTGGGAAGGTTTTTAATTTTATCCCCATATTCCTACGGGAACGGGAACTACGCGGGCGAAACCGCGGGGCGACGTTTATCGTTATACTGATACTTCAGTATAAATCCACTGAATAAATCCACGCGAACGCAGTCGCGGGCAAAAGATAAATTCATTGAATAAAATATTATGTTAAAGTAAGTTTTATTCATGAATTAATTGAAATAAACGTAGAAAAGTTTAATTCACCTCACATTATACGTATTGACCCCTAACCAATTCATACTATTTCATTCAATATTGTCATGTATTGTGACTTTAATTTGATCGTTTTTAGGGTTCCTTACCCAAAAGGTAAAAACGGGACCCTATTACTTACTGCTAGCTTGTAGACGGATATATATAAAACCATGGAAACTTTGAATGATCTGTACTTTTACATAAAGAATGCCGGCGGCTAAAATTGGAAGCTACATAATGTCATTTGGATACATTTTCAATAAACTGACAACCAAAAGATGCAATTACAGCGACGCTGGCACCGGCACAGAAACGATTGTGGCTCAATATCTCATAAACCGCGATAGCTGACAGTTGAAATTTTCCAAAATTATGTATTTCTGTTGCGAATATAACATGAAATATTAATAATAAAATAAATATTTAAGGGGGCTCCCATACAAAAAACGTTTTTGCCTATTTTTAATACGGAACCCTTCATGTGCGAGTCCGACTCGCACTTGGCCGGTTTTTATTACACCTTAGTGCACCTTATGTATATGTATTTAATAGTTAAAAAACCAGGAAGCGTCAGTATTTTATATTATGTATGTAAAGAAGTACATATGACGCACGTACATAACATAATAAATAAAATATCTAACATTAGCAGCGCCTCGCGGTTTTACCCACGTAGTTCCTGTTCCCGTAGGAATATGGGGATAAAATTATGTAAAAACCTTCTTCTTGAATCACTCTATCTATTAAAGAAAACCGCATCAAAATCCGTTTCGTAGTTTTAAAGATCTAAGCGTACATAGGGACAGACAGCGGGAAGCGACTTTGTTTTATACTATGTAGTGATGATGATATACTTACTAATACTAATAAAAGTCCCCGGATTTGACTTCTGTGGGTATGGCGAGAGAGAGACGCCGGGGGGCATCGACTGTATTGCTCCCGTGCCCACTTCCACACCCCACGCGTGGGCGTACAGTATTGAGAGGAACATGTATCTGGAAATTTAAAAAACAGCAGGGCTCTAATTAATGAAAAAACAAATAGATCGGTCAGTGGGGGAAGTCTGAAATTAAGTATTTAATAAGAGATCCAAAGATCTAAAAACCAGATACACTATTGATTTCTAAATAGACATAAAAACTTGCGAATTCGATTCTCGTAGTGAGTATTGTTTATTCCTAAATCGATAAATGCAGTTTTATTAAAATCCATGACACGGTTTATAGGTCAGTGGGGGGGGGGGGGAACCTCTGAGGCTGTAGGCTATCCAGTATGGTCCAAATAGATCGGGTATTTGGGCCATCCTGGATAGCCTACAGCCTGCCTCAGTATAGTGTTGTATTTGTCTAGTCACATGATCGTATTCAAAAAACATTATTACCATCACCAGAAAATGCGAACCGATTTTGAAAATTCATTTGCTGATTGAAAGGGTAACTATAAATAAATACACACATCAAAAGTGTCTAGGGATCAACATATATTTTTGCAATAACTTTTCTCCTGATTGATATTAATTAAAATTTTCTTTAAGGATTCATCAAATAAAGTGTTTTCGTTTGTCACAGTAACGATAAACCAAGTCACCTTTGCATTAATAAAGAAATTTGCCATTTTCCTAATAAAGGGATTTTTGACATTTGAACCACTAACATTAAAGTTCGAAAAAAAGACTGAAATAACAGTTTTCTTTAAAATTTTATTGGGTAACTTAAACAATTAATAATCCGTGTTTCTACCGCGAACACTAACAACACAAGAACATCGGTTTGGCATACTCAAAATGAGTTCATCCAAATCACGCTGTGGAATGGCCGCCCATGTTCGTTGCAACAACAAAAAAAGGTCTTCTTGCGACTGGATACCCTCCATATTCGGCAGAGCTCTTCTCTGTAGCATATCCCATGCATGCTCAATCGGGTTCAAGTCTGGCGACTGAGCAGGCCAGGGCAGGACATTGATGTTAGCTGCGGCGAGAGTCTGTCTTACAACTCTTGCGGTGTGCGGTCGTGCATTATCATGCATTAACTGAAATAAGGGACCGATTTGCACTTGTAGAGGAACGATGACGTCTGATACAATCGTCTCAGCATAAATTTGAGCGTTGAGGTTGCCTCTGATCCAAATCAACTCAGTTCTTCCGCCGATCCAAATACCCGCCCATACCATGATGGTTCCACCACTATAAGGATGGACTTCCTGGCAGGATTTTAATCGCTGTTGGCGTCCAGGGGTTCTCCAGTGTCGTATACGTCTTGTATCCGGTCTCATACCAAAACGAGACTCATCAGAAAAGCACACGAAACGCCATTGTTCTTCTGCCCAATTTCTGTGTTCAAGAGCCCATTGATATCGAATCCTACGATTGTGCATTGCTATAGGTGGTACCCGTAGCGGTCTTCGGGAATGAAGGTTCACTTCATGCAAGCGGTTTCTGACTGTTTGGTCGCTAATTAAGTTCCCTGAAGAGTGATGAAGCCGCACGGCTAACATCATGGCGGTTATTGTTGGAGCTCTTCGAGTTAAGATTTGAATGTATCGGTCTTGTCTCCGTGTGGTGCAGCGATACCGTCCTCCATGGCGCTCAGCCACGGTACCAGTGCTTCGGTAACGTGTCCAAAGTCGACTGATAACACTCTGACTTGTATTCAGAGCTAAAGCCACAGTACGTTGCCGGGAACCAGCTTCTATCATTCCCACGGCTCTGAGCATTTCTTCCCTGCTTAAATGACGTCGCCGCTCCATAATAACGTTGGTTTTAATCAGTAGTAGGGAAACAGTAGCACTAATAATGTCTTCAATGCGTTGTATGTTTTTATAGGGAAAATATTGACAGCTGATTTTCATCTTTTACTCGAATTTGATTCACAGTTCCTGATTCAAATTATGAAATGCACCAAAAAGGATCCATATAAATTTATAAAATCATAAATTTATTACAAAGCCACATCTCAATCTCAAGAAATCCGCATAAAAATGCTTGATCCCTAGACACTTTTGATGTGTGTATTTTCGCGTTTTTCGATCATGGCTTACAGATAATGGGAGCACTAATCACTAAGCCTCACTCATCACTATTAATAAGCAAGGACCTGAAGAGGAATCTTTTAAAAAAACCTAGGAAAATACTATATTATTATTTTTTTTATGTAGGAAGTGTACTTATTAAAGTCTATCCATAGACATTGTCTCTATGAGTCTATCAATTTATTGACCGACTTCAAAAAAGGAGGAGGTTCTCAATTCGTCGGAATCTTAGAAGGTAGACACAATGATTATTAATTTTAATACAAAAGCATATATATTTTTTTATATTTTTTCTTATGATTAATTTAAAAAAATGTACGTACCCATAAATAAAATTCATGTTGTACTCCCAATTGCTGGCCTATTGGTTACTTGATTGAAATAACCACAACACAAGCAAACCAAGGAAAGGTATGTCCGGTCTGTTTGACGAATGTATGGAGATGATAATACCAACATATTTTACAAACATTTTTTTTATAAAATCATGCTCAGCTCATATATTATGTCCCCATCAGCATCAAAGGGTTGGAGCCTACCTTGAATAAGGGCAATTTATATTAATAAAAATAACATTATTTTTTATTCATTATTCATTTTACAATGTTTTATTTAAAAAAAATACCGACGCATTGAGAACCTTCTCCTTCATTGAAGACGTAAATCATCATCAGCCCATGTACGTCCCCACTCGAGACTACCCTGAATTAGGGCGTTTTTTTTTAATATTAAGAACGCGTACCTATATAAATCCTACTAATACCTATTATAAATGCCATAGATAATTTTCTGAGGAAGAATGGATATTTGTTACACTTACCGTTAGTTTTATGATCAGATGTTTGTTACAAATGTGCTTATAATCAGTTATTAGTATTTATACAGAATACTTTTTATCCCAAAATTCCCACTGGATTGAGATTAACGCGGGAAAACCCGTGAGGCACAGTTAGACCACATATAGGTAAATTTGGATAGACACACCTAAGTTGGGTTTACTCCCAACGGCTACCTACCACTAAATCCGCCACCAGTGGTCGCCGTTGGCACCATAGGTGTGTCTATGAATTAATGGTAACTATAATATGGATTAGCTTCAAGTAAAGTTCCGAGTAGTAAACACAAGTTTTGTCTTTTTCACTTGATATAAAGTAAGAAAGAGACAAACTAACTTTACTTGAAGGTCGTGAAATAGGCCCTTACTGTACTTATTCGTCCTATACCGACGAACGATGATGTCAATAAATACGGAAATAGTTTCCCTTTTTAGAGTTTTCCTATTACTCGAATTTATTTTTCGCGGTAATATTTTTTCATGGTAATACCATCTCTATACAGATCGTTGTGTACATTTTTAAAATACGGAAAATTATGAAATATGATACACTTCGTGAGAATGTTGTTGTGTACTTTCTTAGAAATAGCCAGAATTCTTTTTCGTATGTTGTACCTAATTAATTTCTTTTATCTAGGAAACAATAAAATTAAAAATTTAAAAAACCCCCAACACAATTACTTACAAACCCCCATAACTTTTAAACGGGTTAACCGATTTTCATCAAACATGTCTAAGAACACTCGCACGTAAGTCCCCTTTAATACAAAAAAAACTAAATTTAAATCGGTTCATTCGTTCGGGAGCTCAGCTAGGCTAGCATGACTTCGAAAACGCGATAGATACAGCGATTTATTGACATCCAACTATCAAAATATGATAAAAATACCCGCCGTATTGAATTTTACCACATGATTAATTTTATGACTTTGGTCAAGCTCGCGAAATCGATATAGCTATTTATTGACATCCAACTGTCAAAATTTAATAAATATAGCCGCCATATTTAATTTTATCAAATCGTTCTACGCCATATTCATTTGGTCATGCTCGCGAAATCGATATTATTTCGTGGTGTCTATATCATTTATCACGCACAGTCATGCTAGGCAGGATGATGCCACAGACAGAAAGATACACACACACACATACACACACAGACACGTCAAACTTATAACACCCCTCTTTTTGCGTCGGGGGCTAAAAATCGGCAAAGACTGATTAAACTGCAGTGTCTGCAGATAAAGACTACTAAAATATAATGTGCATTCATTTCTTTTACAAAAAAATACTGCCATAATAATACGGGTCTAGGCTATGAGCATATATATATTTGTTACTAGCAGCGCCCCGCGGTTTCACCCGCGTAGTTCCCGTTCCCGTGGGAATTTCAGGATAAAACATAGCCTATGTTCTTTCCCGGATTATAAGCTACCCCTGTTCCAAATTTCAAGTCAATCGGTTCAGTCGGTCAGGTTTAGCCGTGAAAAGGTAACAGACAGAGTTACTTTCACATTTATAATATTAGTTAGGATATAAAAATAAGTCGGGTTTACTTCCCGACGCTATAACTCCAGAACGCACGAACCGATTTCCACGGTTTTGCATTCGTTGGAAAGGTCTCGGGCTCCATGAGGTTTATAGCAAAGAAAATTCAGGAAAAAATTCAACAGAAAATCGGGAGTCTTTTTTCACATACAGCGCCATCTGGTGGCGAAACGGAGTTCGCTGGGTTTGCTTGTATGTTATATCGATGGGTCTAGGTTTTCTCTCTTCAAAGTTTGTTAAAGTCAAATGTTTAACACAAAACTTTTTACTGTTCCAGGTTTAGTCAAATTAGGTGTACATTGTGTTACGGGCAAGAAAGTCGCCATTAAAATCATAAATAGGGAGAAATTAAGTGAATCCGTGCTGATGAAGGTGAGTGCATTCATTTTAACAACTATTTTAATTTTACTAGATTAATAATAACGCCATCTAGCGGTAAGTAGTGATACTTTTTAAAGTTATTTTATATGTTATCGATTAAAACTGTTTAAATTACGAGTAATAATAAACAGTTAACCTACTTAATTTGTATTTACTAAAATGAATTAAATTAGCAATAATACATACTTTAAATCTCAAAATCTGTTTACTGAAATATATCACCTCATTATGTTTTGTTTAATCTGCCACTAGATAGCGCTATCTGTACCTTAATTATTTATAGTGTGTATGTTAAAAATGTTGTTTTAATAAGACTTACCTAATTTTATTTATTTTCTATTTACAGGTGGAAAGAGAAATAGCAATAATGAAGTTAATAGAACATCCACACGTTTTAGGATTGTCTGATGTTTATGAAAACAAAAAATATTTGTAAGTACTTATAAAATTAAAGATTATATACCGGGATCTCTGGCAGAGAACCTCTAGCAGGAGGTAGCTGAACTAACGAAAATAAGACAGTGTATTATATTTTATAAATCCTACTAATTTAAAATTATAAACACGGAATTTTTCGATATTTGCAAAAACTACAAATCTTATTTAGATGACAAATGTTAGATTAGTTAAATAATAGAAATAACACATAGGATATATTTTGTCCTAAAATTCCCACGGGATTTTAATTTTTGAAAATGCAGTTGAAATATTATTTATATTCAAGTTAAATTTGTTTTTGATTGGGTCTTTTAAACACTTTGAAATATATTTTACTTATCGTAAAAATAATAACTTCAACTTATTTATTTATTTGTTATATTTAACCCTATTTCAGATATTTAGTCCTGGAACACGTTAGCGGGGGTGAACTATTCGACTACCTAGTGAAGAAAGGGCGGCTCACCCCTAAGGAGGCGAGGAGGTTTTTTAGGCAAATCATTTCAGCTCTGGATTTCTGTCACAGTCATTCTATATGGTAAACAATCCTACTTATCCTACTAATATTATAAATGCGAAAGTTTGTGAGTGAGTGTGTATGTTTGTTAACCCCCGACGCAAAAAGAGGGTGTTATAAGTTTGACGTGTGTGTGTGTATCTGTCTGTCTGTGGCATCATAGCTCCCGAACGGATGAACCTATTTCAATTTAGTTTTTTTTGTATAAAACCGGACTTACGTGCGAGTGTTCTTAGACATGTTTGATGAAAATCGGTAAACCCGTTTAAAAGTTATAGGGGTTTGAAAGTAATTGTGTTGGGGGTTTTTTAATTTTATCACTTATTCTCTCAAGCAAAAACTACTGAACCGATATTGATAAAACAGATGTTCCTTATAACCGGGAATAATTAACACATAGGATACTTTCCTAAAATTCCGCTTGTCCCAAATTTTTTACGATATTGGGATTTACGCGGGCATAACCTGGAAAAATTAATTGTTTCTTTGTTACTATTTTACTTAAAAAGACATTAACAGCCTTACCAATAAAAAATACCCACTGTGTATATTCTTGATATAACGAATGATTAATATGCTTCACACTCGTTATATCAAGAATATACACAGTGGATATTTTTTATTAGTAAGGCTGTAAGTATTATAAATAGTAATAATAGGATCTGAGCTCAAAAACTACTGTACCAATTTCCAAAATATTTTAACATCGTAAACGCATCGTATTCTCACAGGAACAGGACCTAAATATGTGAATGAAACTCACTGACTCATCATTATTTCATTGTATTTCAGTCATCGCGACCTTAAGCCTGAAAACTTACTCCTAGACGAGAGGAACAATATAAAGATAGCTGACTTCGGCATGGCGTCCTTACAGCCCGCGGGGTCGCTTCTAGAAACGTCCTGTGGTAGTCCTCATTACGCGTGCCCAGAAGTTATTAGGGTAAGTCTAGTTTATAAGGTTTTTTGACTAAAAAACAATAATTAAGTGTTTCTGTGACTTAAATAAGTATATTTTTGCGTTATTTACCGAAGAATTAAAAGATTTTACACAAAATAATACTTATCTGGACATTTCTGTAATTAAAAATCGATTTTTTACATTTTTTAAAAAAGAATTTAAAGACTACATAAATGCCATTAGATTCGCGTTTAAATAAGAGTTTTTATCAAAATAAGCGTAATTAAGTAAAGTCTTATAAGTTTTGAGTTAAAATTACGTAAAATTCAAAACAACGCCATCTAGCGGAAGGTAGCTAAACTTAATTACTAAATTAATTAGCCGACTTCAAAAAAGAGAAGTTTTGTTGGAATTAATCTTGAGTTGTTTAGTTTTCATTTCATATACATATTTTTATGGAGATTACGAACTTAGTTTTTTAATTGTTATTAAATTGTTTTATTCGGAGCAGATATTAAACCTAATTTAACTTATTTTTATAAACCAACAATAATATGCTTAACTTTTTCAAGTTACCTATATCACACCAATGTCATATAATCCCTTGTTAACTTGCGCCCTTAACCGTGCCTTTGGTTAACCCTCAGAAGGTTAATTTAATTGAACTTTAACGGATGCGGTTAATGTCAAAAGTTAACTATTGTCTTCAAACAGTTTGGTAAAACTAATTGAAAGCTATGGTTTATTTTGAAGGCAGGAAACGAATAGTTTAACTTGAATTTTGGTTAATTAAGGAAGTTGGTTCTTTTAAAGTTTTATTTAACTTGATATGTAGGTCATTTGAATTTTTAAGCAGTTATTTTTAACCGATGGAGTTTAAACTTTGTATAAGTAACACTATTTTATTTAAATTTTAGAAAACTTGCAGCTATAATTTTTTTTATGTAAGTTACGTGATTAAATATGGCGGACTCATAAAGATGGTGGACTAGCTAGGGTTCCGTACCCAAAGGGTAAAAACGGGACCCTATTACTGAGACTTCACTGTCCGTCTGTCACCAGGCTGTATCTCAAGAACGGTGATAGCTAGACAGTTGAAATCACAGATGATGTATTTATATCTAGCCGCTATCTAATAGGTATTTAAGGGGGCTCCCAACAAACGCGATTTTTTTTGCCGTATTTGGTACGGAACCCTTCACGCACTTGGTCGGTTTTTTAATGTATTATGGTTTTCCAACATGAAAACAAGATTTGAGAAAGGTTTTGATTAATATAAAAAAATGAGTTTCCCGCCTGAGGCATAGTACCTAGGTATTCAAAAGATTGTTCTTAGATCTTAGCTAAAATAAAAAAAAACAACAGTAGGTACTTTTAAAGTATTTATTATAATCACTATAAAGTAATATTGATACAATAAATATCATTATATTAATAACAAGCTTTGTATCTTACATAAAAAAGTACACATTAGAATGCCATTGAAACTAAGAAAAATATCTTAATAATAGACAAAAAAGAAATAAGTACATCTGTATTTAAAAACTACACACTGAGATAAACATTCGGATAACCCAAATATTACCTACAACAAGCAACGAACCTTAAATTGCTCCTTCACCGGGAGCATTCGCGTGTAATGTAACGTTACAGATTTGAGCATTACATCAGTGAAGGAGAACCGAGCATTACAATGCGCACCTTGTAATTTATTAATTGTAATTTGTAATTATTACACGCGAATGCTCGTTAGTCAGGGAGGTATTATTGTAATGTAATGCTCAAAGACGAATCTGTAACGTTACATTACACGCGAATGCTCCCGGTGAAGGAGCACCTTTAGTGGTATGTTAATCTGCCACTTGGGCAGTCCAACATAATACCATGTTACATCATCAGCTCATTATGTCCCCATCGAGGGGCTCGAGCCTACCCTGAATTAGGGTAAATATTTACTAAGTTTACTTATCATTTTATTATACTAAGGGCTGATTTTTCCATCACCAGATAATATTATTCGAATAATAAAATTGACGTTTGAAAGTTTTTGTATTACATAACTTGAAAAAATTCAGAATAATTCCTCGAATAAAAGTTTATTGTCTGGTCAGTATCTATAGTATATCAGATAAGTATCTGGCTATGGAAAAATCGGCCCTAATAAAATTAAAACAATCAAATACATTTTAACTTAATCTTTAATATTAACAGCTTACAAACCCAAGTTTTAAGCTATAACGCGTTATAAATCAAGAGAAAACTAACTACACTCATAATTAACAATTAATCAAGGAAAAATCAAGTAAAAAAATCATGTCAGGTTTTATATGTCCAAAACAATCAGAATGTCTGGCAATCCCTGTGCCAGACACATAACAGACACTTTCGGAAAAGTTTTAACCGTCATCTACGCGCTGGCGTCTGTGGCGGAGAATATTGTGTCTCTTCTTCGCTAATCAGTGTCAGACACACAAAAGTGTTAAACATGCCAGACATATTCGGAACAGTTGGTGGAGTTTTAATCATCATCTACGCGCTGTTTCTTGCTGCTATTAGAAGGTGTCTGTGGCGGCGAATGTTGTGTGTCTCTACGCTTGCCAGAATGTCTGGCGCAGGGAGTGCCAGACATGCCAGACACTCTAGAACTTTCTCTGTTTGGAGAAAACTGTTTTAGCATTTCAACATCGTTGAAAATGACTTGTGCGCCGCCTCCACATGTAGGGACGACATCTCCTTTATATAATTTAGTCTCAAGTTCCCCATCCGTGTCCTGTTCTTGCGATATAAGACAGTATTTAGAAGTTTTCGAGCTAGTTATATCTTTCACATTGGTTAGTTTATTAACTACTTTACTATTAGTGATGCTTGGCTTCAAAACTGTGCCCATAGGCACTAGTTTGTTCGGCGCATGTTCAAGCCAGCCTTTGCCGTCGGCTGAGAGAGATCTCTTGTGCCTCGGGTTGGCTATAGCAACTCCTCGACGTGATGAGGCAGGTGTATCCCTGTTTTGAAGTGCAGAGCTGAACGGAGTCAGCAGATGGGCTGGTAAAGCTCTTGGAGTCGAGCTGGGTGTAAAATCCCTGCTTGTCTGAGCTGCGATATCAATTCTAGGGCATTCGTTTGTGTCTCCTCTATCCCTGTCTGTGTGTAAAGCTTCAGCTATAATACGAAGACGATTCTCCTTCTCTTCAACAGCATTCCGAAGCCGTTCCTTTTCAGAATTGATTTCCTTAGCCTTCTCATGCTCAGCGGCAATTTTGTGATTGTATTTCCTTTCCAGAATTTTCTTCTGCTTCTCTTTTTCTAGCTTGTTTTGACTGAGTAGGAGTTCTTTCTCTTGAAGATCCCGTTTTAATGCTGAGCTGTATTCTGTCATTTCTGTTAATTTTCTTTGATAAGTTAAAGAAGAATTCTCAGTTGATGTCAATCTTTCTTCTAATGCTCTTATTCTGCGCTCAGCGTCGACTAATTGAGCTCTCAATGAACTGTTCTCGCTCCTGACTTCCATTGATTCCTTCTCAAGACCAAGCAGAGCGGAACGGAGACGCTCATCCTTAATTTGTTTACTCCGTTTCAAAGTTTCTCGTCTATTAATCCTCATTTCCAAATGTGCCATCAATTCTTTGACAATATGAGCGGCTTTCGAACTTGTTAGCTCTAAGCTAGGGAAGTCAGGTCCCAGGCTATAAACTAGACCTAGATCTAGCTCCAATTCCTTAGCTTCCTGTCTAGCTATATTATCTCTGGCTGTGTTGAATAGTTTATTGGCTTTACGACGGCCAGACATTAGGCCAATGTTGGCAGCAACGTCTATAATCTGCGGCTTGGCAACTTCAACCTCGGCAGCCATTTCTGCGAACCTCATAACTTGGAGGGTCTCATCGTAGTCTTCTGCTCGGGGATTAGCGCACACAACCATTCTAACTTGACCTTCGCCCTCAAAGAAGTTCTTAAAGAGATGTGTGATCTTAGATTCCCGGTACGGCACCATGTTATTGACCCCATTGATTTGGTTCTCTCTCAACGCTTCCATGCAAGTTCTTAGTGTCATTAATGACTTATTTATGTTACCAGCTTCCCTTAATCTTTGGCCAGTATTCTTAGTGCGATTAGTTCTCTCACTACCGGCTAAGTCGACCAGACTAAGTTGACTTATTGATAGAAACTTTTTGTTCTGAATGACAGCTTCACCCATCTCATCTACTGGAGCTTGGACCAGTCTTATGGTGAAAACGGAGTGACTGCGACTCGATTCTGCGTTTAAATTTGTATGTGCCATACGTTTTCTCTTCAAGCCGAGGTAAAAAGCATCAAAGGCGTCTTCGGCTGATTTTATTTCAATTTCAGTGACGCCATGCACATACATGTTGTGTGCCGCGTCTTCGCGTATGATTTTTACAGGTAAATTACGGCTATTAGGTGGCCCGTCTTCCAGTAAATCGAAGACACTGTTATTGTAGATTTCGACGTAAGTTACGAATACAGCGTATTGATTATCTTCGTTAACTCCTTCGATTTTCGTAACGTCCGAAGCAGACATAGCGAGATCAGGATTTGAATTATTTTTCTTACCAAATTTGAATTTGTGCAGTTCCTGCTGCCTTTCCAACATCGCTTCCGCTTCAGTTTGAATATCGAACATGTTCATTTTGTCAGGTTTGAACACGTATTTGTGAGTTTGATAGTCGTTTATAGTTTTGAAAATTATGTTCAGACATCGTGGTAAAATGCCGCAGTTATTAGGTTCCCCAGTCATTGTGAATGTTTTACCGCTGCCGGTGACTCCGTATGTGAATAACAAGCCATTTTTACCTTTTATTAGCCCTTCTACGAGCGGTAAAGCAACTCTGTCGAAGACGTCTTGTTGTGAAGTCTCGGGCGGGAAAATCTCCTTGAATGTATACTTCATAGTTTTCGCGTTTTCATTTCTGTAGCTGATCGCTGTCGCAGGGGGAGTTAATAACACTGTTGTTGGCGATATAATCTTCATACAGGACAAATCATTTTCTCTTTGCATAGGCCTCAACCGACAATATACGTGAACCGGATCCCGATCTCCTTGATTTAGGTTTTGTTTACTCCTTGCTGGTGTTCGCATGTCGTTTAACCGTTGTTTAGACTTCGCCGACTTCATTTTTAACACTATTTATACAGTTTATGAGTGCACAAATTGATTTTTCAACGTTCAAATCCGTTCAACTCAATTGAAAATCAAAGTAAACGACCGTTGATGAATCGTCAATAATATTACGCATACAAATTAAAACTAGTGAAAAGTTTACGTGAGAGTTTTATCGTTTATCTCTTTCTCACTTACTAAATTTCCTTAATGCTGTTTCATTATAACGTTGACTTAGAAAGTAATTTTAATTTAGTTGCGTTATTGTGGTAGCTATTCAATTCAAGTTTGACATTTCGTTGGCGTGAAGGTCATCCTTGCCAGTGTAAGAAATTCAATTTACATAATGTTTCATAAAATAATATATTTGAAATTATGGACTACTTTTACTTGTTTCAATTTATATTCCGTTCAGTTCATAAAATGTTACATCAATTACAACAATTTGATGATTGTTAATAAATCATTTTTGAATTCACTTGAAATCTACTTCAATTTTATGCTAGAACACTCACTACTTTTATTAAACTTGCTAAGTATTAAAACTATTCCGATTTTTATTTACCGAAAGTTTGGGAAAATTCATAACGCTGCTCGCTTGAAGTAGTGCCAACATAACAACAAAATATACATTTCGTTACCCATAAAAATTGCATAAACTTTGTTGTGTCGATTTTATTAGGACTTTTTTATTTAACAAAACAAAGCTATAAAATAACAAACTTATTACAATTATTTCTCTCAAAATTGTATTCTTTGTATACCACGCATTCTGGGTACACATTTTTTTTAGAAATAAATATTTTACGGAATTGTTCACTGAAGTGATTTTTGCGTAAAATGAAACATAAACAAAATAACGAATACTTCCAGCCAATAGCCGTTCGTTATTTATTGACAACATAAAGAAAAAAATAACTTGAAAAATCAAAACAACCCAGCTGATTGTCTTAATGTTTAAATTTTTTATTTATTAATTTTAGTCAATAAACTATATTAAAGTGAAAATTTCGTAGTGTAAAGTGTTAAAGGTGAAATAAACTTCATTACAGGGTGAGAAATACGATGGCCGACGCGCCGATGTGTGGTCGTGCGGCGTTATTCTGTACGCTTTACTTGTTGGTGCCCTGCCTTTTGACGATGATAATTTACGGCAATTACTTGAAAAGGTACGTAATAAGTTATAAATAATTATAATAATATAGTATGCCGTTGTTCCCGGCAGTCGAATTAAGTTAATTGACTGTTTTAACGGGTAGTTATAGCCTTCTAAAGTATAAGTAATTAAAAATATCGCAGTACTTGTACGCACCATTGACTCAAAGGTCAAGATTTGTCTGCGAAAGACTGTGATGTTACAAACTACAGATACACACCTTCTTTAGACAGAATAAACAATCAAACATAATAAACTCACACTCAAAATATTTACTGCACAAATCCTACTAATATTATAAATGCGAAACTTTGTGAGTTTGGATGTTTGTTACTCTTTCACGCAAAAACTACTGTATCGATTCAGATTAAATTTGGTACAGATGTTCCTTTTAACTACGAATAACATATAGGATACTTTTTATCGCGTAATTCCCACGGGAACGGGAACTACGCGAGCGAAAGCCCGGGGCACAGCTAGAAATAATATTATAATATGATTGCAAGATTTATTAAACTAAAAATACATAAGTACTTAGGTAATTTTCTTCTTGGATTTCAGGTCAAACGCGGTGTGTTCCATGTACCTCACTTTGTGCCTCCGGACTGCCAGCAGTTACTGCGTGGGATGATCGAGGTCAACCCAGAAAAGAGGATGACGGTATGTAAAGGGAAATCACTACATAGTATAAAACAAAGTCGCTTTCTCTGTCCCTATGTATGCCTAGATTTTTTAAACTACGCAACGGATTTTGATGCGGTTTGTTTTAATAGATAGAGTGATTCAGTGGGAAGGTTTTTAGCATATTTATCCCCATATTCCTACGGGAACTACGCGGATGAAATAATATAATGTAATGTCAGGGAAATTGCTGAAACATATTCAAATACAAATACGTTTATTGTTCCAAAGAAAGAATAGCCTAAGTTATACAGTTTGGAGCTAATTTGCGGTACAAAAGTATTTAATGAATACAAATTATGTACTAATAACTACACAATATATTATATACTTAATAGCATGCGTAACAGGTATATAGGTAGGCTAATTCCAAAAACTATAATTAAAATGTAAAATGGGATTAATTTTTGTGTATAAAACTTATAGTTTTCCTAGTCAGAGATATCAATATTTATAAAAAAAATTAACTATTGAAAACATGTTTCATATTTTGTAATATATCGCTAAATAGGTCATGGTCAAGGTTAAATTTTATCAAAGCAAAAAAAAAACATTCCAGCCAGGCTAGCATGACTTCGAAAATGTGATAGATATAGCAATTTATCAACATCCAACTGTCAAAATATGATGAAAATATCCGCCATATTTAATTTTAGCACGTGATTAATTTTATGACATTTGGTCATCATGCTCGCGAAATCGATATAGCTATTTATCGACATCCAACTGTCAAAATATAATAAATATAGCCGCCATATTTAATTTTATCAAATCATACCACGCCATATTCATTTGGTCATGCTCGCGAAATCGATATTATTTCGTGGTGTCTATATATTTTATCAAACAGGCTGACCTATATACCCAGAAATAACCGCAGTATCCGTCCCCCAGCTAGCAGAGATCACGCGCCACCCGTGGGTGACGGCGGGCGGGCGCGGCGAGCTGGAGCAGGAGCTGCCCATGATGGAGGTGGTCCAGACGCGCGTGCTGCCCAACGCCGACGCTATCGACCCGGATGTGCTACAGGTATGGGGGATTTATTAGTAAAATTATCTAAATATGTACAGTCTTTAGATGGCTGTAACTCTGGTCGCCCAACACACTCCAGGAGGTCAACAAGGGCAGTCACGGATTAACCCTGAATCAAATTGAGCAATTGCCTAGGGCACCACGTCTCTTTGTCACTTACTCTCTTAACTCTTAATGAAAAGGACATCCTCCATTTTGATCAAAAATCAAAAGTGCCTGTTAAAAAAAAAGTTGTATTCTGATCGAACAAGTCAGCCTTAGCATTTGTTACTATGGCACCAAAGTTGTACCAATATTAGTGGTGCTATAAGCTGAAACGTGGAGGCTCGGACGCATAATGTGCACTTCGCAAGATGAGCACTGTGCCTATAATGTGCATTTCTCACAAGGGGCACTTCTCGTAATGTGCATTTCGCTAAATGTGCACTTCGCTAAACGTGTACGTTTCTAAGATATGACTAAATGTGTTGTGGGGATGTCTTCCTAAAACATTATGTAAATTTATTTTTAACATTTAATATATTATTGAAAAAAGAATCCTCATCTGGGATGTGAATCCAGGACCGTGATGAATTGTAGCACCTATTCTAACACACTGAGCTAACAAGGCTTTATCCAATGAGGTAAACAACTCTTTTGTCGTATACATATGTGTTGGTGATTTCAAACCCAAGGCATGTCTGGAATAGCAAACATGTATCATAACGTATGAAAGGTAAAATTTTCATTAAACAAATGTTATTTTTATTATTTTCAGGCAATTTCCAGTCTGGGATGTTTCAAACAGAAAGACAAGTTAATACAAGAATTATTGAGTCCACAGTAAGTTGATTTTATATTATTAAAATATAGACAAAACTCCAGTAAAAAACCACAGGATTTAGATAGTTATTTATAATTTAATGTTTCAGTAGTGTTAGCTTTCATGCAATGCCATCTATATTAAATCCTAAAGGTATAAGTTGGTAGCCGACTGCAGACAGCAGCAGCAGACCACACGTCGCCGCCTAACGTCATCATGACACTTCGCCGTCTGCTGCTCGGCGACGCGAAGCTAGCTCCATGTCGCCCACTACGAATGTAATTTCATAGAAATACCTACAAACCAGTAGTGGCGCGGCGACGTGTGGTCTGCTGCTGCTGTCTGCAGTCGGCTACCAACTTATACCATTATCCATACAATTGAGATTGAAGATTGATTTTATTCATATTATTTCCGAATTCGAACTCTGTCTCTGACTTTATTCATCGGACTATGACTGTTGAGTCACATAAAAGGTACCCCCTTGGTAATGCTCACTTTGGTATAACAACAAAGGGACGGTATTGAGCCACAATCTTTTCTGTGCCGGCGGTCAAAATTGGAATCTACTATTGTAATTTTGACTCTAATGTCATTTGGATACATTTTCAATAAACTGACAACCAAAAGATGCGATTACAGGCGACGCTGTCACCGGCACAGAAAGTTTGTGACTCTATACCCCCCTTAGTAAGTATGACAGCCAAGGGACCGTACCTTTTCTCTGACGCTGACTGTACAATGTCAATCTTCGGCCAATGATGCAGTGTCTTCAGGTAGAACCGACCTCAACTGCCTTATTTGCGTTGCATTTTTAGTCTGGTTTAGCACTAATCCAGGTTTTACAATCTGATCTAAGTACAATTTTGAATACTGTCAAAGTGACAGATTTGACTGACAAGGTGTCAAATGCTTACCAGGTTTTGTTAAACCAGACTAAAATGCAACGCAAATAAGGCAGCCAAAGTCTAAGTTAGTTGGTCTAACTTTCTGTTGCCATTTTTGCTATTTGTTCTGTCATTCTGACAGATAAACAGTAGATTTATGACAGCTTGAGTTAGGCAGCGTGTCCGGGCTGACTCAGTCATTTAACTTAGACTTGAAAGGCTTTGGAAGTCTAGTTCAGCCTGAATACACCAATGGATTTGATGTATACGACGCTGACTTCTTATTCCACTTCATAGTATGTTTGATCGAAATTTCTTATTCCATTATATGACATAGTCTGATCGCGGATCCATACGACTAAAAATCGCGTGAACTTGCGACGAATCGCTTAGTATCACGACTGTGTGTAACATTGATGTCCCATTGCAGCCACAACACCGAGAAAGTGATATATCGCGGATTCATACGACTAAAAACCGCGTGAACTTGCGACGATCGCTTACTATCACGACTGTGTGTAACATTGATGTCCCATTGCAGCCACAACACCGAGAAAGTGATATATCGCGGATTCATACGACTAAAAACCGCGCGAACTTGCGACGAATCGCACACTATTACGACTGTGTGTAACATTGATGTCAATTTGCAGTCACAACACCGAGAAAGTGATATATCGCGGATTCATACGACTAAAAACCGCGCGAACTTGCGACGAATCGCATACTATCACGACTGTGTGTAACATTGATGTCCCATTGCAGCCACAACACCGAGAAGGTGATCTACTTCCTGCTCCTGGAGCGCAAGCGGCGGCGGCCCGCGCGCGACGACGAGCCGCGCCCCGCGCCGCCCGCGCAGCACGACCCGCCCCGCAAGCGGCTCGACACCTGTACCGTATGTATATACATCATACATACATACATCATACATCTATACATCATTATACAGTAATACGACGACGAGCCGCGCCCCGCGCCGCCCGCGCAGCACGACCCGCCCCGCAAGCGGCTCGACACCTGTACCGTATGTATATACATCATACATACATACATCATACATCTATACATCATTATACAGTAATACGACGACGAGCCGCGCCCCGCGCCGCCCGCGCAGCACGACCCGCCCCGCAAGCGGCTCGACACCTGTACCGTATGTATATACATCATACATACATACATCATACATCTATACATCATTATACAGTAATACGACGACGAGCCGCGCCCCGCGCCGCCCGCGCAGCACGACCCGCCCCGCAAGCGGCTCGACACCTGTACCGTATGTATATACATCATACATACATACATCATACATCTATACATCATTATACAGTAATACGACGACGAGCCGCGCCCCGCGCCGCCCGCGCAGCACGACCCGCCCCGCAAGCGGCTCGACACCTGTACCGTATGTATATACATCATACATACATACATCATACATCTATACATCATTATACACGACCATTATAGCACATTATAGCACGACCCGCTCTATCAACACATTCGCATTTACATTATCAATTTTATATATCATATTATTATTGTATACAGGTTAACGGCCAATCGGCACACTTCGGACAAATCAGTGAAGGATCACCCATCACGCCAAGAAGATCACAATTCAGGTATAATATACATGAAATTGTTATAAAAATAATTATGTACGTACAGTGACGGAATGAAAAGGTTCGTCACCTTAGAGTCGGTTTTCACTTGCAGTTGTACTGCAAGAAACTTTTATGCCAACGTACCAGTGTGTTAGAAACAGTGATGCTAACATTTAAATAAATAATATGACGTTTGTTATCGAATAAAGTTTTGCTTAATTTTTCTATCCTTTTTATAAACACTGCCTTGTGCGCGCCGTATATAAAACCTCTTTGATATTTTGCAAAAATGACATTGACCGATTAACAATATTTTTAACAGAAATAATAATGGCAGGTTGAACCAACAAGAAGGTTTTAGTTTATCAAAAATCTTGTTGACAAAATATTTATCTTGTCAAACAACACTGATCTGAATAATTTTGAACTTTATTAGCGAGCAATTGAACATTATTTTCCCTAACCCGAGTCTATTCTGTAACATAGTTTCAAAAGGTAATATGAGTTCGCGACACATTAAACGAATCAACTTGAAAACTGACGAACCTTTTCATTCCGAGACTGTACAGTCACCGTCTGATAAAAGATACCTCCCTTGGTAATGCTCACTTTGGTACCAACCAAGAAGTGTCGGATTAAGACTTTATGATGCCCTAAGCAATCTAAGCCTTGGGCCCCCAGGGCTGTAGCTACAGTAGAATTTAAGCCATAAGCTAAATTCACATTTGTCTGACGTGTAGTATCGTAGTGCATCAGAAAAGAAGCGCCTCTTTTTTCTTCAGTCACGGTCCTGGGGGGGAGGGGGGGATGTCTATTTGGTCTAATATGGCCTCCTCTATGGATATGTTGTTGTGGTGTAACAAAAATAATTTGGATGGCGGCCGCGGCGCCCCTGTTGTCTCGGCGCCTGTGTGCGCCGCACACATCGCACACAGGGGCGGCTCGGCCCTGGGTATCGGTTCCATATATTTACCATGGCAGCACATTTCTCTGATACAGCGTGTTCTGACGGCTTGTGTTGTGTCGCATCAAATGTATGAAACCGATACCTTTCAGATGATCTTGAAAATTATTACGGCTTATCTTATAAACATACCGCCTATTTTAACATTTTACATATTTTTAAACGTGGAAAAGTGTCAGCACTATAGTTTGTAAAATTTAGGATGATCTCTGTGACAGCTGTTAGTGAAATTCCGCCTATATAGTTCTGAATTTCTTAGTACTACAGTCAGTACATGTTAATGTCATTCTTTATGGGCATGTCGACCTGTTTAGTGATGGGCGATGTATCATCGTGACCACGGACTATAAATTATCGATATTTTATATAAAACTCTATTTAAAATGAAAGTGTATTTTAATTTTGTCGTATGTTTTAATATCATAATCATAATTTACATTTGATATAAAATAATAGTGAGTTAATAAAATCCAATTTCTAACTTACTCATGTAATATTCCATCAGAAACTTTTTCAGATATGGATTGGATGACCCCTTTAAGAGAATAATTGTTTTTTGTAATTAAAATATTCGTTTAATTTAGTACCTAGCGTTTAATCTCAATATAATTTAACATTATCATCTTTAATAGTCAAAAACATCGATAATTTCTATCGACATAGATTTAGATCCTGCCAACCCTATGAACGAAAGTTTGACATATGTCACAGAGATCATCCTAGTTTTTACAAACTATAGTTGACGTTTTAAGACGTCAATGGCGTCCAGGGTGATACATATCACGTCAGACAAATGTGAATCTAGCTTTACGTATGCTGTGCTATGTAGTGTAGTGTACTCGGGAGTTTGATTGAGGGCAGGTTTGCGCGTAGCAGGTCCGCGTCGGGCCGCCGCCACGAGGGGCGCAGCAGTCCGCAGCTCTCCGCCAGTCCGCCCGGTGAGATATACATACTATTTATACACTCTAAAGGTATAAGTTGGAAGCCGACTGCAGACAGCAGCAGCAGACCACACGTCGCCGCCTAACGTCATCATGACACTTCGCCGTCTGCTGCTCGGCGACGCGAAGCTAGCTTGTCGCCCACTACGAATGTAATTTCATAGAAATACATAGAAACCAGTAGTGGCGCGGCGACGTGTGGTCTGCTGCTGTCTGCAGTCGGCCACCAACTTATACTTTAATCTAGTACTATCAATAGCCATACCATCTTACCTCCTACTAATTACTACTTTCTGTTTGCGAAAAACTCAAAAAATACTCACCAGTTTTTATGCTGTTTTTAGCAGAGTGGTTCTCGAGGAAGATTTATAAATCCCACTAATATGTAATTTAAAAACTGAAGTTTGTATGTTTGTGAGTTTGGATGTTTCTTACTCTTTCACGCAAAAACTACTGTACCGATTTATATTAAAGGTACAGATGTTCCTTACAACTAGGAATAACACATAGGATACTTTTTACCCCAAAATTCCCACGGGATAAGGTTCCACTAGGGTAAAATCGCGGGGCGCAGCTGGTAATAAATAAATGTTGGGATTGAAGTCGGGTTTCATTTAACCTGATGGAGCGACTGCCATCAAACTTTTGCAACACATGTTTGTTCGAGTCCTCTAACTCCCCGTAACGACCGTCGATGATGCTAGTACGACAACCGGGATATAAAATGCTTAAGCAAAATAATATCTTAATCTTTTTGTGTATGTTTCCAGCGGGCCACACGCCTCATAGAGTGTCTTCACTGGGAGGTACGCCTGCCACCCCGGGATCACCATTAGGTATGTTATTTAATACTTAAGATTCTATATGGTACATATACAGGGTGTCCGGGCATCGATGTCGGATACTTTAAGGGGGTAAAATATGGTATTTTTTATCGACAAATCACGATTCCAATTTTCTCTAGCTACCTCCATTACAAAATGGCAGCCATTTTGTTTTTTTCAACTCGACGCGCGGGTGCTTGTACTGATTTAGTCATTGCTATCCATGTAAACGTCTTAGGAAGATGAAAGAGGTCTCATTTGAAAGTAAATAATGTAGGGTATTATTGAATGTAAGATTTTATTCCATATCTTAATTATAAAATAACAAAAAATCATTACAAAAATAAAAATTAATATTTTTTTACAGATTTTTTCTGCATTTTTTAAATTTTTGTTAAAATTTGACCCATTAACCTCCGTTTTTCATCTTGTTTTTTGATAGTACAGAATATTTACTTAAAAAAAATCATACATCTTATAGCCTTATGTATGATAGCTCTAAAGTTACGATGGTTTGAATATGATCCTTAGCCAAGAAAATCGTCTCGTATTGCGAGGAGTGCTCGACGTGCTCGCCCATGGGACTGCGTTGTTAGGATTATCTGACTTGGACTATTATTAAGTCCGTCTAAGTGAAGGTAATTAATCAAAAAATGCTACATTTTATTCCATATCTTTATCAAAAAGTAACAAAAGAGGATGATAAAAACAAAAACCATTATGTGTTTTCGTATATTTTTTAGGTTATTTGTCTTTTTCTTAAAAACTGACCATTAAGCTACTTTTTTCTTTGTTTTTGATAGTACAGCATATTTACTTAGGGTATCTATGATAGTTCAAAAGGTTAGACAGTTTGAATATGACCCTTAGCCATACAGTCCCACGGACGAGTAAACCTGAGAATGCGAGGCGATTTTCACGGTTAAGGGTCATATTCAAACCTCCACAACTTTTGAACTATCATACATAGGGCTATAAGATGCCTGGCTTATTTTTGAGTAAATATCCTGTACTATTAATAAACAACAAAAAAAAATTAGCCCAATGGGTCAGTTTTTAAGAAAAAGACAAATAACCTAAAAAATATACGAAAACACATAATGGTTTTTGTTTTTATCATCCTCTTTTGTTATTTTTTGATAAAGATATGGAATAAAATGTAGCATTTTTTGATCAATTACCTTCACTTAGACGGACTAAATAATAGTCCAAGTCAGATAATCCCAACAACGCAGTCCCATGGGCGAGCACGTCGAGCACTCCTCGCAATACGAGACGATTTTCTTGGCTAAGGATCATATTCAAACCATCGTAACTTTAGAGCTATCATACATAAGGCTGTAAGATGTATGATTTTTTTTAAGTAAATATTCTGTATTATCATAAAACAAGATGAAAAACGTAGGTTAATGGGTCAAATTTTAACAAAAATTTAAAAAATGCAGAAAAAATCTGTAAAAAAATATTATTTTTTATTTTTGTAATGATTTTTTGTTATTTTATAATTAAGATATGGAATAAAATCTTACATTCAATAATACCCTACATTATTTACTTTCAAATGAGACCTCTTTCATCTTCCTAAGACGTTTACATGGATAGCAATGACTAAATCAGTACAAGCACCCGCGCGTCGAGTTGAAAAAAACAAAATGGCTGCCATTTTGTAATGGAGGTAGCTAGAAAAAATTGGAATCGTGATTTGTCGATAAAAAATACCATATTTTACCCCCTTAAAGTATCCGACATCGATGCCCGGACACCCTGTATAGTTTTTAAATGTTAAATATAGATACATATTATTTAATTAGTAAACAAAATCGTACAGCAAATGAAAATAAGGGAAATAACTATAATTGCGAACACAGTTTCAGATTTCAGATTTTCAAATAAATGCCAGTTCTAAATTGAAATTTCAAGTTTCTCCAAATATTTTCTAGGTATTAAGTAATTTAAAAAAATCTTAAATCAAAACTTTATTTTTTTTAATAAATTAATCATTTTCTACAGCATCTCCGTCAGTTCGAGAGCACCATCATCAGAGAGCGAATTCCACGGGACCAACTATCAGTCTTAATATTAGTGAGTATTTACAAAACCTGCTAGGCTACCATGACTTCGAAAACGCGATAGATACAGCGATTTATTGACGTCCAACTGTCAAAATTTGATAAAAATACCCGCCATATTGAATTTCACCACGTGATTAATTTTATGACATTTGGTCATGCTCGCGAAATCGAAATAGCTATTTATTGACATGCAACTGTCAAAATATAATAAATATACTTAGCCGCCATATTTAATTTTTCATATCGTGCCACGCCATAATTCATTTGGCATGCTCGTGAAATCGATATTATTTCGTGGTGTCTATATGTTTTATCACGCACAGTCATGCTAGGGGGGCTGTATGAGTAAACTAATCTATTCAGACTAAATGACAGACAGACAGATCAAACTGCAATAGTAACTGATAGACAAAGGCACAGCTCAAAGGACCCACAGAAACATAAAAAATGCATACGTATTCCGCTTATGATGTTATTATTAAGGAAAGATTTATCATAATACCAATTAATGAAGTGAAATTCAATGCATTTATCGAAAAAAGTTATAAGCAACAAAACATCACGCTACGACCAATAGAAGCGGGTCAAACGACGGGGCATGGCTAGTTTTGATTTTAATTTTGTTTTAATTGTTTTTAAAACAATGTAGTTTTTTAAACTTTCGCGATCGGAATTCATTGTTGCATAATTTACAGGTCTTAATCGCGTATTACATAATTATTATTTACCTCGACGTTTCGACCGGGTTACACCGATCGTGGTCACGAGAAGACATGTAGTTTTTTATATTTTCACATTATATTTCAAAGCTGTTGTCGAGTTATTTTGAGACTTAAAGCGTCCGCCTAAAACACCCCCCGGCTGCGGGACAATTGCGCGGCCGCAGCGCGCGCTCGACGCGGTTTGAAATTCATTCAATAACTTTAATAAATTATATTTTACATATTATATAGTACTAATGGCCCGCTCCGGCTTCGCACGGGTCCAAGTTTCCCGTTTGCTTTTCCAGATTTTTCTTTCTTTCTCCTAACAATAACAAACACAGCAAAAAAAGAATTAGCCAAATCGTTCTAGCCGTTCTCAAGTTATGGCGTGACAACGGGAAACGGGTTTCATTTTTATATATATAGATAAAACATATTTTGAATTTGTATTTTCTATTTATTTTCCAGCCGGCGAGCCAGGTGAAGCGGTGATAATAATAAACGAGTCACCAGTGGTTGGGTCTTCCGTCTCTGTCAGGCCGCATAGTCCGTCGCAGTCGCACAGAGGTAATAACACATAGGCTGCCTAAGTCTTTATTTCACTGTTCAATTTAACGCTGGTTTAAGGCGGTTTGGATAAACTATTTAACACCTTTAAACCGCACTTTTAAATGTCACTCTCCCGATGCACGACGGTTGATATCTATAATTTTTAACCCCCGACGCAAAAAGAGGGGTGTTATAAGTTTGACGTGTCTGTGTGTGTGTGTGTATCTGTCTGTCTGTGGCATCATAGCTCCCGAACGGATGAACCGATTTGAATTTAGTTTTTTTTTGTATTAAAGGGGACTTACGTGCGAGTGTTTTTAGACATGTTTGATGAAAATCGGTTGACCCGTTTAAAAGTTATGGGGGTTTGAAAGTTGTGTTTTTGGGGGTTTTTTTAATTTTATGTTTTCTTACTGTGTTACGCGGTTATACGACTTTCCAGATAAAAAATGTTGTATGTATTTTATGTCTATGAAACCTAGTTTAAAAAAATTGGTGTAAGGCGGTCTCACCGCGGGCGAGTGAGCGATGAACTATCGGCGAGTTTCTCGCCCAAGAAAAGGACAGTGAATGTACATTCCGTGTAAACGAAAGAGATGCATATATTATTTATAGTTACTCGCCTGTTCATACCGCCAGCGAGTAACGATTGATATGTGCATCTCTTTCGTTCACACGGAATGTACATTCACTGTCCTTTTCGTGGGCGAGAAACTCGCCGATAGTTCATCGCTCGCTCGCCCGCGGTGGGACCACTGCCAGAAGCATTATTATTATTATGTCTTTTCCATTCACGGGACTATTAAGGAGTCCCGGTCTTTTGGAAGGCTAGTATGGGGCCAAAGCCAACACACGGAAGCCCTTTGACATATTTAATCTTGTGTAAAGGATGCACAATCCGGCGACTATCCCTGTATAACACTATAAAATGCATCCATTGTTAGTTGTTGTTAGTATTCATCTTAATTTTAGTTGTTAGTATTTGTGTTAGTTTTCTGTTGTTTTTTGGATATGGACCCCAGTTTGGGTAAAGGCCTCCTCCAACTCTTTCCATGCCTTTCTGTCCTTAGCCCTCAGCATCCAACTTAACCCTCCCCGCCAGAAGCATACCTTAGTATAAATTGCTTTGTAAACAAAAATGTGCCAATGTTTTGTATTTATATTGTTGGTCTGTAACTTTTTTAAAATATCTACTTATTATATTTCAGTCCGTGAAAGATCGTCCCTTCCAGGCCCTCCCAGCAGTGGGCCTCCCACAGTACAGCCGTCACTGTTCCCCAACTTAGGAACTATTACGGGTGAGGAGTTAGTTGTAAATAGTATAGTCGGTTCACAGATTATTGGCCGGTTAGTTTGATGATCTTTGTATCAGGGATGTTACGGAGCTTCGACTCCGACTCCGTTAAGTCGGAACTTCCGATTATTATCACACCTTCGGTTCCGACACTTTAAAATCGGAGGTTTTAATCGGAGGTTAAGGAAAAAACTACAAAACGTACAGATTTGATAGCCTTATTTCAATTAATGTGCAGAAAAATATTAAAGTATTATTTTTCAATAGAAATAAAAAAGAGGTTTTTATTTGCCGCGGGAACAAGACAGTGTTTAAAAAGCTTGCAAGCCCGCACAAACCTACATTTTTAACTATCTAGTACTAGTAATATTTATTTTATTATTAAACGAAACGTACGTCATTGTTTATCTATACTAATATTATAAAGAGGAAAGATTTGTTTGTTTGTTTGTAATGAATACGCTCTGAAACTACTGGACTGATTTCAAAAAATCTTTCACTAATGGAAAGCTAATTTATCAGTGCGTGACATAGGCTATATTTTATCCCCGTAATCCCACGGGAACGGGAACTACGCGTGTGAAACCGCGGGGCGCAGCTAGTAATTAATATATTTTTACGGGATATTTACACGTACCTATAAGTCGAATCCCTCGACTAGTTTCAGCCACGTCCGGTGGCCATCATCAGGAGGATGAGTGTGATACGCCCGCGCCGACGGCGTCTCGCTCGGCACTGATTTAATTATAGTATATTAAGGGCTGATTTTTCCATCGCCAGATAACTTTATTTGACGAATAATTATGAAATTTTGACAGTTATTCCATACAAAAACTGTCAAACGTCAATTTTATTCGTCAATTAAAAGTTATCTGGCGATGGAAAAATCAGACCTAAGTATAGTAATATTTATATTTATTTATTACAATGTGTATAGGTGTGGGTGGCGGCGGGTCTGCGCCGGCGCCGTGGCGCGTGCGACTGGCTACAATCAAGAACTCATTCCTAGGTTCGCCGAGGTTCCACCGGCGGAAAATGCAAAGTAAATATCCTACTAATATTATAAAGCCGAATGTTTGTGAGTGTGGATGTTTGTATGTGTGGATGTTTGTTCCTCTTTCACGCAAAAACTACTGAATGGATTTGGTTGAAATTTGGTACAGATTTTCCTGAATACTAAGAATAACATTGGATAGTTTTTATCCCAAAATTTCCACTGGATGGTTATTTACGCGGGTAAAACTGCGAGGCGCTGCTAGTACGTTATCCTTACTAATATTATAAACGCGAAAGTAACTCTGTCTGTCTGTATGTTACCTTTTCACGGCTAAACTACTGAACCGATTGACTTGAAATTTGGTACAGGGGTAGCTTATGGTCCGGGAAAGAACATAGGATACTTTTTATCCCGAAATTCCCAAGGGAACGGGAACTACGCGGGTGAAACTGCGAAGCGCTGCTAGTAATCTATACAAATATTTATTATAGAGAGGAAAGAATGGAATGTTACGATTTAACTCAAAAGTGATATACTCAAAGTTCAAAAAAGGTCTTATTCCTCGGTACTTAAGTTATATTTTCTGTGCCGGTGACAGCGTCGCTGTAATCGCATCTTTTGGTTGTCAGTTTATTGAAAATGACATTAGAGTCAGAATGACAATAGGAGCTTCCAATTTTGGCCGTCGGCACAGAAAAGATTGTGGCTCAATAACCCGAATAACATAATTAAAGTGTCAATTATGATTTTAAATTATACCACCATTTTCCCCCCTCCAGCGTCGTCCGAAGAAGTGCACCTAACTCCCGAGTCGTCCCCCGAGCTAACCAAGCGCTCGTGGTTCGGCTCGCTGCTGCTCAGCGCCGACAAGGAGGAGACCTTCACCGCGCTCGTCAAGGGCAAGCCGCTCGCTACTGTCAAGGCCGACTTGATACACGCGTTTCTTAGTGTAAGTATATCGTACTGGCAATAAATTACTTGTTAATTACAGAAACGCATCAAAAATAATCGCATTGTCCAGGAAATTCGCCTGACAAACAATATGGCAGGGGAGCCCCATGAAGTTATATGTAAAAATGGAGTCCACACTTCGAATACCTACTTGAAACGTAACCTATGTATCACTATCACGCTCTCTGTGGGCAGGCTCTCTTTCTAACTAAGGTAACCTCTGGTGTGCGGTCCAACCGTACATATTGCAACGTAGACATAATTCACTAAGTCCGTGTTCGCGGACTGCTATCCTTAGTTCACGATTTAACCGTAGCATCGGCGGACGCGGACTCATTGAACATAAACATTATTTAGTACAAACAATAATTATTGTCTTTCGTAATTCTATATTATAATAAACATTTCAATAAGTACTTAAACTTTCTTTTCAACAAACAATCAATCCTCAAACCGTACATCTGGAATGAGAGTCTGCAAAGTCCACGCTAAAAAGAGAGATCGGCCCACAGTGACGTAGGTATTTGACTCAAGCTGTTCCAAGTGTGGCCTCCATTTTTACCTATAACTTCATGGGGAGCCCACGATGCAAAATTGGGATTTACAAGAGCGTTGTGGGGACCTATTGTGCTTTGTAGAGTACAGAACCCAAAAGGTAGTAAACTTTTTACATTACTTTGTACAGACGTCTTCCATCTTAGTCTTCTGTGATCACGGGTTCTGTAAAGAATCCGAAACGTCAGAAAATGTAAAACAAAATACAACCACGACAAAAATCCGTTTAAGTGTTTTATTTCAATGTGTTGTGTTCGTGTAAATCATAGAAATTAATACATTTCCTATATTTTTATTATGATTCCTCAACAACTCCCTCCCCGTCACAGATAGCCGAGCTGTCGCACAGCGTGCTGAGCCCGATGTCGTTCCGCGTCGAGTACAAGCGCGGCTCCAACGCGCCCGCCATGTTTCAGAGGCATGTGCGGTTTCAGGTAAAATTGAATATTTTATAGGTTCTTTTATCGATATCTATAGTCTGTACAGTAAAATAAAATAGAAGTGTTTCTTTGTATTTTAAAATTAACTACTTTGTACTAAATGCTGACGAAATTATAACATAATCATTCACTCCATCATCTCATTACAGTAACTGACCCCTAACTAAGTTCGTAACTTGTATCTAGGGTATCAGAAACTACGCACACACTCATTCACACACACCCAGACCGAGACAAACATTTGTGTTCACACAAAAATATTCACCCCGCACGGGAATCGAACCAAAAAAAAATATATACGAAATTATATATGAAACAAACCTCATAAAATCTATTTATAATTTTTTTGTTTGCTATTGATTCCGGATAAACTTTGAAACGGCTGTGCTGAGTTCAACGGGACGGTTACTCGGAGATAACTAACATTATATTTATAAGGAATAACTTAAGCTACTGTTTACCCCGAAATTTCCACAGAACCGGAATTAATGCGATTAAAACCGCGGGCGCTGCTATCCTACTAATATTATAAATGCGAAAGTTTGTATGTTTGTGAGTTCGGATGTTTGTTCCACTTTCACGCAAAAACTACTGTATTGATTTAGATTAAATATGGTACAGATGTTCCTTACAACTAAGAATAACACATAGGATACTTTTTATCCCGAAATTTCCATGGGATTGTGTATAAGTAATCGTACGTTTTATTGTAACTTTTTGTAGTCGCAAATCGTACCAATAGATGGCGCTGTTACTTAATTTTTTTAACACACGATGGTGAATTGTGGCGAGATTGTATGATACTACGAGCTACGCATTCTCACGGGAGCGGGTACTACGCGGGTAAAACCGCGGGGCGCTGCTAGTTAGTAATATAACTACTGGTCTTATGAATAGTAGTTATTTTATTTACAAGATATTTGTCAGACAGATTGTTTAGTTACTTTTTACTAATTGTAAAATGATTGTTCTGTAACTAAATGTATCAATCAGTCAGTCAGTAAATGGTCTTTTGTTTGCAAATTCCAGGTTGATATTTCAACTATCACGAAAGCTCCAGGTGAAAACGGGAAGGAATACTTGTATGCTATCACGTTTACACTTCTGTCAGGTATGTGTTACAATCTATATATACAGTGGTGGTCACATAATTAAGAACGATTTGAAATTTCAGATATTTTTTTGTCTCAATCATTTCTTGTGTAGTTATGTATTGCTTTTGGAAGTAACTATTTATGTAATAAGATAGCCACATGAATGGGGCATACGGGATTAGGAACATGGAACTTAATGGTTCATTAACGTTTTTAGAAATTTCATTAGTTCTTAAGTAACGAATTCAAGTACAAATGAAGCTGGACAAATAATTAAGAACGATTTATTAAACTGTTCAAAAGTTATTTTATATAACACATGAGATTAAATAAATGATATTATTGTGAGAGTAAAATATCAATTTATTGTATTTTAACCGAAATTACTAGTTGGCAACATGTTTACGACTTTTAATTACTGATTTACCTATACCGGGCGGCAAAGCATTGACTCAATCAATTATTGACATTTTGTAAGAGAAACAGAGTTCCATTCTTTTGAGAAAATATCATTACAGCTCTCTTTAAATTGCCATATTATCCATTTAAAACTATTCTATTGACTTCGCACCAAGAATGCTCGATTAGGTTTAGCTCTAGGCTGTTAGCTGGTCAATTTTAGACAGAAAATAATTGCAATGTGAGATAATCCTTAACGGTGCGCGCATTATGTTTTGGGTCATTGTTGTGCTGGAATGTTCTAATTGACCAAAAACCTAAAGGAACGTTTTCAGCTTGAAGGAACATAGCTTTTCCATTATATTTTTTGTCTTGGAATTGATTCATGGTTTCTTGTGTCAGCTTCACAGCTTCAACGCCGTATTCAAAGAAGCATCCAAAAATGATATTTATTCATCATGCTTTAATGTCACTTTTGTGTACTTAAGGTCGAATGATTTATTCAGAAGATGTTGTAATTTATGTTTTTCACCAGAAAACACCCTAATTTATATTTGTCTCGTCAGAAAATATATTATTTTCCACTGTCTTACTATCCAGTTTTCACACCTTCTTGTAAGTGCCAGTCGGTATTGCCTATGGCATCGTTGCATGATGGGTTCCTTCCTTGTTATTCTTCCGTGCACCTTTCCATGTACCAAAAACCTTCGTATAGTCCGTGCCGAGATTGTTGGAGGAGTTGTTTCTCCCAAAATATTCGTTTCTCAGCACATTAGACCCTTTCAAATTATTTTTTTCCCCAAACAAATGTTTTCGATCATCTCGACGTGATGACTTTCTAGGTACTCAACACACACCAGCCATTTAAAGTAAGTCCGATTTGTTGCAAAATGCTTCACAGCGTGAAAAAAAAATGTTTTTAAGCATTGTAAAGTGTCAGATATCTTTTTGTTCGACCAAATTCTTCTCAGGAAGTTTTTTTTATCATCTACCTTGTAGATTTGTCAAAACTTTTATTTTTCTCCATATGAATTCATATGAAACAATCACTTTTAAGACCTTTACAGTACTAAATGGGATCTAAATTTTACGAATAGTGACTTACAACCACAAAGCTATGGAGTGTTCTTCATATAAACTTGAATAAAAAAAGTTAACTATTCAGCGTTCTTAATTATATGACCAGCCAGTTCGTATTAATATTAGGTTTAGATCGAATGTATAAAGTTTATCTTTTTATTTATTAGCCAATCGTGTGTATCAACTGATGTATCGATAGTATGGAAATGTTTTAAGGTATCAAAAGAAATACAAATAAATACTTGCAATTAGTTATACATGCTATTTTGAAAAAATCGTTACGTTAAATAAGCGTTCTTAATTATATGACCACCACTGTATATATAAAACTCTTCCGTTACTAAGTGATGTACTGACTGACCGACAGACAACGCACAGATGAATGTTAAAAGTGTGCGTGTTAAAAAAGTCAATGGCCTTGATAACGTCAGTGCGTTAATGACGTCAATAACGTCGGAGAGTGGGGGGGGGGGGTCTAAAATATCACTGGGAAATAAGAGGGGGTCGAAAATGTCACTCTGGGGAGTAGGGGGGCTGATATTGTCACTTTGGGGGGTTGTAGAAAATGAGGGGGATTGAAAATATAAGTTGTGGAGGATAATCCATGTATGTCTCCCGTAGGCAACATCCGCCGTTTCCGTCGCGTGTGCGAGGTGGTGCAGGCGGCGGTGTGCCGCGCGCCGGGCGCCGTGCGCGCGCCCGCGCTGCACCCGCCCTCGCCCCGCGCCGCCAGGCGGAACATACACCCGCACAGTACTTACTCCACTAATTACATAACATGATCATTCACTCCATCATCTCATTACAGTAACTGACCCCTAACTAAGTCCGTAACTTGTATCTAGGGTATCAGAAACTACGCACACACTCATTCACACACACCCAGACCGAGACAAACATTTGAATGTAATAGCTCACTCTGGTCCACGGCTATTGATTGAAATGTCCACTGACTGATCTGCATTGGCTCACTGTACCACTGGCTGACCTGTCCACTGGTTACCTAATGCTGACTTCTAAATTGTCCACTGTCTAACTTGTCCACTGAACGACTAATGGCAACGTGTCCGCTGGCTGATTTAACCTCTGACTGACTTTTTCACTGGCTAACATTCCATCAACTTACTTGTCCGCTGACTTGATTGTCCACTCACCGAATTGACCATTAACTGACTGACTTGCCCACTAGCGTAGTTTTCTGCGAGCTATCCACTAACTGACGTGTCCACTGGCTAAAATGTTACTGGTTGAATTGCCCACTGACTGACTTATCCAGTGACTAGCTTATGCACTGACTGGTCTGTCCACTCACTGTCCACTGGCTGACCCGCCAGCTGACTTTTCCACAGACTTGTCCACTAGATGATAGTCTACTGTTTGATATGACCACTATCTTGTCTACTAACTGCCCCATCCACTGGCCAACTGTCCACTGAATCTTTTGGCCACTAACTGACTAATCCACTGGCTTGTCCACTGACTGACTGACTGATTGGTATCCCCAGCGGCGCAGTCGATCCCGGACAGCCCGGAGGCGGGCGCGGAGGCGGAGGACGCGTCAGACGCCAAGAGCCCCTCCAGCCACACCTCCATTGACCAGCTCGACCAGGTGAGAAAATAATGTTTGTTGCAGAATGAAAGAAAAGAATGAATCTCGTGATCAATCTTCCCAGGTTAATAGCCAAAAGTTAATAAAAATATAAGCAATTATACAAAAATAAATGATTAAACTAAATTATGACTAAAGGTGTACCCGCTCAGCTTGTGTTGCTCGAACAGTGGGCAGCGTTGGTTCCCAGCAATCACCTTCTCCCTAAAAAGTCTAACAAGGATAAAGAATGTTAGGAAGATGATCAGGTTTTCTGAGAATTCAGCCGTTATTTGCGACAGTTCTTCTTCTATAGTGTCAATGGCCACTAAATATACCCCCCTATTTTGAATTCGAGATACTTAATCAAATAGCTAATGTAAACGACGGGTGACAATATAATAGTGAAGTTAGTTTATTTTCTTTTGCTTTTATTTAAAAAGTTATGATAAGTCAGAGTTTTACAAAATCCCGCCGAATTTTATTGTTATTCTACACCGATCAACCGGCGAACGCTGCGATACACAGCTGAGCGCGGTCATCGACCCGAGCCGTCATAGAATACTTGATAGCTAGTGTGCCGTCTGGTAATACGGCATTTATTTAGTATTTTTTATAGATAAGTAATCGACTTTCATTTTTTATATTTTTATTGGATATATGGATTCAGTTACTGCTACAGATATTCTGATTTTAATAAGTCCCATCATTTAAAAATAGGGGTGTATAAAAAATAAAATAAACTGAAACTAAATTTTCCCGATCCAAAACTCACTACTTCTACACCAATACCATTTGAACACTAAAGACGGTTTTAGTCATTATCAAAATCGGTTTCAAAACACCTTTCAGACAGTATCGTCATTTTTTATAGCACCGAATTCGGTCTACCGTGCCCATTAGAAAAATTATATACTTTTACATACTAATATTTTAAAACTGAAAAACGATTATTGATTTGCGGATGTGTGAATATTTGTTACGAAAGATCCTTAAAACCAGGAATACCTCAAAATATTAATTTATCCAAAATTTCCACAGGATAAGGATTTATACGGGATAAATCGCGGATCGCAGCTAGTTATTAAACACATTTGCAACCTTGAAGCTCAGCTAATGAATAAACATAAATATGTTTCAGAACGGCACACACCTTCTGGGCTCCAGTTCGTCAGTAACGAGCGGCTCCAGTGGGTACAAAGTAAGTATTATAATTATATACCTAGTCACTACATAGTATATAACAAAGTCGCTTTCTCTGTCCCTATGTCCTTGTGTCCCTATGTATGCATAGATCTTTAAAACTACGCAACGGATTTTGATGCAGTTTGTTTTAATAGATAGAGTGATTCAGTGGGAAGGTTTTTAGCATAGTTTTATCCCCATATTCCTACGGGAAAGGTAACTACGCGGGACGCCGCTAGTAATATTATAAACAGAAAAAAATGTTTAGATAGATTATTCTTTGCCGTGAAAACTACTGCCCTATTATTAGCGTTGCATTTTTAGTCTGGTTTAGCACTAAACCAGTATTTACAACCTGTTAATCTGAATGATTTGGAACGATAGCACAGATTATGTGGTTCATTGAATGAACAAAACCATAGACTAATTTAAGTTTTTGGATTTCTTGGAACGAATTACTTTTTCATGCAAAAACTACTGAACCGATTTACATTAAATTTGGTACAGATGTTATAACTAGAAATAACACATAGGATACTTTTTTATCCCGAAGTTCCCACGGGATGGGATTAACGCGCGTAATACAGCGGGGTACAGCTAGTATATTATAAAGGTGTTTAAGTGTATGTTTGTTACCTTTTCACGGCTAAACTACTGAACCGATTGACTTGAAATTTGGTACAGGGGTAGCTTATGGTCCGGGGAAGGATAATAGGCTGGGAAACCGCGAGGCATAGTAGTTCACACTAATATTATAAAGAGGAAAGATTTGATTGTTTGTTTGTAACGAATAGGCTCCGAAACTACTGAACCGATTTCAAAAATTCTTTTACTAATGGAAAGCTAAATTATCAGTGCGTGACATAGGCTATATATTATCCCCGTATTCCCACGGGATTGGAATAAGCGCGAAGCATAGTAGTAGTAAACAATAAGACGTATGTGATACGTAATCAGTCTGGGGATTGCAGCAAAATGTGCGTCGCCGGCAAGCCGAGCCCGCCTCCGCGTCGCTAGACCACGAGATCATGAGCTGCGGCCGTGACGTCACAGGTACGACACACACACATACATACGGCCTAGCCAGACACACACACACACCCAAAATACAAACCCACTCACACACACGCTCACTCACACACTCACACACACACTCACACACACACACACACACACACACACACACACACACACACATACACACACACACACACGCACACACATACGCTTCACATAAAGAGTGACACTAAATGTTAATGACAGTTAGCGATGGTAAATGAACAAAATACATATAATAATATCTAAAAATCAATGTTCAGTTGATTATAAAACTGAATATGTTCCCAATCTTACAAAATAATCTTATTCCTAAAAATTGGAATTTCTGTCAAAATTGACATTCCACTTTGACATTTGTGACGTTTCGTATTTCAGAACCCGCGGTGACAGTTAAAGTGAGGTGTAACACGACTGTAAAATGTAATGTAATAATTTCAATTTACAAATATTTTCAAATGTTTCACGATTTTGCAAAATAACTTCTAAGGGCCGATTTTTCCATCGCCAGATAACTTTTATTCGACGAATAAAATTGATGTTTGACAGATTTTGTATGAAATAACTGTCAAAATTTCAAAATTATCTGTCGAATAAAGTTATCTGATGCGATGGAAAAATCAGCCCTAAGTAGACTAATTGGCAAATATACACAAAAACACATATCACAACAAACTTACTTACATTTATGATTTCTTTTAACACAATTGCTTAATTGGGTCGGGAATTGAACCTAAGTCCTCTAGCACTTAAAGCGAGCGTGGCTACCGCTTAGCTGCAAAAGCCACAGCAATATTAAAGCACGGCCGTATTTAGTAAAACCAAACCATATAACACTGTCCCGTTCATACTCAAAGGCTTGACCACGCGCGAGAGGGACGGACTGACTGGTCATGATGACTGTGACGTGCGACATCACTTTGAGTGACATTCACAGACACTATAGTAAAATGTCTATGTGTTGCTCGCGCCAGCTTTGGAGAAATTACCAATATTACTTAATAGTTATTTATGGTACAAGCGAGGTAAGTTGGTGATTACTTCCGAGGCGCTATTGAGGCCCGAGCCGCCAGGCGAGGGTCTGAACATAGCCGAGGATAGTAATCATCAATACACGCGTGTACCATAAAACGTTTTTCAACACATTTGCGAAGAAATTATCATTTTTCGCTAATAAATAAACAGTGTTTCTATTCGCGCGCATCCAACACAACAATGATGATCGGCCATAGACTAAAAGAATATACTTATTAAAAAAAATAACGAATGAATGAATTAATGGAATCGACCATAGACCTACCAAAAGTAAGGAAACATAGTTGAAGTTTGTTTTTAAAATGTATGCACAAAATTTTTTTGGTATCGAAACTTTTTTTTAAATGAAAGCAATTTAAAAAACAATCTATAACTCACTAGTGAATAAAACGTGTCATTATTCAACTGTTTTTGCACAAATAAGAGCCCCTTTATGAGCAAGTGTGTTGAAAATTAGTTTTTTTATTCAAATAATTGTTTACGCTATAATAACATCTATACTACTATGATATTATAAAGTTTGTTTGTTTGTTTGCCACCCTTACTGATGATATTAGTAGGTACAATAAAGAGAAATGCATAATCACGCGCTTGAAGCATGTTGGTGATCTCAAACCAAAACCATGTTTGTTAAACATGCATCACTTGAACTATCTAATCTCTGGTTTAGCACACAAGTGCACATACAACTGATTAGTTTAAGTTAAAGTGATAAATAATAGTTATTTATGGTACAAGCGAGGTAAGTTGGTGATTACTTCCGAGGCGCTATTGAGGCCCGAGCCGTCAGGCGAGGGTCTGAACATAGCCGAGGATAGTAATCATCAATACACGCGTGTACCATACAACGTTTTTCAACACACTTGCGAAGAAATTAATAATAAAATATCATTTTTCGCTAATAAATAAACAGTGTTTCTATTCGCGCGCATCCAACACAACAATGGTGATCAACCAAAGACTAAAAAAATATACTTATTAAAAAAAAAAAACGAATGAATGAATGAATGGAATCGACCATAGACCTACCAAAAGTAAGGCAACATAGTTGAAGTTTGTTTTTAAAATGTATGGACACAATTTTTTTTGGTATCGAAACTTTTTAAAATCAAAGCAATTTAAAAAAAAAATCTATAACTCACTAGTGAATCAAGCGTGTCATTATTCAACTGTTTTTGCACAAATAAGAGCCCCTTTATGAGCAAGTGTGTTGAAAAAGAATAAATTTCACAATTTTTCTATAAATAAAACTTTAAATTTCAATACAAATAAAACCACCTATCTCCAACAGGCACGCACACAAAACGGTCATCCTCAGAATGTCGTGACGCGACATCCTCACCGCGACGAGGCCTCGAGTCCCGCGAGAACTCGATTAAGGACGAGCTGAGGCGCAACAACTCATTACGCGAGAACAGACGGGACCTGCTCGCACGGGACAGGGATGTTACACCTGCCACTTCTATAGCGTGAGGATACTGAAGCTGTCTTTTCTGAAGAAGCTATCTATGGAAAAATCAAGTCATTTTTTATAAAGATATCAGGTTTCTGAAGTTGTCTATGAAAAAAACTGCTGTTTAAGTATACCTGCCACTTCTATCGCGTGAGACTTTTGAAGTTGGTTGTTACAACTGCCACTTCTGAAGCTATCTATGTATACCTGCCACTTTTGAGATTCTGAAGATGACTATGGAAATATCAAGCATTTTTTATCGACGCATGAGGTTACAAGCCTTCTGGAGATAATATAAAAGAACTAGTGTTTCTAATGTAGGTATAATGTATTATACTGTCTATGGATTTACATGTGAGCCTTCTGTAGCTAAATATGGAATAAACAAGCATTTCTAATCGAGGTACGATGTAATAAACTTTGTTATTGATGTTGGGTAAACTGGCAGTTTGGGTAATGTCTGGCAGTGTCGGTAATGACTAGCAGTTTGGGTAATGTCTAACAGTTTTGTATGGGTAATTAACAGTTTTGGGTAATAACTGGCAGTTTGAATTTTAACTGACAGTTTTGGGGTATGAATGGTAAATGTGGTTAGGATAGTTTTATAATTCGATTAATTATTGGCATTGATTGTAATTTTTTTGGATTATATGGCCTGAAGTATATTTAAATTAAATATGAAAAATGAATATCATTAATGAGCAATTTTAATGTATAAAACTAATTTTAAATATGTATATTGTTGAGTGAAACTGTCAGTTTAAGACTAAATATCCAAATGACAGTTTGGGTAAAAACTGCCAGTTTTGGGTAAAAATGATATTATTAAAGATACACCTCGCATATGCCAGCATATTGCTATTTCATACACACAATAATGTAAAATGTAAATTCAAAATTAGTGTAAAATTACCTTAAATGTAAAAAATAGGTAAATCAACACATTATCAAAAGCAAAACACGTTTTATGATATTTAAAAAAAATGCGCGATTTTTGGAATTATAATGTCCCTTTAGCTTGTTTGAAAAATATCTGTTTTAAAATACAGAATATGGATTTAATTACTGACTCATAAGGTAAAATTAAAAATACTTAAATTATGAAACCTAACCAACTTCAAAAAAGACTGGGAATATTAATTCGGTTTTATTTTTTAGATTTCTTTTTTAATTATGTCGGTTTTTTTGTTTAAATACTATAAAAACAATCAAGATTGGTCCATTAGTTTGGGAGCTACGGGTTAAGATTTTGACCGCCCCACGCAAAAATTTGGTGTATTTTTTACCAGTTAATAAATTAAATTAAAAATTGAAAAAACCCCCAACACAATTACTTTCAAACCCCCATAACTTTTAAACGGGTCAACCGATTTTTATCAAACATGTCTAAGAACACTCGCACGTTAGTCCCCTTTAATACAAAAAAAACTAAATTGAAATCGGTTCATCCGTTCGGGAGCTATGATGCCACAGACAGACATCACACACACACACACACACAGACACGTCAAACTTATAACACCCCTCTTTTTGCGTCGGGGGTTAAAAAATAAAGAAACATTGGTATCCAAAATCTACTAGTTAACCAAAAAGTCAGTAATTATATCTGTACTCTGTCTCAACTACATAAGTTTCAAATTCCCATGAAAATGAACAAAAATTCAGGTGTATCTAGTCAAACAAAAATGAATCCTACTCACTGACAATACGGTATAAATTTCTTTACTTATATACAAAGAGGCTTTGACGCAATTTTAAGTGTCAATTGTGCTATCACTTGTCTTACTGATGACTTAAAAAAGTATTTATTTCAAAGAGATTTTCGAGATTTTAATTTGACAACTTACGTCAAATGTCTCAAAAATCTGTCAAAGTATTATTGTTCCACAATCTTGTCTGTGCCGGTGCCAGCGTCGCTGTAATCGCATCTTTTGGTTGTCAGTTTATTGAAAATGTATCCAAATGACATTAGAGTCACAATGACAATAGGAGCTTCCAATTTTGGCCTCCGGCACAGAAAAGATTGTGGCACTACAATCGTTAACTGTGAGACAAATGACAGACACACTTAAAATTCTCTAAAACAACCAAAACAATTCATGCAAAAATATACTTTATTACTAAACAAATATAGCTGTATTTAGCTTAATTCGTGTTAAAAGAAGTATATAATATATCGGAAACCGGCCATATTATAAATATTGTATTTAAAAATAAATAAATTAAAAAAAAATACCCGATGTGTACTGAAATTATAAATATAGGTGTTAAGTTAAAAAAACGCTGTATTTTTGCAAATTAATTAATTAATTGTCTACTTTATAGATGCTGTGTCCTTTTTCATGAGGTTTGTTTGTTTTGATGTTGGCAAAAAGAGATAAAAATTACTTTAAACGGATCATAAGTCGCGGTCCTATAGTGGCTATGACGTCACCAGTTATATAGCATGTGCGTTACATTCTACTTAGATTTTTTTTTTATTTCTAAAATATAGACATTCAAAATTTAAACCTCATCTGGGATTTGAACCTAGAACGATGCCGAATCGTGGTATTGTCGTCACCTTGTTTCAGCTATTCAAAATGCACTAACTATGAATATTACTTACTGCGCCCCGCGGTTTTACCCGCGTGAATCCCAATCCCATGGGAGTTTTGGGATAAAAAGTATCCTATGTGTTATTCCTAGTTATAAGGAACATCTGTACCAAATTTAATCCAAATCGATACAGTAGTTTTTGCGTGAAAGAGTAACAAACATCCAAACTCACAAACATACAAACTTTCGCATTTATAATTTTAGTAGGATTATTATTTTCAGATATTTTTCGGGTAAAAAACAGCATACTTATTTCGTCTAAAGTATTTTTTATTTTTGCCAACATTATTAAAACAAATCGACAGTACATATAAATATATATACTTTATAATATATACCTAACTGCCATACTATAGGTAACTTAGATTGATAGCCCATGCCCTAGTTATTCCGTTTGTTCAAATAATAGTCTTTGTCAAGGCTCCAACCCGAGTCACAAGTATCACCAGAAGAATAATAGATATCTTTGATTTACACGAACACTACACATTGAAATAAAACACTTAAACGTCAGAAAATGTAAAACAAAATACAACCACGACAAAAATCCTTTTAAGTGTTTTATTTCAAGAAGAGTAATAGTTTTAAAGCAATGGTTTTCTTATGTTTTCTTTAAAAATACTTTAATTTGAAATTCATGTTTTAGTACGACAAAAAAGGCCCTTCACAAGGGTCTCTTTTGTCGTACTAAAACATTGACAGACGTTACGTGTACCTTAATTTTTTTAAATGTTAGTATGCCTAAAATTGTAACGTCAAATATAACTAGAAAGGTATATTTGCGGAAAACTGAGCGCAACAAGTACTACATAAACTAAAAAAATAATAGTCTGCCATCTGTAGATGTCGGCCATAATGGCTTTTTGTGATTTAATATATTTTTTATTTAGCAATAAAAATAGTCTAGAATACCACCTATAGCGAAGCTGGACTCAAGCTACCGGTGGTAAGGACTGTAGAGACAGGAACATAAGATGTTGGGCAAAGGCATCCCATTCTTCCTTCTAGACAGCTTAGTCTTCGTCTTTTGAAGCTCAATTAAAGAACGATTATTAATAAAATCAATATTGCATTTTTTCTTTTTTCATTCCATAAAAACTATTATTTGAACACACGGAATTACATAGAACTAAAATAACGCAATATACCATCGCTATGTATTACTTACAATGTTAAGCCTAAGAAACCCGCCCGCAAGCAAAAGTTTTTAGGCGTTTATTTTGCTACATACAAACTTTTGAGTCCTTTACGTATAGAGAAACCTTTTGACTGCTTTTCTATTAGGACATGGTTTGGGGTGATGTTGTGTTTAATATAATTGAAAATAAAACTGTTTTTCATAAGAAAAATACATAAATAAATAATTCACTCCATCATCTCATTATAATAACTGACCCCTAACTAAGTTCGTAACTTGTATCTAGGGTATCAGAAACTACGCACACACTCATTCACACACACACCCACACTGAAAGAAACATTTGTGGTCACACAAATATTTACCCGCACGGGCATCAGACCCGCAACCTTACGGATGGCAGTCCGGCATGGTGACCACTCTGCCATCGAGGTCGTCAAATATCATAATAATTGTCCTGTGAAATCTCCCTTAAGGAATAAGGCCTCTGTTTTTTCTTTTTTCTCACTGATGGTATTACTACTAAGATCTCACTGCAGAGGCAGATCATATACTATTATTTTATGTACTAATGTTTTTTTAAACTTTATATCAGAATTAAACTTCCATAGCGTCCAATATTGTAGCGATGAATTTCATACAAAATTATCGTTCCGATCACAAAATATACTTTCTACTCCTTTGCCTATACCATCATATCTTTATCTATATCACAAAAAAAAAACAATTATTTAAACACAACATTACAGCCAAAATAAAATATATAAATTAGTAAATAAACGTATTAGTAACAATTAAATAATGTATTAAATAAACAAATTGTAAACTTGGAATGACATTTTTGTTAATAATACTGTGAATATATAATATATTGTAAATAATGTCGGTTTGTCAATATATAAACATTATCATAATAATGACACTGAGAATATAATCGAAACTGCAATTTACTTACGACAGTTACAATAAGCCGTTGACCTTTTTTGTCGTACTAACTTCATCGACAGCCAATATTACACACGCAAACCAACCCATTGCATTCAGTTACGATAATTTCAAAAAACTGTTGGCCTCTATTGTCGTACTAAGTTTATCGACAGCCTTTAGTACATAGGTACGTGAATGCATACTTAGGATAGCCGCTGGCCTCTGCTGTCGTACTAACTTAATGTAGTTACAGTTTATTTGACGTGCTGGAAACTAATGTATAACTTGAAATGTACATGTGCAATATTTGATTTATAAGCTGTCGATGTAAATCATAATCATAAACATAACATAATCATTCACTACATCATCTCATTATAGTAACTGACCCCTAACTAAGCTCGAAGCTTGTATCTAGGTAATCAGAAACTACACACATTTCACACACACACCCAGACCGAGATAAACATTTGTGGATCACACAAATATTCACCCCGCACGGGAATCGGACCCGCAACCTTACGGATGACAGTCCGGCATGGTGACCACTCTGCCATCGTGGTCGAGGAAATAGAAATATAAATAGTCGACACATAATGCTATTAAAAAAAAAGAACTTAAATTATTAAATTAATGTAAATTAAAATGTTGTTCGCAGCACTTACGATTATATTCTGCAATGATCATGACACTCATAATATAATGTTTTTATACATATATAAATAATTAATTAAATACTATGTTTATTATGTATGCTATTTTTAATATAAGTATTGTTTTTATTTATTATTGAGTTTAAAACTGTGAAACATTTGTTTTATATTAAAAGTGGCAGTTGCCGAAAAGCCTTATTCTTTAAATTGTATCAATTCATGGGAGCCATTAGTTAATTTATTTACTTATTAGTCAAAATTATAACGCACATATACATATAATTTATATATTTAAGCATTTATATGTATTATGGCGATTATTTTTATATATTTTGATTTAATTTCTAGTATTTTTTTTTATGTGAGTTCTAGTCAAATTGCTTTCGTCCGTAACGTAAGGCGGGCGTAAACTGACTGACTGACTGACTAAATGTCACAGGTAGCGTCAGATGCCCAAAACAAACGGTACAAACCTAGGGTCGGTATTGAGTCACAAAGTTTTCTGTGCCGGTGACAGCGTCGTTGTAATCGGATCTTTTGGTTGTCAGTTTATTGAAAATGTATCCAAATGACATTAGAGTCACAATGACAATAGGAGCTTCCAATATGGCCGCCGGCACAGAAAATATTGTGGCACACCTTTTATCTGACGCTTATATATTAAAAAAATACCTACACTGGGAATGAACCCGGTACCGCCCACGTTCAGAGCGCTTTAATTTAATTACAATTAAATTTGTTAATAAATTTCCTGTATATTTGAAATAAAATGGCCTTATTGATATTATTATTGTGAATGTTCTTTAATTATACAAGGTAGAGTCAAAGATAAGGAAATAAATAAATTATAAATAAAAAATATTTTAAAAAATCCCATGGGATTACACTATAAAAGCTGGTGAAATCGCGGAACACAGTTTCTCATACAATAAAAAAAAACCAGTCAGGCGCGAGTCGGACAAAGGGTTCCGTACCAAAAACGACAAAAAAACACGTTTGTTGTATGGTTTTTTATTTTATTTTTAGTATTTGTTGTTATAGCGGCAACAGAAATTCATCATCTGTAAAAATGTCAACTGTCTAGCTATCACCGTTCTTGAGATACAGCCTGGTGACAGACAGACAGCGAAGTCTCGTAATAGGGTCCCGTTTTTACCCTTTGGGTACGGAACCCTAAAAAAAACTATCAATCTTATTAGGTTTTTATTAATTACTAGCAGCGCCCCGCTACTAGTTCCCGTTCCTGTGGGAATTTCGGGATAAAAAGTATCCTATGTTCTTTCCCAGACCATAAGCTACCCCTATACCAAATTTCAAGTCAATCGGTTCAGTTGTTTAGCCGTGAAAAGGTAACAGACAGACAGAAAGACAGAGTTACTTTCGCATTTTTAATATTAAGTTAGGATTAGGATTTATTGTCTTTCCATCTCTACCTTGTATAAAAGTTAAATTAATTTCGTTATTTATTATTGCAGTTATACAATTAAATTAGTAAATTAAGTTATTGATATTTGTTTTTTAGTTAATTGTTGATTTTTAGGTATTTGTAATATCAATTTAATACATAAGTTACCTGAGTTACATATCATGAATCGTATACAGGGCTGATGATAAATAAGAATATAATGAAACCGTTGGCAGTGATAGAAAAAAGAAAAAATACGCGTCCAATACTTTTCCTTATCAGACAGAGAAATTAAACAAATTTAAAATTTAAAAAACCCCCAACACAATTACTTTCAAACCCCCATAACTTTTAAACGGGTCAACCGATTTTCATCAAACATGTCTAAGAACACTCGCACGTAAGTCCCCTTCAATACAAAAAAAACTTAATTGAAATCGGTTCATCCGTTCGGGAGCTATGATGCCACAGACAGACAGATACACACGCACAGACACGTCAAACTTATAACACCCCTCTTTTTGCGTCGGGGGTTAAAAATAGAACCAAAACTTATATTATTATTCTACCTATCATTTTTAATGATATTTGGTACATATAGGTTTTTTTTTATATTTCTATGAACTAACACAGACAACGGTTTCATATATTCTTATATCGTCGCAGACACTGTATAATGATTATATTGAATAATATTGTATAAAAAGTTTCTATACTAATATATAAAAAATATACAGATTTTTTTAAGTGGGCGTAGCAGACCAAATCTTAGATATTTTTTCAAAACCACATTAAGAACGTTTTTTTTTTTTCAAAAATAGAGTTTTATTTTTTTTATTATAGTCGGTTTTTTTTCAAAATTATCACGCTAAGTACGTTTTTTTTAAAAATGCTGTATTTTTTTTCAAAATCGGCCTCGATACTCTTTTCAGCATTTTTTGGTATTCCTTATAGTTTCAGATTTAGTCAACCATGCCTACTTGAAAAATTACTATGTATATTTATTTTATATATTAGTATAGTTACAAATAAATACTCATATTTATATACATAAATATCACAACATTAAATTATGTATTACACAAAATTATTTACCTATTTCATACATAGGTTAGGTCAACAAATATATATAATATTTGTATATGTAATTAAGTAATGATGAATTAAAATTTAGTATATATTTTCAATTATTATTTTCGTGATATTTACCATGTATATTATTTATTTCGAATTTCTTATATATTTTATATTTTTACAAGCTTTTATTTAGTGTCACCTGTCCCGTTGTCTGTAATCAAATCTTGCAAGCCATTTTTCGACCACTTCTGTTTTGGCATACTTATGTAAGTCCCATGACAATGCAATAAAAGCTAAAAAATAGTTATTTATGGTACAAGCGAGTAAAGTTGATGAATACTTCGAGGCGCTATTGAGGCCCGAGCCGTCAGGCGAGGGTCTGAAGATAGCCGAGGATAGTAATCATCAATACACGCGTGTACCATACAACGTTTTTCAACACATTTGCGAAGAAATTCATAATAAAATAACATTTTTCGCTAAAAAATAAACAGTTTTTCTATTCGCGCGCATCCAACACAACAATGGTGATCGGCCAAAGAATAAAATAATATACTTATTAAAAAAAAAACGAATGACTGAATGAATGGAATCGACCATAGACCTACCAAAAGTAAGGCAACATAGTTGAAGTTTGTTTTAAAATGTATGGACACAATCTTTTTGGTATCGAAACTTTTTTAAAAACAAAGCAATTTAAAAAAACAATCTATAACTCACTAGTGAATAAAACGTGTCATTATTCAACTGTTTTTGCACAAATAAGAGCCCCTTTATGAGCAAGTGTGTTGAAAAATATATTTATAATATCCCGTTTTTCTTTAAAGGAGAATTATTTATTTAAAAAGTTTAATTTAAATCGGTTTTTTTATTAAATTAATTTTTATTTCGTCATTATTTAAATAAAAGTGTATTAAAATGAAAAATCTGTCTCCCGTCAAAGCCACGCTAGACAGTAGTCAATGTAAAAATGAAATGACAGTTTTGTTTAGACAAACAAAAGTATGTATTAAATTTTTATATATAAACTTATTATATATAGTAAGGCTTAATCGTGTTGTATATTATGTATATCTAGTCAACCACTTAAATAAGGTATAATTAAAATAAAAACGCATAAACAAAAATGTTTTTTAAGGATGCCTGAGCCATGATAATGTATTAAATTAAATAAATATATTATATAATTAATATATTTTACAGTATTTTTTGTACTAATCATATTTTTTTAAGGAAATTCTTTTCTTTTAATTCTAACTCATGTTTTGCAACCAATATGAGTTTGGGTTAAATTAGATAATTTCTGTAAGTCTGAAACGCATAGGTTTTAAACGGTATGGGATAAGCTGCCACTACCATTTGGTACTACCAGTAGTGCTAAAAAAATATTACTTTACCGTGACACTACCGTTTAGCACTACCAATAGTGTCAAAGGAATTACTTTTCTTTTCCATGACATTACTAGTAGTAATTTGATACTACCGGTATGGTAGTGCCGATCGGTAGTGTCACGAGCGTAGAAAATAATGTAATGTATGTGTAAACATAAATAGTTTCTAATCTAACAAGATTATAAACTATTGATAAATTAAATTATAAACTGTACCGTACTGCTTATAAACTAATTTTGTTAAGTTTATAATTTAATTATATAAAAAGCCGGAAAAATGCTTATCCCGGAATGGAACCCGTTATATCCTGAGTGCGTTTCGGACTTAGTTTCATAACTGTCTGTATTATACTATTACTTGTTGTGGTGAAATCAATGTACACTATGTTTTTGTGAATAGATATTTTTAATAATTAATTTATACATAAATGATATTCTTTTAATTACTAAACATAGGCTTACCAATTAATTTTAAGTAAGTATATAACAATTATTTGCAAAACTCACATATTTATTTTATAAAGTTTTTACTTTTATCCGCCATCTTGGGGCGTCAGCCATTTTGAATTTATTGTAACGTTATTTAACGTTTCATATTTATATAATTTAGTACTAATATTAAGGGTTTATTTTCAAAGGATTTTCAAAATATTTTTTTGTATTTTTATTAAAAATATATCTATTCACAATTACAAAGTGTAATGCTGTAATATACTCGTTCTAAGGACCTATGCCTCTGCTAAATGTAGGTAACTTACTGCTTAAGATCTAATTGGTTAATAAAAAAATGAAAGTAACTTTGTTTTTTTTATTTTCACCTATTTCAGTTTGACCCTATTGAGTCACAATCTTTTCTGTGCCGGCGGCCAAAATTGGAAGCTCCTATTGTCATTGTGACTCTAATGTCATTTGGATACATTTTCAATAAACTGACAACCAAAAGATGCGATTACAGCGACGCTGTCACCGGCACAGAAACGATTGTGAATATAATAGCGATGACGAACGACTATAAAAAATCTAATTAGCTGTCAGATACACTTAGAAAAAATATTAGACACGTATTTTACCTTTTTGATACAAACAAATAATTAAGACAATACAGTGCATAGAAAACTCATGAGACTTCACATCTAGGAACACTAGAGTGATCGTCACAAGCCATCGCGGATTATGCTACGAATCGCGAATATTGCTACAAATAGTGGATTTTTCTACGAATCGCAATTATTGCTACGAATCGCAAATATTATATACAAATAGCGGGTTTTGCTACGAATTGCAATTATTGCTACGACTCGCAAATATTGCTACGAAACGTAAATATTGCTACGAATCGCTATTATTGCTACGAATCGCGATAATTGCTACGAATTGCGGATTTTGCTACGAATCGAAAATATTGCTACGAATCGTTGATTTTGCTACGAAACGCGAATATTTTTACGAAACGTAAATATTGCTACGAATCGCGGATGTTGCTACGAAACGTAAATATTGCTACGAATCGCGATAATTGCTACGAATTGCGGATTCTGCTACGAATCGCGGATTTTGCTACGAATCGCGGATATTGCTACGAATCGCGGATTTTGCTACGAAACGTGGCTTTTGCTACGAAACGCGAATATTGCTATGAATCGTGGATTTTGCTACGAAACTCGAATATTGCTATGAATCGCTATTATTGCTACGAATCGCTATTATGTCTACGAATCGCGATAATTGCTACGAATTGCGGATTCTGCTACGAATCGCGGACTTTGCTACTAATCGCGGATTTTGGTACGAAACGTGGCTTTTGCGACGAAACGCGAATATTGCTACGAATCGTGGATTTTGCTACGAAACGCGAATATTGCTACGAAACGTAAATATTGCTACGAATCGCTATTATTGCTACGAATCGCTATTATGGCTACGAATCGCGATAATTGCTACGAATTGCGGATTCTGCTACGAATCGCGAATATTGCTACGAAACGTAAATATTGCTACGAATCGCTATTATTGCTACGAATCGCTATTATGGCTACGAATCGCGATAATTGCTACGAATTGCGGATTTTGCTACGAATCGCAAATATTGCTACGAATCGCGGATTTTGCTACGAATCGCGGATTTTCTACGAATCGCTACGAAACTCGAATATTGCTACGAATCGCGGATTCTGCTACGAATCGCGGATTTTGCTACGAATCGCAATTGTTGCAACATATAGCAGGTTTTGCTAAATCAACAAGTCAAGATTTTTCAAAACTTCGAACTTCTTTACGAAAAGAGATTTGAGAGATAACTACTTTCTTTAGATTATTTTATATCTTTATTTAGCTCTTTTTTAATTCCACAAATATTTTCAACACCAAAATTAGCATATTTGGTTCAGTTCTTCTAAAGTTTCAAACATATATTATTATAATAAAAACGCTGTGAACATTTTATAGCCACAATCGTTCCTGTGCCACAATCGTATTTCACAATTTTGGTTGTCAGTTTATTGAAAACTAGTAGCTCCCTGCGGTTTCACCCGCGTAGTTCCCGTTCCCGTGGGATTACGGGGATAAAAAATAGCCTATGTCACGCACTGATAAATTAGCTTTCCATTAGTGAAAGAATTTTTGAAATCGGTCCAGTAGTTTCGGAGCCTATTCATTACAAACAAACAAACAAATCTTTCCTCTTTATAATATAAAATAAGTATAGATGTATCCAAATGACATTAGAGTCAGAATTATAATAGAAGAAAGAAAGAAAGAAAACATTTATTCAGCCACCAATACAGATAAAAAAAAAATCGGAGAAAAAATAAAAACAAAATAAATGGTGTGCTGAAATGGTTCTGTCTCAGAAGCTTCCAATTTTGGCCGCCGGCACACAAAAGACAAAGATTTGATTGACTCAATGTGTGTAATGCTTATCACTCAATGTGGCCATACTATATAACGCGAACATTTACGTTGTCGCGACACGTCTGGCCAAAGAATTCGTCCTATCGCGAATCAGTTCCGCGAACTCGAATGCCTTTAAACCATTGACATAATGCCTTAAACTCGCTGTCGGTAAATTGGCGCACAATCAAAGGATTTTATCGCGAAAGTTTCGCACGACAGTGTAGCCAGGGAGTAACTGCTGTCAACGTATTAGTTCAACTTACATTACAGACTAGCTTTTGCCCGCGAATTCGTCCGCGTGGATGTTTCTGGCAGAATTTGGGTTTTTCTCCCTTAGGGGGGGAATTTCCAAAAATCCTCTCTTAGCAGATGCCTACGTCATAACATCTACCTGCATGCCAAGCGAGGTCATCAACCCCAGGCGTCATAGTGATTGTCACAGAATACTTTGATAGCTAGGATGTCGTCTAGTAAAATTATTTTGCTATTTTTAAAGATAAGATAATCGACTATCATTTTTGATATTTTTTATTGGATATATGGATTCAGTTACTGCTACAGATATTCTGATTTTAATAAGTCCCGTAATTTCAAAATAGGGGTGTATAGATTTGAGGATCGCCTTATTATAGATTTGAGGAAAAATAAATAAAAGTCACGTGTATTTTTTCAAATATATTTCCGTAATCAAAATATAATAATAGGCTTACATTATTATTATAATCGTATCTTGTAGCGACACAAAAATATAAATAAAATCATAAAGACAAAGTCGCACAGTTAAAAAAACACAAAATTTATTTACAAGCAAATTTACGGGAGATTATAATTTTACATGAAATTAATTAGTGCAATATTTCACAAATGTGTTTTTCTCCTATAAATACGACAACAAAAAAATTAAAATTAAAAAAAGCTGCCTTAAAACTACCAGTGAAAATTACGTTAACATTTTTTGTGCACTTAACATTTTTTTTTCAAATTTTAATTTTACAAAAATTCTTTTAAATTTTCCCGAAAAAATGGCAATTTTTCAAACATTGTCAATTTATATAACCATTTTTTTAATCTATGTCTATTTATTATCTGTGGTTATTAAAATGAATACTTTGATCCTGTATTTAAAACGCATTTATTTACTTACAAAATATGTTTTTTTAAATATAAATTATTCGGCTAAGATTTTTATTTACAATATATAAGATATAGTCTTTTGGGCTACATATTTTTTAATATAATTTTTAAATTATTTCTGTAGGCAAGCATTCAATGATAATAATTAAAAAGAAGGTTTATCACAAAAGTATGTAATAAAAAAAAATCAGGAACTTGTTTCTCTAGTGAATATTTACATTTAAATTTCTAACATTTTTTTTGTCTTAAAAATATTTTTTATCACAAATAAAATACCAAACTATTATTTATGAGCAATTTATATATTAAACTACCGTTGGTCAAGATTATTATTAAAAACTGGCAATGTTTATCACTGGAAAACAAAGTTGCCATCGCGTAAGAACTACCATCGTCTTATTTGCGTTGCATTTTTAGTCTGGTTTAGCACTAAACCAGGTTTTAAAATCTGATCTAAATACAATTTTGAATACTGTCAAAATCACAGATTTGACTGACAAGGTGTCAAATGCTTACCAGCTAGGCTAGCATGACTTCGAAAACGCGATAGATACAGCGATTCATTGACATCTAACTGTCAAAATTTGATAAAAAATACCCGCCATATTGAATTTTACCACGTGATTAATTTTATGACATTTGGTTATGCTCGCGAAATCGATATAGCTATTTATTGACATCCAACTGTCAAAATGTAATAAATATAAGTGTAAAATTTAACGCAAATAAGACGACCAATGTTTTAAAGAAAAGTCGTTAGAAATAGTAGGTAAATTAAAAATAATAATACGATGTGCTGGACGTTTGTTCGTGAAATAAATGCATTAAAACAATAATAATGCTGAGCATATCTTTGTCTACATTATAACTATCTAATTATAATTAAGTCTTACCTGTATTTAACATACAGTACAAATGTATACTTTAAAAGCGTTTTTTCGATAAATAAATGTATTTAAAAATATTGTACAAATGACACATGCTTGCACTAACTTCAAAAACAAAATGGACGTTTTCCCGCCAATTTTGACATGGAGGTTAGAAATGAGGAGTACAATCTTTATGCGAACAAGAATAAATAAATAAATAGCTTTTTTAGCTTTTATTGCATTGTCATGGGACTTACATAAGTATGCCAAATTTCAGCTCAATCGGATAACCAGAAGTGGTCGAAAAATGGCTTACAAGATTTGATTACAGACAACGGGACAGGTGAAACTAAATAAAAGGTTGTAAAAAGTGTCCATAGAATATTTGTCTAGGTCTGTGTGTATGTGTGTCTAGTTGATCTGGCAATCTAAAGTTCGTAAATTCGATTCCCAACCATTGCATTATTGATGTGAGAAGATAAAAAAAATCTGGACACTTCGACACCAAGTTACTACACCCCTACATGTCAATTTTGACGTAAAACGTCACATTTGTTTCGACAATCATGCAAAGAATACAATTCATACTGCCTTAATTTTAAAAAATAATGAAAATACATAATATACGCTATTATATACTTAGCATCTTAACTCCGTTATTTACCATCTTTTCTATATACAATAATGATCACTTTGCTTCGTTTCATACAACATTGTTTAGTTTCATAACTAACCTAGAAATTAACTCGTAGCGTTCTCATTGCAATAAATATTGCCATATAATAAATAAGTAATAATACTAAAATTATTATTATAGCAACATTTATTTATTTTTACTAATCAGTTTGACATTTCCATATTATTAAATAATTACAAACAAAAAAAACTGAGTTTTCATCACATAAGCGATATTAAATACACATTCTTGTTGCGGCTTAAAAGGCCTAATATATAAATAAATAAAATATAGGACATTGTAGAGGCTGATATTTATCAAATAGACTTCTTTTAAAGTAATTACAAAAATGATTGAGTCACAATCTTTTCTGTGCCGGCGGCCAAAATTGGAAGCTCCTATTGTCATTGTGACTCTAATGTCATTTGGATACATTTTCAATAAACTGACAACCAAAAGATGCGATTACAGCGACGCTGTCACCGGCACAGGAAAGATTGTGACTCAATTTTAACTTGTACTTAAATTAAACTAATTTTGAATAAAAAAATCATAATAATTAATCACTGTCACAAAAAAATATTCTAAAAAAATAAAGCTTCACTATTTTTTCTATTATAATCTAATTATGTAAGATAACTGGGTTCAATTCCTGTTCACAGCAGTAGTTAGGGGTTTGTCTTATTTTGCGAGTTAAATTATATAGAATGAAATAGTATTTATAATGACAGAAATGATTTAGTATCCATTTTGAATTACTATCACTACATAGTATAAAACAAAGTCGCTTCCCGCTATCTGTCCCTATATATGCTTAGATCTTTAAAACTACGCAACGGATTTTGATGCAGTTTGTTTTAGTAGATAGAGTGATTCAAGAGGAAGGTTTGTAGTATAGTTTAATCCCCGCCTTCCCACGGGAGCGGGAACTACACGGGTGAAACCGCGGGCTCTGCTAGTGGATACAATTCATAACTGACAATTTCATATTTAAAATACATTAATTTATAATAAAAATCAGTATAAATAATAAAATATACAAATACATAAAGTCTAATTCACTGTAAATAATAAATAAATAACTAAATCGCCACAACAAGTATTAAAATAGCTAACATTAGTATCATCTGACGTATATCAATAAGCTGGTCAACAAAATGGCGGCCGATGGCGCCATTTGCAATCCGTGACTGTTGTATTTGCTACTCTGCTCACATGTGCCTGGAAATAGAAAGAAATGTTTTAAAAATACATTATTTTTTATTATTTTTAAAAGAATAAAAAGAAAATAGACACATTTCATTCATTTGAGGCATAAAACCTAGATTTAAACTTCAACAACCTTACTAATATTATAAATGCCAAAGTAACTCTGTCTGTCTGTTACCTTTTCACTGCTAAACTACTGAACCGATTGACTTGAATTTTGGTACAGGGGTAGCTTATGGTCCGGGGAAGGACATAGGCTTTTATCCCGAAATACCCACGGGATCGGGAACTACGCGGGAAAAACCGCGGGGCACAGCTAGTATAATATATACTGACCATTAATAGTAAGGTTGTATGCGTTGTCCCCCGCGACGCCGGGCAGGATGCTGCGGTCACACGTACGGGACACCGCGCTCAGGGACAGGTGGTGGGTCACGCCGCGGGTACCTGGGGATAAATATAATATATCCTCATCTAGTCACAAACTGAGCAAAACTAATGGATACTACTTAAGACAACGGATAAACATACTTATTATACACCCCTATTTTGAAATTACAAAACAAATAAAAATGAGAATATCTGTAGCAGTAACTGAATCCATATATCCAATAAAAATATCAAAAATGATAGTCGATTACTTATCTTTAAAAACACCAAATAAATGTCGTATTACTTTATGTGAACCAAAGTCAAAAATCATTTATTCAGTTGTAGCCTCAATGAGGCTGTTATGAACCGAGTTTAAATGTAAATCCACTATCGATTGAGAAATTGTATTGAGCGGGAATAGAACCCGTTACCTTTGGCATGCAGGGTCGCTTCACTACCAACTACATCACTAGATCTTCTAATTCATAATAATAATTAAAAAATCTTAATTGAGTCAAATAAGCACTGAGTTCATAAGTGCTTCGGCTCAGGCGGAACTTGTAAATTCATCGTTTTATAAGATGTTGTCACGTCAAAAAATATATTGAGTCACAATCTTTTCTGTGCCGGCGGACAAAATTGGAAGCTACTATTCGTATAGTCATTGTGACTCCAATGTCATTTGGATACATTTTCAATAAACTGACAACCAAAAGATGCGATTACAGTGACGCTGACACCGGCACAGGAAATATTGTGGCACTATGTGGCTTATTTGCGTTGCATTTTTAGTCTGCTTTAGCACTAAACCAGGTTTTACAATGTGATCCATAGAATAAGAATCACGACCAAGATTCTCTCTGGTCTCTGATCTGATCTAAGTACAATTTTCAATACTCTCAAACATAGAATAAGGATCACGACCAGGATTCTCTCTGGTCTCTCAAAAGACTCAAGTGACAGATTTGACTGACAAGTGTCAAATGCTTAAACCAAGTTTTGTTAAACTAGGTTTGAAATGTAACGCATTTTTAGTCTGGTTTAGCGCTAAACCAGGTTTTACAATCAATTTTGAAAGTGACAGATTTGACTGACAAGTGTCAAATTCTTACCAGATTTTGTTAAACCAGACTAAAAATGCAACGCAAATAAGGCAGACTATGTTTAAATAGTACATACCATTCCTAGTAGTGGTGGTGTATATGAAGCAGAGGGCGCGGGGGTGCGAGGAGGCGCGAGCCACCGCGCCCGCGATCACGAACCCGCGACCGCCGGACACCCAGCTGCCGTGGCACGAGTACACTGTGGGGACAAAATACAGATATATAGTCACTGACAATTGTAAGAATCCACTGCTATCTGTCTGTAAGATCAAACTGGGTTGCCCAAATAGATCGGTTAATTGATTTCTAGATAGAAAACATGAACGTTCAATTTTTCAAAACTTTAGATTGTCACAATTGTGTTAACGGTTCCTTTAAGGTAATAGGATATTAGAAAGAAAAGTCGATGAATTTTAATTTTAATTTTTTTATTACTCGAGGATATTCAGTGATATACAGTAGGGATAATCACAGTTAAGGCCTTATTGACTTGACCATTACCTGACTAATTCAGAAGTTCTAAATCATTCAGTAACTAAATTCAGTCAAGTGAGATAGCATTTAGGAAGTTAGGATCCTAAATAGTAAATATCATTCATAATCGGAAGAAGTGTTGCGTCTGACTGACTAATATCCTAAACAAAGCGATTTAGACGTTTGAAATTAGTCACGGCCCTGATTCTCTAAACTATTAAGCTGTGATAATGCTACTCAAATGTATTTTAATATCAACATGTTTTGTCATTTGTTGTCATTTTGGTATTCTCTTAGGCCGGTGTCTTGAATTTAGCGGGCAGCGGGGCGCTAGCGGGGCGCTAGCGCGAGCGGAGCGCTTAGCGCAGACCCATTCTTGAATTTAGCGGGCAAGCAGCGGGCAGATCGAGCGGCTGGGTTATTCCTGTCTGATCCCCCGTATCTGATACCCCGTAACGGATACAGTTTAATTATAAGTATTTTTTTTCTAGTCTGGTCTGATCCCAGTCCAGAAATAAATTTAAATATTTTATTCCGGTCAGATACCCTATTATATAATACCCTAAGTATTACCACATTATTTAGGACAGTCGGCAACAAAATATAATGTAGAGGTTTTTATTCAACCAACATTATGTATTAAAAAAAATACAATAATTGTTTTTGAATACCAGGAGAACAAAAATGTAAAAGTGGACTTTTCAAACTTGAGTTAAATTGATTCACAAATTACGTATTAATTGGACTTTCTTTGGAGAGTGATTAGAGGTACCAGGAGAGCATAACCTTTATGCGTAAATTTCTAAATCACTACTTAATATAAAACAAAGTCGCTTTCTCTTTGTATGCTTAGATCTTTAAAACTACGCAACAGATTTTGATGCGGTTTTTTTAATAGATAGAGTGATTCAGTGGGAAGGTTTTTAGCATAATTTTATTAAAACGTATTCCTTAAAATGTTATTAAAAACATCATGGAAATCATGACCAGAAGGTTTCAAGCAGTGATTTTGGCAAAAGGAGGTCACATTTGTTATTAAGTTTTTACATTTGTTACTTTATTTAATAAAAAAAGTAAAAAAAACTTCTTGTCTTTATTGCCGACCCCTTCTTATTGTTTGGCCGTGTACATCGGTTTTAAAAAATAATCGAACATTAAAAAAAAGAATACCAGAGTTCACTTCTCACGTATTAATTTACACGATTATAAGTATACAGACTACGACAAACAAATAGATTCCATTTAATTAACTCACATTCAACTTAAAACGTAAATTTCCTTAAGTGCCCGTTTTTTTTGCAAAGGAGTTTATATGTATATATAGAGAGATAGCTGTGCTCCGCGGTTTCACCCGCATAGTTCCCGATCCCGTTGGAAGTTCAGGAAAAAACAGACCCTATGTTCTTTCCCGGATCATAAGCTACCCCTGTACAAAATTTCATGTCAATCAGTTCAGTAGTTTAGCCGTGAAAAGGTAACAGACAGACAGACAGAGTTACTTTCGCATTTATAATATTAGTAGGGATAGTAGGGTTTAAAAAGAGCGTATAGATATAGATAAAAAAGCAGTTTATAGCTATTCTGTACACCATATGTGCCCCGCGGTTTCACCCGCATAGTTCCCGATCCCGTGGGTATTTCGGGATAAAACATAGCCTATGTTCTTTCCCGAATTATAAGCTACCCCTGTACAAAATTTCAGGTCAATCGGTTCAGTAGTTTAGCCGTGAAAAGGTAACAGACAGACAGACAGACAGAGTTACTTTCGCATTTATAATATTAGTAGGGATAGTAGGGTTTAAAAAGAGCGTATAGATATAGATAAAAAAGCAGTTTATAGCTATTCTGTACACCATATGTGCCCCGCGGTTTCACCCGCATAGTTCCCGATCCCGTGGGTATTTCGGGATAAAACATAGCCTATGTTCTTTCCCGGATTATAAGCTACCCCTGTACAAAATTTCAGGTCAATCGGTTCAGTAGTTTAGCCGTGAAAAGGTAACAGACAGACAGACAGACAGAGTTACTTTCGCATTTATAATATTAGTAGGGATGTCTGTCTGTTTGTTCCGACCAATATCTAAAACGACTGAATCAATTTCAATCAACTTTCATAGGCAGAAAATATACAAATCTTTTATCTTTGACATGGTCGATGTCGAACCTATAGGAAAAAAGTAACAAACAACACAGTAAATTCTATTTCATTTAAAGTTAATAAACAAACACAGAAAAAATGATTAAAAAAAATTTTCTTCGAAATATTAATTTACTAAATCTAAACTGCATATTGAGATTCCTGTGATGATTGAATAAAACACTTCAATCGAATTAAACTACATAATAATATGTTTTTTCTTCAAAGTACTTAATTCTCAATGAGAGTAGGGGATCAGACCGGAATGGCAAAATATTAGGTGGATCAGATAGGAATAACCCCCGCGGCGCTATAGCGCTGTAGTGTTGGGACATTCAGATATTTGTCTTTATTTTCGACTCGACTTGACAAGAAGTAGAAAAATTGTTTTATTGATGAACGAAATGTCTGAACAACAGCGACAACATCTTTTTGATTCAAACTTATTTGATTTCTTGTGAGCGAAAGAAGAAGTGAATCTCTATTATAGGGCAAGGAAAATAAAAGTTGAATTTTATAGAAATTATGAAGAACAAAGACAATGTCCCGACAATTTCTAGGACTGTACAAGAATGAGTGCTTAACTTTATTAGATTTAAACTTTATTTTTAGATCCTAGACTAATCCGGTATGATAGGTTCACTCGGTTTGGCCTATGAGAAAAATAAAATATGACAGTTCGCTTATAATCTATCAGTATTTTTAAAGAGCGAAATGAATGAAGCTGTTCTTTCTTACATTTTTAATGTGAAACAAAGGCAATTAAGCCCAACAACGTATAAAACTGGGTACGTACTCCTTGTTTCATTTAATGGAAACTAGTTGTGACCCGCAGTTTCTCTCGCGTAGTTCCCGTCCCCATGAGAATTTCGGGATAAAAAGTATCCTATGTCCTTCTCCTGGTTCTTAGCTACCTTCCCACCAATTTTCAGGCAAATCAGCTCCGCCGTTCTTGAGTTATAAATAGTGTAACTAACACGACTTTCTTTTATACCTATATATAGATTATAGGTTCGTAAAAAAATAATGATAAACAAAAAAAAATATATAAAAAATTGTTAAAATAATTATTTGTACTATCACGTCGGAGGACATGTCGACACGTCACAAAATTAAATTTCACAACACTAAATGAGCGCAAAGCGAGCTCTTTGCGCAAAGCGCTCATTGCCCGCTCCCGCCCCGCTGCCGCTCCGCTGTATTCAAAAACCGGTCCATTGAAATACACGGAAAGTATCTCCCCGCTCCCGCTCCGCTCGCGCTCCCGCTCCGCTAGCGCCCCGCTGCCCGCTAAATTCAAGACACCGGCCTTAGTGAAAACTACTCCGCTGACTCAATGACTCCATAAAACTTAGATGGTTGTCATGGAAACAGTATTCTGACGTTTATTTGACAATAAAATTGTTTGAATTTTGATATGCAACAAAGACCACTGAGACACCATAGCCATATGAATAAATTTTAGCAGAATACCAAATTTCTGACAGTCTCGTTATGGTGCCTCAATATCAACATATTGTCTGATCAATAATGTCAAATTGCAGACTTATGCCCCTGGTGGAATAAGGCCTTTAGGCTCTTTCACTATAAAACTCAGTAAAAGGCGATAATATTCGGATGATTACATATCAAAATGTGCTATTACCGGTGCTAGTACAAGCGGACTTGAACTCAATAGTGTCTTGCGCGGCGCCGCAGCCGATGCTGACGCTCTGCACGTCGCCCGACACGCACTCCGCCTCGCGCTGGTCTATTTCTGATGTGCCGTCGCCTGGGGGGAGACATAAGTTGATAAAGGGATCGGAATTTGGTTGAAATTCGTCTAAAAGGGCCGAATATCAAAATGTAGTCGAAATTCGCCTAAAAGCACCTTAAAATTTTAAGGTAAGTACCTATTTTTTTAAAAGAGTTATCTTTTGATATAAATCTACAATATTATTATTTAAAAGAAAATGTTCGTTAATATTGATTTCTTTGATTTACACGTTCGTTAAGTTGAACATTTTTGTTAGTTGAGTAATGTTATATTATAATCCTTCCTCTATCCTCTACCAATACTAATATAGGATATCCTACAATAGAAAAAATCAATACGAACCAACAAATGCTGATATTAGTGCTTTTAAACAAGCAAAAAAACTCTCCAGCTTCATAATATAATTAAATAGTGATCGTTTGAAATCTGTTCTGCTTTATAGTCACGATATATCTCTATAAAATATGGCAAAAATCTTGCAATTACATTTCCTATTTCTACAAAATCCTACCGCTATAAAATCTAACCTATATTTCCTTAACTTACCTATCTGTTGCCTGCGCCTGCGTCGGTCAGCTAGCGAGCTGATCACTGAATATCGACCGAAGATCGGACACCTCATTGGGTAGAGCGATGTTGCTGAAAATTCAATGAAAAATATGTTATTAATTTAATTATATTTACGATCTAAGTGACAGAGTAGTCACGATGTCGGACTGTTAAACAAAGGGTTATTGATATCTGCGAGGTCAGTATTTGTGTGATCTACAAATGTTTATCTCGGTTTGTATTTTGTGATAAGGTAATGAATCATAATTAGAGAAAATAGTTCAAGTACTATTATTTCAAGAATGTTTAACGTTCAAGTTGAAAAAAAAGAAATAGGGCCTCAGAAGCGATTATTTAAATAAATAAAAACCTATCAGTAATCTAGAACTACATCAATTCTGTTGAGTGAGTATTTGTTGTTTGACGAGAGGATGTTACAATATAATAAGGTAGTTGACTAAAAAATATTAGACCGTCTAACAGATTTCCAAAAAAAATTGGACACATATTTTTCATGTAAACAAATAATACAGTGAGTCAAAAACTCGTGCAACGTCACAGGTTGCTGCAATTTTCACCAACAGTTGACGTCACAAGCCCTCACACCTAAACTTGCGTTATAACTAAGTCAGTTTATAATTTGTTGAAACAAAAAAATACGTAAGTACTTATCTAATACTTTTTTCAACACACTTGCTCATAAAGGGGCTCTTATTTGTGCAAAAACAGTTGAATAATGACACGCTTGATTCACTAGTGAGTTATAGATTTTTTTTTAATTGTTTAGTTTTAAAAAAGTTTCGATACCAAAAAAAATCGTGTCCATACATTTTAAAAACAAACTTCAACTATGTTGCCTTACTTTTGGTAGGTCTATGGTCGATTCCATTCATTCATTCATTCGTTTTTTTTTAATAAGTATATTCTTTTAGTCTTTGGCCGATCACCATTGTTGTGTTGGATGCGCGCGAATAGAAAAACTGATTATTTATTAGCGAAAATGATATTTTATTATTAATTTCTTCGCAAGTGTGTTGAAAAACGTTGTATGGTACACGCGTGTAATCACCAACTTACCTCGCTTGTACCATAAATAACTATTAACCCCCGACGCAAAAAAAGGTGTTCTTAGACATGTTTGATAAAAATCGGTTGACCCGTTTAAAAGTTATGGGGGTTTCAAAGTAATTGTGTTGGGAGTTTTTTAAATTTTTAATTTAATTGTTCGAAATCTATCTGACGACCTAATTAGAATTTAATTTTGACTACCCTATTATCAAAAAATTATGTTTTTGAAGGTAATGACTCACTAATAAGTGTAATATAAGTGTGTGTCTGCTCGTTGCAGGCGTCGTCCGATGACTCCCACAGCTGCGCCCCTTGTTGGAGCTCGAGCACGTTGCCGTCGCGCCGGTGGAACTTCAGACACACGTGGCCTGATTGACTGGAAATAATAAAAAGGATGTCAATAAATTTATTAAAGTATATAAGTTATAAAAAGTATGAACATTATGTCAATTGTTGGACGGATTTTCAATGATGGTGTTGTGTTTAAAAATAAATCTCCAAAATGTATATTGCGTATATAGTTTCGGTACAATTGTGCAAAATTACATATTTATTTTGATATGTTTTTTTCCATTCACGGGACTATTAAGGAGTCCCGGTCTTTTGGAAGGCTAGTATGGGGCCAAAGCCAACACACGGAAGCCCTTTGACATATTTAATCTTATGTAAAGGATGCACAATCCGGCGACTATCCCTGTATAACACTATAAAATGCATCCAAGGACAGTCCCCGGTTCTGCTGGGACTATTGCAAATATATGGAAAACTACGACTGGGTTATGGGAATGGGATGTTCAATGGACTGGATATTGGGGAACTATGGGGACTATGGCACCCGCCGATACAATGTTATAGACACGTACGTTATGTTTATTATTGTCAGTATCTTTTACACAAACCTGAATCTTTTGTGTACAAGAATATTTTGTAGAATCCACAGGAAGATTGGACTAGCTATATAATAGCTATAAAACTTTTATTTTCCGAAATATTTTTTTATAATACGCACAGTTCTTTTGCGTACAATAAAATCGGTACGAATATACTTTCCGTTTGGATAATTTCTTGCCTTTTTTGTTCAAAGTGTTAATAAAAATTCTAAACTATTAAAAAATGTATCATCTTACCATCCTCTGGTGACGTGGGCGACCAGTTTAATATGTTTCTTCTCTTTCTGCTCGAGTATAGAATGACAGACGAGTCTTTTCTCCTCGAAGGAACCATCTTCGTTCATTATCTGGGAATTATAACGAAAATAATTATTAGGGATAGGTTGAATTTAGTTTTACATTCGATTTGACCGAATTTCGGCATCTTGAAGCGAACTTAGGTTTTATTTGACGACCTCGATGGCAGAGTGGTCACCACGCCAGACTGCCATCCGTAAGGTTGCGGATTCGATTCCCGTGCGGGGTGAATAATATTTGTGTGAACCACAAATGTTTGTCTCGGTCTGGGTGTGCGTGTGAATGAGTGTGTGCGTAGTTTCTGATACCCTAGATACAAGTTACGGACTTAGGGGTCAGTTACTGTAATGAGATGATGGAGTGATGATGTTACCTTGAGAGTGGCGTTCTTGGTGGTGAAGTGGTACTGGTGCGAGTGATCGAGGCTGAACCACTTGTGGTGCTCCACGATCCAGCTCGGGAAGTGGCACCGGTTGTGTTCGTCGTCGCCTGCAACGGAAAAATAAACATTGTTTTTAATGGAAATCGCGTTACGGGCTTATAACTGGATGAGCGAAAACGATTGCGATGCGATCCGAGGCGAATTCAGTGACAGCGGCGCATAGCCAATTCAGCATCTCGTAGGTCGTTTCAGTTCGAACAAATATATCTATTAGTCAATCGTTCATGTGTTACATTCGGTTCGCATCACATCCCACGTTAGTTGGGTCATATAGACCACAACCTTAGATCGACTATTTGTTATTTTCGCATCGCGCCGCACCAATTCTCCTTCGTTCACGCCATAATTCATGGTGACCAGAGATACAACACGATACTCTTTGTAAAAAAACGTGTGGCACTCGGGGACTGCCGCGGTAAAGTTATTGCATAGCAATTTTATCAACTACTTGTTTTTTTTAATTTTGTATTGCAATCCTAACCTTAGAAATTTTGATGTCGTACTTGGGACTTCATACAATAAAAACTTTGTCTACATTACTATAAAAACTTTTTGGAAAATTTACAAAAAAAGTTTTCGATAAAAAAATAATAAAAACGTGAGGTTTTTTTCGTTACGGAATTTCTGGATTCGGTCCCCGCGCTCAAGGCCCTCGATAGAAGCTATGCAATAGCTTAAAAAATATTCGAAACAACATGATCAAGAAAAGGAACTATAGCCTTTTATTTTGAGCATCAGCTTGATATCATTTTTGTTCTACTACCCATGCAAAGCCGGAGCGGGCCATTAGTATGTAATAAAACAGTACTCACTATTAGTCAGCTTCATGGTCTTACTGCCGTCCGTGGGCGATGACAGCCCGTTACAGGTCGCGTCGCCGGACTGAGCGATGTTGTACGTCATACTTTTGTCACTATGTTGGCCTTTGTAGATGAAGCATCTGGAAATATAAAAAAAAAAAAAGTAAAATTATTTATTTCTTTAAAAAGTTTACATATATCTTATTATTATGTTGGAATCTTCTTTTAAGCGTATTAAAACACTTGTGCCAGAAGAATTCCGCTCTTCCATAGCCATCACTGTATTATAGGAATAAATATTTTAAGTGATAAGAATGTTAGTATGTTAGTAATGTTAATAAGAACAAACTGAGACAAAATTTTTGGTTACAATTTAAAAATTATGAATATTAAAATTACGATTTATGTTAGTTTTTTTATTAGTAATAATAGAGTTTATATAAACTTATCTTTTAAAACTTAGGTAATTGAATTTTAAACAATTTTTATTTTTATTTTTTTTATATATGGTGAAGGTTTTAGGAATATAACATAATCACTATCATCTTAATACACCCCTATTTTGAAAATATGGGACTTATTAAAATCAGAATATCTGTAGCAGTAACTGAATCCATATATCCAATAAAAATATCAAAAATGATAGTCGATTACTTATCCTTAAAAAATACAAAATAAATGTCGTATTACCAGACGGCACACTAGCTATCAAGTATTCTGTGACGGCTCGGGTCGATGACCGCGCTCAGCTGTGTATCGCAGCGTTCGGTGTAGAATAACAATAAATTTCGGCGGGATTTTGAAAATCTTTGACTTATCATAACTTTTTAAATAAAAGCAAAAGAAAAAAACTAACTTCACTATGATATTGTCACCCGTCGTTTACATTAGCTGTGAGATAAGGTATCGCAATTTCAAAATAAGGGTGTATACTTGATCCTTAACTAGGTTTTATAAACTACTGCAACGCCCCGCGGTTTACCCGCGTAGTTCCCGATCCCGTGGGAATTTTGGGATAAAACATAGCCTATGGCCTTCCCCGGACTATAAGCTACCCCTGAAACAAATTTCAAGTCAATCGGTTCAGTAGTTTAGCCGTGAAAAGGTAACAGACAAACAGACAGTTACTTTCGCATTTATAATATTAGTAAGGATTATTAAGGACATGTCTATGTTATTCAGACCATTGAATTTTTAAATAAATAATAATTTATTTTGAAAAATACTGTATAAGAAAATTACGTTAGTGTGAGTATTTTGACGGCCCAGGTCCAAAAAAAATTACCAATAGGGCAGATTTTTCCATCGATAACTTTTATTTGATTAACAAAATTGACGTATGACAGTTTTTGTATGAAATAAATAAGTACTTAACTGTCAAAATTTCAAAATTATTCCTCGAATAATGTTATCTGACGATGGAAATATCGGCCCTTAGCCTAAGCTGTGATTATTATGTATCAAAATACTTTAATATTTTATTGGGATTTGAACGCAATATACTGCACTACTTTTTTTTTCTTAACTTTCTTAAAGATATGAGACTACAATCTAACCAGTACATTACCTGTAAGTATCTTCATCAGAAGCCAGCGCGTTCAACCTCTGGACCTGCGATATCTGCCCCACCAAGTAGCGAGTGGACCCCTCCTTCCACGTCGCGAGGCAGACAAGCTCTTCCACTGGAATATATTGTATTTTAAATTATTAATAACATTAAATTTAAAATTTAAAAAACCCCCAACACAATTACTTTCAAACCCCCATAACTTTTAAATGGGTCAACCGATTTTCATCAAACATGTCTAAGAACACACGCACGTAAGTCCCCTTTAATACAAATAAAACTAAATTGAAATCGGTTCATCCGTTCGGGAGCTATGATGCCACAGACAGACAGATACACACACACACAGACACGTCAAACTTATAAAACCCCTCTTTTTGCGTCGGGGGTTAAAAATAAATCTGGACACATCGCTATCTAGTTTAAAACTAAGCAAAGTTTGTACTATGGATACTAGCGATTTGATCGTGCCATTCATTTCCAGGTTCTAGTCTATCTCAGGGTACAAATTGGAGCAAAACCAGTTCAGTAGTTTATGCGAGATAATTTTGCGTTATTAATTAGTACTTAAAGTCTCCTTTTCCCGAACCTGTATCCCATGTCTATTTGGGGTCGGTTTTCAGTTTAACCAGATTTGGCGGAATGTCAGTATTTTACGTGAAGCGACTGCCATCAGACCTTCACAACCCAGAGGGCTATACGACATTCTTGGTTAAACTGAATGTTAGACTTTTGAGGGCTCTAACTACCCGTAACGACTGTCGAAGATGTTAGTACGACAACCGGGACCGACGGCTTTACGTGCCCTCCGAAGCACGGACTACTAATTAGTACTTAAAGTAAATAATAATAAACGTAAACACAGTTAGTGATTTCAAAATCGAACTTTTAGAAACAATCTAGGAATCGAATTTAGAACTTCCAAAGTGACAAGCAGTACAATTCAGACAGTACAACGTATTTTAAATACATATATGTAAAATTGCTTAACCCAGGAATCGAACCTGAGATCTCCACTTTAAAATACATATACTTAACCTAGTAATCGGATCTTGAATTTCCAAAGTGACACACTAGCCACCTGAAAATCACTCAAACCGGGTATCGAATACGTACCATTGCTCTCAGTGCCGGGCACGTCGGGACAAGACATGTACCGCAGGAGAAGTCGCGAGTCGTCGGTGCAGGACTCCGCGCGGGAAGGGGGGTTGGTGCAGTCGCCGTTACCCCTGCAAATAGGGGATGAAATAAGTAAAAATAAAAGTAAAAAATATTACAACATTCAATAAAATGTTAAGAAGATATTATAGGAAGTTAGATCCTTTAAAAGTCTAACAATTGATTTTAAACAATGTATTTTTAAAACTAGCTGTGCCTCGCCGTTTAAGCCGCGTTTATCCCAATTTCGTGGGAATTTTTAATAAAAAGTATCCTATGTGTTATTCCTAGTTGTAAGGAACATCAGTACCAAAAATCTAAATCGATACAGTAGTTTTGTGTGAAAAAAACTTTCGGATTATAATATTACTAGCAGCGCCCCGCAGTTTTACCCGCGTAGTACCCGTTCCCGTGAGCATGCGTAGCTCGTAGTATCATACAATATTGGCACAATTCACCATCGTGTGTTAAAAAATTAAGTAACAGCGCCATCTATTGGTATGATTTTCGACTACAAAAAGTTACAATAAAACATACGATTACTTTTACACAATCCCATGGGAATTTCGGGATAAAAAGTGTGCTATGTGTTATTCCTAGTTATAAGTAACTTCTGTACCAAATTTAATGAAATCGATACAGTAGTTTTTGCGTGACAGTGGAACAAACATCCAAACTCACAAACATCCAAACATACAAACTTTCGCATTTATAATATTAGTAGGATTAGCATAATAAAAGCTTGAATTTAATTAGGCATGTTGGTGATCCCAAAAACTTACCGATTATAAACAAAAGTGAACGGCGCCGGGTGAAACGGGCACGGCTGAGGCACCGGTCGAGGTTCTTTGCGAAACATGGAGAAGAGAGGCGCGTCGCCTGATATCATCTCGCATATAGATGACAGGGTGTCTTTTAATGAGCATAGCGCTGGAAAAGAGACAGAATTATTTGTTAGGAAGTTTAATTATGTATTGTTGTGTAGAAATAAAAGTTTAAAATTAATACATTGTATAATTCTAATTTGTTGAAGAGATTTGTTTCTAAATTACATAACATAATCATTCACTACATCATCTCATTATTGTAACTGACCCCTAACTAAGTCCGTAACTTGTATCTAGGGTATCAGAAACTACGCACACACTCATTCACACACACACACCCAGACCGAGATGAACGAGTTAAATTAAAAGTTTAATAGCAGAACCGGGGACTGTCCTTGGATGCATTTTATAGTGTTATACAGAGATAGTCGCCGGATTGTGCATCCTTTACACAAGATTAAATATGTCAAAGAGCTTCCGTGTGTTGGCTTCCCCATACTAGCCTTCCAAAAGACCGGGACTCCTTAATAGTCCCGTGAATGGAAAATAGTTATTTATGGTACAAGCGAGGTAAGTTGGTGATTACTTCCGAGGCGCTATTGAAGCCCGAGCCGTCAGGCGAGGGTCTGAAGATAGCCGAGGATAGTAATCATCAATACACGCGTGTACCATACAACGTTTTTCAACACATTTGCGAAGAAATTATCATTTTTCGCTAAAAAATAAACAGTTTTTCTATTCGCGCGCATCCAACACAACAATGGTGATCGGCCAAAGACTAAAAGAATAAATTTATTGGCGGGGGGCACTGCCGTGCCCCCAGATTAAAAAAAAAACGAATGAATGAATGAATGGAATCGACCATAGACCTACCAAAAGTAAGGCAACATAGTTGAAGTTTGTTTTTAAAATGTATGGACACAATTTTTTTGGTATCGAAACTTTTTTAAAAACAATCTATAACTCACTAGTGAATCAAGCGTGTCATTATTCAACTGATTTTGCACAAATAAGAGCCCTTTTATGAGCAAGTGTGTTGAAAAAAATGTTAAATGGTACTTACTTTCTTTATACTGTAACACGTATTTGTGTTTTTCGTGGATAACCATACACCTATAGCAGTCGTCGCTTCTGAAAATGAAAAAATTTAAATAATTATAATAACTGAACATAATTTATCCAATAAAAATGATAGTCATCTTGAATGTATAACCAGACGGCACACTAACTATCAAGTATTCTGTGGATACCACTATGTATGGCGGCCATTTTGAAAAACATCGAGTTATCATATTTTTTTTAAAAGTAAACAATAAAAAAAGAAATCTGTGGATGACGGCGCCATTTTGAAAAACTTTGACTTGTTATAACTTTTGAAATAAAAGAAAAATATAAAAACTAACTTCACTATTATATTGTTAACCATCGTTTACATTAGCTGTATGATTTTATCCACTAATTTCAAAATAGTACTACCCTCATTTTTTACTACACCATATTTAATCACTCATTTTTGCCACACCATAATGGACTCTATTCACTTGTCATAGAGCAGAAACTTGTGTACTACCCTCTTTTTTAACTACATCATATTTAATCCCTCATTTTTGCCACACCATAATAGACCCTACTCACTTGTCATAGAGCAGAAACTTGTCCTTATCGTCAGTCTCGGCGCAGTCCCCCTTGGACTGTATGTGCGTCGAGTTGATGGCGATCAGTCCCAGGTTCCCGGATTGGAACCAACTGCCGGCCCATGTCTCTGGGAACTGGCAACCTCCGCCTGGAAAATGGGAAAAATAAATTATAAATAAAAAAAATACATGGAAAAAAGAAAATTTTGAATGAAAAAATATTACGCCGCCTCGGAATTCAAAAAGAGATTAAAACTAAAAAAACGGCCAAGTGCGAGTCAGACTCGCGTACGAAGGGTTCCGTTCCAAAAACTACAAAAAACACGTTTGTTGTTTGGGAGCCCCCTTAAATATTTATTTTATTTTGTTTTTAGTATTTGTTGTTAAAGCGGCAATAGAAATACATCATGTGTGAAAATTTCAACTGTCTAGCTATCACCGTTCTTGAGATACAGCCTGGTGACAGACGGATGGACAGACAGCGAAGTCTTAGTAATCCCGTTTTTACCCTTTGGGTACGGAACCCTAAAAATTAGTTATGCAGTTTGGGTTTAAAAAAAGTTTAAAATTAACATTCAATAAATCATTACTTTGGTGTAACATCGTTTATTAGTAACTACTACAAGAAGTAATGTCTCAATAACCACATCATAGTTATTTATGGTACAAGCGAGGTAAGTTGGTGATTACTTCCGAGGCGCTATTGAGGCCCGAGCCGTCAGGCGAGGGTCTGAACATAGCCGAGGATAGTAATCATCAATACACGCGTGTACCATACAACGTTTTTCAACACATTTGCGAAGAAATTATCATTTTTCGCTAATAAATAAACAGTTTTTCTATTCGCGCGCATCCAACACAACAATGGTGAATATACATAATTTAAAAAAAATCGAAGAAATGAATGAATGGAATCGACCATAGACCTATCAAAAGTAAGGAAACATAGTTGAAGTTTGTTTTTAAAATGTATGGACACAATATTTTTGGTATCGAAACTTTTTTAAAATGAAAACAATTAAAAAAAAAAACAATCTATAACTCACTAGTGAGTAAAACGTGTCATTATTCAACTGTTTTGCACAAATAAGAGCCCCTTTATGAGCAAGTGTGTTGAAAAATAGATTTAACTACATTAGAAGATATCAATCACTACATAGTATAAAACAAAGTCGCTTTCTCTGTCCCTATGTATGCTTAGATCTTTAAAACTACGCAACGGATTTTGATGCGATTTGTTTTAATAGATAGAGTGATTCAGTGGAAAGGTATTTAGCATAATTTTATCCTCATATTCCTACGGGAACGGGGTCTTCGCGGGTGAAACCGCGGGGCGCCCCTAGTAAATAAATAAAAAGATGTTGTCCACCTGAAAGAAAAGATCAAAATCCAAAATTATTCCCAAATTTCCACGGAATTCTGATTTAAGTGGGTAAAACCGCGGACCAGTGATAGTAAAATAAAAAAAACGATCAAGAATTCCTCGATCAAGGCATCGAATCTAAGACCTATAAGCAATTCATCATAAACAAATTATAAATTCAAAACACCGTGACTTTTAATACAACCCCTAAAATATTTGAATTTCCAATTAATAACACAATTGTCTGTCTGACTGTCTGTCACCCATAATTGTTTTTCCCTTCTAGAGAGCGTTTCGGAGGCAATTTTAATAATTATATTACAATTTTATTGTATTACATTTACCTGTTAACAGCGCCATCTTTTGAGGGGAAATGTAATTAAATTTATTAATTATTTTCTTTACGAATTAATTGAAATTCTACGTGTGCATCTTTAAAGTGTTGACTAGGTTAATAACGCGTATTGGCCTGTGTTCAAAAAAAGTTTCATAAATGTTTTCAATTCACTACATAGTATAAAACAAAATCGCTTTCTCCGTCCCTTTGTTTCTTTAGATCTTTAAAACTACGCAACGGATTTTGATGCGGTTTGTTTTAATAGATAGAGTGATTCAGTGGGAAGGTTTTTAGCATAATTTTATCCCCATATTACTACGGGAACGGGAACTACGCGGGTGAAACCGCGGGGCGCCGATAGTTGATTATAAATAGCAATTATGCCTCGCTTGACGCAGGAATTGAACCTGAAATTGGCAAGGTGTAAACTAAAAATAATTTTACAAAATCAGGTAAAAATTTTATTCACTATCATTCACTCCATCATCTCATTACAGTAACTGACCCCTAACTAAGTCCGTAACTTGTATCTAGGGTATCAGAAACTACGCACTTATTCACACACACCCAGACCGAGATAAACATTTGTGGTTCATAAAATAAGGAAAAATGGGATAAAACATTATTCATTACTATCATGGGAAATAAAAGCGGTAATTACCAACTGTATCGATTCTTAAGTCAATTCAATTGCGAATAATTAATTATTAAAACCTATTTTATAAGCTGGAGTATGAAATCGTTGTTGCATAACGCCCTCCCCACGGGTCATATCATAAGTGGTGCTATCCTTTTCTAATACTGCGGTTTGGATATGAGAGAAAGAGAGGGTAGATTAGGAAGGTTCATTACCCATTTAAATGAAAAGCGTAACTACAATGAGATGATGGAGTGAATGATTATGTTATGTAAAAACTACTCAACTGATTTAGTTGAAATTTGGTACAGATGTTCCTTATATCCTGAAATAACACATACTATAACGTTTTGTTCATAATTTTCGCGAGTATAACCGCAGGGTGCTGCTAGTTGGTAATAATCCCTACTATCCCTACTAATATTATTAATGCGAAAGTAACTCTGTCTGTCTGTTACCTTTTCACGGCTAAACTACTGAACCGATTGACTTGAAATTTGGTACAGGGGTAGCTTATGGTCCGGGAAAGAACATAGGCTATATTTTATCCCGAAATTCCTGCAGGAACGGGACTAACGCGCGTGAAACCGCGGGGCACAGCTAGTAAAAGAATACTTAAAAAATTGAATTGTAAAATATAACATCCGTCAATTGTTTCAGTTATCAAATTCTGCTCAGTAATAGTTTTGTGTATGCGGTAGGATATCCTTTAGTGACGTGCAAACTGCAAACTAAACAGAATGTGACAATTATATATTTTTTAACACACGCGCCTCGGCAGTAAGCACCAACTTTACACGCTTGTACCATAAATAACTATTAATATACATTTCTAAAGTTTCTAGAAATTTGTAGTTTAATAAGATTTAAAAACGCGGTTATAAAAAGTCAAAATAAAAAATAATATTACTTTTAATTCTACTAATATTATACTCGCAAATGCGAAAGTTAGTATGTTTGTGAGTTTGGATGTTTGTTACTCTTTCACGCAAAAACTACTGTATTGATTTAGATTAAATTTTGTACAGATGTTCTGTATAACTAGGAATAACACATAGGATACTTTGTATCCCGAAATTCTCACGGGATTGGAATTCACGTGGGGCACAGCTAGTAATTTTATATACATTATTAAGTTTAAAGAAATGTGTAGTATAATAAGATTTAAAAACGCGGTTATAAAAAGTCAAACCAAAAAAATATTATTATGATTTTTTAAATGGTTATTACAAAGATTTTTAAAACACAACTATTATAAAACAACTAATATGAAATAAAATCATAAATCTTTTAAACTTAAATACACAATAGACTTAACACACAAAACCACGTTATTCAACTAGTGTAACAATATAAAAAGCTATTGAATTCATAGCCTAGGGTCTAAAACAAAAGAAGCACTACATAAAGTCTAGATTTTATAATGAATACTCGATTTTCTAGACCACCTAGTTCACTATAGAAATATAGGTACTATTGAATTGATTTTAGCCTCAGACCAAAGGGGTCTTTTTCGAATTCAACACTGCTGTGATTAACTAATCCTAACTTCCTAACTAATATTATAAATGCGAAAGTAACTTTGTCTGTCTGTTAACTTTTCACGGCTAAACTACTGAACCGATTGACTTGAAATTTGGTACAGGGGTAGCTTATGGTCCGGGAAAGGACATAGGCTATGTTTTATCCCGAAATTCCCACGGGATCGGGAACTACGCGGGTGAAACCGCGGGACGCTGCTAGAAAGTTATAAACCTATGTAGTTTCACGTTTAATAAGATTTGATAATAAAATGTTAGTGAAAACAGGAAGTGGATTGGTCATGTTTGACGAAAATAATGGTGATTTATGTTATGTGGACGGAAAATATGAGCACGGGGAGGTATTGAGGACGGGCATAACGGGGGCGAGATGATTGTTTGTTTTAAGCATTATCTATATTAATAAATAAATAAACGTTTATTTGATTACAGTTACACATACTACTCCTGTAAGGGTTCCGCAAGAATTCAGAAAAAAAAACACCTAAACATTATAATTTCCGAAATTTTCCCAAATGAACTAACGTTCCTCTAATTTTGCCGATGTATGTACTTCAAATAGGGTTCCATCAAGTCTGTCGCTTTCCAAAAGGGTTCCGTTACCAAAAAAGATTGAGAACCGCTGATCTAGGGTATCAGAAACTACGGACACACTCATTCACACACACCCAGACCGAGACAAACATTTGTGGTTCACACAAATATTCACCACGCACGGGAATCGAACCCCCAACCTTACGGATGGCAGTCCGGCATGGTGATCACTCTGCCATCGAGGTCGTCATTACCTGGGGTTTAATTCTGTTAACTAAATATTAAGCTGTGATAATGCTACTCAAATGTATTTTAATATCAACATTATAGCCGTTTTTTGACATTTGTTGTCATTTTAATGTCTGAATGAATTTTCTTAAATTTACTTTGTACTTTTTCTTTGTATCATGTCACTAATTTTGTTGTAAATGTTGTACACACCTGTTATTGGTTAACCGTTAATTTTAATTGTTTTTGTGTACTTTTATATCTTTCTTTTTAAATAAACGCCCCCTTTCATATGATCCTTGATCCATCCCTGTGCATGTCCTTCCACGGCACTAACAATAATGCCTCGTAGCGTTATATGCGCCGGAATTCATTGACATGCGCCGTTAAATATTTTATAACTCGTCATCATTTTATAACATAACATAACATCTACTTGTAACTGGATGTAGGAAACTTGTATACACACGAATTTGCTCAAAATTTTGAAATAAGGAATAGTATTTCCCCCCACTCCTAAATTTTAATCCTACTAATATTATAAAGCCGAATGTTTGTAAGTGTGGATGTATGGATGTTTGTTCCTCTTTCACGCAAAAACTACTGAATGGATTTTAATGAAATTTGGTACAGATGTTCCTCATACCTAGGAATAACATATAGGATACTTTTATCCCAAAATTAGGTTCCAAGCGGGCAAAACCGCAGGGCACAACTAGTGCGTTATAATTATAACTAAGTCAGTTTTATTAATTTGTTAAAACGAAAAAATACATGACTAATATTTTTTCGTAATCTATCTGACTAATTAGAATTTCATTTTGTTTACCCAGTCGACATCCCTATTATTCTCGGTCGAAAATCGACTGTTAGTTATTAAAGTAATCCCACCAAAAACATTCTGTAAAAAACTAGCCAAGTCTCGATGGAGCTGCTTGTTTATCTCTAAAAAGTAATGAAATCTAGACAAAGTCGTGCCAAGTGTAAGGTTCCTTACTGCGATTTCTTTATTATTATAGTTATTGTTGTGTGACTTGGCCGTTGAAGGATACACTGTACACAAGTACACAACTGTACACAAGGGTACAAAACTAGGTGCTCCATGACACTATTGCACCAATCTGTCGCCAGAACCGCTACCCATTGACGATAGAAAATTGCCACTTGAAAAACGTTGATTCAATATCCAGTCAATTGTAGGCTTGATAAAGCTGCGTATTTTAATAATGTTACAACATTACGTGTAAACAAAATTGACTTGTACCCACTACTAACGTTTTAAACAATGTTCAACGGCCAAGTCACACAACAATAACTATAATAATAAAGAAATCGCAGTAAGGAACCTTACACTTGGCACGACTTTGTCTAGATTTCATTACTTTTTAGAGATAAACAAGCAGCTCCATCGAGACTTGGCTAGTTTTTTACAGAATGTTTTTGGTGGGATTTCATTTATTTTTGTTGAAACGTGTTTATATTGTTTTTTTTATTAGATTTTCTTATTTGACACATTTTGTTTTTTAGGAGTAGTATTTTATTACTTAGCGCCCCGCAATTTCACCCGCGTAGTTCCCGTTCACGTTCCCGTGGGAATTTCGGGATAAAAAGTATCCTATGTGCTTCTCCTGGTTCTAAGCTACCTCACCACCAATTTTCAGCCAAATCAGTTCAGCCGTTCTTGAGTTACAATTCCCGTTCCCGTTCCTGTATAATTCCCGTTCCCGTTCGATTATCCTAGTTTTTATAGTTTTCCCTTTATGTGGCCATTAAACCCTAACTCTGTACCAAATTTCAGCTCTCTAGGTTTATGGGAAGTACTAGTTCTATTTTGATGATCATGAGTGAGTGAGTGAGTGAGTGAGTGAGTGAGTGAGTGAGTGAGTGTCTTAATTACGAAACTTTGCATTCGCTTAACTTCGGATCTAAATGACCTACAGACTTGAAATTTTATTTTAAGTATGTGATTGTATAGCTTACTGGATGACGAAAATTTCAGTGCTCTGGGTTTATCCAGAGGTTCTCAAATAGGAGCCTGAAAATGCGGCGAAAGGGTTCCTGTAAAGGATGGTACGGCAGTGTTTGCTTCGCGCTCGACTTGGCGGGGGGCACTGCCGTGCCCCCAGATTCAACAAACAATACTGTTTTCGTCACCTTTCAGGCGAAGTTTCTAACAATAGTTGTTTACTCATTACTGTTGAAATGAACTTATTGATTTATCGGTAATTGGTTCACAATAATTAATAATATTTAGCAGGGAAATTATCTTTATTTTACTTGTATCTAGGGTATCACAAACATTCATACACACAGACCGAGATAAACATTTGTGGATCCCTCTATCACCTCATTACACCGACTGACCCCTATGTTCATTACCGGTATCTAGGGTATCACAAACTACGGACACACATTCATACACACAGACCGAGATAAACATTTGTGGATCCCTCTATCACCTCATTACACCGACTGACCCCTATGTTCATTACCGGTATCTAGGGTATCACAAACTACGGACACACATTCATACACACAGACCGAGATAAACATTTGTGGATCCCTCTATCACCTCATTACACCGACTGACCTCTATGTTCATTACCTGTATCTAGGGTATCACAAACTACGGACACACACATTCATACACACAGACCGAGATAAACATTTGTGGATCCCTCTGTCACCTCATTACACCGACTGACCCCTAACTATGTTCATTACCTGTATCTAGGGTATTACAAACTACGGACACACACATTCATACACACAGACCGAGATAAACATTTGTGGATCCCTCTATCACCTCATTACACCGACTGACCCCTAACTATGTTCATTACCTGTATCTAGGGTATCACAAACTACGGACATACATTCATACACACAGACCGAGATAAACATTTGTGGATCCCTCTATCACCTCGTTACACCGACTGACCCCTAACTATGTTCATTACCTGTATCTAGGGTATCACAAACTACGGACACACATTCATACACACAGACCGAGATAAACATTTGTGGATCCCTCTATCACCTCATTACACCGACTGACCCCTAACTATGTTCATTACCTGTATCTAGGGTATCACAAACTACGGACATACATTCATACACACAGACCTAGATAAACATTTGTGGATCCCTCTATCACCTCGTTACACCGACTGACCCCTAACTATGTTCATTACCTGTATCTAGGGTATCACAAACTACGGACACACATTCATACACACAGACCGAGATAAACATTTGTGGATCCCTCTATCACCTCATTACACCGACTGACCCCTAACTATGTTCATTACCTGTATCTAGGGTATCACAAACTACGGACACACACATTCATACACACAGACCGAGATAAACGTTTGTGGATCCCTCTATCACCTCATTACACCGACTATGTTCATTACCTGTATCTAGGGTATCAATACGAACATATATGTTAGCAAATCGTCTCATATAACAATACATTATGTACTTTAAACAGTGAATAGTTCAAATCGCTTGCCGTGGGAGCGAATCGCATTACACAATTGAAGATGTCAAATAATATTATCGAGTTTAACTCGAGTGGCGACTCGATTGTAACATTACTCGATTACAGTAAGTGAGTATTTGTGGTACAGTTAGCAGCGAAATTATGAGAACATATTCAAATATTATTTTTTACGACTTTCCTAAAGGAAACTATACATAATAATAAGACATACGCATTTGAAAATATCTAAGCTTATAGCCGAAGATCCGGTGATTTAATTTTTATAAAAACAAATAAATTGAAATATCTCGAAAACGGTAAGGTTTAGGGTAGGGTGTTTCATGGTGAAATCACTACATAGTACGAGTATAAAACAAAGTCGCTTTCTCTGTCCCCATGTATGCTTAGATCTTTAAAACTACGCAACGGACTTTGACGCGGTTTGTTTTTAACCCCCGATGCAAAAAGAGGGGTGTTATAAGTTTGACGTGTCTGTGTGTGTGTGTGTGTATCTGTCTGTCTGTGGCATCATAGCTCCCGAACGGAAGAACCGATTTTAATTTAGTTTTTTTTTTGTATTAAAGGGGACTTACGTGCGAGTGTTCTTAGACATGTTTGATGAAAATCGGTAGACCCGTTTAAAAGTTATGGGGGTTTGAAAGTAATTGTGTTGGGGGTTTTTTAAATTTTTTATTTAATGTTTTTATAATAGATAGAGTGGTTCAGTGGGAAGGTTTTTAGCATAATTTAATCCCCATATTCCAACGGGAAATAAGGGGAATGTTGCTAGTAAAGTAATATTTTTTTGGAATACGTTACGTACTTACTTATTTAACATAACATAATCATTCCCTCCATCATCTCATTACAGTAACTGACCCCTAAGTTCGTAACTTGTATCTACGGTATCAGAAACATATTACAACTAGCAGCGACCCGCGGTTTCACCCGCGTAGTTCCCGTTCCCGTGGGAATTTCGGGATAAAACGTAGCCTATGTCCTTTCCCGGACCATAAGCTACCCCTGTACCAAATTTCAAGTCAATCAGTTCAGTAGTTTAGCCGTGAAAAGGTAACAGACAGTCAGAGTTACTTTCGCATTTATAATATACTAGCTGTGCCCCGCGGTTTCACACGCGTAGTTCCCGTTCCCGTTCCCGAGGGAATTTCGGGATAAAAAGTATCCTATGTCCTTTTCCTGGTTCTTATCTACCTCCCCACCAATTTTCAGCCAAATCGGTTCAGCCGTTCTTGAGTTATAAGTGGCGTAACTAACACGACTTTCTTTTATATATAAGATTAAGTTAGGATTTATTTATATATATTTGTGATGCTGTCTGTACATACGTATACTCGTATTATGATTGTTAACCGAGGTTTACGACTTTAAAGCGTTATAAGTACTCGAATTTTGTTTAGTCTGTACATTTTTCGTGAGTTGAGCTAAGTATGCATTTTAATTGTTCGGAACGGGTTCTGAAAAGTCAAGATACTTACTTAGTTTTAAAAATGAAAGGCTTAGATGTTTATAAGTGACTCGATCGTCTTGTCGTCGATATGATAGTATTGACGACCTCGATGGCAGAGTGGTCACCATGCCGGACTGCCATCCGTAAGGTTGCGGGTTCAATTCCCGTGCGGGGTGAATATTTGTGTGAACCACAAATGTTTGTCTCGGTCTGGGTGTGTGTGTGAATGAGTATGTGCGTAGTTTCTGATACCCTACAAGTTTCGAACTTAGTTAGGGGTCAGTTACTATAAAGAGATGATGTAGTGAATGATTATGTTATGTTATGTTATGACTAGCAGCGCCCTGCTGTTTAACCCGCGTAGTACCCGTTTCCGTGAAGATAGAGGAATAAAATTATACTTAAAACCTTCCTCTTGAATCACTCTATCTATTAAAACAAACCGCATCAAAATCCGTTGCGTAGTTTTAAAGATCTAAGCATACATAGGGACAAGGGGACAGAGAAAGCGACTTTGTTTTATACTATGTAGTGATAAACATACTGCGCTATAAATTTAAATTTATATAGAGTATTAAAAATCAATTTAAATTCAAGAGGGGTGGCACTAAATAAAATAAATCCACCAAAATGGCCGTTTTATTAATACTAGTAATGTTTATTCGTAATTGTTTTGTTGTTCCGTGATACACCTGCTGTTGTAGGTGGCTTGCTTTGTTTTGATACTTGAGATGTTATGCAAGGGTAAATTTTATAAGTAACTAACGGCCCGCCCCGGCTTCGCACGGGTCCAATTTTCCCGTTGATTTTCCGTGTTTTTTTTTACATAAGAACCTTCTCCTAATAATAACAAATACAACAAAAAAAGAATTACTGAAATCGGTCCAGCCATTCACGCGTGATGCCGTGACCAAGGAAAACGGGTTTCATTTTTATATACATATATAGATGTACTTAAAACTTAAGTTCAAAACTATAATTTGATATATTCTTAGTAAAGTTAATGGATAACATTTGTGAAAGTAGTGATTAAACAAGGATAAAAAAAAAAAACGTTTTTAAAAACAAGCTTTTTTATCTATCTATATTGTCATGGGACTTACATAAGTATGCCAAACAGCTCAATCGGATAACCAGAAGTGGTCGAAAAATGGCTTGTAAGATTTGAATAGAGACAACGGGACAGGTGAAACTAAATAAAAGCTTGTAAAAAATACACCAAGTACCAAAGCAAGTCACTCCGACTACACGTTATAGAGGTATAGAGAGTGCCCAGGTGTGGTAAGGAGACGTTTTTCTTGTCCCGCGGTAAGACTTGCATCCCCAGTAGTGATGGGACACTACCGGTTGTGTGGAAGTATCGATAAAAATATGCAGGTTGTTTTTATGTGTTACTAGCTGTGCCCCGCGGTTTCACACGCGTAGTTCCCGTTCCCGTTCCCGAGGGAATTTCGGGATAAAAAGTATCCTATGTCCTTTTCCTGGTTCTTATCTACCTCCTCACCAATTTTCAGCCAAATCGGTCCAGCCGTTCTTGAGTTATAAGTGGCGTAACTAACACGACTTTCTTTTATATATATAGATTTTTTGCTTACAAACTTAGCCTGTAACTAAGCACATACTTGTATACTTTTAGAAGTTTAATTAAGTTAAAATTAGTCTTAATTGAAAGTTAAAATTAATATTTTTCTTTATTATCGACTTTTTATGAAGTTTACATTTTTATATTACACTAGCTGTGCCCCGCGGTATCACCCGCGTAGTTCCCGATCCCGTGGGAATTTCGGGATAAAACGTAGCCTATGTTCTTTCCCGGACCATAAGCTACCCCTGTACCAAATTTCAAGTCAATCGGTTCAGTAGTTTAGCCATGAAAAGGTAACAGACAGACAGACAGACAGAGTTACTTTCGCATTTATAATATTAGTTTGGATTTTTATTAAAGTAAAAAAAACCATTTAATCAATACTTACCGTTTCGACGGTATTTTTAAATTTAAGACCCGAAACTCGATAATTGACGGTTTTTGTACTTTTTGATCTAGTCATATTATATGAAAAGCGTATTTTATAAACATGCTTTTAGGTAATAATTAAAGGAAATATTGTCATCTAAAAAATACTCAGAGAAAAACAATATTATACAGAAAACTTATAAAATATATCAAGAAAACTGAACATATGTTTTCTGAATTTCACTTTTAGCATTAACTTCCATGCCTTCGGATTCTAGTAATTCGACCAATTTAGCACTAAAAATTAAACAAACTTAAAGTCCAGATCCTTATTAAGGAAATACTCATAGGAAAATTTAATTGTTATTATAATTATTATTGAAATCGAAAAAAATATAAAGTTAGAATTTGTAAAAATCACACTCAAGAAAATCGTAATTTACGTTGATAAATGATGCTCAAAACGTTATTAAAATTACCTCAAATAATAAAAGAATATTTTCTACAACAATTATACTAAAAAAAAATCTCTAAAACAAATTGTCTTTTTTTCTACAAATATTTTAAAATCATCATAAAACTACTATAAAATCGGACGCACGAAACAATTCAAATCAGTCTGCCGCGAGGCTTTTTAGAGAGAGGACGTATCGCTCCTACCGAGCGTTTGACCTTTGCGGCGCGTACGAATTTTATGCGATAATTCATCAACATGTTTTGATACTCGATAATAATTTTTGTTTTATAATTTGAATTATTTATTAAAAAAAAATATTAACATTTATGATAACAAATAATGTTTTAGAAATAATGAGCAATAAAACAACATTATTTTAAACCGACTTCCAAAAAGGAGGAGGTTCTCAATTCGGCCGGTATGTTTTTTTTTATGAATATGTTCAACGATATCTCCGTCAATTCTGTACCGATTACTAAAATTCTTTTTTTATTCAAAAGAATGGACTTGCCGTTTGGTCCCATGTCAAGGAAACCAGGATCTAATGATGGCATTCTAGAGAAATTGAGAGGAACTTTAGAAAATCGTAGGGTGATTAGTGCATTTGTTAAGTTTTTCGTTAATTATCTTAAAGCATTATAATTAAATGAAGGTTTGGAGTCGATCTGATGATGGACCTGGAAGATAGTCGAGGGAACTCTTCAACGACTAACAGCAGTTACCTCGTGTTTGGGCTTGATTAATTTGTATCGATGAGACCTTTACAACCAGATAGGTTGTGACACTCAAAAGTAATAAAAAAAAAGACTTTAAAAGCTGAAAAGTATAAAATAACAAATATTTAATTTAATACACCTTTTATGCGATGCTAATTTATACTTTTGTGTGTATGTTACCTATTGATAAGTGTGAAGTCGGTGCCAAGCCTCAAAGAAATAAAACTATTAGAAAAATAAACTACAAAATTATAATTCGAGATGACCGTTAACGAACGTTTGCCCGCTTGGATTGGTCGCATTTTTATTTTATTTATGTGCTACATCGCATAAGAGGTATTACATTATATATTTGTTATTTTATACTTTTTAGTTTTTGAAGTCGGTTTTTTTTAACAAAAAAGGAAACGAAATAATTTAGAAAGTCCTGCTTTTAGCGCTAAAAGGTTGTCCCGATAATATATGTTGTACATATACAGACGAGGCATTTTTCAAGTAGGCGTGGATGACGATATTCAAAACTATAAGGAAAGGAATATCGAAAATTGCTAGCGATTTTAATAAAAACTAAAACTGCAATTAGTATATGAAAAATCAATACCCCATTATGGCAAAAAATATATTATTCACAAGTAAGTTATAGATTTTTTTTTACTCGTATGTTGCTTTGTTTTTAAAAAGTTTCGTTACTTACCAAAAAAAAATCATGTCTTATTTTAAAAACAAAAAACTAAGTATTTGTTTTATTCATTATTCCTTGTTGTGAATAATGGAATATCGAATCGAAAGGTATTACGTAAATTATATCTAATCATATACTACCTTCTACGAATCGTAAAAAAAAATATACTCGTATTTATACTTTTGTCAATAACTTTAACACAATTTATAATTTCCAATGGATCAAAACCGTTCGGCCGGAGTATTCAGAGCGAGCGCGCCGTCACCACATAGACAGTGTGCATGCGGACACGCGTGCGCGTCTGTGTGAGTGAAATTTGAGTTGTCGCGCGGTAGATCACGGCTCTTAATACAAGCAGATTCTTTGCGATTTTATTTAGATTCCAACTAACGGAATAAAACAATATCTATTTTTAGTTTATTTACCCTTTCTTCTTTCAACCCCGAGAGGAGTTGTTTTGAAATAGAAACACGTGTTTGTTTATTTGCTAACTCAAGTAATTCCAATTTTAGAATTAACAATCGCTCAATCCTTTAGGTATATTCAATTTTTATTTATATTGGTATAGAATATTGTAGAAACTACTTTAACGGATTATTGTAAGAAAATCCGAAAGGTCAGAAATATTAAAAATTTACCATCAGTAACGACAAAAATCCTTTAAGTTGTTTTATTTAAATGAGTAAAAATATTTAACACAAATAGTTCATAATTTTATTTTTAATTTACGCTTTTTTATAAGTAAATCAATTTTACTTTGTTAAGTAGAATTTATCGATATCGACACCACATATGTCCCATCCCTATTTTAAAAGCATCTATCAAACTATGACAAATATTGTTTTTGCCTTCCGAGATTCAAGTCGGGACCATGTACTGGGGATTTAAAACATACTTCCATATAAATAGCTTTGGGGTAGAAAACCTATGCCATTTTTTATAAAGCTTTTGTTTTATGAAGGGGTGGGTTCTGATTTTATATAATACTGTGTGTGCCCCGCGGTTTCACCCGCTTAGTTCCCGTTTCCGTAGGAATATGGGAATAAAATTATGTTCTTCTTGAATTACTCTATCTATTAAAACAAACCGCATCAAAATCCGTTGCGTAGTTTTAAAGATCATACATAGGAACAGAGAAAGCGACTTTGTTTTATACTATGTAGTGATTTAAAACTGCGGTTTTGCTCGTGTCTTTGTTGTGCCCGTGGGACTTTTCGGATTTAAGTATATCCGGACATATTACATAATCATTGTTTTAGTCTTATTCGAAGCAAAGCCTAATTTAGTTCTTAGTGTACTTTAACCTGGATGGTAATGTCACCAAGCCGGATTACCAAATAGAGGACTGAAGGTTCGATTCCCGTGCAGAGTAACATTTGTGATACACATATGTTTATCTCGGTCTGGTAGTTTGTGTATGGATCAGTTGGTGTATGAAGATAATAGAATGAAATTTATGTTATGTTATATTTTACTAGCAGAGCCTCGCTGTTTCTCCCGCGTAGCTCCCGCTCCCGTGTGAATGCGGGAATAAAATTAAGCTTCCTCTTGAATCACTCTATCTATTAAAAACACATCAAAATCCGTTAGTTTTAGAGATGTAAGCATACCATAACATAATCATTCACTCCATCATCTCATTACAGTAACTGACCCCTAAGTTCGTAACTTGTATCTAGCGTATCAGAAACTACGCACACACTCACACACACACACACCCAGACCGAGATAAACATTTGCTGCCTTATTTGCGTTGCATTTTTAGTCTGGTTTAACAAAACCTGGTAAGCATTTGACACCTTGTCAGTCAAATCTGTCACTTTGACAGTGTTCAAAATTGATTGTAAAACCTGGTTTAGTGCTAAACCAGACTAAAAATGCAACGCAAATAAGGCAGTTGTGGTTCAAATATTTAACTAAAAACATCCAATTATTCTCCCAAATAATATTACATTATATCAATACAGAGTTTCGTAATCAGAGCCCACTAGAATATGATATTATAAAGGGGCGTTCACAAAATATTAACGTGAAATTAGACAGTTATTTAAATGGGAAATACACTTTATAATGCTATTAAAATCTCAGATGTTTCGCTGGAGGTTATGATATTAAAAGTTTGTTTGTTTAGCTATAATAATGTGATTGGTGAATAAAGTTTTAAAATTATTTGAACTTGGGATATAATTGTAGTTTTACATAGGCCAGTTTTTTAAGTTTTTCCTTTTTCAACACTAAATCATTCACTCCACCATCTCATTACAGTAACTGACCCCTAACTAAGTTCGTAACTTGTATCTAGGGTATCAGAAACTACGCACATTCATTCACACACACACACACACCCAGACCGAGACAAACATTTGTGGTTCACACAAATATTCACCCCGGGAATCGAACCCGCAACCTTACGGATGGCAGTCCGGCATGATGACCACTCTGCCATCGAGGTCGTCAATCTTTTGTTGTAAGTATGTAACTTGTAAGTACCTATTTTATGGTATTATTTTCATTTTTTTATTAGGTTTGTTTGTTAGAACTAATTGCAGGAATTGTATTTTTTGTATTAACATATTTGTTTTATCAAAAAAAGACCTTTGAATAGAAAAGATTGAAAAATAAAATTATCAACACACTTGCTCATAAAAGGGCTCTTATTTGTGCAAAAACAGTTGAATAATGACACGTTTTATTCACTAGTGAGTTATAGTTTTTTTTTAATTGCTTTGTTTAAAAAATTTTCGGTACCAAAAAAATCGTGTCCGTACATTTTAAAAATAAACTTCAATTATGTTGCCTTACTTTTGATAGGTCTATGGTCGATTCCATTCATTCATTCATTCAGTATTTAAACTTCCATACCAAAAACAAAATCAAACAAATCAAAACCAAAATGCATTCTTGTTTAAAATGGCGTCTAAAATCGGCCATCTTGGATTTTAAAAACAAATTGCTTTAGAATGCGTTCGAAGCGTCTTTACATGATATAGTCATGCCATTTCTGCGCGATTCCTCAAATATTATACCATGAAGAAATCCCTTTGTCCACTCCAAATATTATTATGGTAATATACACTTTGGCGTCCAAGGAATAAGCTTTATTTTCACTTACGGGTCTCTTAGCAAAATATTATTTGTATTTTTTATAAATAAGTAAGATATTTCACGTTTCTGAAGGATTTTGAATGGGTTATTTATTTATTGACTAGTGTGCCGTGGTTTTGGCCACATAAAACGTCATTCCATTGTAGACCAAATGCCTCCCTTGACTGATTAGTCACGCTTGTCCAATGTGTGTTGGTGATCTTAAACCGGAACCATGTTTTTTAAATTACACAAATCCAAACTAATATTATAAATGCGAAAGTAACTCTGTCTGTCTGTCTGTTACCTTTTCACGACTAAACTACTGAACCGATTGACTTGGAATTTGGTACAGAGGTAGCTTATGGTCCGGGAAAGAACATAGGATACTTTTTATCCTGAAATTCCCACGGGAATGGGAACTACGCGGGTGAAAAGGCGGGGCGCTGCTAGTATTAAATAACTCCCTCTAGCCAGAAATCGAACCCGTTCTAGCTTATAAAGCAGACACACTTACAACTAAACCAAAAACTTGAAAAACAATAAACCTATTTCTTCCCATATTTTTCAAGAATACTCCAATTCCATGCAAATGTCACTGTCAAACACTGACAGATTAAACGTCACCCCATTTTCGCGCCATCAGAACTGTCATCGGCTAGAGAGTGACGCGAGCAAATTAGTTCGGACACTTGGGCATGTCAGAGGAGCGAATGCGGATAGATATTTTTCGGGAAAAACATTTTTATTGACTTTGGATGACCTGTTTTTTTGTTAATCATTACAGTTTCCGTAAAACATATTTTTGTTTGATTAAACGTCCTAATCTCAGGAACTGCTGGTTCGATATAAAAAAAAAACAGTGCTGGATAGCCTACTTATCCAGCCCCCCTAGTATGACTGTGCGTGATAAATGATATAGACACGAAATAATATCAATTTCGCGAGCATGACCAAATTAATATGGCGTAGTACGATTTGATAAAATTAAATATGGCGGCAATATTTATTATATTTTGACAGTTGGATGTCAATAAATAGCTATATCGATTTCGCGAGCAAGACCAAATGTCATAAAATTAATCATGTGGTAATATTAAATATGGCGGGCATTTTTATAAAATTTTGACAGTTGGATGTCAATAAATCGCTGTATCTATCGCGTTTTCGAAGTCATGCTAGCCTAGCAGGGTTTAGATAGCCCACTTATCGAGGAAGGCTATAAGCTAAAACATCACGCCAATAAGAACAGAGCTAACGCTGGTCACGGACAGAGCTAGTTTCATAATATTATATCCAGAAAAGTATCCTGCTAGTCCTACTAATCCTACTAATATTATAAATGCGAAAGTTTGTATGTTTGTTATTCTTTCACGCAAAAACTACTGTATCGATTTAGATTAAATTTGGTACAGATGTTCCTCATACCTAGGAATAACACATGGGATACTTTTTATCCCGAAATTCCCACGGGATCAGGAAAAACCTCGAGGCCCAGCTAGTAATACATATTTCCCAAAATGTATAAACCACTGAATTATAATCCTACTAAGATTAATAATATTATTATACATTAAACGAATTGCTCCAATATAATACAATCAAAAGGAATAGTTCGTCGACCCCACTTCAAAGCGATCTAAAGCGCTTTTGTCTACAAAATACGATAAATAATTCATTAAAACAACACCCTATTTCTATTGTAATAGAATTCAAACTCATTTAACGCGTTCACAATTAATAGAAAATGAAGTTTTCCCATAATTATTGAACAAAGTGACATTAGACGTAAGTGACGTTTTGTATTTGCATATGTCAAAGGCTTTATTGTACAGCGTGTTGGTTTATTGGTTTTATTTATAGAGATAATGAATACATTTTATCTTAGTTAGATTTAATTTTAACCCCCGACGCAAAAAGAGGGGTGTTATAAGTTTGACGTGTCTGTGTGTGTGTCTGTCTGTCTGTCTGTGGCATCATAGCTCCCGAACGGATGAACCGATTTTAATTTAGTTTTTTTTTTGTATTAAAGTGGACTTACGTGCGAGTGTTCTTAGACATGTTTGATGAAAATCGGTTGACCCGTTTAAAAGTTATGGGTGTTTGAAAGTAATTGTGTTGGGGGTTTTTGAAATTTTTAATTTAATTGTTATTGTTCGTATCTTTACAAATAAATAGGGCGATATATGAAGTAGGAGATAATCTTAAGAACTAATTTGATAATAATATAATTTTCAAAATGCCCATTAGGTAGTTTTCCATCTAATCTAAATATATATTATAACTCAAAGGTGACTGACTGACTGACTGACTGACTGACATAGTGATCTATCAACGCACAGCCCAAACCACTGGACGGATCGGGCTGAAATTTGGCATGCAGGTAGATGTTATGACATAGGCATCCGCTAAGACAGGATTTTTGAAAATTCTCCCCCTTGGGGAGAAAAGTGGGGAAACCAAATTTTGCCGGAAGTCATTTTGCGGGAATAAGCTTGTTATCTACAAAATTAATATAAAACTGTTTATCCGTTGTCTAGTACAAAAATATACTGCCGTAGTGCCTTTTTGTCATTAATAACATAACATAATCATTCCCTCCATCATCTCATTACAGTAACTGACCCCTAAGTCCGTAACTTGTATCTAGGGTATCAGAAACTACGCACACACTCATTCACACACACACCCAGACCGAGACAAACATTTGTGGTTCACACAAATATTCTCCCGCACGGGAATCGGACCCGCAACCTTACGGATGGCAGTCCAGCATGGTGACCACTCTGCCATCGAGGTCATTAATAAATAAATAAAAAGTCGCATTAATTAATCTATACTAATACTATAAAGAGGAAAGATTTGTTTGTTTGTTTGTAACGAATAGGCTCCGAAACTACTGAACAGATTTCAAAAATTCTTTCACCATTACAAATCTACATTCACCCTGAGTAACATAGGCTATATTTTATCCCCTTATTCCCACGGGAACGGGAACCACGCGGGTGAAACCGCGAGACGCCGCTAGTAGTATACATAATACTTTTAATATAAAATACATAATAGGTAGGTATGTATATAAACAGTGTCATATTACTAAGGGGGCGTCCATTAATTACGTGAGGTGTTGTAGGGGGGGAGGGGGTCAAGCTAAATCTTTCCAAATCTCACTTAGGGGGGAGGGGGGGTCTTGGCAAATATCACGTATTTTTTTTTCTCTCAGAAAACGATGTAAAATTGCGTGAAAAATTATTTCTAGAATAAAACATGGTCAAATCTGAGAAAATAGTGTTTGTCGTATTCATGCAAACATCGCAGAGCAATGAAGTAGCGCTCGATTGTTTTTCTTAATAATCCAACACGTTTACAGTTCAAATAGAAGTTTTCAAGAATCTCACGTGAGATTAGGGGAGGGGGGAGGGAGTTGAAGAAAATCTTACGATATCTCACCAAGGGGGGAGAGGGGGTCAAAAAATTTACAAAAACGCCTCACGTAATTAATGGACGCCCCCTAATGAATGCAACATGGACGGACAGACAAAGCGATATGACTGTTATTAGATATTATCTAGTGATTACAGGCTGGACTCGAACTACGATCGTTAATAATGTACATACTAGTAATGACCTGCGGTTGTACCTGTAATTTACAATAATATCTGGATGAAATGTATCCTGTACTACATGTAAGTAGTTGGTCAAGCTTTCAACTATCTTTATGTAAAAGTTTTATAAATGTATACATAGGATACTTTTTATCCCGGAATTCCCACGGGATTGGTTGGTATTTACGGTAAAACCGCGGGGCACAGCTTGTCCTACTAATATTATAAAGCCGAATGTTTGTGAGTGTGGATGTTTAGATGTGTGGATGTTTGTTCCTCTTTCACGCAAAAACTACTGAATTGATTTAAATGAAACTTTACAATAATTTAGCTTATACATCAGAATAACACATAGGATACTTTTTATCCCGAAATTCCCACGGGATTTTCGCGGGCGCTGCTAGTAATATTATAAAGAGGAAATATTTGTTTGCACTAAATTGGCTCGGAAACTATTAAATCAATTTAAAAAAAAAGAGTATATGAAATTTTTTTGGTATCGAAACTTTTTTAAAAACAATGCAATTTAAAAAACAATCCATAACTCACTAGTGAATAAAACGTGTCATTATTCAACTGTTTTTGCACAAATAAAATCCTCTTTATGAGCAAGTGTGTTGAAAAATGCATTACCGAATCTCAATCTACAGTGTCTTTGAATTAGAAAATTGGGTGCTTGACACAAATCAATAGTTTGGGGCTTGGGGTCGCTCGCTAGGGGACGTCGCTATTAAAAACCAATTTGAAATACTCCAAATGTACAGTCACGGAATGAAAAGGTTCGTCACCTTAGATTCGGTTTTCATTTGCACTAAGTAAAGCAAGAAACAATTATACCAACATACCAGCGTAAGAAACAGTGATGCTAACATTTAAATAAATAATATGACGTTTGCTATCGAATAAGGATTTGCTTGATTTTTCTATCCTTTTTTAAACACTGCCTTGTGCGCGCGGCATATAAAAACCTGTTTGATATTTTGCAATGATGGCATTGACCTATTGACAATAGTTTTAACAGAGATGATAATGACAGGTTGAACCAACAAGAAGGTTTTAGTTTATAAAACATAAACATCTTGTTGACAAGATAAATAGTCAAACAACACTGATCGGAATAATTTTGAACTTTATCAACGAACAGTAGAATATAATTTTCCCTAATTCGAGTCTATTTTGTAACATAGTTTCAAAAGGTAATATGTCATCGCGACACATTAATCGAATCAATTTGAAAATTGACGAACCTTTTCGTTGCGAGACTGTACAAAAAATACGAGTATTCGATGCTATGATGTCACATGAGGGCTATTACAGTCATTTAGTTTTAGAGTTCTTTACGGTTATTTAAAAAAGTAAAAAAAATTTTTTTGGTTATTTTAGTGAACGAAGAAAATTTTTTAAAAACGAATCTTTCTAAACCTTAATACATAGTATACAACAAAGTAGCTTTCTCTATCCCTATGTATGCTTAGATCTTTATAACTACGCAACGGATTTTGATGCGGTTTGTTTTAATAAATGAAGTGTGATTGAAGAGAAAGGTTTTTAGCATAAGTTTATCCCTATATTCTTACGGGAACGGGAACTACGCGGGTTAAACTGCGGGTCGCCGCTAATCATATTATCAAGAGGAAAGATTTGATTGTTTGTTTGTAACGAATAGGCTCCGAAACTACTGAACCGATTTCAAAAATTCTTTCACTAATGGAAAGCTTATTTATCAGTGCGTGACATGGGCTATATTTTATCCCCGTAATCCCACGGGAACGGGAACAACGCGTTTGAAACCGCAGGGTGCTACTTATCGAATAGAAACGTTTACGAGACAAATGCTTGCTTATTTAACTGTTTGGCAGCCAGGTTTCACACTTCAAAATGATATTTTATCTCAACTTTTATTCTTGACTGTACTTAATAGTTTGACATTTATTATATTGACCAGAGACCAGAGAGAATCTTGATCGTAATCTCCCAGGGGAAAACTAACTCAAGCTTTAAAAATTGTTTATACCAAGAACGGGAATTGAACTTGCAACCCTCAGTCTGATAGGTCGATATAGTGACCACTAGACTTTTATAGGTACTATTACTATCTTCAAACTTCATTTAAATACTTACTTATATAAAAACTAGCTGTGCCCTGCGGTTTAACCCGCGTAGTTCCCCATCCCGTGGGAATTTCGGGATAAAACGTAGCCTATGTTCTTTCCCGGACCATAAGCTACCCCTGTACCAAATTTCAAGTCAATCGGTTCAGTAGTTTAGCCGTGAAAAGGTAACAGACAGACAGAGTTACTTTCGCATTTATAATATTAGTTAGGATAGTATCTACTTCGTACGGGAATCAAACCGGGAATCAAAGTAACCAGTCACCAAACTTATTTACTTATTTAAAGAAACAAAGTCGGTAATTGAACCAGCAACCTTGTATTTGACAGCCAAGTTTTATGTACATAAACAGGGCCCTGATTCTCTAAACTATTAATCTGTGATAATGCTACTCAAATGTATTTTAATATCAACATTATGGCCGTTTTTTGACATTTGTTGTCATTTTGGTATTCTCTTAGTGAAAACTACTCATCTGACTCAATGGCTCCATAAAACTTAGATGGTTGTCATGGAAACAGTATTCTGACGTTTATTTGCCAAAAATTTTACATGCAACAAAGACCACTGAGACACCATAGCCATATGAATAAATTTTAGCAGAATACCAAATTTCTGACACTCACGTTATGGTGCCACAATATCAAAATATTGTCTGATCAATAATGTCAAATTGCAGACTTAGGCCCCTGGTATTGAACCAACAACCTTCAGTTCAGCAGCCATTTTACTGACCACTACACCATTTCAGCCTTCAAATTCGTTCAAAGTGACCACCGTAAGCGTCCCCAAGACACCCTGAACAGGGGATATCCATTTAGGTAGGACGAAAGTCACCCAGGGGAAAACTCAACTTATTCAGCTTTAAACAAGTTATATGGCGAGGTACTGGCTGGTTTTAAATATGCATATTCAGTTATGTACCTATGTATGTATATGTGGCTTTTCGTAATCTTGACTGGTAATATAAACTAGCGGCGCCCCGCGATTTCACCCGCGTAGTTCCCGTTCCCGTAATAATATGGGGATAAAATTATGCTAGAAACCTTCCCACTTAATCACTCTATCTATTAAAACAAACCGCATCAAAATCCGTTGCGTAGTTTTAAAGATCTAAGTATACATGGGGATATAGGGACAGAGAAAGCGACTTTGTTTTATACTATGTAGTGATAATGATAGTAATTTAGGGTAAACCAACAGTTTAAAAAAGAAAAATGGAGAAGATAGTATAGGACAGAAAGCCAATTAGAGGTTTACACGTATATAAACAGTTACATTAGAATAATAATTTAGGAGAAAGATTACAGAATTACTAATCTTGTAAGATTTTACTAAAGTCCAAATATCTCTCTCTTACTGTGGAAGTGAGGAGAAATATTGTCAAACTCGTAAAAAGTAATAAAGTTTGAATTGAATCGTGAATTTAAATCGAGACCTCTGGCTTTGCAGGCACATACCATTGCAGTTGCACCACTAAAACGTCTACATATATATCCTACTAATATTATAAAGCCGAATGTTTGCGAGTGTGGATGTTTAGATGTGTGGATGTTTGTACCTCTTTTACGCAAAAACTACTGAATAGATTTTAATGAAATTTGGTACAGATGTTCCTCATACCTAGGAATAATACAAAGGATACTTTTAATCCCAAAATTCCCACGGAATAAGGTTCCACGCGGGTAAAACCGCGGGGCACAGCTATGGGTAATAAATAAAAATAAGGACCCCAATACACATTCTATGATTCTATGAGAGCAATAATAAATAACCAAAACGTACTCGGAATACTAATCTACCGTCATCTTATCGAAATACCGATTAGCACAACATATCATCACTACATAGTATAAAACAAAGTCGCTTCCCGCTGTCCGTCCATATGTATGCTTATATCTTTAAAACTACGCAACGGATTTTAATGCGTTTTCTTTTCATAGATAGAGTGATTCAGTGGGAAGGTTTTTAGCATATTATTATCCCCATATTCCTACGGGAACGGGAACTACGCGGCTAAAACCGCGGGGCGATGCTAGTCATATTATAAAATATGCCCCACGGTTTTACCCGCGTGAATCCCAATCCCATGGGAATTTCGGGATAAAAAGTATCCTATATGTTATTCCTAGTTATAAGGAACATCTGTACCAAATTTAATCTAAATCGATACAGTAGTTTTTGCGTGAAAGTGGAACAAACATCCAAACTCACAAACATCCAAACATACAAACTTTCGCATTATAATATTAGTAGGATGCTTGTCATTCTTACATACAGACCCACGTGAATTATATAAAAATACTAGCTGTGCCCCGCGGTTTTACCCGCGTGGAACCTTATCCCGTCGGAATTTTGGGATAAAAAGAATAATACAAACATACAAACTTTCGCATTTATAATATTAGTAGCACCGGTCTTAAAATATCACCAATAAATAGACTGTATGAATCGATGGCGTCCAAACACCATCGAATATCGTCCCCGGGCTAATGTGAGCGACGGAGTGACGCGAATGGCGATGGTTGACCCAATAATGTATTAACTATACTCCTAGTACCAAGTCATGAGCGGTAGCGGTTATAACCACCAAAAAATATTATCATGTATTGTGCCACAATCTTTTCTGTGCCGGCGGCAAAAATTGGAAGCTACTATTGTCATTTTGACTTTTTCTTTGCGTGTCGACTCATATTTTTGAGGATATTGTGGGTAGGCCCAGCCCTTCTGGCTGGGAGAGCCCTTCATGCCACACCGGGGGTTCTCTCAATCTCGGCTCACGGTGGTATGCAGTTCTATGCATTTTCACAGCGTTGAAAAATAAGGTACTGTTTAAAATTGAAAATCTTTTCGATGTGTGTGTTTTGTGTTAGATAGCCTATTTATCGATGAAGGCTATAAAATAAGTTCATTCATTCAAGTAATTCACATCAAGTTATGAATACCAGGAAAGAAATTTACGTACGAAAAAAGCATATCTAGACTAATATTATAAACAGGAAAAATTGTTTTTGTTTGTAACGAACAGGCTCCGAAACTACTGAACCGATTTCAATAATTCTTTCACCATTAGAAAGCTACATTCACCCTGAGTAAAATAGGTTATTTTATTTCTGTATTTCCACGGGAATGGGTACTACGTGAGTGAAATCGGAGGGCGCTGCTAGTTTTGATATATTTTTGTTGGCAATCGCTAGCCGCTCATACCTTAAGCATGAGAAAAAGCAATAAGGAGCCGAGCGAAATGGAAGGGTGAGGTCCTGAAACTACAGGCGCGCAGTTACAGGGGAAATACACTTTTTGCCTTTTAAATATTCATTCAGTACACTCTTCAGTTGACTATAGACCCAAGGTCAGCCTGTATAATGTTCTCTTAGAATTTAGAATGATTTTTTTCGGTTGTACTACGAGTATTAAAAATGGAAGGATTTTAATAAGACTTTGTTTAAACTTTTTTCTGAAACTAGTAAAATTGTGTTTTTGAACTTAGATAACTAACATTTTTTAATTGTAAACCTAACTTTTCAGTATAAAAGAAGACATGATTTAATAACTTTAAAACTCAAATATAATTATACTGTCTGGCGTCTGTATCCTACTATTATTATAAACTTGCGTCGCCCCGCAGTTTCACCCGCGTAGTTCCCGTTCCCGTAGGAATATGGGGATAAAATTGCTAAAAACCCTTCCCACTGAATCACTCTATCTATTAAAACAAACCGTATCAAAATCCGTTGCGTAGTTTTAAAGATCTAAGCATACATAGGGACAGAGAAAGCGACTTTGTTTTATACTATGTAGTGATATAAAAGTTTGAATGTTTGTTACTCTTTCACGCAAAAACTACTGTATAAAATTTGGTACAGATGTTCCTTATAACTAGGAATAACACATAGGATACTTTTGATCCCAAAATTCTTACGGGATAAGATTCCTAGTGGGTAAAACCGCGGGGTACAGCTAGTGATGTTATATCCACACTAATATTATAAAGAAGAAAGATTTGTTTATTTGTAACGAATAGGCTCCGAAACTACTGAACCGATTTCAAAAATTCTTTCACTAATGGAAAGCTAATTTATCAGTGCGTGACATAGGCTATATTTTATCCCTGTATTCCCACGGGAACGGGAACTACGCGGGTAAATCCACGGGGTACAGTTAGTACTACATATATCTCCCTTTTCAGGTAAACAGGGATATTTAAAAGGATTTTCGTGTACCACTTTGCGCATTCGGTTTTTAATGCATTATTATAAGTATTCGAGTCACATATTGCAGTGAGGGCGAAGTGGTGTTGAGAATGGTAGGGTAGCAGATTCGATGTTGGTTGGTGTAATTTTTTTTAAATAGTTTGGAAGCTTAGAGTAGTAGGTTTGAATTCAGTAGGTGTGTTTTTTTAATAATTATTTTTAAATGATTCATTAATTTTATCTACACTAATATGTATTATAAAGAGGAAAGATTTGTTTATTTGTGACGACTAGGCTTCAAAACTACTGAACCGATTTCAAGAATTAGCTACATTCACATATTCACATATTTTATCCCCATATTCCCACGGGAACGAGAACTACGCGAGCAAAACCGCGGGGCACAGCTAGTTAATATAAATATAACATTTCTTTTTGTATCATTTTTTGTGACACACGATGGTGAATTGTGCCGAGATTGTATGATATTACGAGCTGAAAGAGTTCTACGCGGGTAAAACCGCGGGGCGCTGCTAGTTCTACTACACATATACAATTAAATTCACAACAATACAAAACCTTAATTGTAACCAAGTTACATATACATATGTAAAATAATAATAAGTTGTCACTGTTGTCCGTAAAATAATAACATTTAAGCGAAACCCTTGAAAACGTATCTCGAATAATAATAAGGTGTGTTCACACTAATCAACGGTTGTGTACGTGCCTTTATAGCGATAATTGATTTTGAATATTAGTTAAATTTGTATTTTGACTAGCTGTGCTTCGCGGTTTTACACGTAATCGCCAGTGTTCCGATTCCGTAAGAATTTTAGGAAAAATATATCCCACCAAAAACATTCTGTAAAAAACTAGCCAAGTCTCGAAGGAGCTGCTTGTTTAACTCTAAAAAATAATAAAATCTAGACAGACTCGTGCCAAGTGTAAGGTTCCTTACTGCGATTTCTTTATTATTATAGTTAATGTTGTGTGACTTGGCCGTTGAACATTGTTTAAAAGGTTAGTAGTGGGTACATGTCAATTTTGTTTACACGTAATGTTATAACATTATTAAAATACGCAGCTTTATCAAGCCTACAATTGACTGGATATTGAATCAACATTTTTCAAGTGGCTATAATTAAGCTAATTTTCTATCGTCAATGGATAGGTTCTGGATTTTTTAAGATTGGTGCAATAGTGTCAAGGAGCACCTAGTTTTGTACCCTTGTGTACATACATGTGTACCCTTCAACGGCCAAGTCACACAACATTAACTATAATAATAAAGAAATCGCAGTAACACCTTAGACTTGGCACGAGTCTGTCTAGATTTCATTATTTTTTAGAGTTAAACAAGCAGCTCCTTCGAGACTTGGCTAGTTTTTTACAGAATGTTTTTGGTGGGATTTCATTTCTTTTTGTCAAAACTTGTTTATATTGATTTATTTTATTAGATTTTCTTATTTGACACACTTATTTTTTAGGAGTAGTATTATATTATTAAGCGCCCCGCGGATTCACCCGCGTAGTACCCGTTCGCGTTTCCGTGGGAATTTCGGGATAAAAAGTATCTATAGATAAATAGTTTTAAGCTACCTCCCCACAAATTGTCAGCCAAATCAGTTCAGCTGTTCTAGAATTATAATTCCCGTTCCCATTCCCGTGGGAATTTCGGGATTAAAAGTATTCTATGTGCTTCTCCTGGTTCTAAGCTACCTCCCCACCAATTTTCAGCCAAATCAATTCAGCTGTTCTTGAGTAATAAATTCCCGTTCCCAATCCCGTGAGAATTTCGGGATTAAAAGTATTCTATGTTCTTGTCCTGGTTCTAAGCTACCTCCCCACCAATTTTCAGCCAAATCAGTTCAGCCGTTCTTGAGTAATAAATTCCCGTTCCCATTCCCGTGGGATTTTCGGGATTAAAGTATTCTATGTTCTTGTCCTGGTTCTAAGCTACCTCCCCACCAATTTTCAGCCAAATCAATTCAGCCGTTCTTGAGTAATAAATTCCCGTTCCCATTCCCGTGGGATTTTCGGGATTAAAGTATTCTATGTTCTTGTCCTGGTTCTAAGCTACCTCCCCACCAATTTTCAGCCAAATCAATTCAGCCGTTCTTGATTTTTAAATTCCCGTTCCCAATCCCGTGGGAAATTCGGGATTAAAAGTATCCTATGTCCTTTTCCTGGTTTTAAGCTACCTCCCAACCAATTTTCAGCCAAATCAGTTCAGCCGTTCTTGAGTTACAATTCCCGTTCCCATTCCCGTATAATTCCCGTTCCCGTTCGATTATCCTAGTTTTTATAGTTTTCCCTTTATGTGGCCATTAAACCCTAACTCTGTACCAAATTTCAGCTCTCTAGGTTTATGGGAAGTACTAGTTCTATTTTGATGATCATGAGTGAGTGAGTGAGTGAGTGAGTGTCTGTCTAAAATGCGAAACTTTGCTTTCGCTTAACTTCGGAACTAAATGACCTACAGACTTGAAATTTTATTTTAAGTATGTGATTGTATAGCTTACTGGATGACGAAAATTTCAGCGTTCTGGGCTTATCCAGAGGTTGTCAAATAGGGGCCTGAAAATGCGGCGAAAGGGTTCCTGTAAAGGATGGTACGGCAGTGTTTGCTTCGCGCTCGACTTGGCGGGGGGCACTGCCGTGCCCCCAGATCTTATGTCCTCTCTTTTTGTCAGAGATTTTAATATTTCTTATTATTTTGTTAAACTCTTTTTGTGTTCTTTTTTTTTTTCAAGGAACATGAACCAAAGGTGTAATAAGACAGTATGTTTGAATTTAGTTTTTAAAACTTTAAAAAAAGTGACAGTTTGGTAACGGTGCGTTTATATTTATTTGTAATGCCCGTTATTGTATGATGTTTATCTAATAGAAAAACCGACGACCTCAATGGAAGTGTGGTCACCATGTCGGACTGCCATCCGTAAGGTTGCGGGTTCGATTCCCGTGCGGGTGAATATTTGTGTGAACCACAAATGTTTGTCTCGGTCTGGGTGTGTGTATGTGCGTAGTTTCTGATACCCTAGATACAAGTTACGAACTTAGTTAGGGGTCAGTTACTGTAATGAGACGATGGAGGGAATGATTATAAAAAAACGGACAATCTACAAAAAAAAACCCAGCCTAATTATTAGCAACCGAATTATTATTAAAAGCTAGTGTCATAGATACATCTGACTAGACAGAGTCTGGCCCATATTGAAATTACGGAGTCCTAACCAGTACTTCAGAGGCGTCTTATACGATCTTAACTCAATCAGACACCCAAGACGAACTGAGTCGCTTTTGAATATAGATATACATGCGGAATTAAATCATAGGGTGATATGGAACATATATATTTAAACATAGATTAAGCATACATTTTATGTCCTACTTTTAAATCTGTCAAATTTATAATAAAATATTTCTACCTATTATTAGTTTGTTTTTGAATATCTGTGTGAACCACAAATGTTTATCTCGGTCTGGATGTGTGTGAATGAGTGTGTAAAATACAATCCCACCAAAAACATTCTGTAAAAAACTAGCCAAGTCTCGATGGAGCTGCTTGTTTATCTCTAAAAAGTAATGAAATCTAGACAAAGTCGTGCCAAGTGTAAGGTTCCTTACTGCGATTTCTTTATTATTATAGTTAATGTTGTTTGACTTGGCCGTTGAAGGATACACTGTACACAAGTACACAACTGTACACAAGGGTACAAAACTAGGTGCTCCATGACACTATTGCACCAATCTGTCGCCAGAACCACTACCCATTGACGATAGAAAATTGCCACTTGAAAAACGTTGATTCAATATCCAGTCAATTGTAGGCTTGATAAAGCTGCGTATTTTAATAATGTTACAACATTACGTGTAAACAAAATCGTCTTGTACCCACTACTAACGTTTTAAACAATGTTCAACGGCCAAGTCACACAACATTAACTATAATAATAAAGAAATCGCAGTAAGGAACCTTACACTTGGCACGACTTTGTCTAGATTTCATTACTTTTTAGAGATAAACAAGCAGCTCCATCGAGACTTGGCTAGTTTTTTACAGAATGTTTTTGGTGGGATTTCATTTATTTTTGTTGAAACGTGTTTATATTGTTTTTTTTATTAGATTTTCTTATTTGACACATTTTTTTCTTTTTAGGAGTAGTATTTTATTACTAAGCGCCCCGCAATTTCACCCGCGTAGTTCCCGTTCACGTTTCCGTGGGATTTTCGGGATAAAAAGTATCCTATGTGCTTCTCCTGATTCTAAGCTACCTCCCCACCAATTTTCAGCCAAATCAATTCAGCCGTTCTTGAGCTATAAATTCCCGTTCCCAATCCCGTGGGAATTTCGGGATTAAAAGTATTCTATGTTCTTCTCAAGGTTTTAAGCTACCTCCCCACCAATTTTCAGCCAAATCAGTTGAGCCGTTCTTGAGTTATAAATTCCCGTTCCAAATCCCGTGGGAATTTCGGGATGAAAGGTATCCTACGTCCTTTTCCTGGTTCTAAGCTACCACACCACCAATTTTCAGTCAAATCAATTCAGCCGTACTTGATTTTTAAATTCCCGTTCCCAATCCCGTGGGAATTTCGGGATTAAAGTTATTCTTTGTCCTTTTTCTGGTTCTAAGCTACCTCCCCACCAATTTCCAGCCAAATCAGTTCAGCCGTTCTTGAGTTACAGTTCCCGTTCCTGTATAATTCCCGTTCCCGTTCGATTATCCTAGTTTTTATAGTTTTCCCTTTATGTGGCCATTAAACCCTAACTCTGTACCAAATTTCAGCTCTCTAGGTTTATGGGAAGTACTAGTTCTATTTTGATGATCATGAGTGAGTGAGTTAGTGTCTAAAATACGAAACTTTGCATTCGCTTAACTTCGAAACTAAATGACCTACAGACTTGAAATTTTATTTTAAGTATGTGATTGTACACCTTACTGGATGACGAAAATTTCAGTGCTCTGGGTTTATCCAAAGGTTCTCAAATAGGGGCCTGAAAATGCGGCGAAAGGGTTCCTGTAAAGGATGGTACGGCAGTGTTTGCTTCGCGCTCGACTTGGCGGGGGGCACTGCCGTGCCCCCAGATAAATGTACAATAACAAGCATGCGCCCGGCGCACCCTGGGCAATGGTCTGCGGACGGCAAGTCGGTAACGCAGACTAGCCGATCCTTCCACCACGACTCAACGGCTAATAACTTGCCGTGAGTGTCCCTACACCTGCACACGCGGGGACCTTTACAAGGCCACTGATAGTGCCATATCGGTGGCCGAGTTCTGGTCCTCAAAAATATGAGTCGACACGCAAAGAAGAAGAAGTGTGTGCGTAGTTTCTGATACCCTAGATACAAGTTACGAACTTAGTTAGGGGTCAGTTACTGTAATGAGATGATGTAGTGAATGATTATGTTATGTGAAATTTGGTACAGAGAACAAGCATTCTTCTTAACTTTCCCGTTTGCAAAGGATTATTTATTCTTATGCAAGTAATAGGAGAGAACTGATAAAGACTAATAAGTACTTCACTACATAGTATAAAACAAAGTCGCTTTCTCTGTCCCTATGTCCCTATGTATGCTTAGATCTTTAAAACTACGCAACGGATTTTGATGCGGTTTGTTTTAATACATAGAGTGATTCAGTGGGAAGGTTTAGAGCATAATTTTATCCCCATATTCCAACGGGAACGGGAACTACGCGGGCGAAACCGCGGAGCATAGCTAGTATATTATAAAAACTGATAAATAATGTTAATTTCGTGTAACTTTAACAGTGAAGCGACAGATGTGTCTTCAAAACAAATAATACTTAACTTCTGTTGTAAAGTTTCATATCGAACGACGTCCTCTGATACTATTGAGGTATAGTTACGGTATAGAGTGCGTTAGTCAACGGTGAACGAGTGGCATAAGTGTGAACACTGCTTCTTACTACTTACTAGCGGTGCCCCGCGGTAACACCCGCGTAGTTCCCGTTCCCGTAGGATAATAGGGATAAAATTACGCTATAAACCTCCCCACTGAATCACTCTATCTATTAAAACAAACCGCATTAAAATCCGTTGCGTAGTTTTAAAGATCTAAGCATACATAAGGAAATAGGGACAGAGAAAGCGACTTTGTTTTATACAGGGTGGCGCAATAGAACGTGCATATTGCATCATCTTTTTTTGCGTGGTAGAAGGGGCGTGGGCGGGGGGAGACCGATATCGTTGGGTAGCGCGGTTCATAAAGTTTTAGTCACTATGAGTCACTTCGACGGGAAGCGTCGCGCATTTTGCGTGCGCGCATTTTACGAAAACTCTCGTTCGTACGTAGTTGTCAGGCGACTATTTTGTTCTGAGTATGGTGTACGGCAAATTAGGGAGGCTCCGAGTGCTAATTTAATTAAAATCTGGATAAAGCGTTTTGAAGAGACTGGATCGACGTTTAAACCACTCGCGAAAGGTCGTCCACGCACATCTAGGACCGAAGACAATATTGAGAGTGTTAAGCAGTCGGTACGAGAAGATCTACAAATGTCTACTCGCAAGAGATCGTCTGTCCTAAACATATCGCGACGAAGTTTGCAACGAATTTTAAACTTGGATCTTAAATTGCATCCATACAAGCTGCAATTAACTCAAGAATTGAAAGACTCTGACTTCATAGCACGGCTCACATTTGCTAATGAAATGCTCAATCGGTTTTCAAATTTTGAAAACATCCTTTTCTCTGATGAGGCACATTTTCATATGAATGGGTTCGTAAACCGCCAAAATTGTCGTTATTGGAATAGTGAAAATCCCAGACTCAAACATCAAAAACCGTTACATAGCCCTAAAGTGACAGTTTGGGCCGCAATATCTGCCAAAGGAATAATTGGTCCTTATTTTTTTGAAAACGCACGGGGGCAAAACATCACTGTTAATACCGAACGCTATGTTGCGATGTTGGAAGGTTTTTTGGCCCCAGAACTTGAAAATTCAAGAATAAAGAACTCTAGGACTTGGTTCCAACAAGACGGAGCTACCAGTCACACATCAAATGACTCCATGGCGGTTGTGAAGCAGATGTTCCCTGGCAAACTGATTTCGAAAAGAGGTGATATCCCATGGCCTCCGCGCAGTCCAGACTTGACGCCTCCTGACTTTTTTTTGTGGGGATACCTCAAACACAAAGTCTACACCAATAATCCGAGAAACATCAGTCAGCTCAAGGAGAATATTCGTGGTGAAATGGCAGCAATCACACCAGCACTACTTAAGAAAGTTTTCGGTAATTTCCGTTTGCGGTTAGAGGAGTGCCAACGTAGAGAGGGTCATCACTTAGATGATGTTATTTTTAAAAAATAAACTTCAGTTATCACTTAATAATTGCTTAGTTTTATTTTAACTATACCTTTTGTATTTATTTTTTAATAATTATTTTAAAAATGCACGTTCTATTGCGCCACCCTGTACTACGTAGTAATTGGAAAATTCATTTTGACGTTTATAAGAGCTTCACTGAGGCCCTAACCGAATAAATAATTTTGACTTTCGGCACTAAATTACCAAAAAATGAAGAGTATAAGAATATAAGTAATACAATATATAAAATAAATACTTAAATACAAACATCATGATACCTCACAAAGTATTTACACTTACCAGATAATGGTCAGTTACCAATGTTTGAAAATTATATTCAAACTATCACTCTATTTCTTATATCATAAATACCTTTGACGTATTGTCCCTTGAGTAAACAAGTCACAAACTTTCTCATACAAACCGACTTTAAGTTACTAACAATACTATTTAAATGAAAAGAAATGTTTCAAAACTTATTGTATTTATTTCTTTTGAAAGTTACTGAAGATGCATTGACAGGACTTAAATGAGACTTGGCTAGACTTAGGGCCTATTTCATGACCTTCAAGTAAAGTTACTCACCAAGTAAAGTGAGTGTTGTCTCTTTCTTACTTTATATCAAGTGACAAAGACAAAACATGTGAGTACCTACTCGTTACTTGATGATGGTGAAATAGGCTAATAGACGACCTCGATGGCAGAGTGGTCCATGCCGGACTGCCATCCGTAAGGTTGCGGGTTCGATTCCCGTGCTGGGTGAATATTAGTGTGAACTACAAATGTTTGTCTCGGTCTGGGTGTGTGTGAATGAGTGTGTGCGTAGTTTCTGATACCCTAGATACAAGTTACGAACTTAGTTAGGGGTCAGTTACTGTAATGAGATGATGGAGGGAATGATTATAATATTATGTTATGTTATAATTCTATTATTATTCATGAATATGACTGTGCCTATTATGCCAATCACAGGTTCGATTCCAGCTCAAGACATTATACGAGTAACTGCTGTTTCTCAACAATCAAGTGGCGTAGTTAGTACTGACCTGTTATGTCAACGGTTATGAGTTCGATTCCTAACTATGATCATTACCTGTATATAGGGTAACACAAACTCCATTGTGTATGTATGTATCTTGGTCTGTGTGTATGAATTTGTCCATACATTCATACATACAGACCGATAAATACATAATCAAATTTCAAATTCAAATTCAATTTATTAATATATTCTATTATAATCATTCCCTCCATCATCTCATTACTGTAACTGACCCCTAACTAAGTTCGTAACTTGTGTCTAGGGAATCAGAAACTACGCACACACTTATTCACACACATCCAGACCGAGACAAACATTTGTAGTTCACACTAATATTCACCCAGCACGGGAATCGAACCCGCAACCTTACGGATGGCAGTCCGGCATGGTGACCACTCTGCCATCGAGATCGTCATACAAATACTTGTGGATCACGCAAATATTGACCTCAAACGGGAATCGAACCCGCTCTATCATTTGGGTCGTCTGTTAATTAGCGCAACAATTTATACAGTTTTGTGGTCAATTTTTCGGAAAAATTACACCACCTACTTTGATTTGATTTTTGACATAATTTTTCAATTAATGTCTAGATGTGCAAAAAAATATAAAAAAATAACTGTACTAATAAAGATTTGTTTGTTAGTTTGTAACGAATAGGCTCCAAAACTACTGAACCGATATAAAAAAAAATGAATCCCTATTTCCCTTGGTCACGGCATCACGCGTGAACGACTGGACCGATTGACTTGAAATTTGGCACAGGGGTAGCTTATGGTCCGGGGAAGGACATAGGATATGTTTTATCTCAAAATTCCTAGAGGATTGGGAACTGTGCAGGCGAAACCACGAGACTTTTATCCCATGTCTATTTGGGGTCGGTTTTCAGTTTAACCAGATTTGGCGGAATGTCAGTATTTTACGTGAAGCGACTGCCATCAGACCTTCACAACCCAGAGGGCTATACGACATTTTTTGGTTAAACCAAATGTTAGCCTTTTGAGGGCTCTAACTACCCGTAACGATTGTCGATGATGTTAGTACGACAACCGGGACCGACGGCTTTACGTGCCCTCCGAAGCACGGCTACGGTTTTATAAATATCTATATGTATGTGTATATTAAAAACTGAACCCTCTCTGTATCCTTACTCGAGTGACAGTTGCCTGAGTTATGACGTTCCGCTAAAGCACGTACGCACAGTTTTATGGTGCGTTCCCAGTGTCACACGGCACGGTAATGCCGTAATATCTATTAGGTATTACCGTGAGTGGATGTAAATGTCATCCAATTGGTGTAATGGTAACGTTTATGGTTTATCGAGTAGGTTAAGTGGTACTTGGTGATATTAGCAGTTGTAGAAACGGTATTTATATGACGAGCTCGATGGCTGAGTGGTGGATGCCGGACTGCCATCCGTAAGGTTGCGGGGTGAATATTTGTGTGAACCACAAATGTTTGCCTCGGTCTGTAAAAAGTCTTAAATCTGCGGTCCAATATTTTAGCTTATAAGTAATGAATTTTATTTAATACATATTTTTTGTTAATTAATAAATCTGAAATACTTTTGTCCTTTTGTAAAGCTCTTTAAAATTTTTATGTGCTTTATGACGCCCAAACTAAATATGTTTTTAACTATTCTTCTTCTTTGCGTGGCGACTTATATTTTTGAGGACCAAAACTCGGTCACTGATATGGCAATATCAGTGGCCTTGTAAAGGTCCTTCTTGTATGTAACTACATATTTATAACAAAAAAGCATAGATCTATATTATTTTATATTTAAATATCTTATTTATTATACTTTAGATAGGTATTCAAATTAACAATGGACACAAACATTAAGTTTCGATTTGCGCACACGAAAAATAACCATCTCATAAATTACTAGCGGCGCCCCGCGGTTCCCGCTCCCTTGATAGTTCAGAGATAAAATTATGCTAAAAACCTTTCCACTGAATCACTCTATCTATTAAAACAAACCGCATCAAAATCCGTTGCGTAGTTTTTAAGATCTAAGCATACATAGGGACAGAGAAAGTGACTTTGTTTTATACTATGTAGTGATTTAGCTATGATATATTTCTATTTTAACGCCTTTACTGTCTAGTGTTGTACAACTGCTTACTAAACTGGGAAACTAAGGTTTGATTCCTGTCGATAATGTTTGATGAATTTTTTTTTTTAAATTAAAATTTAAAATGATGAAATTTTGAAAACCCGCTGAGGAATTCGAATAAAATCGGTACTTACGAAGCCGCTTAAAATATATGCTTATTTTGGTGTAACACTGATGACAGGCTTACCTGAAAAAAAGAAAAGGTTTATTAGTAATTTTAATAAAAAGCAGTTTTTGACGTTTAAACGGCTAAACGGAATTTCATGAAATTTTATACACAATAGGGATGTCGACTAGGTAAACAAAATGAATTTCTAATTAGTCCGTCAGATAGATTTCGAAAATATATTAGACACGTACTTTTTTGTTTTATCAAATTTATAAAACTGACTTAGTTATAACGCATTAAAGTTCAGGAGTGGGGGCTTGTGACGATAATTCTTGATAAAAAAAATGTATGTAGCTGTGACGTCACACTAGTTTTCTATGCACCATATCGTCTTAATTATTTGTTTGTATAAAAAAAGAGAAAATACGTGTCCAATATTTTTGCGAAATCTATCTGAGGGACTAATTAGATTTTTTTAGTCGACATCCCTATTGTAATTTACCAAAAATTGAATTTGTTTTTCATTCTATTATTTTGGTGATATTGGCGTTATCTACTAAACCGATTTTAATGAAATTTGTTACAGAGATAGACCAGAGCTTGGGAAAGGACATAAACATTTTATACCGAATTTCCCACGGGATTCAGCGCGGGAAAAACTGCTGAGCAACGCTAATATTTATTTATTTATTTAGTTAGACACTTCAACAATATCTTCACTTATAATAAACTAATGGAAAAAATTAAGGGATCAAAAAAAAATTCCAAATTTTTCGGCAGTTTTCAACAGGCCGTAACTTTGAGAGAAATGGTCGTACAGGAAATAAAAAAAAAGGAAATTGTAGCTCCAAGTGTCTAGTTTTTGGATTAGAACTTCAAAATTTTGTAGCCTCCGCGGTTTTTGAGTAATCGTAGAAAAACCAGCAACAAAAAAAAAACTCAAATTTTTTTAATTTTTTTTTTTGGTCTACGAGCGTGGAAAATTTTTTTTTAGCTTAACCACCATAAGTATCGGATACTTTGTTCATTTAGCTTTAATTTCTTTTTTTAAACACCCCGATACGTCCACTCCTCGCTGAGATATCGGTCTTCAAATGGAAAAGGATATTTTGTCTTTGATTATCGATATCTCAGCAACCAATGATCGCACAGAAAGTTAAAGGTGGGTTTCAAGAACTTGAATGAATTCCCCTTAACGACTGTCAATTGTTTTTTCGTAAAAAAATTTTTTTCTTTCTGTCACATGAATTTGAAAATGCAACAAAAAAAGGGCTTTTAGTGGTTTTTTGGAAAATCAAGCGCTGGATCGAAAATATTGAGGAAACCACTAATGTTAAGTGTGCCTTTTACAGTTCAATATGTCCACAAAAACCCTACAAAGAATCAAATTAATCCAGCCAGCCGTTTTTTTGTTTCACTTGATCGAATTTTTGAAAAAATTAAAGGATCACGTTTTTTGCTCTGAAAAGCTCATAATTTTTAAAAATGAGAAAAAAAAAGTTTTTTCGAGCTTTTTCCACATTTTTGTTCCAGAAAGTGCTTAAATTTTCAATTTAAGGGGAATTCATTCAAGTTCTTGAAACCCACCTTTAACTTTCTGTGCTATCATTGGTTGCTGAGATATCGATAATCAAAGACAAAAAGATCCTTTTCCATTTGAAGACCGATATCTCAGCGAGGAGTCGACGTATCAGGGTGTTTAAAAAAAGAAATTAAAGCTAAATGAACAAAGTATCCAATCCTTATGGTGGTTAAGCTAAAAAAAATTTTTCCACGCTCGTAGACCAAAAAAAAAAATAAAAAAAATTTGAGAATTTTTTTGTTGCTGGTTTTTCTACGATTACTCAAAAACCGCGGAGGCTACAAAATTTAGAAGTTCTAATCCAAAAACTAGACACTTGGGGCTACAATTTCCTTTTTTTTTATTTCCTGTACGACCATTTCTCTCAAAGTTACGGCCTGTTGAAAACTACCGAAAAATTTGGATTTTTTTTTGATCCCTTAATTTTTTCCAGTAGTGTACTAATAATAATACTTATTCTATGTAACATTCCCATGTGAGATATCTTTACAGAAGTGTACATTCTTCTCTTCAAAAAAAAAAATAACAAATATAAATTAGTTATCTACACTAATATTATAAAGAGGAAAGATTTGTTTGTTTGTAATGAATAGGCTCCGAAACTACTGGACCGATTTCAAAAATTCTTTCACTAATGGAAAGCTAATTTATCAGTGCGTGACATAGGCTATATTTTATCCCCGTAATCCCACGGGAACGAGAACTACGCGGGTGAAACCGCGGGGAGCTACTAGTGAACAATAAATAGATATCTTCGCTAAACAACATTCATTGAATAACACACTACGACCAATATACGAAGCTACCGCGCGTTAAGTCGCCGGGCACAGCTAGTTACAATGATGTTGATCAAATGAAAACAGTTAATTATACGGTGACAACCCTTATTTGGTTGTCTATTAAGGATTCTGCATTCCCGTTAGCGATCGTACGTATGACCCCGATTTTAAAAGTTAGGATTGTCACGCGCGAAATATGGCTCAAGAAAATATTATCATTTATAGAGTCACAATCTTTTCTGCCCGGTGACAGCGTCGCTGTAATCGCATCTTTTGGTTGTCAGTTTATTGAAAACTAGTAGCTCCCCGCGGTTTCACCCGCGTAGTTCCCGTTCCCGTGGGATTACGGGGATAAAATATAGCCTATGTCACGCACTGATAAATTAGCTTTCCATTAGTGAAAGAATTTTTGAAATCGGTCCAGTAGTTTCGGAGCCTATTCATTACAAACAAACAAAAAAACAAACAAACAAATCTTTCCTCTTTATAATATTATATTATTAGTATTAGTATAGATGTATCCAAATGACATTAGAGTCACAATGACAATAGGAGCTTCCAATTTTGGCCGCCGGCACAGAAAAGATTGTGACTCAATACAATATAGGGCCACAAGTATATCAAGTCAAATATTTTTGCAAAATCTATCTGACGGACTAATTAGTTTTTTTTTGTCGACATCCCTTTTATCTTATACATAAGTGACTCATAACTATACGTCCTCTTGGGGTCTATTTCACCACCTCCAAGTAACGTTCCGAGTACCTACTCACATTTTTGTCACTTGATATAAAGTAAGAAAGAGGCAAAACTAACTTTACTTGAAGGTCGTGAAATAGACCCTTAGGATTACAATAGATCACACACAAATTCACACATACACGCTTTCATAATAATCTACGTTTGTTTAATTTTTTTTTCAACCCACATCGTCCCACTTCTGGGCAAAAGTCTAAATAAAAATAAATTACAATAAATCTAATATATAAAATTCTCGTGTCACAGTTTTCGTTGCCATACTCCTCCGAAACGGCTTGACCGATTCTCATGAAATTTTGTGAGCATATTCAGTAGGTCTGAGAATTGGCCAACATCTATTTTTCATCCCGAAATTCCCACGGGAACGGGAACTACGCGTGTGAAACCGCGGGTCACAGCTAGTTAAATTATAATTATTAATTGTTTAAATTACACAAGAAAAATAACCACTTAGTTTTTTTATCATGGCAACCCTAACCGCAAGAGATACTGGCAATATTTCCTAGACAAGTTTTTCTTTTGTTTATACCAAGTAGTGTTTTAATTAATATTTTCAGTTCTCTGGCAAAATGAAAGATTAATGTTTTCGCTGAAATACAATTGATTTATGGATATGTTTATTATTTTCAGGAGTACTTATGAATATTTACTTTAAAAACATTAGGGTTAGCATAACGTGGAGGGAGTGTATGGATCGATTTAAGAAATACAATTTTGTCAACAACGGGCTAAAATTACTAAAAATATTTCTGGTATAATTGTGTTTTTTCTTACATCGAATTTTGACACTATTTAGTTCTATTCTACAACCATTTTTGTGCGTACCTATATCCAGTCAAATATTGATTGTTAACTGGCCTTTTTTCGACATATACACCCCTATTTTGAATTCGAGATACTTAATCACACAGCTAATGTAAACGACGGGTGACAATATAATAGTGAAGTTAGTTTATATCTTTTGCTTTTATTTAAAAAGTTATGATAAGTCAAAGTTTTTTTAAAATCCCGCCGAATTTTATTTTTATTGTACACCGAACAACAGGCGAACGCTGCGATACACAGCTGAGCGCGGTCATCGACCCGAGCCGTCACAGAATATTTGATAGCTAGTGTACGTTCTGGTAATACGACATTTATTTAGTATTTTTTAAAGATAAGTATGTAATCGACTATCATTTTTGATATTTTTATTGGATATATGGATTCAGTTACTGCTACAGATATTCTGATTTTAATAAGTCCCATCATTTCAAAATAGGGGTGTATAACACTTAAATGATTTGTTACAACCACTTAATGCTAGGAAAATGACAAATAGAAATCCTATAGTGAACTTTCTACTCAATTGAATTGATTTTTTTTAATTCGCATTAAATTGTCATTGTCACACACTGGGTCTGTGTGTGAATGAGTGTGTGCGTAGTTGCTGACACCCTAGATACAAGTTACGAGCTTAGTTAGGGGTCAGTTACTGTAATGAGATGATGTAGTGAATAATTATGTTATTTTTTTTACTCACTAGTGGCCCGCCCCGGCTTCGCACGGGTCCAAGTTTCCCGTTTGCTTTTCCAGATTTTATTTTAAATAAGAACCTTCTCCTTACAATAACAAACACAGCAAAAAAGAATTAGCCAAATAGGTCTAGCCGTTATCAAGTTATGGCGTGACAACGGGAAACGGGTATCATTTTTATGTATATAGATTTAAAATGTTTTTTTATTTCGCATTCCCTAGCAGTTAGAGTTGTAAACAAACATACATTCGATGAAGCAATCATTTCGAAATTATTGGATCGGTTCATAGGAAGTTGGATGTCGATCGGTTCAACTCATTGCTCCAATAACTGAGTTACTGGTGACCTGAATTGGGACCTATTTAGTACTTGTTACGGTCTATATTCGTTGGTTTTCTATTGCTGATTATAAAGTATTCATATTTTATGTATTAGCTGGAGTTGTATTTTTGGAAATAAGTAATTATTATTTCATCATCATCAGCTCATATAATGTCCCAACCGATGGGCTCGACCCTACCCTGAATTAGGGTGATTAGGCCTTAGTCAACCACGCTGGCCAAGTGCGGGTTGGTCGACTTCACACACAACCTTAGAATTTCTTCCCAGGTGTGTGCAGGTTTCCTCACGATGTTTTCCTTCACCGTAAGAGCGTCGAAATTAACGTACTTATGAATTCGTAAATTGAAAACACATTGGTACGTGGCGGGACTGGTGGGGTTCTAACCAGGCACCTTCCGATCGGAAGTCAACGGCCTTAACCCCTGCACACCCATTATTTACATAGCAAAAATTGTACTACTATATTTACCGAGTGTTCTACTGAACTAGTTCATAAGCAAAACAAACAGTATTTACACGTACTATTTTTATATTATTATTTTGTATAGGGTGTTGACAAGCCTAATAACTAATTTTACTAAAATCACTACATAGTATAAAACAATGCTTACATCTTTAAAACTACGCAACGGATTTTGATGCGGTTTGTTTTAATACATAGATATAGAGTGATTCAGTGGGAAGGTTTCTAGCATAATTTTATCCCCATATTCCTACGGGAACGGAAACTACGCGGGTAAAACCGCGGGGCGCCGCTAGTTATACCTAAATGCGAAAGTTTGTGATGTTGAGTGGATGTTTGTTACTCTTTCACGCAAAAGCTATTTAAGTGGATTTTAGTAAAAGTAAATGTTTTCTATAAGGAATAACACATAGGATACTTTTTCAAACTTACTTTTACAAAAATTCCCACGGGATTGCGGGGCGCTATTTCTAATTTATTAATCTCCAATTTAAAGTAGGTAGGTAAACATAAAATCAATTTAAATCTTAAGGTATTCCCTTAAGAGAACCGCAATCCCCTTTATTTTTTTTTTAATGTTAACAAAATTTAAAAAAACCTGTCAACAAACTTGACATACTTAATAATAATAATAATAATAATAAATGCTTTATTGTACACACCAAAAAAAAAAAAACACATACAGAAAATAAAAGATAAATTGATTTAAAGTGCAACAATGGGCGGCCTTATCACTAAAAGTGATTTCTTCCAGGCAACCTTTGGATGGAGAGGACTGAAAGAACAATAATTATGGCGGGGCATGTAAATAAATGCTTAAGCTAATAATATTAAACAAATAAAAAATATTGTACTTTTATATCAATAAATAATAATACTTAATATACACCTAATTATATATATAATAATCACACACGTACATACATACATATATATATATATATATATATATATATATATATATATACTTAATTCTTTAATTCATTTTAAATTTTCAATCTTCACTAAAAGTAATCATCAATTCAAAAAAAACTTTTTAAAAATGTTTACAAAATAAAAAGAACGGCCAAGTGGGTGTCGGACTCGCGCACGAAAGGTTCCGTACTATACTATACTCTATTCTATACAACACGAAAGAAATGAGTTAGGGATCAGTTACTGTAATGAGACGATGGAGTGAATGATTATGTTATAAGATGCAACGTTATCGTAGGAAAGAGATTGAAAGAGACATAATATCACAAATGTTTGTCTCGGTTTGGGTGTGTGTGTGAATGAGTGTGAAAACTGTATTAATTGATACACAAAAAAAATAATCTTCAATACAGATTAGTAGTTCTAAGGAATAGCGCATACAAACTCTTCCTCTTTACAATATTACTAGCGGCGCCCCGCGTTTTCACCCGCATATTTCCCGCTCCTGTGAGAATATGGGGATAAAATCACGCTTAAAACCTTTCCACTGAATCACTCTATTTATTAAAACAAACTGTATCAAAATCCGTTGCGTAGTTTTAAAGATCTAAGCATGCATAGGGACAGAGAAAGCGACTTTGTTTTATACTATGTAGTGATAATCTATATTAACATTTAGAATAGGTTCCCGTTTTCACCCATTACCAACGGAACCCTAAAAACTGAACCTCTCAATAATAACATCGATTCATTTCCCAATCGGATCCAATCAGATGTCCTTAAATAAACCGAATATTTCCATCCGAATAATCGTTTATTGCAATCGAATTAGAAACGTATTTCTCGATTGGCCGGATCCAGTGGCATTCGATTATCGCACCGACCCGCCGAAGGACATACTTTTTATTTCAATTTGGGGGTAGTTTTTAAAAAAATTTAGTAATGGCGATGGTACAGTACAAGATATTTTAATTTTGTGTGTTCAATTTATCTCGGTCTGGTGATGTGTGTGATGACAACCACGATGGCAGAGTGGTCACCATACCGGACTGCCATCCGTAAGGTTGCGGGTTCGATTCCCGCGCGGGTTGAATATTTGTGTGAACCACAAATGTTTATCTCGGTCTGGGTGTGTGTGTCAATGAGTGTGAGCGTAGTTTCTGATACCCTAGATACAAGTTACGAACTTAGTTAGGGGTCAGTTACTATAATGAGATGATGGAGTGAATGATTATGAGTGTGTGTAGTTTTAGATACCAAAATGCTGGTAGGTATTATTAAACTTAAACTTTTTGATAATTTAAATAAACTTTAGAAGTCAGAATTAAGAATATATTTATTATAATTATAATTTACTAGCTACGCCCTGTGGTTTCACACCCGCGTAGTTCCCAATCGCGTGGGAATTTTGGGATAAAAAGTATCCCATGTATTATTTCTAGTATACTAAAAGGAATATCTGTAACAAATACATCTGTATCAAAATTAAAAATAGTTTCAGTATTTTTACGAGAAAGTGTTACTAACATCCACACAAACCTATACGTTTAAGAATATTATTAAAATGAAAAGAAAATATGTACTCAGTATAGCATAAAATAAATATCGAAAAATACACTCTAAAGTAAAGCAAATAACGAGAATTCAAATCTTATAATAATAAAAAAAATCGGGTCCGTTATTTTAACAATCGAAAAAATCGGCCCCGTTATTTAAATAAAAGGGGCCGCAAACACCCCACAATTTCGCAATAACACAAACATAAAGGAAACCGCTCGACCGATTTTGAATAAACTTTTTTATTGGGAACAATGATTCGTTTGGGGGAACGAAATAATAAAATAAATACAGCCAGACAGACAATATGCATGATTATGGACAATGATTTATAATAAACATAGATGTGTAGTCCTTTTAAAATGGCAGTATAGGAAGGAGGTAATTACCAATGATACAAAATAAAGCCGAATGTTTGTGAGTGTGGATGTTTGTTCCTCTTTCACGCAAAAACTACAGAATGGATTTTAATGAAATTTGGTACAGATGTTCCTCAAACCTAGGTATAACACATAGGATACTTTTTATCCCAAAATTCCCACGGGATTGACATTAAAACGTGTAAAACCTGAGGCACAGCTACTAGTAAATACATAAATAATTCTATTATAATTTCTATTATATTAGAATGTTAGATTTAACTAAATTAGTGTATTGAAATGCAGGTACTTCGTGGAACATCCCGCCGTATGTAGTAATCAATACATGCCCTGGGGATAGCCCGGGAATGACAACTCAATTTGCAAACTGATATTAATAAATATAATTGTTTATTTGTATACCTTTGTTGATGAAATGTGCTTTGTGTTGCGATCTGTACTGTTAAGTAAAGTCTGGTGCGTTATGGTAATGATGGGTAGCCGTTTCTGAATTTGATTGTATAATGTTACTAGCTGTGCCTGCCCCGCGGTTTTACCCGCGTGGAACCTTATCCCGTGGGAATTTGGGGATAAAAAGTATCCTTTGTGTTATTCTTAAGTATGAGGAATATCTGTACCAAATTTCATTAAAATCCATTCAGTAGTTTTTGCGTGAATGAGGAACAAACATCCATACATCCATACTCACAAACATTCGGCTTTATAGTATTAGTAGGATTATATCATCTTATAGGGATCCTATGTTCATTACCTGTATCTAGGGTATCACAAACTAAACACACAAAGAAAACTTACCAAACCCATCTAAAACTGTTCTCTAAAGACATATCTCACACTAGCACTTATCCATATTAAAATATTCATTTGTCTAGGGGTAGTTTCTCTAGTTTTCTTTTACAATATAGTCGATCCCAAGGGTGTAAGAGGGTGTGTGGCAAACGATTGATGAGTTTACGTTGTAATTATAAAGATTAAAATGTAATAGAATTAATGTAACTAATATTTGAGTGGTAATTGAGAGATACATGTTTACCTATTTTACGCTTTCATTTAGTTCCACCTGTCCCGTTGTCTGTAATCAAATCTTGCAGCCATTTTTCGACCACTTCTGGTTATCCGATTGAGCTGAAATTTGGCATATTTATGTAAGTCCCATGACAATGCAATAAAGCTAAAAAAGCTTGTTTTTAAAGAGGTTTTTTTTTATTTATTCTTGTTACAAGATGATAATAGTATCTTACTAAGTGTGACTTAAAAAAAGCATTCAAGTGTAGACTGTAGAAAAACGTATATGATATAGGATGAGATCTTACAAGACGTTAGTTTACTTCAAATTCAATTCATACACTGCTTCTGCTATCCAAAATAGGACTGAGCCATAATTCGTGAATTTTTTATAAAACTCCTACTATGGGGACATTTTTATTATAATTGGTTTGAGTACTCGCTATTTCGACCGCATTTATTATTAAAATCGTTTGCTTGGATCGGGTTAGGACGCGTGGTCTTGTATGTAAACTTCTGAAGGGTTGCTAGTACGATTCCCGTGCAAGGTGATTTAAAAACAAAAAAACTATTTTAAAAGGTAATAATAATTAAAAAAAACGGTCTGGGTGAGTAATTGATCTATATTTACTAGCTGCGCCCCGCGGTTTCACACGCGTAGTTCCCGTTCCCGTAGGAATTTCGGGATGAAAAATAGATGTTGGCCGATTCTCAGACCTACTGAATATACTCACAAAATTTCATGAGAATCGGTCAAGCCGTTTCGGAGGAGTATGGCAACGAAAACTGTGACACGAGAATTTTATATATTAGATTAATAAAATATACAGGGTGTCCGGGCATCGATGTCGGATACTTTAGGGGGCAAAATATTTACATGGTGTTTTTTATCGACAAATCACGATTCCGATTTTCTCTAGCCACCTCCATTACAAAATGGCAGCCATTTTGGTGTTCTTAAACCCTTTGCTTCTAGTTCTCGTGTCGTGTAATGTGTCCGTCTGTCTGTTCACCACCTTCAATACTATACTCTGTCCTTGGGGAGACGTAGGGATAGAAAAAAAAACAGAAATAAATATGAAATTATCTTTACTTACTATTTTATTTCTTTGTCCATCAGTTAGAATATTCAACCGATTATACGTTAGTGCGTTGAGTGTGAACGGTCAAGTGTTTTTCTATACATTTATCTGTTCTGGCGTTGCGCGACCGATAATACGCTACGCATGTTGCGTCAGATATGAACCTTCCCTAAGGCCGTTTCTTTCGATCTGTCTATGAGCTTGCTTAGATGGATTTGATAGTTATTTTCATCGCATAGTGCCATCGCACGATAAATTGCAAATTAAGACGACGCTTCGTAAAAAATATCGCATAAACGTTAAAATTTATTTTTTTACTTAATAAAAACTTTTTTCTGCGAACCGTACCGCCGGTCACTTAGAAGTATTACAGCTCACAAGAAGGGGAGCAGTAAAAAATATAGGAAACAGGAATACATTATTATTTATGTACGCCGTTTGCACAGAAGGCTGGTTTACGAGTTCTTATTTAATAAAAACCCAGATGTATAATCCCAAACATAACATAATCATTCACTCCATCATCTCATTACAGTAACTGACCCCTAAGTTCGTAACTAGTATCCAGGGTATCACAAACTACGCACACACTCATTCACACACACCCAGACCGAGACAAACATTTGTGGGTCATACAAATACCCCCGCGCAGGAATCGAACTGGCAACCTTACTGATGGCAGTGTAGCATGGTGACCACGCTGCCATCGAGGTCGTCATAACATAAACAAACTCTTCAGCTTTATAATGTTACATAGTATCTGTAGATAACTTAATTATGTCATTTGGTTACTGTTGGATATGAGCGCACTGTGCGCTCTTTTACAGGGGCGATTTTGAGTCACTGAATGTATATCTTGGGTATTTGTACATCAATGTTTACAAGTATCGCTGCGACATGACGAAGCGACACGTTTTAAAATGGAAAAATGCATTTTTATTACTTACTATGACTACATTTTATTTCAGTAGCGACTTTTGAAGAATTTTCAATTTTATATTTTTATTGTGACTTTATCAATTTCAAATAAGTAAAGACGTATCTCTACCTGTACTTACTAGCTGTGCCCCGCGGTTTGACCCGCGTTAGCTCCGTTCCTATTGGTCGTAGTGTGATGTTATATACAGGGTGGCCCAAATAGAATGGTCAGTGGGGGGAAGTATATAACTATAAAAGATACAAAGATCTGTTCTTAGGAACCATGTCATAGATTTTAGTAAAAATAAAAACAGCATTCATAGATTTAGAAACAAACTATTACTCACTACGGGAATCGAACCCGGAAATATTGAACAAAAATATGTTCATTATTTCTAACTAGAAATCGACTGTGTATTAGTCTTAGGCAGTAAATGTTACTAAGAAACATGAGATCTAAAATGAATAAATACATTCTATTTGGGCCACCCTGTATACAGCCTATAGACTTCTTCGATGAATGTACTTTTAAACACTGAAAGATGGTTTAGCTTAGATCTAGTAAATACATACAATATACACTTTATAAATACTTTTAATTTATTACCAAAATTCGACATTATCTAAAAATAAAACTACCGCAACAGACAAAACGCGTTCCAAAATTAAATTATGGCGGTGAAAAATAGACAAACTCCAAAATGGCGGATGTAACGGTAGACGTTTCGCGGAAACATGGATTTACGAGTTGAACTGCGTCTTTGATGTGGCTACGGTAATTGTATACTAGTTAAATGACCTGGCTTTGAACGTAGTTTTTAAACTAACTGAATAATCGTCTAACTAAGCGAAGCTAGCTAAACTATGGATACTAGACAAGGGATACACATAAAAAGTTTTTTTTTGGAAATTCCCCCCCTAGGCGGAGAAAAGGGGGAAATACCCAAATTCTGCCGGAAGTCAAGACACGCGGACTAAGTCGCGGGCAAAAGCTACTTTTATAAATCAATAAGAAAACGCTCTTAATCTAATATATAAAATTCTCGTGTCACAGTTTTCGTTGCCATACTCCTCCGAAACGGTTTGACCGATTCTCATGAAATTTTATGAGCATATTCAGTAGGCCTGAGAATCGGCCAACATCTATTTTTCATCCCGAAATTCCCACGGGAACGGGAACGGGAAATACGCGTGTGAAACCGCGGGGCACAGCTAGTAAATAATAAGAATAACGTATTAATAAATAATAATGTGACGTCAGACTAATCATGGCGGCATTCGGTCGCCATCTTTAATGAGCAGTGACGTCATCGTCCGCTAATATACCCATAGATTAATGACTACCCACTTAGGTTACAATAAAATATGTCATTAATATTTTTCGTTTGAGCAGTTTGGTGACTTATAAAGCTGGAGGATCCAGTTCGATTCCCGCTTCGAGTAATATTTTTTTGGTTGAATGGTGACGTGTATCGAGAGAAAGTTAATTTAGACAGTTTTATGGTAGTATGCGTTTGCGAAGCCGGAGGTTGCAGATTCGGTTCCCGAAACAAGCAGTTTTTTGTGACGTGATTGGAAAGTTGCTATCCCACCAAAAACATTCTGTAAAAAACTAGCCAAGTCTCGATGGAGCTGCTTGTTTATCTCTAAAAAGTAATGAAATCTAGACAAAAGTCTAAGGTTCCTTACTGCGATTTCTTTATTATTATAGTTAATGTTGTGTGACCTGGCCTGGAAAATTGACTTGTACCCACTACTAACGTTTTAAACAATGTTCAACGGCCAAGTCACACAACATTAACTATAATAATAAAGAAATCGCAGTAAGGAACCTTAGACTTTTGTCTAGATTTCATTACTTTTTAGAGATAAACAAGCAGCTCCATCGAGACTTGGCTAGTTTTTTACAGAATGTTTTTGGTGGGATTTCATTTATTTTTGTTGAAACGTGTTTATATTGATTTATTTTATTAGATTTTCTTATTTAACACATTTTTTTTCTTTTTAGGAGTAGTATTTTATTATTAAACGCCCCGCGGTTTCAACCGCGTAGTTCCCGTTCGCGTTTCCGTGGGAATTTCGGGATGAAAAGTATTCTATGTGCTTCTCCTGGTTCTAAGCTACCTCTCCACCAATTTTCAGCCAAATCAATTCAGCCGTTCTTGAGTTATAAATTCCCGTTCCCAATCCCGTGGGAATTTCGGGATTAAAAGTATTCTATGTTCTTTTCCTGGTTTTAAGCTACCTCTTCACCAATTTTCAGCCAAATCAGTTCAGTCGTTCTTGAGTTATAAATTCCCGTTCCCATTCCCGTGGGAATTTCGGGATTAAAAGTATTCTATGTTCTTCTAATAGTTTTAAGCTACCTCCCCACCAATTTTCAGCCAAATCAATTCAGCCGTTCTTGATTTTAAAATTCCCGATCCCAATCCCGTGCGAATTTCGGGATCAAAGGTATCCTATGTCCTTTTCCTGGTTCTAAGCTACGTCCTCACCAATTTTCAGCCAAATCAGTTCAGCCGTTCTTGAGTTACAATTCCCACTCCCGTTCCCGTATAATTCCCGTTCCCGTTCGATTATCCTAGTTTTTATAGTTTTCCCTTTATGTGGCCATTAAACCCTAACTCTGTACCAAATTTCAGCTTTCTAGGTTTATGGGAAGTACTAGTTCTATTTTGATGATCATGAGTGAGTGAGTGAGTGAGTGAGTGAGTGAGTGAGTGTCTGTCTAAAATGCGAAACTTTGCTTTCGCTTAACTTCGGAACTAAATGACCTACAGACTTGAAATTTTACTTTAAGTATGTGATTGTATAGCTTACTAGATGACGAAAATTTCAGCGTTCTGGGCTTATCCAGAGGTTGTCAAATAGGGGCCTGAAAATGCGGCGAAAGGGTTCCTGTAAAGGATGGTACGGCAGTGTTTGCTTCGCGCTCGACTTGGCGGGGGGCACTGCCGTGCCCCCAGATAGGGAGACAGTTTTGTGGTAGGTTGGAAGCGAATTATGCTTGTTAAGCCAAAGGTCTTAAGTTCGACTCCCGGAACAAGCATTTTTTTCTGTGTGATAACTGACATGATTCAAGATCAATTTAACGTTGGATTTTTAAATTTTAATATTTTCAAACATGGAAGACTTGAGTACACCAACACGCACTCCGCTTTTCGAACGTCGCTTCACGCAATTTACAAAACTCGACATAAAATAACTTGAAAACCGAAACTAAATGCGTTTAATTCAAAATAAACTCGATATATCAATGCGATGACTTGCCAAATTATATCACAGGGTAGAACTGCCATATGTTACGATATTACACGCACTGGGCTGGATTGACGTCGCGTTATAGGTGTTTGTTTGTAACGAATAGGCTCCGAAACTACTGAACCGATTAAAAAAAACTTTCACCATTAGAAAGCTACATTTACCCTCACATAGGCTATATTTTATCCACGTATTCCCACGGGAACGAGAACCACGCGGGTGAAACCGCGAGCTGTTAGTGTTTTATAACTTTGAACATACCAAAAACAATAGAGAAAACCGCAGCGTCAATCCCACCCAGTGCGTATCCCACAAAAGCAAACCAAATCAAAAGATTTTCGATTTAGTAATGGGGTATAAAACGCGGCGTCATCGCCGTTTGCCGGCTAATTGATTGAGCTATCCCAACTGCTGGGCCCTTTGTGATAATTCTGATTGTTAGGGTTGTTAGACGGTGATTAATTAACTCGTTCTTATCTTTGTATTGTTGGTAATAATGTTGTTTTTAATAATAACTAACTCCATAAAAACTGTTGTTGCTTATTCCCTAGAAATTTCGGAATAATATAGCCTTATGTATAGAATGTTGTTTTTTTACAAGCTTTTATTTAGTGTCACCTGTCCCGTTGTCTGTAATCAAATCTTGCAAGACATTTTTCGACAACTTCTGGTTATCCGATTGAACTGAAATTTGGCATATTTATGTAAGTCCCATGACAATGCAATAAAAGCTAAAAAAAGATTGTTTTTATTAAAGTTTTTTTTTACATTATTTATTCTTGTAACTAACTAACTCCATCAAATTTCGTCGGGATTTCGGGATAATATATAACCTAAATACTTGCTTTAGATAGATAGACAATTTATCGAGGAAGGCTATAGGCTAACATCACGCTACGGAGCGTAGCTGACGCGGGGTAAGCCGCGAGACACAGCTAGTTCGAGATAAAGGTTTGGAAAAAGAACACAGTCCTGCTCTACAAATAATATGAAATACAAGCGCTTTTTTAATATCTCAGCTCTCTGTCTAGGGGGGCAGTTTTCGAGTGTAATTTTATATCAATTTAGAATAATGCTCCCAAAAATATTAACCTTTTGAATTTAAAGTAGAAACTACCCTAGTTTCCTAGGTAAACAAAATTAAATTCTAATTAGTCCGTCAGATAGATTTCGAAAAAATATTAGACACGTATTTTTTTATTTCATCAAATTAATAAAACTGACTTAGTTATAACGCATTAAAGTTTAGGAGTGGAGGCTTGTGACGTCAACTGTTGGTGAAAATTGCAGCAACCTGTGACGTTGCACGAGGTTTCGACGCACTGTATCGTCATTATTTTTTTACATGAAAAATAAAAAAATACGTGTCCAATATTTTTTGGAAATCTATAAGACAGACTAATAAAAAAAAACGTGTGGCACTTGGGGACTGCCGCGGTAAAGCTATTGCATAGCAATTTTATCAAACAATATTTTTGTATTGCAATCCTAACCTTAGAAATTTTGATGTCGTACTTGGGACTTCATATAATAAAAACTTTGTCTACATTACTATAAAAACTGTTCGGAAAATTTACGAAAAAAAGTTTTCGATAATCCTACTAATATTATAAAGGCGAAAGTTTGTATGTATGGATGTTTGTTACTCTTTCACGCAAAAACTACTGAATGGATTTTAATGAAACTTTACAATAATCTTGCTTATACATCAGAATAACACATAGGATACTTTTTATCCCAAAATTCCCACGGGAACGGGAACTACGCGGGTGAAGCCGCGGGGCGCTGCTATAAAATAATAAAAACGTGAGGTTTTTTTTCGTTACGGAATTTCTGGATTCGGTCCCCGCACTCAAGGCCCTCGATAGAAGCTATGCAATAGCTTAAAAATTTTAGTCAACTACCCTATACTTATATCGAATCATTATATCATTTTAGCAGCAGAAATGCTACATGTTACCTTTTGAAGCACACAAAAGAATCCATCCATTTAAAGCCCCAATACACCTTATTTTATCTATAAACACGCGAAAAACATATAAAATAATAATTATACTATAATTCGTTCTGTGACAGTGTCATTTATATACATACAACGAGTACATATACGTAAATAATATATATGCTTCTGTCACCCTTATAGCGGCATCTCAGGGGATGTTTCTGGAGTAAAATTGGTTTTTATCACGCATAAGGGGTTGGTAACTTGACGTAAGTTATTTAGTTTAAGGGATGTGCCGAGTTGTTTTGCGCTTTGACGGTGTGGTACTAGGTTCGAATACTGGGTGAGGGATTTTTTTGGAATTTTCTGAGTAGTGACCAATCCTACTAATATTATAAATGTTTGTGTGTTTGTGAGTTTGGATATTTGTTACTCTTTCACGCAAAAACTACTGTATCAACAATAAAAAAATATCCCAAAGTTGAGTGGGTTAGTCCCATTTTACTCCATTCCTTTGAAATCGAAAATGAAAAAATGCATACATGCAGTCCCAGTTTGCTCCAGAGAATAATATTAAAAATAATATATTATTTTTCATATCCCACTTTACTCCAATCGATACTTGAATAATTTTATTGATTTTTATTTTGATGTCCCAAGATACTCCAAAAAGAGAAGTACAGTCGGATAGAAAAGTTAACAAAACATTTTATGCGGTTTATTCCAAATTCCAGGAAGATGCCGAAATGGTAAATTTAAGTGCGATTAGTTCCCATTTCGGCACCCAGATATAATTTAATAAGAATTTCTTACTTCTAAAGTACAGTCCCGCCCATGAAACATATTACCTGTTTAGAGTGCTTGGTTTTCGTAAGAATTTGCGCGAATATGCTCTCCTGGTACTTCTAATAATAAATTCTCCAATATTTACTTTTAGGAATCAATTTAATAAAGTTTATTGTAAAGACCTCTTCTACATTTCTGTTCTCCTGGTAATTAAAATTGGTTATTATAAAATTTCTTGTACATAATGTTTATTTGAACAGAGCAATTTCGTTTCTTTTTTGTTAGGCTGTACCACCCTCACCAGCAGTCGGACTATTTGTTGGTAAAACTCCTAATAACCCATGTTTGCCTGGTACTTTTGTCCACATAGTACTGTTTTATGAACAATGATTCTACCGCAAGGTGTTATTTAACTTGAACATAGCATGTTATTGAGTTACAGTGTCACTCAAAAGGAAAGAAATGGCATCTTGAATAGTCATCTTGATTTTAAAATAAACACAGAAAATATATCCTCTGATTTAACATTTCTATATTAGATAAATATGTGTTTACATTTAATAATAACACGGCCTATGGGAAATCTATAACTTTGTATTATTTTTCTTTTTGATTTTTGCGTCTGACTGTATCTCATCCATAAGTGACATTACGCGTGGAGTAAAGTGAAACTGAATGTATGGCAGTTCCAAATATTGATAAACAAAAGTGTTTGACAGTTTGGAGTAAAATGAAACTTATTTTGAAATTTTTAAAAAAGAATATTTTTGTTTGGAGTAACTTGGGACTTTTTGGTGGAGTAAAATGGGACTAACCCAGTTGAGTTACTTAATTGGTTTAGTGTGGCCATGATTCTGAATCATTCGAAAATCCAAGTTACAAATGCCAGGTGAAAATTTTGAAAGCATATATTTTCAGTACATACCTGACTAAAGCAATATAAAACTTAATCCAACAATGGTCCTAGGATGAAATCCTGTCTGAAATGTTTTTTAATGTATTATTAATAGCTCTATACCGAAGATGTACCTATAGCTTTTAATTTTTATTTATTTATTAGAAAACAGAAGAGATTTTCTTTCCAATCCTTTTTAATTCCTGAATCCTTGGTAGAAATAACAACATATATGTTTCTACAACACTAAGTCACAGGATTAGATACACTAGACTTTCCTAGATTAAATACTAACCAGTGTTGAAGGAAGATTGCTACAGTTGAAATATTGGTACAGTTATAGAGAGTGAGTTTAAAAATTGTATTTATATCAATTTAACTCGCTGACGTGTCTTAGTTATGAATCTGTGTTTAGGAATGTGAGATTATGTATTAATCACTACATAGTATAAAACAAAGTCGCTTTCTCTGTCCCTATGTATGCTTAGATCTTTAAAACTACGCAACGGATTTTGATGCGGTTTGTTTTAATAGATAGACTGATTCAGTGGGAAGGTTTTAACATAATTTTATCCCCAACGGGAACGGGAACTACGCGGCTGAAACCGCGGGGCGCCGCTAGTTATGTTATAAGTTCAGCTAAGTCCAGGGTTCACAACGCTGCTAAGGTAAAAAATGAATGTATCTATACTAATATTATAAAGAGGAAAGATTTGTTTATAGGCTCCGAAACTACTGAACCGATTTCAAAAATTCTTTCACTAATGGAAAGTCATTAGTGACATAGGCTATATTTTATCCCCATATTCCTATTGGAACGGGAACTACGCGGGTGAAATCGCGGGGTGTTGCTAGTAGACAATAAACAGAAATACAAGACTATAGTATGAGAAAATCGTGGAAAAAATGGAGATTTTTTTCTACTAGTTGAAAATCAGCTCTCTTTTTTTAGTGTTAATAATATCTACGCTTAACTGCAGTCGGACAGACAGACAGACAGACGGATAAATCAAACTATAAATGTTCGCTATAATGTATATCTCAGTCTGGGTGTCTGTGAATGTGTGTGTGCGTAGTTTCTGATACCCTAGATACAAGTCACGAACTTAGTTAGGGGTCAGTTACTATAATGAGATGATGGAGTGAATGATTATGTTATTGAGGCAACAGAACCCGAAAATCGAAAAAAGTGAATAAAGCACCCCTTTTCATGGAAATGAGTATAAAAATCAGTATTACACCCCACTCCCTAAATCAACAAACGTAATATAATACAAAAATAATAAGATATTAGAAATTTGTTATTCCAGCCGATAACTTCGAATAACAAAACCATACCATTACAATATGAAAACATACATTTTTTATTCAATAATTTCGTAAAATAAATATCAGTGATAGATAAACCATAGATTATTAAATAGTTACTAGGTAATAGATAATTCACCCTACAAAAACTAAGTATATATTGAGTCACAATCTTTTCTGTGCCGGCGGCCAAAATTGGAAGCTCCTATTGTCATTTCGACTCTAATGTCATTTGGATACATTTTCAATAAACTGACAACCAAAAGATGCGATTACAGCGACGCTGTCACCGGCACAGAAATTGTGACACTATACCTACTGTTTTAAATACCGTCAGATTCTGGAAAAAGATGGTACCTTTCCTTTATCCTATAGCTTACCAAATGTTGTTGTATCTTATACTTAAACGTACCTGAAATCAAATTAAACACAATTAATAAATCATTATTATATAAATACGCTTAGCAATAGTTATTCATGGTACAAGCGTGTAAAGTTGGTGCTTACTGCTGAGGCACTATTGAGGCCCGAGCCGTCAGGCGAGGGTCTGAAGATAGCCGAGGATAGTAATCATCAATACACGCGTGTACCATACACGTACGTTTTTCAACACATTTGCGAAGAAATTAATAATAAACTATCATCATCAACATCAGCTCAATATAATGTCCCCGCCGAGGGGCTCGAGCCTACCCTGAATTAGGGTGATTAGGCCTTAGTCAACAACGCTGGCTAGTGCGAGATACAAGTTTCGAACTTAGTTAGGGGTCAGTTACTGTAATGAGATGATGGAGGGAATGATTAAGTTATGTTAATATAGATATACCCACTAATACATATTATAATACAATATTTTTTCCCAAAAAGTGTATTAAAAACATAGATTTTGATTGAATGGTGAGCCGAAGTGCACCGCGGCAATATGACGAAGTTTAATTGAGTTTCAAATTGGCGGTGTTGCCAGCTCACCCCCACATACCCACGAAGGGCTGCCAGTATCGAAAATAAAATTAAAAACGTGCGAAGATTGGGTTGGTGGGATTTTTTTTAATATCAAGTGGGATAAAATATTAAAAAAATATGGGTTTAAATTCAAATCGGTATACTTATGTCATAAATTAAAAAAAAAACCTTTTAAAAACAAGCTTTTTATCTTTTATTGCATTGTCATGGGACTTACATAAGTATGCCAAATTTCAGCTCAATCGGATAACCAGAAGTGGTCGAAAAATGGCTTACAAGATTTGATTACAGACAACGGGACAGGTGACACTAAATAAAAGCTTGTAAAAACGAATGTTTTTGACTGACTGACTGACTGATCAACACACAGCTCAAACCTGACGGACTGCGTTGAAATTCGGCACGCGAATATTTATTATGACGTAGACATCTTTTAAGAAAAAAAAATGCGAGTAAATCCGCTAGGTACAGCTAGTACAAATTAAATATTAAAACAAACAAACACCATTTCTTTTCTAACTCGGTTAAAATTCATAAAAAAACTGACTCCCAAAAACAATTTTATCGATCTTTCAACCGGAATTAGACATCTCTAAAACTCAACAAACGACTACAAACTTCACAGAAATTTAGATCTTAACTCTATTATAACAAAGTCGTTTATGGCATGTAATTCAAATGACTCTTACGACCTTTCATCTCGTGCAAGTCAAACATCAACGTCGAATTTTGTTATACGAATTAGTACTTAGTTCGTTTGAAATAGAGTGCATTTTCAAATGAGGTTTGAGTGGTGATTATGTCTGTTTGATATGTGGAATTTCCCCTTTTAGTTGGTAATGTCAACAATACGCCTATTACTGAGAAACATCACTAGTTTAGTGATGGGACATGGTTAAAAAATATCGATACTTTTGTCTGAACTTTTTTATGTTACGAATAATATCGATATTTTTACTAAACTTTTTATTTTGACCGAAACTGCCTAGCTGAAGTTCTGGGTTCGATTTTTGTGTTTTTTAATAAATTATGTGTGTTTGTTATTTTCAAAGAAAATATGATATTAAGTAATATGAACTGAAATTGAAATAAAATAATATAAAATATTCTTCGACCAATATTTACGCAGAGTTTATGAAAATACTCCCAATTTTATTTTGTGAACTTGTGAAGAGTGAAAATATCAATATTTTTAAAGATAATATTATTCTCGTTTGCTGTTGTTGAGCCCGCGTTAGCTCCTCTCCTATTGGTCGTACCGTGATGTAATATAGCCTATAGCCTTCCTCGATAAATGGGCTATCTAACACTGAATTTTTAATTTTATAGGTTCTTGAGATTAGCGCGTTCAACCAAACAAACTCTTCAGCTTTATAATATACTAGCTGTGCCCCGCGGTTTTACCCGTGTATATCACAATCCCGTGGGAATCCTACGTCATAACATCTATCTGCATGCCAAATTTCAGCCCGATCCGTCCAGTGGTTTGGTCTGTGCGTTGATAGATCACTATGTCAGTCAGTCAGCCAGTCAGTCACCTTTGAGTTATATATATGTAGAAGCATAGATTTGATCGTTTCTTATATTATTTATCAACTTCAAAAAGAGGATGAGGTTCTTAATTAATCGTGATATTTTTCGTTCATTTATCGATATATTTCACGCCGATTTCTATCGATAAGTGCACATCACTACAAGAATTATGTAATCCTAGTTAAATCCTTATGATATATTACAGTTTTATTTGATTACGCTGACATTAATAATAGCTTTAATAAGTAATGGCATTTTTGGAGACAATATTATTGGCCAAGATTTAATCATTCATTATCATTCATTCACTCCATCATCTCATTACAATAACCCACGCTATCGCGATAACGCGAACATTTGCGTTGTCGCGACACGTCTGGCCAAAGAATTCGTCCTATCGCGAATCCGTTCCGCGAACTCGAACGCCCGTAAACCATTGACATAATGCCTTACACTCGCTGTCGGTAAATTGGCGCACAATCAAAGGATTTTGTCGCGACAGTTTCGCACGACAGTGTGGCCGTAGCATTACTGACCATAAAACCAATATACTATTGAGTCACAATCTTTTCTGTGCCGGTGACAGCGTCGCTGTAATCGCATCTTTTGGTTGTCAGTTTATTGAAAATGTATCCAAATGACATTAGAGTCAAAATGACAATAGGAGCTTCCAATATGGGCGCCGGCACAGAAAAGATTGTGACTCTAGACTAGTTGTCATAAAAATATCCCAAAAGTGTTGCCATACTCGTACTACTAGTGTTGCCAGTACAATTATCAAAATTCACCCCCTCATTTCACCCCTAACTGATATTCGATACGAAAAGGGTGAAAAGCAATATATTTAAATAATTATATTTAATAATATAAATGTATCGGTTGTGTAATATTGTGACATTGATGTGTTGGGTTATAATTTGATAAGTGTTAGGTTACACTTTTTTATTTAAAATTAGCTGTGCCTCGCGATTTTACCCGCGTGGAACCTTATCCCGTGGGAATTTTGGGATAAAAATTAACCTATGTTCTTCTCCTATTTCTTAGCTACCTCTCCACCAATTTTCAGCCAAATCGGTTAAACCGTTCTTGAGTTATAAATAGTGTAACTAACACGACTTTCTTTTATATTTATAGACTATTTTTTTATTCACTCCATCATCTCATTACAGTAACTGACCCCTAACTAAGTTCGTAACTTGTATCTAGGGTATTAGAAACTACGCACACACACACCCAGACCGAGATAAACATTTGTGGTTGACATATACACCCTTATTTTGAAATGATGGGACTTATTAAAATCAGAATATCTGTAGCAGTAACTGAATCCATATATCCAATAAAAATATCAAAAATGATAGTCAATTACTTATCTTTAAAAAATACTAAATAAATGTCGTATTACCAGACGGCACACTAGTTATCAAGTATTCTGTGACGGCTCGGATCGATGACCGCGCTCAGCTGTGTATCGCAGCGTTCGCCGGTTGTTCGGTGTAGAATAACAATAAAATTCGGCGGGATTTTGAAAAACTTTGACTTATCATAACTTTTTAAATAAAAGCAAAAGAAAAAAACTAACTTCACTATTATATTGTTAACCCTAATTTACATTAGCTGTGAGATAAGGTATCGCAATTTCAAAATAAGGGTGTATATTCACCACGCACGGGAATCGAACCCGGATGGAAGAGGCATGGTAGCCACTCTGCCATCTAGGTCATCAATCCTTACTAATATTATAAATGCGAAAGTAGCAAGCAGTCTGTTACCTTTTCACGGCTAAACTACTGAACTGATGAATTTGAAAATTGGTACAGTAATGGTCCGGGGAAGAACATAGACTATTTATCCCGAAATTCCTATGAGAACGGGAACTACAGGGGTGATACCGCGGGACGGTGCTAGGTTATTTATTAATCTAGAATTTGAACCCCTAAATAATCAAGCCAGTCTCTCTCTTAACCACTTTTTCTCAATGAATCAAACAAGCTATATTTATCTTGCTATCAATGAGAGATTCAAGTGCTAATAATGTTGAGGAAATTTTTAATGTTTAATCACTACATATGTATCTCTATGTATGCTTAGATCTTTACAACTACGCAACGGATTTTGATGCGATTTGTTTTAATAGATAGAGTGATTCAAGGGGAAGGTTTTTAGTATAATGTTAACACCGCATTTTCACCGGAACGGGAACAATTCGGGTAAAATCGCGAGGCACAGCTAGTGACTCATATAAGCTATATTTATCTTGCTATCAATGAGTGATTCAGGTGCTAATAACGTTTATCCGTCTGTCCGTATGTGCGTTAATAAAGTAAATTAGCACCACAAAGAAACGGATAACTGTAATCAACAGACTTTCAAAACGGATGGTTGTTTGTTTTGCTGCGAAATGACTAATTGCTTTGTAAAATTATTGTATTCTGGAGTTTTGACTGCCTAATTCCGTGATATAATAGTTATTTATGGTACAAGCGAGGTAAGTTGGTGATTACTTCCAAGGCACTATTGAGGCCCGAGCCGTCAGGCGAGGGTCAGAAGATAGCCGATGATAGTAATCACCAACTTACCAATATGCGCGTGTACCATACAACGTTTTTCAACACATTTGCGAAGAAATTATCATTTTTCGCTAATAAATTAACAGTTTTTCTATTCGCGCGCATCCAACACAACAATGGTGATCGGCCATAGATTAAAAGAATATACTTATTAAAAAAAAACGAATGAATGAATGAATGGAATCGACCATAGACCTACCAAAAGTAAGGAAACATAGTTGAAGTTAGTTTTTAAAATGTATGGACACGATTTTTTTTGGTATCGAAACTTTTTTAAAACTAAACAATTTAAACTAAACTATAACTCACTAGTGAATCAAGCGTGTCATTATTCAACTGTTTTTGCACAAATAAGAGCCCCTTTATGAGTGTATCAAAAACAGTTGAATAATGACACGTTTTATTCACATTAAATTAAATACTCATCTGAGATTTGAACCTATACCCACACTTTGTATCAAATCTCTATTTTCTAATCAAATCTTAGACAAACAAGGACTCTATTACATATTAGTAGTTTAAATCCCGGGGGATCTCTTCAAAATCCCGGATATTACGAGTCCCGTATAACATATGTACAACATGAATTACATATTTGCATACATAATTCCGTGGGCTTTACTATATCTTACAAATACTTAATTACACAATTTGAGAAAGTTCTTAATAGTCATTTCATCATAAATTTATTAGCAGACTAGCGGCGCCCCGCGGTTTCGCCCGCGTAGTTTCCGTTCCCGTGGGAATATGGTGATAAAAATGCTACAAACCTTCCCACTGAATCACTCTATCTATTAAAACAAACTGCATCAAAATCCGTTGCGTAGTTTTAAAGATCTAAGCATACATGGGGACAGAGAAAGCGACTTTGTTTTATACTCGTACTATGTAGTGATATAAGTAAAAGTACATATTGTAAGTTAGTGAAATGGACAGATTTTAATCAAATTAGTTTCGGCTTACCAAAGTGACTTACTACATACACGGGGGAGTTAGGAACTTTGGTTAGTTGTTATATGAAGATATGGCAGGCAAATATGGGGTATGGAGTTAGTATTGTATTTTATTTATATTGGTGCACCAGTTTTTAGTTAAGAACAGCTTTTGCCCGTGACTTCGTCTGCGTGGAATAATTGCAATTTTATCCCCATATTCTTACGGGAACGGGAACTACGCGGTTGAAACCGCGGGGCGCCGCTAGGAAATTTATAAATTACTAGTAGCTCCCCGCGGTTTCACCCGCGTAGTTCCCGTTCCCGTGGGATTACGGGGATAAAATATAGCCTATGTCATGCACTGATAAATTAGCTTTCCATTAGTGAAAGAAATTTTGAAATCGGTCCAGTAGTTTCGGAGCCTATTCATTACAAACAAACAAACAAATCTTTCCTCTTTATAACATTAGTATAGACTACCAGTGGTCTGCGGTTTCACCCGCGTAGTTCCCGCTCCCGTAATAATGCGTGGATAAAATTACTAGAAATCTTCCCACTGAATCACTCTATCTATTAAAACAAACCGCATCAAAATCCGTTGCGTAGTTTTAAAGATCTAAGCATACATAGGGACACAGAAAGCGACTTTGTTTTATACTATGTAGTGAAGTGTTCGCGTAAATCAGAGTACGTATTTTTTAAGTTAGTCATCACCTTTAGGATTAAAAATCACAACAGTTCCTAGTATCAAGCCTGACAGCCTTTCAAACACATTGTTTTAGAGACTCATAACGTCGAAACCTCATCAAAGTTTGTTCTTCCTCAATATTTAACAAAGGAGAAAATATTCTGAAAGATTTAATAAGATGTAGTTAAAAAAGTTTCCGCTGGTCAAAGAGATTGTCTTATTTGGTAAGTTGTCCGCCATTTTGTGAAGAATTAAATATTTATACCTTATTTTTGTGGAAAATATGTTTAAGGTTTTTTTAGACATAGATAAAGCTACATCCTACTAATATTTTAAATGCGAAAGTTTGTCAGTTTGGATGTTTGTTACTCTTTCACGCAAAAACTACTGTATCGATTTAGATTAATTGGTACAGATGTACCTTATAACTAGGAATACACATAGGATACTTTTTATCCCAAAATTCCCATGGGATTGGGATTCACGCGGGTAAAACTGCGGGGCGTAGCTAGTAATAAATAATAATACATAGTATAAAACAAAGTCGCTTCCCACTGTCCATCCCTATGTGTATACTTATACTTTCTCTTTAAAACTACGCAACGGATTTTGATGCGGTTTGTTTTAATAGATAGAGTGATTCAAGAGGAATGTTTTTGTGAGGCAGTGACGGTAGAGCACATCGCAGAGCGCATTTTTTTAGATTATAGGCTAAGTTTTATCCTATTACTTCAACTGAAAGAAATACTAACATGAGAAACTGAACTATCCTTAAAAAACTACTGAACTGAATTACATGAAATTTTATATAAGTAGATGTTCCTTATAACTAAGAATAACACATAGGATACTTTTAATACCAAAATTCCCACGGGATTTTGCACGTATAAAACCGCGGGACAAAGCTAGTATTAACAGATAAAGATGGGTCCATATTGGCTCACCTAAAGTTCTTTACCCGAAAATGTTTTTCCTAACTATTTGTAGTCCGAATGATCATTCTTCCTAAAATTTTTCATCCTAAAGTTTTAATTCATACTATTTGTAGTGCTACCGACGATGCTCATAACACTCATTTTTCCGAAAATTTTAATTCATAACATCTTTAATGTAAATATATTTAAACTCCTACTGTTTTTTATCATAACGCTTTTATCCCTAAACATACTTACCATAATATTTTCACTCATGCTCAGAAAGAAACATTTACCAAGTGTAATAAAAAATATATGTGGGTAGAAGATGATATTTATAGTTTTAATGATTATTATACGACTCGTTTAAGGTTATGCTTATGGCCTGGGAGTTTACCATAACCAATTCGGTCCTGGCACTTCGCCGGCCGCTGCCGCGGCACGCTCGCTACGCTCGCTCGGCTCGTGCGTTGGGGTCACAGTTCTAACATAACCTAAACCAATAATTAGGAATAGGACCGATTCGTTACTGGAACTTGACTGAATGATTGGAGCAGGACTCTGGTTTTGCTCGCTCGGCTCGTGCGTTATATGTTATACCTACATGTTATGTAAAAACAAATTTACGAAAAATTTATGTATATAATATTGATTATAATAAATAAAAATAAATCTAAACAAAAAAGATATGACTTTGAATAATAGTATGAACGATGGTTATGTTGAGAAAATATAGGAAAACAAATGTTTCGGAATTAAAACATTAGTGACAAAGATTTTAGGAGTTGCGATTGTTAGGATAAAAAATGTTAGGAAGAAAATTTTCGGATTTCCAATTATCGGAGTTGAAATTTTAGGTGAACTTTGGCGCACCCGATAAAGATATTTACTATAACTTGGGAGTCACACGTAAAAAATACTATAAATTGTTAGTAACAACATGACGATACGGAATGCTACGTGAGACGAGTAGTGGTGGGGAGGTATCGATACACATATTACAGTTATATCGATAAAAAACAAAAAGTTTTTATAAAAATAAAATAAAAATACTTTATTTCAAATTACAAGGATTCATATATGTTAGTAGGGTGTTAGTATTAAAATAGAATAAAATGATTCAGTTAGTAACACATAAAAACTAGGTTAGTACAAATACATTTTTTTTTTCTTTAATCAGTTCAATGGGCAAACAGTGGTACCTATTTGATGACTCTCCGTGCAAAACACTTCCACAGTGGAGACGTCACTCTGTCCGCTATTGTCTCGAGGATGCTGTTGGGACTGCCGCGCACTTTATGTAACCAATATAGTTTTTATAGTTATCATTATCATGGTTATTATCACTCAAATTATTATAATTAACGGGATATTTACCAGGTAAAAGTATTAATTATTGAGTGTCCGATATTTCGACGCTGTTGCAAGCGCCATGATCACGGATGACCTTGACCACCAACCATAACACTTTTCTAGATGTTATAAAAATACCGATAAAAATATGTGAAGTTTTTAATTAACTATTACTTGGCTAATTTTGGACAAATAAAAAAAATCATAGAAAATGTTTTTTTCAACCGTTGCGGTCAATGAAACTTTACGCATTGTTTTGTGTTATTAAAATTATATTATAATATTAAAAATGCCGAGTTCTAGGTTAATTTTTATTTCAGACCTTGCTCTACCGGAGAATCAGAAAATACGTATGTACTTAATACATACATGTCTCTAAAACAATTTACTAAAAGTTGTTTTTGGAAAAATGAAGTAAGCTTTTAATATAGTAGTCACGATAAAAAGTTGTCATATCTATCGATATTATAAAATAGTTGTCATTTGCACGATAATAAAGTTTTACAATCTATCGATAACACGATTCCCATCACTAATACACTGAAAAGTAATGAAATAAGTTTTTTGTCGCGATCTTACGATATACTTTTTCGATAATAGGGTTGTTCTTTCAGCTTATTTAACACTAACTTCGGCACGCATTTTCACACGTTTGGATATTTATTTATCCTTAAAAAGGGGTATAACATATCCAATATTAAAATTGTAAAGATTTAAAGAAAAAACCAGTCTGAAGATAGCCGAGGATAGTAATCATTAATACACGCGTGTACCATACAACGTTTTTCAACACATTTGCGAAACCAAGTAGCGTCTGTATACACTTATAAAAGGCAACCATTACTGACTGACTGACTGACAAACTGGCACTGAAAGTGACGAAGATATCCACAAAAAAAGAAAAAAAAACGCGGGGTAGCTAGTTTAATAATAGTCAGGGCAGAAATCGAATCATTTCGAAAATTTTATTTATACCATGCACTGTACGAAAATACTTCATCCACATTAATATTATAAATGCGAAAGTAACTCTGTCTGTTACCTTTTCACGGCTAAACTACTGAACCGATTGACTTGAAATTTGGCACAGGGGTAGCTTATGGTCCGGGAAAGGACATGGGCATGTTCTATCCCGAAATTCTCACGGCATCGGGAACTATGCGGGTAAAACCGTGAGGCACAGCTAGTGCCAGATAAGTAGGATTTTGAAAAATGTATTCAAAATTTTCGCTACAGCCAGTATTTGAACCCGGAAAAAACCTAAAACCTCGTATGAATACACTACGAGTATAAAAATAAATCAATTACCAGTTAAGTAGTTCCTTAAAATAGCGCATTTAAACTCTGCCTCTTTAAAATATTATTAAAAATATGAATAATTTAAAAACAAGACATAGAACGTCCAACCTCTAGCTGAGCTCATAGGTATGAAAGTTTAAAATCAATTATGAACTCTTTCGATATGCATAGAATAGCTTCGGCTTACCAATATTCTAGACGAAAGCCGAAGTGGGGTATTAAATGGTACATAACGCTTTTTAACCCCCGAAGCAAAAAGAGGGGTGTTATAGGTTTGACGTGTCTGTGTGTGTGTGTGTGTATCTGTCTGTCTGTGGCATCATAGCTCCCGATCGGATGAACCGATTTCAAATTAGTTTTTATATTAAGACCCTAAACTCGATAATTGACGGTTTTTGTACTTTTTGATCTAGTCATATTATATGAAAAGCGTATTTTATAAACATGCTTTTAGGTAATAATTAAAGGAAATATTGTCATCTAAAAAATACTCAGAGAAAAACAATATTATACAGAAAACTTAAAAAATATATCAAGAAAACTGAACATATGTTTTCTGAATTTCACTTTTAGCATTAACTTCCATGCCTTCGGATTCTAGTAATTCGAACAATTTAGCACTAAAAATTACACAAACTTAAAGTCCAGATCCTTATTAAGCAAACATTCAGAGGAAAATTTAATTGTTATTATAATTATTAATGAAATCGAAAAAAATATAAAGTTAGAATTTGTAAAAATCACACTCAAGAAAATCGTAATTTACGTTGATAAATGATGCTCAAAACGTTATTAAAATTACCTCAAATAATAAAAGAATATTTTCTACAACAATTATACTAAAAAAAAATCTCTAAATCAATTTGTCTTTTTTTTCTACAAATATTTTAAAATCATCATAAAACTACTATAAAATCGGACGCACGAAACAATTCAAATCAGTCTGCCGCGAGGCTTTTTAGAGAGAGGATGTATCGCTCCTACCGAGCGTTTGACCTTTGCGGCGCGTACGAATTTTATGCGATAACTCATCAACATGTTTTAATACTCGATAATAATTTTTGTTTTATAATTTGAATTATTTATTTAAAAAAAATATTAACATTTATGATAACAAATAATGTTTTAATAATAATGAGCAATAAAACAACATTATTTTAAACCGACTTCCAAAAAGGAGGAGGTTCTCAATTCGGCCGGTATGTTTTTTTTTATGAATATGTTCAACGATATCTCCGTCAATTCTGTACCGATTACTAAAATTCTTTTTTTATTCAAAAGAATGGACTTGCCGTTTGGTCCCATGTCAAGGAAACCAGGATCTAATGATGGCATTCTAGAGAAATTGAGAGGAACTTTAGAAAATCGTAGGGTGATTAGTGCATTTGTTAAGTTTTTCGTTAATTATCTTAAAGCATTATAATTAAATGAAGGTTTGGAGTCGATCTGATGATGGACCTGGAAGATAGTCGAGGGAACTCTTCAACGACTAACAGCAGTTACCTCGTGTTTGGGCTTGATTAATTTGTATCGATGAGACCTTTACATTTAAGTAATGTTACCTATTGATAAGTGTGAAGTCGGTGCCAAGCCTTAAAGAAATAAAACTATTAGAAAAATAAACTACAAAACTATAATTCGAGACGACCGTTAACGAACGTTTGCCCGCTTGGGTTGGTCGCATTTTTATTTTATTTATGTGCTACATCGCATAAGAGGTATTACATTAAATATTTGTTATTTTATACTTTTTAGTTTTTGAAGTCGGTTTTTTTTTAACAAAAACGGAAACGAAATAAATTAGAAAGTCCTGCTTTTAGCGCTAAAAGGTTGTCCCGATAATATATGTTGTACATATACAGATACAGAGAATGCATTTTTCAAGTAGGCGTGGTAGACGATATTCGAATCGTAAAAAAAAATATACTCGTATTTTTACTTTTGTCAATAACTTTTACACAATTTATAATTTCCAATGGATCAAAACCATTCGGCCGGAGTATTCAGAGCGAGCGCGCCGTCACCACATAGATAGTGTGCATGCGGACACGCGTGCGCGTCTGTGTGAGTGAAAATTTGAGTTGTCGCGCGGCAGATGAACCCTCTTAAAGGGGACTTACGTGCGAGTGTTCTTAGACATGTTTGATGAAAATCGGTTGACCCGTTTAAAAGTTATGGGGGTTTGAAAGTAATTGTGTTAGGGGCTTTTTAATTTTATTAAAAATTTGATTAATACAAAAAAAAATTGAAATCGGTTCAACCGTTCGGGAGTTATGATGCCACAGACAGACAGATACACACACACAGACACGTCAAACTTATAACACCCCTCTTTTTGCGTCGGGGGTTAAAAATGGGATTTATGTAGGTAAAACCGCGGGGAGCAGTAAGTCTAAGTAATAAATATTTATGAGTAATAATAGTTTCATAAATGACTAACATGATAACACTATCAGAAAGCCAATATTTGCTTGACTCATTTTCGTGAAATTTGTACACTGAGAAAATATTATCGAGGTTATTTCCTTCCACATTATCTAGATCTAAAGTAAATATCTATTTTATAAATTATGCTTTAATGAAAAACTAATTTAAACTAAAAAAATAACTTATTTTTCTTTTACAGCAGGCAGAATGTCAATATTTTACGTGAAGCGACTGCCATCAGACCTTCACAACACAGAGCGCTATAAATTTTTTGTCAGTGCCACGCGGTTTTACTCGAAATACCTTATCCCGTGCGAATTTCGGGATAAAAAGTATCTTACGTGTTATTCCTAGTTATAAGGAACATCTGTACCAAATTTCATATTAATCGCTCCAGCCGTTTAGACGTGAAGAAGAAACAAACATACACACTGCTCTAACTCCCCGTAACGACTGTCGATGATGTGTGTTTGACTGCAGGGCATAAAGCTCTTTATAATATTATTATCAATTATTATTATAAATCTAATTATTATCTTACCTATCTATATCTTTACTAATACTAATAACTAATTTACTGATAATATAATATTATAAAGAAGTAAAGTTTGTGTGTTTGTTAAATTGTAAGGGGCAATCTCGGGATCTACTGAACCGATTTCTAAATTTTTTTCACTAATGGGAAGCTATATTGACATAGGCTTTCGGTTATCCCTGTATTCCCACGGGAATGGGAACTACGCTAATAAAACCGCGGGGCGCTGCTCGTATGTACATACAACTCTTTCGTTACTGAGTGATGTTCTGACTAACAGACAACGCACAGCCGAAACTACTGGTCGTAGAGAGCTGTTTGGCACGTGTGTTTGTTGGGGGGAGTAGGCTACCACTAAGAGAGGATTTTTGGGAATTCCTCCCCTAGGGGGAGAAAAGAGGGAAAACTTGACAAATTTGCCGTAAGTCATTTTTCCACGCGGACGAAGTCGGAGGCAAAATCAAGTTTAGTAACATTTCTATAAAATGAACCTTTATAAATGATTAATTCATTTACGTACCATGAATTAATTGAAATAGCTTTATTAATAATTAAAATATAATATATTGTTTTCCTTAACGAAATATTAATTCAATGAAACGTAGTTATGAATCAATACATTGTATGAATTATGAGTGGTGATGACTAATCACATAGTATAAAACAAAGTCGCTTTCTCTGTCCCTATGTATGCTTAGATCTTTAAAACTACGCAACGGATTTTTATGCGGTTTGTTTTAATAGATAGAGTGATTCAGTGGGAAGGTTTTTAGCATAATTCTATCCCCATATTTCTACGGGAACAGGCACTACGCGGGTCAAACTGCGGGGCGCGTTTGTTTGAACGCGCTAATCTCAGTAACTACTGGTCCGATTTGAAAAAATCTTTCTGTGTTAGATAGCTCATTTATCGAGGAAGGCTATCTTAACATAACAACAATAAAGAAAATAAAAATCTATTTTCAAAACAAGCTTATTTTTTAGCTTTTATTGCATTGTCATGGGACTTACATAAGTATGCCAAACAGCTCAATCGGATAACCAGAAGTGGTCGAAAAATGGCAAGATTTGATTACAGACAACGGGACAGGTGACACTAAATAAAAGTTGGTAATAAACTGAAGCCGCTGACTATTCGTTAAGATCTTTTAAACTACTAACAGATTTTAATGCAGTTTCCACCGATAGATAGATTGATTCAAGAGTAAACTTAATAGGAAGTATAAGAATTTAACGTGGGTGAAGTCGCGAGGTATATGAAAGTAAGCTATATGACATCCACGCTACAACCATAGCGGAGCTTAGAAAGGCTAAAAGTTACACAGCTATTTTAAAACACGCTAAAAATAAAAATCGACAAATCTCAAAAGATCATAATCCAAAACATTTAAAAATTCAAACTGGCCATACAGAACGTTCACACTTTTTATTTTTTTAATCCTTCGAAAATGGCAACACCGACCTATTCGTAAGTCTATAATCTGATGTTGCCAGAATAAATAAAGGGAAAATTGGCGACAAGGAGGTTTCATTCTAAGAGTCGTGATTTCTGAATCGTTGTAGGGCTTAACGTTGGTGTTATATATATACTTATATGTTTGTAGGTCTTGCTTTTACGGCTGTTTCGTTCCAGTTACGTCTTGTACTTGATAAATAATAATTTGTTATCTGATTGTAACTTTCTTTTTTTAGGTTTTTATAGTATTCTGTTTTTAAAAAGTTTTTTTAAAGGATAATAATAGGAATGTCAGTTTTGTTAGGTTGGTACCTAGGGTTGGTATTACTTTTTAAATAAGTGGAATGACATTGGTTTGAAAATCGAATACAGATGTTTAATTTTATTATTTTTTGTTTTTTAAAACACAATGTTGACAGATGAGAAAAATGAAATGAGTACTCAAGTAAATCTTATAAATAATTGAGTGATTTTAATTTTTGACTAATATTATAAAGCATTGTATAAGTATGTATGTAGTTCATTATCCCTTAATCATTAAAAAAAACTTAGCTTTAGATAAGACACGAATCAAAATATTGTTTAAATTGTTGACAAATTCTTTTCGAAGTTTAAATTTGACAGTAAACGTCTCGCCGAGTTGGCTCGTCCTCACCTTTATTCTAAATTTAAATAGCCCGCCATTTCTCAAATGTCAAGTCTTCCGAACTACAAATATCAAAAGAAATACGTGTCCAATAAATAAGTTTACTTATAACTACAATTAAGGTAGTTAATTAATGTACAAGTTACTCAAAATATGCTTTTATTCGCTTGTAAATGTTTAACAATTAGTTTAATATTATGATCTATTGATTTTTAGTAAGATTTGCGTCATTTAAAGTTAAGTTTTCGTAACTAAATGTAAGTTTCAAAAGTTGGCAGGTAAACCGACTTTATGGACAGTCATACTAAAGAATAGTTGGAATTTTTATTATTTCCTAAAGCAGTTAGCGAATGGTAAGCTTTTATTTGGTATTTCCTTGGTTTTAATTTATTTTAACACATATAAGGCAGAGATTGATTAGTTTTAGTTCTAAGGTTTTTATGAGTTCGTAAATTCTACTATAAATTTTAGCGGTAAGTATAAAGAAAAAGGTTTTTTATGGTGTGATAAAATTGTCTTTTTAATGGCAAGCTGTGATACGTACCTACTGGCCGAATAGCATTGAAAATCATGAGCAATTTATGTTTATTATGTTGGCAATGTTTTTTGCGCAACGTGGCAACATTAAAATTTAAAATTAGAATGTAATTGATTCTTTAGATTAGATAATTAGCTGTGGCTTTTGTTATTCCTATGTATGAGGAACATCTGTACCAAATTTCATTAAAATCCATTCAGTAGTTTTTGCGTGAAAGAGGAACAAACATCCACACATTCATACATCTAAACATCCACACTCACAAACATTCGGCTTTATAATATTAAGTAGGATATCTTCCTATACGTAACTTATCTAGCTAAAATATAGCATATTTCTAAGGATTCCTAGACAAATACCTAATGGTGTAACTAGATATTAGAAATAGGACGGACCCCGTGAAATATTATATAGAAGCCAGTCCAGCGACAATAATGGCTTCTAGTTTTTCGCGATTATGGCGGGAAAAGTGACGTTGACAAGTTGACAGCTGTCACGTTAACCGCCATTTTTAATCTGTTGATTCGACCATAGGATATTTTTTTTCTTTGTAAACCTATTATTTATCTGGTTGCTGGTATTTATTTTGAATCGAGTTAAGGTTTTTAGGACACATATCACATAAATCTTGTGCCAAACTAATCAAAGCTTGTTCTATAAATAAATTTTTAAAAATTAAAATCAGAATATTCTAAATTCGAATAAAAGACTACACAAAACCGTAGTCAATCATATTATTCTTTTTTTATCTATTAAAAACCATAGACAATTTCACTAAATTAAACCAAACGCCAAAGTCAATACAAACTGTGACATTGACATAACATCAATATATTTGAAGTGTAAACCCGAACGCAGCCGCGGGGCAGAGCTAGTATTCGGAGCGTGCCGCGAATCCTACGGGACAAAGGACATAAGGCATTTTCCACACTACTGGGGTATAACGCCTAAGGCTTGGCTAGGGATGGGGTAAAGTCGATGGGATTGTGTTTATCGATATTTTATTTACAAAACTTATATTAAACATTAATCAGCTAAGCGTGTTTTGTGGGGGCTCGCATGATTTTTAACACTACCTTTTGGTTACAAATTGACTGCTCATCAAGCTATGAATTATATGTAATAAGAATAACATTCATAATTATGTAATATATCAAAGTAGCTGTTGTTTTCCCCTAATATGTACATAACGGTATAAAGTACACAAAACCTTAACGATAATTACAAAAACATTACATAGGTGTAGTGTGCGGTGTACCACATATTTGAACTTCAACAAATCAAATAATATTTTATCGATATTTCCATAACTATTGGACATCACTAACGGTTAACGATTCGAGTTGAATGGCGTTGTGAGCGCTACGCCATGGTTTTCGATATACAACTACAATATTATATTGATTTATATGTTACTAGCTACGTAATGCAGTTTTGCACGCGTTATTTCTTATTTTCTGCGGCTGCCTACGTCATTGTATGTTACTATAATAATTGTCAATACTCGTTAATGTATAAGTTATCAGTCAGTCAGTCGGTAACGGTTATAGGTACCTTTTATAAAAACAGACTAGCGGTGTCTCGCGGTTTCACCCGTTTCACCCGTTCCCGTTCCCGTGGGAATACGGGGATAAAATATAGCCTATGTTACTCAGGGTGAATATAACTTTCTAATGGTGAAAGATTTTTTGAAATCGATCCAGTACTTTTTGAGTTTATTCGTTACATACAAAAATACAAATCTTTCCTCTTTATAATATTAGTGTAGATGTAAGCATAACAATAACATCGCTTTTCTAAAAAAGTCAGGTTTTAGATTCTGAGCAGTGATATTGTAATAGTTAAGGAGAAGGAATTTTTTAATGATTTTAGTAGTTTTTGAGTTTATTAATTGCAAACAAATACACAATTCAGTAAAGAATCCGAAACGTCAGAAAATGTAAATCAAAATACAACTACGACAAAAATCCGTTTAAGTGTTTCATTTCAATGTGTAGTGTTCGTGTAAATCAAAGATATCAATATAAAAATACAATTACTTTCTTAGTGTAAACTTACATAACAAATTGTAAGTTTTTTAAATTCATTTTATATTGATGATGATAATTTTGGTTGAAATAATAAATCAGTAAAAAATTACCGCGTTCTAATTTTTTTCGTTTTGTACTTTAATTGTACATATGAAAGTTCTTTAATTTAATATTTCTTTGTTTCTTTCTCTCAACATTGCTGCCATAACGAGCCAAGCACGCTCCATCTTATGCTGTATCACCGCATTTCATCAGACGAGTTGCAGTCAAGTGCTATGTTAAACTAAGCTTGATCTAACTAGAAGTGTACAACCAAATACCCCGTACGAAACCAGGGCAGGTTACTAGTGAAACAGAATAAATCAATAAAGGTTTGTTTACACGACTGCGGTAATAGACGGTCATCCGAGTTTGTAGAAAGCTTTATTCGAATAGCTCCGAGCGATTATCGATATATCGATATTATATTTGACTTGAGCACATCACTATTGTAATGGCCGCCTTTAGTGGTTTGTTTTTATGACTTTTATTGGAAAAACTTGATTTTGTATTTATTGAATGTTTTGTGGTGAGATGTGGAGTAATTGTGGTTATTGCAGAACAAAGAAGAGGTCTTGATCAGTTATGGTATTAGTATCAATACTACAGTCAGGAGGGAGTATTTAGAGTCACATCACAATCTTTTCTGTGCCGGCGGCCAAAATTGGAAGCTCCTATTGTCATTGTGACTCTAATGTCATTTGGATACATTTCAATAAACTGACAACCAAAAGATGCGATTACAGCGACGCTGTCACCGGCACAGACAAGATTGTGACTCAATACAGTGGAGGTGGAATAGGCGTTATGCTACGATTTACTACGTGTAGCGTGTTGGTGATTTCAAACACGAGCTGTGTTTGGTAAATAGCATGTTAGGATGATAGGTAAATAGTTTAAGCGAGTTTTTTGCAAAAATATTTATTTAAGTAAATTAATAGAGATTGGTAGGTCTTGGCATTAATGCGTTCAAACAAACTCACTATCTTTTATTTTAAGTATAAGTTTACAAATATCTTAATACAATTCTTTTAATCTTTCTTCACTAATAAATTCAAAATTCCTACCTCCAAGACTCCCTATTCCGTTCAAAAACATTCCTCACAAACAACAAGAATCTTCAACACTAAAAAGGTAATCGCGAAAAATATTCAAATTATCATAACATCAAAAAATCGAATAATTGAAGGTGGTGGGACGGAATAACTTTTCCCCGAGGGTCGGGGTTCGAGGCACGACAAAAGCCAAATATTTGTATACTAATTATAATTTCTGAACGCAGTTGGCATTTCATTAAAGGGTCCATGTCAACACGAATGATTGCCTCAAAAAAAAAGATTCAAGATGGCCGCTTGAAATGCGGTATTATTTGAATATCTTATTGTTTTTTGTAATTTATTTTTGGTGTAGATTGTTTTAAGTAGATAATTAATTGAAATTATATTTAACTAATTGCGCTTTGTGGTTTCGTTTGCGAATCTTGACATGGTACTGTAAAAAATGCTAAGTACTTACTATAAAAGAAAAAAAAAATTTTTTTGAATTTTGGTAATATATATGGTTGTTTTAAATAGACAAATAATCAAAATTATATTTAGAATGAAGCCTTTAGGATTTGTCTTTATTGGAATCTTACAAGATATCCTAATTTAATGTTAAAATAAAAACTTTTTAACTGAAAGTAACGTATTTTCCATTCCCTCGTAAATCTGGAATCGTGATTTTTCCATCAAAAAACAAAATGATTTGAATTCAAAATGGAACACCTTAAATTGAAATGTCTAAAATTAGGGTTCCGTGGGCGGGAAAACGGAACGGAAAATTCGGGTTTTTTTTACAGGTGTGATATTATTAACTTAGTGTCTTTAAAATTGTAGTACTAACACCATTCCGTGGTTTTATTTGAGTAAATACCAATATTTCCAATACTTAAGAATTTTAAGTTATTAAGTATTAATCGATCCATTGGATTTGTAGCCACCATACAATACATTACAACTAACATAACATAATCATTCACTCCATCATCTCATTACAGTAACTGACCCCTAGCTAAGTCCGTAACTTGTATCTAGGGTATCAGAAACTACGCACACACACACCAAGACCGAGACAAACATTTGTGGTTCACACAAATATTCCTCTCGCACGGGAATGAATGCCATCTAGGTCGTCAAAATAATGAACAAACAATTCTAATCTTTCTTCTCTATTGATATTAAGTAGTATAGATAAGTAGTTGATAGTAAAGATTAACTGGATTAAGAGGATACGTTTTATCCCCAAATCCCTACCCAAATCCATTAAAAGTAAAAAACAAAGAATCGGTTGTATGCTTCTCCAAGTTTAAAACGTCACAAAAACATACGGAACCATTCCCCAAGTAAAAATTGAATAATCATAAAATATTCCTAGATGTATTTGGAATATTAATGCCAATATTATAATTTACGTTCCAATGTTTTTGCGAGTTCAAAAATAACGTATTTTCAGTAGAGAATCAGACGCCATCTTGGTTTTATAACATGATTATAATAGAATGCATTATGCAAACGTCATGTTACCTTATTTTGATTTTTTAATAATGTTATGACTTATGATTATGGGGTTCTATTCCCGGGTTGGGCGATGAGAGAAAGAAAGTATGTGCTTACTGTAAGTTATTTTGAAGCAGACAAAACAGACAATTCAATATTTTACAATTAAAATAAAAAAGGATGACATTTTGTTTATGTACAATGGGAACATACAAGCACATTTATTTGACTCACTCATTTTTTTGCTTATTTGATACACGTTGACCAAAAATACGTAATTTCAATAAAAAAAACATAGATCAAAGACAAATTATTTAATCGATGGTTAATTTAATTATACTAATAAAACCTACTTCCTATTCAACGACTTTAAAAAGGTATAATGTCAAAAACATTAATAAAAACAAACTTATTTTTTAAGAAACATTGCGAAGTTAATATTTCCAATTGACTTGATACTTTGAAGTTAAGTTTTTGAACGATTTCTTTAGAAAATATAAAAAAGTTAAAGATTTTTCTTCTTCTTCTTAGCGTGTCGACTCATATTTTTCAGGACCAGAACTCGGCCACCGATATGGCACTATCAGTGGCTTTGTAAAGGTCCTCGCGTGTGCAGGTGTAGGGACACGCACGGCAAGTTAGGAGATGGACCATTGTTTGGGGAGAAATGCCACAAAGACATGCACTATCAGAGCTGTAGCCCCACCTGTGCATGTTCTCCTTGCTTCGGCCTACTTGAGTCCGCAGTCTATTTAAGGACTTCAAGTTAAAGATTTTTCCAGTAGTACTATATATTTTCCTGCAACTTAAAAGAGTCATAAGATTTTATTGTTTGCTAGGACTTACTCAAAACTATTAGTCTGATTTCCAAAATTCTTTTACTAATGAAAAAAAAGCTACATTATCAGTAAGTGACATAGACTATATTTTATCCCCATATTTTCACAGGAACGGGAACTACGCGGATGAAACTGCAGTGTGCTATCCTTCTACAAAAAGGTTGTATGTTTGTTAGGCTGGTTTTATTATCACGCTGCTAAACGGGCCGCTGGGCAGCGCACGGTGGGCTGAAAATCGGCTTTCATAGAAAATTTTAATTCCTATGTCTATCGTCAAGGCTTCAAGGTCGACAGCGCTGGTGATACGCGTGACAATGAAATCATCCTTACTCTTTCTTGCAAAAACTACTGTATCGATTTAGATGAAATTAGGTACAGCTGTTCCTTATAACTAGGAATAACATATGGGATACTTTTATCCCAAAAATCCCACAGGATTTACACGTGTTAAAGTTAAAAGCTAACGCGAGGCAGTTGCAAATAAACTTATTTCTAGTAGCGCCCTGCGGTTTCACTCGCGTAATTCTCATTCCGGTGAAAATCCATGGATAAAATATAGCCTATGTCACTCGCTGATAACTTAACTCTCTATTAGTGAAAGTATTTTGGAAATCGGTTCAGTAGTTTCTGAGTTAAATCGTAGCAAACAAACAAATGTTTATCTCGGTCTGGGTGTGTGTGAATGAGTGTGTGCGTAGTTTCTGATACCCTAGATAAAAGTTACGAACTTAGGGGTCAGTTACTATAATGAGATGATGGAGTGAATGATTATTTTATGTTAAATATCTTTTAGTGTTAAAAACAAATCTTTTTTCTTTATAATATTAGTACAGAATACAAGCAGTGATACCCCAAACATTGTCTATCCTGTGTACCTCAATGGCGGTAGTTAGTCAAGTTATAATTGCCTACCGTCAGTTCTAACTAGATCAAACCGGATCCTCCTAGTTTCAACTGGTTAGTTTGTTAACAGTAATGAGAGTTTAGATGTGATATGAATATTGAATGATTCTGTTTTAAGTTATGAATTCTGTTTCAAATGATAACTTTATTGTGTAGGTGTGTACCGCGGTTTTACCAGCGTAGTTTCCGCTTCTGTAAGACAACATGCTGCGTGGATAAAATGCTAATTAAAAATTTTAAATACCCCCAACACAATTACTTTCAAACCCCCATAACTTTTAAACGGGTTAACCGATTTTCATCAAACATGTCTAACACTCGCACGTAATTCCCCTTTAATACAAAAAAAAAAAACTAAATTGAAATCGGTTCATCCGTTCGGGAGCTATGGTGCCACAGACAGATACACACACACACAGACACGTCAAACTTATAACACCCCTCTTTTTGCGTCGGGGTTTAAAAATCTTCCTTTTGAATCAGTTTACCTATTAAAATAAACCGCATCAAAATCAGTAGCGTAGTTTTAAAGATATAAGCATACATAGGAACAGATTGAATTGAATCGTTCGTTACTGACTGGTCTATAAACACACAGATATTAGTCTAGTTATTTATTATGACGTAGATAGATTTAATACAAGAAAGAAAACGTTAAAAATGCGGGCATAACCGCGGGGCCCAGCTAGTTATTATAAATTTTGTAAAATGGCAACATTTATTTCTTTTTAATCACAAGATTATTATATACTAGCAGCGCCTCGCGGTTTCACCCGCGTAGTTCCCGTTCCCGTGGGATTACGGGGATAAAATATAGCCTATGTCACGCACTGATAAATTAGCTTTCCATTAGTGAAATATTTTTTGAAATCGGTCATGTTGTTTCGGAGCCTATTCATTACAATCAAACAAACAAATCTTTCCTCTTTATAATATTAGTATAGATTTAGAACATAATTTAAACAATGTATGCGACTGAAAGACTTTGTATCTATGATCATGAATAAATATTATTAAAAAAAAAATCATAAGACGCCATCTTGAAATACGTATCATACTTTCGTTTCATACAATATGTATAAAAGAATAGCTAAACAGAAAAATATTCAACTTTTTTTATTTAAAAAGGACTTTAAAAGTTCAGAAGCAAATTAAAGAGAATATAAAATTACGATTGTGTAAAATTGCAATAAAAAATGTAAAGCACAATGTTTTCTTCCATTAAACAATCTTTTTCGGCTTTTTATCATATTTTCTTAAGTCTACAACGTGTATTGGACTTTTTCTTATTCACGGGATGAATAATAAAAAATAAAATTATTCTTTTTGCTTTTGAGCTAAAGTTTGGGATTATACTGCCTTGATTTTTTTTTAATTGTTTTGTCAAATGAGTTATCAAAATAATCGAATACAGTTTGAAAATCATTGAAAACATTAAATAAATTCTTTGTTTCTTTCATTATTTGCCTGTATAACAAAAATTAAGGGGTGGGTTATAGATCTCCGGTACCTGAATTTGATGATGCTGCTTGTTTGGTTGTTCTAGGGGCTCACCATAACACATTTAAACTGTTTTTAGAGTAAAGAAACGCATTATAAATTGATTACGATAAAAATAAAATCGTGAAAATGTAAGTCTTATATTTTTTTTATAGATTATACTGCAACAAAAACAGTTTCTATAGTTTCATTTCAATGTAATTATTTAAATTCACGTAAAATAAAAAAATAACTAAAAAAAAACCACTTTTACAAACCAAAGAAAATCCTCCTTTACCAAAACAAAACCTTACCAAAAACTAAAATACTAACTCTTAATTTATTTACACAGGCAACCCCTAAAAGGAATTTTAATGTACAAATAAATTCACCAATCACAGACAAAACGTAGCGTTATCAAGGCGAACAATCTTCGTGTGTATCCTATGCTTAATTCGCAATTTCGCCAACCTTTATCCCTATTGTATTAGGGTTTATTTTTGCGTGTCCCTTGAATGCTGACCGAAGATTTTGTAATGAAAATGTCCCTACACAATCACTGGTGTTCGAATTAAGAGGTTTAGGGTTGGTACATACTGGAGGATTATTGGGAGAAAGTTCTGGAAATGTGTTGTAGTGTCTTTATTATGGATTTTCTAGAGGTTCTTTGTAGATTTTGTAGTGTTAAAAACAAGCTTTGTGGTAGGAAGGTCTCGATAAAGTGTTGAGTGCATTAGTACTTACGTGAATTCTTTAGTTAGATTATCTCGCTCTGTGTGTATATGAATGTGTGTGACTGTGTGTCCGTAATTTGTGATACCGTTATATATAGTACCAGCGGCGGTCTCACCCGCGTAGTTCCCGTTCCCGTAGGAATATGGGGATAAAATTATGTTAAAAACTTTTCCACTGAATGACTCTATCTTTTAAAACAAACCGCATCAAAATCCGTTGCGTAGTTTTTAAGATCTAAGCATACATAGGGCCATTGGGACAGAGAAAGCGACTTTGTTTTATACTATGTAGTGATAGGTAGTGAACATTTTTATTTCGATCTATTCCGATCCAATACCAACATCTAATACCAATGGTATTTGTTTTAAAACTTTATCATTTTCTATTCCAAACGGATACCACTCTTTAAACGAATACCAAAACAAGTTTGTAGATATAAAGTACAGTCAATAAAAAAACTTTTAGTTGCGTAAATACTTTTTTGTTTATTTAACAAAATTAATATAACCAAGAAATTTAAGTAAATGTTTAATTCAAATATAAAATATCACAGGCAATCAACTTTTAATATTAAAATCTAAAGAATCAAAAAGTATTACTTATAAGCAATTAACTTTGAAAAAATTATGTTCTTTGTTACAATTAGCATAAAACATTACATGTAAATAATGTTTTTTAAATTAAAAATTATATCAATTGGTGGCTAATCCCTTAATTTTTCTAAAAAGTGACCAACTGTGATCCTCTCCTCGAGGAGTTGGTCAGTAACGTATTTAATCCACCGATTAAAAATAAAAACATTTTTCTAGCTGACTGTAAGAAGATTCATGTTTTGGTATTAGGTCGGAATATATCGTACATTTATTAAAATTAATTTAAAGAGTGGTATCGCGCGGGAACGTTCGTCCCGTGGGAAATTTGGGATAAAATGTAGCTTAGCTTAGCTTATCTTGAGTTTTCTAATATGACTAGTAGTACCTCGCAGCTTCGACACTTTAAACATACAATTCATTCATTTTTGACCCCCGACGCAAAAAGAGGGGTGTTATAAGTTTGACGTGTCTGTGTGTGTGTACCTGTCTGTCTGTGGCATCATAGCTCCCGAACAGATGAACCGATTTTAATTTAGTTTTTTTTGTATTAAAGTGGACTTACGTGCGAGTGTTCTTAGACATAATGAAAATCGGTTAACCCGTTAAGTAATGGGGGTTTGAAAGTAATTGTGTTGGGGGTGTTTTTAATTTTTAATTTAATGTTATTTGTACCAAAAGTTCATAAAGCTACACCAAAATATCCAAAAAAAAAACATCTTTACCACAAAAACTTCATAAAACTATATACTTAACAAAATCTCTCCGTTTCCCCTCCCGTGTGAACGCGCCCTAACACTGCAAGTGATAGCCACAAGAATTGGATCGTGTGGATTTATGTGGCCGTGATTAAACCGAGAGAGGTGGCTAACGTCTACAACTGTTCACATTGTACACTAGTTTTGTTGTTTTTCAGGTAGTTGTGACTCTGTTTGCTGTGTGTTCTAGGTATAGTTTAGAATGACATTTTCCGTGCTTCGGAGGGCACGTAAAGCCGTCAGTCCCGGCTGTCGTACTAACATCATTGACAATCGTTACGGGTAGTTAGAGCCCTCAATAGTCTAACATTCAGTTTAACCAATAAATGTCGTATAGCCCTCTGGGTTGTGAAGGTCTGATGGCAGTCGCTTCACGTAAAATACTGATTCCGCCAAATCTGGTTAAACTGAAAACCGACCCCAAATAGACATGGGATAAAGGTTCGAAAAGAGAGACTTAAGAAGAAAGCGGATAAAACTTCTGGACACACCCAGTTCAATTAATCTTTAGATCAAAATAAAGAAATTATTTTTGCACTAGCAACAAAATCAAAACAACCCGAAATATTTCCCGATAAACTGGTAGTATTAATAAGACTGGCAACATTATCTGGCTTGAAGCCCAGTGCTGGGCGTGGTATTGTGATTTACACACGATTTTAACACTGAGTCTACGATATATCACTATCGAGGGAACGCCGCTGTATTTATCACCGGGTGAGTGTAATTTTGTTACTTTATTGCGCATTTTAAGATGGAGGGATGGTTTTGAAGATTATTGAGCCACAATCGTTTCTGTGCCGATGACATCGTCGCTGTTATCGCATCTTTTGGTTGGCAGTTTATTGAAAACTTGCTGTGCCCCGCGGTTTCATCCGCGTAGTTCCCGTTCCCGTGGGAATACGGGGATAAAATATAGCCTATGTTATTCAGGGTGAATGTAGCTTTCTAATGCTGAAAGAATTATTGAAATCGGTTCAGTAGTTTCGGAGCCTATTCGTTACATACAAACAAACAAACAAATCTTTCCTCTTTATAATATTAGTATAGATGTATCCAAATAACATTAGAGTCAAAATGACAATAGGAGCTTCCAATTTTGGCCGCCGGCACAGAAAAGATTGTGGCTCAATAATAATTTTCATGCTATTTACTTACATATAAGTATTTAAATAAGTAAAGCTAGAGTTAAATTTTCATGTTTTTATTTAGTTTCACCTGTCCCGTTGTCTGTATATATTATCAAACTTGCAAGCCACTTTTGGCCACTTCTGGCTATCCGATTGAGCTGTTTGGCATACTTATGTAAGTCCCATAACAATGCAATAAAAGCTAAAAAAAAGTATGTATGTGACTAATTCAAAGATTCATAAAATATGTTTTTAATTAATCGTTACTCCATTCATGTAGTAAAAAAAGTAAACGTTAATAATTTCCTTGACAAATTAGGAAACAAAATATTTTTAAATCTGACAACACTGAGCCTTGCATCCTTTACCCATTTTTAAAAGAGATATAAAAATGTCAACTGATTGTCTATGATTCGAACAAGAATTGTATGGAGTCGATATTTTGTTTTTTATGATAATTTTTATTTTGGATTTTTTACTTATTTATATTTGTTCATAATAATCCTATTGGTATTTTTAGATAAATATTTTTTTTATTTTATTTCTCTCTCACTCATCTATCCATTAACGATATTATTCATTTCGTCATGCATATGTCGTCATGTATAATGCACTAGCTGTGCCCCGCGGTTTCACCCGCGAAGTTCCCGCTCCCGTGGGAATTTCGGAATAAACTGTAGCCTATGTTCTCCCTCGGACCATAAGCTACCCTTGTACCAAATTTCACGTCAATCGGTTCAGTAGTTTAGCCGTGAAAAGGTAACAGACAGAGTTACTTTCGCATTTATAATATTAGTTGGATTTACAGATTAATTTCTCGAAAATACATTTATAATTAAAAAATATCACCAAAAGACTACTCCACACCACTCTATGTCCACAACACATGCTAACACATGTGTATTTAATAAATTAACTCAAGGAAATATCAATGAAATACATATTATAAATAACTTGTCCTTTTGTGTTTTCATCAGTCGACGTGATGATTGATTGACTGATCAATTGAATGATATATTAAGATGTGTTCTGTGGGTTTACCCGCGTTTTTTTTTCTTTTTTTAATCGTTCATTTTACAGTCATTTAACTGTCTCAATAACCATATAGAGTCACCAAGTTTTCTGTGCCGGCGGCCAAAATTGGAAGCTCCTATTGTCATTTGGATACATTTTCAATAAACTGACAACCAAAACATGCGATTACAGCGACGCTGTCACCGGCACGGAAAACTTTTTGACTCTTTATAGTGGACAGAATCATAAGACAAGATTACATACCATTCCGCTCATTTGGTGCTACAATGTCGTATTTACGTAATTACAATTTTTAGAGATCAATCAAAGTTATGATTTCAATGTATGACATTTTGGGGAGACTTATAATAATCCGAGTCATTTTAAAAGTAGCTCTCATTTGTATTCTTTCTATTAGAGTCCCAGTCGTTTCGATATATTATAAATAACCTAAATTATAGGCATAAATAAAATGACGTGTATGTAAAAAAAATGTAATTATGACATTGTAGCACCAAATGAGCGATTTGATATTGTTATTGGGACGGTGAAATTACAGATTAGACAGAGTTTTGTATCCGTTGAAATGCAAGATCATAGACAGATCGAATATTAGGAACGACCGATAGTTTGAGCTATGTCTTGATAGATCAGTCAGTGACGGTTGCATTTTACATTATAAGTACTTAAAAATAACTAATATACCTCTGATACTATTACAGAATACATGTCGAATGGATAACTCCCTTTTGTAAGTCGGTTAAAAAGGTAAGTAATTTAACGACAGAGATTTAACGCGTCATTTAAAAATCAATATTTAAAAAACGAACACACTTAAAGAAACCGTTAAAAATTTAAAACCAATAATAGAATGCGTCAGATTATCTTTTTAAATGCAATTGTTGTGTTGCCAGCTTGAATAATATTTAGATAAGTCGTTCCGTTATCTGTTTTAAGAATAAAACAGATTAGATTACTTCTGATTATGGGTAAATGTTTATTTTGAAATTGGAATCATTTTGTTGACCGTTACTATTGAGTTTAGTAATGCGTTTTACGGCTATGAAATTCTAATGTCACGGTAATATTTTAAGGTTGTGTGTGAAGTCAATCAACTCGCACTAGGCCTTTGGTTAACTATGGTGGACTGATATAGACTCGAATAAACGTACAAATGAATTCGAAAATCGAAACCACATTTGTACATGACGGGCAACGAACCAGGCACCTTCTAATTGGAAGACAAAGACACTACGCCATCAACACTAACCATTATGCAGTTGTCTCACCGCGGGCGAGTGAGCGATGAACTATCGGCGAGTTTCTCGCCCAAGAAAAGGACAGTGAATGTACATTCCGTGTAAACGAAAGAGATGCATATATTTATTAGCTACTCGCGCGGGCAGTGTGAAAAGGCGAGTTACAATAAAATTTAATAATATGTGCATCTCTTTTGTTCACACGGAATGTATGTTCACTGTCCTTTTCTTGGGCGAGAAACTCGCTGATAGTTCATCGCCTGCGGTGGGACAACTGCCTTAATATTGTTCATTTATTTAAAAGGGTTAATTACGCGGCTAAATTTAAACCACATTCAATAAAGTGTCATCTAAAAAAGAGGCCATGAACGTCGAGACAGACATAGTTGACATCGCGTCGTTACGTACTTATTTGAATGTTGCCATCATTTAAAACCCGCCCGTTCTGGCTAATTTGCCGAGACACACGCCTCTTTATTTATGCTACGTTCAGTGTATAGACAAAGATATATTCCGTGGGTGTATTTGTGCATGCTTAGACGCTTTTTACTTTTAATTTTTGTTTCATACTTCTTGATGGCTAACCTGAACTCGTAGGACAATAAAAGTTGTCTGAATCTATAAGGAAAGATTTTGTTTGGTACGTTTTAGCTCGAAAATTACTAGGCCGAATTCTATGTTTTTACTAATTGAAATCTAGCGAGTAAAATTACCTATATTTTATCTCCGTAATCTAATACTGGAACGGAACTTACGCGGGTGAAACCACGGCGTGCTGCTAGTTTATTAACATATTTGATTTCACTATTGAAACCTTATTAGACTTTATATTTCCAAATTAAAGTAAGCCAAATCGATCCAGCCGCTTCCTATTTTTTCTTAAGTAACAAACGACATTTTTTTTATAAATTAAACTCCAAAGATGAACACAATTGTTTTGACGTTCGATTAATGTCGGGAGAATTTTGGCGCCAATCGATGACGTGACCGGCATTTTGTTTTTGACGTTTAGTGACAGGAGTTGCTCGGATTTTTGATGGAATATTTTAGGAAATGTAGGTCGCATATTACCTACTAGTTGTCTTGTTAAAAACTAAAAAAAAAAAAAAAAAACTAATAAGTACTAAATATATTTTTTAAGTCAATACATATTAAGATTTATGTTCCTATTGAAAATATTTATAAAAAATAAAATATAAACTATTAAATGTAATTTGTATTGTTTATATGTTTGAATATTTATATGTCAAATTTATTAATTCCATTGTTAATGCTATTTAGTCCTTTAAGGTTGTTAAGGAGTCAAATATTGTTTTAATTTTAATTTGCTCAATGTTAAGATTTTATTAATTTTCTCACTTACTTACTTATATTTCTTTTTTTAACTTGTCACTATTTTAGTTTTAATATGTTAATTGTAATTGTTTTTCAATTGTTTTTTAATATGTCATTATTATTTTACTTGTGTATTGCTGTGCCCTTGCAGGGTTCATGTTTTTAATACTTCCCTGGTATTTATAAGATCTGCCTATACCCAAAAACATGTACGCAATAAATGAATAAATAAATAAATAAAAAAAAAAATAATCGTATTTATCGCGTTATGTGTTGTGAAGGTCTGATGGCAATCGAAAAATGTTGTCATTTCACCAAATCTGGTTAAACTAAAAACCGACCCTCAGAAAGGAATAAGGCGTCATTTTTAACAATAATTGTACGATGGCACGAAGCTTTTTCATCGTGCGATGAATTCAAACTTCAAATATACAGATTTCTTCAGTGTCCTAATTAGAGCTCGCAAGCCGTCGCACGAGTACGGAAACATCATTTTAATCGCACGATGAAAACGCATAATGCCATCGTACGATCACTGCCAATTAGGAAGTCGCCGAAAAGTTCGGAAGAATAAGAATCTATAACCTAGATTCAAGAAAAACTCCAAAAACACGCACATAAATCCTGACTAAGCCCTTTAAGTTTGAGCTAAGTTATTAAGTTAAAGTAAATAGTTGTCTTAGTACTTTAAGTAAGAGTTTCAATGTCATAAATTGTTGAATCTCCCGCAAGAGCAATGAATCAATGGTTACAAAGAGCGAGGGTGAGGTTTTGGGGTGTAATCAGCCATTGACGTAGTATAGGACCGTTTTGGTTAAAAGAAATTGACACGTTTTGTGTTTACTACATGCAGGCCGTTTGACCGTATTTCTTCTAAAAAGTTTGGGTATTATTAAAAGTATTTTTTTTTTTCTTTAAAATTAGTCAGTAGTTTTGATTGTTAAAAACTAAAAACATAATGAACCGATTTAACTATGTGAGATGAAATGGCAAAATGATTAGCCCTAGGCTGTGTGTTACTTTAATATAAAAACAAAACAATTAAAATAAAACAAAAACAAATGCAAAACTCTTTTGAATTGTTCTATTTTTAGAAACGTCAGTGTCAAACTCGATGACAGATGGTGTCAAACACGCCGCCGGATAAAGCGGGATTTGAAGATATCCGCGCCATTTTGGGGCGTTTGAAATTACGTAAGAAGGCACGTTTCGCCTATTAAGAAACGGAGTCTGTTACTTAAAATGGGGAGCTGTTATACATTTATTCTTTTTTATATGTTTGTTAACGCCAATGTAATGTAAGAGTATAGCAATAATATCTAATGGGTACACAGATTAGGGGAAGGCGAAAGAGTTTGTAAAGGTTTTGATCTAATATTATGACGACCGCGTAGTTAGTAGTGACCCTGCCTGCTTTACCAAATTACGGGTTCAATTCCTTCTCTAGAAACACATTTGTTTGTCATGTATGTATGTTTTCTATCTATTTTAAGTGTGTATTTATAAAAGAAATAAGTACATCTAAGTGTGGTTATTCGTTGTCTAATTTCCATAGTACAAGCTTGTTTAGTTTGGGACTAGATATCTGTCAGGTTATATCTTTATGAGGGAATCGAATCCACAACCCTATAACTAACCACTCTACCAATTGGGTCATCTAAGAAACTTTGTCATCTGATCGCAACCTCTAATTAACAAAATTCATAAATCCGGAGCTATTTTAACCTACAGAAACACCTGGCAACTTTTTCTTTAAATGTCAACTGTCTTACTTTTTTAACTGTCAAAGAGAACAGAAATTAATCTGTGGGACGTGACGGTTTCCCGCCACAAACTCCATCTGTCATCAGCGATGACAGTTCCAAAAACGAAATAAGGTATTCTAAACGAAACATTTGCATGTCGAGTTAGTTTGTGGTTCCGTATTATAATTTAGGATTCGTATTTTTTTAATAAGTTTCACAGTTTTGTTTTAGAACATTATTAAGTAGCTACTTATGTGATATTCTTAGAATAATGTGGGAACATCAAAGATTTTATATGACAAGAGTAATGCCTTTTTTACACGTACAAAATACATACTTATGTACTTATATAAAACATACTAGCAGCGCCCTGCGTTTTACAAATAATATTAACTTTTTTTTTTCTAATAAAAAAAAAACGAATCGAATCTCTTTACACAAACCAAATAACTTTTTTTTCAGTATTGCCAACAAATAAATAATTAGTTACCAAGGAGGAACTCTAAAAACAAAAATAGAAAGAGTTACCGCGTACACGCGCGTTAAGTGTTTGAGAACTTAATTTATCGACTCCCGACGGTCGTTATCGTATTCTAAATTTGAATACGTTTATTGATGGCTAATGATATCCGTTACTTTGAGTTCTTATTTTGATTTGAAAGTTTGTTCTTAAAAAAGTTATTGGCCAGTAAGATTCCACATAGACCAAAGGAGTATGTATCTCTATAAGATTTAATTTATTTATTCTTAAATGTTGTGGACATCCTCTGTAATTGACATAATTATGTATTAATCTTATATCTGTTTTGTAAATTTTCTAATGCTTGTTACATATACTTAAGTACTAAAGGACTCTCTCACTGATGATATTAGTACAGCCGTGTATGTAATATGTGACTGATTTCAAACTCAAGTTATTTTGATTAAGAAACTTGCAAGCTACCTAGAAATCGAACCAAGGATGATTTGAGAACAATTGCTAAGATAGATTCAAAACTCAAAATATCTTTATTATCAAGGATTGATAGAATCCTAACTAATATTATAAATGCGAAAGTAACTCTGTCTGTTACCTTTTCACGGCTAAACTACTGAACCGATTGACTTGAAATTTGGTACAGGGGTAGCTTATGGTCCGGGAAAGAACATAGGATACTTTTTATTCCGAAATTCCCACGGGAACGGGAACTACGCGGGTGAAACCGCGGGGCGCTGCTAGTCACTTATAATCGTCAAAACTTGAACTAAATTGATTTGAAACATTTTATAGTTGTTATTTTAATTCAATCAAATATCTACCTCGCACGGAAATCGAACCTGAAATTTTGTTTGACTATAAATTAGTAATAAACTATTTCTTTGAGGTGTAAACACCATTAATTTTATAAGTATAAACCCTAATGATTAATGGCAACACAGACACATTCCACACATATCGATGCACGCATTGCCTAAATTCTTGGACCGGTCTGTGGTTTTCAAACTATAGTTTAACATATAATAATGTTGTTCTTATAATCGATGGAGCACATTTTGTGTAAGAAATTCTTAAGTACGGGCTTAAAATAAGTAAAAGGTAAGGTTGCGGGTTCGATTCCCGTGCGGGATGAATATTTGTGCGAACCACAAATGTTTGTCTCGTACTGGGTGTGTGTGTGAATAAGTGTGTGCGTAGTTTCTGATACCCTAGATACAAGTCACGAACTTAGTTAGGGGTCAGTTACTGTAATGAGATGATGGAGTGAACGATTATGTTAAAAGAAAAACACAAGATTTCGCATTCATCTTATCAGTAGAATAAAAAGAGAAGCGACTTTGTGTTTTTCTACTATCTAATGACTATCTAATACTATAAAGCAGAAAAGTATAGATTGTTTGAACGCGATAATCTCAGGAACTGGTCCGATTTGAAAAAAAACTTTCAGTGTTAGATAGCGCTTTAATCGAAAAGCTAATAACCGTATCATCCCGCTAAGGGCCTATTTCACCATCTTCAAGTAACGTTCCGAGTAGCTACTCACATTTTTTGTCTTTGTCACTTAATAAAAGTAAGAAAGAGACAAAACTAACTTTACTTGGTGAGTAACTTTACTTGAAGGTCGTGAAATAGGCCATCAAATAAGATAAGAGTTAACGCGCGTCAAACCACGGTGCGCCGCTAGTGTAATACAACATTTGAAAACCGCTACCTAACCATCCAGTACAAAAGACGCCTATCCACATAATATACCGTATTCCGCATTCCTTGGTTTAGTTGCCAGCTAATTACACTATAATTGTGGTAAATATGGCTGACTTTGCCCTCCATAATGAAGGTTTAAGCGGTGTGCAATTTGCGAAGCTTTTTTTTTAAACCAAGAAGGTTGAGTTTGAATGACAGTGACAGGAGTTAAAAATGACAGGTTTGTAAGATTCCATTGTATTGATTGATCCACAATCTTTTTGTGCTGGTGACAGCGTCGCTGTAATCGCATCTTTTGGTTGTCAGTATATGGAAAATGTGACAATATTGGGTGTTGGTGATCTAAAACTTGAGCCATGTTTGGATATTAGCAAAAACACATCGGGCTTAGTATACAAGTGCTCATGCAAATAGCTAGAGCCTAGACTAGACCGTCACTGACTGACTGATTTATCAATACAGCTAAAACCGATTGACTTGAAATTTGGCACAGAGGTAGCTTATGGTCCGGGGAAGGACATAGACTATGTTTTATCCCAAAATTCCCATGGAATCGGGAACTATGCGGGTAAAACCTCGGGGCATAGTTTACAATATTTGTTAGGCATTTATGCTTCACTACCCACATAAAGCCAGGGCAGGCTATTTAATGATAATTCGAAAACAAAATCCAAAAATTATGGTCCATTATTACGTCCAAGTGTGATTTTATTCATTTGAATCTCATCTAAAACGCATTAACTAAACTATCCGAGTTAAAAAACGTAGAAACGCATTCCTTTGTTATGTTAATGGGATCAAAATGCAGTAAATTGAGGGATATTTTTTATATGACGTTTGTATCGTGTGTCTGAACAATTATGGTTGTTTTTTTGGTGAATGCTTTTAGGTCTAACATTTTGTTTAACCAAAAAATGTCGTATAGCCCTCTGGGTTGTGATGGTCTGATGGCAGTCGCTTCACGTAAAATACTGACATTCCGCCAATTCTGGTTAAACTGAAAACCGACCCCAAATAGACATGGGATAAAGGTTCGGAAAAGAAGATTTTGTTTAACCAAAAATTACGTAGGTATTCGACTTCAAGTCTTCTTTTTATGTCATTAACGGCTGTTTTTTCCATCTCCAGTTAAAATTCGAGGAATAATTTCGAAATGTTGACAGTTATTTCATACAAAAACTGTCAAAACGTCAATTTTATTCCTCGAATAAAAGTTATCTGGCGATGGAAAAATAGCCCTAAATATAGAAAACTCTTCATAAGCAAATAATTTACTATTAATAATTATCTGCGTCCTTTCAACGCAATCCGTTCTCTGGTTTGAGCTGTTTTGATCAGTCAGTTAGTTAGTTGCTACCCTCACTTTGAATCAGGGGTATAAACGGCTAAATTACCCACAAGTAGGCTGCAAATAAAGGCTATGTAAGTACAAGGAACTGCATTTTATTATCCATTCTTATGGTCAGTTAAACTTACCACCCTAATTTATTTGTAAGTAACATCTTGAATTAGGAAAGCAGATGTCAAGCAATGCGAGCCATGGTTGGAAAAAACATACATTACTTGACACAGGAATTGAACCTACGTCCTTCGTGCGGCAGTGAACACACTGCCGACTCAACTATATACTTACTCGTATAACAATACGAGTAAGTATATAGTTGAGATTAAAGTTTTTTTACAAGATTTAGTTTCACCAGTCCCGTTGTCTGTAATCAAATCTTGCAAGCCATTTTTCGACCACTTCTGGTTATCCGATTGAGCTGTTTGCCATACTTATGTAAATCCCATGACAATGCAATAAAAGCTAAAAAAAGCTTGTTTATTTATTCTTGTTATCCTGGTTAAGACAGTTGAGTTATTGTTAATACATACTTAAGAGGTATTAAACATATTCTTCAAATAATTAATACAAATAGGAAAGGATAAGGATAAAGGGAAACCAACATAACAAAATATGATTTAATTCAAATTATTGTAGGTTATCCAGGAAGTCGGGATTTGGATGGGCAGGAACAAGGATATCTGAAAATAGGTAAAAATATTATTATTAACTTTAACTGCAAATATACTTAAAGGAAAACTAAGTTTCAACTTTGGTAATTTCGGGATAAATAAGTTCTTATGTAAGTACTGTTGTTCCTATGTAAGTACTGTTCTATTCATAATTTTAAGGAACATCTATACTAATTTCCGTTCCACATTACTTAACTGGAGTTCGAACATAATTAAGCTGGCCATTGACGGGTCAGTTGAACTGATCAATCCAGACATAAATCTATGGCGTCACTCCAAAAGTTTTAAGCAAACTAGATTTCCCCACTGGAATCGCTCCGGTGATTATCAACCAGTTTTGGATGGACGCTATTTCAACTGACTCATCAATGGCCACCTTTAGTCTTAAACAGTTAGTTTTGCCAATCGAGCCTTTGAACTCAGATAAAGCACGTAAACTGGCTTAGTTTGGTTTGATTGCGTTCAAACACAACAGTGAAATAGACAGTTATCATCATCATCATTAGCTTTTTTTAACCAGAATAGGTTTGCATGGGACTGCAACTCGCCTGATGGAAAGCTATGATACAGCCTAAGATGGAGCGTGCTCGCATAGAAGGTACTTAAAAAGACCCAGATTGTATGTATCAGGGAACAGAGAAGCTGACAGGGAGTTCTACACTCGCTGTTCGCATGATGAAAGTGGACGCGAAACGCTTCGTGCGTACATCTACTTAAGATGGTTTAGGTGGCGTCAGGTGATTTAACAATTTGTGGTACAGTCAGCGTCAGGTAAAAGGTCCCCCACCCCCCTTGGTATGACAAAAAAAGTTAGCTAACACTGACGTCTATAGTCAAGATAGGCCATTTGTCATTTCAAGCATAGCTACGGCCTTGGAGCCCCCCTATCCTTATGTCAACTAAGAAGTTTGTGCTTCTTCTGGTGTTTTCTGGCGCCCCCCAGACCCTAGGCAATTGCTTAATGGATAATCCGGGACTGTCTAACGCTGACCGTACACAAAATTATAACTCTTAGTCATAATAAAAATAGAAAATGACTTACCATAAGAAGAATAAACAGCCAATGTGAGCAGCAATCCAAATCTAGCTACGAGACCGCCCATAACACCAAACCGATCCATATTTTACAAACAAAAGCTACACTACAGTACACTGACAATCACATAATAGTGACGGCTTCGCGTCAACTTTCAACTTGACCGGTGTTCTAGGGTTGGTTAGAGGCGCTAGTTTTGAAATCATTCGCGGCTAATTTCTTTATCTGTGGACAAGAGAGAAACAAGATTAGTAAATAAGTCTTTGAATATGCATCACGAGAGAAGATTATCTCTGAACATGATACGTCCATGTCTAAAGTAGTAATCATTACATAGTATAAAACAAAGTCGCTGTCGTTATTAGTCTGTTCCTATGTATGCTTACATCTTAGAACTAGGCAACGGATTTTGATGCGGTTTGTTTTAATAGATGAAGTGATACAAGAGGAAGGTTTTTAGTATAATTGTATCCCTGAATTCTCACGGAATCGGGTGCGCTGATAGAGTAGGCAATAATCAAAAGGCTAGTCTATCTTAAGTAGTAATACGCAAAACCCCACTGGCTAAGGCGATCGACAAGTCGAAGTTTGATTCCCACTCATTGCAATATTGACATGAACCCATTCTAGTGCTTTGGCAGTTTTGACTGGTAGTTATAGTCATAATCTTTTCTGTGCCGGCGGCCAAAATTGGAAGCTCCTATTGTCATTTTGACTCTAATGTCATTTGGATACATTTTCAATAAACTGACAACCAAAAGATGCGATTACAACTTAGACCAGAGAGAATCCTGTGCCCTGTTTATCAAAACCTTAGATAATCTATGTACGGATAGAATCTGCGCTATCAACCGCGTGTCCATTTTATGTAAAGTGTCAGTGTCTAAAACTGCTACTAGGGAAGTGCTTAGTAGTATAGAGCATATCGATAAAAACTTGCTCATAACTATATAAATTAGAACTTTTTAATAATAAAAAATAATTTATGATTAAATTATATGCTTTATTGAAGATGGACATAAGTATATAATATTTTTAATGAAGTATATTAATGATCTTTCGAAAATAAAAAAAAAATAATCAAAACAACAGTGAAAATAAATCCAACGAACATATTAATACAACATAATATAAAACAATAACAAAATGGCTCGAAGAACTTGGAAATTAATAAAATCAAAACAAAAATGCAATTCTAATCTTACAAAATATTGACTTAGGGCCTATTTCACGATCTTCAAGTAAAGTTACTCACCAAGTAAAGTCAATCTTGTCTCTTTCTTACTTTATACAGGGTTACTGGTTAAGTCGACCTATTCCCGTCAAGGGCGTGTAGTGTACATCGTTTCTGACTAATTTCCCCATGAAACACCCTACACTAAACCTTACCGTTTTTGAGATATTTCAATTTATTTGTTTTTATAAAAATTAAATCACCGGATCTTCGGCTATAAGCTTACATATTTTCAAATGCGTATGTCTTATTATTACTATTACTTGATTTTAACGTTTAAAATAAGATGCTTTGTGACCCCAATAACAAATATTGTACCTAAAATGAATAAATAAGTAGTTGTAGACGATTAAAACTTATAAAAAACTAGCGGCCCCCCCCCGGCTTCGCACGGGTCCGAAGCCCGTTGATTTTCCAGATTTTTTTACATAAGAACCTTCTCCTGACAATACCAAACATAACAAAAAAAGAATTGGCCAAATTGGTCCAGGCGTTGTTGAGTTATGCGCTTACCAACACATTTTGCGATTCATTTTTATATTATAGATAATACAAATCAGAAAGTTTATTTCTCGTTCAAGGATATCTAGAAAAAAAAATATGGCACCTGTTTGGCAGATATACCTAAAAATATCTACGTTTCATCAGCTATCCATCGAGGTATAACAATCTAGGGTTTTATCGAAATTTTGTACAAAACATGTAGTTTTATAGGCTACTGGGGAGGATAAATAAAACAATAGGTCAGCATACAGAACAAGATACTAAACTTATTAAACTTTTAAGTACTACACACACCATTTTTGAGTCTAAATTTCGTGTTCGACATGTCCGCCCCTGCGTTGCACACATCTTCGCATTATTTTGCGAAGACCAGTTTTCACTACTCCAGTAGTTAATTTTGTTCTTATTTCATTGGCCGCACTAATGATTCTGTCTATCAGTACTTCAATCGATGAAATTGGGGTAGGTATACTTCAAGTAGGTATTCGAAGTGTGGACTCCATTTTCACCTTAAACTTCATGGATTTGACGACATAATCTGTGATCTATGGCAATATTTGTCAAAATTGCTTGATTTTTCACGTATTTCCATTGGATTTTATTTTTGTCGTAATTAATTAATAATGCATTTCTTTACACTAAAAACAGTTTATATGGGTTATAATGAGCTCCTAAAACACCCCTAAATAAACAGCATCATTAAATTCAGGTACCGGAGATCTATAGTCTTACCATGTTCAAAGTATCGACCATATTTATCGACACATTTGTTGTACATCACTAACTGCTTGGTATAAAACAATACATTAAATATAACTAAATTAAACCTTTGAAATCACAACTATGTACCACCGGTTGAAAGTGATATGATGAAAAGTATTTATTCTACAAGAGAAATGGATATTTTGCTTTAAAATGAGTTATTTCAGATAAAAAATGCCAACAAAGACTAACATGTGAAAAGATAATTCTGGATTCTTTACTCCTCCTATAGTTGTTCTGGATTTGCAAAACACAGCACAACACGACATAGTTTTAGTTTCTCACAAGATTATTAGGCTTTACGATGATATTTTATAACAATTTTATTTTCAAGTATTATACGTCGCAATGTTGTGGCCGGCTAACATGTGAAAATTGGTGTTGACGCAGCGTTGACAAGCTTACATTAGCCTTCTCGTTTGCTCTATATGACGATCCGTGTAATAGAAAGAGAAACTCGATAATGTTGACAGATTAACGTCAGCTCTAAGGCGGCTTCTTCAGAGACCAGAGAGAATCCTGTGCCCTGTTTATCAAAACTCACAAGTCTACACGTTCACAAGTTACACTTTACAAAGAAGTTTTTACACGTTCGTGTAAATTACGTTTATCAAAAAAATCTACAGGACTTGTAGAATAAAACACTTGTAGGTTGTACTTGTAAGTTCTAAAATCAAAAATGTATGCCACATTTTTTTACGATTTTAGTTGAATATGTCGACTTAAACGCATTATTTTTCGCCTTTCATTAAATTTATAGGTCGTCTCCATATGACCGTAGTCAATTCTTGTTTTATAAGTTGTCGGTTCTATTATTCTAATATTTTCATCATCGCTTGAGTCACTCGACCACATTTTAAAAGAGAAAATCAAATTTAAAATTTTTAATGCGGTACTAAGTAGGACACTCTTGTAAACTTGTAAGACTGAATGGAGAGTCTCTGAACACTCTCAGGATTTGCCATGATTTTCTACAACTTGTAACTTACAAGGGATTTTTTGATGAACGAAATCACGAATACAAGTGTGAAAATATACTTGTGAAATAAATAATGACACTTGTAACTCGTAAATTACACGTGAAGTTTTGATGAACACATATTTGTAATAATTAATTTTTTTACAGGAAAATTGCTTGTAATACAAGGCTTGTAAGTTTTGATGAACAGGGCACTGGTCGTGATCCTTATTCTATGATCAAAACTCACAAGTCTACACGTTCACAAGTTACACTTTACAAAGAAGTTTTTACACGTTCGTGTAAATTACGTTTATCAAAAAAATCTACAGGACTTGTAAAATAAAACACTTGTAGGTTGAACTTGTAAGTTCTACAATCAAAAATGTATGCCGCATTCCTTTCCCGCCATTTTTTAATGTTTTTAATTGAATATGTCGACTTAAACGTATGGCTGAATGGTATATTATCTGCGCCTATTATTGACAGGACATTAAAAAAAGTATTTATTTTTCGCCTTTCGTTAAATTCATAGGTCGTCTAGATGTGACCGTAGTCAATTCTTGTTTTATAAGTTCTCGGTTTTATTATTCTAATATTTTCATCATCGCTTGAGTCACTCGACCACATTTTAAAAGAGAAAATAAAATTTTCAACACACTTGCTCATAAAGGGGCTCTTATTTGTGCAAAAACAGTTGAAACTATGTATAATGACACGTTTTATTCACTAGTGAGTTATAGATTGTTTTTTTTAAATTGCTTTCATTTTAAAAAAGTTTCGATACCAAAAAAATTGTGTCCATACATTTTTAAAACAAACTTCAACTATGTTTCCTTACTTTTGGTAGGTCTATGGTCGATTCCATTCATTCATTCATTAGATTTTTTTTTAATAAGTATAATCTTTTAGTCTTTGGCCGATCACCATTGTTGTGTTGGATGCGCGCGAATAGAAAAACTGTTTATTTATTAGCGAAAAATGATAATTTCTTCGCAAGTGTGTTGAAAAACGTTGTATGGTACACGCGAGTATTGATGATTACTATCCTCGGCTATCTTCAGACCCTCGCCTGACGGCTCGATCCTCAATAGCGCCTCGGAAGTAATCATCAACTTACCTCGCTTGTACCATAAATAACTATTAAAAATTTTAATGCGGTACTAAGTACGACACTTGTAAACTTGTAAGACTGAATGTAGAGTCTCCGAACACTCTCAGGATTTGCCATGATTTTCTACAACTTGTAACTTACAAGGGATTTTTTGATGAACGAAATCACGAATACAAGTGTGAAAATATACTTGTGAAATAAATAATGACACTCGTAACTTGTAAATTACACGTGTAGTTTTGATGAACACATATTTGTAATAATGATTTTTTTACAGGAAAATTGCTTGTAATACAAGGCTTGTAAGTTTTGATGAACAGGGCACTGTGCCCTGTTCATCAAAATCTCTTGTAAGTTACAAGTTGTAGAAAATCATGGCAAATCCTGAGAGTGTTCGGAGACTCTCCATTCAGTCTTACAAGTTTACAAGTGTCGTACTTAGTACCGCATTAATAGTTATTTTCAACACACTTGCTCATAAAGGGGCTCTTATTTGTGCAAAAACAGTTGAATAATGACACGTTTTATTCACTAGTGAGTTATAGATTGTTTTTTTAAATTGCTTTCATTTTAAAAAAGTTTCGTTACCAAAAAAATTGTGTCCATACATTTTAAAAACAAACTTCAACGTTGTTTCCTTACTTTTGGTAGGTCTATGGTCGATTCCATTCATTCATTCATTCGTTTTTTTTTAAATAAGTAAATTCTTATAATCTTTGGCCAATCACCATTGTTGTGTTGGATGCGTGCAAATAGAAAACTCACTAGTGAATAAAACGTGTCATTATTCAACTGTTTTTGCACAAATAGGAGACCCTTTAAGAGCAAGTGTGTTGAAAAATTTTTAAAACGTGGTCGATTGACTCAAGCGATGATGAAAATATTAGAATAATAGAACCGAGAACTTATAAAACAAGAATTGACTACGGTCATATGGAGACGACCTATAAATTTAATGAAAGGCGAAAAATAAATAATAGGCGGGAATACTGTCGCTACTACTTTTTTTTAATGTCCTGTCAATATTAGGCACAGATAATATACCATTAAGCCATGCGTTTAAGTCAACATATTCAATTAAAAACATAAAAAAAATGGCGGGAAAGGAATGTGGCATACATTTTTGATTTTAGAACTTACAAGAACAACCTACAAGTGTTTTATTTTACAAGTCTTGTAGTTTTTTTTGATAAACGTAATTTACACGAACGTGTAAAAACTTCTTTGTAAAGTGTAACTTGTGAACGTGTAGACTTGTGAGTTTTGATAAACAGGGCACTGGTCGTGATCCTTATTCTATGGATTACAACGACGCTGTCACCGGCACAGAAAAGGTTGTGACTCAACAAAATAAAAACCAACCCCAACTAGGAATGAGATAAAGGTTCCATCGATCAATAACCCTTATCCTTCGCCGTAATAGTCCAAAAACACAAAATTGATATTTAATTAAACCATACATGATTAAATTCTATTTTACTAAACAAACAATCCATTAGAAACAATTCACATTGTTTTAAACTTACCCTTGATAAATATTTGTCAATTAATCAAATTTGATCGACATCAAATTCTTGAAACTCATAATGAAATGTTGGTCTTAATTTTAAAGGAATGTCCACTCCATGCGGTTGTCATACGCGTAGGTAGCAAAAGGTTTCGGGTTCAAGTAAGCAAAATTGTTTTTGTTAAAATTTGAATTTCCTCTTGTTTTTGGCGTCGAAATATTGATTATTAATGCTGTTTCAAGTGAATTGTATGACACAGGGAGGTAATTTTAGGCGGTAGAATGGAAAAGCTTTTATAACTTGTACATTTAACTGACCTTTATAACCTAATCATTCCCTCCATCATCTCATTATAGTAACTGACCCCTAATTAAGTTCGAAACTTGTATCTAGGGTATCAGAAACTACGCACACACACCTAGACCGAGTCAAACATTTGTGGTTCACGCAAATATTCACCCCGCTCGGAAATCGAACCCGCAACCTGCCTGTCCAGCATGGTGACCACTCTGCCATCGAGGTCGTATATAACTATGTTCACTACCTGTACCTAGCTATGGTATTACAAACTACAGACACACACAGAGACAGAGATAAACATTCATCGCATAAATATTTACTTTCCAAGGATCAGCAACTCTTATTTAGTAATCTGCCATGCTGAATAATCTTACTCTTTAGTACTTTTATGAAATACTAGCGGCGTCTCGCGGTTTCACCCGCGTGGTTCCCGTTCCCGTGGGAATGCCTATTATTTATTTATTAGCCTATGTTATTCAGGGTGCATGTAGCTTGCTAATGGTGAAAGAATTTTTGAAATCGCTACAGTAGTTTCGGAGTCTGTTAGTTACAAATAAACAAATCTTTCCTCTTTATAATATTAAGGTAGAAAATAAAAATATTTCTCCTCAAAAACAATGTGGGTAGTTCACATTTAGTAAACAAGTAATATGATATATCGAGATCTAAGTGTTATTATGATATGGTCCGATACATTATCCTCATAAAGGCGAATATACTTAGTAATAATATCAAGTTCCTTTCTGCCCCTGTCGTCAAATGGAAAAAGCTCTGCTAATGACGTATAGTCTGAGAGCCTACATTTAAAAGTGTGTCTTGCAGAAAAAAGCTTGCTTTAAAAGGTTAGTATTTTTTAAGATTAGCGTATACAAAAAACAATTTATAATTGTATATAGCTTTGCCCAGCGGCTTCACTCGCGTAAATTACAGCTTCAATCCTGTCAAACGTAGCATGATGTTACGTAAATATAAACACTCTTCAGATTTACAATTTTAGTATATAGAACGTCCAAAACATTTTCACTTTTATTTTGCCAAAAATATCGAGAATCGTTAATACAAAATGGCCACCCCATTTTTATTGGCGGATAAGCTCTCGAACTACGACAGTGGAAGGGATTGCTAATGCAGTAACTACTGCATTCCGTTTGAAAAAAGATCAGTATTTTACGTGAATCAGTCCTACACTCTTACAATAGGATACGATATTTTAATGTTAGACTTATGAGGGCTCTAAATACACAAAAACAAACTTCTCAGCTTTATAATACACTTGAGAGCAAAGAAATCGCACACCTGCTCAATTTTCGTTTCATGGTTGATTTTTTTTAAAAATGCTTGTTTTTTAATTTCTGTTTATATACTGAATTAAAGTGCACACTGTCAGCTTTCAGATAACACCTTAAGCTAATCCATAACCCTTAAATTCATTACAGTAAAGCCAAAAGAAAAATTGGATCGGAAATCACTCGTTTCAGGTAGTGCTAGTTGAGCGTCTTAGAGCGGGTATAAAAGGTGAAGGGGTGGGTGAAACTTCATCATCTGTATATCAAATCGTAGCTTGGAAAGTCAGCTATAGAACACGATCACATCCGAAACAAGAAAATGGATACCTCACCAGAAATATCAGGTCAAGTGGTTGCGCTAATTGAACCTGGCCATGACCAGATTCAAATAGCCAGGCAGTTGAATTTAAGCCAATACACTGTTCGGCGAGTATATCAGCGTTATTGAGAGAGTGGTAGCTTTAGTCGCCGACGGGGTTCTGGCCAAAAACGTACAGCATCGGAGCGTGATGACCATTTTTTTGTGACCTCGTCATTAAAAAATCGCCGGTTGAATGCTGTTAAGCTCTGTCAGCAACTCCAGGAAGTGAGAGGAGTTGAAATTATCCAGTGGACAGTTAGAAGAAGACTAGCCGAAGCAGGTCTGATAGCACACAGATCAGCTATCGCTCCAGAATTGACCATAGGCAGGTGTGCGATTTCTTTGCTCTCAAGTGTATAAGGATAGCTTAAAACTGTAGTGGTGAAGTTTCTAGAATTGGTAGAGGGTAATTTCTGGATCTACTGAACTCATTTTCAAAATAATGTTACTAAAAGAAACATTGATCATTATTTTTTATTATATTAGACTAATAATTTGTAAGTTTTTTCGTACCATTTGTGAGAGTAAAAAAAAAAACAATATTTTAACAGAAACATCGAAAATAACATTGTATTTTGCCAAAAACATCGACATTTGTGATAAAAATGGGGTGGCATTAATGTCCATAAGCTCTCGAACTACGACAGTGGAAGGGCCGGCTAATGCAGTAATTACTGCACTCCGTTTTACCGCTATTTTTGTTTCATCATATCTACCCTCCGGCGAGACAACTGAACTAAACGGTAGCGCACTAGTAGATGTATTTTTATATCTTTCTTTTAAATTAAATTGTTTTTCTTTTATGTTTTAGATACGTCTGTAGAAAGATATTTTTGTAAAAATAATACTTGCAATGTGTAAGGGTCACGATTACTACAGTACAATAAATGGCAAAATATATTGTTTCTTTTTTTCTAAATCATCATCATCATCAGCCCGTAATTTTAATTTCAAACTTCACCGACCGATTGGATTGTGCTGACTGAATAACAATTGGCTATTGCACTATATTTATTACCTGCATCCAAGTTATCAGAATATCCATTCATACACACAGACCGCGATAAACATAATCATTGACTACATCATCTCATTATAGTAACTGATCCCTAATTAAGTTCGGAACTTGTATCTAGGGTATAACTTGTATCTACGCACACACTCATTCACACACACACACCCAGACCAAGACAAACATTTGTGGTACACACAAATATTCACCCCACACGGGAAACGAACCCGCAACCTTACGGACGGCAGTCCGGCATGGTGACCACTCTGCCATCGAGGTCGTCAAATTCGATAAAAGTCAAGGTCGATAAACATTTGTTGTTTATACATTTGCTTACCTCTCGTTAATGATATAAAATATTTTCTTTACAAAGGCATTATCAAAAACGTTGAATTAGCAATACCAAATTGATCTGTTTCCAAGAACAATTGGGGTAATTAAATAAATAATCTTGAGCTTCTAAGTGGATTAACTTTTGTACTTAAATATAAATATTAATTATACATTTTCATTAAAATTACAGCCATTAATTTCAACAAGGTAGCTGAATTAATCCAATTTTTCAATAAACAAGCGGTCTCCATAATCTGAGTCCAATTATTAAGTAATTAAAAAACTGTTTTTGTTAAAAGAAATCTCGTTGAAGATGGAATGAGCAAATTATGAGCTTTGGGTTTAATTTTGATGACTTTATGGGTTTGGACTTCAAGAAGAAAGGGAGAAAGTCGTCTAAAAGTGTGATTTGAAGAACTGTCATCATCATCAGCTCATATAATGTCCCCACCGAGGGGCACGAGCCTACCCTGAATTAGGGTGATTAGGCCTTAAGAACTGTATTTATTGCAAATAGAGATTCAATCTACACTAATATTATAAAAAGGAAAGATTTGTATTTTTGTATGTAACGAATAAACTCAAAAAGTTCTGGACTGATTTTAATATTTTTTTTCATTAGAAAGCTACATTCACCCTGAGTAACATAGGATATATTTTATCCGCGTATTCCCACGGGAACGGGAACCACGCGAGTGAAATCGCGAGACGCCGCTAGTATAATATATCGTTACAGTAAGTTTTGATTTATGATACTAGAAAAATAAGGAAGATTACGTTTAATCGACATGCTTGCCTAATACGTGTTGGTGATCTCAAATGCCATATTTAGAAAATAGCTAACATGTATGACTCGACCTACAAATCCGAACAGGTGTATATGCTATCAGAATCCAGATGCATTGCTATTGAAATTTGAATTTTAAGGAATTAGACATAAAGTCTAATTTGCAAAATTTTATTCGGAATAAAATTCCATGATGTCTGTTTTCGGACTTCACAATGATGACCTCATAATGAGAGTTGATGAGTTTTAGAGTACAGTTAATGACAGTTTCGTATATGCCTTTATTACACAGCTTTGGGGGTGAAAGTGAAAAAAAACATTTAATGAAAGGACGTAATTAAAGCATTTCACCAGATCCCACAAGTGTAATTTTTGAACATGGATGATTTATTATTTACTAGCAGCGCTCCGCGTTTTCACCCGCGTAGTTCCCGTTCCCGTGGAAATTTCGGGATAAAAAGTATCCTATGTTCTTTCCCGGACCATAAGCTACCCCTGTACCAAAATTCAAGTCAATCGATTCAGTAGTTTAGCCGTGAAAAGGTAACAGACAGACAGACAGAGTTACTTTCGCATTTATAATATTAGTTAGGATTAGGATAGTTAGGATTCTTTAGCACATGTTTTATATTATTAACACAAAATCAAAATCATTTTCTTAAATCTGACCACCATTTCTGTATCAACTACGAAAAAACAACATAATTTTTTAGACGACATCTTCATGTTTTCTGTAACAAAAAAGCTCCACTACAAGACAAGAAAAATCTTACAAATTAGCTTCAATACTTGTTGTAAGCCAAAATTAGAGACGAAATGGCAGATCAATCGGACAAATAATAATATAAATAACATTTACTTGAGTCGTTATTGTATGAACATTGCCAAGGTTTAGCCCGCGGCGTTCACAGTACATGCCTTTAATGGTTGATCTATACAAAGCTTTGATACAAACAAACGGACTAAATGTTCATGACGTCCGTTTTCACTGTGAGGGATCAAGGGACCCTAAAGATTAAAACGAATCTCCCCATTGGATAAGTATTTTTTGATTCGGATATAAATGTACAGGTGAAATTATAAAATGGTTACTTGTTTTGTATTTTTCCGTGTTTTGGTTTATTTTTGTGTTTCCTATTTCGGTAGCTTCTATATTTTACAGATCATTTGAAATGTAACGACTGATGGTCGATATTAGTATGTTTGATGTCTGTAATTATTTGAAGAGTATGTATAATTTTATTGGAATATTGTAAATGTAATACTTATGCGTGTGAACACGTTTTTGGATTGCAGTCCAGACCGTAAACTTTAATAGATTTAAGTACATATTTTTTAATTAGATTGTAACCCGTTGTGGCAAATAAATAAATAAACAACCGGGACCGACTTAAGTGCCCTCCAAAAATATTATGAAATGAAAATACATTTTATAATTTCATAGAATAAAAGTCAGTATTAGCATTATAAGGAGGTTAATATGAGTATCGCCTTAATTCCACTATCTCACCAAAATTACAAACTTGATTTTGTATTGATGTAAGGATATTTGTTAGACTCACGTAAGTAATATGGGATCGATTCAGGTATTTGATATAGATATTTCTTATAACCAGGAATAACATAAATTATTACACCATTTATCCTGAAATTCGAATAGCTAGTAAATACAAAACTCAAATAGTTAAAGTTAAACATGCCAAGACTACTCGTATATTCATTAAATCATTACAAACGCGTGCGTCTCGGTCAACAATATGATTAATGTAAGTACGCAGTCGTCGCCATTTTGTTTTTTATTTTCTCTCCCGCCCTTTTTAGTTAGCGGCGTGTTTTATCATCGGAGCTTATAAAGTAATGGCCGACGATTATTTATCTTTTTTCTCTAAGTGTTAGTTATTATTATGTTTATTTTTACAAAGGTTTTGTTTAAAATGACTTTGATGAATTTTTGCTTTGTTTCTCTTTAAAGTTAAGGGACGGACACAATGGGAGACATTTTGTTTTAATTTTAATTCCCTTATAAAAGGAATAATGTTGGTATAGTCAACCAGGTTTTCTTTCTCCAGTCTCAGAAAACACGTTGAAAATGAAAGAAAAGAAAACACGTATTGGAAAGAGAAACGAGAGGATACGTGGATAAACTATGTGGGTACTTATATCGTTGTTTTTCCTTGTTTATTCATAAGAGGTATAATATCTTTAAAAAATACGAAATAAAATAATTGCAAAATACTCAGAAATAAACAAACATATCAAAATATTGCAAACTATAATGGTATTTAAGATCTGCACCTAGAATTAACAGCAAAAATCTCTGTATCATCCTACTAATATTATAAAGTCGAATGTTTGTGAGTGTGGAAGTGTGGATGTTTGTTCCTCTTTCACGCAAAAACTACTGAATGGATTTTAATGAAACTTTACAATAACTACTTCTACTTTTTATCCCGAAATTCCCACGGGAACGGGAACTACACGGGACCGCGGGGCGCTGCTAGTTTTAAAATATGTATTCACGTTTCTTCATACTGCTAACTTCAATCCAATAAAAATAAAACCACAAAATTTAAATAAATTACAGCAAACCTATTAAAAATATTAAACCACACAGTTTTAACTGCTCAAAACGTTGCCCTTTTACTTTAAAGTTCTAAGAAAATGAACGTATATAATATCACTGAGACGGCCACACATCAAAGGGCTTCGTCACTTTTATAAACATACAGTTAATAGTTCTATAGGTGGCTATTGACGAGTCAGTCTAACTGATCAGTTGAACTGGTGTCCATCCAAACATGGTCGTCAATCACCGGAGCGATTCTAGATTCCAGTGGGGAAATCAAGTTGGCCTAAAACTTTTGGAATGACGCCTCAGTTTAATGTCTGGACTGATCAGTTCAACTGACTCTTTAATAGCCACACGTCAAAGGGTTATACGTCACTTTTGTAAACATTCGTAGTTAATTAGTGCTATGTGATGGAAGGTGGTCATTGACGAGACTGTTGAACTGATTAGTCCAGACATAAAACTGTAGCGTCACTCCAAAAGTTTTAGGCCAACTAGATTTCCCCATAATAATCTGGAATCGCTACGGTGAATGACGACCATTTCTGGATGGACGCCAGTTTAACTGATAAGTTAAACTGACTCGTCAATGGCGACCTTAATAGTGTTATGTGATGGGTTTTAATAGATTTATTTATTTAGTGTCTTTGCTTCATTGATGCAACTGCGGTGATAATTTTAATTTCGAAATGTTATGGATGCAATCTTTTTTAATATTGCTTCAGATTTTAACTCAATTTCATGTGAGCTTAGGCTTAAGTTTCTGTATCTACCTTTTCCTCCGCTTTTTGCACATTTATTACATTTTCTTCAGACTTCAAAAAAAATAAGATTATCAATAAAACAAACTTTTCAGCTTCATAAATAAATTTTATTAAAGATACAGGATATACTCATAAATACTTCTATGAACTAGCACACCACATTAACTTTGAATTTTGAACAAAATAATAGAAATGAATATTGCAAATCCATATTTATCCGGCTTCATAAAAATCCTATCTTCGAAAAAACAATTTTGGGAAGGATTTCCCCATAAAATTCAATGATCCATGTGACTTATCATGCGTTACATTAATATATGCAAGGTAAGTGATAGTAAATTGGTTTATAGTTTATTTTTATAGATAGTGTAGCTAGTTATTATTGGCGGTTTAACTCGCGATAACTCCGCTCCTAATCGCGTATAACATAATTATTAGAAGAAGAAGATAGAAGACTGTCTTCTCGTGAATCACTTATATCTCTTAGAACTTTAAAGTAAAAGGGCAACGTTTTGAGCAGTTAAAACTGTGTGGTTTAATATTTTTAATGGGTGTGCTGTATTTAATTTAATTTGTGGTTAAGTTTTTATTGGATTAAAGTTAGCAGTATGCCGCGGTTGCACCCGCGTTCCCGTTCCCGTGGGTATTTCGGGATAAAAAGTATTCTATGTGTTATTCTGATGTACAAGCTAAATTATTGTAAAGTTTCATTAAAATCCATTCAGTAGCTTTTGCGTGAAAGAGGAACAAACATCCACACATCCACACTCACAAACATTCGGCTTTATAATATTAGTTGGATGATACAGAGATTTTTACTGTTAATTCTAAGTGCATATCTTAAATACCTTTATAGTTTGCAATATTTTGATTTTGTTTATGTCTGAGTATTTTGCAATTATCTTATTTCGTGATTTTTAAGATATTATAAATGTATTTTAATATCAACATTATGGCCGTTTTTTTGTCATTTGTTGTCATTATTTTTCTCTTAGTGACAACTACTCCGCTGACTCAATAGCTCCATAAAACTTAGATGGTTGTCAGTGGAAATTGTATTCTGACGTTTATTTGTCACAAAAATATTTGAATTTTGATATGCAACAAAAACCACTGAGACACCATAGCCATATGAATAAAAGCAGAATACCAAATTTCTGTCACTCTCGTTATGGTGCCTCAATATCAACATATTGTCTGATCAATAATGTCAAATTGCAGACTTAGGCCCCTGGTATACCCTCTTTTTGAATCGTCGTAATCGGATAAGTATAATACCTACTACCATATTATATGCCTTCAGTAGATTTACAAACAAACCGTGACTGATCAAATCTATTATCAATTGATATTATGATATGATCCTGCGGGTAAGCAAAGGCCATCGCATCAGAGGACCTATTGTATCATAATTTAATGGCCATAGATCTTAATTGATGATCAGATTGAATGAATGGGATTTAGATCGAAGATTTGTACTTATAATATGTTTCACCCCGCGGTTTTGCTCGTGATTCCGTATTTATTTTTTTGGCTTGCGGTTTTGTTCGTTAATATCCTGATTCCCTTTTTTTTATTTTTGGCTAAAATGTATTTTTGCTTTCCGCTAAGCGTGGTGATTACGTCTATTCCTGCTCACTATGCTAATCGATACTAGCTAACGTTTATCTCGGTCTGGGTGTGTGTGAATGAGTGTGTGCGTAGTTTCTGATACGCTACATACAAGCTCGAGCTTAGTTACGGGTCAGTTACTATAATGAGATGATGAGTGAATGAATAAGTTATGTTATGTTATATAAAGCTGAAGAGTTTGTTTGGTTGAACGCGCTAATCTCAGGAACTACTGCCCCCCTAGACAAGTGGCAAACGCTCCCAGTCCATTCTGGATTCTTCCGATTTGAAAAATTCTTTCTGTGTTAGATAGCCCATTTATCGAGAAAGGGAACACAGGAAGATACTTAGGTAAGCCATCTATGATCAAGAGAACTTGTAATTTTCCAGAAAAACAATCTTCTTGTTAATAATTCCCATTAAAATCGTTCCAGTAACCGAGTACGGTCGAACTTCGTGACCTTTTAATTTTTTTTTAAAACGGCATAAGCAGAAAAAATCTTGCCACCGCTCTGCACAAGTCGAGTGGCGTAGTGGTGGGGTAAAGAATGTCGGGCGGGCTTTTGTCGAAAAAAATATTTGGTTTGATTTCTTAGCATGTTATCATCAAACAGAGGTATGGTAAAAATTTTGGTTTTCCGACAAGGCTTGAGACCACCAACATCCGTTAGGTTAGTTAAGTACTGTGATCGAGTAATTTAGGCAAGATCGTAACTAATTTTTTAATTAGGTACATAATTTTTTCGAGTACCATAATCAATCACTTTATACACTGAATCAAGCAACAACACATACATTACCAACTGGCTCCTAACTATATTATGTTCATTATCTGTATCTCTAGTCTAGGGTATCAAAACCTACTAACACAACACACACACCCAAATAAAAAAAAAAATTGGGTGGGGCTGTGCCGGGGCACACGGTCGTTGGTTTTAACGTGAAACGTCTATGTTAGCGAATCGCTTTTAAAGTAAAAGATTGAAATGAAAACAAGAAAATTCAATGTCATAACAGCGAGCTGACTATATAAGGTACGATGATATAGACCTTTTCGTTACGGTCCACTTTTTAAACCTGGTACCCGTATGTTTCGGCGCGATTTTAAAGACGTTTCACGTCAAAAACATCGACATCACCCAACATCGATACAATTTCCACCGCCATGTCCCATCCCTACGCGTTCACCTGTATTACTTGAAGGGTCCTAGAGTGCAGGGCTCTCAACTCCGACCCCTTTACCTCGTGTCTCCTTTATTCTTTACGTTGAACTGCATAGGCGTTTAGTAAAATGGGTCTATGGGATAGCTAGGGATGTGGATTTTATCGATATTTTTGTTTTTTTTTTCAGTGACGTGGTTTTTTTGCATGAGTTAATTTTATTAGTGAATTTAGGATAAAAAAACAATTAAAATTCAAGTAGAGGGCGCTAAAATAATGTTTAATTCTACAAACATTGCCATGAGGTACCACAGTGTAAATTCCAAATCTGTAGCATTTTTGTGATAGAAATATTTTTCTGTGTTTCAGTAATCTTTACCGCGTGTATCCTGTATTTTTTTGAACTGCGTTTTTCGTTTAGTAAAATGGGTCTACGGGATAGCTAGGGATGTGGTGTGTTATGGAATTTTGTCGACTTTTTTTTTATTAAGCGTGGTTTTTGTTTTGTAAATTGATGAGTAAGTGAATTTTCGGAGAAAATCGATAAAATATGTTTAATTTTATGATTTTTCTACAAGCGCATGAATCTTAATCCCGTGGAAATTTTAGGATAAAAAAGTACCCTTCTTTTTTTATGGCGGCATACGTTTTTTCATTCTAACTTTTCCTAAAATAATATAAACGAAAAAATATCTTTCCTCTGTATATAATGTACACTGTACAATGTAGATATTAATTAGTTAGTAGTATAGCTTATAACTTAGATAAACAATGTACCATCTGGTCCGCGATGTGTTTAATTGCTCAGGATATGACGATGCCATAAGGACAGCGAATGGTATTACAACAGATTATCTGCCCGCGTGATTTCCGATCCTTTACTTTAGTAATTTCGGGATAAAAAGTGGATAAAAAGCTAAATAACATAATCATTCATTACATCATCTCATTATAGCAACTGACCCATAAGTTCGAAACTTGTATCTAGGGTTTCAAAAACTACGCACACACTCATTCGCAAACACACCCACACCGATATAAACATTTTGTGGTTCAAGTCTGCGAAAATTCGTTAAATTTTGTATGTTATGTTAAAATAATGATACACTTAAAGCAAACTAAAAACTAACATAATAAGAAATGGAACTATCCACAAAAAATATCTGTATTTACTTTCAATCAACGACATTCAAAGGAATCGCCTCACTCGAATTGGTTTTTTTACTAGTTGCGCCTCGCAGACTTGCTTATCTCTTGGTTATATGGAACAGAATTGCAAGAATTTGAATAAAATCTTGAGAGATGGATTTTTTGCAAAATTTTACCCTAGATACAAGTTACGAACTTAGTTAGGGGTCAGTTACTGTAATGAGATGATGGAGTGAATGATTATGTTTATTTGACAATCGAGTGGTGTTGACCCGGCATGCTATGCCGAAAGTTGCGGGTTCGATTCCCGTTCAAGACAAACATTTATGAGCATGAACAATTGAACATGACTGTTTTTCTTGATCTGAGTGTTTTCTAATAGTTATCCGTTGTCTAGTATTTATTGTATAAGTTTTGTTTAGATTTTGACAAGATGGCGATATGTGATAAATCCGTTTAGTAGTTTGATCTATTTGACAGATCAGTCAGTCAGTCAGTAACGTTTGCCGTTTATTTGAGTCACAATCTTTTCGTACCCGCGGACAAAAGTGGAACCTACTATTGTCATATTGATTCTAATGTCATTTGGATACATTTTCAGTAAACTGACAACCAAAAGATGCGATTACAGCGACGCTGTCACCGGCACAGAAAGATTGTGGCACAATACAGTAGACCGACTCTCTCTCTCTCTGTTTTCCGAACCTTTATCCTATGTCTATTTGGGGTCGGTTTTCAGTAGACCGACATATCCATACCACCATTTGATTAGCAAAAGAAAACAGCTCAAAAAGTAAATTTAGTGCCTTTTTATAACAACAAAAAGGAAAGCTATAAGAAAACCAGTAAGTATAATAAATAGAGTAGACATGCGTGTATCAGGGTTTCCAGGTAAGGCACACAAAAATGTTTATAGAGTTATATTCTCGAAGTTGGATTTATTACTATCTTGCGAGTTATAGGGCAGTGTCATGCTTTGGACGTGCATCTATAAATATTGAAGGGTTTCTGCCAGTGTTGCCAGGTTTTAAATAAAATTTGACTTGTTTTTTCTTCTGATTTTTGCACTTTTTTGGGATTAAATGTCATTGATACTTTGTTGTCGGTGTTGCCAAGTTTTAAATAAAATTTTGCCTTTTATATTTAAGTTAAGTATGTACACACATCAAAAGTGTCTAGGGATCAACATATATTTTTGCAATAACTTTTCTCCTGATTGATATTAATTAAAATTTTCTTTAAGGATTCATCAAATAAAGTGTTTTCGTTTGTCACAGTAACGATAAACCAAGTCACCTTTGCATTAATAAAGAAATTTGCCATTTTCCTAATAAAGGGATTTTTGACATTTGAACCACTAACATTAAAGTTCGAAAAAAAGACTGAAATAACAGTTTTCTTTAAAATTTTATTGGGTAACTTAAACAATTAATAATCCGTGTTTCTACCGCGAACACTAACAACACAAGAACATCGGTTTGGCATACTCAAAATTAGTTCATCCAAATCACGCTGTGGAATGGCCGCCCATGTTCGTTGCAACAACAAAAAAAGGTCTTCTTGCGACTGGATACCCTCCATATTCGGCAGAGCTCTTCTCTGTAGCATATCCCATGCATGCTCAATCGGGTTCAAGTCTGGCGACTGAGCAGGCCAGGGCAGGACATTGATGTTAGCTGCGGCGAGAGTCTGTCTTACAACTCTTGCGGTGTGCGGTCGTGCATTATCATGCATTAACTGAAATAAGGGACCGATTTGCACTTGTAGAGGAACGATGACGTCTGATACAATCGTCTCAGCATAAATTTGAGCGTTGAGGTTGCCTCTGATCCAAATCAACTCAGTTCTTCCGCCGATCCAAATACCCGCCCATACCATGATGGTTCCACCACTATAAGGATGGACTTCCTGGCAGGATTTTAATCGCTGTTGGCGTCCAGGGGTTCTCCAGTGTCGTATACGTCTTGTATCCGGTCTCATACCAAAACGAGACTCATCAGAAAAGCACACGAAACGCCATTGTTCTTCTGCCCAATTTCTGTGTTCAAGAGCCCATTGATATCGAATCCTACGATTGTGCATTGCTATAGGTGGTACCCGTAGCGGTCTTCGGGAATGAAGGTTCACTTCATGCAAGCGGTTTCTGACTGTTTGGTCGCTAATTAAGTTCCCTGAAGAGTGATGAAGCCGCACGGCTAACATCATGGCGGTTATTGTTGGAGCTCTTCGAGTTAAGATTTGAATGTATCGGTCTTGTCTCCGTGTGGTGCAGCGATACCGTCCTCCATGGCGCTCAGCCACGGTACCAGTGCTTCGGTAACGTGTCCAAAGTCGACTGATAACACTCTGACTTGTATTCAGAGCTAAAGCCACAGTACGTTGCCGGGAACCAGCTTCTATCATTCCCACGGCTCTGAGCATTTCTTCCCTGCTTAAATGACGTCGCCGCTCCATAATAACGTTGGTTTTAATCAGTAGTAGGGAAACAGTAGCACTAATAATGTCTTCAATGCGTTGTATGTTTTTATAGGGAAAATATTGACAGCTGATTTTCATCTTTTACTCGAATTTGATTCACAGTTCCTGATTCAAATTATGAAATGCACCAAAAAGGATCCATATAAATTTATAAAATCATAAATTTATTACAAAGCCACATCTCAATCTCAAGAAATCCGCATAAAAATGCTTGATCCCTAGACACTTTTGATGTGTGTATTTTATACTTTTTTGTAATTAATCGATAATAATTATAACGTTAGTATTTTGCCAGTGTTGGCAACACCTTTTATTTAAACAGTTTTATTTAAACCTTTGAAAGATATATTTTTAGACCTTTAATGAGTAATTTAATCCATATTTAATTTTATCTTTTCGGAAACTGCTAAACTCATTTTGAAATCATTTAATACCCAGATAACGAAGAAAGAAAATGAGGGAATCAAACATTTAAGTTGGCAACACTGACTGTTAAGTTAGTTAGACCATGAGCGTGTTTGCAAGCTACAGTAGAGGGTTGTAATCGTGTGACCTTGTAATAATAAAAATATATCTTCAGGTAGATAAGTATAGGAAATATGAGGGTAGGTATCTACTTTGTAAATACAGATATGGGTAATAACTTGAACTTTGTTTGGATTGGTACTTTTCCGCAATTAAACCTAATATATTTCGGAAAGCTTATGCGTTCTCTATTTTCTAGTAGCGTAGTATTCGGGTGTTGTGATATTTTAGGTTATTTTACATAACATAATCATTTCCTACATCATCTCGTTACAGTAACTGACCCCTAAGTTCGTGACTTGTATCTAGGGTATCAGAAACTACGCACACACTCATTCACACACACCCAGACCGAGACAATTTTTTTGTGACTAGGGTCAAAATGAGCAGACGGGCATCGGACTTGTATCTAGGGTATAAGAAACTACACACATGCCGAGATGAACGTTTGTATACACAAATTAATCTTGCATTGGAATTGAGTCTACTACCCTTTACTGGGGACAAAACGACACTTCAAACGGGTTTCAAACCAGACGGGCTAGCATGACTTCGAAAACGCGATATAATATAGCGATTTTTCGACATCCACCTGTCAAAATATGATAAAAATACCCGCCATATTTAATTTTACCGTATCATAGCACGTGATAAAACGTTGGTCTTGCTCGCGAAATGGATATTATATCGTGGTGTTGATATATTTTATCACGAACACTCATGCTAGGGGGTCTGTGTCTAGCTAGAGTATTAGAAACTACACACACATCTCGGTATATGTGTTACCGATGAATATTTGTGTAGACAACGTCGTATTGGAATTGAACCCACTGCTTATCGGCATGGTGACTCTGACTCTGCCACTTGGCTCAAAATTAGTTCGCGTTTTCAAGTGCTGTAATCATGTATCTTATATTATTAATTTCTTCGTCAGACCACGTATTAAATTACAATCAAGATCGTTTTAAATTATATCACCCGTAGGGTACATAAATCAGGCCGACCTGTTGATATTTAAATTTTCAAAATGTCAGCCTTTTAATGTCACAAGTGACAGTTCTAAAGTGCCATACTTTCTTTTTTTATTTAATTTAACGAGTGATAATTGCTTGTTTTTGGCACATTTTTGGATTATGTAATTGCTAGCTGTGTTCTGTAGCAACCTGCAAAGAAGTCCAGTAGTTTTTATCCTACTAATATTATAAATGCGAAAGTTTGTATGTTTGGATGTTTGTGAATTTGGGTGTTTGTTCCACTTTCATGCAAAAACTACTGTATCGATTTTGATTAAATTTGGTACAGATGTTCCTTATAACTAGGAATAACACATAGGATACTTTTTATCCCGAAATTCCCATGGGATTGTGTATAAGTAATTGTATGTTTAATTGTAACTTTTTGTAGTCACAAATCCTACCAATAGATGGCGCTGTTACTTAATTTTTTAACACACGATGGTGAATTATAGATACTACGAGCTACGCATTCTCACGGGAACGGTAACCACGCGAGAGAAACCGCGGGGCACAGCAGATTTATAAATAAATATTTTTTTATACCAGAAGAATATAAAGATATTAAGTACTAGCAGCGTCCCGCGGTTTTACCCGCGTAGTTCCCGTTCCCGTGGGATTACGGGGATAAAATATAGCCTATGTCACGGACTGATAAATTAGCTTTCCATTAGTGAAAGAATTTTTGAAATCGGGCCAGTAGTTTCGGAGCCTATTCATTACAAACAAACAAACAAATCTTTCCTCTTTATAATATTAGTTAAGTATATATTGCATAGTAACTACTAGTATCGCTTACGAGTATAGAGAGATGTATCAGAAAAGGTTACATTCGCTCCTATACTATTTGTAGGCAAGCACATAATAACATAATTCCTTTGTGAATATCAAATGAATTCGTTCATTATAAATTCAATTATTAATTTCCTATATTTACAAAAATTATTAAGTAAGTTAAACCTATAATATCATGAAGAGGAATGTGCTTATGTAGGATTTTATAGCCTTTGTTCTTAGAATAGGATTATTTTAGTCAGATTTGACGGAACGTCAGTATTTGACGTGGAAAGATTTTCATCAGACAATTATATTGTCAGAATATTTCTGTGCCGGTGACAGCGTCGCTGTAATCGCATCTTTTGGTTGTCAGTTTATTGAAAATGTATCCAAATGACATTAGAGTCAAAATGACACTATTAGTTTCCAATTTTGGCCGCCGGCACAGAAAACATTGTGGCTCAATAGTATTTTTTATCAGGTAACTAGCGGTGCCCCGCGTAGTTCCCGTTCCCGTTGGAATTTCGGGATAAAAAGTATCCTATGTTCTTTCCCGTACCATAAGCTACCCCTGTACCAATTTTAAAGTCAATCGGTTCAGTAGTTTAGCCGTGAAAAACTTCAAAAAGCCAAAAACATTATTACGTAACCTTTTTGTAAATTATAAGATCTTTAAAAGCAGTCAATGACAACTAACAACATTTTTCCGAAAAGTTCCAATAGTTTTTCCAGTGTCTTTATAGGATAAATTCTTCACAACTTTTAATTAACAACATTGACTAAAAAAACATAGTTGAAGATCCTTTGAGCTTGTCTTCGTTCGCATCGTATACGACACTACATAGGTACTTGACTAACATGTAAAATGTTAAGACTTTTTAATTCTTTAGCAAACTACCGCCGTGAGCGTTCCGTTACAAAGAACTTGACAAAGACAGGGAGCTTACACGCTCTAGGAATTACAAACACGTTCCGTTTTAGTTATTTAGACTAGAAAATATTTAGTTAAAATATATTTTTTAATGTTGTACAGTGAATGACTAGCATATCTATTACTAGTGGTCTTTTGGACATTAAACTTGGTGGAGAACAATGGATGCTAAACAACAATCATATTTCCCTAGGTATATTATCTTCTTTTTGTCCTAGTCTAATAAAACCAAAAATCTTTTATATTAAGGAACATTTGTTCCAAGTTTCGTAAGGATCGATTAAAAATGTGGTCTCTATCTCGGAACTAACATAAGAGTGACACAGCATACATACAATAGTCCACACAGACGAAAGCAAAATCAGTCTATTTGGTCGAAAAGTTTGCTCGCTCTGCTCGCTCGTTCAATTAAGAAGCAACAAGTTTGTTAAAATTCAGCAAGGCTTTGCTTCATGCGAGCAACTTTATCCGACGATCATGGTTGTCGTACTAACATCATCAGCATTGTCCCCACTGAAGGGCTCGAGCCTACCCTCAATGAGGGCGTACTTACATCATCACCTTATAGTTGGTTTAATCAAAAACTATACAGCCTGCTGTGTTGGAAGTTGCTCCTCGTAAAATACTGAAGCCAGAATCTGGTTAAACCAAAGCCGACCATTTATTTATTTATTTATTTATTTAAAGACACACCAACAGTATACATATTAAGAAATTACACAAAAACAATTAAAATTACGAGTTCTGATATGTACACCAATAACAGGCGTGTACAACATTTACAATAAAACTAGTGACATGTTACAAAGAAAAAGTATGTAGGTACAATATGTAAAAACGAATAATAAAAAATAAGTAAGTAAAATAATAAAGAGTAACTAAATCTATAAAACATAACAATATTAAAAGTTTTTAAAATATTAAAAGCTAATTTAAAGAAAATTTTAAAATTGACATTTATTAAATAATTAAGTACTTATAAGTATATCAATTATGCATATGGTTCCAGTATCTTCCAGTGTTCCCATTACTAGTTTGTGTTTAGGGTATTTTGTCTCGTGGAATTAGGGTAGTAAAGAATTGTTTTTCTCAAGGCTAGATGCAGATGCAAGTCTTATAAAATTTTGCAATGCAAATGTATGGTATGTATTATATTACAGCTTTATTTATTAACAAAAATAAAACTTTCGAAAACATGTGGAATAAGTGCTTAAATTATAACATTAAATTAAAAAATTAAAAACCCCCAACACAATTACTTTCAAACCCCCATAACTTTTAAATGGGTCAACCGATTTTCATCAAACATGTCTAAGAACACTCGCACGTAAGTCCCTTTTAATGCAAAAAAAACTAAATTGAAATCGGTTCATCCATTCGGGAGCTATGATGCTACAGACAGATAGATACACACACACACACACACACACACACACACACAGACACGTCAAACTTATAACACCCCTCTTTTTGCGTCGGGGGTTAAAAATGTATCCGAATATTACTATTATTACACTAGTTATAGGTATTATATTATTTCTGTAAAAGTAAGAAACACAAAATTACTACCACTTTAAAAACACACTACTGAACCTAAACTAAAAATAATACAACATTATTATGTTAGTTTCTACCTCTCGGTTACTACCCTCAAAATGTTTGCTTAGTATTCTTTTGATCTAAAGGACCCCTGGCCGCATGAATTATTTAAATTATCCTTTCACAATCAAAACTATATAGGGTTAATGAAATTTAAGTCGTTTCAGGAGTGCCAAATTGACGAAATTTTCTTTGAGGGTAGCTGAAGCAAGTTAATGTATATTTTATGTTATGTCACTTGGTTTTGCTCGCAAAATTTTGGCCCTAACGAGAATTTTGGGATGGAAAGTATCCTATTTTGTGGTGCAGGTAACCATATGTAAATAAAACATTTGTAAAAAGATACGTACTTATACATAGTGAATTTTTAAAGTGAGGTTCGTAGACCATATCCAAAACTACACCGAACTAAGTGAAGATGCTCAATATGAAAAAATAACTCCGCACACTTTCATTCATACACACCTACACCGAGATAAAATTGGATCAGACAAATATTTACCTCGCATGAGAATAGAACCCGTAACTCTTGGTTTAGCAGTCAAGCATGATGACCACTCTGCCATTTGGCTCATCATTTGAATCCAAAAGGAAAATAGTCAAGGATGGACCACTCTGCCATTTGGCTCATCATTTGAAAAAGAGTAGGATCAGACGTCATAGGATGAATAAGGAACATCCAGAATCTTCCAAAAAATAAATGAACATCGCACCTGCTAGTAACATAAGCCATCAAATTCAGAAATCCGTCTCCTAAGAACGAATGCATTAGCGCATCGAGTCAGGTTACAGAGTGCACCGGTCGTTCATTCAATCCGTTCGAAATTCGAACTCACGTTCTCGAATGCGCCTAAAAGTAATTTAAAAATACCATCATTTTAGGTAACAAGTTTCTAAAATTGGGTTTTATTTAGGCTGTGTCACTTGCGTAAAGTTCCAATCCTGTGGAAATTTCGAGACCCTACTAATAATATTATAAATGCGAAAGTTTGTATGTTTGTTAGTTTGTTACTCTTTCACGCAAAAACTACTGTATCGATTTTGATTAAATTTGGTACAGATGTTCTTTATAACTAGGAATAACATATAGAATACTTTTTATCCCGAAATTCCCATGGGATTGGGATTCACGGGGATAAAACGGCAAGGCGCAGCTAGTAAGAAAGTTTTTGTTACTGTTTTACGTAAAAACTACTGTAACGATTTGGATGAAATTTGGTAGAGATGATTCTCAATACCTACATACTAGCAGTACCCCGAAGTTTTACCCACAATACAACTACCCCGAAACGTATCCCACAGGAAATTAAGGATAAAACGTAGTCCTTTTCTAACCTCTAATCTATCCCTGTACCAAATCTCACTAAAACCAGTTCAGTAGTTAAGGCCTGATTACGTAACACGAAGACAGAGTTACTTTCGCATTTATAATAAATATTAGTAAGGTTTTATTATAATATCAGTAAGGTTTAAGAAGATTTTTGTTCAACAGCGGATGAAATAGGATTATTGTCGAAGAGGCAATGAGCGAACATACGTCTGTATTTTATACTCGTAATATGAAGAGGCAGAGTTCGGTTGAACGCGCTAATCTCAGGAAATATCACGGGGAAATATTAATGCGATTTGAAAAAATATTTTTGTGTACCATAAGTAACCCGTTTATTTTATTTACATTCCACGGACGAAGGATCGAAAGTAGTGGGGTCTGACTGACCATTTAGGTATAGGGAAAGGCTATCTCTATCGCAAAGGTCCCAGTTTCGATTCCTAGATTGAGTAATACGAACCTATTATGTTCCAAGCATGGTAGGTAAGAGCTAAATTGTGGTGATTATAGCGATTATATCCTCCTCATTATATCCTACTAATATTATAAAGCCGAATGTTTGTGAGTGTGGATGATTGTTCCTCTTTCACGCAAAAACTACTGAATGGATTTTAATGAAATTTGGTACAGATGTTCCTCATCCCTAGGAATAACACATAGGACTTTGTATCCCAAAATACCCACGGGATAAGGTTCTACGCGGGTAAAACCGCGGGGCATAGCTAGCATTATAAATGCGAAAGTTTGTATGTTTGTTACTCTTTCACGCAAAAACTACTGTATCAATTTAGATTAAATTTGGTACATGTGTCCCTTATAACTAGGAATAACACATAGGATACTTTTTATCCCGAAATTTCCCATGGGATTGGGATTCACACGGGTAAAACCGCGGGGCGCAGCTAATATCATCAATAAAAGAGAAACATTTAATCTGCAGTGAAATTTTACATAACAATACTTTTGGGCTCATAAAGTATGAAATTCAAAACCAGACATAAAACAATACAACTCTTGTTTTATCAAAACTGGTTTAGTTCCAATGGTTAGGTTAGAAACTGAAGTTATTATAAATTGAGTAACTGACTGAAGTATGTGTATTGTTTATTACTAGCTGTGGCCTGCGGTTATACTTGAGGTTATTATTGCTACTGCTCCATTCCAAAGGAAAGAATCTTCAGGAAAATATAAATAACATCCCACCAAAAACATTCTGTAAAAAACTAGCCAAGTCTCGATGGAGCTGCTTGTTTATCTCTAAAAAGTAATGAAATCTAGACAAAGTCGTGCCAAGTGTAAGGTTCCTTACTGCGATTTCTTTATTATTATAGTTATTGTTGTGTGACTTGGCCGTTGAAGGATACACTGTACACAAGTACACAACTGTACACAAGGGTACAAAACTAGGTGCTCCATGACACTATTGCACCAATCTGTCGCCAGAACCGCTACCCATTGACGATAGAAAATTGCCACTTGAAAAACGTTGATGCAATATCCAGTCAATTGTAGGCTCGATAAAGCTGCGTATTTTAATAATGTTACAACATTACGTGTAAACAAAATTGACTTGTACCCACTACTAACGTTTTAAACAATGTTCAACGGCCAAGTCACACAACAATAACTATAATAATAAAGAAATCGCAGTAAGGAACCTTACACTTGGCACGACTTTGTCTAGATTTCATTACTTTTTAGAGATAAACAAGCAGCTCCATCGAGACTTGGCTAGTTTTTTACAGAATGTTTTTGGTGGGATTTCATTTATTTTTGTTGAAACGTGTTTATATTGATTTATTTTATTAGATTTTCTTATTTGACACATTTTTTTCTTTTTAGGAGTAGTATTTTATTACTAAGCGCCCCGCAATTTCACCCGCGTAGTTCCCGTTCACGTTTTCGTGGGAATTTTGGGATAAAAAGTATCCTATGCGCTTCTCCTGATTCTAAGCTACCTCCCCACCAATTTTCAGCCAAATCAATTCAGCCGTTCTTGAGCTATAAATTCCCGTTCCCAATTCCGTGGGAATTTCGGGATTAAAAGTATTCTATGTTCTTCTCAAGGTTTTAAGCTACTTCCCCACCAATTTTCAGCCAAATCAGTTGATCCGCTCTTGAGTTATAAATTCCCGTTCCCAATCCCGTGGGAATTTCGAGATTAAAGGTATCCTACGTCCTTTTTCTGGTTCTAAGCTACCACCCCACCAATTTTCAGCCAAATCAATTCAGCCGTTCTTGATTTTTAAATTCCCGTTCCCAATCCCGTGGGAATTTCGGGATTAAAGTTATTCTTTGTCCTTTTCCTGGTTCTAAGCTACCTCCCCACCAATTTCCAGCCAAATCAGTTCAGCCGTTCTTGAGTTACAATTCCCGTTCCCGTTCTTGTATAATTCCCGTTCCCGTTCGATTATCCTAGTTTTTATAGTTTTCCCTTTATTTGGCCATTAAACCCTAACTCTGTACCAAATTTCAGCTCTCTAGGTTTATGGGAAGTACTAGTTCTATTTTGATGATCATGAGTGAGTGAGTGTCTTAAATACGAAACTTTGCATTCGCTTAACTTCGGAACTAAATGACCTACAGACTTGACATTTTATTTTAAGTATGTGATTGTATAGCTTACTGGATGACGAAAATTTCAGTGCTCTGGGTTTATCCAGAGGTTCTCAAATAGGGGCCTGAAAATGCGGCGAAAGGGTTCCTGTAAAGGATGGTACGGCAGTGTTTGCTTCGCGCTCGACTTGGCGGGGGGCACTGCCGTGCCCCCAGATAACATAATCATTCCCTCCATCATCTAATTATAGTAACTGATCCCTAACTAAGTCCGTAACTTGTATCTAGGGTATCAGATACTACGCGCACACTCATTCACACACACACCCAGACGAGACAAACATTTGTGGTTCACACAAATATTCACCCCGCACGGGAAACGAACCCGCAACCTTACGGACGGCAGTCCGGCATGGTGACCACTCTGCCATCAAAGTCGTCTAAATAGGTACTAAGTAGGTATAACAATAATTTTTTTTTTCTGTTTTTTTTTTCAGACTTTGCCGCCCATATGTTGGCTGAAATCGCTTTTAGTGATAAGATCCCTCATATTTGCTGTCAATGTAAATACCTAATAAAAATAAAATAAAAAATTGTTGTTCTTTGTTCAGTATGTTATAAATCCTACTTCCTACTAATATCCTACTAATATTATAAAGGCGAAATCCTACTAATCCTACTAATATTATAAAGGCGAAAGTTTGTATGTATGGATGTTTGTTACTCTTTCACGCAAAAACTACTGAATGGATTTTAATGAAACTTTACAATAATCTTGCTTATACATCAGAATAACACATAGGATACTTTTTATCCCAAAATTCCCACGGGAACGGGAACTACGCGGGTGAAGCCGCGGGGCGCTGCTAGTATATTATAAAGCCGAATGTTTGTGAGTGTGGATGTTTGTTCCTCTTCCACGCAAAAACTACTGAATAGATTTTAATGAAACTTTACATTAATTTAGCTTATACATCAGAATAACACATGGGATACTTTTTATCCCGAAATTCCCACGGGAACGGGAATTACGCGGGTGAAACCGCGGGGCGCTGCTAGTTCTGAATAAATGTTCTGAGTAAATTCTACATTTATATTACAACTATCACATATAATGTACACTTCTGTAAAGATATCTCACATGGGAATGTTACAAAGTTATAAGTGAAGATATTGTTGAAGTGTCTAACTAAATAAATAAATAAATATACATAATTATCTCTATTACATAATTTTTAACAGTGTATTATACTACATAGTAGGTAAAAAATAAAGTCGTTTTCTCTGTCCCTATATCCGTATGTATGCTTAGATCTTTAAAACTATGCAATTATTTGATCCCCATATTCTTACGGGAACGGGAACTACACAGGTGACACCGCGGGGCGCCGCTAGTATATAACAAATTAAACGAACATTGTTTTAAAAAGACATAAAAAAGGTAGATATTTGAATATCTTATATCTCTCAATGCTGAACAAATAATAAAGGAACAATTCATTTAAGTATCTTTACCAGTGGCGAGGGGTCCATACAAGACGATTCCTACCGTCTTCCCTTTTGAAAACAGACCAACATACACTACTAAACTCTAAATTATCTAACACTCATACTTCAACTATATATTAACGACACCTACTTACTTATAACCACATATTCAAAAATATCTGTTTTTATTAATTCAAATTAAAATAATACTCGTAATTCACTAAAAGAATACATAGCGTAATATTCATCGCATAAGAAACGATCTAACTACCTCATACTGAAACAAAATCATAATAATCATTAAATGCTATGAGTTACGGTTGAAAATCGCTTGGAAGCACCTAGCGCTATACAAAGTTACAATACACCTACATCGTATAAGAAACGATCTTACTACCTCATACTGAAACAAAATCATTATAATCATTAAATTCTATAGGTTACGGTTTAAAATCGCTTGAAAATAAAACGTTTTCCCTTGCAGGTCTAGCGCCGTACAAAAGCGTATTCACAACTACATACAAATGAACCGTTCCGATACAAAATTCACGCACACATTGAAACATATTCGCACAAATTCACGCCCAAAAATAAGACGCTCGGCCACCGTCTTGCTACTAGATACTATTAATTATTCTGTGCCAGTCAAGGATCAGACCAGAGAAAGAGAGAGAAAGAGAACACGGCTGTTGACGTTTTGCAAAGCGTATTCGCGTATGTCAAGTGTCATGCCATTTAAGTTTTCGCGCGTTGTAACAGTTTGTTTATGTTTTGTTGATTTTTACGATTTTACATGATAATATTATTTACGCGACTTATTGTTTTATGTAGTATTTGTAAAGTTATTAGTACGTATACCTCAATTGTAAATTTGATATAATTAGTGAGTTAAATACCTAAATTCGATATTATTGGTTTTCGTGTTGTGAAGTGTGAAAGTTAAAATAAAACAAAACAAAAGTTTATTGCATATTGAGCAACTGTTGCTTACTGGATAACCTGCTAGGTGAGAATAATTTATTTAGTAAATTGGACTTAAAATACTTCTTGAAAGTAGGGTGATTTCTTGATAAGTAATAATATAATCTTTTTAGATTGATTTCAACTAAAGGTTATCAAACGACCTGTATGAAAGAATACTCGTATTGTTCTTAAAACTGCACAGTTTTTTAAAATTTAATACGTTAGTCTATTGAAATAGGTTCAACTTGTACAACTGAAATTTTATACCAAATTACATGCATAATAATGATGATTGCAAAATATTTTTGTTGCATTTTTTAGTTTTTTAGTTTAAATTACATCATAACTATTACACACATAAAAATATGAATGAATTAAATATAGTGAAATATAATTTATTTAAATAATAAAATAAATAAAGAGGCAGAATTAAAACTAATAAATGAAACATATTTTTTTTGCACCTCCAGTACCACCCATAAGTAGAAGTTAGTTAAATTAGTTATTAATAGTTAGTTCTGTTATATAAAGGAGGCAGCAACTTCAGAAAGTATACAAATTACCTAATTGTATAATTTTATGAGATCGGGTTTAATTTTTTAAATCTCTTTTTTATATTTAAACAATAACGGGGTATATAGCATAAAGTGTTTTGTTTCCTGTGTTTGTTATTTTAGATTCAAAAGTATATAAATCCGTTAGAATTTGTGTGTTTATCTTTATGTAAGCAAACAAATAACAATACAGCTGAACCGATTTTGATGGGCTTTTCACATAGCAAATAGTCAATATAATTTTATGTTAAAATTAACATAGATCACCAAGAAACATATTTCTTGAGTAAAGTCGCGGAAAAAAGTTTGTCATCAGTCTCATCCAAAATGATGTAGGCGTCGTTTTTTTTTTTTTTCTTGGATCGTCTTCCCTTTCGGAAAATTTCACCCCTCGCCACTGATCTTTACTAATATTTAAAGCTGAAGAGTTTGTTTGTATAGTCGAATACACTAAACCTTATCAAAAACTAAATCACATTTAATAAAATTACTGTTGGATAGCCTATATCGAGGAAGATTATTAGGCTATACAGCATCACACTCGTAGAGAGCTGAAATTCGGCACATGTGTTAGTTGGAGGGAGGGAGTAGGCTACCACTAAGAGAGGATTTTTGGAAATTCCTCCCCTATTGCGAGAGAAGGAGGGTAAATTGATGACTACGCACAATGAAATTTGGTACAGATGTTCCTCATACCAAGGAATAACACAAAGGACTTTTTATCTCAAAATTCCCACGGGATAAGGTTCCACGCGGGTGAAACCGTGAGGCGCTGCTAGTTATTAACAAAAAAGAAACCGCTATGCACAGCTATCTTCCAATATTAACAGTCATTGTAACATAGATATTAGGTACATAGGCAATATGAGACATAAGTTTATATAAGTACTAGCAGCGCCCCGCGGCTTCACCCGCGTAGTTCCCGTTCCCGTGGGAATTTTGGGATAAAAAGTATCCTATGTGTTATTCTGATGTATAAGCAAGATTATTGTAAAGTTTCATTAAAATCCATTCAGTAGTTTTTGCGTGAAAGAGTAACAAACATCCATACATACAAACTTTCGCCCTTATAATATTAGTAGGATTAGGTACGTGAATCATACCCAGGAATATTTTTAACATGACAGAAGCCTGCAACAGTGCAAACTTCTTGGAGAAACTTGGATGGTTCATTTAACAAAAATAGCATTAAGCAGAATGCAATCATTAATCATTATTTCTCATTACTCTAACTGAGACCTAACTATGTTCATTACCTGTATCTAGGGTATCACAAACTACGGACACACATTCATACACACAGACCGAGATAAACATTTGTGGATCCCTCTAACACTTCATTACACCGACTGACCCCTAACTATGTTCATTACCTGTATCTAGGGTATCACAAACTACGGACACACATTCATACACACAGACCGAGATAAACATTTGTGGATCCCTCTATCACCTCATTACACCGACTGACCCCTAACTATGTTCATTACCTGTATCTAGGGTATCACAAACTACGGACACACATTCATACACACAGACCGAGATAAACATTTGTGGATCCCTCTATCACCTCATTACACCGACTGACCCCTAACTATGTTCATTACCTGTATCTAGGGTATCACAAACTACGGACACACATTCATACACACAGACCGAGATAAACATTTGTGGATCCCTCTATCACCTCAGTACACCGACTGACCCCTAACTATGTTCATTACCTGTATCTAGGGTATCATAAACTACAGACACACATTCATACACACAGACCGAGATAAACATTTGTGGATCCCTCTATCACCTCATTACACCGACTGACCCCTAACTATGTTCATTACCTGTATCTAGGGTATCACAAACTACGGACACACATTCATACACACAGACCGAGATAAACATTTGTGGATCCCTCTATCACCTCATTACACCGATTGACCCCTAACTATGTTCATTACCTGTATCTAGGGTATCACAAACTACGAACACACACATTCATACACACAGACCGAGATAAACATTTGTGGATCCCTCTATCACCTCTTTACACCGACTGACCCCTAACTATGTTCATTACCTGTATCTAGGGTATCACAAACTACGAACACACACATTCATACACACAGACCGAGATAAACATTTGTGGATCCCTCTATCACCTCATTACACCGACTGACCCCTAACTATGTTCATTACCTGTATCTAGAGTATCACAAACTAAGGACACACATTCATACACACAGACCGAGATAAACATTTGTGGATCCCTCTATCACCTCATTACACCGACTGACCCCTAACTATGTTTATTACCTGTATCTAGGGTATCGCAAACTACGGACACACACATTCATACACACAGACCAAGATAAACATTTGTGGATCCCTCTATCACCTCATTACACCGACTGACCCCTAACTATGTTTATTACCTGTATCTAGGGAACCACAAACTACGGACACACACATTCATACACACAGACCGAGATAAACATTTGTGGATCCCTCTATCACCTCATTATGAACTAGGGACAAAGTACAGATGCACAATCATAAACAATTTCAACTTGTGACATAATAAAAAAAAATCTAGCTCGATTTTAATAATAATTTAAGTAAGATTCCATTGTGTATTTTAATATTATTTTCACATCATTATTGAAATATTCTTCCAATAAATTAAACTAAAAATTTAAAAGCCTCGGTAAAAATTAATTAAAGTTAATTTTGATTACAAATAAAATCAAATATTATGTTGATATTTTTACGATACAAAGAGCTAATGAATATTTTTTTTTGTTTGGTAAAGTACCTTTCAAATTAGGAATTGAATAAGTTTTGTATTTATTTGTTTTCGTTTTAATAATTTGGGCCAAAGTGCGTAGTTCTGACAAAAGAATTCCTATTTTATGTCAGCTAACTGACATAATAGGTAGCAAATGTGTTATTAATACTATCACTAGAATTAAATAATAATGATAAGATACTAACCTTTTGTTGAAGTAGAAATCATCACCAAAAATATCAAAATAAATCCAAAAAAATCACCAAATAATTAAAACGTTCACTTTTTGAACCACACTTTTATTCCAAATTCAAATCATCGCGCTATTGACCCGATCTCTCACGAAACCATGGAGGAAATATGCATTTTTTATTATCTTCATCGATTATAACGGCAGAACATAAAAACTCATCCCGTAATATTATAATCCATTAAATTATGTTCTCATAACAAAATATCACTAACAAGCACCTTAGTAATTTCATTAATAACACGTAAAAATCGATTTCACAATAAGGTTCACGACAATTCAAACAGAGACTGCGGCGGTGTTAAATTCATTATTTTTACTACGTTACCACTTGATAATACCGTTTAGATATAATAAATTTGTTGCGTACACATTTATTTAGTTATAACGTTAACACTAAACGTGAATTATTGAATAGCATTGCCAGTTTTCGCGTTATATTTCTATAAAACAATGGTTCCAAACAATTGTGTAGTGAATAACAATACACGACCTAAGCAATGCACGCTCGCGATGACACTAAACTCGTATAGATGTCGCGATTTTAGCGGCCATCATGGAAAATGGCCGTCGACACCATGTGTCAAACTGAATGACATCAAAAATAGTCTGTAAGCTAATGGAGTAAGATTGAAAATTACATGAAACATTTTGAAAAACAATCGCTATTCGATCGTATAATGCGACCAGTTTAGATGGTATTTAGTTCAGTCTGTTCAAGATAGTTAAGTGAACATATTTTATTTTAATGGGTTAGCAACATTAACATTTTTGGAAATTAGTGTTACCAGTTTTGGTGTCTGTATAGTTTTTTTTTATGATTTTGGTTTAGATTTAACTGTTTTTCTTTTCAAAGTTTAGGATAATTTGTTGGATTAAATTCAATGGAATATGTTTTTCTGTAAATCCTTCTGACGCCGTTCGTTGTTTAAATTTTTGTCTCATAATTTAATTTATTATTATCGTTTAAAAATAATTCTAAGCTTTATTTTTATCTACTAACAACAAAAGAAAAATATAAAATCGTACAACCTAGCTACAAATACTCAGAATTTTAATTTTTTTTAAACTTTATGACAAATTGTTATTACTGCCATCTATTGGTAACTTTTATTTTTAAGCGATTCTCTAAGCTATGAATTAAATAGTTCCAAAAATTTACAGCAGATGGCTTTAAGGACTATAATTTGATTTCTTACTATTTCAATAGATGGCGTTGACTACTTACCGATTGAACTTTCTTTTTACCAAATAATTTTCATGGCGTTTTAAGAATTTGTTTGTTAGTTTCTACAATAGTTATCGTGATATTTATACTCGAAGACGCCTGAAGCGATTTTAGAAAAGTATATTATTGTTTTTTGGTTGAAAGTTACATTTCCAAGGTGGACCCATAGTCATCAGATCACCATGAAACCTTTATAAAAATGTAGTGTCGAAAATAAGAATACAATTTCCTTGAAACAAAACTACTATAACGGATTTTTGTCGTGGTTATATTTAATCTACTGCTACCACGTCAGAAAATGTAAAACATAAAGTTAATTTAAAAAAATAAGAAACCGACTTCAGCACTAAAAATTAAGAAAATAATTTAAAATAAACGATATTATTAATACATATTTACAATTTATAATTAGTAACTTTTGGAGTCAGTGCCAGCCCAGGATAGTTTTTTTTCCTTATAAGATAGCACGAGACGCGCCTATAATATTAATGAAGGCTTTGGCTGTCACCGACTTCAAAAGTAACTAATTATAAATTGTAAATATGTATTAATAATATCGTTTATTTTAAATTATTTTCTTAATTTTTAGTGCTGAAGTCGGTTTCTTATTTTTTTAAATTAACTTTATTTTAAACTTTTTAGTGGGAAGCAAGTCTCCTTCTACAAAAGACGCTTAAATTTTCCTCCAGAAGAGCTTTTGACTCGTGGACCACTTGAATCCTTTTTTTGTGGGAAAAAGACTTTACGTCTTTACTCTGTCCAGGGGAACGACGGAGTATGTCAGACTCCGCACCGCAAAGATGGAGCGGCGACGTGCTTACCGACTAAAACCCCTCGGTGTGCCTTTGCGCTTATGGCTGAAACCGGAAAAAACGCGGCTGCACGCTACTACGATCCCGGATAGCGCCTTTACCCTGTTAAGGGTTTCTCCTCCGAGCTAGAAGGTAGCTCTAGGCGACAGATGTTGAGTTACCCCCTTCCGAAAGTACCGCGCGCCACCTCGAGGCCTATATGACGGCAGTGGATCTCCCCCCGGGGATCACTGCCGCAGGTCGGGCGTATGGCGGTTGCAGGACAAAGTGGTAGTCCCGCTTCCGTCTGCCCAACCATCTGCTGCGGATAGTATTAGTGGAGAGGGCTTCGCGCTCTCTCTCCGCAGCTTTTTTTTACGAGAGTACGACCTCACAAAAGGTTTACACTCCAATCCAAGACCTCTCCTGGCTCACCATAGCAGAGACTACATTTGGCAAGGAGAGGTCGTTTCCCACGATTGCCGCGAGAGTTGCGAGGGCAATAGCCTCTTGCAGTGATTTCTTCGCTGCTCTATAAGTGTCGAGCAGTTCAACCTCAACGAGTACCGCTTGAATCCTGTCCCATGAGCTGTTACTCATGATTCATAATCTAACACAACCCTGCATTTTATTACTTCTTTTTAACTTCATCATCCCAATTAAACCATCATTTTATTACAAAACTGCTTTATAGCCACAAAGGTATAAGAACTTTTTAGAAAATTAACCAAAGTCAAAATAAAAACGAAAATAGAGGATGACGTTTATACTGTCTATTTATTAATTAAAATAATATATACAATCTAATCGGTGCAGTGTTTGTTTGTAATATCAAAATATATTTTTTTACGAAAAGTTTTATGAAACGCTCTGAAGATATATGTGTAATAGGTACCTATAATTGTATAAAAAAACATTTTAAAAAATGTTGTAGGTTCGGGTTTATTTCAGTGTGTGTTAACGAATTAAAAAACAGGACATTTTTATATCTAAAACCCATGAATTGTGAACAGCATTTGATTTAAATACGAAAGAATACAGTCAAAAAATTTTCATCCAGAAATTCTTATGGTATCAAGAATATCGCGAGCAAAACCACGGGTCACAGGTAGTTTTACTTTTATTAATGTCAATCGACACCCCAGCCTACACCTACATTGTTGCGGGTTTTTCCTTGATTTTTCCTGGATCCCATCATCAGATCCTGATTTCCTTGACATGGGACCACTTCGCGAATATCCGCTTTCTAATGAAACAAGAATTTTAAAATGTTCCATTCATGATTACAAAGAAATCGCGTAACAAACACACAAAAAAAAAAAAATATACACGTCGAATAGAGAACCTCCTCCTGTTTTTTTGGAAGTCGGTTAAAAATAGGTACAACCACGACAAAAACCCGTTAAAGTAGATAGATATATAGATAGATAGAAGTTTCCATTTTGCATTTTCATTTTGAACAAAGTACCAACAAATGTCAACAATTAAGAGGATTGATCTGCCGCGCGACAACTCAAATTTTCACTCACACAGACGCGCACGCGTGTCCGCATGCACACTGTCTATGTGGTGACGGCGCGCTCGCTCTGAATACTCCGGCCGAATGGTTTTGATCCATTGGAAATCATAAATTGTGTAAAAGTTATTGACAAAAGTAAAAATACGAGTATATTTTTTTTACGATTCATAGTAGGTAGTATATGATTAGATATAATTTACGTAATACCTTTCGATTCGATATTCCATTATTCACAACAAGGAATAATGAATAAAACAAATACTTAGTTTTTTGTTTTTAAAATAAGACATGATTTTTTTTGGTAAGTAACGAAACTTTTTAAAAACAAAGCAACATACGAGTAAAAAAAAGTCTATAACTTACTTGTGAATAATATATTTTTTGCCATAATGGTATTGATTTTTCATATACTAATTGCAGTTTTAGTTTTTATTAAAATCACCAGCAATTTTCGATATTCCTTTCCATATAGTTTCGAATATCGTCTACCACGCCTACTTGAAAAATGCATTCTCTGTATATGTACAACATATATTATCGGGACAACCTTTTAGCGCTAAAAGCAGGACTTTCTAAATTATTTCGTTTCCGTTTTTGTTAAAAAAAAACCGACTTCAAAAACTAAAAAGTATAAAATAACAAATATTTAATGTAATACCTCTTATGCGATGTAGCGCATAAATAAAATAAAAATGCGACCAACCCAAGCGGGCAAACGTTCGTTAACAGTCGTCTCGAATTATAGTTTTGTAGTTTATTTTTCTAATAGTTTTATTTCTTTAAGGCTTGGCACCGACTTCACACTTATCAATAGGTAACATACACACAAAGGTATTAATTAGCATCGCATAAGAGGTGTATTAAATTAAATATTTGTTATTTTATACTTTTCAGTTTTTGAAGTCGGTTTTTTTTTACTTTTGAGTGTCACAACCTATCTAGTTGTAAAGTTCTCATCGATACAAATTAATCAAGCCCAAACACGAGGTAACTGCTGTTAGTCGTTGAAGAGTTCCCTCGACTATCTTCCAGGTGCATCATCAGATCGACTTCAAACCTTCATTTAATTATAATGCTTTAAGATAATTAACGAAAAACTTAACAAATGCACTAATCACCCTACGATTTTCTAAAGTTCCTCTCAATTTCTCTAGAATGCCATCATTAGATCCTGGTTTCCTTGACATGGGACCAAACGGCAAGTCCATTCTTTTGAATAAAAAAAGAATTTTAGTAATCGGTACAGAATTGACGGAGATATCGTTGAACATATTCATAAAAAAAAACATACCGGCCGAATTGAGAACCTCCTCCTTTTTGGAATTCGGTTTAAAATAATGTTGTTTTATTGCTCATTATTTCTAAAACATTATTTGTTATCATAAATGTTAATATTTTTTTTTTAATAAATAATTCAAATTATAAAACAAAAATTATTATCGAGTATCAAAACATGTTGATGAGTTATCGTATAAAATTCGTACGCGCCGCAAAGGTCAAACGCTCGGTAGGAGCGATACGTCCTCTCTCTAAAAAGCCTCGCGGCAGACTGATTTGAATTGTTTCGTGCGTCCGATTTTATAGTAGTTTTATGATGATTTTAAAATATTTGTAGAAAAAAAGACAATTTGTTTTAGAGATTTTTTTTTAGTATAATTGTTGTAGAAAATATTCTTTTATTATTTGAGGTAATTTTAATAACGTTTTGAGCATCATTTATCAACGTAAATTACGATTTTCTTGAGTGTGATTTTTACAAATTCTAACTTTATATTTTTTTCGATTTCAATAATAATTATAATAACAATTAAATTTTCCTATGAGTATTTCCTTAATAAGGATCTGGACTTTAAGTTTGTTTAATTTTAAGTGCTAAATTGGTCGAATTACTAGAATCCGAAGGCATGGAAGTTAATGCTAAAAGTGAAATTCAGAAAACATATGTTCAGTTTTCTTGATATATTTTTTAAGTTTTCTGTATAATATTGTTTTTCTCTGAGTATTTTTTAGATGACAATATTTCCTTTAATTATTACCTAAAAGCATGTTTATAAAATACGCTTTTCATATAATATGACTAGATCAAAAAGTACAAAAACCGTCAATTATCGAGTTTAGGGTCTTAAGGGTTTCCAAATATTACCGCAACGTCGCTAGTGTAGAAGCTAGTTATCAAAAGTGAAAAGTCAAAAATAATTTATTCAATTAAGGCCCCAATGAGGCCCTTGTGAACGTCAATGAATCTACCACCGATTCGGAATTACATCAGCCGAGAAGAATCGGCAAGAAACTCGGGCTGTTTTTTTTAAATATGTTATGGTGTGCGTGTCGAGATCACCCCGGTGGTGCATCCTGGGCAACGTTGATGGACAACATTATATTTTTTTTTCATCTTATTATCCTCAACTTTAATTTCAGCTTTTCGTTTTACAGAATCCCCGTTTCCACGCATCCTTGTTTCCTCGTTTCCCCGTTTCCACGTCTCCCCTTTTATCGTTTTCCCGATTACCCATTCCCCTGTGTAACTGTTTCCCAGCATCCCAAAATTCCCGTTTACCGAATACCACGTTTCCCAAATTCTCAGAATTTTTAGAATTCCCGTTTCCCGAGTACCCGGTTTCCCGAATACCCCATTTCCCGAATATCCCATTCCCCGATACCACTTTCCCCAAATTCCCCATTTCCAGAAGTCTCCGTTTCCCAAACACCCCTTCCCCCCATACCCCTTTCCACAAATTCCCCGATTTCAAAAGTCCCCGACGGATTCCAGAATTTCCCGTTTCCATAATTCCCAGTTTCCGAAATTCCCCGTTTCCTAAATTCCCCGTTTACCGAATCCCCGTTTCCCAAATTCTAGAAACGAAGAATTTGGGAAACGGGGATTTCTGGAAACGGGGAATTAGAGAAACAGGAAATTTGGAAACAAGGAATTCTGGAAAAGGGGAATTCTGGAACCGGGATATTTGGGAAACGGGGAATACTGGAAACGGCAGATACGAGAAATAGGAATACTGGAGACGGCACATACGGGATATGGAAATTCTCGAAACGAGAAATTTAGGAAACGGGGAATTTCGGAAACGGGAAATTCGGGAATCGGTACATTCGGGAAACGGGTAATTTGGTAAACGGGGACATCAGGAAATGGGAATTCTGGAAACGGGAAAATCGGAAACGGGGTGTTCGGGAAATGGAGATTACTAGAAACGGCACATACGGGACATGGAAATTCTGGAAACGGGGAATACTAGAAACGGAGAATTTAAGAAACGGGGACTTCAGGAAATCGGAATACTGGAAACGGCACATACGAGATATGGGAATTTTGGAAACGGGGTATTTGGGAAACGGGGAATTTCGGAAACGGGGTATTCGGGAAACGGTGAATACTGGAAACGGGGTATTCGGGAAACAGGACATTCTGGAAACGGGGAATTTGGAAAACGGGGACTTCATGAAATGAGAATACTGGAAACGGCACGGAATATGGGAATTCTGGAAACGGGGTATTTGGGAAACGGGGAATTTCGGAAACGGGGAATTTCGGAAAAGGGGAATTCTGGAAACGGGGTATTCGGGAAATGGGGAATGTAAGAAACGGGGAATTCTGGAAACGGGGTATTCGGGAAACGGGGTATTCGGGAAACGGGGCATTCTGGAAACGGGGACTTCAGGAAATAAGAATACTGGAAACGGCACAAACGGGGTATGGGAATTCTGGTAACGGGGTATTTGGGAAACGGGGAATTTCAGAAACGGGGAATTTGGGATTTTGGAAACGGGGAATTTGGAATTTTGGAAACGGGGTACTTGGAAAACGGGGTATGTCGGAAACGGGGAATGTCAGAAACGGAAAATTCTGGAAACGGGGAATGTCGGAGACGGGAAATTCTGGAAACGGGGTATTCGGGAAACTGTGAATTCTGGAAACGGGGTATTCGGGAAACTGTGATTTCTGGAAACGGGGTACTTGGGAAACGGGGAATGTCGGAAACGGGGAATTCTGGAAACGGGAATTTCAGAAACGGGGAATAGTGGAAATGGGGAAGAGTGGAAACGGAGTATTTGGGAAACGGGCAATTTCGGAAACGGGTAATTCTGGAAGCAGGGATACGGAGAATTCGGGAAACGGGGAATTTAGGAAACGGGGAATGTCAGAAGCGGGGAATTCTGGAAACGGGGAATTTTGAAAAAGGGTAATTCTGGAAGCAGGGAAACGGAGAATTCGGGAAACGGGGAATTTGGGAAACGGGGAATGTTGGAAACGGGGAATTCTGGAAATGGGGTATTCGGGAAACGAGAAATTCTGGAGACGGGGAATTTCGGAAACGGGGAATGCTGGAAACGGGGAATTTGGAATTTTGAAACGGGGTACTTGGGAAACGAGGAATGTTGGAAACGAGGAATGTCAGAAACGAGAAATTCTGGAATCGGGGTATTTGGGAAACGGGGTAACGGGGAATTATGGAAACGGGGAATTCTGGAAACGGGGTATTCGGGAAACTGTGAATTCTGGAAACGGGGTATTCGGGAAACGGGGAATTTGGCAAACGGGGTCTTCAGGAAATAAGAATACTGGAAACGGCACATACGGGATATGAGAATTCTGAAAACGGGGTATTTGGGAAACGGGGAATTTCGGTAACGGGGAATTTTGGAAACGGGGTACTTGGGAAACGGGGATTCTCAGAAACGGGAATGTCGGAAACGGGGAATGTCAGAAACGGGGAATTCAGGAAACGGGGAATACTGGAAATGGGGAAGAGTGGAAACGGAGTATTTGGGAAACGGGGAATTTTGGAAACGGGTAATTCTGGAAGCAGGGAAACGGAGAATTCGAGAAACGGGGAATTTGGGAAACGGAGAATGTTGGAAACGGGGAATTTTGGAAACGGGGTATTCGGAAAACGAGGAATTCTGGAAACGAGGAATTTGGGAAACGGGGAATTTCGGAAACGGGGGAATACTGGAAATGGGGAATTCTGGAAACGTGGTATATGGGAAACAGGGAATTCTGGAAACGTGGTATACGGGAAACGGGGAATTCTGGAAACGTGGTATACGAGAAACGGGGAAAAGTGGACACGGAGTATTCGGGAAACGGGGAATTACGGAATCTGAGAATTCTGGAAGCAAGGAAATGGGGAATTGGGGAAACGGGGAATTCGGGAATCGGTACATTCGGGAAAAGGAAATTCTGGAATTGGGGTATTTGGGAAACGGGGAATTCGGGAAACGGGGAATTTGGGAAACGAGGAATTCGTAAAATGGTGAAATCGGAAACGGCACATTCGCGAAACGGGGAATTTAGGAAACGAGGTCTTCAGGAAATGGGGAATTCAGGAATCGAGGTATTCGGGAAACAGGCCATTTGGGAAACGGGGAATTTGGGGAAAGTGGTATTCGGGGAATCCGGGTATTCGGAAAACGGGAATTCTGGAAACGGGGAATTTGGGAAACTATAGAGTTACTTCCGCATTTATAATATTAGTAACGATTTGTAACAGAGCTGTATTAGTTACTGTGATTCTCCCAGTTGGACCCCGGTCTGTCTCGACCGAGAAAGTAACATAATCTCACAAAATATCGGAAATATATGTAAGTATGTTATACATACTCATTCACTACATCATCTCATTACAGTAACTGACCCTAGTTAGGGGTCAGTTCGTGACTTGTATCTAGGGTATCAGAAACTACGCACACACTCATTCACACACACACAGACAGAGACAAACATTTGTGGTTCACACAAATATTCAGCCCGCACGGGAAAAAGAAAAAGCATATTATAAAGCTGAAGAGTTTGTTAGTTTAATCGAACGAACTAACCAAGGAAACTACTGCAACAAAATTTAATTAATAAACCCCCAACACAATTACTTGCAAACCCCCATAACTTTTAAACGGGTCAACCGATTTTCATCAAACATGTCTAAGAACACTCGCACGTAAGTCCCCTTTAATACAAAAAAAAACTAAATTGAAATCGGACACAGACATACAGATACACACACATACACGTCAAACTTATAACACCCCTCTTTTTGCGTCGGAGGTTAAAAAATACAGGAGCGTAATTAACACGGGTTAAGCCGCTGGGCAGAGCTAGTAATGATAAACTTGGTAAATATTCCTTGATAATTATAGCGTTTAAAGGTGGTCATTGACGAGTCAGTTGAACTGATCAGCCCAGACATAAAACTGTGGCGTCACTTCAAAAGTTTTAGGCCAACTAGATTTCCCTACTGGAATCTGGAATCGCTCCGGTGATTGACGACCATTTTTAGATGGACGCCAGTTCAACTGATCAGTTAAACTGACTCGTCAATGGCTACCTTAAAAGTTACTTCAGAACTAAGTAAGTGAATTAAGTATTTCATTGAACGCGAAACTATTGATACGAATCAAAATATTAGAAGAGTTATTAACTGGCATAATATCCTATATAAATACTAATTTAAACGTTTATAAGTTACTTCAATTTATATGAAATAAAAAAGTACTTAGTTAATTTAATCTACTGCTTCAAATCTAAAATATCGGAGCGGAATTAACCGCTGGGCAAAGTTAAAACATACTTTTAAGACTAAATATCTCGTCAATTGATAAATTTAGCGTTTTTTACTTTAGTATTTAAAAGTAGTTTAAAAACAGACAAGTTTGTACTATTTAAAGCGTTTGACGTTTGCCGAAACCAGACACAGAGGCGTCGTTGGGCGTTTGGCACGCATGCGTATAAGACAATACAGCACAGCTCCCAGCGAACCGAGGCCTTTCCCACTTTCAAGATGGCTACTAAGTGAAGCGTTTCAAAAAATTGATTTTTTTATCCACCACATCAATTTAAGACATTTAAACTACTTAAAAAATAAACCTTTTTAATTAAACTACGCCATACAATATTAAAATCAGTGTTCTGCAGTAAAATTGTAACACCTAACCTGTTATGTTTTAATAAAGTAATTTTTTAATGATTTTCAATGTGGTGTGGACTTTTATGTGTTAAATTTGTGGGTTATTTATGTGTTTTGTGATTCTGAATGTAAGTATTGTCTAGAATAGTGTTATATAGATAAGAGACTGTTAAATAACCTAACTCTAGTCTGTGACCTAAAATTATAATGCAGTTAGCGACGGCGTTAACCTTATTAGACTGGCGTTCGATTTACAAAAAAGATTTTCTTTTTAAACTTAAATTCCTTTTTTAAATTAAATTAGAACGTTCTTTTATTTTAAAACTTGATTGTTAAAGTGCGATTTCTTTTTAAATTTCAAATTTTGTTCGATTTTTGAACATGCATAGATATGTTACGAAATATGTGACATAATTTTCTACCAACAATGCTTCAATATATTATGGGTTTTCCCTAAAATTTTCGGGTGTTATCTATCTCTCTCAAACAATCGGTTTTCTCTGTTCAGTAATTCTCAATGAGCTTAAAGCATGCGCTCTTCAATTCTTAGCGAAACTTAGAATTTTTCAGCGATTTTAGACATTGCAATTTTTATCTTATTTTCTTAAGATTAAGATTTATTTTTATACGCTTTAAAATAGTTATTTAACAGCTTTTTGTAAGTTGAAAACGGATTTTCGAAGACAATTTTAATCATTGCAATTTTTATCTTATATTCTTGTGAATAAGATCGATTATGTTCTAAGTAAGTATATTTATTACAAGTTTTTTTCACGTCATTATTTTATAAGATTATGAATATTTTTTACATTATTTATAAAAGATAATAAACTAATTAAACCGACATCAAAAAAAGGAGGTTCTCAATTCGACGCGATGTTTTTTTTTACAAATATTTTTAAACTTTTTTTTTCTTTACATTTAAAATCGTTTTTCATATTTGTAGAAGTTCAAAAGTAAATTTTTCACCGATATTACCCAATGCAATTTGTATCTTACTGTCCTAAGAATAAGGTTGATTGTACAAGTTTTAGAATGCTTACGTAAAAGATTTTTGCTAACTAGTTTTTACTAGAAATAATTATAGTTCGTTATGAAATAAAACGGATGTTTTAATCACTACCAAAGTCGCTTCCCGCTGTCTGTCCCTATGTATGCTTACATCTTTAAAACTACGCAACGGATTTTGATGCGGTTTGTTTTAATACATAGAGTGATTCAGTGGGAAGGTTTTTAGTATAATTTTATCCCCGCATTCTCACGGGAACGGGAACGACGCGGGTGAAACCGCAGGACGCACACCTAGTTTAGTTATATATTAACTAACAACCATACAAAATTTAATGGTAACTAGGTAAATGACAAATAGGAGCTATTTTCGTTTGAACTAAGTACCAAGCCTACATACTTGTTCTATTGTTTTAAATATGACATGTCACGCGATTATAGACTTTATGATTAGAGTTTTACTTAGGTACTAATTTTATGTGATGTTTATTTTATTTTCTTTTTGAAGTCGAAATGAATGAAATAATAAAATAACAATTAAATGACGTAAGTACCAACTTATATTAAAAGAATAAAATTAGATACCCATGTATTATTAAACGTAAGATCAATTTGAATGTGAGTTAGTTAGTGTTTATATCCTTTCGGAGAAAAAAACTTAATTAAAATATTTAAACGTATTCAAAATTAAAATTTAATCAATAAGTAAGTACTTAATAAAAGGGTAGAAATAAACTAAATTTTAATAATAAAATAAACAATTATTAATATATTTTCCCTTGAATTTCGTCCTTTCTTAGGTAAGTAACAACTTCCATATTTTGAAATCGGTTAAAAAAACTTATAAAAATCTATTGGGGTATAAAAATCAGGAACTACTGGTCCGATTCGAAAAATTCTTTCAGTGTCAGATAGCCCATTTATCGAGGAAGGCTATAGGCTATATTACATTACGTTACGACCAATAGGAGAGGAGATAACGCGAGTTAAACCGCAGGACGCAGCTAGTCCATACTAATATTATAAAGAGGACAGATTTCATTGTTTGTTTGTAACGAATAGGCTCCGACACTACTGAACCGATTTCAAAAATTCTTTCACCAATGGAAAGCTGAATATACATATATAGGCTTTATTTTATCTCCATAATCCCGCGGGAATGGGAATTAGACGAGTGAAATCGCAAGGCGTGTAATTCTCGTTGCAGATTTTAAGATGTCTCTTAAGATATTGAGTCACAATCTTTTCTGTGCCGGTGACAGCGTCGCTGTAATCGCATCTTTTGGTTGTCAGTTTATTGAAAATGTATCCAAATAACATTATAGAGTCACAATCTTTTCTGTGCCGGCGGCCAAAAGTGGAAGCTCCTATTGTCATTGTGACTCTAATGTCATTTGGATACATTTTCACTAAACTGACAACCAAAAGATGCGATTACAGCGACGCTGGCACCGGCACAGAAAATATTGTAACTCAATTTTCAAAATGACAATGGTAGCTTCCAATTTTGGCCGCCGGCACAGAAAAGATTGTGGCACTATAAGTATACGAGTATGTAGGTATTACGTCATGTCTAGTCCTGTCTAGATGACCTAGGTGTAATCTAGGCAATTTGTTAACTAGAAGATATGACAATCATGTACTGTTTTCAGTTGTCACAGTTATGTCATATTTACTACTAGCGGCGCCCCGCGGTTTCACCCGCATAGTTCCCGTTCCCGTAGGAATATGGGGATAAAATTATGCTAAAAACCTTCCCACTGAATCACTCTATCTATTAAAACAAACCCCATCAATATCCGTTGCGTAGTTTTAAAGATCTAAGCATAATAAAACAAAGTCGCTTTCTCTGTCCCTATGTATATAGGGACAGAGAAAGCGACTTTGTTTTATACTATGTAGTGAAGTATTGGTACTGTTTTTGAAAGGTGCGGGTTCGTTTCTCTTGTGAGGTAAATATTTGCGTGGTGCACAAATCTTTGTATGTGACTCTTGTTTTATTTGTGCTTGCTACGATATTTTAATGTAATTTTGAAGGGCAGGGCACTAATGTATCGTTCTAATTGGCAATCGTACGATTATGCGTTTTCATCGTGCGATGGGATCAAACATACAGATTCAACAATAGGGATGTCGATTAAAAAAAAAAAAAAAAAAAACTAATTAATCCGTCAGATAGATTTCGCAAAAATATTAGACACGTATTTTCTCTTTTTTGATACAAACAAATAATTAAGACGATATAGTGCATAGAAAACTCGTGTGACGTCACAGCTACATACATTTTTTTACCAAGAATCATCGTCACAAGCCGCCACTCCTGAATTTAATGCATTATAACTAAGTCAGTTTTATCAATTTGATGAAACAAAAAAATACGTGTCTAATATTTTTTCGAAATCTATCTGAGGAACTAATTAGAATTTGATTTTGTTTACCCAGTCGACATCCCTATTAGATAGTATTTTTTTATCACGCGATGAAAACGCATAGCGCCATCGTACGACGCATAGCGTCCGTTCGCGGCTTTTGAAGATGTTAGCCGCGGCTTCACCCGCGTAGTTCCCGTTCCCGTGGGAATTTTGGGATAAAAAGTATCCTATGTGTTATTCTGATGTATAAGCAAGATTATTGTAAAGTTTCATTAAAATCCATTCAGTAGTTTTTGCGTGAAAGAGTAACAAACATCCATACATACAAACTTTCGCCTTTATAATATTAGTAGGATTAACATGCCCGAAGCACGGAAATGCTCGGTAACGGCCACCCATATTATGACAGTGCCAGACGTTGCTTAACCTCACAGACTAGACCTTACAGAACTAAGTCGTAGCATTCATTTTAACTTAAAAAACCTACATAATCACAAAAATACAAGTGAAACTAATAATATAAATCTAATATATAAAGTTCTCGTGTCACAGTTTTCGTTGCCATACTCCTCCGAAACGGCTGGACCGATTCTCATGAAATTTTGTGAGCATATTCAGTAGGTGTGAGAATCGGCCAACCAACATCTATTTTTCATCCCGAAATTCCTACGGGAACGGGAACTACGCGTGTGAAACCGCGGGGCGCAGCTAGTAATATTTATAAGCTAAGCACAGTTTCAGAACGTTGCAATACTTTTGCTATTCTGAAAAATGCATCTGCCTTGCAGTCAGTGACGTATTAAGACTTCATGATGCCCAAAGCAATCCAAGCCTTCGGGCCCCCAGGGATGTAGCTAGAGTGGAATTTGACGACGAAAAAAAAAGGTCAGCTAACACTGAGCTCGCTATGTTCAACAAAGTAGGGCATTTGTCAAGCATAGCTACGGCCCTGGGTGCCCTATCCTTGTGTTCTGGTGCCCCTTCTGGTGTTTTCTGGTTCCCCCCCCAGACGTGGTGCCCTAGGCAATTGCTTAATTTGATTAAGGGTTAATCCGGGACTTGGGTGCCCTATCCTTGTGTTCTGGTGCCTCTTCTGGTGTTATCTGGTGCCCCCCACACGTGGTGCCCTGGGCAATTACTTTATTTGATTAAGGGTTAATCGTAGTGCGTAGGCCCCCGGGTCGCCCCCCGACACGATGGAGGCAAGATCTTGAGAGGTTCGACAGAGATTGGAAGGAGCTGACTAGGGACAGAGACGGACGGAGAGATTTGGGGGAGACCTTTGCCCAGGAGTGGGACAATACAGGTTGATAAAAAAAAGGGTTAATCCTGGACTGCTTGCTGTGCTATCTCACAGGCCGATACCATTACTATTACGTACTAACTATAATATAGAGCGCCCCACAGGACATGCCCAATTGTCATAATATAATGAATGATTTCAAAAGGGCTTCATATTTAAAAATTGACATCTATTTATATAAAGTAGTCTAAATAGTTTAGCTGGGGTCATCATAGCGGACAATAATACGGTTTTAGACTGCCTATATTGAGGTTTTAATTGATTATTTTTATAGGTCATCACTACATAGTATAAAACAAAGTCGCTTTCTCTGTCCCTATGTCCCTATGTATACTTACATCTTTAAAACTACGCAACGGATTTTGATGCGGTTAGTTTTAATAGCCTTTTTTAGCCGTTAGAATTAGCCTAATTTTATCACCATATTCCTACGGGAACTACGCGGGTGAAACCGCGGGGCACCGCTAGTTTAGTAATATAACTAGCTTTTGCCCGCGACTTCGCCCACGTGAAATAACGACGGCAGAATTTTGGTTTTTCCCCCTTTTCTTTGCTGGGTGTCCTGGCCTGGAATTTCCGAAAATCCTCTATTTAGTCGTAGCCTACTCCCCCAACAAAAACGTGCCAAATTTAAACATTATAATTCTTTGTGGTTTGAGATCACCAACACGCTTTATCAAGCATGTTAATTACGTCTTTTCCTCCACTATACCATTATCATCAGTGAGAGAGAGGTATTTTACCTAGCATGAGATACTACGAGATAAAGAGGCTTGAAATCATTAACACACAAAGTAAATAAAGCGTGGTGATTATCCTAGTTTAGTATATATGTAGTAATTACACTAATTTCTTGTCACTGTACTAATTTCATCAGTATTTTAAAGGTCTTTGGCCTGAACTAAAGTGAGGTCTTATAAGCCAAACTAGCTTTTGCCCGCTACTTCGTCTATTGGAATAATGACTTCCAGCAGTATTTAAGTTTTTTCCCCTTTTATCCCCTTGGGGTAATATAAATCAAAATCCTTTCTGAGCGGATGCCTACGTCATAACATCTGCCAGCCCGATCCGTCCAGTGGTTTGGGCTGTGCGTTGATGACTATGTCAGTCAGTCAGTCACCTTTGAGTTAAGAGATATATTTAGATTATGATATTTATGTACTTACTAGTTATGCCCCGAGGTCCGTTATCCCATGGGAATTTTGGGATAAAATATGTATTTCTTAGTTATAAGGGACATCTGTACCAAATTTAATATAAATCGCTCCAGCCGTTTAGACGTAAAGAAGTAACAAACATACACACTTACAAACTTTCACCTTTATTTATAACTAGCAGCGCCCCGCGGTTTCACTCGTGTAGTTTCCCTTCCCATGGGAACACAGGGATAAAATATATAATAGCCTATGTCACTCCCAGATATTATAGCTTTCTAATGGTGAAAGAATTTTTGAAATCGGTTCAGTAGTTTTGGAGCCTGTTCGTTACAAACAAACAAACTAATATTTCCTCTTTAATAATAATAATTTTACGCCTAGACATTACTAATTAACGTTTTTGCATGATAATATATTTTTGGGTAGTTTTTCAAGGCTCAGCTACCCGTAACGACTGTCGATGATGTTAGTACGAAAACCGGGACCACGGAAACGGGAATTGTCTGTATGTTCAAAATCGGTCCAGCCGTTTCAAAGGTAATCTTCGAAACGGCTCGACCGATTTTGACGGGCAGATAGCTAAATAGGCAAACCGAATTTCCCATGGGATTGAGACTTACCCGGGTAAATCTCGATACCACGGGGTAATCGAAAGTTACTTAAGTATATTTAACAAACTTTTAAAGTATGAAAAACATATATAACAAATTATAAAATGGGAACTCGTTTATTCACACACCCTGACCGTGGTTCACACAAATATTCACCCCGTACGGGAATCAAACCCGCAACCTTACGGATAATAAGTAAATATCTAATATTAATATTCTATGTACACACACACACACACACACACAGACCGAAATAATTCATACAAAAATTCACCCCGTACGGGAATTGAACCCGCAACCTTACGGGTAATAAGTATATATCTAAGATTAATATTATAAGTATCTTGTAAGTATATAGGGCGTCGCTTCCGGCACCTATAATAGTAAAAGTAATACAATTATTGTATTAAGTGTTATTTCTCTGAATGACCACGAAAGTGTGTCAGGTGGATATAAGGTATAGACTTGTAGCGATTTGAATATTTATAATTTACTAACGCCCCGGCTTCCTCCGATTCCAATTTTCCCGTTGATGTTCCAGATTTTTTATATAAGAACCTTCTCCTGACAATAACAATCAACAAAAAAGAATTGGCCAAATTGGTCCAGGCGTTCTTTAGTTATAAAATTACAACGAAATTGATTTTTATTCGAGTATATAATATACATATATGTATACCTATGTATATTGATAAATACTGACATCTTTTATCTTCTATATACATATATAAAAATGAAACCCGTTTTCCTTGGTCACGGCATCACGCGTGAATGGCTGGACCTATTTCACTAATTCTTTTTTTGTTGTATTTGTTATAATTAGGAGAAGGTTCTTATGTAAAAAAAAACACGGAAAATCAACGGGAAAATTGGACCCGTGCGAAGCCGGAGCGGGCCGCTAGTTATTGATAAATAAGTAGTCTTTACGGAGAGTAAAAAAACATAGAAGTAAAAAAAAATAGTAGAACGCAAAAAATACATAATTGCAAAGAATCGTCTTCATAGATTGCCGCCAAACAACTGGACTTAGGACCGGATAAATGCATGACTGTGCCGTTTATAGGTACTGTAGGACAGCTTTATGAAGGGTTTTTGGAAATTCAACCCCTAACTCTACGGCCACACTGTCGCGATAAAATCCTTTGATTGTGCGCCAATTTACCGACAGCGAGTGTAAGGCATTATGTCAATGGTTTACGGGCGTTCGAGCCCGCGGAACTGATTCGCGATAGGACGAATTCTTTGGCCAGACGTGTCGCGACAACGCAAATGTTCGCGTTATCGTGATAGTGTAGCCGTAGCATAAGGGGGTAAAAAAGAGTTCGCTATTTTCAAAACTAGAGAGAAAACTTTTAAAAAGTCAATACATATTAAGAAATTAAATATGACAAACTCAGGGATCTTCTTTCTTTTCGTGAGCAATTAATAAAATATTTGTGTTGAAGTTGGTTAAAAAATTACATATCTTGGTAGCTATATATCTAAAATATTAATATTAAATTGTTATAGGTACGGGTATAATAATTTTTGAAGTTCGTAAAGATGCCGATAGACTTGAGCATTTGTGCGAATGTTACATCACAGAAAAATACGAGAACATTTTAGCGAGCATTCTATCGAGAGTTCTGGCGAGCATTCTAGCGAGCATTGCTTCGAGCTTTTCGCCGAGCTAAGCTTCGGTCATCGTTCGCATCGCGCCCCGCCTGACATCCAAGTCTGACATCTTCGTGAAGAATATTATTTGACGAGCATCGACTAGAGCGTTCACTAACTACCACGGGAAGTAATGTCTCGATAACCACGTCAAATAATTTGTAACTACATTTGAAGATATTAATAAATAAATTGAAATAAAATGCTCATGATAATGTTCATAACAATGTTCGGCTCTATGCTCGGCTCGGCTCGTTGTTCGACAAATATAAAAACGGCGAATACTCGATGTTTTGTTACAAGTGAATACGCAAGTCTATCAGCGCCATAACCCAAAACCCATTATTTTAATTCTAACCGCTCATTCTTATAACTTAAACCACGCGCATCTTACAAAGTTTAACTAAAGAATGCTCGGATGAACAGTCGTTTACAACACTTCGCCGTGGATAGACGTGTGATCGTGTTTTAATATGAGGAACTCGAAAATATTAAATAAATAGATAACTGTGATAGAGTTCTAAAAGTGATAGTGTTTTTTGTAATTAAAGGGATTTGAGCAGGAATTTCTAGTGGTAAGCTTATTTTTATTTATAATTTTTTTGGGGATTTTTAAAGGTTTATTACTATATTATATATGTTTGTGGAGTTTTAGTAACTTTAGTTGTACCTATTTTTATTTAATTTATTTGAATATTTTTAAGCTATTGCATAGCTTCTATCGAGGGCCTTGAGCGCGGGGACCGAATCCAGAAATTCCGTTATGAAAAAAAACCTCACGTTTTGATTATTTTTTTATCGAAAACTTTTTTTTTGTAAATTTTCCAAAAAGTTTTTATAGTAATGTAGACAAAGTTTTTATTGTATGAAGTCCTAAGTACCACATCAAAATTTCTAAGGTTAGGATTGCAATACAAAAATAAAAAAAACAATTAGTTGATAAAATTGCTATGCAATAGCTTTACCGCAGCAGTCCCCGAGTGCCACACGTTTTTTTTAGCATTTTTAGTTTTATTTTTATTGAATTTATTTTTGAGTATGATAAGTATTTTTTAGTATTTCTTTTTAAATTTTATTTACGTGTAATTTCCTTTAGCTTCATTATTTTATTTTTGAATATATTTAGTACCTATTCCTTTTACATTTTATTTGTGTTATTTTCTTTGTCTTGAAATTAATTTTAATATGAAATATTTGTATTGCTGTGCTACGCAATCTCAACTTCATAAGTATTTTGGGTAAAACGTATTCTATGTGTTATTCTTGACTAGCAGCGCCCCGCGGTTACACCCGCATAATTCCCGTTCCCGTGTGAATACAGGGAAAAAATATAGCCTATGTCACGCACTGATAATAGTTATTTGTTATACAAGAGTGCAAAGTTGCTTTTTAACCGGGGCTCCAGTCCCTCGCTAACGCTCAGGATTCTTATTTTGAATCCCTCGCTGCGCTCGTGATTCAATTTTAGAATCCTTCGCTGGCTCGGTCCTCAAAAGAGCACAAGGTTAAAAATTGTTTGCACTCGAGTACAACCCATTATTTTTCATCCCCCCTCAGCGAGGAAATTACTAAATGGAAACATAAAACAAACACAATAGTATTAAATGAAAAGAAAATATCACGCACAAAGCAAATTAAAAATAAGTAAGTCTTGTACACCAAGAAGGTTCCCAGTTTGAATCCCTACTTAATCCCTACTAATACATATTATAAATCTGAAAGTAACTCTGTCTGTCTGTAACCTTTTCACGGCTAAACTACTGAACCGATTGACTTGAAATTTGGTACAGGGGTAGCTTATGGTCCGGGAAAGGACATAGGCTATGTTTTATCCCGAAATTCCCACGGGAGCGGGAGCGGGAGCGGGGGCACAGCTTGTTGGATATAAATCTTTAATTGGCGTTGGCGGTAAAATAGTTCGCTGGGTTATTTAGTATTATAAATTTAAATATACCTATATACATACTTATATAAAAAAAAGAAAATCTTATATATAAAATTCTCGTGTCACAGTTTTCGTTGCCATACTCCTCCGAAACGGCTTGACCGATTCTCATGAAATTTCGTGAGCATATTCAGTAGGTCTGAGAATCGGCCAACATCTATTTTTCATCCCGAAATTCCCACGGGAACGGGAACGGGAACAACGCGTGTGAAACCGCGGGGTACAGCTAGTACCTAGTATAAAATAATAGCTTATGTCACTCGCTCATATATTAACTTTATATTACTGAAAGAATTTTTGAAATCGATTCAATATTTTCGGAACCTATTCGTTACAAACAATGTAATTTATGGTACAAGCGAGGTAAGTTGGTGATTACTTCCGAGGCGCTATTGAGGCCCGAGCCGTCAGGCGAGGGTCTGAAGATAGCCGAGGATAGTAATCATCAATACACGCGTGTACCATACAACGTTTTTCAACACACTTGCGGAGAAAATAATAATAAAATATAATTTTTCGCTAATAAATAAACAGTTTTTCTATTCACGCGCATCCAACACAACAATGGTGATCGGCCATAGACTTATTAAAAAAATATTCGAATGAATTAATGAATGGAATCGACCATAGACCTACAAAAGACAACGTTGAAGTTTGTTTTTAAAATGTATGGACACAATTTTATTGGTATGGTAGCGAAACGTTTTTAAAAACAAAGCAACAAAAAAATCAATCTATAACTCACTTGTGAATAAAACATGTCATTATTCAACTGTTTTTGCACAAATAAGAGCTCCTTTATGAGCAAGTGTGTTTAAAACTTTTTTTAAATTTTATTTGCTTTACACACTTTATTTGTTACTTATTTATTCAAAAAGTAAATAGAAAATTTATAAATTCAATGACATTTTTAACATTTTACGAAAAATTTGACTTTGTACTTAATTTATTTATTTAAACGTAGACGATTCAAGTGGTTTCAATTATTTGAAAACAAAATTATGTAAGAAAAACAAAATTATAAGTCCAAAAACTTAGTTTTAAAGTCAATAAAAAAAATACACTCGACATTTTTCATCCCTATATTCGTCTACACTATTATAAAGAGGAAAGATTTGTATTTTTATATGTAACGAATAAACTCAAAAAATACTAAACCGATTTCAATAATTCTTTCACCATTAGAAAGCTACATTCACCCTGAGTAACATAGGCTATATTTTATCCCCATATTTCTACGGGATCGGGAACTACGCGGGTAAAACCGCGGGGCACAGTTAGATGAAAATATTTAAAAATGAAAATCGAATTGAGAACGAAAATTTATTAACCGACTTAAAAAAGGAGGACCTTTTTGAGTCGATTAAATTTTTTCGTGTTTGCTGTTTTTGTAACCAAATTCCTCCAAAGCGACTTGATCGATTTTAATGAAACTTCGTGTATTCGGTAGGTCTGAGAATAGATCATAAACTATTTTTATACCCCTCCCAGCAACGCTCCGAGGTTTTACCCGCGTAGTTCCCATTCCCGTGAGAATGCGGGGATAAAATTATGCTAAAAATCTTCCTCTTGAATCACTCTATCTATTAAATCAAACCGCATCAAAATCCGTTGCGTAGTTTTAAAGATGTAAGCATACATAGGGACGGACAGCGGGAAGCGACATTGTTTTATAATTATGAAGTGATAAGGTTGGCACGACCCAATAATTATAATAGTTAAACTATTTGTTTAGCTAGGCTATATACTAAGGGCCTATTTCACGACTTTCAAGTAAAATTACTCACCAAGTAAAGTTCGTTTTGTCTCTTTCTTAATTTATATCAAGTGACAAAGACAAAACATGTGAGTATATACTCGGAACGTTACTTGAAGGCATGACAGATATAAACAGAATATCAATTTGTAAGTTAACGTGCGTAATAATTTAGCCCTTCAAACGCTAATGAAAATTCAAATCAATTACTTATTGATTAAACATTACTTAGTTCGGTTACCAAGGAAATATGTAAATTAGATGAAAATACTGTTTTTTAATATTTAAACGGTTTAAAAACAGGCCACATCAGTCTGTAAATAATTATATGTTTAGTAGTTTGTGATACCCTAGATACAGGTAATGAACATAGTTAGGGGTCAGTCGGTGTAATGAGGTGATAGAGGGATCCACAAATGTTTATCTCGGTCTGTGTGTATGAATATGTGTGTCCGTAGTTTGTGATACCCTAGATACAGGTAATGAACATAGTTAGAGGTCAGTCAGTGTAATGAGGTGATAGAGGGATCCACAAATGTTTATCTCGGTCTGTGTGTATGAATGTGTGTCCGTAGTTTGTGATACCCTAGATACAGATAATGGACAAAGTTAGGGGTCAGTCGGTGTAATGAGGTGATAGTGGGATCCACAAATGTTTATCTCGGTCTGTGTGTATGAATGTGTGTATCCGTAGTTTGTGATACCTTAGATACAGCTAATGAACATAGTTAGGGGTCAGTCGGTGTAATGAGGTGATAGTGGGATCCACAAATGTTTATCCAAAAAGAACGTTCAAAATCGATTCAGTAGATCCAGAGATTAGCCCTTACAAACTCACAAACTGTACCTCTAATTAATTCCCGCGTAGTTCCCGTTCCCGTATATGGGGATAAAATTATGCTAAAAACCTTTCCACTGAATCACTCTATCTATTAAAACAAACCGCATCAAAATCCATTGCGTAGTTTTAAAGATCTAAGCATACATAGGGACAGAGAAAGCGACTTTGTTTTATACTATGTAAGTAGTTATAAACGTAAGTTCCTACATAAAAATTCTTAAAAAAAACACATTGGTACGAATGAGAATCGAACTGGCATCTTCCAACAACGGTCTTAACAATTCTACCGGGTATCGAACTAGCGCCTTAATCTTGTTATACACAGCAATCATTTGGCCATAGCTTGTATAACAAAAAAAACAATTGATATTCTACAGTCTACATTGTAATACAGCTATCTCGCTTACCCATCAGTGCGTCTCTCTCCCACACTTTCACTCGAAGGTCAATATCGTCCAGAGTGAAATTGTGACCATGACTCATATTTAGAAATTATATAAATAAACAAGCAGCGCCCCGCAGTTTTACCCGTGTAGTTCCCATTCCCGTAGGAATATGGGGATAAAATTATGCTAAAAACCTTCCCACTGAATCACTCTATCTATTAAAACAAACCGCATCAAAATCCGTTGCGTAGTTTTAAAGATATAAGCATACATAGGGACATAAGGACAGAGAAAGCGACTTTGTTTTATATTATGTAGTGATAGTAATTTTGGTCAAGTTTACTCATCTGTATAGAACTATTTTAACATCCTACTATAATAAACACGAAAGTTTGGATGTTTGTTACTTCTGGGCAAGCTCACTACATCGTAAAACTATTTCTTTTTATTTAAAACTAACTGTGCCCCGCGGTTTGTCTCGTGTAGTTTCCGTTACCGTGGGAATTTCGGGATAATCAGTAATTACTGACCTTATTGACCAAAACGCATTAGACAAGGCAAGTTCTTAATTTTATTAGAACCGACTGTATCTAAAGGCATGTCTCGCACTGATGATATTAATACAGTTATGAGAAATTGTTGTAATCACCACGCTTGAATTGTTGGTGATCTGAAAACCGTGCTATGTTTCGATTTTATCAAATCAGTCAGTGTATTTGACCTTAATTTTTAAGTTATGGTAAACGAAATCACGCTTAATAGCTTCTATTTTTAGTTCTTGACCAAATCTATATCCTTACTAATCCTAATCCTAACTATTCTAACTAATATTATAAATGCGAAAGTAACTCTGTCTGTCTGTTACCTTTTCACGGCTAAACTACTGCACCGATTGACTTGAAAGTTGGTACAGGGGTAGCTTATGGTCCGGGAAAGAACATAGGATACTTTTTATCCCGAAATTCCCACGGGAACGGGAATTACGCGGGTGAAACCGCGGGGCGCTGCTAGTTCAGATACCATACCATACAATTTATTTTGACATAATTATCAAGACTAACATAAGCCGTGCTAGTTAGAATCTGTGATATAATCAATGGAGTGATCCATCACCTCATTACAGTAACTGACCCCTAACTAAGTTCGTAACTTGTATCTAGGGTATCAGAAACTACGCACACACTCATTCACACACACACACACAGACCCAGACCGAGACAAACATTTGTGGGACACACAAATATTCACCCCGCACGGGAATCGAACCATAGAGGTATAGGTAGAGCAGGGGAGCCAGGTCTGCAGTTGTCCCTCGGTTAGAAAGAGAGAGGCGATCGCGGTTATTCTAATATATTTTAACGACTCAAATGTTTATACAATAATAGGGGACCGCGATCTTCTCTCTCTTTCTAACCATAGGACGTTTCCGCTTACAGGCAGCCGTATACCTTCCCTGCTCTATGTGTATTAACTCTATGTATCGAACCCGCAACCTTACGGATGGCAGTCCGGCATGGTGACCACTCTGCCATCGAGGTCGTCGATATGCAGTAAGATCTTACAGATACCTTACTTTATTATCTACTAAGGCATGGTAATGTTTTATTTATACCCCTAGGATATAATACATACATTATCCACATATTTCAGAGTCGGGTTATCCCTATGGTATCATAAACATATATTTATCTATTGTATATGAATGAAAATATCAAAAAGAGGGGTGTTATAAGTTTGACGTGTCTGTGTGTGTATGTATCTGTCTGTCTGTGGCATCATAGCTCCCGAACGGAAGAACAGATTTCATTTTTTTTTTGTATTAAAGGGGACTTACGTGCGAGTGTTCTTAGACATGTTTGATGAAAATCGGTTGAACCGTTTAAAAGTTATGGGGGTTTGAAAGTAATTGTGTTGGGGTTTTTTATTTTTTATTTTTATTTAATTGTTATCTTACGACCGAGTGGTGTAGTTGGTCCTGCCTGCTATGCCGAAGGTAAGGGGTCCGATTCCCGCTCGAGACAAACATTTGTGTGTCACATGTCTGTTTGTCTTGGTCTGTGTTTTCTATGTATTCTAAGCATGTATTTACAAGTATATAAGTATGTATATCCGTTGTCTAGTATCCATAGTACAAGGTTTGCTTAGTTTGGGACTAGATGGCGATGTGTGATATGTGTTCCGATATTTATTTATATTTTTTTACCCGCGTGAATCCCAATCCCATGGGAATTTCGGGATAAAATGTAAAATCCCATGTGTTATTCCTAGTTATAAGGAACATCTGTACCAAATTTCATTAAAATCCATTCAGTAGTTTTTGCTTGAAAGAGGAACAAACATCCACACATCCAAACATCCACACTCACAAACATTCGGCTTTATAACACATGCTAGTTATAAGGAACATTTGTATCAAAAATCTAAATTGATACAGTAGTTTTTGCGTGAAAGAGTAACAAATATGCAAACTCACAAACATACAAACTTCAGCATTTATAATATTAGTAGGATTTCCTAAGCTTTTTTTTATACAAAGGCTCGTTAACCTATTTTAAAAATAACTAGGAGTATTTGTAATGGAAATGTAAGTGATTTGTGATGGCCAAAGTGAATAACAAATTAGTGTTTCGTGATATTTATTGTCAGTTTAGTGTAAAATTATATTCTACCTACAAAATTTAATCTTTTTAAAAACTATTTAAGTTTTTCTATTATTTCTATTAAAAGTATGTACCTAGCCGTAAAGAACTATGAAATTATTGTATCCTAAACTATATGTATTAATTGTGTTCTCATGTAAGTGACTGTTGTGTCTTTTTTGAGAATAAATTCTTTAAACCGAAGTCGGTCCCGATTGTCGTACTAACATCATCGACAGTGTTACGGGGAGTTAGAGGCCTCAAAGGTTTCGTTTTGGCCAGAAATGTACGCACAAAAGACCCTAATTTTATAATAATATTTACTTAAGTAAACAATATAATTTAATACAGTACAAATAATTTATTACAGTTTTTATTACAAAGTTAAAAATAAACTTAAATGGCTGTTCATGCGTTTTGTTTCAACAACGGCTTAACTAAGTTAATTATATTTTATTTGCAATTAAGTATTTACCTACATTTTACAAGTGTGATTAAAAAGGAAATAATGAAAAACCAAAGAATTTATGCGGCTTAAACTGCTGGGCATATGTAGTTAATAAATAATTTAAATTAAATTAAGTATAATTTTTAATAAAACTTTTTCGTGAAAATACCACCGATAATCGCGATAAATGATTATTACGTAACTGGCTATTATTAAGAAATAAGTTATGGGTTATGGCCGCCTTTGACAATACGTCACCATGACAGATCACATCTGATAACAAAAAATATATAAAAATTAAGGAAATAAATAGATAAAACGGAGAGTAATATCGTTATATTGTAAAGGCGTATGTTTTAAAGTGAATACAAGATGAATTTACGTGTTAAGTTCAAGTTTTACGTTAAAAATTGATGAAGACAATTTGACGTTTGATTCAGTGAAAAGTGGGATTTTTTTATGTATATTTTTAGGTGAGAGTGTTCAGTTTTTTGTCTTTATTTTTGTATACAATATTACAAATACAAACTATGGTTCAAACCTAGTCAAAATCCGTTTTTTAAAGTCGTTTTACAGTATTGATTTGTGCGTAACCATATGTTACGTGTTTAGCAAGACTCCTTTCTCTCTAAAGGCTTTAGGTTCGAATATTTGGAACAAGCAATAGATCGGAGAAGTATTTGCATATTTACTATTGATTTTTCGTTGAGAAAAACATTGGGAAGTTTCAGGCTGCAAACATATGACGTATGTATAAGCTTTTGATTATGTATTAGACCTTTTTTCGCTTCAAATGAATCTTCTTTCAATCTTTTATTTTGTTTCATTCAAATTTTTTAAGAGAGATATTTTTAGCGGCAAAATTGAGATGACGTAGTAATCAAAGTTTTGCCCACCATAGCCTCCCTCTCACTGATGATATTAGTACAGTGAGGAGGTATAGCCGTGATCACCACGCTTGGTGCGTGTTGGTGATCTCAAACACGAGTATATAGTAGTAGTATCGTCCTGTAAGATCTCTCACTGATGATATTAGTACAGTGAGGAGGAATAGACGTAATCACCACGCCAGTCCCATTTTCTAAGAAGACTCATGCACGATTCCATGTGGGTACTACCGCATAGCCACACGTTCTACCAAACAGTAGTGCGAAAACATAACTGTGTTCCAAGGTGTGTGGAAGTAAAGGAATTAGGTCTTCTTGCGAAAGATTTCCCTCTAGGTCATACAAATTCTTGTCCTTTAAAATCCTATTGCTAACCAAAGGCGTCTCTTTCATTTAATTTGTATTAGGGTTCAGTAACCAAAGGATAAAAACGGGACCCTATTACTGAGACTTCGCTATCCGTCCGTCTGTCACCAGGCTGTATCTCAAGAACGGTGATAGCTAGACAGTTGAAATCACAGATGATGTATTTTCATTGCCGCTATAACAACAAATATAAAGACAAAATAAAGTAAATATTTAAGTGGGGCTCCCATACAACAAACGTGTTTTTTTGTCGTTACGGAACCCTTCGTGCGCGAGTCCGTCTCGCAACTTGGCCTGTTTTTATTACGTCTTTTCCTCACTAGTGGATAAGGAGTAATAAGCGTAATCACCAAGCTTGTCTAATGATTGTCGGTAATCTTAAACTCTCTCTACATTTCTCATATTAATCAAAATGTTTGATTCTAGGTCATAGCAATCTCCAATTTTTTCGTCGTTATTTAAACTAAATATGCCGCGCTGTTTCACTTGCTTTGGTATAGGTACTTACGCGTAAACTAACCTTCGTGAATCGCTCTATCTATTAAAGAAAACCGCATCAAAATCCGTTGCGTAGTTTTAAAGATATAAAGCATACATAGGGACAGACAGCGGGAAGCGACTTTGTTTTATACTATGTAAGTACTCTACATCGTACGTTTTTTTAATAACTAGCTGTGCCCCGCGGTTTTACTCGCGTGAATCCCATTGGAATTTCGGGATAAAAAGTATCCTGTGTTATTCCTAGTTAAAAAACATGTGTACCAAATTTAATCTAAATCGATGCAGTAGTTTTTGCGTGAAAGAGTAACAAACATCCAAACTTTCGCATTTATAATATTAGTAGGATAGATAAGTATGAAGAGATGTCAAAGCTGGCTTTAAATCGGACTTGAACCTGCTACGAAGTAATGAATCACAATGAATCATCAGTTATTCAATGTCCGTAACGCTATCGGTGTCCTGGCCTGGTTAGTGTATACTCGGGAGAAAGTTAACTTTCATAACTTGAGTCATATTTGGGTGTCTTTGAAGTTAGGTGGATATTTATTTACCGCTTGTGTTTAAGCGGCTTAAAAATGTGTATTTTAGAACCAAAAAAAAAACTAAACGGTTACCAAAAATGGATAAGTGGTCACCAAATTATATTTCCTAAAATTTTTGATTAAAAATTAAAAAAACCCCAATACAATTACTTTCAAACTCCCATAACTTTTAAATGGGTCAACCGATTTTCATCAAACATGTCTAAGAACACTCGCACGTAAGTCCCCTTTAATACAAAAAACGAGAATGAAATCGGTTGATCCGTTCGGGAGCTATGATGCCACAGACAGACAGATATACACACACACACACATACACGTCAAACTTATAACATCCCTCTTTTTGCGTCGGGGGTTAAAAATATTAACATATAAAAAAAATAACCTTAACCTATATGTATATAAAAAATTGAATAAAATTGGTGACCATTTATCCATTATAGAAACCAAATAGAATATTAGTACAAGACGTGCGATTTTTAGATTAGACTAGCTTTTGCCCGCGAATTCGTTCGCGTGGAATAATGACTTCCGGCAGAATTTGTTTTTTTTTGTCTTTTCTCCCCTTAGGGGGGGGATTTTCAAAAATCCTCTCTTAGTGGTAGCCTACTCCCCCCAACAAACACACGTGCCAAATTTCAGCTCTCTACGACCAGTAGTTTCGGCTGTGGGTTGTCTGTCAGTCAGGCAGTAAATCACTCAGTAACGGAAGAGATTTATATTATAAAAACTAGCGGCCCGCCCCGGCTTCGCACGGGTTCAATTTTCCCGTTGATTTTCCAGATTTTTTACATAAGAACCTTCTACAGATTATTAGAAAACTACAAAAGAAAAAAATTGCCAAATCGGTCTAGCCGTTCTCAAGTTATAGCGTCAGGAAGGAAAACCCGACTTATTTTTATATAGTCTATACTAATATTATAAAGAGGAAAGATTTGTTTGTTTGTTTGTAATGAATAGGCTCCGAAACTACTGGACCGATTTCAAAAATTCTTTCACTAATATAAAGCTAATTTATCAGTGCGTGACATAGGCTATATTTTATCCCCGTAATCCCACGGGAACGGGAACTACGCGGGTGAAACCGCGGGGAGCTACTAGTAGATAATAAAATAGATAGATTAGCAACAGTGCATGACTTAATTTGGTGCGGTTTTTATAAACACACATCTACGAAGATATGCAGACAATTAAAATACAAATTAAAAGATCGTTAATTTATGCAGATCAAGGAATAACGTACTCATAATAGAATACTAAAAATAATTTGATAAATAGTTAATTAATTTTATGAATTATTATTTATGTACGTTAGTATTTTATGATCCGTAGTAGAACATAGTTAGGGGTCAGTCGGTGTAATGAGGTGATAGAGGGATCCACAAATGTTTATCTCGGTCTGTGTGTATGAATGTGTGTCGGTAGTTTGTGATACCCTAGATACAGGTAATGAACATAGTTAGAGGTCAGTCGGTGTAATGAGGTGATAGAGGGATCCACAAATGTTTATCTCGGTCTGTGTGTATGAATGTGTGTCGGTAGTTTGTGATACCCTAGATACAGGTAATGAACATAGTTAGGGGTCAGTCGGTGTAATGAGGTGATAGAGGGATCCACAAATGTTTATCTCGGTCTGTGTGTATGAATGTGTGTCCGTAGTTTGTGATACCCTAGATACAGGTAATGAACATAGTTAGGGGTCAGTCGGTGTAATGAGGTGATAGAGGGATCCACACATGTTTATCTCGGTCTGTGTGTATGAATGTGTGTCCGTAGTTTGCGATACCCTAGATACAGGTAATGAACATAGTTAGGGGTCAGTCGGTGTAATGAGGTGATAGAGGGATCCACACATGTTTATCTCGGTCTGTGTGTATGAATGTGTGTCCGTAGTTTGTGATACCCTAGATACAGGTAATGAACATAGTTAGGGGTCAGTCGGTGTAATGAGGTGATAGAGGGATCCACAAATGTTTATCTCGGTCTGTGTGTATGAATGTGTGTCCGTAGTTTGTGATACCCTAGATACAGGTAATGAACATAGTTAGGGGTCAGTCGGTGTAATGAGGTGATAGAGGGATCCACACATGTTTATCTCGGTCTGTGTGTATGAATGTGTGTCCGTAGTTTGCGATACCCTAGATACAGGTAATGAACATAGTTAGGGGTCAGTCGGTGTAATGAGGTGATAGAGGGATCCACACATGTTTATCTCGGTCTGTGTGTATGAATGTGTGTCCGTAGTTTGTGATACCCTAGATACAGGTAATGAACATAGTTAGGGGTCAGTCGGTGTAATGAGGTGATAGAGGGATCCACACATGTTTATCTCGGTCTGTGTGTATGAATGTGTGTCCGTAGTTTGCGATACTCTAGATACAGGTAATGAACACAGTTAGGGGTCAGTCGGTGTAATGAGGTGATAGAGGGATCCACACATGTTTATCTCGGTCTGAATGAAAGTTTGTGATCACTAGATACAGATAATGAACATTGGGGTCAGTTAAAACGAGGTGATAGAGTGATTTATTCATTATTTTTAAATTTTTTATAACTCGTTTGTAAAAAATATCTTTTAAGTTTCGAAATATGTTTACAGTATTAATGGTATGTTGGATAACATTCTTGATGTCTTGTTGACCAGTTCATTTAATTTAAATATAAACGAAAGTGTGTTAGTTTGTTTTTTTCATTGAGCAACGTCTCTAATGCATCTTATAATGCAGACTAGCGTTGTGCCTTCACTCGTGGCATAGTTATGTCCTATTATATTTAAATTTGAAAATCATTGATTCAGTTAAGACCACAAAAAACACTTATACAATGACAATAGCTATGAGGTAACTGACATTAAGAAAGGTAGTACCGAAAAGAGAATTTCATGAACAATAATTCGCGTAAGTACGTCTTTAAAACGACTACGGTAACTACTTTTTTATTGCGTTCAAGTGACGAGACGGGCGAGGTGGTCACCTGATGGTAAGCAACACGCCTGCCCATAACAGACAGTGTACAATACTGTACTGCGCTCATCACCCCGAGACAGCAGTTGGTGAGTCTCCCATTACAGACACAGTGTACAACACTGTACTGCGCTCATCACCCCGAGACAGCAGTTGGTGAGTCTCCCATTACAGACACAGTGTACAACACTGTACTGCGCTCATCACCCCGAGACAGCAGTTGGTGAGTCTCCCATTACAGACACAGTGTAGAACACTGTACTGCGCTCATCACCCCGAGACAGCAGTTGGTTAGTCTCCCATTACAGACACAGTGTACAACACTGTACTGCGCTCATCACCCCGAGACAGCAGTTGGTTAGTCTCCCATTACAGACACAGTGTACAACACTGTACTGCGCTCATCACCCCGAGACAGCAGTTGGTGAGTCTCCCATTACAGACACAGTGTACAACTCTGTACTGCGCTCATCACCCCGAGACATCAGTTGGTGAGTCTCCCATTACAGACACAGTGTACAACACTGTACTGCGCTCATCACCTCGAGACATCAGTTGGTGAGTCTCCCATTACAGACACAGTGTACAACACTGTACTGCGCTCATCACCTCGAGACATCAGTTGGTGAGTCTCCCATTACAGACACAGTGTACAACACTGTACTGCGCTCATCACCCCGAGACATCAGTTGGTGAGTCTCCCATTACAGACACAGTGTACAACACTGTACTGCGCTCGTCACCCCGAGACATCAGTTGGCGAGTCTCCCATTACAGACACAGTGTACAACACTGTACTGCGTTCATCACCCCGAGACATCAGTTGGTGAGTCTCCCATTACAGACACAGTGTACAACACTGTACTGCGCTCATCACCCCGAGACATCAGTTGGTGAGTCCAACTTCTCTGTTCCCTGAAACATACAATCTGGGTCTTTTTAAGTCGTGAGTGAATAAGTACCTTCTATGCGAGCACGGTCCATCTTGAGCTGTGTCATCGCATCTCATTACAGTAACTGACCCCTAACTAAGTCCGTAACTTGTATCTAGGGTATCAGAAACTACGCACACATTCATTCACACACACCCAGACCGAGACAAACATTTGTGGTTCACATAAATATTCACCCCGCACGGGAATCGGACCCGCACGCTTACGGATGGCAGTCCGGCATGGTGACCACTCAGCCATCGAGGTCGTCTAGTTTAATATCTATATTTTTTATATAACTATATATAAAACTCTTCCGTTACTGAGTGACGTACTGACTGACAGACAACGCACAGCCGAAACTACTGGTCGTCAGAGCTGAAATTTGGCACGTGTGTTTGTTGGGGGAAGTAGGCTACCACTAAGAGAGGATTTTTGGAAATTCCCCTCCTAGGGGGAGAAAAGGGGGGTAAATTGAAAACTACTTGGGGCTGCTAGTTTAACATAATAATGTTTTTAAGTAATTTCTAAAGTTATTTGTTATTACCGCCAAAATGTGGGGCATGCGTAACAACATCTCGTTGTGCAATCGACACGGATTCGCCCAAAACATGGCACGATGGTTAAATTAATAAAGTATTGACATTCTTAACTTTTACTTTATGTAATAAGTAGGTACTAGTTTGTGAGACGCGTGTCTGAGTACGGTATTAGTTGAAAAAATTTAAGCGGCTTGAATTTGAAGTTTTAAGTTTTGTTCAGCATTTTTAATGTTTTTATGGTTTTTTCAAAGAAATTTTAAAAAGATAATAGTATGTTTACTGGTGATACGTTGCGGGTTCGAGCAATACAGTCGATGCCCCCCGGTGTCTCTCTCTCGCCATACCCACAGAAGTCAAATCCGGGGACTTTTATTAGTATTAGTAAGTATATTATCATCACTACATAGTATAAAGCAAAGTCGCTTCCCGCTGTCTGTCCCTATGTATGCTTAGATCTTTATAACTACGAAACGGATTTCTTTAATAGATAGATTGATTCAAGGAGAAGGTTTTTGTATAATTTTATCCCCATATTCCTACGGGAACGGGAACTACGCGAGTAAAACCACTGCTACTTAGTTCGTAATAAAATATAGTTTAATTAGGTATATCCAATTTGGTTCCACTGTGGCAATATTTTTGGTTAGATTTTTGCGAACTTTAATATGTAATGATAACCGCATCCTATTTTGGCTACCCGTTTTACAACGGGAACTAGATGGGTGAAACCGCGGTGTTCCACAAGTTTGTATAGGTATATAATATTGAAGAACAATGCGTCATACGTGTGTGGCACCGAACTTGCGTGCGACATGTGAAAGTCGAGAATTCCAATTGTAAAGGAAAAGTGATTTTAAATATGCTTTAAACAGTGATTGAAGTTCAATGATCAGTGTTTTGAATATAAAACTACTATTTATATTTGCTAATATTTTTAAGCTATTGCATAGCTTCTATCGCGGGCCTTGAGCGCGGGGACCGAATCCAGAAATTCCGGAACGAAAAAAACCACACGTTTTTAGTTTGCTATAGTAATTTTGAACTCTATTTTAAGAGCTCTAAAACTCATATTTACATTGATAATTTTTTATTATTTTTTTATCGAAAACTTTTTTTTTGTAAATTTTCCAAAAAATTTATAGTAATGTAGACAAAGATTTTATTGTATGAAGTCCCAAGTACGACATCAAAATTTCTAAGGTTAGGATTGCTATACAAAAATAAAAAAACAATTAGTTGATAAAATTGTTGTTTGACGACCTCGATGGCAGAGTGGTCACCATGCCGGACTGCCATCCATAAGGTTGCGAGTTCGATTCCCGCGTGGGGTGAATATTTGTGTGATCCACATATATTTATCTCGGTCTGGGTGTGTGTGTGAATGTGTGTGTGCGTAGTTTCTGATACCCTAGATACAAGTTACGAACTTAGTTAGGGGTCAGTTACTGTAATGAGATGATGTAGTGAATGATTATAAAAAAAAAATTGCTGTGCAATAGCTTTACCGCGGCAGTCCCCGAGTGCCACACGTTTTTTTACTAACTGTAACTGTCTGTCTGTCGCGCTTTCACACAAAAACTACTGAACTGAATTAGATTTAATTTGGTACACAGATACTCAAGAGCTTGAGGAAGGATATAGGCTACATTTCATCCCAAAATTCCCACGGGATAAGGTTCCACGTGGGTGAAACCGCGGGTGCAAGTAACTAAATTTTCGTCAGACTTTTTAATTTTGTTTCACGTTTCTTACAACATGATTAAAATGGTCAAAATATTTTCGTCTTTAAAACAGCTGTATGTATATTTGTGCCTTTTTCAAGAGCTGCAATGTTGTTGCATTACTCGTCTATTTTATAACTAGCAGCGCCCTGCGGTTTCATCCGCGTAGTTCACGCTTCCGTGTAAATACGGTGATACGGTGATATATATTATGCTTAAAACCTTCCTCTTCAATCACTATGTATTAAAACAAACCGCATCAAAATCCGTTGGGTAGTTTTAAAGATCTAAGCATACATAGGGACAGAGAGCGGAAAGCGACTTTGTTTTATACTATGTAGTGATGAGACGTCACAGACTGTATTCATTTTGATAAAACTATTGAAATGTCAACAATATTATCTCCCAAATTGAGAAACGAATCAATCTAGGTTGTGTATATATTAGAATTATTGTGTACTTTATTGTATAACTATGCAAATTAATTTTAACAGTCACGGTTTTGACCTAGAAGTTGCATAATTTCAAAATATTATGCTGTGTCTTCTCGGCCGATGTGATTACGGAATCGGTGATAGATAATATTTATAATCAATCATTCTGTCGTATGTATAGTAACTGACCCCTAACTAGGTTCATTATATGTATCTAGGGTATCAGAAACTACGGGGATACAGAAGACTGGGATAAAAAAATTGAAAATATTCATCGAAGTAGCAACCTTTTGTTGGTTTGGCATTCCGATATTGTGTTTCTTTTTTTAGTACTTATTAATTTATAGTTATTTATTTGTTTATTAATTTTAAGTCTTCTTTTGTCTCTTTGGTGTTCATAAATGCTTATTTTCTTCTTTGGCAATCTGAGCGAATTGGATCTTTGATAAAACTTTGATTCGAACAAATCAACTTAGAAATTTTCTTAAACTGATTTTATGGTTTCCTAAAATATGCAGCTCTTAATTGTGTCTTTTAAAATGATTTACAGTATAATCATGTTCAATATTTTAGTTACGTTTCGATCAAGATACTTTTAGTGGTCACAAGGGGATTGTTTCCTCAAAGTATGAATAAGATTTTTTAAGCTATTGCATAGCTTCTATCGAGGGCCTTGAGCGCGGGGACCGAATCCAGAAATTCCGTAACGAAAAAAAACCTCACGTTTTTATTATTTTTTTATAGAAAACTTTTTTTTTGTAAATTTTCCAAAAAGTTTTTATAGTAATGTAGACAAAGTTTTTATTGTATGAAGTCCCAAGTACGACATCGAAATTTCTAAGGTTAGGATTGCAATACGAAAATAAAAAAAACAATTAGTTGATAAAATTGCTATGCAATAGCTTTACCGCAGCAGTCCCCGAGTGCCACACGTTTTTTTTATCTATGTATTTATTTACAACGTTATTTCTATTGTTTCAGATAAAACTTACCAGCCATGTTAATTAAGCCGGCATACTGACAACAACAGCACAAAACAAAAAACAAAAAAATTGGTCACCTTACCCGCATGGTGTGACAGCCCGAGCGGTGACAGTTGATTTGAGTTTGACGTTTGCAACAATATGGCGTCGTGTTTATCGAGCGGCCATTTTGGTCCCGGCAGCCAGGAATATGTCCCTGTAGCAGAGTTTTACGCTGATAAGTCCGTATTTGTCACCGGAGGCACTGGATTCATGGGAAAGGTAACTCAAGTTTTAAGCTATATTTATTAGGATAGGATTAGGATCCTTGAAACAGTGACTTCCCGCCAAATCTGATTACACTAAAAACCCCTCCGATTTCGACTCCAATCGGAAATGGTATGTGTTTATCTTGCTGATTAATAAACGCCAAAACGCATAAGACAGAGAAAAAGCAATAGACGAGATCCCTTTCTACTAATATCCCCTGTATGTGTGGTAAATTTTTAATTAGTGTTGTTAATTTTCAGGTCCTAGTCGAAAAACTTCTAAGAAGTTGTCCCAAAATCAAGAAGATCTATCTGTTGATGAGACCTAAAAGAGGGCAGGATGTCGCTTCTCGTCTCACCGAACTAACACAATCACCGGTACATAATTTAATATATATTTTATGCTTTTTTACCTTCCCTTAGGCTGATTTTAGTCTCACGCTGACGGCACGCGCATCTTCAGCGCTGATGGCCGAGATATATGAACTTCTAGGAACAGTTTTTGAATGAAGCGTAGTTATCAGCGCGCACGGTTCCTAGAACTTCATATATCTCGGCCATCAGCGCTGACGGTGACGGTGAGCGTGCCGTCGGCGTGAGACTAAAATCAGCCTTTCTATGAGCAATGAGAGAGAGAGAGAGAGAGGACGTTGGTCTGCGCTACAATCTTACAGGATCATGTTTTACTTTTGTAATCACCCTTTGTTGAGCGTTGGGAAGATGCATTTTTAGTCTGGTTTACCACTAAACCAGGTTTTACAATCTGATCTAAGTATAATTTTGTATAAATTTGTTTGACTGACAAGGTGTCAAATACTAACCAGGTTCTGTTAAACTAGATTTTAAAATTTAATGCAAATAAGACGAATTGAGTTTCATAAAGACGCTAATTTACTCAATAGATCTGTAAAAAACCTATCATCAAATCATTATTTCCTCATTTTCCAGTTATTCGAGACTCTAAGGAAAGAGAGACCTCAGGAATTGTGCAAGATAGTGCCAATAGTGGGTGACATCACCGAACCGGAGTTGGGGATCAGTGCAAAAGACCAGGCCATGCTGTGTCAAATGGTAACTATCACATTTACCTGGATGATATTATTATAACTTCCACTTCTGAAAAAGCCCATCTTAACATTGCTACTCAAATGTAACAATCTTACTTTCTGGATGATTTAATTGTAATCTCAAATGTTGAACAAGCCCATCTTAACAATTAACACTGCTTCTCATATTTTTGTACATCTGCTTAAATTAGTTTAGCAAGAAGATTTGCTCGGGTGAAAATAGAAGAAACTATCTTTTTCAGATGAGACTCAGATAGTTACAACCATATAATAAATAAAATAAAAAATCATTTATTGCTTATAAGTATATAATAATACATAGCATATTTGTAGTAATATCAAATCCATTAGAGCAATTTGGAAGAAGTAAAACTATTATATATGAAAATTGCTATAACAATAGTTGATACTTGATATATTAGATTTGTTTTCATCTAAGAATTATTTTTAGCATTTAGATTCGTTTTTCAATATGAAAAATATAAATGAGTTTTAACACTGTCTCATTTTAAAAACATCTAAATTATTCCTTTACCGCTTTATCTAACTAACAGTTTACTAACAATATTTAAAATTCTAAGGTTTTGGCTTCAATACCAGCACCAAACGTCAGCCGTTTCGACATTGGCACTACAACAAAAGCTGATCAAAATTCACCTCGAACCTGTACTCCTACTACTATCATCACGATACCAAACACATCATGGACATGTATTGAGTCACAATCTTTTCTGTGCCGGCGGCCAAAATTGGAAGCTTTTTGATTCTAATGCCATTTGTATACATTTTCAATAAACTGACAACCAAAAGATGCGATTACAGTGACGCTGTCACCGGCACAGAAATGATTGTGGCTCTATAACGATGATACAGAGAAGTTGATGAAAATGTTTTCCGATTTGATGTTTTAACTGATTCTGTTTGTCCAGGTATCAATAGTGTTTCATTCTGCGGCGACAGTGAAATTTGACGAGAAGTTGAAATTGTCTGTCACTATCAACATGCTGGGGACGCAGCAACTTGTACAGTTGTGTCATCGTATGCTCAAGTTAGAGGTGAGACTTTTTCCTTTATTTATTTGAAAGGGGGTTTTTAATTCACAGTATGACTTTTTTAGCACATCTATGAGGATGTGCGCAAGCTTATTTAAGTTTCTTAAAATACCATATTATGACATTACGCGAGTTTTCGTCTTGTCTTGAGTGAGTCTTCCCCTCTGTCTATTTCTATAATAATATCTATAGGTACTTAATTGTAAATTCAAAACACTAGTTTTTTACTAAGAGAGGATTTTTGGAAATTTTGGATTTTTGGTCCCTTTTCTCCCCCTAGGGGGAGAAAAGGGGGATAAATTGAAAACAACGCGGGTGAAACCGCGGGGCGCCTGCTAGTTTATCCTATATTCACAATTATTTTGATTTTAGAAGTTTAGATCAATAAAACTCATTCTTCCCATTTCCCATTTGCAGGCCCTAGTCCACGTATCGACCGCATACTGTAACTGCGAGCGGCAGCGCGTCGAGGAGACGGTGTACGCGCCGCCCGCGCACCCCGACCACGTGGTCACGCTCGTGCAGACGCTGCCAGACGATCTCGTCGATAGAATCACGCCGGATCTTGTTGGTTAGTTTATTATTTCTACTATTAATTGTCCAAGCATTTATTGGCCCACAATCTTTTCTGTGCCGATGACAGCGTCGCTGTAATCGCATCTATTAGTTGTCAGTTTATTGAAAATGTATATGAATGTCATTATCGACCTCGATGGCAGAGTGGTCATCCTGCCGGACTGCCATCCGTTAGGTTCCGGTTCGATTCCCGTGCGGGGTGAATATTTGTGTGAACCACAAATGTTTGTCTCGGTCTGGGTGTGTGTGTGTGAATGAGTGTGAGCGTAGTTTCTGATACCCTAGATACAAGTTACGGACTTAGGGGTCAGTTACTGTAATGAGATGATGGAGTGAATGATTATGTTATTTTATATTAATCTAACTGTGTTATGTTAATAAGCTGTCTGGGTGTGTGCGTAGTTTCTAATACTCTAAATACAGCTGATGATGGACTGATTGAACATGTAATCTTAATATACCCAAAGGTAATTATCACGAAACAATACTTAAAAATTAAATCTCATTATTTGCGTACGATGTTTCAGGTGACAGACCGAATACATACACTTTCACAAAGGCGTTAGCAGAGGACATGTTAATCAAAGAAAGCGGTAACCTACCTGTGGCGATCGTACGGCCATCTATCGGTGAGTTATAGTTTTATTATTCACTTCAAAACTAAACTATTGAGCTACATCATCATCACATCTTTTCTGTGCGGGTGCCAGCGTCGCTGTAATCGCATCTTTTGATTGTCAGTTTATTGAAAATGTATCCAAATGACATTAGAGTCAAAATGACAATAGTAGCTTACAATTTTGGCCGCCGGCACAGAAAAGATTGTGACTCAATAATACATGGAATGCAGGCTATGCATGTTGGCTGAGCGAACGCCAATACCAACATATGGACAGTATATTTGCCATCACTCGGCTCGTGTATAGGCAGTACCTCTAGCCTTGTATTAATTTGCCTTCGCTCGCGTTGGCCTCAGCTTGGCCAACGTGTAGGTTTCATTAGAAATGTGAAAGTATGTCTACTGGCCAGTGCTTATTTGGTCAAGCAATATTATGTGACACCATCGTGACAATGACGAGTAGACGTATTATAGGTATTTGATTTTTAAATTTATGAACGTTGCCGTACTTAGACGGATGCGTTAAGTCGGTTTCAGTTGTTATATTAATTATTATGCTCCAAAATACTTCTAAGCTATATTCTAAAAATATGTCAAATTCGCTCGCGTTTTAATCCTTTCTTCGAAATTTTTAATAGAAGCGGCGTTAAATGTTCAAAAATACATGAGAATATCATTATTTGTTTTCGAAGATTTGAATTTGCTTCTCTTTTTTTTATTAACCTATACTGTCCCACTTCTGGGCAAATGTCTCCCCCATTGCTTGTCTTACATAACTAAAAAAATATCATGTTACATGCTTGCATCAACATAATAAAGTACATACTTACTACATTTTATGGAATACACTCACATTTCTAAGAAATGCTGTAAAATATAGCAATCTTAAAAGCCTAGATAATTTGATTGATATCTTTGATAAACTGTATCATTTAACCAAATATTAAGACATACCCTAATCGATGAATCAGAAAGACTAGTGATTTACTTTTGATAATCTTATCTTTATTTTAGGTTTTCTGTGTATACGTAATCTAGCTTCCTGTCTGTGGCTCGAGTTATCAATCCATCTAATTCATGGGCTCTTATCGGTGTAACATGTGCAATTCTTTGCACCATGTTTCTGTATAAAACAGCCTCTTACACTTCCTTATGCGCCATGCCACCGACTTTATATTTTACTAGCTGTGCCCCGCGGTTTCGCTCACGTAGTTCCCATTCCCTTGGGAATTTCGGGATAAAAAGTATTCTTTGTCCTTGTCCTGGTTCTTAGCTACCTCTCCACCAATTTTCAGCCAAATCAGTACAGCCGTTCTTGAGTTATAAATAGTGTAACTAACACTTTTTTTTATATACACCCTTATTTTGAAATGATGGGACTTATTAAAATCAGAATATCTGTAGCAGTAACTGAATCCATATATCCAATAAAAATATCTAAAATGATAGTCAATTACTTTAAAAAATACAAAATAAATGTCGTATTACCAGACGGCAAACTAGCTATCAAGTATTCTGTGACGGCTCGGGTCGATGACCGCGCTCAGCTGTGTATCGCAGCGTTCGCCTGTTGTTCGGTGTAGAATAACAATAAAATTCGGCGGGATTTTGAAAAACTTTGACTTATCATAACTTTTTAAATAAAAGCAAAAGATAAAAACTAACTTCACTATTTTACATTAGCTGTGTGATTAAGTATCTCGAATTCAAAATAGGGGTGTATATAGATTTGGCTCGTGTAATTAACTCATGGTTCGATTAGGACTTTTCAAATTTCATTTACAATGTTCCCAATATTTGTCAATGTTTATTCTGTTAAGTACAAACCGTTATTCATATTTTTAAGGTTTCAAACTAAGGTATTAAACACGTGGCCTGTCTAGAAAATAAGCAGGAATCAAACCCGTGACATCAAGCTTGGAATGCACCTGCTAGGCTAGCATGACTTCGAAAACGCGATAGATACAGCGATTTATTGACATCCAACTGTCAAAATTTGATAAAAATGCCCGCCGTATTTAATTTTACCACATGATTAATTTTATGACATTTGGTCATGCTCGCGAAATCGATATAGCTATTTATTGACATCCAACTGTCAAAATATAATAAATATAGCCGCCATATTTAATTTTATCAAATCGTACTACGCCATATTCATTTGGTCATGCTCACGAAATCGATATTATTTCGTGGTGTCTATATCATTTATCACGCACAGTCATGCTAGGCAGGCTGACAGACTCAACATTTTAGTCTAATCAATATCTTAACTTGAACTACAAGTTTACTAATAGATAAATTAATTACTAAGGCCCGGTCGTAATTCACACGAAAGTTCGTACGTTTAACTTTAGCTATCTATCTCTGACCGCGAACAACCCGTCCCGTGGGACGCCCTCCCGCCAGGTGGACCGACGACCTGAAGAAGATGGCGGGTAGCGGCTGGATGCGCAGAGCTGAGGACCGAGTGTGGTGGCGCGGCATGGGGAAGGCTTATATCCAGCAGTGGATGGTAACGGGCTGACGATGATGATGATGATCTATCTCTGTCGCACCTGCGTAAATTATAATCGGACATTGCATCCATTACTCTAGTATTAGTGGAGTCAGTTACTATAATGAGATGATGTAGTGAATGATTAGTTATTGGTCCCATTACCAAGAAACCCTTCTCAAATTCCAGTACTATCCTCACTCCGGGAGCCAGTCAAAGGTTGGGTGGACAACTGGAACGGCCCAAACGGGATCATCGCCGCTGTGGGCAAGGGCATCTTCCGCACCATGCTCGGCACGGGCGCGCGGGTCGCAGACCTGGTCCCCGTCGATACTGTCATCAATCTGATGATTGTCTGCGCTTGGAGGACGCATCTTCGAAGGTTAGTGGTTAGAAGTGAAGTTGTGCCATTTATATTAAAGGGAATGATGTATTGGAGCTGAACAATGCTATATTAGAGACAAATCACTGTTCGATTAATAACGATATTCTAGAGATAATGAATACATAGACTGAGTGTAGGTGTTTTTTAAGATAATTTTCTAGAATTTTTTGTAGTTCGTTTTTTTACTCTTCATCTTTAAAAACATCAACAACATTGCATTGTCATCAACGTGCTATTAATAAAGTTATGGCTAGCTAAGAAGCGTTCTTGTGATACATCTTTGAAACAATAATACAACTTAAGATTTGTATAGTAATTTCTTTGCTGTTACGGAAGTTATAGTAATTTGCTAAAAGGCGTTGTTAAAATCCATCCTTGAAAACACTGATTCTACTTAGAAATGTATTCAATTCGAATTCAAATTGTTTTCTTTATAATAATACATACAACTTAACAGTATTTTTTTAAGATATTGAAATAAAAATTGCTTATTTACCAAAGTCATCAATAATGTTTTCAGGGGAGACAGTGTGGTGGTATACAACTGCTGTACCGGCCAACAGAACCCTATCACGTGGCAGCGCTTCGTCAAGACCAGTTTCAAGTACATGCGGAAACATCCCTTCAGTGAGTTTGTTTTTGTTCGACGTGGCTTGGAGGTCTGACGGCTTTGAGAGATCTTATTTTTAACCCCCGACGCAAAAAGAGCGGTGTTATAAGTTTGACGTGTGTGTGTTTGTGTGTGTATCTGTCTGTCTGTGGCATCATAGCTCCCGAACTGATGAACCGATTTCAATATAAGTTTGTTTGTATTAAAGAAGACTTACGTGCGACTGTTCTCAGACATGTTTGATGAAAATCGGTTGACCCGTTTAAAAGTTAAGGGGGTTTGAAAGTAATTGTGTTGGGGGTTTTTTAAATTTTTAATTTAATTGTTATCTGACCGTGGCGTGATGTCTATAAAACGTGGATATTTTTTAACATGGTCACACTTTTCTTTCAAGCGTCAAACTGACTAATAACCTGGACGTATAAATCTGATCTACGTAGAATTTATATCATACGCAATGATGTTGATTCCTTATTTTTCTTCTTTGTCTTCGTGTGTGTCTACACCCCTGGCTTTTTTTAAAGGAGGTTAATATAACGTATATTTATAATGTAACCATGATATTAATTTAGTTTATAAACTAAATTTCAGACTTTGTTAATTTTCTAACAAAATTTTAATTGCCAACAATGTAAAGCACAGTAATTTGACAAATACCTATGTGTAAATATCAGTCAAGTCGCATTGACAAGGACAACAATTCATTCTACGCTAGCTATCACAGTTTTTGACCCCCGTACCACGACATGCCTTGTACCAAGTGAATAAACGACAATTACACAGTACGTCTACTACATTAATGTGCTCCTTGGTTATCAACTGCAACCTTACCTATTGTAACTAATTAGAATAGATACCAGGTATCTACCAAAACCTTACTTGCACCATCCTTATTTACACTTCTCTTTAGACGAGGTGGTGTGGTACCCAGGCGGCGCATCAGTCTCTTTACAAATCTCTACCATTTACTCCTCTTGTATCAACTTTAATTTCACCTTACTTCTTTACATAAATATAAAATCATTTAAATACCTTTCACTTCTTCCCAGGCGAGTTGGTGTATCATCTTAAATTGTTTATCTTCTATGTCTATATTATTAACTCCTCTTGTATCAACTTTACCCTCACTTATATCTTCCGTGTGTCCCCAGGCGAGGTGGTGTGGTACCCGGGCGGCGACATCACCAGTAACCGCGTGAAGCACGGCGCGCTCGTGGCGCTGCAGCACCGGGTCCCCGCCTACGTCATGGACATGCTCGCGCGCGCCAAGGGGAGCAAGCCTATGTTAGTTGTTATATTGTACTATATTAGTAATTTCTACTGAGTTATTGCTACAGAATCTTTTTTTGGACTGATTTTTATTATATTATCAGTGTCTTTTTTCCGTGGTATTTTGAATCAATCTATAAATACGTATATTTGATATATGTACTAGCAAATACTTAGATATTGAAATGTGACATCTATGTTATGCATCTAGAAAAACAATGTATGTCATATTATTTAAACCAAAAGATATATAATTATCATCAGATAAACAAAAAATAGTTGCCAGAACCGATTTGAAGATCAATATATTTTTCTTCGATATTTTATAGTGTAAATTTATTTGGTGTCCATAACAAATAGCCATATATAAAACTTTACTTTTTGTAGAATTTGCTAAAATAAGCAAATTCTACAAAAAGTAATTCAGCTTTACTATTCCATTTTACTGTAATAATATCATCTGTGAGAGACAGGCCTTTACTTTGCAGAAATGATCTTGTCAGTCTACCCACAAATCTATACTAATATTATAAAGAGGAAAGATTTGTTTGTTTGTTTGTTTGTTTGTAACGAATAGGCTCCGAAACTACTGAACCGATTTCAATAATTCTTTCACCATTAGAAAGCTACATTCATCCTGAATAACTAGGCTATATTTTATCCCCGTATTCCCACGGGAACGGGAACCACACGGGTGAAACCGCGGGGCACAGCTAGTTACTAATAAACATAAAACTTCCAATTCCAGGATGGTCAGAGTCCAAAACAAATTAGAAAAAGCGTCGGCATGTCTAGAATACTTCACGACGCGCCAATGGTCGTTTGCGGACGACAACGTACAAGCGTTATGCGCTTCCCTATCACCAGATGACCGCCGTGTCTTCGACTTCAACGTGATGAACATTGATTGGGACGCATACATCGAGTCGTATGTGCTCGGCATTAGGAGGTTCCTGTTCAAAGAGAGTCCGGAAACGCTGCCCAGATCTAGAGCTGTTCTTAGAAGGTATGTGTAATATAGGAGTTGATTTTTATACGGTTTTGGATGTGAAATGAATGACGATCAAAGAAGTTAGTCTGTTTGTCTGTCAAACAGAGAGTTACGAGTTCGATTCCCGTATAGGGTACATATTTGTATCATTGAAACTATCGGTGTAGGTGTGTGTGTGTGTGTGTGTGTGAAAGGTTGAGCATAGCTGTATGTGCATAATATCTTCGTCTTATCTTAATTGATGATTATGTCTGGGCAGTCAAACCAAACCGCTTGCGGTGACTGCAAACGGCATGATGTTCTCTCATTCCACAATGTCCCTTTTACGAGCACGTAAAAGGGACATTGCGGAATGAGAGAACATCATGCCGTTTGCAATATACGATATACGAGTATTTTAGTATTGTTAGAGTCTTTGTAACAAACTATATTAAAGACTGTATCTTTAACTTCACTGTGGCTAGACTATTTATAATTAATTGATTTAATTTTATTATTTTCAGATTACACATAGTCCACATAATAACTCAAGTGGCGACAGTTTTACTCTTATGGAGATTTCTATTTTCTCGTTCGAATGCACTTCGCAATTTATGGCGGCGTGTTTTGGATTTGTTGACTCGTGCCGCGCGACTGTTGGCCGTCGCCTGATGACGTTAGTCAACGGATGTTATGATGATATCATCCATAGCCCCACCACAACTCCCATCCATAATACGCTTCTATCGCTACGTACGGGGCGCTGTCTCGGCACATATTATCGTAAGGTATTATAGTAAAAAGGTTTTTGTGAAAAACTATATCGGGTTTAGATAAAATTCATGTTAATCAAGGTTATTGTGATTTGGTGATAGGTGTTGTAAAGATCCATCGGTGAAATGTTGGAAACAGCTTGTGTGCTATAGTGACTTGCTGTAGGACGAGTTATAAATAATTTCAATTTTAATAGATCACAATTACTCCTAAATACGTAATAATTATATACATTAAAGATGTACCGAGACAGCGGCCATGTTGTATTCTATTTGACATCTGTCAAAAAAAGGCGGGACAAAACACCAATAGATATTATAAGGCAGAATTAAAATTAGATATTTTCCTTAAAGCTTCCACGGGGCGACCGCTTCCATTGCATTCTATTATATGCATTATAAAATTAAAATAATAAATTTTTAATTGTTCACATGATTTGTTGGATTCATAGCTCTGAAACAGCCCATAATGGGAACTTTATAGGATAATAACCCTAAAAATCATGATCTTAAAGATGATATTCGAATGACATGTCATACTTACACTAAGTATCCGAACAAAATATGAGAACAATTTATAATTAATAATAAAAAGGTTGTTTTTTACCATAAAATATCACGAGATGTATCCAAAAAAAGCTAGGCGAATAAGATAGTTCTGTTACAAGTTGTTATAATAAATAGTGTTTCCAAAATACATTGCGATTGTTGGTATGTAAAACGGGGTAAAAGACATTTTAAATAACAATGAAACAAACGAATAAAATTCGTGCCTTTAATTATTGTTTACCATTTCATACTTAGCTTAAAAAACGTTTCAATTTAAAAATATTGACGGGTAAGACGGTTTCCATTAGGACTTTTGAAGGTTGAGATGTAAACCTTCTGTGACCAAATGTGAAACAATAATTAAAATCGTGAATTTAATCTGCGAACTCCAATAAACTGCAATATAATAGGACAAAATGTCAGTTACTCCAATTTACGTATCAAGAATCGATAATTTTGTACCGATACAGCTCAATATTTATCTAAAAAATTGTAATTAATTGATACAATGGTATAAAAGTTCAAATTGTTTAATGGACATAGTGTTTATTACTCGTACCATAGTGTATGCAGATGATAGGATAGCTTTGACATTTTGTGTTACACTTCTTTCGTTACATTTAGATGTCTACCAATAGATGGCGTTACTAGTATTTGAGACTAGTTCGTTTTTTTCGAACTTGTATTAATTATTCTTCAAATCTAAGTAACGCCATTGAAAATATTTAAATAAATATTAATTATATATCAAAAATGATAACGCAATACACGCTTGAAATGTTAACAGCGAAATGAGTGTCTTTATGTAAAAAGATAACGTGGCAGCACTGAATATAGTAGTTACATCGTGTTGCCATTATTATGTTAAACATCTATAGACTAAAGAAGTTTATCACAATAAAATAACTAGTTTGTTTTTCGTTTTTAACCATATAATTACGGTCTATTCAGATTGCTAGAATTAAATATAATAATAATAGGAAATATATTTTTCATTAATTATTAATCATGTTACGCGCCTAATTTCGTCCAATTTTTTATTTTACATAAAACAAAATAAAATTTTTTGAGCTCAAATTTAAATGGCGAAATACTAGTCAAACATTTATAATAATTATGATTGTTAGAAACCAGTGAAAGAAAATTTTGTTTTTTTATAGAATTTTGTCGAAATTTATTTGTTTTGTTCTTTATGTTAAATTATGCATCGTGTTAGCTGTACAAATATTATTTAAAGTTATGTAAGATATCGAAAGCCACTAATATTATTTTAATGAACAATTTAAAAAAGAATTATTTCAAATTTTATAATTTCATAAATTTCATGGATTTTAATATAATCGAAAATCTTTATGTAGTTATATTAAAATCTGATGAAATGAAAACCATGAATATTTTTTGTTGAATAGCAAAGACATCATTCTTTTTAATTATCATTAAAAAATTGATATTAATTACATTGTATCGCGTGCTAAACTTAGTTTTTATAATACAGCTAAGAACGATGCATCAAATATAAATATAATAGATAATGAAAATAATGGAGTGTGTGGAGAAGTAGATGCTAGATTCGTAGTTTGAGATTGTGGTTATAAAGGTAACACGCTGAGATGCACTCATGCAAACAAAATAATCCTTCTTGCTCCCTTTGTTTCGTTCAATTTAATACTTATGGCACTGACTAAACGGCAGTAGGATTTGAAAACAAAGTGGTTGATTTGGGTGGTTCCACGCGCTCAATATAAATAATAATTATGGTTTTAAAAACATTTCTTAAATCACGTCATTCAAATGACATATTGTTTACAATGATGGACTCATTTCATGGGTATCTGCAGATACCGATAGAATGATCATAAAACTATCATTAGAAAAATTATACTTCTTATTAGTGATTGGTTGATAATTGATTTGACTTTTGGGATAACCAATCCCCCTATAAAGTAAATTTGGTAAAATTGTTATATCTAAATTAAACTAGAATTTTATTTTGCGTCGTAACTAGATGATATGATTATTGACGCAAATAGCTTAGACGAACGTTGTAATGAGGTTTCTTCCATTTTTTTACCTTGAATAAATTTATTTAGATAAATTTTAAATGTGAAACGGTAAATTGTTTCCTCTTCTTGATTTAAACGAAGCTTCCTTATTAAAACTAGTAATTGTATTGTTTTTATAATATATAAATTAATGAATCCCTTTTGGAACAAAGCTAGCGTGTAATTTTCTAGCTAATATTAAAAATCTTTTTCAAATATTAGGCTTCGTTTAATGCCAGCGTGTTTATAACCATTTAGGTTATTTAAGCGTTTCCATGTTTGCACTAGATCCCCATAGCTTTGCTTAAAAAAATCGTTTATTGAAAAGTGACGCCTTTTGATATTATAATTTGATCGCAGAATTGAACTACATGCATTTGAATATAAATATTATGTTGTTTGCAAAAGAGTTGATATTGGAATGTAAACGGATTCGCTCGTCGGTTTGGGTAACCGTTGATTGTTTGTCCCTACACAACTGTTTCTGTTTCGGTGTAAGTTTTACTTTAAGTAATGCCTAAGTTTATACGACCTGTTGTTTAAGTGTTAGCATTTTTCTTAATATTTAAGTCTAAAGCAGGATGCTTTCGCTCTCATATTGTGCAATGTACGTGTGTTTTTGCAGAAAGGACTTCTTCAAGGACCAAATTATCATTTACCATTCCTTTATAAATAGTTTCATTATAAATTATCATTAAATGTTTAACGGTATCGATTTTATGTATAGTTTCATTGCGCCATTTGGTATATTCATTATCGTTAAGTAATTTTGATTCATTAATCTTATTTCCATTATTGGTTTCATTTCAATCGTTATTAAAATCATTATAAATAGCATTGTCATTATTTAGCTCTCTTGGGTTGTTTAAATTATTTGTGTATTGTAGATTGTGTTCTTCGACGGTATTTGAAATGCTGATGGCCCTTAGAAGTTCATTCTTCAGTGACAGGTGTAAATTTTAATTTGTTTTCTAGTGTAATATATTATTTTTGGGAACCAAACGTCATATTATGGTTCTCAAACGTTTGGATGGTTAATAATACATTAATATATTTATTATTATATTATTAATTGGACAAAATAATAATGAAACAATGTGAAGTATAACTATGTACCACTGTAAGTGTTTATATTACAATATATGTAAATTTTGAAAAAGAAAAAATACCTAAGTCTTCACAATAATAATTTAAAAATAATAAACATGTTTTATTTTATTAAAAATAACGATGCTTGTATATTAATTTTTGCGTTGAATGCATTTTGTATTTTAATTAAGTTGAAAGGTAGAATATTGTTTGTGGTCCGACAGTACGGAGGTTTTATCTGTACGTGGTTGTATTTACTGGTCTGTATATAGATTTTTAGTTGTCCAAAGTCAAATCCAAAAAAATGAATGCAAACAAATACTATTCATTTATTTATTATGTATAACGTAGGCAGGACACGTACAGTTTTCAAACGAAAACCACGACGCCATTTTGAAAAAAAAATACATTGTAGAAAAAAAATCAATCATAGATAATTTTTTCTAAAAAAAATATTCTAAAATTTGACAGCTGTCATGGCGGGTGAATGTTTGAAAAGTGTATGTGTTGGAAATGCTTTAAATTTATTTTGCTTAAGAGCCAAAATGATGGCTATTGTAAAACAACATTTTTCGGTCGGGATGGTACATGTGACAGACAGATAATGCTCAATATAGGATTGTCTCTGTCTCTTTTTGGCATTGATTGCTATTATTTAATATTTAAGTACATAAACAATTGATTCTAAGACTTAGTGGTCTCAGATGTTGAAAAGTTAACTAATTATTAAGTATTTTGTTTATAAATAACATTTTTACTAAAACATTCCTAATTAAAATGAAGTTCCTTCAATTGATCTGTCAATGTCAACAAGGAAATGTCAATCGAAATTTAAAAATTTAGTGTGTGGTTTTTGAGACGTAGTATGTTAGAGAGGGCAGCGTAATGAGCAATGCAATCAGTTAAAAAGAGACGGCGATAGGTAGCAGCCAACGTGTTTCGGTGATAGGACGTTAAACGCAATGAAGTTTATTTATTATTCCATATAATTAAAAATAAAAAAAATGTATAGACTAGGACGTTTTATTCTGTTAATACCTTTAAATGTCCGAATCCTTGATCCTTGAAATTACGTCCTGTATGATCCTACTACAAGTGACTCCCTCTCTCTCACTGATGATATTAATAAGGTAAAGAGTCTTAGGCTCTTCTCAGACAGACTGCATTTCAACTGCAAATTGCAGTTGAGATGCAGTTTGAATGCAGTTTACACGATTGCAAACTAAACTCAGTCTGATTACAGTTGTATTGCAGTCGTGTCAACTGCATTCAAACTGCATCCCAACTGCAATTTGTAGTAGGATTGCAGTTGAAATGCAGTCTGTCTGTCTAGACCTAATAAAAACATAGTGGCACTCACAAATGACCCAAACTGAACATGAACAGGTCTAGTTGCTATCTAAGATCCTACTTTAACAGCTTCTCTTACTGATGATGTTAGCACAGCAAAGTGCAATATCACTACGCCATTTAAAGTCTTCAAAAGTCTAACAGTTGCTTTACTCCAGAATAAAGCACCACACACAAATGACCAGACAAGAGAGGTATTGTTGCAGAAACCTGACCAAGTTATAAGGACGATACAGTACTTGATCCTAATAATGGAATTGAATCGACTGCTGAGGACCAGTGTGCAAACCACGTATACAGATTTTGGCTATACACAACATGATAACATTGACGTCACTACTGCTTTATTAAGGCACAATCTTTTCTGTGCCGGTGACAGCGTCGCTGTAATCGCATCTTTTGGTTGTCAGTTTATTGAAAATGCATCCAAATGATATTGGAGTCAAAATGACAATAGGAGCTTCCAATTTTGGCCGCCGGCACAGAAAAGATTATGACTCAATAGTAGGTATAGGATACGTATGGATTTACGATGGATAATCGGTGTCTATCGTTAGTGTATTGCTTGATAGTGATCCGGCAGAAACCGTACCCGGACGGGGCACGGATCATACAGTGTGTAACATGAATTGCTTCCACAAAATAGGTCGTTTAAAAAAAAAATATGTATATGGAATGCACCGCCCTAATTCTCTAAACTATTAAGCTGTGATAATGCTACTCAAATGTATTTTAATATCACCATTATGGCCGTTTTTTTGTCATTTGTTGTCTTTTTGGTATTCTCTTAGTGAAAACTACTCCGCTGACTCAATGGCTCCATAAATCTTAGATGGTTGTCATGGAAACAGTATTCTGACGTTCATTTGACAATAAAATTGTTTGAATTTTGATATGCAACAAAGACCACTGAGACACTATAGCCATATGAATAAATTTTAGCAGAATACCAAATTTCTGGCACTCTCGTTATGGTGCCTCAATATCGACATATTGTCTGATCAATAATGTCAAATTGCAGACTTAGGCCCCTGGTCTAATATAAATCAACCCATAACATCATCGTGTTATACACTGTGCTGTTCATCTTTTTAGTTAGTATTAGAGTTCTATCGGGCAAAACACCATTGGCTACCGGTGGTGCCATTAACAAAAGGTGGTTGTCAAATAAAACAATGTTATAGTAAATCGAATAAGTTTATTTAAAAATATTTAAACACTTCACAACATTTAGCATCACTATGTCTACAAGCGTATCATAAATTCATTTATTACATCTCCAATTAATAATGATAGGTCTGAAAATAAGGCAGATGCTTCTATAGAGTCACAATATTTTCTGTACCGGCGGCCAAAATTGGAAGCTTCTATTGTCATTGTGACTCTAATGTCATTTGGATACATTTTCAATAAACTGACAACCAAAAGATGCGATTACAGCGATCGCTGTCACCGGCACTGGAAAGATTGTGACTCAATATACCCAACTGAACCCTTATTAGGGTGCTTACATAAAGAACGGTAGTACCGGTACGGACAACCCCGTACGGGTCGGTACCGATCGGTACAGATGTTAAGTTATCCTTACTAATTTTATAACAGCAAAAGTAACTCTAACTGTCTGTTACCTTTTCACAGCTAAAGTACTGAACCGATGGACTTGTAATTTGGTATAGGAGTAGCTTATGGTCCGGGGAAGGAGAATAGGCTATGCTTTATCCTGAAATTCCCACGGGTTCGGGAACTATGCGGGTAAAACCGCGGGGCACAGCTAGTAAAGTATAAACCGGTTACCGGTTAACCAGTACCTGTTTATATTATTATGTGAACGCATGAGATGACATATAAATATTATATCTGTACCGATTGGTACCGGCATATACAGGTTTGTCTGTACCGGTACCCTCTTTCTTTATGTAAGCACCCTTAGTTTCGATTTGATTAAGAATGTTTTTGAGTTGTTTTTACAAATATCATTCTTAGAAAAATCGGAAGTCTCTTAATCTGTCATAAGTCCAGATGTGACCGCTTCCTCTGTTTTTTTCGGCTCGTACATATACTCATCGTACCTGAGAGAGAAATATAAATGCATTATTAGTTTTATCGACCCGCGTTGGGTCCGCTCCTATTGTCGTAACGTGATGTTTAATATGGGAACTATTGTGAAATGCGTCTGTGTCTTACAATGAAATAAGGATTGGGAATCGGTCTTTGAACTAGCTAAGTAGATAAACTCTAGCAGATAAGGGCATAGGTGTCAAGATATTCACACAACCATTTTACTCCTATCAAAGGACTCTCAATTTAGGAACTTGAAATAACTTGCTGCCGTTCCCAATTTCCGATCTATTTCGTCGTCAAGAAAGATCATATTCTTGAATAGACATACTATTTTACTACATATAAAGGCTAAAATAACGTTCCCTAATAAAGGCTAGTCAACAATAAGTTTTGTCTGTCACTAGGCCATATCTCATGAAAGTCATAAACCATAATAGCTAGGCAATTGAAATTATCACAGACTAGTTAAGTGTTTTTGTTGCCGCTATAATAACAAATACCAAGAACAGAATAAAATAAATAAATAATATTAAAAGGTGCTCCCATACAACAAACTTTTATTTTGCCGTGTTTTGGTACGGTTTTTTGGCCCTAATAATAAAAAAATACATATCAAAAACTTACTTCTCCAACGGCGGACAAAGGAAATGCCTAATATTCCTCGGCATGAAGATGTCTCCCTGCACATTGCCTGCTTCAATGGCGTACTCTATGAACTGCTTAAAGGTCTCATCGTCTACTGCCGGGCCTATTCCGGGCACTGCGTATACGTTGGTTATCTGAAAAAGAAAGGTTTTAGATGGATTTTGATATGATTTTGATTATGTAAAGCATGGAAGGTAAGCTCTGGGTGTTTTGTGGGTAGTCCTAGCACTTATAGTGGGGAGAGCGGGAGAGAGGGAAACATCCAGGGTCTCTTCCTTCTAAGACTCTGGGGTTTGTTAAGGGGGTTTAATAACCTTTTTTCGAATGTAATTTATATGTTGGTGATCTACAACCGTGTTTGAAAAATCAACATACATGGCTAAAATAAACACAGATTATCGGCATTTGGAAGGCACATTAGGGCTGGCTATACGTCTGGGCGTTACAGTAGAGTGTTACAATGATCCTGCGGTGGTCTTAGAGACGTGGAGGAAAAACTTCTGGGTTTATTATATGGTATTTAGAAAGGCTGAAACTTCTGGGTATACAATTGCATATGTGTGAAAATAAAATGCCACTAAAATGCCAAAAGCTACTAGACCGCGTAGAGGCACTTAAAATTCAAAATTAAAAAGAAATATATTCAATGAGGCACTTATGAAGGTCAATAATTCTACCACCTTTTCTTAATCTAAAATATAAAATTCTCGTGTCACAGTTTTCGTTGCCATACTCCTCCGAAACGGCTTGACCGATTCTCATGAAATTTTGTGAGCATATTCAGTAGGTCTGAGAATCGGCCAACATCTATTTTTCATCCCGAAATTCCCACGGTAACGGGAACTACGCGTGTGAAACCGCGGGGCGCAGCTAGTATCATATAATAAAATAGTAACAACCTCTGGTATCGGCAATTCCTCTTCCTCGACCTCTTCTATTTCAGGCACAATGATATCCATATTCTCATCCAGGAATGTTTCAAGTATATCGCGAATCATAGCCACCTCCTCTGGTTTTGCCTGTAACAGTCCGGATTATCATCACTACATAGTATAAAACAAAGTCGCTTTCTCTGTCCCTATGTATGCTTAGATCTTTAAAACTACGCAACGGATTTTGACGCAGTTTGTTTTAATAGATAGAGTGATTCAGTGGAAAGGTTTTTAGCATAATTGTATCCCCATATTCCTACGGGAACGGGAACTACACGGGTAAAACCGCGGTGCGCCGCTAGTATTATAAAGCGAAGAGTAAAAGGCCGGTTAAATAACCGCACAATAGCCACAGTTGAACTTGTATGTGGGCAATAACCACGCTTGTGAATGCGTAATTGTGTGCTTACCTCCAAATCATCACATCACATCAAAAATAAAATAACCAGGATTTCGTACTAAAATTTGAACTCTTAGCTTAATTGACAAGTGAACAGAGTGTACGCTGTCAAGGTATTTAACAGAATCATTTTGCACCTGCTCAGCTAAAGGTTCCAAGTCCAAATCCTGTGTGTTCTTTACTCCTTAATTTTACTCCTTTTAATGTAACCTTTATTTTTAAATCATACACTACACTCTCTGATGGAGTGATCATGGTCATGGATCGTTCGATACGTTTTATTGGTTGCTGTTTTTGCAATACTTCTCCATTCAACATTTGTCTCTTTTACTTTGTTAAAAATAACAATCATACCTTTTTCTTCTTCAAATCAGGGTCGGGTAGTATCGCGATCTGTTCGTTGATGTAATCCATGATTTCTCTCTCTATATGTTGGACTATGAACTCTCCGCTTGTTGTTGACATTTGACGGCCGGCCACCATTCCTGAGGGCATAAAAATACGGGTTTAAGAAAATACGGGTTTTAATGATTATAAGTTGATAATTCCTGTAAATTAAATACATATTATCGAATAACTACTACGAGATATTGAAAATAGAACGGTGCGGCTTTGCAAAAATCTGCAGATAATTTATAACGCCGAAAATTACTATTCCAAATTGCTGAATACCATTTCGTACGACAAAACGTCCCTTTTCATTATTATGTTTCATCTTCCCCCCCCCTATCGCAGTGACGCGCAAATATGACGTAAGATCGCAGAGAACGAGCTTCGCGAATCAATTCGCAAGTTTTTGCGTTGCGTCGTATGAATTACAGTGAAACCTGGTTAAGTGAGACTCCAAGGGACCTGCATTTTCGTTGCACTTATAGAGGTATTCCACTTACCCAGTGTTTCAGATATCCAGGTATAAATTAATATCTGTCTCATTTACAGAGGGTTCCATTGATAGAAGTGATATACGATAAGTGATATAGTGAGTAAGATTAGAATGAGTAAACAAACAAAACGATATTATCTCAGTTAAAGAGGTTTATTTATACGTATAAAATTCACTCGCTGTCTTAGTTATAGAGGTAACTATGATGATAAATCGAAAGAATAAATCCCAGATATAGGGGTTACCTCATCCCACTAACAGAGGTAATTTAGTGCCAAAGTGTTGGGACTTTAGCATGAGTTCCAGTTATGGAGGTTTCTCACTTATCCAGGTCCCACTTAACCAAGTTTCACTGTACTAGATTGCTACGATATCATAGCAACATAGTCTCATGTTTCAACAATATGCGTTCAGTACTTATAGATGGTTTTGTTAAGTAACCTTCTCAAAAGATTATCCATAACAGACTAACCAAGATCATAACTAGCAGACTTGAATCTGTCCACAATGGCTGCTATTTCCACAAACGTATTCTCTAAATCAACAAGTCTTTCTTCGCGGGCGTTGAAAAGCTGGAAGGAAGGATTGGATTAGGAAAAGGTGGATATGTATAAAGCTGGCGTTAAAAACAAGGATAGGAATTATAGTTTTTATAGTTATCATGGTTATTAGCACTCAAATTATTATAATTAACGGGATATTTACCATGTATATACAGTTCATCCGTGATCATGGCGCTTGCAACAGCGTCAAAATATCGGAAACTCGAAACAAATAATATACATGGTAAATATCCCGTTAATTATAATAATTTGAAGGATAGGAATTGTTTGATATTTGAGTGAGTAGGTCTTGTTCATTAGTTTTTGAGTCGCTACTAAACGTGGTCAAGAGGGGACTAGCGACTTCTTATACGCATTGTATATTTAAACCTATTCCACTGTCCAAAATTCTAATAATTTCGATTACTTACACACATACATTTTGTTACACTGACCATAGTTACAAAATTACTTCATTCATTGACCAATGAATCCCGTTACGTTCTAAAACTATTTCAAATACATCAGCTATAAGTTCACCTAATATTTCTTCCTGTGTTTTAAATATGGAACTTGGGACTTTTACGTAATAAAGTCCTGTATTTTTATATTTTACGCACCTTTTACGCAACCAAGACCTGTGTTTAAACAAACTACAAATTCTGTTCGTATAACTTCAAAAATTGCTATAATCTAAATACATATAACTCAAAGGTTGGACTGACTGACTGACTGACATAATGATCTATCAACGCACAGCCCAAACCACTGGACGGATCGGGCTGAAATTTGGCATGCATGTAGATGTTATGACGTAGGCATCCGCTTTGAAAGGATTCCATCGGGATGGTGATATACGCGGGTGAAACCGCAGCTAGTCTTAATATAAACTTTAAAATCTATATCAATTACATCAGCAATAAGCTCGTCAATAATCTCCCTCTCCTTCGCGGCCTTCATAGATTCACTGATCTTGGGCAGTTTGTTCTCAGACTCCGTATCCGTGACATCAGGGTTGTCTTCGCGGACTTCCTCTTCACCGAACTCCTCTTTTACTTTAGGTTCACCTGGATTGATGGTTTTAGTTTTAGGATCAATATTAGGTTCACCTGTACTAAGGTTATTGGTATTAGTATTGTTTACTTCTTTATTAGAGTCAATAGATTCACCTGGATTTAGTTGTAGTGTTTTTCATTTCTTTGGGATAAATAGTAGCTTTGTAAGTACATATCTACGTTATTAGAGCTACTCAAAAGGTAAACACGGGAGCTTTTTACAAGGATTCTACCGTCTCTCTGTCTGTCCGTCTGTTACCAGGCTGTATCATAAGAACCGTGATAGTGATAGCCAAACAGTTGAAATGTCGGATAATATTGTTGTTTTTAGTACGGAACCCGAGTGCGAGACAGAGTCACACTTTTTTTTATTAAATACATGTATAAATACGAGTATATTAGTTTGCAGTTTTTGTAAAATAAAACGATCAGTAGAATCGAAAACTTTCGAGAAAAGTAGTAGCACAGTTTATGTGTATTTCTTTTTGATATAATGACGCTACTACTACTTTACTACTATTACAATCATTGATATACTATATGTCAAGATTCAACATTAACCGCACTAAAACACCGCGAAGAAAATCTACTATATTTGGGGTACTCGCTTCTTGTTTACGTCAGTGTCATTTGAGTGACTTACGGAGAATGTGCTCGAGAAAAATAATTAATTATGCCGGTTTGCGCCGTGAAATTGTTCCGCAATTATGTGGGAAAAAAGGATAATAACACCAAGATCACTTTTCATCGGTAAGTTTTGTTAATTTACCACTATTATTTTACGAAAACACTATTTTTTAATATGTAATTTTGTTGTTTCGTCTGATCATGCCGGTGTTGTCAGAAACTATGGGAGACAAAATACAAATATCTTTACATCATTTTTCGATCAGGTGAACACTGTTGTTTTATAAAATTTGATTAGGTATATACAAATAAGTACAAAGTAAACTCTTTATAACGTCGCGCGTCGTTCGTTATTCCAAACCTCTCTATAACTTAAAATTTGTTCAAATTGGTTGGTTTACTACAAAACCCATACATTCGTTCACTCTTTAAAACGCTAAGACATTCACTATTACGAAGAAATATTATCATAACTACAAGTTTCACATTGCATATTGTTTTTATATAGCCTTTTGAGGTGCCTAAATGTCTAAAAAAAAGACACCTGAGTAATAAACTGCTGTCTCGCTTTTGTTATTGTTTATTGTCCTAAAATGTGTGCCATTATTCTTAGGTTGACATTGTCTGTAGTATTTTTTGCGTTTAGTAACAAAATTCCTAAAAACCATCGTTACCTATTGTCACGGTAATACCTACTATCTATATAGAAGCGCTCCTGTCCCGCGGATTATTTTTAGTGTATATTATTTATCTAATTTATAGGAATGTTGTATTTGTTTGTTTTTATATAATTCAAAGAGTATTGTTACTACTGTTTTAGCCTAATGTTATAATGATTGTATAGATAAATATTTTAATTGTATTTTTTTATTTGTTATTAAAATAAATAATACACTAAACTACAAAATAGTTACATTATTTAACCTATTTTGTTTACTATTCCTCTTATTTAATAACGGTAAAAGGTAAATTTACAATTTGAAGCTGGCATCACCAAACACTCACACATTGACAATTTGACTACAATAATACACGAGCCGTACTCAGACATGTCACGCAGTGCGAGGTCGGGTTTTAACGCGTCGTTTGTTAGCATGTATCTCTCTTGACATATATATACTCAAAGATTACAATACTAAATTGACTGTTCAATACGTAACCATAGAACTCATAAGGTATTTCATTATCATCTTCATCATAAACATATATGTCGAGCCCATCAGATTTCTTCTCTTCCACTTTTTCTTCTTTGGCTTTCTGTGTATCTGTATGTGAGGTAGAAGTTGGTATAATATTGCTTTTTATTTTAACTGTCGTACTTATATCGACAGTCGTTACAGGTATTTAGAATAGACTATTTACTCAAAATTTAAAAAAATCAAACAATATCGAATCGCCCTTGTGTTTTGTAGGTCTGATGGTAGTCGCTTTACTTAAAATGCTGGCATTCTGCTAAATCTGGCGAAAAACCTCTTAAAAACTTTATACCTAATTAATATTGCATAGCTCTCAAGTCTTTAGTACATTTGGTTTATCGTATCGTCCTCTTTATGAAGGTCTGATGGCAGGCGCTCCATGTAATATACTGCTATAATTTGGCGAAACTTTAAAAACTTTGTAGTACAAATATCTTACCATCTTTCATTGCTTGCTGGGACATTCTCGCTGTGCTCATTTCACGGAGTGTTTTCTGAAATGATAATAATTTAAAATCAACTGACTTATATTAAGTATAAGAGGTTAGACTGTACTATTTAATTGTTTATTGTGTTTAGCCGTTGACCACAGCGGTGGAAATGAAATGCTAAATTGGAAACACCGTGACACTTATGATTATGAATCAATTGTAAACAATGTAAACCCCATATATTAGTTGTAACTAATTAGGGCATAACATAATGCCAATCCTACTTACGAGTAGGATTGGTAATATTGTTAGGAGTAGGTATTTCTAAGGAATAGGAGAGACAGGTTTATCAAATAAATTCTTCTTTACTATATTCTATTTAATAAATTAATTAATAATGTTGAACTAACATCTACATCATCGCTTTGGGCTGGTCTACCTGTGAAAATAAAGGTATAAGTCAAACTAATTAATAAATAGGAAAAATCGGTTAAAAGCAACACTGCAAATTTTTCTACGAATCAGAAATATTATTGATATATTTTGTTTCTTCAATGATAGATTCATCATGGTTTCTTTCAAACCAAATATAAAACTGAACAAACCAAATTCGATTTCAAACGACAAACAAATCGTTATTGACGGACTAGGTAAAAATAAACAAAAAAGTACAACGAAAGCATGAAACTCTTCATTTTCTTTAAAGTCTGTTAAAAAATATACAATTTGCTTTTGCAATAAACAGTTTTGATGGACTCAGATCATTCAGCCGTTGAGAAGAAACGGTTCTCCTCTCTGGTTTTGTCTCTTGTTTAAACAATTGTATCAAAATAAATTAAAACAACACCTTTTCTCTCTCTCTGATAATTCTCCCACTCAATCTGTTTGGCTCTTTCAATAGAAGGCGATCTTTCAATTGTCCCTAATGTTGGCATGTTTAGTTTGACACTAAGTCTTGCACCCCTTGCAACGTGAGAATTAATGAGTGTTAGCTTTTGTAAATCTTCAACGCCATCCCAGAAATCTTCTGAGTCAACCTGGAGGGTAGGAGAGGAACAGGATTTAAGGGGAGTTAGGTTAGTGATAAAGGCTAGTTTGGATAAAAAATATCTGTTCTCGGACTGGCTTATTCAAAAGTAAATTGTTTGGTCTGTCAATTTTGTCGTTGATGTTGATGATTGCGGGATTCAGCGCCGAATTTAAAACGAAAATCTAATTTGTGTGTTATGAAGTACATGGAGTCATTAGTATAATGAGAAAAATGTTGGGACTTAAATATGTCGGACAATTAGTTCTGTATAAAGGATGCTAGGACTTAGGAGGATAGATTAGGTTATTTGCAACTTTTACAACGACATGAGCTCTTTGATTTAAAGGAAGGTGATATTCAGGGGTATTATAAATAAATAAATAAATAAATCACTCCATCATCTCAAATAACTGACCCCTAACTAAGTTCGAAACTTGTATCTATAGTCCATTCATTTGGCCGTGAGACAAAATGTAAACAAACCATGAAAAAGGTTATTTTGTATGTCATGTTTTATCAATAATACATAGACTACGCCCTACTGACTACTTGATATTTAATTAATCTTTGAAATATAGAATATATAACATACTAGCTTTAGCCTTTAACTTCGTTCGCGTGTAATAATTATTTTAACACGCGACTTCATTTATGTAGAAGGTGAAAAAATAGTTATTCTGTGCCGCCGTGCACTAGCCGGGTCGCCTTGTCGTAGTAACTATTTAGTAATCTGTGGCCTTGATCATAATTTTGCTGTAATGTTATTTTAAAACTAAGATATCTTCTAAGATACTTATTGAAATCAAATCATGGAAAAGGCAAATGTCTTTTAGATTAAATACTTTTTCAATGTAAGCACAAAAAATGTGTTTTTTACGACATCACATTAGAAACCCCCTAGATTTATCAGTGTTTCTCTACAATATCATGCATGTATTATACATATAAACTTTCCTCTGGTATCACTCTATTAAAAAAACCGCTTCAAAATCCGTTGCGTAGTTTTAAAGATTTAAGCATACATAGGGACGGACGGACAGCGACAGCGACTTTGTTTTATAATTACTATTTAGTAACCATAGATGAAAGATTGGTTGGATACCGCGATACCTGATGAGATGCATATATTATTAATAGTTACTCGCATGTTCACACTGCCAGCGAGTAACTATTATGAACTGAACTGTTCATCCGTGATCATGGCGCTTGCAACAGCGTCGAAATATTGGAAACTAGAAATCACTACCTTTGAGCAATTGGTAGGGAATAAGACACTTTGGCCATAAAATACCTGGAAATTTAATGAAATACCGGTAATGCGTCTCGGAGATTCTGCGGCCTAATTTTGTACGTCTGCTTGGTGGTCTATGGCTGTGAATGACGTTGACATACGTTACGCGCGTTTTTTTAAATATGCAAAATTAAATGTATTTTTTTATAATCTAACTGAGATATTTTTTAATTTTTTTGCGTAAGAACATTCTACGGAGTCTTAGAAAACTACAAAAGAAAAAGCCAAATCGGTCTAGCCGTTCTCAAGTTATAACGTGATAACGGGAAACGGGGTTTCATTTTTATATATGTAGACTAGCGGCGCCCTGCGGTTTCACCCGCGTAGTTCACGTTCCCGTAAGAATATGGGGATAAAATATGCTAAAGACCTTCCCACTGAATCACTCTATATATTAAAATAAACTGCATCAAACACAGCGAAACCAATTCTTCATCTAAGGTAGTAATAGTAATGACGATGATAATTGACATTACTAAAACCTAAAAATGCTGTGGATCTCAAACTATGGATACATTTTAATACTACTAAATGAAGGTGAACAGTAATTTTAAGTAATGAAAGTAAAATTAATAGTTTTCGTATTTAGCCGGATTGTACCCGTCATTTTTACTCTTGATCAACTTGTTGACGTGTTGAGTGTTTTCTTCCCGATTATATACCAGTATTTCTTTGTTTACATTTTGTCTCACGGCCAAATGAATGGACTATAGGTTATCAGACACGCACACACTCATTCACACACACCCAGACCGAGACAAACATTTGTGGTTCACACAAATATTCATCCCGCACGGGAATCGAACCCGCAATTTAGCGGATGGCAGTCCGGCATGGTGACCACTCTGCCATCGAGGTCGTCATATTATATTCTGTAATGAAAAGAATTTTCTTAGCGGAAAAAAGCTAGGCTACGTATTTGAGCATTACATCAGTGAAGGAGGAGAACCGAGCATTACAATGCGCACCTTGTAATTTATTAATTTTAATTTGTAATTATTACACGCGAATGCTCGTTAGTCAGGGAGGTATTATTGTAATGTAATGCTCACAGACGAATCTGTAACGTTACATTACACGCGAATGGTCCCGGTGAAGGAGCACCTTTATTTGAACATCGTATAAGTGGTGACAGTGAAATTAAATTAAGAGTTGACCTCTCTTTGAGTGAAGCTTCTACCTTCACGTTCTAGCTTGGGAAGTGCTTATTAATGATTAATTTTATTACTTACATCTTCCTTTTCTTCAACGACTGTACTTTCAGATTCTTCTTCAGCTTCCGATTCCGGTTGAGGAGTGTTTCCTGTAAAAAAGGAACCAATAAAAATACTTGCTATATCTGTAACTAGCAACGCCCCGCGAATTTACTCGCCTAGTTCCCGTATCCGTGAAAATTTGGGGACAAAATTATATTAAAAACCTTAATGAGAAGGTTTTTAATATAATTTTGTCACTCTATCTATTAAAGAAAACTGCTTCAAAATCCGTTCATCATCATCAGCTCATTACATTGTCCCCACCGAGGGGCACGAGCCTACCCTGAATTAGGGTGATTATCCAAAATCCGTTGCGTGGTTTTAAAGATTTAAGCATACATAGGGACAGACAGCGACAGCGACTTTTTTTATACTATGTAGCGAAGCACAATTCGCGCAAGAAGCCAGCTAACACATCTATAAAAAGGTTCCGATGTATATGCCGAGACGGTTCAGCAGTTTAAGTATTATCCTCACACGTCGCCTTCTCCTCTCCCTCCATCTAATGTTCAAATGGCAGCCATCCATCATCTCTATTGGCTACCGCAAAGACACAATACTAACATTTAAGTTTTTCAACAGCTGCAATGAGACCTCGATACCTCAAATTGGTTAGAGCACTGCTACGCCTATGGGTTAGCAAGGTACTGGGTTCAAATTCCTATATACACCCCTATTTTGAATTCGAGATACTTAATCACACAGCTAATGTAAACGACGGGTGACAATATAATAGTGAAGTTAGTTTTTATCTTTTGCTTTTATTTAAAAAGTTATGATTTCAAAATCCCGCCGAATTTTATTGTTATTCTACACCGAAAAACCGGCGAACGCTGCGATACACAGCTGAGCGCGGTCATCGACCCGAGCCGTCACAGAATACTTGATAGCTAGTGTGCAGTCTGGTAATACGACATTTATTTAGTATTTTTTAAAGATAAGTAATCGACTATCATTTTTGATATTTTTATTGGATATATGGATTCAGTTACTGCTACAGATATTCTGATTTTAATAAGTCCCGTAATTTCAAAATAGTTGTGTATATTTTTATGTTTCTGATACCAATACAAGTTTCGAACTTAGTTAGGAGTCAGTTACTGTAATGAGATGATGGAGTGAATGATTATGTTATGTTTAGAGATATCGATGCTTGTCATTAATAATCATACCTTCCCGATACCCATTCTTGTATCTAACGTCCTTAGAAGCGTCTATCTTCGCCAGAAACCGATACATCGTGAGGAAGTCTTGCAGCGGTATGGCCGCTGATCCCCCATCGGGTTCCTTGGTCAAGGACTCGCAGAGAAGTATCATTGTGTTGGTTAGACTCTGGGGGATTAGTAGATTAGTAATTAGATGTGACAAAATGTGGCCAAAATCTGGACAAAGCTGAAAAAAAATTATAATTTGGGATATGACAATTTGGCAACTCATAACCTCTAATTGAAAAATGATAATAAAAATGTTCTAAAGCGCCATATTACGGAGATAATTAGAGTAAGAGACGTATATATTTTGAATGAGTTGAAACATGATGAGTTGGGAAATAATAATTTGGGAAATGATAATTTGGCAAATGATGAGCAGGGAAATGATAATTTAGGAACTGATAATTTGGGAAATGATGAGTTGGCAAATAATAATTTGGGAAATGATAATTTGGGAAATTATGATTCGGGAAATGATGAGGTGGCAAATGATAATTTGGGAAATGATAATTTGGGAAATTATGATTCGGGAAATGATGAGGTGGCAAATGATAATTTGGGAAATGATTATTTAGGAAATGATAATTTGGGCAATAATAATTTGCCAAATGATAATTAACTCTTCCGTTACTGAGTGATGTACTGACTGACTGACAGACAACGCACAGCCGAAACTACTGGTCGTAGAGAGCTGAAATTTGGTACGTGTGTATGTTGGGGGGAGTAAAGAAGGAGTAGATTCCCCCCTAGGGGGAGAATAGGGGGAAAACCCAAATTCTTCTGGAATTTCATTATTTATTATAAATTCATTATTCAACGTGGACGAAGTAATTAATAAACTACAAACCAACCTTAGTCAACAAACCGCCGGCCACACCAATAAAGTGTAGGAAGGGAACCGTTTCCTCTCTCAAATAGACTTCACACAGACAGAATATCCTGATGAGCTCGTGCTGGTCTAGACAGAACCCTCGCCATGCAGCCTTTGCCACCGGTAGGGGTATTAGCTTCATGCTTGAGAGCTGGTGAACAAAAATACAATATTTATTAGGACCTAGATGGCAGAGTGGTCCGTAATTGCTAATTAACAATGGAGAATATCACAAATGTTTGTCTCGGTCTGGGTGCGTGTGTGAATGAGTGTGTGCGTAGTTTCTGATACCCTAGATACAAGTTATGGACTTAGTTAGGGGTCAGTTACTACGTATCTGTTCGTCTATTCGTCTTCTATATAATAACTGTTGGGCGCTGGTAATATCAATTCAAAAGTAAAAACTCGATTGCATTTAAAAATATAGATTAAACAATTGAAAATAATTGCCAATTGGGAGTCGGACTCACGCACGAAGGATTTCGTACCAAAAAACACGTATTAAGAGTCGATAGAGATGAGTCTGATGAGTTTCAAATAAATAAAAACATTAAATTAAAAATTTAAAAAACCTCCAACACAATTAATTTCAAACCCCCATAACTTTTAAACGGGTCAACCGATTTTCATCAAACATGTCTAAGAACACTCGCACGTAAGTCCCCTTTAATACAAAAAACTAAATTGAAATCGGTTCATCCGTTAGGGAGCTATGATGCCACAGACAGACCGATACACATACACACACAGACACGTCAAACTTATAACACTCCTCTTTTTGCGTCGGGGGTTAATAAATGGTAAGTTACCTGATTAGCAAGCACTTTCAGACATCCCCTAGTCAATCCTCCCTCAGTGCTGTAAACCGGGTACTCCATCCTCAATTTAACCGGCGGCGGCTTGTGATTGGCCAACGCTTTAAAATACTCATAAGACCATCGGAGTAGGTCATAGGGCTGGGTTTTTATCGCCGCTGAAAAATGAAGAAAAATATTGAAAAAAAAACTGCCACGTTAAAGATTCCTTGGTCGAATGATAGATAGATAGATACTTTATTGTACAGTCACGAAATGAAAAGGTTCGTCACTTTAGAGTCGGTTTTCACTTGCACTAGTATTGCAAGAAACAATTATGTTGATCTGAATAATTTTGAACTTTATTATCGAGCAGAGTTTTTTTTTTTTTTTTATTAATTATATCTACTAAGTATAGACGCTGTAATTCAACGCCTGGACCAATTGCGACCAATTGTCAGGAGAAGGTTCTTATGTAAAAAAATCAGGAAAATTGGACCCGTGCGAAGCCGGGGCGGGCCGCTTGTAGGTACATAAATTGGGTTATAATCGATCCGAGGATAAGTATCTATTTTGCGGATAATTCGACACCTAACCATTTGAAAGGGAGACGTTTCATCCGAGGTTAAAATATTTTTCAACACACCTGCTCATAAAGGGGCTCTTATTTGTGCAAAACCAGTTGAATAATGACACGTTCTATTCACTAGTGAGTTATAGATTGTTTTTTTTAATTGCTTTCATTTAAAAAAAGTTTCGATTTCATAAAAATTGTGTCCATACATTTTAAAAACAAACTTCAACTATGTTGCCTTTATGGGGAGAGGGAGTATCCCCATTTGAAAGGGAGGATCCTCCGACCAGACGGGTGTTATGTCTGGTGGGAGGATCCTCCCTTTCAAATGGGGATACTCCCCATCCCCATAACTGGTGACCCCGAGCATGAACATCAGCGCAACCTTCAGAAATCTACGTCATCATGACGTCATCCTTCATCCTCAATCCTCAAACTGGTGACGCAAGAACGTCAACGCCAGCGCAGTCTTCACAACGCTACGCATCGTGACGTCATCACTTCCTCAAGCTTTCGAGCAGCGAGTCATACAGCCAGCCGCCAGCATCCACGGCTACTACGGGTTCCCTGACCACAAGCATGCAGCGAACGCGCATTCCTGGTCAGCACCTACAGCCTTCTCAGCGACTATGGCACAGCATACTGCACTTCGGCCGGTCAGCAAGCAGAGACGCACTTCTCTCCTGGTCTACGCAGCAGTCAGCCACCACGCAGCACTGCAACACTCCGACTCACTGGAGCACACGCAGCATCACCCCGACTCACTGGGGCATCACCGCACGCAGTTCCGACTCACCGTGAACTATGCGGCATCTAGTTCCGACTCACTGGAACATTCCACTGGCCCGGCTAACATTTCAAGATGGACGCATCTCAAGATGGACGACTCAACCTGCTATCGACCTCCGGTCTCGGAGGGGAGTGATGTGGCGACATCTACACAACCACATAGGAACTACTTACTAACAGCGCCATCTATCGGCATCATGGGAAAAATAACTGAAGAGTCCTGAATCGCGCAAGCGAAGTTTACAACGCAATTGACTAAGTATACGAGAGCCCGACTACAACCGTCGGGCAGCGGCCCACCAGACATAACACCCGTCTGGTCGGAGGATCCTCCCTTTTCAATGGGGATTCCCTCATTACCATACCTTACTTTTGGTAGGTCTATGGTCGATTCCATTCATTCATTCATTCGATTTTTTTTAATAAGTATATTCTTTTAGTCTTTGGCCGATCACCATTGTTTTGTTGGATGCGCGCGAATAGAAAAACTTTTTATTTATTAGCGAAAAATGTTAATTTCTTCGCAAATGTGTTGAAAAACGTTGTATGGTACACGCGAGTATTGATGATTACTATCCTCGGCTATCTTCAGACCCTCGCCTGGCGGCTCGGGCCTCAATAGCGCCTCGGAAATAATCACCAACTTACCTCGCTTGTACCATAAATAACTATTATTGCCAACTTTAAGGCATTAAGATCTAGTTACGTGGGTTTAAAACCTGGTCAAAAATATCACTCACCTTTACAATACCTCTTCAAAACGTAAGGATATTTGGGCGGTATCACGATCTGCTGGGAGCAGTACATCTGTTCCACTAACTCCGGCATTTTGGGGCCTTCTCATCAGTTGTACAAATAAAGAAATACAGCGGCTTTGTCTATGGTACTGCTGGAAAAAAAATAGGTACTTACATACTTCATTTTAAAAGATAGGTTTTAGACGGTTTTACCATCACAATATTTATGTTATATATTATGGTAATTATATTTTATGGTAATCATATAGTACTAGCGGCGTCTCGCGGTTTCACCCGCGTGGTTCCCGTTCCCGTGGGAATACGGGGATAAAATATAGCCTATGTTACTCAGGGTGAATGTAGCTTTCTAATGAAAAAAGAATTATTAAAATTAGTCCAGTACTTTTTGAGTTATTCGTTACATACAAAAGTGCAAATCTTTCCTCTTTATAATATTAGTGTAGATTGGCAGGGGTAATTTCTGGATCTATCAAACCGTCTATGAAAACTCGTTTACCCTTAGTAAGCCTTATTATTTGTGAGTGTCACAGGCTACATTTTTATCCCCAGATTGTCACGGGAACGGGAACTCTGCAGGTAAAGCTGCGGGGCGCTGATAGTAGAGTATAGTAGATAGAACATAGTTTTAAGAGCATCTAAAATTTTTAATCACTATCATCTCCATAAAAATGCTGTTGATTTGGTAAATAAATATTGAATAGCAACCGTACCCTAACTAGGCTGTAGAACTATCTAATTCCTAATTATAATTCATGTCAAGATATATAATAAAGAATAACATATAACATAGCATACTCATTCCCTCCATCATCTCATTACAGTAACTGACCCCTAACTAAGTCCGTAACTTGTATCTAGGGTATCAGAAACTACGCACACACTCATTCACACACACACACCCAGACCGAGACAAACATTTGTAGTTCACACAAATATTCACCCCGCACGGGAATCGAACCCGCAACCTGACGGATGGCAGTCCGGCACGGTGACCACTCTGCCATCGAGGTCGTCCACCATAAATCTATCCATCTAAGATATCAGAAACTATGCACACCGAGATAAACATTACAAAAAGCGATTACCAAACAAAGCCAGGCACAATCCCTAGTTGAAAAATGTGAAGAATTTCCCTGTAACTTACTTCAAGGCCACTGAAATACCACTCAAAGCATTGAACTATCTCACTATGGTAAACAACATGAAAAACAACACAACACAGCCAAAAAACTAAATAAATTATACTAATATTATAATTCTAAATACCGTTTTTAAGGAGAAGTAATAATCACTACTTTTTGGACAAAGAAATAGGAGAACTGTTTTATTTTTGTTTTGTTTACGAAACGGTTGCTAGGCAACGGGGTTAATGTCAGAATTGATTTAAGGATGGCGGGGTAAAATGGTGCTGTATGAAAAATAATTTATTAAAAAAAAATACTTGTATAATTATCCACATAGAGTCGCAAAGTTGTCTGTGCCGGTGTCAGCGTCGCTGTAATCGCATCTTTTGGTTGTCAGTTTATTGAAAATGTATCCAAATGAAATTAGAGTCAAAATGACAATAGGAGCTTCCAATTTTGGCTGCCGGCACAGAAAACTTGGTGACTCTATAAACATTATTGACTGTCATTCTTAGTAGCTATGCATTTAGTGGAGATATTTTTTCCTTTCCCTTGCCACTAAAGGTTTATAGTAAGTACATTCACATCCAATTTTTGAGGACTGGATTTGCGCTTGCATAATGTCACAATTCTTCTTCGTGTCGATTGACAAGATTTAAATTATGGGGATCCAGTGAGAGGCACCTCAATGGCGTTGGCAGGACATGAGGTCTTCAAGAATGCAGGAATTCGTACAGGCTGGACACTCCAGTAAATGGGACATAATTGTGTAGATGCGCCACATGAGCAATGAGTTTTGGATGCACTGACAATACCAAAAAGTTCACAATGTCTACATGCTAAGAATAGGTATATTCAATACATACTCAAAATACCTAAAATTTATATATTTCCTAAAATATTTACTAATTATGTGTAGTAGATATACTTAAACCTGAAAAATAAAACTAAATACAAAATTCGAAGCAAATCATCAAGAATTTTAAGAGTTATCTATTGGAAAATCTTAAAAAAATTACGCGTCTGATTTAGCTAGTTTTCATCTTGTTCACAGATAAACCTATAAAAGTTAAACTAAACAAGTAGATGTGTCAAAAAAAGTGTTTTATTCTCTCAAAATATCAATTTCAATCAACATAAAATTTAATCTATGTAAAAAATTCACAACGCCAATAAAATCTTGTACGGTTAGTTTAATGTTAGGCAATCACGTTTTCTGGAATTTAATTATTATTTTCCCCCCGCTAATAATTCACGCGACACTAACGCCATCTAGCGAAAACGTGCGGAACTAAGTAGTAACAATCAATTGTCGCGTAGAAACAGCTTGTTTGCGAGAAAAAAAACAGTCAGTCGCCTCGGCAGTGACGTCTAGTCGCTTTTGTGTCGTGTTGCGTCTAACGAGACCTCAATTTCCGTGTTATTTGTACGAAAAAATACATTTAAACCCACAAAAATAGCTACAAAATACAATAAAAACATTATTATTAACGTCCAAAGTGTGATTAAACTTAAAAACAGTGTGTTTAAAACAGTTCTGTCATTGGAAACCGCATACGAAGAATGGTTACTGCGAGCTTGTAAATACAGACTAATATGTTTAATCACTGATATTCAATAGTAACAAGTGGTATAATGTGTCTGCTTTTGTTAATAAACGGCTTGAAAGTGACAAAATAGAATCAAGAAATGGGTGACAGATGGATTTATCCTTACAAAGTGAGAATTAAAACTCTGAAAGTGCCACAAACGCCATGGATATAACTGATTTGTCTGCGTTAAGTAAGTACTTCTATGCTTTCTAGGGCTTTAAAGGGGACGGCATAGTTTAAGGGGGGAGGTACGTATTATAAGTCTAGTTTTAGCTAAGCTTAGGGCATTGTACCTTAGTCATAAGAATGACCTCCAAGCTTAGAAACTATTTGAGTAAACAAGTGTTTAAAAGTTGGTAAACAGGTGAATAGACTATACTTAGTTCTGTTTTTTTATAACGTTGAATGTATTTTTATGAAAAAAAAGTTATAAAAAAAATAAGAATATTTAGACGAAAAAAGTGTTTTTTAATGTTTTCAAGATAAAAAAGAGAATTTCGTAAAAAAAAAACCGTTTTTAGGCCTTTTTCGGAAATATAGGAACGTAAGAAAAGATTCCGTCGAATTGAGAACATCCTCCTTTTTCAAGTCGGTAAAAAATAAACATTCTTTCTGAAGGATGTTTGACAACTATTGCGATTATTGAATAGGTACCTATTGAGTCACAATCTTTTCTGTGCCGGTGCCAGCGTCGCTGTAATCGCATCTTTTGGTTGTCAGTTTATTGAAAACTAGCTGTGCCCCACGGTTTTACCCGCGTGAAACCTTATCCCGTGGGAATTTTGGGATAAAAAGTATCCTATGTGTTATTCCTAGGTATGAGGAACATCTGTACCAAATTTCATTAAAATCCATTCAGTAGTTTTTGCGTGAAAGAGGAACAAACATCCATACATCCATACATACAAACTTTCGCATTTATAATATTAGTAGGATATTAGTAGGATGTATCCAAATGACATTAGAATCAAAATGACAATAGGAGCTTCCAATTTTGGCCGCCGGCACAGAAAAGATTGTGACTCTATAGTACCTACCTACCTACTTTATGTCATTGAATAAGTTAAATACCTAGCACCTAGGTACTTAACATAAGTAATTTGGATGTAGGAAAAAACATCAAAAATACATCTTACTACAAAATTTAAGCACTATTTACCTATAAACAAAAAATATACCTAGGTACCTACCAATCATGGAATTACCAAACAGCAGTTTTCGCTTTTTATTTAAAGCTAGCTGTGCCCCGCGGTTTTACCCGCGTGAATCCCAATCCCATGGGAATTTCGGGATAAAAAGTATTCTATGTGTTATTCCCCGTTATAAGGAACATCTATACCAAATTTCATCTAAATCGATACAGTAGTTTTTGCGTGAAAGAGTAACAAACATCCAAACTCAAAAACATACAAACTTTCGCATTTATAATATTAGTAGGATATTAGTAGGATTAGTGCAAAAAGACAAATTTAAAAAACTGAGAATAAGTTCTAAACACCTATAGGTTTAGGACCCTATTTCTTCACACAAACCTTGTTCTGACAATACGAACATAACAAAAGAATTATCCAATTTGGTTCAGTCGTTCTGAAGTTATGAAGTGAGTAAGGGTAATAGGAATCGTTTAGTAGATAGACAGATCAAATATCATAGTGCCATAAACATTCTGGGTGCTATTTGACATTATCCGTCTTATTAGCGTTGTATTTTTCGTTAGCACTAAACCAGATTTTACAATCTGATCTAAGTACAATTTTGAATACTGTCAAAGTGACAGATTTGACTGACAAAGTGTCAAATGCTTACCAGGTTTTGTTAAGGTTTAAAATTTAACGCAAATAAGACGATATATAATCTGATGTCTTCAAATAAAGACACCTTAACGACAGTGTCACAAATTCGGTATTTTGCCAAAAAAATATGGATATGGTGTCTCTGCGATCTCTGATGCTTTTCGGAATTCAAATAAAAAAGCTGCCAAATAAGCGTCCGAAGTTTTGACAACCATCGAGGTACGTTTTATGAGCTATTGAGTCAGTGGTGTTGTTCTTACATATAGAGTCACCAAGTTTTCTGTGCCGGTGACAGCGTCGCTGTAATCGCATCTTTTGGTTGTCAGTTTATTGAAAATGTATCCAAATGACATTAGAGTCAAATGACAATAGGTGGTAGCTTACACTTTTGGCCACACACAGAAAACTTGGTGGCTGGAGTTGTCATTGAAAATACCAAAATGACAACAAATGTCATAAAATGGCTATAATGTGGCAGCGTCGCTGTAAGAGAAAGAGAAAGAGAAAGAGAAGTCTTTGCCTTGAATATGCATCACGAGATTCTCTCTGGTCTATAGGTCTTTGGCCTATGACATTTTGTATAATGATACTTTACTATATTTAGCAACAATCTTTTCTGTGTAGGCGGGCAAAATTGGAAGCTATTGTCATTTTGACTCTAACGTCATTTGGATACATTTTCAATAAACTGACAACCAAAAGATGCGATTACAGCGACGCTGTCACCGGCACAGAAAGGATTGTGGCTCAATAAGTTATAACGAGAAATTCGAAATCATTACGCATCAAGCGTGGTGATTACATCTATGCCTCCTCACTGTACTAATATCATCAGTGAGAGAGATGATTGCAATAGGATCCTACAGATCGAGAAGTGCTATTAGTGTTATAATTTTAGTATCTTAGTAAGACAGTAGGTATAAGAAACCAGTTATTATTCGGATTTTCCCTATGATTGCACTGTGGCGATTGAATCTTTATCTATACTAATATTATAAAGCTGAAGAGTTTGTTTGGTTCAAGGTGTTAATCTCAGGAAATACTAGCTCGAATTGAAATATTCTTCTGGTGTTGGATAGCACATTTATCGAAGGTATATAATAGTATATTTATAGAATAGTATGTATATAACATCAAGCTACGATCTTTAGAAGAGAAGCTATCGCGGGTTAACCTGTATGGCACAGCTAGTTCTTTCTCCTCATTACACCGACTGACCCCTTACTATGTTCATTACCTGTATCTAGGGTATCACAAACTACGGACACACATTCATACACACAGACCGAGATAAACATTTGTGGATCCCTCTATCACCTCATCACACCGACTGACCCTTAACTATGTTCATTACCTGTATCTACGGTATCACAAACTACGGACACACATTCATACACACAGACCGAGATAAACATTTGTGGATCCCTCTATCACCTCATCACACCGACTGACCCTTAACTATGTTCATTACCTGTATCTAGGGTATCACAAACTACGGACACACATTCATACACACAGACCGAGATAAACAGTTGTGGATCCCTCTATCACCTCATTACACCGACTGACTCCTAACTATGTTCATTACCTGTATCTAGGATATCACAAACTACGGACACACACATTCATACACACAGACCGAGATAAACATTTGTGGATCCCTCTATCACCTCATTACACCGACTGACTCCTAACTATGTTCATTACCTGTATCTAAATCAAATCAAATCATTTATTGATTTAGATATCTAGGATATCACAAACTACGGACACACACATTCATACACACAGACCGAGATAAACATTTGTGGATCCCTCTATCACCTCATTACACCGACTGACCCCTAACTTTGTTCATTACCTGTATCTAGGGTATCACAAACTACGGACACACACATTCATACACACAGACCGAGATAAACATTTGTGAATCCCTCTATCACCTCATTACACCGACTGACCCCTAACTATGTTCATTACCTGTATCTAGGGTATCACAAACTACGGACACACATTCATACACACAGACCGAGATAAACATTTGTGGATCCCTCTATCACCTCATCACACCGACTGACCCCTAACTATGTTCATTACCTGTATCTAGGGTATCACAAACTACGGACACACATTCATACACACAGACCGTGATAAACATTTGTTGACCACATAATATGATTCCCTCGCATTGAAATCGGAAGTTGAAATACAATAGAATCCTCAATTACTTTGGTAGTCTTTAAAAACAGATAACTTATAGTAGGTAATTTGCCAAAAAAACAACAAGAAAACATCTATCTTTTTTGTTATAGCGGAAAATATTTTAACGACTTACGTGAATGCAGAAAAACCAGTTTGATGATTAAACTATTCATAATTAGTCAGTAACAAGTATGAAAGATTATTTTTAGGTTTTTTTTAAGCTATTGTGTCCCATATTTTTAGTTTACTTAGATTACAAATATTCTTCTACATATTATAAAGCCGAATGTTTGTGAGTGTGGATGTATGGATGTTTGTTCCTCTTTCACGCAAAAACTACTGAATGGATTTTAATTAAATTTGGTACAGATGTTCCTCATACCTAGGAATAACACATAGGATACTTTTTATCCCAAAATTCCCACGGGGTAAGGTAAAACCGCGGGGCACAGCTAGTACTATAATAAAGTTGAAATGTCTTTCAACCACTGATGATATTGATGATATACATCGAGAAAGAATAGAGGTAAACACTTGCCTACGGTGAAGGAAAATATCGTTCAACAACCTTCACACATCTGCAAATAAATTTTAAGATTGCTAGTGGAGTTGATCAACCATGCGTGTTGGTGATTCCAAATTAAATAATATTGGGAAATTTGCACAACATGCATCGCGCTTGGTTGACACAGGCTAGAGATATAGGGTAGTTTCCTGGGTAAACAAAATTAAATTCTAATTAGTCCGTCTGATAGATTTCGAAAAAATATTAGACACGTATTTTTTTGTTTCATCAAATTCATAAAACTGACTTAGTTATAACGCATTAAAGTTTAGGAGTGGGGGCTTGTGACGTCAACTGTTGCTTTAATTGCAATCTGTGACGTTTCACGAGTTTTCGACACTCTGTATCGTCTTAATAATTTATTTACATGACAAATAAAAAATACGTGTCTAACATTTTTTGGGGATGGGATGGTTGGAAATGTTTGGGGGAGACCTTTGCCCAGCAGTGGGAAACTATAGGTTGACAAAAAAAATTTTTTTGGAAATCTATAAGACGGACTAATATTTTTTTTGTCAACTACCCTATTCTACTTGGAAAGCAGATACACAGGCCACTAGGCCGCAGAGTCGATATTATTTCGTTAAAATACGAAATAATGTGTGTTTTTTTGCATTTCCATTCAGGAATTTTATCAGCAACACCACATGACGAAAACCCCGTCTCGACTTAGCACGAGATTACCGCCATGTGGGATGGTGACTCAATAGTCAGATGATAGCCGTTAGTGCCGAAACCTAATCTGCCTTATTTGCGTTGCATTTTTAGTCTGGTTTAACAAAACCTGGTAAGCATTTGACACCTTGTCAGTCACATCTGTCACTTTGACAGTATTCAAAATTTATTGCAAAACCTGGTTTAGTGCTAAACCAGACTAAAAATGTAACGCAAATAAGGCAGAATATGTTGATAGTGAGATTATTGACCAATAGTATTTGAGCGGTCAAAGGTCATAATACACTGTGTAAAATTGAATTATTAACTGTCATGTCCGAATGGTCACCATGACTGCCATACGTTGCGGGTGCCATTCCCGTGCGGGGTGAATATTTGTGTGAACCACAAATGTTTGTCTCGGTCTGTGTGTGTGTGAATGAGTGTGTGCGTAGTTTCTAATACCCTAGATACAAGTTACGAATTTATTGACTCCAATGTCATTTGGATACATTTTCATTAAACTGACAACCAAAAGATGCGATTACAGCGACGCTGTCACCGGTACAGAAAAGATTGTGACTCAATATATTATGTTTTTTCATATTTTACATGAAGTTCTTACAGAAATACTATTATGTCCAATTTCCCTACCTTACCCTAGTTGACCTTACGACCTTTTCGTGGAAACTTTTCGTTGTCATTGTACTTTAATTATTGTAACCATATTGTAACACCCCCTAATTTAATAATCACTAGTCTCATACCGCGGGGTTGGCTGTGTTTTCATTTTTCACACTACTTTTTACTAATTACTACTAGCTATGCCCCGCGGTTTCTTTTGCGTAGTTCCCGTTCCCGTGGGTATTTCGGGATAAAAGTACCCTATGTCCTTCTCCTGGTTCTAAGCTACCTCACCAATTTTCAGCCAAATCAGTTCAGCCGTTCTTGAGTTATAAATAGTGTAAATAACACGACTTTCTTTTATAATTTAAAACACTATTAAAAAATAATCTTAATAACTGAATGTTAACCCAATAAAAATCCCTAGTTTAGCTACAAAACAGAATCGACCTTCGGACCTTGGCGGCAGACTAGCCGAACAGACAGACAGATAAGCGAAATCTGTTATATGGTACAAGATAAACGGACAAACGATTACTATTAATAAATTGATTGAATACAGTTATCGTACTGGAATGATTAATAAAGGGATGTAGGGTCGATTCCTGTGTGAGGAAAAAAAATGCGATCTACTTTTTGATTTGAGTGTGGATTCGAATGTTATTGTCCTTACTGAGATGAATACCAAATCCCTCCCCTTCCCAAAAATAGTTATTTATGGTACAAGCGAGGTAAGTTGGTGATTACTTCCGAGGCGCTATTGAGGCCCGAGCCGTCAGGCGAGGGTCTGAAGATAACCGAGGATAGTAATCATCAATACACGCGTGTACCATACAACGTTTTACAACACATTTGCGAAGAAATTATCATTTTTCGCTAATAAATAAACAGTTTTTCTATTCGCGCGCATCCAACACAACAATGGTGATCGGCCATAGATTATAAGAATATACTTATTAAAAAAAAATCGAATGAATGAATGAATGGAATCGACCATAGACCTACCGAAAGCAAGGCAACATAGTTGAAGTTTGTTTTTAAAATGTATGGACACGATTTTTTTTGGTATCGAAACTTTATTAAAACTAAACAATTAAATAAAATCTATAACTCACTAGTGAATCAAGCGTGTCATTATTCAATGTTTTTTGCACAAATAAGAGCCCCTTTATGAGCAAGTGTGTTGAAAAAAGGTATTATCTATAGTCATAGAAAATTGTTGCAGTATTGTGGTGGTTTTTGTGAGTCATGGGGTCGGAGCCTTGACAAAGGCTTTTTTGGTGGCCCAGAAAAGAGCCTTTGATAAGAATTGGCCGTTGAGTCGTGGTGGGAGGATCGGCTAGTGTACGTTACCGACTTGCCGTCCGCAGACCATTGCCCAGGGTGCGCCGGGCGCATGCTTGTTATATGATATCTATCTCTGATAATGATTGAACGAGTATAGAGGCACTAAGTTTTCTGTGCCGGCGGCCAAAATTGGAAGCTCCTATTGTCATTTTGACTCTAATGTCATTTGGATACATTTTCAATAAACTGACAACCAAAAGATGCGATTACAGCGAACGCTGTCACCGGCACAGAAAACTTGGTGACTATACTCGTTCAATCACTTATCAGTGCCCCTACCTCGCAGTACATACAGACAACATCACATACAATGGCACTACAATGTATAAAGTAGATAATGGGCATTGATCACAGATCACAGGTGATGCCAGAAGATATTGTGCATCCAAAACTCTTGATAACTTATTATGCGAAGCGTCAACATTTCAACAGGATAGGCCGATTTTGCTTTCGTCTGTGTGGACCTAGGAAGATGGATCACGAGATGTGTGGACTATGGACTGTGCCACAATATTTTCTGTGCCGGTGCCAGCGTCGCTATAATCGCATCTTTTGGTTGTCAGTTTATTGAAAATGTATCCAAATGACATTACAGTCACAATGACAATAGGAGCTTCCAATTTTGGCCGCCGGCACAGAAGAGATTGTGATATGACTGTATCACTTTTTATGCATGGATGCTTTTTATGTCAATTCCGGGCTAGATAGATTCTCATGAAACAAGGCATGGTGGCATGGTCCACTAATAATAGTCTACGGATTAACACACTAAACTTCAAATATACTCGTTCAATCACGTTATCAGTGCCCCTCTCATGACAAACAGACATACAATGGCACTATAAAGTATAAAGTAGATAATGGCCATTGGTACAGATGATCACCACATTGTGCGGCCAGCGCGTCCCTTGACACCGATACTGGTATTATCCAATTTATTATTTCACATGATAACCTATGAAAGTATATCTATTTATTGGTATCTACTGATTTGGTTGTGGTTTTCTACTTGTAAAGTCAAAGTTAAAGTCAAAGTCAAAAATCCTTTATTCAGTTAAGACCTCAATGAGGCACTTATGAACGTCAGAATTGATTCAACCACCGGTATAAAGGTAATAATTTGGGTAATAACAATAAATTAAAAATTTAAAAAACCCCAACACAATTACTTTCAAACCCCCATAACTTTTAAACGGGTCAACCGATTTTCATCAAACATGTCTAAGAACACTCGCACGTAAGTCCTCTTTCATACAAATAAAACTAAATTTAATTCGGTTCATCCGTTCGGGAGCTATGATGCCACAGACAGACAGATACACACACACACACACACACACACACAGACACGTCAAACTTATAACACCCCTCTTTTTGCGTCGGGGGTTAATCATAAGTAAATCCTTATAACATAATCATTCCCTCCATCATTTCATTACAGTAACTGACCCCTAAGTTTGTATCTTGTATCTAGGGTATCAGAAACTACGCACATATAAAAAGATCAAGTAGATAGTGACACTGTTATTCCAAAGGTTATGAGTTTTGTTACTGCTCCAGATAGACAAACATTTGCACACAGGATGATGACTGGATAAAAAAACTGAAATTTTATTTTGAACGTCAGTGTTGAATTCATTAGACACGTATTTTTAACCCCCGACGCAAAAAGAGGGGTGTTATAAGTTTGACGTGTCTGTGTGTGTGTGTATCTGTCTGTCTGTGGCATCATAGCTCCCGAACGGATGAACCGATTTCAATTTAGTTTTCTTTTGTATTAAAAGGGACTTCCGTGCGAGTGTTCTGAGACATGTTTGATGAAAATCGGTTGACCCGTTTAAAAGTTTTTTTGAGGGTTTGAAAGTAATTGTGTTGGGGGTTTTTTAAATTTTTAATTTTACGTTATTGTCTTATTTTTTTACCAGATTAACAAAAATAACGCACAATAAAAATCAGGTCAGTCTTTTGCGAGCGACACTTGTTACATGCTTGAGCCAAGAGTCGAACCCATTACCTCCGGTTGCGCAGAGATTCCAATATCCAATAATAAAAAGCCGAAGCCTTTTACATAAATGACAAAGTTTTTTTACAAAAAAAAAACTCTCTCCGAACTATGAACCTCGGCCCTCCAATTCCGCAGCCACATTCCCACACCACTACACCACAGCAGCGTTTTAAATGATAGATTAAAACCTAGTATCTAGTATCAGAGTCTCATTAAACGACAATCATTCACTATTCCCACGTTAGACAATGATAAAAACGAAAAAGTCCGATTGAATTGTTAACTTGTACCATTTGTGCACCTGTGTGGTTGTTATGGAAAAATAGACCAAAAATGCATTGTGTTAGGATACATTTTTGATTGGGTTTTGTTGCTTATGTAAGTAGTTTTGCACGTAACTTGATATCTTATATTCTTTCAGGTTTAGCACAGATTATGTATGTACTAGCTGTGACCCGCATCTGTACCCGTGTAAATCCCAATCCCAGAGGGAATTTGGGATAAAAAGTATCCTATGTGTTATTCCTAGTTATAAGGAACATCTGTACCGAATCAAATCCAAATCGGTTCAGTAGTTTTTGCGTGAAAGAGTAACAAACATTCACAGATCTCTTGCACGATTCCGTCTGAATGGCTTCTGCATTTGTCAGATATTCTCTGCTGGCAAACAGTAGTGCATTAACATTATTGTGTTCCAGTTTGAAGGGTGTGAATGTAGTCAGTGAAATGACACTCGAGTCGAGACTCACCAACTGATGTCTCGGGGTGACGAGCGCAGTACAGTGTTGTACACTGTGTCTGTAATGGGAGACTCACCAACTGATGTCTCGGGGTGATGAGCGCAGTACAGTGTTGTACACGGTGTCTGTAATGGGAGACTCACCAACTGATGTCTCGGGGTGATGAGCGCAGTACAGTGTTGTACACTGTGTCTGTAATGGGAGACTCACCAACTGACGTCTCGGGGTGATGAGCGCAGTACAGTGTTGTACACGGTGTCTGTAATGGGAGACTCACCAACTGATGTCTCGGGGTGATGAGCGCAGTACAGTGTTGTACACTGTGTCTGTAATGGGAGACTCACCAACTGATGTCTCGGGGTGATGAGCACAGTACAGTGTTGTACACTGTGTCTGTAATGGGAGACTCACCAACTGATGTCTCGGGGTGACGAGCGCAGTACAGTGTTGTACACTGTGTCTGTAATGGGAGACTCACCAACTGATGTCTCGGGGTGATGAGCGCAGTACAGTGTTGTACACGGTGTCTGTAATGGGAGACTCACCAACTGATGTCTCGGGGTGATGAGCGCAGTACAGTGCTGTACAATAAAATATAAATCTTTGCTAATACTCACTTTGGTATGCCAATCAAGGGACGGTATCATTTATCTGACGCTGACCGTACACTGTGTCTTTAATGGGCTTATCACTCCGAGAGTATCTTCACTTCATCACAATAACAAAAAAATATATATGTACGTCATAGTTTGCAACTAAGTAAAGACGTCATCATAAAACGTGGCAAGCAAATAAATATAGGAAAAACTATAAAACTGCAAACACTTTGAACTTAAGACAAAATTGAAAATTTAATTTAGCAATTATTTGAGTTTAGATACTCAAGGGCATTTTTTATATTTCGTTCTGCTTAAGATTTTCTTTGGCCTGATTTTTTTTCTATTATAGATGCCATGAAAGTTAAACTATTTCATGGTTAAACTACTGAACCGATTTTGATGAAATTTTGCATGGATGTAGTCTGATAAGCGAGAAAGGGCATATTTTTGATCCGATTTTTTACAATACCATTAAGAGTTCTGCATAAATACATAATATAAAAAACAAAGTCTCGTTCTGGGATCCCACTGCAAGGCCTAACTTCCGCTGAGGATTATTTTAGCCTAATGGGTAATGGCAGTCACTTCACGTAAAATACTGTCATTTTGACAAATATGGTTAAACCAAAAACCGACTCCAGTTAGATATGGTATAAAAATCAATCATTTTATTACTGATTCATAATTTCCTTAATAAATATCTATTCATTAATAAAACAACAAAATAATAACATTCTTATCAAAATTGGTCCATCGTTTTCGACCTTGACTTAGTGAACTTTTATCAACTTTATACATTTAACCTATATTTGAAGATAAACTATCAAAATAACTGATTGATATCAATACAAAATTATTCATTTGTATCGACCTATAAAATACTGACCTACAAATAAAAAAAACCTATAAAAAACAACCTTTGAAAGAGTTTTTTTTTGTAAAATATTTTAAACAGTGAATAAAATATTACGTCGAAAAATGTCGCAAGTCCGAAGTTGTAGTTGTTTCTTGAAGGTTAATTGTCAATGACTTAGCGTTGTGTAGAATTATAAAAAATGTAGGATTTTGTCCATGCATTTCTTTGATATCTTCCTTTCTTTTGAACTTTTAATCCGACTTCTAGAGAGAGGTGATTAATTTTTGTGTTTTGTCGCTGCGTTTCCACCATAATGTAGGTATTATGGAAACGTAAGGTATAAGTTTATTAATGAAAAGGTAGAATTTTTAGGTCAGGTAGGTATTTCTACTGTGATAACATCATCATCAGATATAATGTCCCCACCGAGGGGCTCTCCCTACCCTGAATTAGGGATTAGGCCTTAGTCGACCACAGGCCGAGTGCGGGTTGGTCGACTTCACACACGTGATAATATTATCACGTGTGTGAAGTCAAAAAGCATTACCAATTACCATATTAAAATAGGTACAATGTACCATGTATACAATGTATTTTTCAAAGATCTAAGTGTACAAAAAGCGGTAGCCACACATTATTTTATCTATACTAATATTATAAAGAGGAAAGATTTGTTTGTTTGTTTGTAATGAATAGGATCCGAAACTACTGGACCGATTTCAAAAATTCTTTCACTAATGGAAAGCTAATTTATCAGTGCGTGACATAGGCTATATTTTATCCCCGTAATCCCACGGGAACGGGAACTACGCGGGTGAAACCGCAGGGAGCTACTAGTACTATGTAAAGACTGAAGTGACTTTTAAATTCTTTCTTGATTTGGAAGTCACGTTGAGTCGGCAACGCTTGTCTTCGACAGTTATGAATAGTTATATTAGAAATACAGTTATAACCCCCAAAAATCTAACATAAAGTTGCACAATAGATTCAAATTACAACAAAAATGATAACATACCCCAAGTTTAGTTAACTCGCAAATATTTCGGATAATTAGCTGAGTTAGGGGTCAGTTACTATAATAAGATGATGTAGTGAATGCTTAAAAAATAAAAATTATGCAATAGTAAATTCAAAAACACATTTCATTGATAGTGTACGTGCAAAGCCGGGGCGTATCGCTAGTATGCTAATAAAAAACAAACACAAAATATTTGTACATGTATATTCGTTGCAATGTATATTTATTAAAATGATAATCGTATTTTATATTTTCATGATTTCGAAGACATGCGACTTTTCATGTCATTTTGTTTTATACGGGGTGTTACAGAATTGACAAAACATTGAATTAAAAATTTAAAAACCCCCAACACAATGACTTTCAAACCCCCATAACTTTTAAACGGGTCAACCGAATTTCATCAAACATGTCTAAGAACACTCGCACGTAAGTCCCCTTTAATACAAAAAAAAAAACGAAATTGAAATCGGTTTATCCGGTCGGGAGCTATGATGCCACAGACAGACAGACACACACACACACACAGACACGTCAAACTTATAACACCCCTCTTTTTGCGTCGGGGGTTAATAAAAAAAATAAGCAAAAATTTTTTTTAGCGATTTTTATTAAGTTAAATAAGCAGTTAGTTATAGATGTACGACTAATTTTGTATGTTAAATATGTTTTTATTTTTTTAATTTAATATCAAAGACAAATACTTAGCCCTACTTATTCAGTATCTATCGTATTGCTAATTATTTATATAAACTGATTTGTACTGACTATTTTACTTACACGCAAAAGAAAAAAATAATGCAGTTATCTAGGTTGCGGGATCGATTCCTTAGGTAAATATTTGTGTGAACCACAAATGTTTGTTTCGGTCTGGGTGTGTGTGTGAATGAATGTGTGCGTAGTTTCTGATACCCTAGACACAAGTTTAGTTAGGGGTCAGTTACTGTAATGAGATGATGTAGTGAATGATTATGTTATGTTATCTTATTTTTTACGGGGTCCACGTTTTTCAGGCTTTTCAGTGAATAAATAAATATCGCCCTATATCGAGCCTACTGAAAAAAATGGCCAAAGGCCTCTTTCTCACTCACTGATGATTAACGGGGAATACCTAGCTAGCCTGAAGTAATTACCACGCTTAACACATGCGAAAATAATATATTTTTGTAATATTACTGCTAATTTATTAGATTTTATAATATTTTATTTTTCAATAATAATATAACCTTCAAATATTCTTAGACTCAAAACATGTTATTCTTATTACACTTTTAACATTATGTTTTATTTATACAGATGGTAAATAAAATAAAAAAATATTATGTTTCTATGAAAATTCTTGTCAAGACTGATTTTAACAGAAAAGAGAATTTAAAAATAGAAAAGTGTAATTAAAGAAGACTCGAGATTAAATATTTAAAAACAAAATAATTGAATCAATTAAAAAAATCAAAATGAACCGTTATTTCCCAGTCCAAAACACACAGACAGACATATTGACACACAAATATTTGTCTCGAACAGGAATCGATCCCGTTATCTTTAGCATCTTTAGCATAACGGGAAGAGTTATAGAGTCACCAAGTTTTCTGTGCCGGCGGCAAAAATTGGAAGCCCCTATTGTCATTGTGACTCTAATGTCATTTGGATACATTTTCAATAAACTGACAACCAAAAGATGCGATTACAGCGACGCTGTCACCGGCACAGAAAACTTGGTGACTATACTATCAAGTGACACGTCTGCTCGTTTACGCCTTACATCATAAAAATATTTCCAAAAAAGATTTTGCAATTGTTAAAACTAAAAAAAGTAAAATATAATAAAGTAATTATTTTCAAAATATATTCTTACATCTGTTGACTGGTTCACCTTGACTTTATATACTTTAAAAGATGTACAAATTATTAATTTATAAAAACTAACCAGTTTAAACTACTTGCTTCTACTAAAAATCTAAATATCACTACATAGTATAAAACAAAGTCGCTTTCTCTGTCTCTATGTATGCTTAGATCTTTAAAACTACGCAACGGATTTTGATGCGGTTTGTTTTAATAGATAGAGTGATTCAGTGGGAAGGTTTTTAGCCTAATTTTATCCCCATATTCCTACGGGAACGGGAACTACGCGGGACGCCGCTAGTAATATAACTCAAAGGTGACTGAATGACTGACATAGTGATCTATCACGAAAGTTTGTATGACGGAAGTCTTATTAAGATTATTCCAAGCGGACGAAGACGCGGGCAAAAGGTAATATAAATGCGAAAGTTTGTGTGGATTGATGTATCATTAGCTTTTTTCTCTCTCTCTCTCTCACTCTTTCTCTCTCTTTCTATGCTGCTTATAGGCCTTTTTAATTGCAATCAAGTGACGAGACTCTCGTGGTCGCCTGATGATACGCAACGCATGTGTTGCGTTGCGTATCATCAGGTGCCCATAACAGACACAGTGTACAACACTGTACTGCGCTCATCACCCCGAGACATCAGTTGGTGAGTCTCGTGTGCTCTGTAATTTCACTGACGACATTGCCCTTCAAACTGGAACACAGTAATGTTTTCGCACTACTGTTTAGTATCAGAATGTCTGACAATGTGGTAGTACCCACTCAGACGGAATTGTGCAAAATCCCTACACTACTGTAGATGAGCATTTTTAGTTACAGAGCATGTTGGTGATCTCAAACACAAACCATGTTCAAAATTAAAATAACACCCACAAAACCGAATACCCTGTACAAAAATGTTTTCCTCAAACTATCCGTTAAATTTTGACATTATACGGCAAAGCGTCACGTCAGCACGCGTTCTCAATTTAAATAAACGGCTGTGATTGGTCGGTTACTTTGAAGGGGGGATAAGCCACGCCTACTGTTAACCTTTTGTGTAGGTAAAGGTAGTTTGATCAATAGGAGTGTTGTTAGGACTAAGAAAGTGAAAACTAATGGTTACAAGTCATGCTATACGTAAATCGGCTAAGGGTGAATCGACTCAACTGCGTTTAATCTACGTGAAGAACAAAGGTATCTCTCTCATTGAAGATGTTAATGCAACAGGAGAAATAATCATAATAATCATTCACTACACCGTCTCATTACAGTAACTGACCCCTAACCAAGTTCGTAACTTGTATCTAGGGTATCAGAAACTACGCACACACTCATTCACACACACCCAGACCGAGACAAAGATTTATGGTTCGCACAAACATTCACCCCGCACGGGAATCGAACCTGCAACCTTACGGATGGCAGTCCGGCATGGTGACCACTCTGCCATTGGTCGTCGTAAATAGTTGTAATCACCAAGTTTAGCTTATGCAGAGAAGAAGGATCACGGCCAAGATTCTCTCTAGTTTCTCCTTATGCATGTTGAAGCTGTCAAACCTAGCTTTATAACTCGAAGTGTCTGTCTTTAAGATTCTTGAAAAACAAAAAGCCCTCATGATGATTTTAAGATACCAATTTAAAACAAAGACCTCTCCCTCATTGATGGCTAGTATAGTGAGCAGAAATATTACAATAATACATCTGAAGTCTCTTTTAGTCACTTGGCGAGCACGCTCCATCTTAGGCTGTATCATCGCTTTCCACCAGGCGAGTTACAGTCAAGTGCAAGCCAAAAAACGTAATCAATACGCTTTTTTCTCTGCGTGTTGAGATCTCTATCCCATAGAATAACCATCACGACCAAGATTTCTAAGCTCTATCCTATTGTATTGTGTCAACTCTTAAGATCGCAAGGCAGTTCAAATGCCTGACTCTAACTTGGTAGGAGTATGCTGCTGTTGTCTGCTGCATGCAGTCGGATACAACCTATCATCCTATTTCCTATCGTACCAATACCTACTAGTCTATACTAATATTATAAAGAGGAAAGATTTGTTTGTTTGTTTGTTTGTAATGAATAGGCTCCGAAACTACTGGACCGATTTCAAAAATTCTTTCACTAATGGAAAGCTAATTTATCAGTGCGTGACATAGGCTATATTTTATCCCCGTAATCCCACGGGAACGGGAACTACGCGGGTGAAACCGCGGGGAGCTACTATGTTATATATAGATGTTTGTAACTCTATCTCGTAAAAACTGCTGAATCGATTCACATGAAACTTGGTACAGATGTTCCTTATTACCAGGACTAAAACATAGGATACTTACTATCCCGAAATTTCCACTGGATTGGCAGTAAATTTGTAGTTTTAGCTGCTGATTATCTAGATACAATTATACATCCTACTAATATTATAAAGCCGAATGTTTATGAATGTGGATGTATGGATGTTTGTTCCTCTTTCACGCAAAAACTACTGAATGGATTTTAATGAAACTTTACAATAATTTAGCTCATACATCAGAATAACACATAGGATACTTTTTATCCCAAAATTCCTACGGGAACGGGAACTACGCGGGTGTAACCGCGGTGCGCTGCTAGTTTAGTAATAATTATTTTCCGGCCTCCATATCAAGTACATAACAAATGTTATGTTATAATTTATAACAATACAAAACTAACTGTAATTATTTTATTACAATGTATATAAAACATGAGATGACTGTTTGATAATTTGTCTGGCTATCCAAGATGGCGCCTGAATTTTGGTACTACATTTTCTCAGATTAATTGATTCGACTTCCGTTCTTCGTGTTATTTAATTAATGTGTAATGTGCTAATAGTTTAGTGGGAGAAAGGCTTTCTTTGTGGGATCTTATGGGTTGATATTTTCAGATCACCAACACGCCCTGGGTATGCGTGGTGAATACGTCTATTCCTCAAAGTACTAATATCATCGGTATAAAGCCTTATCTGAAAATTTTCACATGAGGCAGTAAGATCTTACAGGCTGAAACTACTACTAAGTACATATACACCCCTATTTTGAATTCGAGATACTTAATCACACAGCTAATGTAAACGACGAGTGACAATATAATAGTGAAGTTAGTTTTTATCTTTTGCTTTTATTTAAAACGTTATGATAAGTCAAAGATTTTTAAAATCCCGCCGAATTTTATTGTTATTCTACACCGAACAACAGCCGAACGCTGCGATACACAGCTGAGCGCGGTCATCGACCCGAGCCGTCACAGAATACTTGATAGCTAGTGTGCCGTCTGGTAATACGGCATTTATTTAGTATTTTTTAAAGATAAGTAATCGACTATCATTTTTGGTATTTTTATTGGATATATGGATTCAGCTACTGCTACAGATATTCTGATTTTAATAAGTCCCGTAATTTCAAAATAGGGGTGTATATGTAGTCTATTCTTAGGCACACTCCCGCTATTCTTCTATCCATACCCATTGTCAAAGGTTGTCTGGAAGAGATCGCTCCTAGCGATAAGGCCGCCTTTGCCCATGTACCGTTTGTTGTTATATTTTCCTATTTTCTGTATCTTTGTGTGTGTATTATGAGCAATAAAGTATTTTCTATCTATCTATCTAAGTACTATTAGACAGTATTTTTTACCCAGAATAGGCCAACACTTGACTGTAACTCGCCTGTTGGAAAGCGATGATACAGCCTAAGATGGAGCGTGCTCGCCTAGAAGGTACTGATTCATTCACTCGCGATTTGACAGAGGTCTGATTCTCTCTCAAGACACACATTTGAGCATAGAATAAGGATCACGACACGAGATTCTCTCTGGTCTCTGCATCTGATTGCACGGACATGGTCTAGGTGTCTTCTATCTATTCTATAGATAGAGTCACCATCTTTTCTGTGCCGGTGACAGCGTCGCTGTAATCGCATCTTTTGGTTGTCAGTTTATTGAAAATGTATCCAAATGAAAATATGATATTAGAGTTTTTTCTTTTACCGGCTCGACTTACGCCATACTCGTAATAAGTAATATTTTTGCCAAACTGCAATCCATTCAATGATTTGAACTGCGAACGACCATCCAATCACTCAAACACTAACTCACTTTTTACCCATACATTAAATTCCGTGCAAACCCAGTAATCAAACACATTACTTGCCCAGCAAACACAAGCGGTTAAGGCTAACCTAACCCCTCCCTTTGAACTAACGTACGTAATTACCGCGTGGGAATATACGACTCATTCACACTTTGTTCTACGATTTTAAAGTAATAAACGATTTAAAAAGATGAAGTTCTGTTTTTAAGTGTAGTTTTGTGTCTGACTAGATAGATTTATTAATTTATTTATAACTAGCTGCGCCCCGCGGTTTCACACGCGTAGTTCCCGTTCCCGTTCTCGTAGGAATTTCGGGATGAAAAATAGATGTTGGCCGATTCTCAGACCTACTGAATATGCTCACAAAATTTCATGAGAATCGGTCAAGCCGTTTCGGAGGAGTATGGCAACGAAAACTGTGGCACGAGAATTTTATATATTAGAAGATTTATAATTGTACACAGATACATAAATGTCACTACATAGTATAAAACAAAGTCGCTTTCTCTGTCCCTATGATCTTTAAAACTACGCAACGGATTTTGATGCGATTTGTTTTAATAGATAGAGTGATTCAGGGGGATGGTTTTATTTGAATTTTATCCCCATACTCCTACGGGAACGGGAACTACGCGGGTGAAACCGCGGGGCGTCGCTAGTCAGGCATATGTAGGTGTATGTTGGTGATCTCAAACTCCAGTCATGTTTGTATAAGTATATATATGTAGATGTTTTCCATGCAAAACCAGAACACATCACTAGTTAACAATATTTACTAAACCTACTAAATAAACAGTTAATTGATAAAGTAAATTAATTATTATTGCGTATATCCTGTAAGGTGTAACGTGTACCGGAAATACGGTTTTTAAAAGTACGTGTGAAAGGGCATGTTCTATTTTGTCATAGTTGGTCAGGAGCTATGGTGTGAAATTCATGGTTTGATCCTGTGGGAAGAAATAAGGGGAAAATGTCCTTAATTGATTTTTCAGGCTTGTAACTTAACAAATTCAATCAATTTATTTATTCTGATAGTTCTAATAAATCTACCAATATTATTAACTATCAGCGCCCTGCGGTTTCACCCGCGTAGTTCCCGTTTCCGTAGGAATATGGGAATAAAATTATGCTAAAAACCTTCCCACTGAATCACTCTATCTATTAAAACAAACCGCATCAAAATCCGTTGCGTAGTTTTAAAGATGTAAGCATACATCCCTATGTATGCTTACATCTTTGTTTTATACTATGTAGCGATGATGTGAAGTTGGAATGGATGTCTATGTTTAGTCTTTCTCATAAAAACTGCTGAAGCGATTTAGATGAAATTTAGTACAGATGCATCTATGAATAATACATAAGATACTTTTTAACCCAATATTCCCACTGGATTGGGATTTATGCGGGTGTATGTTATAATTTTTGAAAAATGCATTCAAAATTTTCGCCACAGCCAGGACTCTTGAACCATGCTGGACCGTAGCACCGCTCTTTCCAATTGAGCTACCGTGGCTACAAGGCGACTGGTCGAAAATCTTGAACGCTTGTTAATGCGGTTTTAGGTCTGTCTGTTTATAATTTCAAAATTACAACTTTAATAATTGCTTGACTTAAGAATCTTCATTCAAACAGATTTATTTGTGATCACACGCGGGTATCGAATCAACAATCATCACTTTAACGCAGTCCTGGTTAGTGACCATTATAAAAACAAGAATACTCATGTGAATCAGTTAGTTAACAATATTCTGAATCATGTCCGTAATTTTGTTAGTAAACTAGGCATGGTTACCACATGGTCAGAGGTCGTCACTACGAGAATCTATCGATCAAGCAGGAGGCTTTGCGATTTGGTTTAGCTGTGATGCGTTGTTGTTTCTTTATATTTTATAGGTGATAAGGAGCGCTCCGCTGTTTTACCCCTGTAGTTCCCGTTCCCGTAGGAATATGGGGATAAAATTATGCTAGAAACTTTCCCACTGAATCACTCTATCTATTAAAACAAACCGCATCAAAATCCGTTGCGTAGTTTTAAATATCTAAGCATACATAGGGACATAGGGACGGAGAAGCGACTAGCGAGTATGCTTAGATCTTTAAAACTACGCAACGGATTTTGATGCGCTTTTCAATAATAGAGTAATTCAAGAGGAAGGTTTTTAGCATAATTTTATCCCCACATTCCCACGGGTTTAAGAACTAGGCGCGTAAAACCGCGGGGCACAGCTAGTTTTCAATAAACTGACAACCAAAAGACGCGATTACAGCGACGCTGTCACCGGCACAGACAAGATTGTGGCTCAATAAACTGGGATTTAATAAGAATCTATGATACCTCAGTTGCTATTGAACATATTAAACCTGAACATCACAAATTCCCTACAGTCCAAACCAGGTGTTTTAGCCTTCGACAGCTGTAGTCTCCATACAGTCACAGACCATTGGTCCCACCTGACTACTGAATTAATATTCTCAATTTGTAAATGGTTGATTGAGTTTCGGAAATAGGGATATGTTGATGTTTGTAGGGAGTTGTGAACTATAGCAAAGTGTGGCCATTAGGTATTAAGGTTAACTTAGAAAGTTAGATAGAAGAAGAAATAGTTATTTATGGTACAAGCGAGTAAAGTTGGTGCTTACTTCCGAAGCACTATTGAGGCCCGAGCCGCCAGGCGAGGGTCTGAAGATAGCCGAGGATAGTAATCATCAATACACGCGTGTACCATACAACATTTTTCAACACACTTGCGAAGAAAATACATAATAATAAAATATCATTTTTCGCTAATAAACAAACAGTTTTCCTATTCGCGCGCATCCAACACAACAATGGCGATCGGCCATAGAATAATAGTTATTTATGGTACAAGCGAGGTAATCATCAATACACGCGTGTACCATACAACGTTTTTCAACATATTTGCGAAGAAATTATCATTTTTCGCTAATAAATAAACAGTTTTTCTATTCGCGCGCATCCAACACAACAATGGTGATCGGCCAAAGACTAAAACAATATACTTATAAAAAAATGGACGAATGAATAAATGAATGGAATTGACAATAGACGTACCAAAAGTAAGGCAACTTAGTTAAATTTAGTTTTTAAAATGTATGGACACGTTTTTTTTGTATCGAAACTTTTTTTAAAACAAAGTTAAAAAAACCTCACTTGTATAAAAGGTGTTACTATGTATTGTGTCTGATTATGCACAAATGCAAGCAAGTTGTTGAAAAAATATTTGTGTTCATCATCCACATTCTTCCCCTTCTTTTGAACATTTATTCTATTTCTAATTTGAGTTAGAGTTAGTTTAACCCGATTTTTTCGCAATTTGATTATATCAGTATTTTACGTGAAGTGACTGCCGTCCTACACATACACTTTTGTTGAACCCATCATTAAGCTCATAAGAAAATCCCTACTGAGAGGACATTATATTTTCTACCTTTTATTTTCTGGGCAGGTGTGCGCAGGACTTAACACACATTAATCTTACTCTTAAGGCTGATTTTTCCATCCCATATAACTTTAATTCGAGGAATAAAATTGACGTTTGACAGTTTTTGTATGAAATAACTGTCAACATTACAAATTTATTCGACAAAGTTATCTGGCGATGGAAAAATCAGCCCTTAGTGTGATTATTATTACGTCTATCTATTCCTCTCACAATACTGATATGCTATCAGTTAGATGAGGTCTTTGGTTTGCAGTCGCATCTTACAAGACGATACTAAAATATTACACCAATTAATTTTATTGTCTTTGTTCGAAATTCAAAACAGATATCATGACAATATTCTATCCATTTACCCCTTATCTGTGAATAAATCAAAACATTACTCGAAATATATAACCATACTATTAATAATGTACTAAAATACCCTTAATTTATATCAAAACCTTAGCCCTATGCGACGTTTTTACTATTGGTCGGCCATAATGAAAATCCCGCCAATAATTTCAAAGAAAACTGTATAAAATGAAATATATTTATCTCTTTCTAACGCGTGAACCGTTCCATTCGCTGCCTCGCTCATGCAAGGGTTGAAACGTTACGTTCAAATTCTACGTCAGTGTGTTCCAAGTTTAAATAATTGACGGACGTTTTATTGAACGCAATATTTTTTTTCGCGATTATTTTCGGCCAGTTGTTCAAATCGATTTTATTTTGTGATTTTTAGTCGATTATTCCATTTTTTCTTTTTCTATAATAGTTTGTTGTTCAAATAGTTTTTTCGGTCCGTTGAACATACACACGTAAATTGAAAGTGAAAACGATTACGTTGAAGAACGATAAATAATTTTCCCGCGCGATGTGTCATTTTAGTCTTTTAGATGTGACGTAATTAAGAGATTAAAAATGTTTAACGTTTAAGTGAAAGATGGAATATACATGGCATATGGAGGATCGAGAGAACAACGTAAGAACGAGAGTGCAAGAGAGGAATCAAGGTATTTAATATAATAATTAAAAATAATATCAAACATACATAAGTCCTAATAATTAAAAGGAAACCATATGTGCATAAGCATATTAAAAAAAGGAAGTTCGAAAAAACAAATAAAAAAACGAATGATTCGAAATGTAAAATTCCTTATTTTTTATTGCACATTTAGTTAATTTTAAAATTGAATCCGCATAATTTATCGAATACATGACATTTGGTTTTTTTTAAAATAATTCTTATTTTATATTAATATGCGAACGAAAAAAAAGAAAATATTAAAGATCGTACAGCGCAAAAAGAAACATTTTCTGTAGATAAAAAAAAAATCCTGTTAAAAATTTAATAAAAATAAAACAAAAGAAAACTATTTGTTTTCGAAAAATTAAACCACGTAAAAAATCTGTTTTCGAAAATAAATTTCTTCTTAAAATAAAAATGGAACAGAAAAAACAAATTAAAAAAGTGTAACGTCCGAATTCCAAATTTGAACACGAATGCGTTACAAAAACTAAGTTCGTTGACAAATGGAGCATGTACGCATCGCACTTTCAATCAAAATGGCGATCGCGGTTTGTATTGAATGTCGTCGAGCGTGAATTATTTATCATACTGTATGAGTTCCTTATCATTAAAAAAGATATATATTGTCTTAGTATCTGTGTCCTGCGGCATTACCCGTAGGATAATAAGGATTAAATGTAGCCTATGTTCTTCCAAGCTCTAGTTCATCTCTGTTTTTTTTTTCAATCAGACGCTCCACCAACTAAAAACCGACACCAATTAGAAATGGGACAAAGACAAATATTAGTATAGATATAGTGAACTCTCTAGTTTGTCATTATGCACCTACTTACCTACATGATTCATGGGTGTCAAGTGGTAGGTAAGGTTTGCTGAAAAGAGCTAGAAATGCTAGTTTTAAAAAAGGGATTTATTAATTCATCAGCACAGTTAGTCGTACCGAACATCAACAGTCGTTACAGGTAGTTAGAACCCTCAAAAGTCTTAACATTTGGTTAAAACCAAAAATATTCTATCGCCCACTGCATTTCACAAATCTAATTTGCTGACGCTCCAAGAGAAATACTAAAATTCTGACAAAGGATACTTAGAACAGAACCAATTACAAATGGTAGAAGAAGCAAACAGTCTCAATAATATGTTTACTAAAGAAAAACAATTATTTTATTAAACATTTATTAACAATTATTTTATTAGGCGATCTCCAATAAATAATAATTAATGTCACATTTACTCACTTTAGCGTATGTGACAGTGTATGACACATGTCATTGTCAATTCTACCTAACCGGTTACGATTGGATAGTTTCAAATTATTTGACACATTCGAATTGACATTAAATGTTTTTTCGAATGATTTCAAATATGGAATTTAACGGTAAATTGTGTTTGTGAAAGTTGTTTATTTTTAATTTAAATTAGTTGTTGATTCACACGTATTTATAGTCACCAAGTTTTCTGTGCCGGTGCCAGCGTCGCTGTAATTGCATCTTTTGGTTGTCAGTTTATTGAAAATGTATCCAAATGACATTAGAGTCAAAATGACAATAGGAGCTTCCAATTTTGGCCGCCGGCACAGGAAAGATTGTGGCTCTATCTATAGAATGAGTCGCATTTAGGGTTTTCTTATTACAAACAAAAATATAGAAAAAAACATTAATTGAATCACACTACAATCTTCTCTTCTTTTCTTCTTCCAAATATTTATTCATATCCCTAAGGATTTCAGTCTATAACCAATTTTGATGGAATGACAGCATTTAATAAAAAGCTACTGTTATCACAACTTACTTATGCTAGTCCCGCGATTTTTTTTTCTTTCTTAGCGGCCTACTACGTCATATATCTAATATTTATATCTGTGAACAGTGATTTGAGCTGTGTTGGTAGATCCATCAGACAATCAGTACCGGTAAACTTTATAATACTTATAATCATTCACTCCATCATCTCATTACAGTAACTGACCCCTAAGTTCGAAATTTGTATCTATATATTTTTTATTTTTATAGGGTATCAGAAACTACGCACACACACACAGACCGAGACAAACTTTCTAAACTATTCACCCCGCACGGAAATCGAACCCGCAACCTTACGGATGGCAGTCCGGCATGGTGACTCTGCCATCGAGGTCGTCATTACAAACTAAATGATAGATGCATAGTAATTACGTTTTATCTCCAAAAAAATCCTATGGAATTCGCCCAATAAAGGAATTACGTGGCACAACTTGTATATAATGTAAACTACGTAGAAAACTGATAATAGCTATAAACTTATATGTATTACATCAATTTTGTGACGCCATGTAACATGATTCCTTACCAACTGATTATTTCGGGTTTTAGTGCAATGAATCACTAAATGTATTGCGATGTGGTTAATAGTTTTAAAGAGACACGTTTTTGTATCGTGTAATATGCGTGTGATGTATATTTATCAATCTTTTTCATCTTCATATAATAACTGACCTTATCCTAACTTCCTAAATTAATATACACACATCAAAAGTGTCTAGGGATCAAGCATTTTTATGCGGATTTCTTGAGATTGAGATGTGGCTTTGTAATAAATTTATGATTTTATAAATTTATATGGATCCTTTTTGGTGCATTTCATAATTTGAATCAGGAACTGTGAATCAAATTCGAGTAAAAGATGAAAATCAGCTGTCAATATTTTCCCTATAAAAACATACAACGCATTGAAGACATTATTAGTGCTACTGTTTCCCTACTACTGATTAAAACCAACGTTATTATGGAGCGGCGACGTCATTTAAGCAGGGAAGAAATGCTCAGAGCCGTGGGAATGATAGAAGCTGGTTCCCGGCAACGTACTGTGGCTTTAGCTCTGAATACAAGTCAGAGTGTTATCAGTCGACTTTGGACACGTTACCGAAGCACTGGTACCGTGGCTGAGCGCCATGGAGGACGGTATCGCTGCACCACACGGAGACAAGACCGATACATTCAAATCTTAACTCGAAGAGCTCCAACAATAACCGCCATGATGTTAGCCGTGCGGCTTCATCACTCTTCAGGGAACTTAATTAGCGACCAAACAGTCAGAAACCGCTTGCATGAAGTGAACCTTCATTCCCGAAGACCGCTACGGGTACCACCTATAGCAATGCACAATCGTAGGATTCGATATCAATGGGCTCTTGAACACAGAAATTGGGCAGAAGAACAATGGCGTTTCGTGTGCTTTTCTGATGAGTCTCGTTTTGGTATGAGACCGGATACAAGACGTATACGACACTGGAGAACCCCTGGACGCCAACAGCGATTAAAATCCTGCCAGGAAGTCCATCCTTATAGTGGTGGAACCATCATGGTATGGGCGGGTATTTGGATCGGCGGAAGAACTGAGTTGATTTGGATCAGAGGCAACCTCAACGCTCAAATTTATGCTGAGACGATTGTATCAGACGTCATCGTTCCTCTACAAGTGCAAATCGGTCCCTTATTTCAGTTAATGTATGATAATGCACGACCGCACACCGCAAGAGTTGTAAGACAGACTCTCGCCGCAGCTAACATCAATGTCCTGCCCTGGCCTGCTCAGTCGCCAGACTTGAACCCGATTGAGCATGCATGGGATATGCTACAGAGAAGAGCTCTGCCGAATATGGAGGGTATCCAGTCGCAAGAAGACCTTTTTTTGTTGTTGCAACGAACATGGGCGGCCATTCCACAGCGTGATTTGGATGAACTCATTTTGAGTATGCCAAACCGATGTTCTTGTGTTGTTAGTGTTCGCGGTAGAAACACGGATTATTAATTGTTTAAGTTACCCAATAAAATTTTAAAGAAAACTGTTATTTCAGTCTTTTTTTCGAACTTTAATGTTAGTGGTTCAAATGTCAAAAATCCCTTTATTAGGAAAATGGCAAATTTCTTTATTAATGCAAAGGTGACTTGGTTTATCGTTACTGTGACAAACGAAAACACTTTATTTGATGAATCCTTAAAGAAAATTTTAATTAATATCAATCAGGAGAAAAGTTATTGCAAAAATATATGTTGATCCCTAGACACTTTTGATGTGTGTATTTAATATACCGGGTGTTTGGTAGAGGGTTGACCAAACGGGATGGGCGTGTTCCTGGGCCTATTTGGGAGATACAATTTGGCTAAAAATTTCCTAGTTGTTAAAATAAAAAAAAAACGACAAAATTGTTTTTTTTTTTTTCCGAAATTGCGACTATTTATCCCAATAACTTTTTTTTGAGCTGGTTTCCAGTCAAATTTTTTGATTGATTATGGTCTCGAATATCACTTGGTCTGCTCACAGCATTTTCAGACCTCTACAAGGTCTAAATATTTTTTATGACGACTTAACGCTAGGGAAATGAAAAATAGAAATCTTATAGGGGATCTTTCAACTCAAATAAAAAGAAAACTAATTGTAAACGAGAATTTAAAACTCGTTTAAAAACTTCTCTGTTTATCCCTTATTTTAACGGTATACTACAAGTTTTACAAAAGCCAAAAAACTTGTTAAAAATTTAGGTGCAAAGTCAAAATGGAAGAAAAAATAATAAGATATTTTTAAAAATAAATTCCAAGTTTGGCTTAAATACGTCACAGTATGAATAAATTTGGATTTATCTGAGGTCTTCTGAGGATACTGAGATGCTGTAGTAACTTTCTTAGAAAACAATAAGTCTTAAAACAAGTAAAATGGACTATCTCAATTATTTGCTTCCAAATCAAGATTTCCCGTCTCTGGCAACCGATTAAAGGGATTAGAACACGTCCAGTGGTATGGCACACGCGTCTGGTGGGATGCTATTCCATTTACAGACCCCCTTGCTGCAGAATGATTTAGAGTCATCAAATAAACATATCATTCATGAATCTCTTTTAGTATGTAATGGAGAATTGGAGATAGAATATTTGAATATTTTGTAAATGGAATAGCATCCCACCAGACGCGCGTTCCACAACTCTGGGCGTATTTTAATCCCTTTAATCGGTTGCCAGAGACGGGAAATCTTGATTTGGAAACAATATCTTCCTGTAATTGAGATAGTCAATTTTACTTGTTTTAAGACTAATTATTTTCTAAGAAAGTCACTACAGCATCTCAGTATCTTCAGAAGACCTCAGATAAATCCAAATTTATTCATACTGTGACGTATTTAAGCGAAACTTGGAATTTGTTTTTCAAAATATCTTATTATTTTTTCTTCCGTTTCCACTTTGCGCCTAAATTTTTAACAAGTTTTTTGGCTTTTGTAAAACTTGTAGTATACCGTTAAAATAAGGGATAAACAGAGAAGTTTTTAAACGAGTTTTAAATTCTCGGTTACAATTAGTTTTCTTTTTATTTGAGTTGAAAGATCCCCTATAAGATTTCTATTTTTCATTTCCCTAGCGTTAAGTGTTCATGAAAAAATATTTAGACCTTGTAGGGGTCTGAAAATGCTGTGAGCAGACCAGGTGATATCTGAGACCATAATCAATCAAAAAATTTGACTGGAAACCAGCTGAAAAAAAAGTTATAGGGATAAATAGTCGCAATTTCGGAAAACAATAAAAAAAATCAATTTTGTCGATATTTTTTTTATTTGAACAACTAGGAAATTTTTAGCCAAATTGTATCTCCCAAATAGGCCCAGGAACACGCCCATCTCGTTTGGTCAACCCTCTACCAAACACCCGGTATAATTAATATATAATTGCGAAAGTAACTCGGTATGTCTGTCTGTCTGTTACCTTTTCACGGCTAAACTACTGAACCGATTGACTTGAAGCTTATGGTCCGGGAAAGGACATAGGATGTTTGTATCCCGAAATTCCCACGGGATCGGGAGCTACGCGGGTGAAACCGCGGGTCACAGCTAGTTACCTATATCTCTTTTTCTTCTAACTTGAATCTCAACCATGTGTGAGGTCGGTTTTTACTGTTAAGTAACCAGATTTGGCGGAATGTCAGTATTTTACGTGAAGCTACTGCTATCAGACCTTCACACCATAGAAATGCCTGTTTTAGTTAAACCAAGTGTGAGACTTGAGGGTTCTAATTCCCCGTAAAGTTTGTCTCGGTCTGTGTGTGTGTGAATGAGTGTGTGCGTAGTTTCTGGTACCCTAGATACAAGTTAAGTTTCGGACTTAGTTAGGGGTCAGTTAACTGTAATGAGATGATGGAGTGAATGATTATGTAATGTTATACCGGGATAAAATATTGGCTTTGTTACCCTGAAAAATAAACTATCTAATAATAAAAGATTTTTTCAAATCGATCTAGTAGTTTCGGAGCCTATTTAATAAACAAACAACCAAATCTTTCCTCTTTATAACATTAGCACCTATAGATGTTGAATAATTACTATATTTCTTCAAAATCAACCCCCGTATTGTCTAAACAAATTACCCCAACAGTTAACAGTCATTAAAACTACCCCCGTAATTGCAAGTGTTTATACGGTTGACCAGTGAGGGTAGTTTGATCATGTAGGTACACAAATTAGCGAGGGGTGGAACGCAGTGAAGCGCGTGATTGTATTTAATTTGGGGGGTGCAGGTGGAAAATATAAATGTGGCTTTCCCATGCTGTCGAGTTATTAGGTCTAATTTTATTTACTTGAGTTAGGATTCGAACCTAAGACCAGACATTAATACAAGACATGCCTAATTATTTATATTAAGTACTAGCAGCGCCCCGCGGTTTCACCCGCGTAGTTCCCGATCCCGTGGGAATTTCGGTATAAAACATAGCCTATGTTCTTTCCCGGATCATAAGCTAAAGCTATCCCTGTACCAAATTTCAAGTCAATCGGTTCAGTAGTTTAGCCGTGTAAAGGTAACAGACAGATAGAGTTACTTTCGCATTTATAATATTAGTAGGGATAGAGGAATCGAACCCGCAAACCTTTGTACACACACTTTTTGTGTTGTCAAAAATATATTAAAACTAGCGCCCCGCCGTTTTACCCGCGTAGTTCCCGTTCCCGTGGGAATACGGGGTTAAAATATATCCTAAGTTATTCAGGGTAAATGTAGCTTTCAAATGGTGAAAGAATTTTTGAAATCGGTTAAGTAGTTTCGGAGCCTATTAGTTACAAACAAACAAATCTTTCCTCTTTATAATATTGGTATTGTGGCGACATCTATAATCATTGATAAACTAACCAAAATTTTAAATTTGAACTATTTAACTTTGCAAATTATTACAAAATCATATACAAATCTAATACAAAGATGAACTATAAATCTATCTACTTAATAACAAGTATCTATTTACTACAAATTTTCCTTTATCAATAAAACCAATTAGGTGTAATTAAACTGTTTATAAATACCTACTCTCCATTGCAGGTGTGATAATAATTAACTAATATACTTGTTTATGTAACTAGCTGTGCTCCGCGGTTTTGTCTGTAAAAATCTTGAGTTATTTGGGTATTTTTATAATGAATATAATGAAAATTATTTATCTTTTTCATTCTTTACAGTATGAAACAAAAAGTTTCAGAGATTTTGCAGAGGGAGCAAATAATCAAATTAAAAAAGTATTTTTGATACGCAAACAATAAAAGTTATTTTTTTAATCTTTTCTTTTAAAATGTAATCGCTTTCGCTGTCTGTTCGCTCACATCTTTCAATCCGATTTAAGTTGTGGTCACACTTGTGGTCAATTCACACTCGTGGTCAGGTCAAATTTTTGGTCAGATCACACTCGTCACACTTGTGGTGTGATTACTCTTGTCACACTCGCGGTCAGGTCACACTTTTCAATCCGATTTAAGTGCAATTTTTAGAAATAGATAAATTCTATTGTAGTTTATAAGTAGTGTGTTCCCATGGGATTGGGATTTTACGCGAGTAAAACCGCGGGGCGCTGCTAGCTAGCTTATATTCTAAGAAAATACACTAAATAGTTACAAAGTACATATAATTTTCCTAGTTTCTTACAAGCGCCAACCATCTACACACAAGTGACTATATGAAACGCTCGACCGATTTTGATGTGACTTGCTGTGCCGTGCGGATTTAGCCACATAGTTCCTAACCCCGTGGGAATTTCGGGATAAAACATAACCTATGTCCTTCCCCGGACTATAAGCTACCCCTGTACCAAATTTCAAGTCAATCGGTTTAGTAGTTTAGCCGTAAAGGTAACAGACAGACAAAGTTACTTTCGCATTTATAATATACTAGTAGCTCCCCGCGGTTTCACCCGCGTAGTTCCTGTTCCCGTGGGAATTTTGGGATAAAAAGTATCCTATGTGTTATTCTGATGTATAAGCAAGATTATTGTAAAGTTTCATTAAAATCCATTCAGTAGATTTTGCGTGAAAGAGTAACAAACATCCATACATCCATACTTACAAACTTTCGCCTTTATAATATTAGTAGGATTACAAGTAGGATAGTTGCACAACTCCACGTAATTGATGCGGTAATTTGTTATTATAATTTTTGAGCTCGCTAACACGCATGTGCGTTTAAAACTTTTAATTTTACGTGAATGACAATGTTGTAGTAATATAGTGTTTAATGCGAAAGTTTTTATCGATTTTTACTTATGCTATTATACTCGTAATTATGCTTTCCTTGTAAATGGATTTATTAGACAGTTTTTCGCAATCAGACGTCTTTAATTGTGTGTGAATGAGTGTGTGCGTAGTTTCTGATACCCTAGATACAAGTTACGAACTTAGTTAGGGGTCAGTTACTGTAATGAGATGATGTAGTGAATGATTATGCTATGTTAATTTTTGGTTCTTTGCGCGTGCTGCGATGTTTTTGGTTAAACTAACTACCCGTAACTACTATCGATGATGTTCTCCACAAAGTTCAAGATCTTAAAAGCAACTTGATAATGGCTATCATAGAGCGTCGGTGACGTAGGGGTTAAGGCCGTTGACTTCCGCCACGTACCAATGTGTTTTCAATTTTCGAATTCATAAGTACGTTAATTTCGACGCTCTTACGGTGAAGGAAAACATCGTGAGGAAACCTGCACACACCTGGGAAGAAATTCTAGGGTTGTGTGTGAAGTCGACCAACCCGCACTTGGCCAGCGTGGTTGACTAAGGCCTAATCGCCCTAATTCAGGGTAGGCTCGAGCCCCTCAGTGGGGACATTATATGAGCTGATGATGATGAATGGCTATCATTATTATGACGGTGCCAGACGTTGCTTAAGCGTAATGATTGCAAGTAATGTGTTTATGTTATTAGCAGTATATCTGATCTTCATTTCCATTTATTTTAACTAAGACCCTTTTCTTTAACTTTTCGTGTCATACGGTTGCGGTGCCAAAGTGTGTTTATCGTATTGTCAACAGACGTTCGTTTATTTTTATATTTTTATACAAAGCGCGGTGGGCTGTGTTGCTGCATCAATAAAATCTTTGCTTTATTAACCCCCGACGCAAAAAGAGGGGTGTTATAAGTTTGACGTGTCTGTGTGTATCTGTCTGTCTGTGGCATCATAGCTCCCGAACGGATGAACCGATTTCAATTTAGTTTTTTTTTTATTTAAGGGGACTTACGTGTTCTTAGACATGTTTGATGAAAATCGGTTGACCCGTTTAAAAGTTACGGGGGTTTGAAAGTAATTGTGTTGGGGGTTTTTTAAATTTTTAATTTAATGTTATAAAACTAACTGTTCCTCTCCTTGTTTCAGGTCCAGGGTTCATCGAGGAGTTGGATTTCGAGGCGTACATGACCCCGGTCGGGGAGGGATGTTACGCCGCCCCCTCCGTCGAGGGCCGGCGACCGGGGTGAGTCGATTTGGGCATGGTCTAAGGGGGGCGAGTGCCGATGATAATCTTACGAAAGTTGTTTTTTGTTACTCTTTCAAGCAAAAACTAGTGAACAGATATAGATAAAATTGGCTATATATGCCTTTATTAACCCCCTTCCCCGTGGCGCGGCATTATCCAGCAGTGAATGACTTCGGGCTGACGATGATGATGATAAACCCGGAAGGAATTACACATTCTTATCCCAAAATTCCACAGGACTGGGATTTATGCAGGCAAAACCGCGGGACACAGTGCATAGATGTATCTGATGTTTGTTTAACACAAAAACAAGTTAACCGATATGGTGACACGCTTTCTACCAATGAAAATAATGAATGGAATACAAATACTTTTTATCCAAATCTAGCAGCGCCCCGCGGTTTCACCCTCACCCGCGTTGTTTTCAATTTACCCCCCTTTTCTGGGGGAATTTCCAAAAATCCTCTCTTAGTGGTAGTCTACTCCCCCTAACAAACACGTGTCTACAAATTTCAGCTCTCTAGTAGTTTCGGCTGTGTGTTGCCGTCAGTCAGTACATCACTCAGTAACGGAAGAGTTTTATGTCTAATATATAAAATTCTCGTGTCACAGTTTTCGTTGCCATACTCCTCCGAAACGGCTTGACCGATTCTCATGAAATTTTGTGAGCATATTCAGTAGGTCTGAGAATCGGCCAACATCTATTTTTCATCCCGAAATTCCTACGGGAACGGGAACTACGCGTGTGAAACCGCGGGGCGCAGCTAGTATGTATATAGATTCTTTAACGCTGGCGCTGCCTTAACTACAAAACCTTCCTCATTACAGGGGCCACCAACTGCCAGAAAGTCCTCCAGACTCCGGCTCAGAGAACCCTTACAGCCCATCAGAAACCCTGCCTCAAACCCTGGCTGTGCCACAGACCGTCCTCAACACAGACTATATGCTGGTCCATGACCATATACCCACCCATGAGATACTGCAGAATGGGGAGTATATATACGAGGAGTTGAAGTCTGATGATGTTCTAAGGAATAACCTGAATGATGTAGTGGTTCTGCCGCAAGATCCTAATATTGTGGAGTTGGGGATTAGGACTGTTAGGCATGATATGATTGATCAGATGTATCAGAACAGGTGAGAATATGTTTGAACTTTTAGACCTTTTGTGGTGTAATTTTGGACTTGTGCTTGTTATTGGTCATTTCTTCAAAGCTGGCGCGAGCAACACATAGACATTTTAGTATAGTGTCTGCGAATGTCACTCAAAGTGATGTCGCACGTCACCGTCATCATGACAAGTCAGTGCGTCCCTCTCGCGCGCGGTCAAGCTTTTGAGTATGAACGGGACAGTGTAATGTTTGGTTTTGGAACTTAAAAATACAGGGTGATTTCATTTCATTCAATCAAGTTCAAATTATGCATGTTTGCATTTTCGAAACACTATAATTCTTTACATTTGCGGGGCGAAAAAGGTAACATAGGAAAATCACAAAAATACATTAATATAATTACTTTTTAAAATATCAATATCATAACTATACGAGAACCAAAGTGATTTATTTCTTGCCATGAAATCTATCAATTAAACAAAATATATTTTAAAATTGAACACTAAAAGAATATGTTTAATATTTGTTTAATATCTAAAAATATTTTCTTCAAATCAAAATTGTTCTTCCCAGGTACCTCCCCGAAATAGACCAGGGTCTGATCAATCCCCAACTGGTCCTGAGCCATGACATGGCTCCAGTCTACACCAGCCTGCAGGAGCCTACTACCAAGAAGAGGAAACATTCGCAGGACGCTTCGCAGGTCAAGTGCGAGCCTGGTGAGTGATTGGAATATTCTAGAATTTAAGTTCTATCTAAATATATTTGTATAACTCAAAGGTGACTGACTGACTGACTGACATAGTGATCAATCAACGCACAGCCCAAACCACTGGATGGATCGGGCTGAAATTTGGCATGCAGGTAGAAGTTATGCCGTAGGCCAAGAAAGGATTCCCACGGGATTGTGATATGTGCGGGTGAAACCGCGGGGCACAGCTAGTTTTGATAGCGGCCGTAATGTTACGAATTCAGACACCCATCTTTGCGGTGGCCATATTTTCTTTAAACACACATCAAATGCTTTATTGAGTCACAATCTTTTCTGTGCCGGTGTCAGCGTCGCTGTAATCGCATCTTTTGGTTGTCAGTTTATTGAAAATGTATCCAA